>CM055121.1:579848542-581235208 GCA_029206835.1 Rana muscosa
TGATTTAAAAAGAGTAAACACAGTTGATTGATAATAAATGGCTTCAGCCAAACACTAACTATGAGTGAAAGAAACGTTTTTGTGTTATCATTCATATTCTCTGAAAAATGGCCAAGAAATCATAAATTCTGCCAGGGTATGTAAACTTATGAGCACAACTGTGTGTGTGTATATATCTCCAAAATGTTATTTGCTTTGTAATGACTAAATCTCCTGTCAGTTTGTTTTGCCATCTGTGTCCCATTATTTCTCTTCACTTCCTGTCCTGAAGACACACCAGCATGTAAGAGGAAGTCTTTCCAAAGTGAGGGAACTTCCTCACTAAGAGGCTTTGCACCACTTTATATTCCTGTTCTGAAAGCTTTGGATAGTCCAGTTTGTTACGGGGCACTCGTGCGTGCTTGCTCCATAAGACACACAGAGCAGTGCTTGGCCCGCCCCCCGCTTCCTCCTTACTGGCTCTGATTAACCGCAGCGGGAGCCAATGGCTCCCACTGCTGTATCTAAACCAATGAGGAGCGAGAGAGCCTTGGCTCTCATGCACATCACTGGATCAAGGTTGGGCTCAGAAATGTATTTAGGGGGCTGCGAGGGAAGCTGATTGCAGAAAGGTAAAAAACCTTCTGCCTTTACAACCAATTTAATCACCCCAGGGAAGACACAAACTAAATTTAAAACTTATCAGAAATTCAAATTCCTCACCACTCTATCCAAAACACATATGTTTTGCTTTAAACACACTTTTTAAATGTTTATTTCTGTAATGTTCATAATAAAAGAATATAATTTGTTAACTGGGGAAGGTATTTCCCTCAGTATAGGATGGACTTGAGCTATACATGCAAAACACAATCGTGCATGCAAGAGAAGATGAATATGAATACAAATAGGTTTAATTAATCCTACAATAGCATAAATGAGAGAAGAAGGCAGAAAAGTGGTAGCATATCACTCCTTAGTAGATATTGGTTAACCACCGCACTGTCCAGTGATATTTGAAATCAAATAAAGCATTCAAATATTCTGTTACATTTTACTGTATGCTCCCACATGGCATGGATGGACTTGTTTTTCCTCCATTTAAACTTATTAGACATTTTTTATATTTTTTAGCATTGTACCCTTCAGTGTTTAAAAATGTTGCTTCTCATGTCTAAACTGTTAAAAAATGTTTTTAGGTGTACGTGTGGATATATGATCCAGTCCATTTTAAAACTTTTGCCATGGGGCTCATCCTTGGTAAGTGCATTCAGAAGTTTGTGGTACAGGTGAATGTGTCAAAAAGTGTTTTCTAAATCCTTTACAATATAAGATTGTCTTAAAAATTGACCAGGCAAGCATGCATGTAATTCAGTTTGAACAATCCACCTTGGAAATATGGTCCTATTGTGTGTATATATTTACTATTTTCAAAAGTAGCAGTATTGTGGCTTAAAGGGGTTGTAAAGGTTAGTTTTTTATTTTCTAAATAGGTTCCTTTAGAGCCCATTCACACAGGGGCGTCTTTGGATCCGACTCCAAATCGCCCCAGGTCGCCCCTAGTCGCCTCAGGTCGCGCTGGCTGAAGAAATCAATGTAAGTTAATAGAGCCGTCCTTATGCACACTACTGCAGTCGCTCAGACTTCAAAAAAGGTCCCTGTACTACTTCAATCCGACTCCTAGGCGACCTGTAACCATTCATTTCAATGGGAGTCGCCTCTCCCTGTCTTAATAGGAGCGACTCTCCAGGAAGATAACATACATTTCTCCTGCAAAACTCTCTCTCCCCCCTCCCTCCCACAGAGCTGATTCTTGTTTGATTGGCCACTGGAATGTCTCCTGTCCTGCAGGCAACTTGGAGTTGCCTTGTAAATAGCTCCAGGTCGTGCTGTGATTCATACTCAGGTCCTGTCTGAGTTGCCTCATAAAATCGCGCTGGAAGTCGTGTTGCCCCTGTGTGAATGGGCTCTTAAAGGAGTTGTAAAGGTACATTTTTTATTTTCTAAATAGGTTCCTTTAAGCTAGTGCATTGTTGCTTTACTTACCTTTTCCTTAGATTTCCCTTCTAAATATTTTTTTTCTTTGTTTTCTTTGTCTGAATTTCTCACTTCCGGTTTATCCTCAGTAAGCTGTTCAGTAAGCTGTTCTGGATGACTCCACACCACTCGGATGATGGTGTGGAGTTCAGTGAGGAGAAACAGGAAGTGAGAAATTCTGACAAAGAAAACAAACCTTTAGAAGGTAAATCAAAGGAAAAGGTAAGTGAAGCAACAATGCACTAGCTTAAAGGAACCTATTTAGAAAATAAAAAATGTACCTTTACAACTCCTTTAAGCTAGTGCATTGTTGTTTCACTTACCTTTTCCTTAGATTTCCCTTCTAAGGCTCCATGTACACAGAAGCTGATAAACTGCAGTTAATGGGCGTTTTGCCGTTTTTTTAAAAAGCCCATTAACTGCACTCTATGTTAGCCTATGTGTTCATGTACACATAACGTTTTTTAGCTTTAATGAGCAGTGGAGTTAATGGGCTTTTTTCTGAACGCAAGAAATTTGCGTTCAAAGTGCCGTTTTTCGGCAGAAAAAAAGCCGAAAAAACGCTCATAAACGCTCAAAAACGCTGGCCGCGAGCGTTTTTTAGCAACTTTTGGTCCATTGAAAATTTTTTTTTTTTTTTTTTAAAGCTAAAAAACGCTACACTGAAAAACGCTAATAAAAGCTAGTAAAAAAAACGCTGATAAAAGCTAGCTTTTTCTGCTGCTTTAAAAACGACCGTTTTTGAGCTTCTGTGTACATGGAGCCTAAATGTTTTTTTTCTTTGTTTTTTTTGTCTGAATTTCTCACTTCCTGTTCCTCCTCAGTAAGCTGTTCTGGCTGACTAACCACCACTCGGATGATGGTGTGAAGTTTAGTGAGGAGAAACAGGAAGTGAGAAATTCAGACAAAGAAAAAAAACATTTAGAAGGTAAATCAAAGGAAAAGGTAAGTGAACCAACAATGCACTAGCTTAAAGTAACCTATTTAGAAAATAAAAAACAAACCTTTACAACCCCTTTAAGTGCCCCCAAAATAAGGCAGGTTTAAACATTTTGGTGCTGAATGTATATATACATGTGGGCCTTTATTTGCATCTTCTTTTTTTGCCGCCTTTTGAAGCAAACTTTGGTGTCTGTAATAATTTGAAACTTGTTTGAGAATTGTTATATTACCTCTCAGTAAAATATAATATTTTAGATTTTTTGCTCATCTTACTTTATTGTTCTCTTCTAGTTAGAGCAGAAGTATCCAGCTGTCAGTCTGCAAGGCCACCCAGCCTTCTGTCTGAGCTTGGTGATGATAAATCAAAAAACTGTCAAAAGTGCTGTCAGGATATGTAAAAAAAAAACACAAGGATTTCTTGAGGATTATGCTTCTACAATAGCCTGAACTAAGTTTAATTTATCAGCCCTAAGCTCATGCAGGAGACATGTCAGCCTTCCCAGAGGCTTTGTAGTTTGACACAGAGCTAAAACTTCTGCGATATCAATGAAGAGAATAAAATTAAATAACAGTTCTTGCATTTATCCCTGCACTATTACATATCTGGACACATTCTTACAAATGGACATTTCTGACTTAAAGGCAACGTTCCACCTCCTGCCTCCAACGCTCCCCACTCTGTGAGAGCAGGCATGGGATCTTCTCCCCGCACCCGCTGTCACAATTTGAAAATAGTTTCCTGTGAATAGATGCACTACAAGTTACTGTCCGTCATTGCGGCAGAGGGCTTGTAATTTTCAATTAACTGCAAGGGTGCTGGTGAGTGCTTTCATTGTTCATTGATTCCTTCTTCAGTTCAGTAACTGTCTGCCCATACAGGAGGTATGGGCAGACAGCTGACTGGGAGTCTGCAGGATCCTGGCATTGCACCTGCATTCTGCTGATGACAGGTGTAATACTTTACAGAATGCAGTTAAAAAATTAAATAAATGGACATATTTTTTACCTTCAAAAATATGCACATTTTTTTTTTTGAAAGGTGAACTGATCCTTTAAATTGGAATGAAATCCTCCTATCCTTTACAGCCAAGGAAGCTGCCATCTTAGCCTTTGTTTGATCTGAAATTTCCATTGTACATGTGATCAACTACGATAACAGCAATTTAATGGCTTGACCGTTTGGTTGAGAGCTGACATAAGCACACTAGTAACTATTGTGAGGGGGTTAACTCGGTAGCGGGTGTGTGTGACCCCCTGGTTGGGCTCCCCACACAAAAACAGGGCCAGCAGACGGAGGTTGTGGTTTTCAAAATCAAAAGGTGCGGTTTATTTCTCTATGTACAGTGACAAAAACACAGCAAAGCCAAAAAGAAACATAAACAAAATAAATCCTGGTCAGTTTGACCTCTGACTAAACATGCAGGTTTCCTAAACTAACAACTGGGATCAGCCTGGTGCTGTCCTAGTCCCTAAGTCCCTGGTTTAGTAAAAGTCCAAACAAATAGCCACACAGGCTTTGCCTCACCGCACAGGGGTTCATTCTCCCTAGACAGTCCACACAGGTCTGGTTCCAGGCATGAGCTAACATCTAATGAAGCTGGGAGTTTTTATAGAGGCCTTTAAATGAGCTGACAAGCTTCAGCTGGTCTCATCAACTCCCTGCCTGCACGACGCCCAGCCCTCTCCCTAGAGGTATGAGTCATCCATGAGCCCACTAGCCTCAGCTGGGCTTCATCAACTCCCTAGTTGTATAAGTCGGCGTAAAGCCTGAATCTGGGCGAAATATATCTACCCCCTGGATGCAACCAGGTGACTTTACCTTCCTGCTGTCACATACCCCCCCCTCTTGTTTTAACCTCGGGGTTGGAACACCAGCAATCAGGCATTCATGTACTCGAGACAAAGCATCCACATTCCCCATTTGAACGCCAGGGCGATGCTTTACTGTGAAGTTGAATTCCTGGAGGGCCAGGAACCACCTATTCACTCTTCTATTTGTTTCCTTGTTTTGAGCCATCCACTTTAACGGAGCGTGATCCGTAACCATGTCAAAGTGCCTACCTAGCAGATAGTACCGAAGGGAATCTAGAGCCCACTTCACCGCTAAACACTCCTTTTCAACCGTGGCGTAATTTACCTCATGGGACTTCAACTTCCTGCTGAGGTAAATGACTGGGTGCTCTTCCCCGTTCCAGACCTGGGACAATACTGCTCCTAACCCCACATCTGACGCATCACTTTGTACGACAAAGTCTTTAGAGAAGTCGGGTGAGTACAACACTGGCTGGCTACATAAGGCTTGTTTCAAGAATTGGAATGCTGCCTCAGCCTCGGGGGTCCATTTAATCATGACCGACCCTTTCCCTTTCGTCAGGTTGGTTAGGGGCACAGCCTTAGAAGCAAAGTGGGGAATGAAGCGCCGATAATAACCCGCGATTCCCAGAAAGGCCCGTACCTGCTTCTTGCTGTTGGGACGTGGCCAACTCTGGATGGCCTCGACTTTGTTGAGTTGGGGTTTTATCACTCCCCTGCCAATGGTGTACCCAAGATATTTGGCCTCCTCCTGCCCAATGGTACACTTCTTGGGGTTAGCCGTAAACCCCGCTTCCCGGATAGAGTCTAGGACTGCTTGCACTTTTGGCAGATGTGAGGCCCAACCTGTGCTATGGACAATTACGTCATCCAGGTAAGCCGCAGCATACTTCCGATGGGGCCTCAGTATCTGGTCCATTTTCCGCTGGAATGTGGCCGGCGCATTCTGTAACCCGAACGGCATTCTCTTATATTGGAACGCCCCGTCTGGGGTTACAAATGCGGTTTTCTCTTTGGCCGACTTGGCCAGGGGAATTTGCCAATACCCTTTTGTGAGGTCAAGAGTCGTCATGTATCGGGCTGTTCCCAGCCGGTCGATCAACTCATCTATACGTGGCATGGGGTAGGTGTCAAATTTTGTAACTTTGTTCAACTGACGAAAATCGTTACAAAATCGCCAGCTCCCATCCGGTTTAGGCACCAACACAATGGGACTAGACCAATCACTTTGGGACTCCTCTATCACCCCTAAGTTCAGCATTTTCTGTACTTCCTCCCGTATTGCCTCCCGTCGGGCCTCTGGGATCCGATAGGGTTTTAACTTCACCCTTTCACCGGGCGGGGTAATAATATCATGCTCTACCCCAGATGTTTGTCCCGGCAGCTCAGAGAACACCTCCTTGTTGCGAAGCACAAACTCCTTAACCTCCTGTTGTTGGGGTTGTGACAAGGTGGCTGCTATTCCAACCTCCGGAATCACGCAACCAGTTTGAGCTGGTGACCAAGTTTCTGCGACTAGGGACTCTCTATCCCTCCAGGCTTTCAACAGATTAACGTGATATATCTGTTCGGGCTTTCGCCTTCCTGGTTGTCTGACCTTGTAATTCACTTCGCTCACTTTTTCCATTATCTCGTAGGGGCCTTGCCATTTGGCAAGGAATTTACTTTCAACCGTAGGGACAAGTACCAATATCCTATCCCCCGGGGAAAAGGTACGGGTCTTTGCTCCACGGTTGTACACTCTCTGCTGTGCCAACTGCGCTTGTTGATGAGCTTGCTGCTGGGCTGCAAGGCTCCTTTGCAAACCTGCATTTGTCTGCTGTTGATTGGCATTTGCTAGAGCCAGCTGTTTCAGTATCTCCTCCATGCTGGCTTAAAAAAAACTGCCACTGGTTCTCCACCAACTGTGAGGGGGTTAACTCGGTAGCGGGTGTGTGTGACCCCCTGGTTGGGCTCCCCACACAAAAACAGGGCCAGCAGACGGAGGTTGTGGTTTTCAAAATCAAAAGGTGCGGTTTATTTCTCTATGTACAGTGACAAAAACACAGCAAAGCCAAAAAGAAACATAAACAAAATAAATCCTGGTCAGTTTGACCTCTGACTAAACATGCAGGTTTCCTAAACTAACAACTGGGATCAGCCTGGTGCTGTCCTAGTCCCTAAGTCCCTGGTTTAGTAAAAGTCCAAACAAATAGCCACACAGGCTTTGCCTCACCGCACAGGGGTTCACTCTCCCTAGACAGTCCACACAGGTCTGGTTCCAGGCATGAGCTAACATCTAATGAAGCTGGGAGTTTTTATAGAGGCCTTTAAATGAGCTGACAAGCTTCAGCTGGTCTCATCAACTCCCTGCCTGCACGACGCCCAGCCCTCTCCCTAGAGGTATGAGTCATCCATGAGCCCACTAGCCTCAGCTGGGCTTCATCAACTCCCTAGTTGTATAAGTCGGCGTAAAGCCTGAATCTGGGCGAAATATATCTACCCCCCTGGATGCAACCAGGTGACTTTACCTTCCTGCTGTCACACTATTAACAGTCATCAGTCAAGGAATGCATTATATATGGCTGTTTGAGAAATAGTTACCGGTAATTAGGTCATTTAGTTCTAGTTTAATAGAAATGTATAGTGAAAGTATTCATAATATTTTTCAGGATTAAAAATTTTTTTTTTCTTGGGTACAAATATGAAATATGACATTTTCATTTCCATTCTTTCAAGCCAGAAGGAGAAGATTTACAATCCTCAATGTTTTATAGGCTCTCACTTTGTAGTACAGCCTGTTAATGGAACTCAATGGCTGAAGCTGAAATTCACGTACACGACCTAGCTCCAATTATCTGTTAACCTGAAAGCTAAGGTGGTTGGGCAACAAAAATATAACTTGCATATTCCACTTCAGGGGTGAGCTAGTCTACAACCATTGTACACCTCAGGCCACATAATTCTAGTGTATTTTCCACATTCATCAGCAACAGAGCATCAGCAACATGGTGCCCAGGGAGTCCTTTATGTATTATTTGGAGTGACAGTTCCCCAGTAGAGATAGGCTCAGGCTTGTTCGGGATCCTAGTCCCAACCACCTGCCCGATCCCGCCAGAAAGCCAACACTGCACACCAATAATCACAGGCAGTGAGGCATTTCCCGGTCCGCAGCTGCACAGACCAGTAAATGTCTCAATGCCTGTGATTAGCGAGGTGCAGTTTCGGCTTCCTGGTGGGTGGGTTGGGACTAGGATCCCGAAAACGCCCAAGCCCATCTCTATTCCCCAGTACACTCAGAAATTTGAGCCATGATAGCAAAAGTTGTTCTGCAAAAATACTGCCATTTAGTAGGTTGCCATCTTACCGTAACATCTTCTGGTATTATTGGACAATGCACTGGTATATCTATACATCGGTCTGTTTTTCTTTCTCCCTTTCGTTTTTATGATTACGTAATATTTAATGTGATCTGATGTTTTGGTGGGGCACAGCCCAGCTTTCTCAGGCCCTCAATGCAACAGACCCAATAAAAGAAGTTTTGAGTATAAATGTATACCTTAAAACTAATATCCTAATATCAGTTATGATATCTTAATTGTACATTATAGGGTATAGGCTGGCTATTCATAAACCTTTAGTTATAGGCCACTACCTTCAGGTGATTGGACACAGGCAAAGCTTTTGAATATGCCCCTGGGTGCACCTCCTTATCCCTACCCCAATCCAGGAGACCTCCGTTTTTGCTAGTGTCCTTGGACATCTTCCCCCTTATTAAGACAGTTCTGTGCTGAACGTGTTTTTATTTACTTCGACTTCTTCAATGAACACTTCACTGCCTTCTACTACCACAATTGTAGCAGTACATCCGGATCGGTGCAAACTTGTAATGTTGCTTTGGGCATTGGACCCTGCTTGGCTGCTCACCTTTTCTTTAAGTGCTACATGTGTAGTTAATTTAAGGGTCCTATACAGGTCCAGGACAGTGGTCTATTCCTATGGTTCGTAGACCCTGAAGACCACTCCGGGATTATGCCCACCACAACTGGTAAAGGCTGGAACCATACAAGGACCAGCGACGTGGAAAGGTAAGACAGGTTCAGTCTATGTTGCACCAATACTGTAGCCTTATAGCAACTATGAGACTTGATATCTCCATTATTTGTGGTGCACTTATTGGTGTCTCCTGAATAATATTCATTTATACGTTTAAAACTATCAAGAAACCAGGCATGTGTTTGACTTTCTGCAGACAGAAAATATGACATGCTTTTATTGACAAGAAACCTAGAGTCCCAGATGTCCCAGAACTATGGGTTCAACTGATTTCAAAGGGATACAAAATAGAGATTCAAACTCTTCCCCCTTATGATTGTCTTCTCTCAAACCAATCCAAAACTGCCCAAGGACAGTTGGATTCACAGACTATCCTGGATCACCTCGTGTCCCAGGGACAGGGGAAGGGTTCAATGGATTCTATTCAAACCTGTTCACTGTACCAAAACCCAAACAAAGGTATTCATCCTATTAATCCTAACCTGCACCTAAAATCCTTAAACAAGTACATTTTTGTGTTCCCAAGTTTTGCGTGGAATCCATAATATTGGTTATTAGCCTCTCTGAGACAAGGGGAATATGCCTACCTCTGCAATCTTATTTCCCCACCTAATCTGTGCTTTCTATGCTTTGTAGTAGGAGACCAACCCTTCCAATTTGTCTTACTGCTCTTTGGCCTATCCTCTGTACCCAGAGTATTCACAAAGCTGCTTGCACCATCTTAAAAACTTAGGGCATCTGGGTTACAGGGTACCTGGATTCATCTACCTCAAAAATGTCTGCAAACACTCAAAGGATTTTTCAGATTCTTCATGCTTTTGGTTGGGTAGTCAACTTTCAAAAAGTCTGCCCTCTAGCCTTCCCTTCGTTCGGTCCCTTTGGTCGAGGTAAAGGTTTTCCTTCCGGCAAGCAAGCTACTCTCACTAAGATCTCATGCTTGGACCTTATGATCCAAAAGATATTCCTCTGTATGATTTTTCATGAGAGTTCTGGGCCTTATTTGCAGCTGTTCCCTTCTCTCGGTTCTACCCAAGAGCTCTCAAACGCAATATTCTGTTGACCTGGAACAAGCGCACTCCATCTCTCGACTTTCCTTTGCTTCTCTGCCAGTCAAGCAAGGAACTCCCTAGCTTGGTGGATTTCCAAATCAGCCTTGGAAATGTGAAAGTCATTTCTCCCACACTTGTTGAAGGTGGTAACAACAGATTGTTGCAGCGCTCTATGTTAGTATTAAACTAAATACAAAAAGCTTATGTGTAAAAGTCCAAAATGTGGTAGTAATGTCCTTTTAAATAATGTAAACAGTCTTGGATATAACGTGAGTATCCACTATGTGTTTAAAGGATCATCCAGTGGTTCAATACAGTATAGGTATGCACTCACCAGAAACAAGTGAATATTCAGCTCTAGACTGCCATTACACTCCTCCCGGTTATGTGAGAACAGAATCACCATCTGTGAGCCTCCACCAATACTATAAAATACTCATGTTTGGGGTCAGGATCAAGGATCCTGTAGCACTGGCATTGGATGCTCTGGTAATTCCCTGGACTCCGTTCAGGTTAATATATGTCTTCCTTCCAGTACGGATTCTTGCTCAACTGCTCCACAAGATAGAAGCCAAGAAGAAAAATTTGTAGGAGACGGCCCCTGGCTCCTTCCAAATAAGCCAGCCCTGCTGTCTCAAGGCCCCCTGCTCCATCCTGCTTCTCAGTCACTGGCTTTAAAGGCATGGCTTTTATAACCCATGTCCTAAAGGACAGGGGTATATCGAACTCTGTCTATTCCAGAAACCTTTGAATTCAGTTGATAAAACCTTCATTGACGTTGTCTCACAGATAAGACCCTTATTACTGCAACCTATGCTTCCTTGGGATCTCAGTTTTGTTCTCTCTGCTCTGCAGAAGCCACCCATTGAAACCATTAGGGAATCAATTTGGGTGTTCTCTCCTGCAAAGTGGCCTTCTTGGTGGCTATTGCATCTGTCATATGTGTTTTGAGGTAGCGGGCCCTCTAGTAAGGAGCGCTTTCTGATTCTTTACAAGGGCAAAGTGGTTTTACATCCAAGACCTTCTTTTTCTATCTAAGGGGATATCGGTCATCCTCCTCAGTGAAGACTTTGTCTTTCCTTTCCTATACCTTGATCCTAAGCATCCAAAGAAATTGCTCTCCATTGTCTGGATGCGGTAAAAGCTAGTGGTCTGTCTGAAGGCCATGACTTCTGTCTAGAAAATTATGTCTCTTGTTTTGCCATCAGAGTCTTCAAAGGGTCACCCTGCTTGCAAGTCTACTATTGCTGGATGGATGACAGTACGTTGTAAAAACATACACTCTGAAGAATAGGGTACCTCCAGTATCCTTACATACTCACTCCACCAGAACGGTGGAGGTTTACTGGACATTTCCACATCAAGGATGTTTTTCAGCTTTCCAAGGTTGCCGCCTGGTCTTCAGTTCACACATTTGCCAACTTCTACCAGGTGGATGTCTGGGCCTCTGCCGATGCAGCTTTTGGTTTCTAGGTTCTTTCAGTGGCACTCTGAGTTGGGTCCTTGACCCTTATCTGTTTTGTTGGGCCTGTTGACATGGTCCTGTTTGCCTTGCTGTTGCCCACCTCTCTGATTCATTGCTTGGAGACATCCCAGGGTCTGCGAATATTCTGTACTGTACTGAAAGGAATTTTGACGTATCTGTCACATTCCATTACTTGATGTACAGTACAGGGCACACTCCCTATTTGTTTTTGTTATATTCTGCTTTCTAAAAGACTGAGGTTTTACACAGTGGGGCAGGTTTATAGGTGTTCCCAGGGAGGTGTCCAAAAGCTTGTCAGTGTCCAGTCAACTGAGGATAGATAGCAGAATTTAAACCCATGTTTGAATATGCAGCATGTGCCCCTGTACTGTACTCCAAAACATGGGATTTACAGGCAAGTCAAAATTCCTTTTTTTTTTTTTTTTTTTTTTTAACTAGGTTCTAACAGTGTTTTTAAGTACATTGGCTTGTTGGCATAAAATAATTCCCTGCTTTATGACAATGTTTTGTGTCATACAAGAATCAAGGATAAGAAATGCGAATAAAAATATACTGCACATCTTTCAGGTGTGTGAGATAGAACCTGAGGAAGATGAGGCGCAACAGGGAAATAAAAATGTAAGATGTTGGCAATATCTATACTTATGATTGTAGTTACAGGTTACATAAATTGTTACTTATTGCCTCTGTGTGTGTGTCTATAATTCATTTCTTTCTTTCTTTTTTTTACAGTGATTGCAGTGATTGCTGCCACTCTTTTCCCGCTTTGGCCAGCAGAGATGCGTGTAGGGGTGTATTATCTAAGTGTGGGAGCTGGGTGTTTTGTGGCCAGTATTCTTCTCCTTGCTGTTGGTAAGACTCTTTATAAATGTTATTTGCATTTGTCTGCTGTTGTCATTCTCCTTAGTAACCACTAGGTGTCCTCAACACCTCACATTACCTCCTCTGTTCTTTTTGATCTGTCAGTTATCTTTACTGAAAAGAGTGGCAGAAATTCATGTATGTGAAAAAAAAAAATGCTACGGTTGATTTTTTCCAATCGTCCAGCATTTTTGACTTCCTGGCTAAAGTGCTACTTCTGTTTCACAGTACCAGTTAGCCCCCATTCACACTTAAGCATTTTTCAGTTGTCCCTACAACTGATTATGTTCAAAATGCAGAATCCCATTCTTTCTAAATATCACTGTTCATACTTCTGTGCGCAGTTGCTCTGTGGTCCCATGGGCTGAATGCAGCCCTTTGCTTGTCTTTATCTGGCCCTTGGGGGCGCTATTCCTCCCACTGACACCAACAAGGGGGCATCATTCCTTACACGGACACCAACAGTGGGGCATTTTCTTTATCGTACACCACGGGACACAGAGCTAGTCATTACATAATGGGTTAAGGGTCACCAGCGGTGATTGGACACTGGCACAACCAATGGAAGACAGTTCCCCTCCATATAACCCCTCCCATCAGGGAAGTACCTCAGTTTTTTCGCCAGTGTCGAAAGGTGTTGGACGCGTTAGGAGGTGCTAAAGGAAAGCTCTACCAAAGAGACCCTCTGGGGGTAAAAGAGCTATGCTTTCGGATCCATCCAAGACGCCTACAAATGAGCTGAATCTGGATGGGATCCGGGCCTCATCCATGAGGCGTCGCCTGTAATGTCTCTCTTCGGAGGACTGGGCTCTAAGATCCAGCACTTTCGCTATTTCGCTATAAAGTCCTGGTAAGAGTCTTGTACAAGGCCCAGGGGAGAGGTATCCTTTAAATAGGAACCCATATCCCTGAAGGTTGGCACACATAGCCCACCGTGAAGGGTGAAGTTTGGTATCTGTCTGAAATCTTTCAGCAGAAAAACCTGCGGCGTGGATAAGGTGAGATTAGAAGGTCCATAACTAGGTTGGGACCTTTTTCAAAAAGTGGATGTCTTCTTTTTTTCCACCACTGGGGGGAGTAAAGAGCTGAATATACTCACCTCACTCTGTTCAGTGTCGGCTTCGGCGAAGTACACTGCTCGTCACCTCCGCTGCTGAGCTTGCTGGGGCACCCCGATCCTCCTTTCGGTGGCCGACCAGACACCTGCAGATGCAGGTAAGTGGGAACAAGGGCTGATGAGAGTCCTCTCTCACTATGGCCACCGCCATAGCGCTAAGGGCGCGCGCGCGCACGCGCTTTATCGGAGGGGGGGGCGAAGGCGTGCACGGGCACGTGGCGCGCGCAGGCACAGAAACGGCGCCAAATTTAAAAGACTGTCAGTGTGAGAAGCACTGCAGCAGCAAGCAAGCTCGTTAGTTCTCTTGTTCCTGGCAGAGAAACACAGCAGCTATACAGGGACGTAAGACTCCATGTGGTTGGATTGGGTACTTCCTAGAAGACATCCATGTTATGCATAGTTATGTGTTAAAAGTTGCATACTTAATGTATTTGCTAAACTGAACACGGTAGTATATGCATTTAGGTACCTTGTATTTTGTCTAAACAGTAAGCCTTCCAGGGGAAGTAATACGGGCAAAAAGAGATAAGAAAGCACCACCGCCTGAGAGGAGGCTCTAACTGTGCTGACTCGGTACCTTTCTCTCCTGTGTTGCTAAATGCACCTGTTCAGGATGAGCCATTACCTCTGTCAGGTATGGCGGCTTCCCCAGTGAAGCCTGGGCCTGTATATGTCACTGAGGACACTTTATCAGCTGCCCTAAATAATCTGGAGGAAAAAATTGCTACCTTAATCGCTAAGTCCTCTAAAAAGGGACAATAAGCGAAGCAGGTCTCTTCCAGTATTGGACCTCCCTTCAGAAGTACCTGAGGGAGGAGGATGAGGAGGAGGAGGCTACATCAGCAGAGGATGAGGAGCCAGATTTTAAGGTCACAGGTACAATGCTATAGCAGTGCATTTAAGTTAACCTCTGCGGAGGTAACGGAATTACCTGTCTCCTCCCTAGGGTCATTAAGATCCCTGCAAGGTGCATGCTCCTTCCCGGTTCATCCGTTACTAGAGGATCTAATATACGCAAACTGGCAACATCCAGATAAGCGTTTCTCACCTCCAAAAAGGTTTAACATTCTTTATCCTATGGGGGAATTTTTTTTTTAAAGAAATGGAGCCTGCCTGCGGTAGTTGCGGCTATTTCTTGTGTAAATAAAAACCTGACATGTCCGGTGGATAATGTACAAGGGTTTAAAAGATCCTTCTGAGAGGAAGTTGAAATCCTCCTTCCTTTTGGCCGGCTCAATTACCCAACCTGCAGTAGCAGCAGTCGGTATGTGTCAGGTCATCAGCCAACAGGTAAAGCAGGGGCTGAAGGAACTGCCTTCAGAGCAGGCTAGAAATTGGGAAAATTTGCCTAAAGCCTTATGCTTCACAGTGGATGCCATGAGAGATTCTATCATACAGGCATCACGCCTTACACTCCAGCTGGTACAGATGCGCAGAGTACTTTGGCTTAAGCATTGGTCAGCGGAAACCCCATGCAAAAAAGCTGTTGGCAAGTTCCCGTTCCATGGCGAACGCCTATTTGGGGAAGATTTAGAAAAATATATACAGAAGATATCAAGTGGTAAAACGACTTTTACCTGAGAGAAAGAAAAACAAGAGATCTTGTTTTAAACGCTCTCTCTCCCCAGCTCCCGGGAAATCTGACTCCAACCAGTGGCGGCGGCCTGTTTTAGCCGCCCACAAAAGCCAAGGGGCAAGCTCAGAAGAACAAGAAGCCGTGGGGTGCAAGAGCTAATAAGCAAGCCCCCAAAGCCTCTCAGTGAAGGGGCACCCCCGCTCGGCCGAGTGGGAGGAAGGCTTTGTCAGTTCTGAGCGACTTGGTGGTCAGAAATCCAGGACAATTGGGTAGTATCCACAATATCCTCAGGGTACAAACTGGAATTTCGAGAGATCCCACCTTCTCAATTCCGAGGTTCAAGACTCTCCAAGGATCCACAAAAAAGAGAATCCTTCTTCAAAGGTTTGAATCACTTAATGGCTCAAGGGGTAGTTACAGAGGTACCCCAAAAAGAGCAAGGTTCAGGTTTTTACTCAAACCTCTTTGTGATTCCAAAGCCAAATGGAGATGTCAGACCCATCCTGGATCTAAAATCCCTAAATCGGTTCCTGAACGATCGCCATTTTCGAATGGAAACGATCCGATCCGTGGCCGCCACTTTAAAGGGCGGAAAATTCATGGCGCCCATAGATATCAAGGACGCACATTTACACATACCCATCCTCCCCGCTCACCAAAGATTCCTAAGGTTTGCGGTAGAAGATCGCCACTTTCAATTTGTGGCTCTGCCGTTTGGTGTAGCCACCGCGCCCATAGTATTCACAAAGGTGCTAGCTCCTCTGTTAGCAAACCTAAGAACACGGGGCATTGCGGTAACAGCCTATCTGGACGATCTACTAGTAATAGATCAGTCAAAGGAGGGATTGGGTCACGCTGTACACACTACAGTAGGATACCTGGAGCATTTAGGATGGATTATAAATTTACAAAAATCCTCTCTCCAGGCCCAAAGAAGGATAGTGTACCTGGGCATGATCATAGATACAGCCCAAAACGGGGTATACCTGCCAGAACCGAAGATACAGTCTCTGAAAGACCTGATCCACAAGGTCAAAGCAAACAAGAGGCCGTCTATTCGCCTTTGCATGAGACTATTGGGAAAGATGGTAGCCTCCTTCGAGGCGGTCCCTTACGCCCAGTTTCATTCGAGACTACTTCAAGGCAATATTTTAGCTTCCTGGAACAGGAAGAGCCAAGCTCTGGATATACCCATGCGCCTGTCCTCACAAGTACGCCACAGCTTCGATTGGTGGCTAGAAGCCAGGAATTTACGGAAGGGAAAGTCCTTCCTCCCAGTGGCCTGGAGGGTGGTATCTAGGGATGCCAGCCTATCGGGCTGGGGTGCAGTATTCGAGGAGGCTTCTACCCAGGGAACCTGGGCCAAGACTCAGGGGATCCTGCCCATCAATGTGCTAGAGATCCGGGCGGTATATCTAGCCCTCAAAACCTGGACATACAGGTTACAGGGCTACCCAGTTCGGGTTCAATCCGACAATGCTACTGCAGTAGCTTACATCAATCACCAAGGAGGCACCCGCAGTCGGGCAGCCCAAAGAGAGGTGAACCGGATCCTGGCATGGGCAGAAGAGCATGTACCTTGCCTTTCTGCAATCTTCATTCCAGGGATAGAAAATTGGCAAGCAGACTACCTGAGTCGTCAGCAGCTGCTACCAGGAGAGTGGTCTCTTCACCCCGAGATCTTTCAGGCCATATGTCTGAGATGGGGAAACCCAGATGTAGACCTGCTAGCTGCCAGGTTCAACAAGAAATTGGACAACTTTGTGTCCAGAACGAGAGATCCTCTAGCCTACGGGACAGACGCTCTAATAATACAGACGCTCTAATAACTCCATGGAATCAGTTCTCACTGATCTATGCATTTCCTCCGATCCCTCTTCTACAAAGACTGCTTCGCAGGATCAAGGAGGAGGGAATACCAGTAATCCTAGTGGCCCCAAACTGGCCCAGGAGGCCTTGGTACGCCGAGATTGTAAAAATGGCGATAGGAAGGCCCTGGAAGTTTCCACTTCGACACGACCTGCTGTCACAGGGTCCAGTATTCCACCCTTCCTTACAAAGGCTAAAGTTGACGGCCTGGCTGCTGAGACCCACATTTTTAAAAAAGAGAGGGGTCTCTGGTCCGGCTCTTTCTACGCTCATTAATGCTAGAAAGCCAGCCTCCAGACTCATCTATCAGAGAGTCTGGAGAGCATACGTTTCCTGGTGTGAATCCAGATGTTGGAATCCTCAGAAGTATGAAATAAGTAGGATTCTTGCTTTTTGCCAGTTAGGAGTGGATATGAATTTAGCCCTTAGCACCATCAAAGGGCAAATATCGGCTCTATCAGTCTTCTTTCAGAGACCATTGGCATTTCACTCCCTAGTTCGGACATTCATTAAGGGGGTACTGAGGATAAATCCTCCAGTTAGGACTCCCTTGTGTCCATGGGATTTGAATTTGGTATTGTCAGTGTTGCAAAAGCAACCTTTTGAACCTATTCGCCATATTCCTTTAATTATATTGATTAGGAAGTTGGCCTTTCTGATTGCTATAGCTTCTGCTAGGAGAGTATCAGAGCTAGCAGCTCTTTCTTGTAAAGAGCCTTATCTAATTTGTCACAAGGACAAAATCGTACTACGACCCCATCCGGCTTTTCTACCTAAGGTGGTGTCGGCTTTTCACTTGAATCAAGACATTGTTCTGCCTTCCTTTTTTCCAAACCCGCGGACGGCGGGGGAAAAATTATTACACTCTCTAGATCTACTGAGAGCGGTAAAGGTGTATCTGCAAGCAACCGCTCAGATACGTAAAACAGATGTTTTGTTTATTTTACCAGATGGGCCCAAGAAGGGCCAAGCGGTATCAAAATCCACCATTTCCAGGTGGATTAGACAAGTAATTATTCAAGCTTATGGTTTAAAGAACAGGACTCCTCCTTTTCCTGTTAAGGCGCACTCTACCAGGGCGATAGGTGCTTCATGGGCAGTGCACCACCAGGCTTCGATGGCTCAGATCTGTAAAGCTGCAACTTGGTCTTCAGTCCATACATTTTCCAAATTCTATCAAATAGATGTGAAAGGACATGAGGATTCCGCCTTTGGGCGAAGTGTGCTGCAGGCAGCAGTATAGGGCTTCTGGTCCGCAAGCGGCCTGTTTTGATCTGTGTCTCCCCCCCTTCATATGAGCATTGCTCTGGGACGTCCCATTATGTAATGACTAGCTCTGTGTCCCGTGGTGTACGATAAAGAAAATAGGATTTTTATAACAGCTTACCTGTAAAATCCTTTTCTTGGAGTACACCACGGGACACAGAGGTCCCCCCCTTCTTATGGGAACCTTACTGCTTTGCTACAAAACTGAGGTACTTCCCTGATGGGAGGGGTTATATGGAGGGGAACTGTCTTCCATTGGTTGTGCCAGTGTCCAATCACCGCTGGTGACCCTTAACCCATTATGTAATGACTAGCTCTGTGTCCCGTGGTGTACTCCAAGAAAAGGATTTTACAGGTAAGCTGTTATAAAAATCCTATTTTTCCTTCCACTGACACTAATTATGAGACACTATTCCTCCCACTGACACCAGTAATGGGGCATAATTCCTCCCAGATATAGACAAAAGATTGGCCGCACACCACAAAGGAACTTAAATGAAATTTAAGTCCTTTATTTACATATGTCAAGCATCAGACAGAATACAAATGGTAGATGCGTTTCACACGAACCCAACATGCTTGTTCACTACAACAGAGATGTCAGAAAGCCAGCAATTTAAGTGCACGCCCCGTGGGGTCTGCACCTGCAATCAATTGGCTGTCTGATCATCTCCAGCACGGTACATAGACATTTTTTTTTAAAAAAGCATTGATAGCTAGCAAAATACATCAAAAGACAAAAGTAAAAGTAAGAAAAAAAAATAAAAATACATTTCAATAGATATAAATATCTATTAATGAATGTAAAAATTAATGGGGGGAAAAAAAAACACAAGTCCATTCATATAGGTCAGGGATATGCAATTAGCGGACCTCCAGCTGTTGCAGAACTACAATTCCCATGAGGCATAGCAAGACTCTGACAGCCACAAGCATGACACCCAGAGGCAGAGGCATGATGGGACTTGTAGTTTTGCAACAGCTGGAGGGCCGCTAATTGCATATCCCTGATATAGGTGATTGGTATCTGCTGATGTCTATCATAGCGCGCCCAACATGTTCATAAAATAAATGGGCTCATACACCCACCGACGATCAGCATCGCCAGTGTTGGTCCAATTCACTGCCATGATAAACACACAGGAACTTCAGGTGAATATTCCAAACTATGCACACCATAATCAAATAATGTATATGTAAATGCCTGGGTGAAAAGTAAATGGCAGAGGGATCATTTCAGTGGTGATATTCATGCATATCAATTTTATGTGTGTGTGTGTATATATATGTATATATATATATATATATATATATATATATATATATATATATATATATATATATATATAATGCACTATTCCTCCTTGTACTCACTATAGGCACTATGTCTTTTTTTTTTTTTTTTTACTTGCACTGGTGCCGAGGCATTTTCTACTTTTACCAGCCACTCCAGCCCCCCCCCCCCCCCCCCCCCCCCTAAAGTCTGAAGGACAGTAAACAGCCCTTTGTTTACATGGCAAGCCAACCTGGGGTAAACAAACTATTTCCATTTACTAATATATGTGGCTAATGTCAGCGCTGTATACATCGTTGTGTTCCTGAAACAAAACTGAGTCAGGCTAAACACTGCTCAGTCATTCACAAGAAGCTTTGTATTTTACAAGGCTTTCTCTGATTGGCTGAAGTGGAGAGGCAGGCAGATAATATCATGATCTCCACCTCAGCCAATAACAGGAAGCGTTTTATTAATTCATAAAAATACAACGCTTACTGTGAATGGCAGAGCAGTACCATTCTGGGAAATCGCCTCCGTCACGCTGCTGGAACACAGCGCTGTATACTGTGTGTATCTGATGCTACATACGGTTCATATAGCGCTGACAGAGCACATTTCTTGGTGATAGAAATAGTTCATGTGGCCAGCTTGGCCCAAACAAACTATTGAAAGTGAAAGGAAACCTGAGGCTTTAAAGTGGTTGTAAAGGCAGAAGGTTTTTTTATCTTAATGCATTCTATGCATTAAGATAAAAAAAACTTTGTGTGCCTCACCCCCCTAAAACAAGACTTTAGCATCACTTTAAATTGGAGGTCAGCAACCAGTAGATCGCAGCCAGGTGACTGGTAGATCGCGGTCTGGACTTGCTGACCCGCCATCCCAGAGCATCAAACAGAGTGCAATGTAGAGAGACTACTTGTAAAGTTGGAGCTGTAGTAGGGAGCAAGAGCCGCATAAACCGATGCCTCCTTTGTAGTGCTGGCTCCTGTCTAATGCAAAGTGTGATACCAACTGCACTCCATCTCTTGACCTGGCTAGCAATCTCCAGAGTGGTGCCAGCAGCAGGAAAAAAGAGATCTTCAGGTCAGTGTGAGCATAATTGTATAGGTCTGCTTTTACACTGATGCGCCGCGGTTTACCTACAAAGCAGGTGCAGTGCTGTGTACCTGCAGCTTTCTTGCGGTTTTGCTGCCCTTGGCCATAGACTTCTATTATATCCTGTGGGTTTGGTGCACTTTCTGAATACAGGAGTTTTGATGTGCTTTCAGAAAATGCACCAAACCTGCAGGATATAATAGAAGTGTATGGAAAAGTGCAGCTTACCTAGGAAAGTTGCAGATGCACTGCGCTGCACCCGCAGTGTAGGTAAACCGCAGCACATCAGCGTGAAAGCGGCCCTATAGGAGGCTGAGAACAATAAGGATTCATTTACATTTGCAGTTGAGGGGGGGGGGGGTGGGGGGTAAAACCTCATAGTTAGGATGTGTTTTTATCACCCCTGCCCCAACCGCGCCCCCTTTAGCTGCAGTAGCCATGGGTTGTACAAATGCCACAGCAGGAGTTATACGTCCTGTCATGTTTGGTGGGTGTAGCATCTGCCAAGCATGACCCATTCAAGTGAATGAGGCCACTCTGCAAGTGTCCTGCAACCTTGTGAATACAGCAAACAAAGAAGGCAGCATTGTGTTGCTTTCTCACCGCCTGCTTTAACCCCTTTGACCCTGCAGAAGTATGCCATTTTCGGGGCCCTGTTTACTTGAATAGGTCGCGATTGGCAGGCGGTAGCACCCACCAAAAATATCAGGGAGCTTAATTCCTGCTGCGGAATGTGTACACCTTTTGGCTGATACCTAAGCAGCTAAAGGGAGTAGGGATTGGGGGCGGTAAAACCAAGACTCAACCGCAGGGTTTACCTTCCCTAACCTTATGTGTGAGCAAGCGGCTAAGGGTGCAGCTGCCGAATGCAACTAACGACACATTCACAAGTGCAGCATGCACTGCTGCTCCCCTGAAAAGCGATCAGAGTGTGTTTGACAGGTGGCAAGGAGGCAATATGTTGCCTCCTCACCACCTGATTTAAACCTATGATTGCCGTGCAATGTATGCGATTGCAACACGGTAGTGCAGCAATTAGAGGTTTAAATCAGGTGTGTGGACGCAACGCTATGCTCAGTGATCTTTGATTTCTCACATGTTTTTCAGGTAGATCTCCACCTCTTTAAGGTTGCCTACTCCTGCTCTAAATAATGCTGATCTTGCTCCATAGAAGGTTGAGTGTGCAATTGTGGAAAGTACATATTAATCTTCTCATTTTAATGTTTACGTTTTCTGTGTTCTATTCCCAGCTCGCTGTATTCTGTTCCTTATCATTTGGCTCTTGACTGGAGGTAGACACCACTTCTGGTTCCTGCCTAATTTAACAGCAGACGTGGGCTTCATTGACTCCTTCCGACCACTGTATACACATGAGTACAAGGGACCAAGGGCAGATGAGAAAAAAGATGAGAAAGGAGAGTCCAAGAAGCCTGTAAAGTCTGACAGTGAGGATAAATCTGACAGCGAGAAAAAGGAAGATGAGGAGGGTAAGGTTGCCGAAGCAGAGGGATCAGGCACAGACGGCTCAGGTGCCGACAGGCAGTCAGACACGGACAGTGACAGAAGAGAGGACGACGGCTCACAGCACAGTAATGGCAATGGCAATGATTTTGAAATGATCACGAAAGAGGAACTTGAACAGCAAACAGATGAAGGAGACTGTGAAGAAGACGACCAGGATTTAAAAGCAGAGTCAGAGCCTCTTTGTGATAAATCCTAAAACGTTGGCCAGGCTGTAGGACTGATTATATACAAATGAAAGGATTTTTATTTCCCATGGAGTGATCACCAAAACATTTACACACATCTCTTCACTGTTTTTTTCAAATATGCAGGATCTGTAGGGATCATCAAATTCACTAGGCTAAAAATGTAGAGTTACGAAGAAAAAAAAACTTAAAATCCGCTATTAAAGATATTTTGTGTTCCTTTTTTCTAGGTAAAAATCCAAAATGTGAGGGATTAGATGCTTATTCTTCTCCTGCTTGTCCATAGTGTTCAGTCATGTACAATCCATTGGTTTGTGGGTTAGATGAAGCTGATCTGACCTCTGCATGCTGTTCACACGCATTGTTGCCTGTCTGGTGCATGTAATGCAATAAGGTCTGTTCATTTCAGAACGTGTTTGGGGTAAATCTCAGAAGATATCAGTTGTAGCAAAGTATTTAATTCTACGTCTGTTCTCAAGGGGTTAGCCTCTTTTATAAATGCTTGATCTAGTCGGTGTGTCTTCAGCACCTGACAGTAAAGTGCTATTACCTTAACTGGACATCTGACTTTTCTGTTCATAAATGTTCAAAGATTAAATGTTCTTTTTATTGATTTTGATGATCCCTATTTAAATATAGTTCATATTATGTCTGTCCCTTTTTTATGTTTATTAAAAATTTAGATTTTTTTTTTTTTTTTTTTTAATACAACCTTTATTCATGGACAACCCTTCTGTCTAATAGTTGAATTGACCACTTAGGTTTGTTTTAAAGCTAAAAAATGTACTGCGTTTTTTATGGTGTTGATGGTACGTTTTGCCACATAACTGCTTTGTATGTGGTAGAAATAACATTTGTATATCGGAGATGTTCAACATTAAATGTATAGGATTCAGATTTAAAGGCCAGATTCTATTTTCTGCCACACTTTATATAGTAAAGACAGGTCACTGGGAAAGGACACTTTGTAATTTGACTTTAACTTTATTACCTGTTTTATCCAATTGGGATAATGTGAGCCCTTGCGGGATCCATTTTGTCCCATGAGCAATGTTCTGTTTTTGACATGCGAGCCTTTAGCCATTCATGGGTCTATGTTGAAAGGCAAAGTGCAATATCCTACAGTTACCAATCATTATTGGTGTTGCTGAAACTTGATTGGTAGGGTTAATCTGAATGTCAATGAAAACATTGAATAGGCAGCTAAAACAACTGCCTATGTGTTGACTTCATTGTCCTGACTTTTAGTAATAAGTATGTCAGAAAATGGAGATTTAAATTTCAAAAACAGCCTTTATTGGTGCTAAAGCACTTTACTATGCCTTCTGTTCCTATGACAGAAATTTGCATTCCCTGCAGGCCTGTCATGTAATTGCAGTCTAGGCATCAATACCTGTTTAGGCCAAGTTTGGAAGTTTTTCAATGCCCTACTCCAGCTTCCCTGGCTGCCACATACTTGTCTGTCTCTGTTCTTTGCAGCCTCTTTAGTCGCACCCTGCTACTCATATATGTGCTTTGACCTCTATTCCTATAGAAAGTTCCTGCTTTACCAGGTAGAGCGGCCTCACAGCTAAGATCTCGCTTAAGCAGGGGCAGGCAAGTATGGGTTGCTGAGGTGGAGCTTTTGTGACCCACTAGGTAACGGAGCCCATAGCATTTATCAAAAGTCATCTTGTACAGACTTGGTGTTAGTAAAGTTTTGCTTTTTGTGCTGTTATTTAATCACCATAGACGGTTCCTTCTGAACTGGCCAAAAATTTAAACATGTATGGACAGGCTGAATGTACGATCAGCTTGGGCACAACCAGCCTGCAGAATTTTACATACGATTATCGCTAGTGGCTGTAATAGCCGCTAGCAATAATCCCTGTGTTCTCCCTCTGTCCCTCTGATTCCTCTGTCAACACTGTCTATGTTGATGGGGGAACTATCTATTGCCTGGTCTCATACAACTAAAAATAAATATTTCCCCTTTAAGCCTACTGAACTTAAATCACTGCCTTATAAGCGATAAATGCAAACGTGTTGGACATCCCAGATATACAATATTGATGACCAGGAATTTTTCCAACATAATTGTTCTCTTTGTATGTTTTTGCTTATCTTGACCAAACTAAAACCTTTTTCTGTCAGCTGGCTAACAAGCTTCATTCATGCCCCTTTGGCATTTGCTATTTTACACAAGGTACCTTTTCAGAAGAATGTGTTTTAAACAACAAGTTCTTTCTCATGGTATTGACATTGTTAGTCTCTTCGGTGAAATCATTTGAACAGGTAATTTGTATTTGCTGGAGATTGTTCTAGAAAGTTTTCTCTATGCTATCTATATTCCCTTTTCCTAATATGAATACCTACAATTTAGTATGTGTAGCTGTTATTTGTGTAAACGAATGTCACCAAGCAGGCCAGGATGATGGAAAAGCAGCCAATGGCATCTGGAGAGGCTCTTTCCTTTTTAAAATATTACTTATAGATCATAAAAAGGAAAGGGAATTGAGAAACATTATGATGTATTTGTAAGTCTGTGCACCTTTTAAGACACCATTTTGAAATGTATAGTCATGTAAAAGCAAAAAAAAGACAAAACAAAAAAAAAAAAAATCTTTAATGCAAACATTCAAGTTGGTTGTAATTCAATAAACTGTAATATCGGTGGTTGTTGCAAATGTTTGTTAACATGACTAACCCAGGGAAACTGACAAGTGAAATAGCTCTGTTAACCAGAATACGTCTCAGTACCACTTCCTTTGATATATTGGCAACTAAGGTTTAACCGTGATATTCTGATAGTGTAGTCAACATTACCGGTTAGCCATATAAAATAAAAATAAATAACTAATGTCCTTCTGTGAGGAAGATACAGAACTGTCAAAACAGCCCATTGCTGGTGGATCCTTTTATGCTTCCTTCAAGATTTCAGAGGCACTAAATGCAACATGGGACAACATAAGGTTGCTATGCAGTCTTTTTTTGCAATGTAAATATGGCAGCTTTGGAAAACATATATATATATGGATTTTATGGACTAGATGTTATTAGCCACTCTAGTATGTGTGATTATATACTAACCAAAGCAAGCCCGAACTTGCCATAGGGCACACCAGGCATTTGCCCGGCTGCGTGTTCTAACATGAGCAGCCTGTTGATGACTGGGCCGCACAGTGGGAGGTAAGCGCCAACCGCAATCTGGACAGGACTTGCACAGACCGCGGTCGCCACTCACCTTCCGCTACATGGCCATTCCTGTCTTCTCTCCTGGCTCTCCCGCCCTGCCAACAATGTCATCCTGTGAGCAGTGCAGGGGGCAGGAGGAGCTGAAGATCCGCACAGAGAGCAGGAGTCTTTTCATATTAACAAGCGGACAATCGCTCTCGTTAATATGATCCAGATCTTCTGCTCCTCCCACCCCCTGCCCTGGGTGACATTGTCGGCTGGGCAGGAGACCCTGGAGAGGACACACAGGCTGAATCCTGCCTCTGCCATGTCAAAGGTAGGACTGTGCAGGGGAGGCAGAGAGTAAAAGGGGGGCACTGTTATTAGAGGGAAAATGGGGGAAGGGTAGGGCAGGACTGCAAGGAGCACTGTAATGGATGCTCTGGTAGGGGCACTGTAGTGTAAAGGGGGACTGCACTGTGAAGGGGCACTGTAATCCTTACAGCGAAGCCCCCTTTATATCACAGCGCCCCTTTACATTACAGTGCGGAGGACTAACTCTGTGAATATCCTGTCACCAGCCGCCCCCCGTTTTTTGTTTTTTCTCAATTGGTTTCTGGCCTAGGCCAAAATGATGCATCCCAGGAGTTGTCATGGGCATTTTTGTTTTTAATTCTTGTGAAGGCGGGGAGGAGAGGCTTTCTCAGATAATTAAGCCCGTCTGCCTGCATGCCTAAGCTAGGGGCAGATGGATTCTTGAAAGTAAAAGCCACATAAATAATCTGCCTTTACTGAAGATGGCCATGGCTAGAAATGCTAGGGGGTGTTTTTTAAAGTGATTTATCAACAAAACTAAGTGTGGAGACATGAATGGATGGGTGAGTTTGCTGGTGGGTAGGAAGTGCTCCAAATTAAACCGCTCGTAGGTAGGGGTGCATGCCCTGTCACTGCCTCAAATTGGTGTGAAGGAACAAAGGATGGCCGCACTCCTATACACAATGCAATTCGGATTTATTGGAAAAAATAAAACCGCAGCTCACAATGGTACATAGACAGGGCGACACGGGTGATGCGTTTCACATGACTTGCGTGTTTTGTCAGACCCTTATACGGAATAACCACTTCACACATATATATGTCTGTCAAAATATCACATGTGATCAATTATCCAATCAGGTGGTTAAGATCGTAGTTCTCAGCTCGTGTTATTTTCTCACACAGGAATTATACACAGTTGTCCAATAATAAGATCAAAAACTTCTTCAATCTAAATGGAAGGAACTAACTTCATGAATCTACATGTTGTTAAAATATAGAAATATATGAAAATACGCCTTTCCAAAAAAAAAAAATATATATATATATATATATATAAATGAATATAAGAAGGAAAAGAAAACAAAAGAAATAAGAGACATAATGGCAGAAAAATTTATATATCAAACACACCAATCCAGACTTGTAAATAATCATAAGCAAGTGAAATAAATAACCACCTAAAATTAATTGGTATATGTATCAAATTACTCGTAAAATTGTGTCAAGTCCCATTCAAAATTCAGCCCCTTCGGAAATTCTGATCTGCAAAGAAAAAAAATCCAGAAAACCTCACTTTTGCACAGAAGCCTAAATCCGTCCCCACCCATCCTAGGGGTGGCGACCTTCTCAATGCCCTGAATCTGTATCAAAGAGGTATCGCCCCCATGAGCTCCATTAAAATGTCTAGCCATATTGGTGTTATGTTCCTTCTCAGTGTCATAGACGTGATCATGCAAACGATCACAGAGTCTTCTACCAACATATTGGACCGCACATGCTTTACATGTTATTAAATAAACAATATTCCTGGTATTGCAGTTAAGGAAGGATTTGTTATTAAAAGACCTCTGACCCATATGAATCGTTCTTTTGATATCAAAGATTGATCAAGTATATGGCTAGCTACTAAAAATTCTTCCTCAATTTGCTATGCAGTGGAGACTAACTATAAAATTCTAGCACGCTGGTACCTAGTCCCAGCAAGAGTTGCAAAATTTGTCCCCTCATATTCGCCAAATTGTTTTAGAGGATGCTATTTTTCCACATTTGGTGGCAATGCCCAGTTGTCCAAGAATTTTGGACAAAAATATTCTCAATGGCATCTAAAAGTCTTGAAATTCCAATTCGTCCAGACCCTGCTACTGCTTTACTAAATCTTAAACCTTCCACGCTTGCCCAAACCCAATTTCAATTACTAGTTTATTTAACTACAGCTGCCAAACAAACTATTGCCAAAGCCTGGAAAACAAACTCTCTAATTTTAGCGGAAGCCAAACACAATGAATAGAGCAGAGTGCAAAAATGACAGCTATTGAAGAAAATAAAATAAACAAATTTCATAAAATTTGGCAGCCCTGGGTGAAACATTACTTCCCAACTGACTTTGATCAATCTTTGATGTTACCAAACTAATAGCAATACAATCTCTGTATAGATACATATATATCAGGAGTCAGATCACCGTCCCGGGTATTTATTTTTACTTATAATTTTATTTATTTTTTCTCTTTATTCTTTTTGATTTTATTTTTATTTATTTATTTATTTTTTAATTTTTTTCCCTCTCCTCATATTCTTATCTTATTTCCATTCTGTACTCTGTCTTAAATTAGTTTTTTGTTTTTTCCTTCCTCCTGATTTCTGATTATTAAATCGTGAAGCGATTTAACAAGTTTTTACCTTAAGGTTACTAATCTCTAACTTTAATACGGCCTTATGCCTTATTACATTAGTATGTTATCTTGATAAATAATCTGATCAACACATCTGCCAATTTCATTTTTATTTTTTAATCTCACATTTTTGTAAATATTCACTTAATTATCTGTGTGCATTTACCGTATGTATCATAGTGAATAGTTAACTATGTTTGTATGGACTCAATATGTTCTACTTGGTACTGTTAATGTAACCCAGATTTATCTAGGCTTCTGTATTTTAGTATTTTCCTTTTATTATTATTTCCATTTATTTATTTTTTTCCCCTCTCCAACTTCTGTTCCCCTTTTGAAATCTCAATAAAAATATTTGACAAGGAAAAGACCTCTGACCCATAGTGGAGCAAAAGTGGTCCCTTTGTATCACCGAGGACAACAAGGGCAACCAGTTTTACCACATTTAAATGTCCCAGTGAAATGTTCTGGAGCGAACACTGGAACTGAAATCACTCTGAGATAAGGAATTCGCCAAGGAGGGAGCCCGTCGTGATACTGTTTTAAACTCATTGGCCAGGATTTTTTCAAAGGCATTCATTCTCAAATAAATCAGTATATAACGTTCCATAATTCTCCTGATCTTTTTAAATTCCATACTAAATGGGGTAGAAAAGATGAGTGTTAGACCAGGCCTATTTTTCTTATGTGTCAATAAATGCTGTCTAGATGTAGCCTCTGCAATACCTTGAGCCCCATTTAACCCCTTGCCGACTGCTGCACACCGATTTACGTCGCAGAATGGTAGGGGCAGGCAAATGGGCGTACCTGTACATCCCTTTAAATTTGCCGCCTAACACGCGCGGCGGGAGCGTGCCCGCGGGTCCCGCGAACTCGATATTAGCCAGCGGCCCGCGATTGCGGTGAGGAGAGGCAGAACGGGGAGATGCCTATGTAAACAAGGCATTTGCCTGTTCTGCCTAACAACATGACAGGGATCTACTGCTCCCTGTCATCGGGAGCAGTGATCTCTGTCATGTTGTAGTGAGACCCTTACAGTTAGAACACATCCCTAGGACACACTTAACCCCTTGATCGCCCTCTAGTGTTTAACCCCTTCCCTGCCAGTGTCATTTATACAGTAATCTGCATTTTTATAGCACTAATCGCTGTATAAATGACAATGGTCCCAAAATAGTGTCCGCCATAATGTCTCAGTCCCGATAAAAATCACAGATTGCTGCCATTACTAGTAAAAATAATAATAATAATAAAATGCCATAAATTTATCCCCTATTTTGTAGACTTTTGCGCAAACCAATCAATATACACTTATTGCGATTTTTTTTTTTCTTTTTTTACCAAAAATATGTAGAAGAATACATATCGGCCTAAACTGAGGAAAAAAAAATTTGGTTTTTTTATATATTTTTTTGGGCATATTTATTATAGCAAAAAGTAAAAAATATTGCTTTTTTTAAAAAAAATAATTTTTTTGTTTATAGCGCAAAAAATAAAAACCGCAGAGGTGATCAAATACCACCAAAAGAAAGCTCTATTTGTGGGGGAAAAAAAGTACGTAAATTTTGTTTGGGTACATCGTCGCACGACCGCGTAATTGTCAGCTAATGCGACGCAGTGCCGAATTGCAAAAAATGCTCTGGTCAGGAAGGAGGTAAAATCTTCCCGGGGCTGAAGTGGTTAAAGTGGAAGGTCTGTAACCACGGGCCATGAATCTAGTAAATGTGGTAAAACTGGTTGCCCTTGTTCTCCTCGGGTGATACAAAGGGACCACTTTGATGTAATGCATGTGCGGTCCAATATGTTGGTCGCACAACTAGAAGACTCTGTGATCGTTTGCATGATCACATCTATGACACTGAGAAGGAACATAATGTACAATATATATGTAAAGCGCTGTGTAAATTGATGGCGCTATATAAGTACCTTTAAATAAATAAAATATTAAACATAACACCAATGTGGCTGGTTATTTTAATGGAGCTCATGGAGGTGATACAGATTTAGGGCATTGAGAAGGTCGTCACCCCTAGGATGGGTGGGGACGGGTTTAGGATTCTGTGCAAACGTGAGGTTTTCTGGATTTTTTCTTTGCAGACCAGAATTCCAATGGGCCTCAATTTTGAATGGGACTTGACACATTTTTACGAGTAATTTGATGCATATACCAATTTTAGGTGGTTATTTATATCACTTGCTTATGATTATTCACAATAGTCTAGATTGGTGTGTTTGATTTTTCGATTTTTCTGCTATTACGTCTCTTTTTTGTTTTCTTTTCCTTATTATATTAATTTTTATATATTTTCTTTTTTGGAACGATGTATTATATATTTCTATATTTTTACGACATGTATATGTTCCTTCCATTTTAGAATTAAGACGTTTTTTGATTTTATTATTGGACAACTGTGTATATTCCTGTGTGGGAAAATAACACAAGAGCTGAGAACTACAATCTTAACAGCCTGATTGGATAATTGATCACATGTGATATTTTGATAGACATATATATGAGTGAGGTGGTTATTCTGTGTATGCGTCTGACAAAGCATGCAAGTCATGTGAAATGCATCACCCCTGTCCCCCTGCCTATGTACCATTGTGTGCTGATGTTTTTATTTTTCCAATAAATCCGAATTGCATCGTGTATAGGCATGTTACCATCCTTTTGTTCCTTCACACAAATAAAAAAAAACAGTTGGCAATGACAGCTTTCATAGTTCTATTTTGAGAAATAATTTTTAAGAAACGAAGTTTCAATTCATAGGATGTGTATTGAAGAACTTGATATGCCGTATATGAAAAAGGCATTTTAGTTTCACGTGGTTTTATTCAGTGTCATTTATGTGGTTGTATTTTACTGATTTTCTGTTGTCTTCTGTGTAAAAATGCTTCTAAAATGTTGTGTAGTAACAAGAATGGGTGTACTTCTTAGAAACTGGAACAGGTTCCTCCTGCAAGTTTCAACTCGGTGGTTAACTAAATTATAGCTTATCTTTCAAAGAAGTTATAAATGTACATATTTTTGCAGGTAAAAAAAGTGCATTTATTTATGTTAACTAGAGCCTTCAGAGCATTCCACGTATGATCAGCAGATTGTGGGTGCAATGTCAAGCTCCTGCACAATCTTCTTCTAGCTTTGTGCCCCTATCCCCATACAGGCTTTCTGTTGCAAAGCTAGAGGAAGAATGAATGAACTATGACCATGCTGAGCAGCATGCTTGCAGCCCATTCAAGCTACAAGTATGTTGGCCTCAGTGGCAGACGGTATTTGTCGTTTTTTCATTCACAGATCTATGAATGAATAACGCACTTGTGTAGCCGCATATAGTCTCCATCAGGGACGTATGGAACAACGTAGGTGGCCCTATTTATGTTCTCATAGCAGGAAGGGGTTATGATAATGAAAGCTGCATATTTATTAAGACTAAAAACAACTTTTGGATTTACATGACCATGTTCTATTTTGGCATTTTATTGTTGATTAGGTTTAGAGCTACTAAAGTGTTTTGATCTATACATACAAGCAGCTTAATGTAAACCTTATCGGTGTGCATCTAGTTGTAGTTATTCACATTGTCCTGTAATGTTAAAGACATTTCTTAGCTTATCCAAGCTTCATACTAGAACTAAAGAATTGGCTTAGGTAAGCTACAAAATGTATTTAACATTACAGAACAAGTCCAGTTGAATGTGACTAACTACTACTAGCTGTACCATGACCTGAATGAGTGAGAACCCTCAAACATATCAGTGTGCGTGTGTTAATGTTTTATTAATATATATTGTTTTTAGGTGCATGCCTGGGGGCAGACCTATTGTCCTTTAGTAATGTAAGTTCTGCTTTGTGCTCAGTAGTGCTGCTCACTGATGGTTCTTATTGTTTATCTTATAGAGGCTTGTAATTATATTTATGGTGTCCATATCCTAGAGAGGCTTACAATTACATTCAGAGCATCCATTGCCTTGGTTAAGTACCAAGTTTGAAAATGCCAAATGTCATTGATATGAATGGTCTGTGCAGAAGATTACTACCAGAGCCTTAGTTGTAAAATATTCACATAGTGAGCTGATCTGTAACTCCCTTGCCTGTGTGCTGCTTTGGTTGCACAAGAAAGGTTCACTGCATAGGCGCTGGGTGATGACAAACTGCTTTCCTAATTTTTTATTTATTTTTTATGTTCAGTATAAGGGTAATTTCCTACCTTATACACAACGTGCTATACATGATATAATCTGTACCAGTTCACGTTGTACACTATGCACTACATATTATATTGTTTGAAACAAACAAAAAAGCCTCAGATGCTATAGTCACTTTTTTTCTTGTTCCAATCTTGACTCAAATGGAAGTGCCACGCTTTGCTACCCTCTTAAAACTGGGGTAGTCTGGAAAAATTGCAACCATAAATAAACAAAGAGCGCACCAGCCTAGAGCATTATTTTTAGATATCCTTTATTGATAAAATCCAAGAGGCTCTGAGGAAGAGGGCATGTACCTCCAAAGCTTGTTAACTTCCAGACTTGTACTATTACTTATTATTGTACTTTGTGTGATGTAATGTGTTGAGATGATATACGGGAATCTTGGCAGTCTGTACCTGGATTTGTTCTGATGAGCTTGTACATACATTGATTTGTGAGTATATAATACATTCTTTCATTTTATCAATAATGGATCTTTGTATAGGGATAATGCACTAGGCTGGTGCACCCTCTGTTTATGATTGCAGTTATATGCCCTGAGCTGCTCCACTTTGTCTTCTGCACTTTACAAATTCAAGGCTGCCCCTCCATATACTGTGCTCCTTGTTACGTACTCTGGACCATGGCACTCTGCTATGCACTGTGTTGTATGCTATATACTCTGTACTGCTTCACTTTGTACTTTGCTGTATGTTGCATATTCCAGGCCCCTCCACTCTATACACTGTTCTGTTTAGGCATCTCATGTACATGGATGTCAGGCGCTGTATGATGATAAATCTGGGTATATTTTTCCACTCAGGAACCACAGGTACTGCATATAGCTGCCTATAGTAATCTTTGGCTGTATGCAGGTATGTGCCAGTACTTGTGTAAACACACACATGCATATTGATGTACACCCCTGATCTGCCCCAGAATTTTACGTCATACAGCCCCAGAAGCCCATGTGCATTGAAGCCTTACTGGATCTCTCACACTGCTAAATTCTATACACTGTGTGTTATGTAGAGGTCCACCGATATGGGTTTTTCTCTGGCCGATGCCGATATTTTTGAAATTGCGGCGGCCGATGGCCGATATATGATGCCGATTTTTTTTTGGCCGATATATTAGGCCGATTTTTTTTTTTTTTATTTTCCCTTCATCTCAAAAAATCTAACAGTTAGACCCCTTTCACGCTGGGGCGTTTTTCAGGTGCTTTTGGGCTAAAAATAGCGCCTGAAAAACGGCTCCCCTGCATTCTCAGTGTGAAAGCCCGAGTGCTTTCACACTAAGGCAATGCGCCGGCAGGACGTTAAAAAAAAGTCCTGCAAGCAGCATCTTTGGAGCGGTGTATACCACTCCTCCACCACTCCTGCCCATTGAAATTAATGGACACCGCTGCCGAAGCACCTGCAAAATGCTTTGGCAGCGGCGCTACACTGGCGCATTTAACCCCTTCATCGGCTGCTAGCTGGGTTATAAGCATACCTCCCAACTGTCCCTGATTTAAAGGGACTGTCCCTGATTTGGAGCAATATCCCTCTGTCCCTCATTCCTCCTCATTTGTCCCTCATTTTGGTCTGATCTATATAGATGTATACAAAATGCACTTTTTATCTATCAAAAAGTGTTTTCCAGTGCTAAACCTTTCACCTGATTTCTAAATTGCTGCATTTGTAAATTCCAAAAGCCAATATAACGGAATAGTAGTGGTAAAAACAGCACTTGTGGGTTTAACCAATCTTATTTTTTTTGTACAATTCTCCTTTAAGGGGGCGTGACAAGGGGTGTGTCCTATGCCTGCATAAATTTGGTGATAGGTGTCCCTCATTCCCATCTCAGAAAGTTGGGAGGTATGTTATAAGCGCCCCGCTAGCGGCCGAATACCGCCGCTAAAATGACGGTAAAGCACCGCTATAACTAACAGCGTTTTACCGTCAACACCTGCCCGCTCCAGTGTGAAAGCAGCCTTAAGTGATACAGAAAATTTCTTAAATGTAAACATTTATTAAACACAACAAGCTTCCAATCAGTGCTCTTGTATGTAAAATTTAGAAAAATAAAAAAAACGATATCTTGAATATTAAATACACCAAAACAGATAATCAAAACTTTTGGACAAAAAAAAAATGGGCTAACTTTACTGTTTGTTTTTTTAAATTCATTAAAGAGTATTTTGTCCCCAAAAACTGCGTTTGAAAGTCCGCTGCGCAAATACCGTGTGACAAAATATTGCAACAACCGCTATTTTATTCCCTAGGGTCTCTGCTAAAAAAATATATATATATATATATAATATTTGGGGGTTTTAAGTGATGTTTCTAGCAGAAAATATTGGATTTTTACTTGTAAGCAACAAGTGCCAGAAAAGATTTAGTCTTTAAAACTGAGAACTCCTAGCCAAGTTCAGTCCTTTGATAAGTAGAAACATTGTATCTCTTTGCTTCTTTTCTCAGACTTGGCAGGCTGCCCAGCTAGGAGAGACAAGTCGCTCCATGGGGAGACTTCAGGCGACTTGCATTGACTTCTATTACAGAAGTCATTTGCAAGTCGCCCTGAAGTTTTAAATCCGCTTTTTTTTTCCAGCACAATTGACCGATGCCGATTAATGAAAAAGGCTGGATTCACACCTATGCATTTTTAGTGCTTTTTGCATTTTGCAGATTTGCACTACAGTCCATTTAACATGATTTCCTATCAAATCTGCAAAAAGCACTAAAAATGCATAGGTGTGAATCTATCCAAAATGCCAAAAATCGGCCGATATATTGGTCGACCTCTAGTGTTGTGTATCCCGTACTGCTAATATTAATAGCATTATCCTATTAATAATAGCTAGTCAATTAAAAATGCAAGTACACCCCTTGGAAGTGGACTAGTTCAATATATTTAAACAGGTGAGGAAAATGTTGCTTTTCCAAAGATTTATTTGTTAATTGTTTAGTATTATCCTGTCACTCTATGGTCACTAGTCTTGTTGCACCTATTTTTCTATATCTCTATTTTCTTATGAAGTAATTTTCCCCTTATAAGCAAAAAAACACCCCTCCCCCGAAGGAAAATCGTTCCTATCACCCTAGCAAAACTCTCTCCCTAAAGCTACCATCTACCACTCATCTTTGCAGCCCTCATCCACCACTGCTCACCTCTGCACCCCTAACCCACAGCTCACCAATCACGACTCACCTTTGTACCTTAAGCCCTGGTTCACATTGATGCGATTTGAGTTGCGTGTGCACCTTCACATGATGTAATGCTTTCTGATTGGCTTGGAGACAGGACATCAACCGAACAAAAAAAGATGCTCATCTGGGTCTGTCCCCCAAATCTAGTGGATTAATAGGTATCCAGTGCTGGAATTTGATCTCTATTTTCAGATTTTACATTTCCCCACTATCTGCCAACAAAATCTGGTATTACAGCACCAACCACAGAGTATAAAAAAAAATCATAAATCCAGTCTGCAGCAATATATTGTCTTATGCTACCCCTGTGCATCAGTTTTCCCTTATTTTAATGTTTATGGTTTTTACCTTAAAAATTGAGTTTAAAAAAAAAGGTCACATGACCATTCTTGGTCATTTCTTCTTGCTCTGCACTGGCCTATGGAGGAGTCAGGTGGAGACAACACATTGCTGCAGTAACATTAAAGGAGATTACAGCAATACGATTTCATTTTTTAACATCAGCATTGTAATAGCAATATAATTAAATGAGACGTCCAGCCTGAGCTCATTTGGCTGGGCTTCTCCTATAGGTCACAGGAGTGCAATTTGTTTTGCACTCCTGTGACCCGTTTTCAGCAGAGAGCGGTCTGAAGTCCGCTCTCTGCTGACGTCACTGGAATCAGTCCAGGCACAGTGTCATCACGACAATAAAGTCTGGATCCGCTAGGTGCCTGCACTAATGCCTGTCTCAGCCTCTCAGCAAGCCGCTGAGACGGCCGCTCCACGCCCTCCACAGCTCAGCACTCTAGTGAGAATGGAGGAGCAGAGCTGCTGATTGACAGTCAGCATCTATCCTCTTGGGGATCTGTGAGAACCGAACCATCAAACATCACCTATGGCTTGGTTCTCACAGATCCCAGAGAGGAGAGCTGCTGGCTGTCAGTCTCAGTATAGAGAAGCCGGGGGGACAGATGCAGCATTGGTCCCATGATGCACCCACCTAGGTCAGTATAAAAGGGGGAAAAACAAATAAATATAATTAGTGGGAATGCTCAGTAGCATTCCCACTATTGTTATTTGTTTTTTGATTTCCGTACGTTTTTTGCCTCTGTGTAACTTCTGCATACTTTCAGCTATTAAAACCATTCAACTTTTAAAATGTTCAGCACTTTCAGCTTATAATGGGACTTCTTCGACTTTTTTTCTACTATTTATACTTTTTAAAATGTTAAGCTTTTTAAAACTTTTTTTAACATTGAAGTGAATGAGAGCATGCTTCAAATCCTTAAACTCTTCTTCCGCTCCCAAAAGTTTTGGCTCCTTCATATTTTCACCTACAGATGCCAAACAAACTTTAAAATGTTCACAAAATATTCAGCTATCTGGCTTTATCTTTTTAGTTTGATATCTTTTACAGTTTTTGTGAAAAAGCTGTTTAAGTTTAGTGATCATTTCAGGAAATTTTATCGATTAAACAGAGTGTGTATTGTCAGCTTTTCAAAAAACCTTTAAATATTCCACATGTTTCATACATTAGTGGTGGTGTTAAACTTTTTTTATGAAATTCATGTTTATTTTAAAACCATTCCTACTTTTCCAACTATTCTCACTTCTTCAACTTTTTCTTACGGATTTAAGCTATTCATCCAGTTAGCTTTAGCAATTCAGCATTCCCACACATTTTCTGCAGGAAATGCATTTTTTAGTTCTCTTTTAATAGGTATTTTTGACAATCCAATATGTTTATTTGAAAAATCTTTCTTGTTGTGAGTTCTGCCTGTCTGCTGATAATCTTTTTCCACACCTTCCTGGGTTCCCTGCATGCCTGCACAGCTTCTCCTTTGCTGTTTACTATCAATTTATAAAGACTACATATCCCATGGTACCTAAGCGGTAATTCTAATATGAACTCTGCCTCCTGAAACTTCTTTCAGCACCTCTGTAGTTTAAAAGGCAGGCTCTGTGAAATGTGACACAGCACTGCCCACTCCACAGGACCTAGAGAATACATGTCACATAATGTAAGCAAGTAAATGTGTGAGGCTCCCTGTATTCTCTATATCTGGTCTCCCACAGTACACACAACATGGAAATGCAATTATTTTAGTAAATATAAACTGCTAAATACCTTTTTTCATCAGCAGTATATAGCAGTCATGTGACTTTTATCAATGTCTAGCTGTGCACTGGTTAAAGCTTGTAGGAGAAGTTTTCATTCTCCTCTGACTGTCCTGTGAGGCTGCATGACCCCTGATCCTCTGTCTTGACAGTGCTGATTGGCCCTGTGCTGATCACATACACCCTCCCAAGAAAAAAAAAAATGCTTTAGCAATACACACCAAACTGATCATGTGCAGAGTGCCTCCTATGTCTCTGTACTATCACCAGATGGATTGGGGACTGTGGAAGAAGGAGAGGATCAGAGAAGACCGGATCAAACAGCCTTTTTACACAATGCGTAGGAATAACCCATAAGGTTCCATAGTGAGTATAACAAGCATGCTTTACTGTATATACAGACTAATTTTACTATTGTGGGTTTAGTAATGCTTTAAGTTCACAACTTTCAAGCTTGTTCAGATTTATAGGAGCAAGTTTTAAATAAAATTTAATGTGGAAAGGAATATATAATGTTACATTTTGACCATAGGTACAATAAAAAAAAAAAGTTCTGTTTAGAAAAATTATAGGAGTTACAGAGAAAAAGAGTTCTTCCAAGCTTTCATGAGCTCAGTAGCAGCAAATAAACAATATGATACATTACTATTATAATAATGAAGAGCACTTGGATAATTTTTCAAGGATTTCTAACACCAAAGGTAATTTTTACCTTTCAAACCATTTCATGGGGTGGTTGCTGAGTCTTCATCTCCCTTGGTCTTTATTAGGGCTCTCCAGCCAGGAACGACACCTTAGCTTGTATAGAAAAACAGTGATCACCCCACGACTCACATAGTGATCATTGTTTATCACAATTCCAATGGTTATTGACCCTCTGCAAAATCTTATGCAACCAGGTCAAGCTGTCTTGTAGGCCAAAAACATTGGGAACATTGGTGTATATGGCTAGAAGTGTCTGTGGAGACAACACGTTAACCTACTGAAGAGGTCTGCGGTTGGACTTAAACTGTGACAGGATGCCAGTTGGGCAGCGAAGAAGTTAGATTTCTGGGGAGGAAAGCTCCAGTACAATGGTTTTCCTGTCCAAGATTAATTTCCTACCTCCTAATGAAAGACACACATAAGGCTGGAGAACTTCCAAGTAATGCTGAAAAGGGAAACAACAAGAATTCTTTACATGGGATTTAGAAGTCCGGTCATTTTGGTATCAAGTTGTGCTACTATCATGCGTGTTAATATTTCTCTCCAAGAAGTACTTTTTTTCTAACACATATAGTGTGTTCGTTGCTTCTTGGAGCTAAGCACTGGGTCATATTAATGGCAATACAAGTTAGAAAAAGGGTGGCTGGGTTGAGGCAGTGGTAGTAAAGGCTTCCACTCTGGTATAAATCCTGTAAAATAATAAGAGGGGCGGGAGACTCTCCTAATTATGTGACACCCCAGCAGTCTTCTACACCAGTGTTTCTCAACTCCAGTCCTCAAGGCGCCCCAACAGGTCATGTTTTCAGGATTTCCCTAAGATGAAACGGCTGTGGTAATTTCTAAGGCAGTGAAACTGATCAAATCACCTGTGAAAAATAATGGAAAGCCTAAAAACATGACCTGTTAGGGCGCCCTGAGGACTGGAGTCGAGAAACACTGTTCTACACTATGCAGATCCTGGCTGCCAAACTGACAACCCAGCACTTTTGATTACACTGGGAAAGTGTCACTCCCAGTATAATCCGCAAGTAATAAATGTTTCTAGGGTAACTAAGACAATGATGAAAGGTTACCTGTACTTATCATGCTTGTCTCAGATACACAGCTGTGTATGTGACAGGAACACAAAATTAATTTGTTTAATGCTGAGCTATGGCGAAAGTAAAAATCCTGAGCTAAGGTTAGCTGCTCCTGCATTGAATGCTCGTTTGCATCTAGGGGGCATGAACATTATTTTACGCTGCAAGACAGCCACTATTCCCCTATGTTCTGGCAGTTGAATGCGCCACACATTATCAAGACTAATGCAGGGCATATAGCCCACTGCCAGAGCATAGGGGAGTGCCATCGGCCAGGGGGTTGGCGGAGGATGGGGGTAAGTTAAATGGAAAATTGTCTATCAAATACTTACCGTAATTTTCCTTACCTGATGGACTCCATGGCAGCATAGTATGGGTTTAGCCCTGCCTCTTCTCCCATCCTTTAGGACGCCACGCCCATAAATCTTTGCTCTCGGCTAGCAGCCGTGTTCTGTAACTAGCCTACTCTGGGAGGGGACTCCTGCTGCCATGGAGTCCATCAGAAAAGGAAAATTACAGTAAATATTTGATAGAGAATTTTCCTGAAAGACTCCATGGCAGCATACGTATGGGAAATAACTTGCCGTACACACCTATGTGGGCAAATGCTGAGCAAAGAAAAGGTTTATTTGACACCATCAACCGTCAGGATTTGTAAACCAAAATTAACCAAAGATAAGGCAGCTGGTTCTACACAGTAATGAGTCATAAACGTATTGATTGAAGACCAGGAGGCTGCCCTGCAGATCACTTTGGGAGCGACGTGCCGCGAGTCTGCCCAGGATGTTGAGACACTTTTGGTCGGGTGTGAAGTCACCGCCTCCGGAGGCGCTAAGCCCTTCTCTTTATAGGCCCACTGGATGGTCTGAACAATTCACGCAGAAATGGACGTAGATGAGGCCCTCATCCCCTTATTCTTCCCGTGAAAGAGGACGAATAAGTAATCAGACTGTTAAAAGGGAGCCGTGGCCTCTAGATATTGCTTCAAGGTGTTTCCCATGCCAAGATGGTGGACTTCAGAGTCTTCAGCTGATCTGAAAGTGGGTAGAACAATCTCCTGGTTTTCCTGAAAAACAGAAGTGACCTTTGGGTTTGACCCCAGCATAAGAACTAGGACTTCTCTGTTCGGGAAGAAGGTTAGAAACGGTTCCTTCGAACTCGGATCTTGGATACTCTTTTTGCTGATGTGATGGTCACCAAAAGGTAGTCTTGAGAGTAAGTTCCTTGATTTGAGAGTAGCTTGTCAAGATCCGACCGGAGCTCCGAGAAGAAGTTGAGGACCAACAGAAGATCCCATTTGGAGAGTCTTGGCTTCCTCTGGGGCCTGAGTCTCACTGCCCCTTTGAACAACTGACGGATAAGCTCATGTCTGGCCCAAGACACTCCAGTAAATGCATATATATTTTTAGTTGCACTTTACCGTCGTTTTAGAGATGCTTTTCAGCAGCTAGCGGGGCGCATTTAACCCCCGCTAGCGGCTGAATAAAGGGTTCAAAGCGGCTCTACCCATTGATTTCATGTATACACCGCTCCTAAAGCGCCTCAAAGATGCTGCTTGCAGGAATTTTTTTAACGTCCTGCCAGCGCAGCGCCCCAGTGTGAAAGCACTCTGGCTTTCACACTGGGATTGCAGATGAGGCGTTCTTCAGGCGCTATTTTAAGCACTAAAGCGCATGAAAACGCCTCTAGTGTGAAAGGGGTCCAAGAGTGTGGGGATGACTTCCTCTGGACAGCCTAAGGCATCCAGCCTTCCCCTCTCAAGAACCAGGCCTTCAAGTGCTAGTGAGCCGGGCATTGATGTAGGGCAGCGCCCTGAGACAGTAAGTCTGGTCTGAGAGGCAGTGGGATCAGATCCCAGAAACTGAGTAGCGTCAACAGAGGAAACCACGGTCTGTTGGGCCAATATGGGATTATCGCCACTACATCCACCTCTTCTATCCTGAGTCTCTGCAGGAACTGGAGGAAAGGCATAGGTCCTGCAAAATTTCCAATGCTCCCTGAGGGCATCCACCCTGTAGGCCTGGGGGTCTCGAAATCTCGAGTAATCTTTTGCTAGTTTGTTGTTGCATGGTGACACAAAGAGGTCGACTCCCCAGAGTGATACCCAGGGTCAGTACCCACTCAAAGACTTCCTTGTGGAGAGCCCACTCATTGTTCACCCGGACTCAAGAGAGAAAATCTGCTTGAACATTCTGGACTCCGAGAACAGATTGCTGACAAGTTGGACAGGTTCTTTTGAGCCCAGGCATAATCGGCTCTACATCCTGTAACAGGGATCGGCTGTGGGTTCCTCCCTGCTTCCTCACGTAGGCCACTGCTGTTGTGTTGTCTAATCTGAGCATCACTGGAGACCTCGATGTTAGATTATGGAAGGCCTGGAACGCCCGGCGCTCCAGAATGTTTGATACTATCCCATGGGCAGGAAAGTCCTATCTACCCTGTGCTATCTCTGATAGACAGTGAGCACTCAGCCTACATTGCTGGCGTCTGTGGTTATTGTGACCCATTAAGTGGGAGCAATCGAGTGACAATTGAGGAGATTCCTCCACTGAAGCCATCAGGGCAGGCATTCTCTCATGGGTGGCGTTAAGTAAATGCGCTGGTCCTTGTTGTCTGGCCTCCATTGTTGGAGGAAGCCTTTCTGGAAAGTAGACTTGTGCACTGCCGAAAAAAAAATTCATTTTCGTTTTCGTTTCATTCGTTTTTTAGCTTTTTCGGAAAATTCGGAAATTTGAGAATTTGAAAATTCGGAATTCAAGAATTCGAAAATTCTAAAATTTTCTAATTCTGAATTTTCAAATTTCCGATTCTCAAATTTCTGATTTTCTATTTTTACAATTTCCGAAATTTCAAAAATTTGAATTTCGTAAATTAGTAAATTCAAATTTACGAAATTTCAAATTTCCGAAATCTCGAATTTTCACATTTCCGAATTTCGTAATTTCGTCAATTCGGAAATCCGAAAATTCGGAAATGTAAAAATTTGGAAATTTCTGAATTAACGAATCTGTCAAAATTCATTAAGAAACTAATTCGGACCTAAACGAATTGCACATGTCTAATGGTTGCGTTCTCCATTGCACCCATTTCACCATGGAAATCATGGTGCCGATAATCCTCAGACACTGCCAGGCACAGAGATGTGATGAAGAGAGTGTTGCATGTATACACAACGGAAACTTTCTCCTCAGGCAAAGAGATGCCCCTCACCGCGTTGAACTGAGCCCCGAGAAACACGAGGGACTGCGTGGGTTCTAGGTGACTTTTCTCTATGTTCAGGAGCCACTCGAACTCTTGGAGGGTGGAGTTGAGTTGTGTTCCAGAAGTTGCTTCCTGTCCTGAGACAGTATTAGAAGGTCGTCCAGGTAATGGTGTAGATGTATACCTTTGGTTTTCAAAAGGGCTACCCCTGCCAATAAGACTTTTGAAAATACGCGAGGAGATGTCAAAGGCCCGAAGGGGAGACAGGTGAATTGTTGGTGGAGCTGACCTATGGCAAATCGAAGAAACTGTTGAAAGTCTCCTGCTGCAGAGACATGGAAGTACACATCATTTAAATCTATCGACACCAGCCAGTCTCCTGGTTGGACCGACTGCTGGATCATGGTCAATGTTTCCATTTTGAACCTCTCCTTGATGAAGCAGTTCAGATGGGTAAGATCTATGACAGGCCTCCATGAGCCATTCTTTTTCTAAACCATGAATAGGAGTGAGTAGATCCCTTGTCCCCACTCGCTGTCCGGGATGGGCATGGCCGTGCCCTGTGCTACCAGAAAGTCCACATTGGACAGCAGCAATTGTCTCTTTTCTTCTGAGCGTGGAAGGCATGTGGGGACGAATCTGAGCCTGGGAGTAATGCTGAAAGTCCAGGCATGGCCTTAGGAGACCGTTCTGATGGTCCAGAGGTTTTGGATTGAGGCCACCAAGACATGCCGATAGCGGAGAAGGCGAGCCCCCACCTGGCATGTCTGAGCGGGCCCAATCTCAAAAAGACTTAGTAGCCTCTCGGTCACCAATGGGTCTGCTCTTAGAGGGTTTTCGTAAGGAAGACTGCCTTGACTTCCAGGTTCTCCCGAACTCTTGGCCAGGTTGGTAGCTATGTGCTTCCCTGGCCTGATCTGTATTCTGTTTCCTTAGGAAAGCCCGTTTCTGGTTTAGTAGGCGCCGGTCTTGGGGCATGAAACCAGACTTGCCTCCCGTGGCCTGAGCTATGGCACTATCTAATTTGTTGCCAAAGAGGGAAGAACCCTCAAAGGGAATATGGCACCACACCTGCTTGGAGGCAGGGTCAGCCAATCATGGCCTGAGCCATAGGGCGCGCTTGGCAGTGACGGCGGACAGCACAACCTGGGCCACTAGGCAGATAATGTCAATGAAAGCCTCCCCCCAAAAGGGCAGATGTCAACCTTAACTCTTGCACGGCTGAACTTCTGTCTGCTTCCTCTGAAATGCTTTTCAGGGTGTCATCTATGCCATCCATCCAGATCTCCATTGCTTTGGACATTGCGGCTAGGGCTAGAGCTGGCTTATAGGCCATGCCTGCCATTAGGTAGATCCGTTTAACCACTTGCCGACCAGCCACAATATATATTCTGTGGCAGGTCCGCTCTCCTGCACACACCAACGAACCCGTAGGGCGGTCCGTGCATGTTAAACTGCGGACGCCCGCTGCGCGCCACAGGAGCGCCCCCGCGGGTCCCGTGGACTTGATGTCTGCTGGCCACCCGCGATCACGGTAAGGAGAGGCAGACCAGGGAAATAAGGCATATCCCCGTTCTGTCAGGGGACAACTCTGAGATCTGCTGTTCCTAGTGATCAGGAACAGCGATCTCTTTGTTGTCCCAGGCCGCCCAGCCCCCACACAGTTAGAACAAACCCTGGAAACACAGTTAACCCCTTGATCACCCCCTAGTGTTAACCCCTTCCCTGCCAGTGTCATTTATACATTGATCAGTGCATTTTTATAGCACTGATGAATGTAATAATGTCACTGGTGCCCAAAAAGTGTCACTTGGGGTCAGATTTGTCCGCCACAATGTCGCAGTCCCGCTAAAAATTGCTGATCGCCGCCATTACCAGTAAAAACATAAAAAAAGTCCATAAATCTATCCCTTATTTTGTAGACGCTATAACTTTTGCGTAAACCAATCAATATACGCTTATTGTGATATTTTTTTTTTAACCAAAAATATGTAGAATACATATTGCCCTAAACTGATGAATACTTGTTTTTTTTTTTTTACTTTTTTTTTTTGGGACATGTATTATAGCAGTAAGTAAAAAATATTGTGGGTTTTTTTTCAAAATTGTTGGTCTTTTTTTATTTATAACGCTAAAAATAAAAACCGCAGAGGTGATCAAATACCACTAAAAGAAAGCTCTATATGTGGGAAAAAAAGGACATCAATTTTGTTTGGGTACAGCGGTGCATGCCCGCGCAATTTTCAGCTAAAGCGACGCAGTGCCGCATCGCAAAAAATGGCCTGGTCATTAAGGGGGTAATACCTTCCAGGGCTGAAGTGTTTAAGATCGGTGTCGATCCATCTTTCCGGAGGGTCTTTAAAGGACACTGTATTTTCTAGCGGGAGAGTCACATGTCTGACTAGCCTCATCACGACTGCATCCACCAGGGGGCTGACTCTAGGTGTTTGACTTCTTCTTCCTTAAAGGGATAGAGCTTTGCCATTTTTGATAGCATGAAGTTCTTCTTATTCACTTTGCCCCACTTGTCTTTGATAACTTCCCCCAATTCTCCCAGAAACTGGAAATTCAAGCGTTCCTTGTTCAGCTGTTTTTAAAAAAATTATCGCCTGGGGGGGGGGGGGCGACACACCACTGTTTCCTTCCAATTTAGGGTCTCTCACTGCCCTAACCAAGGGGGGAACCAGGGCAAAGTTGAAGCTCACACAGGCTCGGACTCGCTGTCTGACAACATTGCCGATGGGTGGCTCCTCTGTTATGCTTCCCATGACTCTCGGCCCTGAGTTTCCTTAGCTGGAGAGCGTGACGGCTCTGTAGAGGGGATGTCACTTCCCATTTCTTTCAGAGATTCTTTGAGGACCCTTCTAACCAAGGACTCCATTTGTTGATCTGCACCTCCTCTCTCACCTGCTGCTTTAGCATAGCAGGGGTCGCAGGGGGATCTCCCTTCTGGCACCTGTGACCCGCATCCCCAGCAAGTTTTTTCTGAGCTGCCGGGGCGATGTGAAGACCCGGATAAGGGACCTGAGTCCTTACTGTGGTGCCTAGATCCAGAGGGTGACCTGTGGCACCCGAGTCTGTAAGAGGAATGCCGGTGCTGTGATTTCGCTGAGTCGGTCTCTTTGCGTGAGCTGTGCTGAGGATTAGACCTAGAAGGGCTGGGAGAAAGAAGAAATGAAAAAAAAAAGACAGAAGAAAGGGGTCATTAGGAATCTTATTGCCCTGCCCCCTCTCCTCCAGCAGGTAGAAACAGGAGGGAGAAGTCCCATTAAATACCTGTGGCGAGAGGGCTGGCCACAGGAAGGCGGTGACATGTCCATCTTCAGGCAGCACCAGGTGATAGGGGAGCTTAGGAAAACATAACCAGGTCAACGGAGGAAGCACTATAATGTGCCCAACCAAGGTGTTCCATCCCTAATTTGCCACTGAGTTCAGGGACCTGGGGAAGCCGCCACATAGTGAGCGAGCATTCCCGAGGTGGGCTACTTGGCCACCTCGCCGCTTGCCTGCCAATGGCCAGGCTTTAGCTCTTCTGGCACCTCTTCCATTGCCCCCTCCATACCCCGCTAATAGCTAGTACTTATTGGAGACTCGCGACCCATCTTCCTCTGGTCGAGGCTTGTCAGGCCTTGGTCGTGGAGGAAATCTTCAGTGTAGGAACAATCCACCAATTAGATCCTTTGGAGGAGGGCAAAAAAAAGAACACGGCTGCGAGCAAAGATTTATGGGACTGGGGTCCAATAGGGTAGGAGAGGAGGCGGGGCTAAACCCATACGTATGCTGCCATGGTGTCTGTCAGGAAAACTGCTTTTCCCATCCCCTAGACCTTTTAACCCTTGAGGTGTGGGGGCAGCCTCACTTCAAGGGAAGCTTTTTACTTTTTCTTACCGTATATACTCGAGTATAAGCCAAGTTTTTCAGCACTTTTTTTTGTGCTGAAAAAGCCCCCCTCTCCCGCCGTGTCAGTCTGATTGAGCAGGGAAGAAAACCTGATTACGCTGTACATTGTCACCTCTGATGATTCTCAGCAGGGCTGTATGTATAAGAAGTCCACGCTGTCCACTGTAACAAAGCCCCGCCTTCTCCTCGTTCGTCTCTGATGAGGAAGAGGCGGGGCTATGTTACAGTGGATGGCGCAGACATTCTATACATATAATCATCTGAGAGGGGACAATTACAACGTAATCAGGTGCAAATCTCTTCCTTCCTCATCAATACTGACATGGACCAAAGGTATATGGGCACAGTGAGGGTGAAAATGGGACACAGTAAGGCTGCATATGGGCACAGTGAGGCGGCAAATGGGCACAGTGAGGCTGCAGATGGGCATTGTTGATCCTCTTTTCCCCTTACAGACGCTGCTGCATTTCCCACCCTAGGCTTATACTCGAGTCAATAAGTTTTCCCATTATTTTGTGGTAAAATTAGGTGCCTCGACTTATATTCGGGTCGGCTTATACTTTCCTTCATCTGGAGTAGATGCACTGCCTAGAGAGGAACCATCTTTTAAGTCCTGTTGTGAAGAAAGACCATTTCTCAGTTGCTAGAAGGACTAAGTTGCATGGTATGGATTTGGGGATTCTGCCCTGATTATCTTTCTCTGGCTCACAGTTTCTCTCCTCTGCACTGATAGGAGGTAACCTGTTTACCCTTCGTCTTCAGTACCTGGAGAGGGTCAGTGCAGTGGCGGTATTTAGGTCCTCAGAGTCTTGTTTGCCGGCTGCTGGGACATGCATCTACTTCTGGCGGTGGCAGTACTCGCATGTTCTGTGAGCAGGAGTAAGGTGTTTGAGCATGCCGCTGCACCTCTTTCCGCGACTGGAGCACAAGATAGTCCTAGAGTTTGTGAACCAGACCACGCAGTGGTGTCCCTTCTAGAAGGATGAGCATCGTCATTGGGCACCAAGGTCTTTGGTTCCAGCCTCAAGAGGCACTGGGGAAGGGGTGGGGTTATAAGATGGTGCGTCTTTTTGCACAGCTTTTTCATTCCAGCAGAGGCTGTGCAGATGCCGGCGGTAGGAGCAGTGGTAATTGAGTACATTTTAATTTTGCTTAAAATTAACTAAAATTGTTATTAGTGGACACAAACACAACATAACTTGTCATCTTCCTGTTTTTCCTTTTTAAAAGATAAAACTGTATTGAGGTAATAAATAAAGCTCTGTGTGTGAATGAAGTCTTGGGACCTATTCACATGGGTGCTGTGGCCTGTACAGGTTTTTTTATGTGGCTTCGACTGTGGCCAGGCAGCCTATGTTATGCTATGGGGATGCAGCAGCCAGGGCCGCATTCCTGACAAGGCCACTGAGGCCAGGCCTCGGTTTGGCAGTGGGTGCAGGGGCGGCGCCAAGGCAACAGGGGGGTGAAAAAATCCTGTCGTCCCGGCCGGTGTCCTTGGATAGAAAGAAATCCTGGACTGCCGCACTCCATAACACGACGTCTTTATTGGGTAGGTCAAATCCAAATCCAAGTTCCGGCCCATCAAGTCTCGTGATGATACGCGACAACCATGACAAGTTATGCGGTGAGGACGGCGGGCCAGAGCGAGGCTTGGGTATGTGGTTGCTGTAGTGCGCATGTGCATGGGGACTGGGAACGAGGCTTGGGTTCATTTGTTGTGTACTTAGGGAGGTGATGCAGTGCACCGCCCGTGCCCCTGGAAGACGTGATTTTTCACAAAACTAGTAGGGCGGAACGAGAGACGTGCTGACGTCACCTTCCATTTCTGCTCATATCTCCTAGACGGACGGGTCTGCCTGCTTGCATCTGGCTGGCGCAGCAGGCTACAGGCAATTCTGTCACTGCTAAATTGTAAGTGCAATTTGTTTTTTAAAAGTATAATAAAGCTAAAAAGATTTTACACTATCTGAGGCATTTTGTTTCCTACATTTTATCCACACCAATTGGCATCCATCACCTTGGAGTGTATGGATTAACGGCGCGGTGGGTCCCTGGAGTCATACAGCCCAGCAGTGTCCATACTCTAAAGAGCCTCCCTGGGTCCTCTCTAATAAGGGACCACGGGGCTCTGGTAAGCAGATCCCTTTGGCTTATTGGTGGTGGATATCACTCATTTGGTTGTATATTCCATTGCCGAAGAGTGTGGATTCTATCACTTAAGGTTTTTCTGCACGGGTGGATATATATCAACTGTATTTCAATCACCTTTGTGGATGGTTCAAGAATCACTTTTTTTGGACTAATGTGGATTTTTCATATATGAACTATTTTTGTGATTCATTTAGAGACTGTGTTTCTTTATGTATTCTTTTTAATCCAGGATTTTTTCACCATTATTATTTGGAAGTTTATTCTATTTTGTTTTATGCCCAGTGCATATGTGTACAATTAATAGTTTAGCGCGACTTTATTATTTTTCTCAAAATCCAAAAACAACCAAAACGTGTGATGCTTACTCATAGCTGAGTAAGCATCGCACGACGTAAAACATGTCAGCTATTTTTTTCCTGTTGTTCACTTCATTTTGACTTTATCGTTTTGGTTGTTTTGGGATTTTACCTACCCAATAAAGACGTTGTTTTATGGAGTGCGGCAGTCCAGGATTTTTTTCTATCCAATGCACCTGTGCATAGCCAGCACCTTTTGGTTTAGTGGGACAGAAGCCAAGTCAAGGGATTCGTAGTTTTTGGAGCGGTATTATCTCTCACTTCATTCCTCCGGCCGGTGTCCTGCCGAAAAAACTCCCCCGGCGGATAATGTTCCCCCTGTACGGCGCAGCGCTCGCGCAGTACGAACCACAACGGGGCAGACGAAAATAGCTGAACATAAATAGCTGAGAGTCAGCTGAACACGGCCCCTGCGCAATGACGACCATCTTGTGACCGATGCAGCCGCGTGCTCCTGAAGCTCCTGCTACTCTGCAAGGGGGCGGGTGCATTACTGTTATATCGTCTAAGGGGCTGAGAGCTACAGAAGAGGCCGAGTTTTCTATTGATGTGCAGAGCTGATAACTTGGCCGAGCTTTTAGCAATATACTATACGTCTTAGCGGAGCGTGTTTAAACAAATGAAGGGCGGATTTTGCAATGTTGTTGGGCGGCTTTGCACGAGTATATTGCTAATACCACCCCCAAGTTATCAGCTCTGCCCATCACCCTTAGACGATATAACAGTAATGCACCCGCCCCCTTGCAGAGTAGCACGAGCATCGGGAGCGTGCGGCAGCGTCTGTCACAATATCGTCGTCATTGCGCAGGAGCCGTGTTCAGCTCACTCTGAGCGATTTATCTTCGGCTTTCTTTCTCGTACATCACGGGACACAGAGCGACATAGTCATTACTAATGGGTTATATAGATACCTTCAGGTGCTGGCACTGGCAACTTCCAAAACCGGAAGTACCCTCCCCTATATAAGCCCCTCCCATCCGGGAGCACCTCAGTTTTTTGCCAGTGTCTAAGGTGTTGGCCAAGAAGAAACATGTGTTTTTCACTGAGCTTGCGTACAGGTTCTTTTGGGCCTCAGTAAGCTATTCCGGATCCGACCAAAAAAGCTTCATAGCTAAACGGTCGGTACCCGGGCCTTGCAGAGAAGAGCAAGGTTTTGCCTGTAATGCTTCTCTTAGGAGAGCTGGACCCTGGGATCCAGAGCTCTGGTCATACCCACGACCAAGATGTTTTCTGTGCAGGGTGCTATACAGGTCCAGGGGAGTGGAATCCTTGGGAACCCGGTCCCTGAAGGTTTGATTACAATGCCTGCCGTGATAGGTGAAGTTTGGGCTTCTGTGGACCAAACAGAGTCCTGCGGCGAGGAAAAGGTAAGTGGGGGCCCTCGGGAACTTGGTTCTATTGAGGGACCCCCAAGCCTATTTTGTCTTTCTGCCTGTTACCTAAGGTATTCCCGCTAATATTCTGTGCATGCCTGTTACTACTGAGAAAATGTAAAAATTTTAATAGTAGGCAAGAAAAAAAAAAAAAAATGTAAGACCGCAGTACCTGTGTTAGACACTAGAGGCCGCTATGGTTCTTTTTTTTGTAATGTGGATTTTTTTCTTCCAGAATCAAATCCAGGCAGTTGGTATGTTCTCTGCTGGGAAGCTGTCTCCTCTGCCCTGTTGCTGCGCTCATCCATCCCCGGGCCCTGCGGCAAAGGGACCCTGGCTCCCATCTAGCTCCTTATTGTTTTCAAAAAAGGCGCCGAAGGCGCACGTGCCCGTGCGCGGGCACGCGCCTCTATATATAGAGGCGATCTGGAAAAGGGGCGGAGCGGGTGGATGACGCTCAGGTGTGCGCCGCGGCGCTACTGCGCATGTGCGGGCGTCCAGCGTGTTTTAAAGCACATTATAGCTGGCTATTGAAGTGCACAGACAGAGCTAGCAACAGTATAAAGGCACACAGAGGCGGTTGATGCAGGCATCCCCTAGAAAGGCACTTTAGTAGACACCAACTGTGATATAGCAGCAATTGTGCTAGACTATTCTCAGTAAAAGTGGTGTATTACGGCTGGAATACCTCAGCTTTAGGCTTAGGAATATGCCGTCCAGAAGCTCCGGAACTGAATCTTCCAGGAAGCGAAGGGGGTCTCATCGGGCTCTGAGGATCTTGGGCATGCTTCTGCTGCACCAGTCTCCCCTGAAGTTCAGAGGTAAGTGACCGTAGAGACCCCGCAGGGGTACTTGGTACTGTGGCTGTCCCCAGTTCACCTGCTCCTGTGTATGTAACAGAGGAGGTTTTTTCCTCAGCTCTGGGAGGATTAGAGAGAGATTGTCAACATTGATCGCTGCCTCCCTGTCAGGGAAAGCACGCCCGATCTCCGTCTCCTCCTTCAGAGTGCCTGTTAGCAGAGCAACAGTCCCATACAGGGATCGACCTGCCTGAAGGGGATCAGGATGAGGTTGATTCTGTTATAGAGGAATCAACAGTGGGGGAACCTTTTCTCAGCATCTCAAGCTGAAAGATTATGGGTTCAGTCTCTGACTAACATGGTCCAATCAGCATTTAAAAATGAACCTTGCGGAACCATCAACCACTACTGTATCCTCGTTGGGGTCGCTAGAAGCCCCCAGACTGTCTGTTCTTTTCCACTTCACCCTTTACTGAAAGGGCTCATTTACCAGGATTGGGAACGTCCTGAGAAAATATTTATTCCCCCAAGAGATTTCCGGTGGTCTATCCCATGGAGGATAAGTTCATCAAAAAATGGAAGGTCCCTACAGTGGACGCAGCCATCTCTTGTATGTATAAATCACTGACATGTCCAGTGGATAATGTCCAAATGTTCAAGAACCCAATAGATAAAAGATTGGAGTCCTTATGAAAGTCTGCTTCTTTCTACAGCAAGCTTGGTGACACAACCAGCAGTGAGGTCTGCTAAGCAGTGAAGGATCAGTTGAAACAGGTCTTGAGGGACTTGACAGATCAGCAGGCCTTGCCCTAGCTGATCTACCTAGAGCCTTAGGCTTTGCGGTTGACGCCATAAAGGATTCAGTCCATCAGGCCTCCCGCCTTACGCTGTCTATAGTACATATGCGTAGGCTTCTATGGCTCAAAAACTGGTCTGCTGAAGCTCCCTGTATAGAATGGCTGGTTAGCGTCCCATTTCATGGTGAACGCTTATTCAGGGAAAACCTGGACAAATATATCCAGAAAATTTCCAGCGGTAAAAATACGCTCTTACCGGTTAAAAACAGAGTTAGAGGTCCCTCTTTAAGAGGCCTGCTTCTCCAGTCCCTGGGGCATCGGCTGTGAAACAGTTCCGACGGCCTCCTCGGTCAATTCCCGGGGGTAAAAAACAGGGACAATAGCAGGGTAATGAGAAACCCTGGGTCAGGGGAGGTACAAAACCTCCCCCAAAGTTAAATTCATTGAAGGGTTGCCCCCACTCAGTCGGGTGGGGGGAGGACTCCAGTTGTTCGCAAGAGACCTGGCGGGACACGATCAAAACAGATAGGTGCTCTCCGCAGTATGTTTGGGATACAGTTTGGAGTTAAGACTCTCCTCCTTCCCATTTTTGAGGTCAAACGTGCCAAGGGATCCCCGGAAGAGAGTCCCTCCTGTTGGCACTAGAACAACTATTGCTCCAAGGAGTAATTATGGAGGTTCCCCTGGAAGAATGAGGGTTCGGGTTTTACTCAAACCTCTTTACAGTCCCGAAGCAAACGCGAACGGGAGGCCCATATTAATTCTAAAAGGGCTATACAAATTCCTGTATATCAGGACTTTCCGATGGAGTCGATCCGATCGGTGGCCACTGCCCTACAAGGGGAGGATTGGTTAGCCGCGATCGACATCAAAGATGCTTATTTGCACATTCCCATCTTTCCAGTCCACCAAAAATTTCTACGCTTTGCAGTAGAAGGGCGCCATTTTCAGTTCAGAGCCTTACCCTTCGGTTTGGCCACAGCACCACGAGTGTTTACAAAAATTCTGGCCCTTTATTGGCCAATCTAAGAACACAAGGTGTAATGATAATGGCATATCTAGATGACTTGTTGCTGATAGACCACTCAGTGAAAAAACTAGACGTGGTCGTTCACAAGACAATCAAGTATCTGGAATCTCACGGTTAGATTATCAACCGAGACAAGTCAGCCCTAAAAACCAGTCAAAAGTCTGGAATACTTGGGGCTAAGGTTGGATTCAGGCCAGAGAAAAATATTCTTGCCTCGAGGAAAGGTGTTGTCTTTGAAAGATTTGATCCACTTAGTGGGTACAAAAAAGACAGCCGTCCATACGCCTGTGCATGAGGCTGCTGGGAAAAATGGTGGCATCATTCGAAGCAGTACCCTACGGTCAATTCCATTCAAGGAATTTGCAAGGGGCCATACTGTCAGCCTGGAACAACAAAGTTCAGGCCCTAGACTTACAATGTCCTTGTCCCCTTCCGTTCGCAAGAGCCTCCGTTGGTGGTTGGTTCCCCAGAATCTGGAAAAAGGGAAATCCTTCAGTCCGATTTCTTGGAAGGTGGTCACTACAGATGCCAGCCTTATAGGCTAGGGAGCAGTACTGGAGCAATGGTCTCTCCAGGGCAGATGGTCGGATGCAGAAAAGGCCCTGCCCATCAATCTCTTAGAGATACGAGCAGCCCGGTATGCCCTAGTAGCATGGACATCCAAACTCCAAGGGTCCCCTGTCAGAATTCAATCAGACAATGCCACAGCAGTGGCATATATCAATCATCAGGGGGGCACCAGGAGTCGTGCAGCCCAGAGGGAAGTAAATTACATCCTGAAATGGGCAGAAAGATATGTCCCAGCCATATCTGCGGTATTCATTCCAGGAGTGGAGAATTGGAAGGCGGACTTTCTAAGTCGCCAGCAATTATGCCCAGAGGAATGGTCCCTTCACCCCGAGGTTTTCTGGACAATATGTCAGCGGTGGGGAACATCGGATGTAGATCTTCTAGCATCCAGATTCAACGCAAAGGTGGACAGGTTTGTCTCTCGGACAAGGGATCCCCTAGCTTGCGGCTCGGATGCCCTAGTGTTCCCTTGGGATCAGTTCAAGCTGATATATGCATTCACACCGCCACAATGGTTACCTCGATTACTCCGCAGAATCAGGGTAGAAAAGAAACCAGTGATTCTGGTGGCTCCAGCGTGGCCCCGAAGAGCGTGGTACGCGGAGATTGTAAAATGTCAGTGGGGAGTCCTTGGACTCTCCCACGTCGTCCGGACCTGCTTTCGCAAGGACCGATATACCACCCTTCCTTACCAGCCCTAGGTTTGACGGCCTGGCTATTGAAGCCCACATTCTAAAAAAGAGAGGGCTCTCTAATCCTGTGGTATCTACCATGATCAATGCCAGGAAGCCGGTATCCAGGCAGATCTACTATAGAATCTGGAAGGCGTACATCGCAAGGTGTGAGGCCAAGAAATGGCATCCACATAAGTACGTAATAGGTAGGAGTCTGGACTTCCTACAGTGGGCTGTAGATAGGAAGCTTGCCTTGAGTACTATCAAAGGTCAGTTTTCGGCCTTGTCAATATTTTTTCAAAGGCCCTTGGCTTTGCATTCACTAGTCAAAGCCTTTAGATAAGGAGTGATGCGTATTAGTCCTCCGGTTAATATTCCCATATGTCCATGGGATCTAAACCTGGTTCTGTCGGTTCTACAGAAACAACCATTTGAACCATTACAGCATATTTCCTTGGTTCTTCTCACCAGGAAATTGTTTTTTCTAGTAGCCATTTGTTCGGCTAAAAGAGTGTCGGAATTAGCAGCTATGTCCTGTAGGGAGCCATATCTGGTTATCCATAAGGACAGAGTAGTGTTACGTCCTCATCCAGCCTTTCTTCCTAAGGTGGTATCAAGGTTTTCATTTGAACCAAGATGTGGTTCTGCCTTCTTTTTTCCCCAAACCTAGTTCGGTAGAGGAAAAGTTATTGCATTCTTTGGATGTAGTAAGAGCAGTTAAAGCTTATCTAAAAGCCACTGCTCAGATTCGCAGAACGGATACTTTGTTTATTCTGCCGGAAGGCCCCAGAAAGGGTCAGGCAGCGTCAAAATCTACTTTAGCCAAGTGGATTCAACAGGTCATTATGCAAGCCTATGGCTTGAGAAGGAGACCGCCTCCGTTCAAAGTTAGGGCGCACTCCACGAGAGCAGTTGGAACTTCATGGGCAGCGCATCACCAGGCCTCCCTGGCTCAAATCTGTAAGGCCGCAACATGGTCTTCAGTACACATGTTTACTAGGTCTACCAGGTGGATGTTAGAAGTCAGGAGGATGTCGCCTTTGGGCGCAGTGTGTTGCAGGCCGCAAAAGATCCTCATGTCTGATAGCGCTCAGCTTATGTATGGTGTATCCCCCCCCCCTCGTTGCGCATTGCTTTAGGACATCCCATTAGTAATGACTATGTCGCTCTGTGTCCCGTGATGTACGAGAAAGAAAATAGGATTTTTATAACAGCTTACCTGTAAAATCCTTTTCTTGGAGTACATCACGGGACACAGAGCTCCCACCCCTCTTTAGGGACACTTATTGCTTTGCTACAAAACTGAGGTGCTCCTGGATGGGAGGGGCTTATATAGGGGAGGGTACTTCCGGTTTTGGAAGTTGCCAGTGCCAGCACCTGAAGGTATCTATATAACCCATTAGTAATGACTATGTCGCTCTGTGTCCCGTGATGTACTCCAAGAAAAGGATTTTACAGGTAAGCTGTTATAAAAATCCTATTATTTCCGTCGGCCCGCTTTTGGTTCATACTGCGCAAGCGCTGCGCCTGCGCAGTACAGGGGGGGACATTATCCGCCGGGGGGACACTCATCAGTAGAACACCGGCAGCAAGTCCCCATGTTCTGACCCGGCGTCCCGACCGGCGATTACTATCAACAAGTCCCGATGTTCCGTCATGGCTTCGGGCAAATGGCAGGGGTCTTTTACTTTTCTTGCTCATGGGCAAGAAGGAATTCCTGGAGTGAACCTATAAGAAAACTGGCGCCGGAGAGGTCCCAGCCCTCTCCTCCTGACTGAGGACCTTTACATCCAGTGCAATGTTCATCTGTCTCCACATCTTCCAGGCAGCTATGATTCTCCCATCACCACTGCTCTGCCTCTGGGCCCCCTCCAGGATGAGATTACAGTGCCAAGCAAAATATTTGACTCAAAGGTATTTATTTCCTTGCTGGGTATGCTGCATAATGCATATATTTACAGTTATTATTGTGTAAAAACAGTGCACAAATACACTAGGTATGTCTTCAATGAAACAATATGCAAATCACAAGTACTTTCATTTTTTTTTGGGCTGGGGGGGGGGGGGGGGAGGGATTTTTAATGTAATTTAATATATATTTTTCCCCCCCCTAATTTCTATCACATGGGGGGGCTCAGAAGCCCCCTATGTGATGGTGTGTGTGGGGGGGGTGGCATTGAAGGAACCGGCCTTGGGGCGGCAAAGGGAGTAAATCCGGGCCTGGCAGCAGCTGTACGAACACAACTACAGGTCCTAATTTGACAGGTGTGGCAACTCTCCAGCACTGCACACTTGTCAAATTAGGACCTGTGGCAGTGTTCATACAGCCCCTGTGTCCCCATAGAGTAATAGGTGGCTCCAGCCACACAAATTGCTCATTCACACTGTATGGGCCTGAGAACCTGTGTGAATGAGCCCTTAATTGTATACATTTTTTACAACTTTTTTTTTTCATATCTTTTATATTTTTTTTATCAAAAAGGAGGAATCATTCAAAAATACATAATAATAATATTCACAGTCCATCAACTATTTTGATCTAATACAGACATGAGTCTTTTTGGGAAAGATGCAACAAGTTTTTCACACCTGGATTTGGGGATCCTCTGCCATTCCTCCTTGCAGATCCTCTCCAGTTCTGTCAGGTTGGATGGTAAACGTTGGTGAACAGCCAATTTTAGGTCTCTCCAGAGATGCTCAGGTGGGTTTAAATCAGGGCTCTGGCTGGGCCATTCAAGAACAATCACGGAGTTGTTGTGAAGCCACTCCTTCGTTATTTTAGCTGTGTGCTTAGGGTCATTGTCTTGTTGGAAGGTAAACCTTCGGCCCAGTCTGAGGTCCTGAGCACTCTGAAGAAGGTTTTTGTCCAGGATATCCCTGTACTTGGCCGCATTCATCTTTCCCTCGATTGCAACTAGTCGTCCTGTCCCTGCAGCTGATAAACACCCCCACAGCATGATGCTGCCACCACCATGCTTCATTGTTGGGACTATATTGGACAGGTGATGAGCAGTACCTGGTTTTCTCCACACATACCGCTTAGAATTAAGGCCAAAAAGTTCTATCTTGGTCTCATCAGATCATATTTCTCACCATCTTGGAGTCCTTCAGGTGTTTATTAGAAAACTCCATGGGGGCTTTCATGTGTCTTGCACTGAGGAGAGGCTTCCGTCAGACCACTCTGCCATAAAGCCCCGACTGGTGGAGGACTGCAGTGATGGTTGACTTTCTACAACTTTCTCCCATCTCCCGACTGCATCTCTGGAGCTCAGCCACAGTGATCGTTGGGTCTTCTTTACCTCTCTCACCAAGGCTATTCTCCCCGATAGCTCAGTTTGGCCGGACGGCCAGCTCTAGGAAGGGTTCTGGTCGTCCCAAACGTCTTCCATTTAAGGATTATGGAGGCCACTGTGCTCTTAGGAACCTTAAGTGCAGCAGAATTTTTTTGTAACCTTGGCCAGATCTGTGCCTTGCCACAATTCTATCTCTGAGCTCTTCAGGCAGTTCCTTTGACCTCATGATTCTCATTTGCTCTGACATGCACTGTGAGCTGTAAGGTCTTATATAGACAGGTATGTGGCTTTCCTAATCAAGTCCAATCAAACACAGCTGGACTCAAATGAAGGTGTAGAACCATCTCAAGGATGATCAGAAGAAATGGACAGCACCTGAGTTAAATATATGAGTGTCACAGCAAAGGGTCTGAATACTTAGGACCATGTGATATTTCAGTTTTTCTTTTTTAATAAATCTACAAAAATGCCAACAATTCTGTGTTTTTCTGTCAATATGGAGTGCTGTGTGTACATTAATGAGGAAAACAATTGAACTTAAATGATTTTAGCAAATGGCTGCAGTATAACAAAGAGTGAAAAATTTAAGGGGGTCTGAATACTTTCCGTACCCACTGTATATACAATTGTAGCACTTACCCCCATTTAAGGGATCGGCTGGTTTTGTTGGGTCTGCGAATTACCTCATGGCTTCCGTTGTCAGGGGTGTAAGAAAGGTCTTCAGAAAAAGTCAATGACCACACCATGTAAAACCCAAAACAGTCAGGCTTTATTTTTCTCTTTGCTGGGTGAACTTAGAAGAAGAATAGGACACGAGAGAGAAATACACAGGGGAAGGTTCAGGCACGCAACACTTAAACAGCACGCGTCGCCACTCAAGCCTGAGTGGGTATTGCTCACCCGGATAGTCCCTTTATGAGCGGTCCTAGCAGCCGGGATGTAGCATGAATCAATCTTTCCTTTATATTTGTTATTAAGGATACGATCAGGAACCCTCTGCCACAGGATTGAAAGTCCCGAACCTCCTAGCCAAGCAATAATGAAGAGAACATTTGTTGCCAGATTGGCGTATCGCAGGGCCTTGTAATCATGGATCCCTCCATAGGTGAGTTTCCAGGCCTTTTCCCGAGACAGCAGTACCGTCGCTAGTCTCCTCTGGGACTGATCCTACCCTGGACTCCTTTCCTAAGCCGTGGCTCCCCGTAGGTGAGTAGCTTTGGGATCCCTTCTTGAGACATAGGCCCCAGCCAGCAGAGCGGGGCCTACAAAGCAGCGATGCGGCCTCGGGCTGAAGGTGCCCGGGACCAGAACACGCGCACCCCGTGCCATACGGGCCAGAAGGCGCACACACAGGACCAGTGGGTCCCCAGGAACGACTCCCCGGAATGCCCCAATCCCAATTGCGTCTGCCCCTTATGTACCCTCTCCCAGCATGCACAGTAGGTACACCACGCCCACTGGACAGCTGCCGAGAGAGGACACCCAAGGTGCTGTGATACCCCCCCGTAGTTCAACCTATGCCGGTGATGACAGTGCCACCTACAGGCAAACAGGGAACACTACTGCCAGGCACTATCACACCCAGAGCAGAAGCAATAATAAAACATCAATTGATCTTAGCCCAACTACTGGCCCAGACTACCCCTAAATAGACACATAGCGCCCCCAAATATTGGGGGGGGAGCTACACAATTATACCTATTCCCCTAAAATAGGACAGTAAGGTCAGCATAGTCAATCACCATATTTATACTTTTATGCTCCCCTAAAATTCCATTTATATCCTTCTTTCCCACTTGCCATGGAACTCTTGGGCCTTAATCAAAAACTTCCCCCTTCCTACCCCCCCATTTCCCCTCTTCTTTACCAAACCCCATTCCCAAAACAAACACCCTCCCCCCCCCCCCCTGAAATGTAGGGATTAGGGATGAGCTTCGAGTTCGAGTCGAACCAATGTTTGACTCGAACATCGCTGGTTCGGTTGTTCGCCAAATTGCGAACATTATGGGCCGTTCGTGCCAAATTCGAGTTGCGCGTCACGGCCCATAATTCACTGCGGCATTGCAGTGCATTGCTGGCTGATGATTGGCCAAGCATGCACTATGACCCGCATGCTTTGGCCAATCACAGCGCGAAAAAAACGGAGAGCCATAATTGGCCAAAGCCAGGGTGGCTTTGGGCAATTATGTCTCAGGGGGTTTAGTACACACCCCACACTATATAAGGCCGCCTGCGTGGCGGCCTTGTGTAGTGTGTTGTGGCGGTGGTTAAAGACAGACAGAGAGAGAGAGACAGTGTAATTTAATTTGAGTTAGAGCAGGCAGGCGAGTCAGTTAGCTGCAGTTACAGTGTGTAGAGGATATATATGCATCCTAGGTGTTGTATATATATATTTATACACTGTATTCAGTTTAGCTAGATCCGTTCCTGTTATTCTCTTCCTAATATACTGACAGGCAGGCAGGTGATTGTACTAGCTGCAGTATTTTCACTTAGTGTACTGTGTCCTTTGCACAGTGTGCACCTAAAGCTTACCTGAATACAATTGCTGGTGTTCTCATACTAATACAGGCAGGGAGCTGCAGTATTTTCATTTAGTGTCCTTTGCACAGTGTGCACCTAAAGCTTACCTGAATACAATTGCTGGTGTTCTCATACTAATACAGGCAGGGAGCTACAGTATTTTCATTTAGTGTCCTTTGCACAGTGTGCACCTAAAGCAGGGGTGCCCAACCTTTTGAGGAGCGAGGGCAACTTTATCGACTTTGTAACTGATCGCGGGCCACAATGAGCATCAGTGGCGTAGCGTGGGTTGTCAGCGCCCGGGGCAAGGCAAGTCATTTGCGCCCCCTAACCTGTGGACTTTTAGCACTCCCTGAGTCCCTTCCCTTCCTACAATAGTACTAACCAGCCTGATTCCCACACTGACCACTACACTAACCTACCTGACCACTGCACTAACCTACCTACCTGATTCCTGCACTGACCTACCTGATCACTACACTGACCTACCTGACCCCTACACTGACCTACCTGATACCTACACTGACCACTACACTAACCTACCTGCTTCCTATACTTGCCACTACACTGACCTACCTGTCCACTATCCTGACCACTACACTACCTGATTCCTACACTGTCCACTACACTACCCACTACACTACACTGACCACTACACTGACCATTGCACTGACCACTACACTACACAGACCACTACACTATCCACTTCACTACACTACACTGTCCACTGCACTGACCACCTCACTGCACTGACCACAACACTACACAGACCACTACACTATCCACTTCACTACACTGCCCACTGCACTGTCCACCTCACTGCACTGCAGTGTTGCCAACCGTACGTCTATTTACGTACAGTCCGCGATTTAACCCCTTTTTCGGGGTGTACGTTAAAGTCCATTTATGGGTACCGGCGCCCATAAAAAATATGGCCGCGAGCCGGCCATACAACTGCGCATGCGCTGTTCCGAAGCCGGCCAAGCTCAGGGAAACTTGTTTGCGCTCGGCCGGGCGGCGCACACGCAGTAACGTGATGGCGCCGCTGGCGCCATTTTTGAAAAGGCCACAGCGGCTGGCGGGACACCTGCAGTGAGTGCATGCCATGCACTCATCATAGGTGGAGGACTCGGAGCAAGCGGAGCACTGACAGGGCCCAGGGGTGAGGACTCAGAGGACGGACTCGAGGTCAGTGAAACTGGGGGGATACAAGGGAACAGCGAGTGAGAGCCTGGAGTAAGTCCTGGACATTACTGGGAGCCGTGCCATGCAGGGGAGAGACTGATGTGCTCTGTCCACCACCATATTACTTCTCGAAATCATCAATGTGCTGTGTCCTCTTCTTGTTCCTGTGTCCCTTTCACCTCTTCACAGGTCAGGGCAGCACAGTGCTGCCCTGACCTGTGAAGTGGTGAAAGGGGCACAGGAGGAGGACACAGCACACTGATGATGTGGAGAAGTAATATGGTGGTGGACAGAGGAGGAGGCTACTGTGAGGGGGTGAGGAGGGCACCATCATGTCCACAGCCTGTCTCCACCGGCACCTCCTGTAGTATGTCTGCAGCCTCTGTCCCCCTCCTGTAGTATGTCCGCAGCCTCTGTCCCCCTCCTGTAGTATGTCCGCAGCCTCTGTCCCCCTCCTGTAGTGTGTCCGCAGCCTCTGTCCACCTCCTGTAGTGTGTCCGCAGCCTCTGTCCACCTCCTGTAGTGTGTCCGCAGCCTCTGTCCACCTCCTGTAGTGTGTCCGCAGCCTCTGTCCACCTCCTGTAGTGTGTCCGCAGCCTCTGTCCACCTCCTGTAGTGTGTCCGCAGCCTCTGTCCACCTCCTGTAGTGTGTCTGCAGCCTCTGTCCACCTCCTGTATCGTGTCCGCAGCCTCTGACCATCTCTTGTCATGTCTACAGTCTCTGAGGGGATCCTAGAAAGGAGTCAAGAGTGGGAGTGCCGCCGGGATGGGGGTTACGGCCCAGGAAGAAACAGACGTGTGGACTGGGGAGAGGAGATCAGAGCCACCAAGCTGGAGCCGTCTGACTGAGCCCCCACACTGTGCACCTGAGAGGAGGTCAGTGACAGTGCCGCTAGGCCATTCTGAGGGGGGGGGGGTCACTGATGTAAGGAGGTGAATGAATACAATAATGTAAGGGGGCACTGATATAAAGGTTTCCCCCTTATATTAGTACCCCCCTTACCTTAGTGTATTCACTCTGTGGAAGGTGGTCTCTATTCACCAGAGCCCCCCTCCACATCAGAGTTCCCCCATACATCATGATCTGCAGCGTTCCCCTTTACATAAGAGTTCCCTTGCACTGTAAGGGGGCATCCTGCAGACTCTGATGTAAGTGGGAACCCTGTGCTGGCTGGGTTATAGTAACCTAACCTTCATGTAAATTGAGAAATATGTTTTTTTACTTTTGTTTAACTTAAACACATTGATATTAGCATTAGCTGTGTGTTTATAGTTGAAATATTGATATTTGCACTGTTTAGCACTAAACAGTAATTTTAGGTACTTTTTTGCACCGTCAGTAAAAAATGCGGCTCTGCCAGTAATCTTCATTATTTTTGCCAGTAAGAAATTGGTGCCGTTCAGAAATTTTGGCATCCTTGCCAGTAAATTTCACTTCAGGGGGTTGGCAACACTGCTGCACTGACCAATACACTGTCCACTTCACTGCACTGACTACTACACTGACTACTACACTACACTTATACTGACACCAGACTTTTTTTTTTTTTTTATACTGACTCTAACTCTGGCTGGCTGCTCCCTTTCTCCCCAGACCATATCCACCCCCTCATCTGCAACTTGTATCTTCCATCAGTCCAGGGGAGAGGGGGAGCCTGAAGGAGGTGAAGGCAGCGGTGTTCACAATGCGGTGGAGGTGGAGGCGGGACTCCAGGAGCAAGCGCGATCGCGGATAGGCCAGCCTGGCCGCAGTCACGGATAGGCCAGCCTGGCCGCGATCACTGATAGGCCAGCCCCACCGCGATCACGGATAGGCCAGCCCCACCGCAATCACGGATAGGGCAGCCCCACCGCAATCGCGGATAGGCCAGCCCCGCCGCAGCTGCCGCACATGACCCCATTCTTCGCACTAATGCTCGAAAATGGCGGGTCAGGAACCCGCGATCTGGGCTTGCCGTCCCGCCATCTCAGAGCAAGACATGGCGGGCCACTTCGGAGGGCACTTGGGCACCCCTGACCCAAAGCTTACCTCAATACAATTGCTGGTGTTTTCATACTAATACAGGCAGGGAGCTGCAGTATTTTCATTTAGGATCCTTTGCACAGTGAGCACCTAAAGCTTACCTGAATACAATTGCTGGTGTTCTCATACTAATACAGGCAGGGAGCTGCAGTATTTTCATTTAGTGTCCTTTGCACAGTGTGCACCTAAAGCTTTCCTGAATACAATTGCTGGTGTTCTCATACTAATACCACAGGCAGGGAGCTGCAGTATTTTCAGTTAGTGTACTAAGTCCTTTGCACAGTTTGCACCTAAAGCTACCTGAAGACAATTGCTGGTGTTCTCATATTAATAATACTACAGGCAGGCAGTTGATTCTGCTAGCTGCAGTATAATCAGTATATATACTGCAGCTACATCTCACTGCAAGCCATTAGTATGTCTGAAAGGCCAACAAGGAGAGGCAGACAGTCACAAGCCAATAAAAGAGGGCAAGCAGGCTCTGTGTCTAGAGGCAACAGTGCTGGTCATGGACACAGTGCATCCTCATCAGCACGTGGCCGTGGGACACGCTTATCCTTCTTTTCGACAGCTGGCCGCGTTAAGCCGCAACATGCCGAAGGCTTGGTAGAGTGGATGACCAAGCCGTCCTCATCCTCCTCATCCTCTCTCACCCAGGTTCAGGGTACTTTGTCTGGCAAAGCAGCTGCCAAAGTGGCCTCTTCCCTCGGATCAATGGCATCAGTCACTCCTTCCCTAGCCCCACCATGTCCTCCTGAGGAGTCCCCCAAACTGTTTGACCACAGTGTTGGGTACATGCTCCAGGAGGATGCCCAGCGTTTTGAAGGCTCGGATGATGGTACCCAGCTAGAGGAAGGCAGTAACGTGAGCCCAGAGAGAGGGGGTGCCCAAGAAGGACAGCAATCTAGCAGTCATGTTCCTCCAGCTGACACATACTGCCAGGTTTGCTCCAGTGATGAGGAGGGAGGGGATGATGAGGTCACTGACTCCACGTGGGTGCCTGATAGGAGAGAGGAGGAGGAGGCACATCTCCAATGAGGCAGGATGCCCTCCAGGGGCCAGCTTAAGGGCAGCACACCGATTGCATCACGCCGCAGAGCTCCGCATGTGCAGGGCGCTGCTGTCTCTGCGCGTTATTCCAAAAGTTCTTTGGTGTGGGCCTTTTTTGCTATTTGCAACATATGTCTCAAGCATATCTCTCGTGGCCAAAACATCAAACGCTTGGGCACCACATGCTTGACCAGACATATGTCGACCTGCCATGCAGTTCGTTGGCAAGCATACCTAAAAGACCCACACCAAAGAACAAAGCGGACCTCTCCTTGCTCCTCATCAGCTGGGATCTCCAACCCCACTATACCTTCAGTCCTCTCTGAAACCTGCACTGAGAGGAATGAAGGTGTAGAATTAGGTGTGTCACAGCCAAGTACTTGCGGGTAATCTGCTATCGGTACACCGACGTCAGATTGTACCAGGCAAATTTCCCTGCCCCAGCTGCTGCACCGACGAAAGAAGTTCGCTCCCAGCCATCCACACGCCCAGCGGTTGAATGCTAGTTTGGCTAAATTGCTAGCACTTCAACTGCTGCCTTTTCAGTTGGTAGACTCTGCCCCCTTCCGTGAGTTTGTGGAATGTGCGGTTCCTCAGTGGCAGGTTCCCAAATGCCACTTTTTCTCTCGGAAGGCGATTCCGGCTCTCTACCGGCATGTGGAAGGCAATGTCTTGGCCTCGCTGGACAGGGCGGTCAGCGGTAAGGTGCATATTACCGCTGACTCATGGTTTAGCAGGCATGGACAGGGACGTTACCTAACCTTTACGGCGCATTGGGTGACTCTGCTGGCAGCTGGGAAGGATGCAGGACAAGGTGCAGTAGTGTTGGAGGTTGTTCCGCCACCATGCCTCCAAAATGCTACTACTGGTGATTCTGACACACCTCTCATCTCCACCCCTCCTCTTCTTCTTCCTCCATGGCCTCTTCCTGTGCTTTGTCCTCGGAACCAGCGGTTCTCCGTAGGCGTTCAAGGGGCTACGCAAGTACGCAGGCAAAAACATGCCATGCGGTGCTTGAGCTGGTGTGCTTGGGGGACAGGAGCCACACTGGGGCAGAGATTCTGTCAGCTCTGCAGGGTCAGGCTCAGAGGTGGTTGACACCACGCCAGCTTAAGCCAGGAATGGTGGTTTGCGACAATGGCACCAACCTCCTCTCCGCCCTCCGACAGGGACAACTGACCCATGTGCCCTGTTTGGCTCACGTCCTTAACTTGGTGGTGTAGCGGTTCTTGAGCAGGTACCCGGGCTTACAGGAGGTCCTGAGGCAGGCCAGGAAACTCTGTGTGCATTTCCGCTGGTCATATAATGCCAGTGCTCGGCTGGCTGACCTCCAAAGGGAATACAACCTGCCCAAGAACCGCCTAATCTGTGACATGCCCACCAGATTGAACTCAACGTTGGCCATGCTGCAGCAGCTGCACATGCAGCAGGGGGCCATCAATGAGTATCTGTGCCAATATGGCACCAGGAAAGGGTCAGGGGAGCTTGGTTTGTTTTTTTGCCACGCCAGTGGGTCATGATCAGGGATGCATGCACTGTCCTGTCACCATTTGAGGAGGCCACGAAGATGGTGAGCAGTGACAGTGCATGCATCAGTGACACTGTCCCTCTTGTCCACCTGTTGAAGCACACGCTGCGTGGAATAATGGACAGGGCACTTGAGGCAGAACAGAGGGAGGAAGAGGAGGACTTCCTTACCTCTCAAGGCCCCCTTTATCCAGACAGTGTTCCTGCTGGCCCGTCTATCACAAAGGAAGAGGACAAGGAGGAGGAGGATTGTGTCAGCATGGAGGTGGAGCCTAGCACTCAGCATCGGCAGCAGCCTTCAGGGGATCAATTACAGTCCCAAGAAACCCATGGACTTGTACGTGGCTGGGAGGAGGTGGCTGTGGATCATGTCGTCCTGTGTGACCCAGAGGACTCCGGACCGAATGCCTCAGCAAACCTACGCTGCATGGCCTCCCTAATCCTGCAAAGCCTGCAGAAGGATCCCCGTATTCGTGTGATCAAGAAGAGGGATCATTACTGGCTGGCAACCCTCCGTGATCCACGTTACAAGGGTAAGGTTGCGGACCTTATCTTGCCATCGCAGAGGGAGCAGAGGATGAAACATCTTCGGGAGGCCTTGCAGAAAGGTCTGTGCAACGTGTTCCCAGAGACTGGGAGGTTACAAAATCCTGGTCCTGGACAATGTGTTGCTGAGGCTTTGGTCAGTCAAAGAAGGAGCGGTGGAGAAGGTGGCCGTCGGACCGATGCGTTTAGACAAATTTTTAGTCTGTAGCCCCAAGGTATGATTGTTTCCAGCAACCATCGCCAGCGTCTGTTTTACATGGTGCAGGAATACCTAGGGGCAAGATCAGACTTGGACACCTTTCCCACCGAAAATCCTCTGGGTTACTGGGTCTTGAGGATGGATCACTGGCCAGAGCTTGCACAGTATGCAATTGAGCTACTGGCCTGTCCTGCACCCAGCGTTCTTTCGGAACGCACATTCAGTGCTGCTGGAGGCTTTGTAACTGATCACAGGGTGCGCCTGTCCACCGAATCGGTCGATCGGCTGACCTTCATAAAAATGAATCAGTCTTGGGCTCACCAGCCACCAAGCATCTGATGCTGATGTAACCGAATAACTTTTTTGAATGGGAGATCCCTTCAAGACTGCCTATGCTGACGCTGAGTGACTATCCTGTTATGCTGAGTGACTATCCTCTTCCTCCTCAATGTTCATGCTAATAGCTTGTAAGAAGATTTTTGGTTCTGGGCACCGCCACCAGTGGCTAAGGCCCAATTTTTCAGCCTCTGTTTAACAGGGGCGTGTAATTACAATTTTTGATGCAATACTTTGCAGCAGGGCTCATTCCTGCGCTCCAACTAGAGTATCTGTGAGGGGTTGCAGTGTTGTGGCACCAGTGCCTAAGGCCCAATTTTTCTGCCCCTGTTCAACAGGGACATGTAATTACAATTCTTGATCTAATATTTCACAGGAGGGCCCATTCCTGCGCCCACCAAGAGTAACTGTGAGGGCTTACAGTGTTGTGGCAACACCACCACCACCAAAGGCCCAATTTTTCTGCCACTTTTCAACAATGGCATGTAATTACAATTCTTGATGAAATAGCTCACAGCAGGGCGTTCCAGCGCCCGCCAAGAGTAACTGTGAGGGCTTACAGTGTTGTGGCAACACCAACACCTAAGGCCCAAATTTCTGCAGAGTATATAGGGCAGGCCCCTACTTTCAAACTTCCAACTTACAAACGACTCCTACAAACGGAAGGAGACAACAGGAAGTGAGGGGGAATCTACCCCTAGGAAGGGAAATTCTCTCCTGAGTTAATATGGGAAAAATGTGTCTCCTCTCCACTGATGCTTTATCACCAATCCTTGTTTCACTAAAAACCCCAAATTTTCAAAAAAACATTTGTCATTGGGACAGAAAGTGAGGTGAAATCTTCTGAAGAGGTGCACAGACAGCAAAACAAATGCTACAGGGGTGATAACCCTTCCCTATGTTTTCCAAAAAGCTTAAAAATAGATTTTTTGGCTGGAGCTACACTTTAAAAATGTACCAGTTCAAAATTACAAACAGATTCTACTTAACAACAAACCTAGAGTCCCTGTCTTGTTTGCACCGCCTGTCTACTGCTGTTCAGAGTATATAGGGCCTGGGAGCCCCACGCCTTTCCTTTTTTTAATTTGGGTGCGGGGTTCCCCTTAATATCCATACAAGACCCAAAGGGGCTAATAATGGGCTGGGCGGGGGGGAGTTGTACCTATGCCATTTTTCTCAATGATTTTCATCCATATTGCCAGGACCAAACATTACATTAAAGCCGCAAGCAGTTTTAAATGACTTTTTTTCCTTTCGAAATGTCATTTTGTGCAGGGACAGTTCTAAACACGGGAAACACGTGCCACTTCACAGGCATACTTTAGACACCCCCAGGTACGATATTTAAAGGAATATTTCACTTTTTTTTCACTTTAAGAATTATTAAAATCGCTGCTCCCGAAAAAACAGCAGTTTTTGAAACTTTTTTTTGCATTGATACATGCAGGGCAGGACCCGGGTCGCCAAACCCTTTTTAGGACAATAACTTGCATATTAGCCTTTAAAATTAGCACTTTTGATTCCAAACATTCGAGTCCCATAGACTTTAACGGGGTTCTAAAGTTTGCGCAAACTTTCAGTCCGTTCGCAGGTTCTGGTGCGAACTGAACCGGGGGGGGGGGGGGGGTGTTCGGCTCATCCCTAGTAGGGATCACGATTCTATATGATCCCATGCGCAGGTACGCATCTCCTATTGGGCTTACATTCCTCCTCTTATGGCTCCTCTAGCATTCTCTTCCCCTCCTCCGAGTAAACAAATAAATTCCATCCTGTCCAAATTTTATTATATTGTTCTCTCTTATTTTGGGCCGAGAGGACCTGGTCCTCCATTGCTCCTATCTCTCGAACCCCACTAAGCCATCCTGCGGTGGAGGGAGGTCTAGAGTCCCTCAACCGCAGGGTTACCCTGGCTTTTGCCGCATTGATTTTTTATAGGTCTGGACCGGGATCTATGAGCAATGAAGCAAGAAGAAGGCAGGGTCATCTGGTATCGGAAATTCTGTACGTTTTTGAGATATTCTCTGAACCTCCAGCCAGTATTGGCTAATTTTTCCACAGGACCAAAATATGTGCAGCAATGTTCCTCGCTCCACCCCACATCTCCAGCAACATTCCGAGGTTTCCATAGCAAATTTATGGAGCCTTAGGCCTCGTACACACGGCCGAGATTCTCGTTGAAAAAAACATGTTGTTTTTTTCGACGAGATTCTTGGACAAGAAACTTGTCCCGGCCAAATGTACACACGCTCGTTTCAAAGAACCAGCGGTTCTTTGAAAGGAGTGTACGCGGTGACGTCATCGACTACGTCGAGCATGCGCTCGTCACATTCGATGCCGTCGCCGCCATCTTGGTCTACCCTACATATGCCTAGGAAGCTACCGCGCATGCGTCGAATTCATTTCGAACATGCGCGGGCTTCCGGGAGGACAGGTAAGTGTACACACACTCACTTTTCTCGTCGAGAAACATGCCGAGGAGAATCTCGACGAGAAAATAGAGAGCAGGTTCTCTATTTTCTCGTCGAGGTTTCTTGTCGGTTTTCTCGACGAGAAACCCGATAGCAGCGTACACACGACCGATTTACTCGGCAAGACCTCTCTGCCAGCAAGTTTCTTGCTGGTTCTTGCCGAGAAAATCGGTCGTGTGTACGAGGCCTTACTGGCGTGTAATACCATTGTGTGAGGAGTTTGTAATTGGATTCCTGTGTCCGTGTACAGACTGAGGAATTCAATGCTAAAAAGATCATTTGTTTACGTTGAATTGGAGTAAAGATTCTATCCAGGTCCCTTTCCCATTTGCTAATGCCTGACATCACAAAGTCTTCCGAGGGTGTATTCAGCAACCCATACATCTTGGAAACCACTCGTGAGAGTGGTTCCTCCTCATTACAATATACTTCAAATACTGTCAGTTGCCGTTGGAATTCTATTGATGGCCCCAAAGATCTCAAGAAGTGGCTTACTTGAAGAGCCTGCCAGAATTTTTTTATTTTTTCACAAGAAGACGCCTGCCAGAATTTTAATTCAAAGAACCCCCCTGGTTTCATTAGGGCGTTAATAGTCGGCCAGGATCCTGACTGTAAAAAGTGTGACACCTGATAAAGGCCTTTCTCTCTAAGATTATCAAATGTTCCATTTTTCATACCTGGTGTAAAACTAGGGTTCCCTAATATGGGTAACAATGGTGATTGGCCTGATGAAAATTTCGGATTTCAGCATATCTTAGCAGTGATTTGCAACGTCCAATTTTTTACAACTTTTTATCTTTTTTTTTTACAAATTTTTTAATGTATTTTTTACAATTTTTTTTTCACCTGCTTATGCTGGATCCGGTTCAGATAGTGAGGACCAGGATCCAGATGATGGTTTTTCTAAGTCTTCCACATAGACTGTTACTGGAAAAAGCGAATGAATTGTTAAAAGCCATTTATGACACTTTGGATATTGAAAAAGATAAGTTTCAACTATCCAGGCATGATTTGATGTACCAAGGACTAGAGAGGAAGAGATCCAGAATCTTTCCTGTCCATAGGGTTCTATCAGATTCTATACTGAAGGCATTGGAAAATTCATTAGCGGAAACAGTTTTTTTTTTTCAAACAATTTAAAACATAGATTTCATTACTAAAGAAGATCCCGCTTTAGGGTCAGTTCACACCTGAACTGCACAGGAACACAGTCTGCATTCCTGTGCGGTGCGTATAATTGCACTGGATAGCGCCCAAAGTAGTGCATGCACTACTTCTCAAAAAAATACACTTTACTGGATCACATGTAGTACCATGCAATCCAGTGCAGGCACACACTGCGTTTGTGATCTGCATTTAGGATGTTGTTAGGATTATATTGACAGCCTCAGCAGATCGCACACCCAATGCATTTTGCATGCGATGTGGGAAACGCGCACAGAACATGGGTTTCCTACAATGCTTTCTGGTGTGAATGAGCCCTTAGTGTGGAACCAATTTCCACGTTTGGATGCCCCTTGTTTTTTCTTTCTAATCGCCTAAAAAATCTGATGTGGGGTTTGAGGACATGGGTATGTTTAGAGATCCATTAGGTAGAAGGAATGATGTCCTGAAGCAGGCCTGGGATTTTGTTATGGTTAATTTGAAGCCAGCCCTAGCCATGACTTGTAGCAAGGAATTTCAAGTTTTGGCTCTTGCATTTGCAAGCTCAAATTGAAGCTGGTACTCCTAGCGATCAGTTGCTCAGTTGCCTCCCTATGTTTGATCAAGGATGTAGGATACATTGCTGATGCCTTAAGTCAGAGTGCCCTACAAGCTGTGAATTCAGCTTGTAGGGCACTCTGATTTAAAACTTGATCAGGGGATGCCGATGCAGCATCAACATTGCACTTACGTGATTTGCCTTTTACAGGCGATTTTCTTTTTAGGTCCCACCTGGAAGCGGCTTTGCATTGTACTGCCTATAGGAAGAAGGCTTTTCCTGAAAAGAAGAAGAAACCGTTTGGAAGGAGTTTTTTTTTTTTTTTGTGCTCAGGGGCATCAGTAGTCAGTAGCTGCAGGAAAAGGCAGAAGTGTGAGGGGAGCGCAGGAATTCTTTGCTAACCCTCCTGACAAAACCTCCAAATCCCAATAAAAGGCTTGTTCATGTGGAAAAAAAAAATTGGAAGGCTTCTTTACACAGTGTAAAGAGATCACCTCCAGCACATATTCTGTATTCTGGATCTCAGAGATCTCTGAGATCTGAGATTTCTGATAACAGAGCTTCCAAAGGATCCAGAAAAAAACAGGGCCCTTCATGTTCTGATAAGCGAATTAGTGAATCAGAATATACTGATACCAAGAGGAGAAAGAAGGGAAGGTTTTTACTCTTGGTTTCATGGTAAGTAAGCCTTCTGTAAAATGTTGCCTTGTTATAAATCATAAGTCTTTAAACAAGACAATTAGGTACAAGAGGTATCCGAATGGAGTCTATTTTCACGGTCAGAGCACTTCTTCAGCATAATTGCTATATGGCAAAATTATATCTGCAAGATGTGTAGCGGCCTCACCCTCTCTCTCTTCTTTAGTGGATACTTTGGCTTCGGTCTAGGGGTACTTTGAAGGGGAGAGCGAGGTGCGCCACGGCCCTTGTCCTCTAGATTACTGTGTGTACAGGTGAAGGCCAGAATCAGATTACACCCGGGCTGTCTATACGTTCAGAGCCAAGTCTGTTCTGCTGATAACCCCCTTTGCTCCCAGTAATTGGAGTACCACACACTGAAAAGGTCCAACACTTATTTATTCCATAACGGCAAACAAATAGTCCTTTGCGAGCAGACAGTTTGAGACCCATAGAACAGTTCAGTATTGGTGGGGAGTAGGTCAAGGCACAATCCTCAAAGAAACTAAACGGTTGAGGTTTCACCAACGGTTGCTAAGCACAGTGGCTGTTAAATGGACTTTTTGGCTTCAGAGTCTCTTCCAGCGACTCTAGTGAACAGGAACTGGAGTTACCTTCGCTACGTTGCAGCCCCTGTCAGGAGGAAGACATCCCTCCAAGGGAGTTACCAGAGGCCCCGCCATCACCGGATTAATGCTGTACCGGACTATCCGGAAGGGTTTCACTCCCCGGCCTCCTCACCTCAGATACGGGTCCCAACACCTTAGGGTCCCTCGGACTCCTCCACCCTCGCAGAACCCAGTCGAAGTTACTGGGCTCCAGGCCTCGGCCATAGTACCTCACCCCAGGCTTAAGGTGCCTGGGATGGACTCCATCCCTCGCTCTGGCCAGGTCAAGGGCACCTGGGCCCAGATCTCCGGAAAGCCAGCACCCAGGCCGAAGGTGCCTGGGTGCGGCCGCGTCCTCCAACTCTGAACCCCAAGGTCACGTCCGCCCCTTTTATCTCCTCTCCCTTTGCGTCACAGCGGGTTCCCCGCCCCGCTGTACCGGCGCCAGGAAAGGACAAAAAGGTACAGTCTTGCGGTGCAGGTTCAACTCCGGCCCAGGGCGACAACACCACCTGCAGACCACAGGGAACCTTGCACCACCAGAGTCCTCCAAGGACCACAAAAGGGATTCTCAGATTCCCTAACAATTAGTACATCTGGGTTAACTAACTCAGATGCTCCCCCCCAAATTTAAATACCCGCTACACTCTCCCCCCTGTAATTTGACACTGGTCCCCAGTGTCTGGTCCAAACCCACACCCCACAAAGGTGGTGCATGAGCTCCGCCCAGAAACTTAACCATACAAATTAGCCCTGAATTGTGCCAAGACCTAGAATGGGAAAGGGAAAATATAAAACAGTAACTATAAAACTTTCAATAAAACACTTCTGACATTTACACATGCACCATCCTCCCTCTGACTATCTAAGGACCACCCACACTCAGCAGCCTTGACAGAAGAATCTCCTGCAGAAAGGAAAAAACAACATCCTAACACAATGTGTGTTTTCTTGGAATGAACGGGCCTGTCCTTGAAAAGGCCCATTCGCTCCAATGATTATGGTAATGCAAGTGTAAAAAAAAAAAAAACAGTCGTTGCGCAGCACTGCCACCTGGTGACAGTGCCACGGTAATGGACACTTGACCAAATCCTCCAGACACTTTCTTTTCTTCTTTTCTCTGTGTCTACACTAACTACACCCCAAAGTCATTATCTTCTTTGCAGTGCAGGGAGAAAGAGGGAGAACAAACAGTAACAGCTCCCATTTCTCCAGAAGAGTAAAACGCCCAAATAAAAAAAAACTAGGGCACAGTCCTTGTGTTCCGGCAAGTTCAGCAATGAACAATAATAGAGCACACAGGAGTCTTTTCCTCCTAAAGGTAGAACTTAGGGTGCGGCAGGAACAGGGGCTTCAGGTGCTTATCGAAAGTCTCCACATTATACTCAATGTTCTCTCCGTCCTTGCGACAAATAAGCACCTTGTCCTCATGGATGTGCCGACCCAACATCCACTCCGCTTTACAGTCCTTGAACTTCTTGGACACGGGGGATGAGCATGAAAGATATCGGCGAGCATGGGGCACTTTGGTGCTTATCGAAAGTCTCCACATTATACTCAATGTTCTCTCCGTCCTTGCGACAAATAAGCACCTTGTCCTCATGGATGTGCCGACCCAACATCCACTCCGCTTTACAGTCCTTGAACTTCTTGGACACGGGGGATGAGCATGAAAGATATCGGCGAGCATGGGGCACTTTGAGCTTTTCCCAGACAATTTCATCATACCATCGCTGCCGCAGAACCTCCACTTTAAAAAGAAAGTCCCCGGGTAGGTATGGGTACTCCCACCCATATTCACGGGAAACTCTCTGACAGAAGAGCCGCTGTAGCCGGGCCAGAGGTGGCATGGTGGCACGGTCTCCTTCTCCAGGCTGGACTATGGACTCCGGATTCCGAGGTACTTTAACTACCTCCGTTGGCTTGGATTTGGGAGCCCACAGCAATGAACGATGCGTTCCCGTCACCGGAACGGATGAAACAGTAGGCGATTCACAGGATGGAAGGGTACGCAAGAGACCAGATTCCTCCCTGGCCTCCGGGACCTCGATCCGGAGTGTACTATTCCCTGTAGACATAGGCAGATCCCTTGGTGCGCGGAGTGCGGGGAACGGCATCTTGTCCCAACCCTTGCGGTGAAAGACCTCGTCAATCTCGCCATCATCTGACAGCGACCCTAGGTCGGAGGTGTCGTACATTTCCGCGGGTAGGTAATTCCCAGTAGATAAGGAACCACCCTCTCTCACGGGCTCCACCGACAATGGACTCCCGACACCTCCAACCACACACACAGTCCCAACCCCTGGCTCACCTGGGCCTTCAGAAGAACAGGGATGTCCAGGGCTCTTCCCGCCGGATCCATCCAGGCCAGGCAAGCATCTGAGGCGAAGCTCTTCCACGACCATAGGATGCCTGTACAAGGCCGACTTTCCTCTTCGGAGGTGGAAGCAGGGAGCTTGTGGTGACCGAAGCAGCATCCTCAGATTTTTTCAATCTCAGTCTCTGTTTGGGCACTCTCTTTGCCCTGGTCAGCGCGCACAGAAATCTCCGCAAAGGCCTGGATCTCCCCTTCCGGAGTGGCGGTACCTGTGAGGCAGTTGAGGTGGAAGGCCCGGGGCCTTTCTGTTAATGGTTCCACCACAAAAAGAAACTTCTTGCAGGCCTCACATCGCCCGAATGGCTTCAAGCTTACCACCAGTCCCGAGCAGACGGGACAGATCACATCGAGGGCCTCTATGTCTCTGCATACATACAGAGCCAAACGTCCTCGGGGCCTGAGTCTTATTCCTGTATCTGTTATGGAAGCAGCAAAGGAAGTCAACTTGTGGGGTAAGGAACCGAAATCCACGGGGTACTTGAGGTCATCCCGACTGTCTGCTGCTCCATTGCGCACTGACCAACACGCGCCAGAATTCCCACGTGACTACTTCCACATGGCCAGACCCCTCCCACAGTCTACACTTCTTCGCAGGCTTTCCCTTCTCTCCGCCCACGAACTGCGCAGCTATGGTGTGCCTCGTGGCGTGCCTGCCAACATGGCCGACCTACTCGGAACTCTACCGGGCAGCAAAATCCAAACACAGACGTTCCCAGCTCCATACACGAAACACACATCCCGGACTTACAAGCCCCCACGTGTAGCGGCCTCACCCTCTCTCTCTTCTTTAGTGGATACTTTGGCTTCGGTCTAGGGGTACTTTGAAGGGGAGAGCGAGGTGCCCCACGGCCCATGTCCTCTAGATAACTGCGTTTAGAGGTGAAGGCCAGAATCAGATTACACTCGGGCTGTGTATACATTCAGAGCCAAGTCTGTTCTGCTGATAACCCCCTTTGCTCCCAGTAATTGGAGTACCACACACTGAAAAGGTCCAACACTTATTTATTCCATAACGGCAAACAAATAGTCCTTTGCGAGCAGACAGTTTGAGACCCATAGAACAGTTCAGTATTGGTGGGGAGTAGGTCGAGGCACAATCCTCAAAGAAACTAAACCGTTGAGGTTTCACCAACGGTTGCTAAGCACAGTGGCTGTTAAATGGACTTTTTGGCTTCAGAGTCTCTTCCAGCGACTCTAGTGAACAGGAACTGGAGTTACCTTTGCTACGTTGCAGCCCCTGTCAGGGGGAAGACATCCCTCCAAGGGAGTTACCAGAGGCCCCGCCATCACCGGATTAATGCTGTACCGGACTATCCGGAAGGGTTACACTTCCCAGCCTCCTCACCTCAGATACGGGTCCCAACACCTTAGGGCCCCTCGGACTCCTTCACCCTCGCGGAACCCAGTCGAAGTTACTGGGCTCCAGGCCTCGGCCATAGTACCTCACCCCAGGCTTAAGGTGCCTGGGATGGACTCCATCCCTCGCTCCGGCCAGGTCAAGGGCACCTGGGCCCGGATCTCCGGAACAACAGCACCCAGGTCGAAGGTGCCTGGGTGTGGCCGCGTCCTCCAACTCTGAACCCCAAGGTCAGGGCGTCCGCCCCTTTTATCTCCTCTCCCTTTGCGTCACAGCGGGTTCCCCGCCCCGCAGTACCGGCGCCAGGAAAGGACAAAAAGGTACAGTCTTGCGGTGCAGGTTCAACTCCGGGCCAGGGCGACAACGCCACCTGCAGGCCACAGGGAACCTTGCACCACCAGAGTCCTCCAAGAACCACAAAAGGGATTCTCAGATTCCCTAACAATTAGTACATCTGGATTAACTAACTCAGATGCTCCCCCCAAATTTAAATACTCGCTACAGATGCTTATCTGCATGTCCTGATACGATTGGCCTTGAATATAGGTTCAGTTGTACATCATTTCCATTGCAAAGCACTTCCATTGAGTCTGTCCTTGGGCCAAACAATTTTCTCCAAAGTCTTGGCAGAGGCTCTGGCACCCTTGAGATTCCATTTATAACAGTCATTCTGTACTTGGATGCTGTATTTGTGATGACTTCTTCACAAATTCTGCTAATGAGAGATATCCTGTACATCCATGATCCAGCAATGGCTCAGAAAACTAGGTATGTTCTGCAACCTGGACAAGTCAAATACAATCAGGGGACTTTTTGCAGGGGGAAAAGATTCTGAAGAAACCTACGCAGCTGTGCCTTGGGCATGATTTCAGCCGAGACCACTTCAGAATTTTCTCCTACATGTGTGGGAAGGGAGTTTGGAGTCACTGCACAGACTAGTCATTTTTCCTCCCAGAGTGAAATTGTCACTGTGGTGGCGGAGAAGCAGCACAAACTTATTGGCTTTGGAGATGGCCTATCTCAGTAAGATTAACTACAGATCCCAGATCTTGGGGCTTGGGAGCTCCTCTGGGAGGAAAACATGCCCAGGACCAATGGTCCAGGAGGAATGGAAAAGGTCCTAAAATTGGAGAGAACTTTCTGTGGTAGGCAGGGCACTTGAGGATGACGTCAGAGACCAACATCTGCAAGTCCGGACAGACCGCGTAACCAGTGCCGATCCTGACCTCCCTGGGGCCCTAAGCAAAATTCTGCAAAGGGGCCCTCTACCTGACCCGTGAATAATGGGCGTTGTTTAAGCGTAATATTGAACGTGGCTTAAAGGGGCGTGACTCAAAGGGGTGTGGTTAGAGTCTGAGATGAACGAGGGATGGAGGGAGAAACAAAGGAAGAAAGAGAGAGAGAGAGAGGAAGTAAAAAAAGAGGGATGGAGGGACAGCAGGCCCAGATCCTACACCACAATAGAAATATGAGTATTCCAGAAAGTTTAACAATCAGCAGATCAAGATTCTCCAAACACCTGTTGGCGCTTCAATCATCCCGGCACCATGGTTGTTATGGTGTCAGGGTGATTAAAGCATATTATTTCTATTATTACATTGTAATATAAAATAAAATCATTCAACTCACCATAATGCAGAATCAGTGGGAGCCCTGATGTCACTGTCCCCACCCAGCGGAGTGCCTCCTTACATTTCAGGTGTCCCCAGCCAGCGGAGTGCCTCCTTACATTTCAGGTGTCCCCAGCCAGTGGAGTGCCTCCTTACATCTCAGGTGTCCCCAGCGGAGTGCCTCCTTACATCTCAGGTGTCCCCAGCGGAGTGCCTCCTTACATCTCAGGTGTCCCCAGCGGAGTGCTTACTTACATCTCAGGTGTCCCCAGCGGAGTGCCTCCTTACATCTCAGGTGTCCCCAGCGGAGTGCCTCCTTACTTCTCAGGTGTCCCCAGCGGAGTGCCTCCTTACATTTCAGGTGTCCCCAGCGGAGTGCCTCCTTACATCTCAGGTGTCCCCAGCCAGCGGAGTGCCTCCTTACATCTCAGGTGTCCCCAGCCAGCGGAGTGCCTCCTTACATTTCAGGTGTCCCCAGCGGAGTGCCTCCTTACATTTCAGGTGTCCCCAGCGGAGTGCTTCCTTACATCTCAGGTGTCCCCAGCCAGCGGAGTGCTTCCTTTCATCTCAGGTGTCCCCAGCGGAGTGCCTCCTTACATCTCAGGTGTCCCCAGCGGAGTGCCTCCTTACATTTCAGGTGTCCCCAGCCAGCGGAGTGCTTACTTACATTTCAGGTGTCCCCAGCCAGCGGAGTGCTTACTTACATTTCAGGTGTCCCCCCCCCCCAGTGCCGGCCTAAGACATTGTGCTGCCTGGTACCAAGAATTAAATGCTGTCCCCCCCAAAAAAAAATTACGCCCACCAAAAGGATATAATTTTATATCATGATAACTTAAGAGGACTTGTCATGGCTCTATTCATGTATAGGAGTATAAAGAGGACCTGTCATGGCTCTATACATGTATGTAGGAAAATAAAGAGGACCTGTCATGGCTTTATTCATGTATAGGAGTATAAAGAGGACCTGTCATGGCTCTATACATGTATGTAGGAAAATAAAGAGGACCTGTCATGGCTTTATTCATGTATCCTCCAGTCAGTCCCATCCCCCCAGTTAGAAACACCTCCCAGGGAACACATCTAACCCCTTTCCTGTCAGTGACATTTACACAGTAATCAGTGCATTTTTATAGCACAAATCGCTGTATAAATGTCACTGGTCCCAAAAATGTGTCAAAAGTGTTCGATCTGTTCACCGCAATGTCACAGTCTCACTGAAAATCGCAGATCGCCGCCATTACTAGTAAAAAAAAAATAGTAATAAAAATGCCGTAAGTCTATCCCCTATTTTGTAGGCGCTATAACCTTTGTGCAAACTAATCAATATACACTTATTGTTTTTTTTTTTTTACCAAACATATGTAGAAGAATACATATTGGCCTAAACTGATATAGAAATACCACCAACAGAAAGCTCTATTTGTGGGAAAAAAAAAGACGTAAATTTTGTTTGGGTAAACTGTCGCACGGCCGCACAATTGTCAGTTAAGTCGACGCAGTGCCGCATCGCAAAACAAAATTAGTGAAGTGCATAATTTCTATTATTACATTGTTATATAATATATAAAATAGTTCAACTCACCATAATGCAGAATCAGTGGGAGCCTGAGCGTGTCTCTTGCCAACGTCACCTGCCACCAGATGCGGATTGTCACCTGCCACATGTAGCGGATTGTCACTTGCCACAACGCCACCTGCCACACATTGCGGGCTGTCACTTGCCACACGTTGCGGATTGTCACTTGCCACAATGTCACTTGCCACACATTGCGGATTGTCACTTGCCACACATTGCGGATTGTCACTTGCCACAACGTCACACATTGCGTTTTGTCACTTGCCACAACGTCACGCCACACATTGCGGATTGTCACTTGCCACAACGCTACCTGCCACACATTGCAGATTGTCACTTGCCACTTCACCTGCCACATGTAGCGGATTGTCACTTGCCACGACGCCACCTGCCACACATTGCGGGTTGTCACTTGCCACACGTTGCGGATTGTCACTTGCCACGACGTCACACATTGCGTTTTGTCACTTGCCACACATTGAGGATTGTCACTTGCCACACATTGCGGATTGTCACTTGCCACAACGTCACACATTGCGTTTTGTCACTTGCCACACATTGAGGATTGTCACTTGCCACACATTGAGGATTGTCACTTGCCACACATTGCGGATTGTCACTTGCCACACGTTGCGGATTGTCACTTGCCACGACGTCACACATTGCGTTTTGTCACTTGCCACACATTGAGGATTGTCACTTGCCACACATTGAGGATTGTCACTTGCCACACATTGCGGATTGTCACTTGCCACAACGCTACCTGCCACACGTTGCAGATTGTCACTTGCCACTTCACCTGCCACATGTAGCAGATTGCCATTTGCTGTATCCCAGAGTGAAGGCAGGGGAGGGGGGGCAGCTGACATTGAGGAGGGGGGCAAATGACATTGAGGGGGGGCAACTGACATTAGGAAGGGGGGGAACGGACATTGAGGAGGGGGGGTAACTGACATTGAGGAGGGGGGCAACTGACATTGAGGGGGGGCGGCTGACATTGAGGAGGGGGGCGGCTGACATTGAGGAGGGGGGGCTGACATTGAGGAGGGGGGGGCGGCTGACATTGAGGAGGGGGGGCGGCTGACATTGAGGAGGGGGGGCGGCTGACATTGAGGAGGGGGGCAACTGACATTGAGGAGGGGGGGCGGCTGACATTGAGGAGGGGGGGGCGGCTGACATTGATGAGGGGGGGCGGCTGACATTGATGAGGGGGGGGGCGGCTGACATTGAGCAGGGGGGGGCGGCTGACATTGAGGAGGGGGGGGCGGCTGACATTGAGGAGGGGGGGCAACTGACATTGAGGAGGGGGGCGGCTGACATTGAGGAGGAGGGGGGGCGGCTGACATTGAGGGGGGGCGGCTGACATTGAGGAGGGGGGCGCGGCTGACATTGAGGAGGGGGGGGCGGCTGACATTGAGGAGGGGGGGGGCGGCTGACATTGAGGAGGGGGGGGCGGCTGACATTGAGAAGGGGGGGGGGGCGGCTGACAGAGGATGAGAGAGACGGACCTCAGGAGATGGAGTGACACTCGGCGAGTTAGGAGCACGCCCCCCCTCCCTTTGAGCCCTTCTATAGCTCAGCAGCGGTGAGGGGGGACAAATCAGAGGCGGAGCTGGCCGGCTGCAGTGAGCTGCGGCACCGCCCACCCCTTTCCCCCACAGGTCACAGTCTCAGATGACAGACAGACCGGGGGCGGGGGTGGGCGGCGCCGCAGCGCTATTTCGGCAGGATCCCTCCCTTTCCCTGGTCTTCGGGAAAATGGCGGCCGGCGGAGACATTATCTCCGCCGGCCGCGGACCTCTAGCGGCAGCGGCGGCGGCGGGGCCCCGAGTAATACTCGGGGCCCTACGCAGCTTGCGTAGTCCGCGTATAGGGCGGATCGGCCCTGCGCGTAACCACAGTAGCCTACATCAACCGATGAGGAGGAAACAAGAGTCCTACGATGATAACATTGGCACAAAGCATTCTATTCTGGGCAGAAAATAGTATAGCCTCCTTTTGCAAATTTTGCAAAAATCCTTCTAATGACAGAGAGAAGGTATTCAGTGCATTAGCCCTAAGAAGATGCCTATTGCCCTATTATAGGTTTAGCAAGGTTCCCGTTTTTCCTATGTAGATACAGACTACAGTTGACAAACTAGAAGGAACTTCGCTCCCTCCGGTGTTCAATCTTTATATTGCATCTACTTATTATTTTCAATAATATCAAAGCAAGGCATGCTGGAACTCGTAGTACAGGGAGAAAGAGACTCCATTTGCCATGGATAGTAAATAGACTATAGTACCCACAGTGCAACTGTACTCCCAACGTGCATTGCCTCGTCGCTTGGCCTTCTGGGACTGCTTACCTAAAGGAGGGGAGGAGCTATGGGAGGTCTCTCTGGACATTGCCCTGCTAGCAAGTGGAGCGTCTTAGAGGCCTGCTGTGTGTGTGTAGGCCGCATAACCTGGGCCTACTGTCTTCAGAGAGGCCTGTCTGCTAAAGAGAGAAGAATTCTCCTTTGGAAAGCCCAGTTGACATTTCAAGGTGTCCAGATATCTCCACCTACGAACGTCTCGTGTGGTGAAGGGAGGGACGGAAGACCGGGACAGCGGAGAGATCGTGTACCGGAGCATCAGCAACGGAACCTGCCAGGCGGACTAGGCCTATTCGGGTGAGCGAGCACCTGCCCAGGATATCATTAACTACTTGATAGGCCTGTGACTGTTAAGGCCCACCATCACTAGAATAGTGCGCCACGCACCAGAACTTAGTGCATCGTGTGATAGTGCGCAGTTTAAAGTTGGCGTTTGCACTGCCTAAGAGTTACACACTCCCACAAGCATTGCAGGAGTCCAGTTTTCCCTTCAATACCCTTTGGATTACAATTTGTATGTGCACCAACGTTTTGCTAGCGAAGACTCCTAACTCCAAAAACTCGTAACAATTTATATTGCAATTTTACTGTGGTGTGGTTTTATTGTGTTTCCCATCAACCAGTAGGTTCCACAATATCTGTATATACCAGTTGTGCCAAGGGAGGGTTTGAGCCAATTCCAAGGGGTTGATAGACGGAACGTAGACCTAAAACAAAACCAGCAGCTCCTACGGTGGTAGTGCTACATAGGCAACCAAGAACATTCATTCTTTGTAGGCTTCGTTTATACTCCTTGCAAGAATCTGAAGGGAAAACAAGCCTCTAAAACTAACCATACATGGACCGAAATTCTGCTGGTTAACCAGGGACCAGCTGAATTTTAATCCATATATGGGCAGGCTGGTTGTCGATTTGACTTGTGTACAACCAGCCTGTTGGAAAAATGTTTTATATCAGGGTATTCTAATATTGGGAAACAATAGTGCAGTAGGAGAGATTCTCCCATCCACCTTGAGTGGGTGGATGGGGGAATCTAGTCATTTTCCTTCCTGCAGCCCACTGGTTGAGCTAAACAAAAATTACTTCCATATGGCCAGCCTAAGTCTGCTCTAGCAAGATAGATTAGAGATGGCATTTCATAAGCCTGTTAGAGTATGGATGCGGACAGGGCTTTTTTTCTCAGGCTGTGTTCACACCTATGCGAATTACATCGCATCCAATTCGCATAACATTTTAAAATACATTAATTTTAATGAGGCTGGTTCACATATCTGTGGGGCATTCGCACTTTGCATTGCCCAAAAAACATGTGAGTTTTCTAGGCATTGCGGTGCGAAATGTCTGCACATTATCTTTTATGGGAACGCATCTGATTCGCAGATGTGTTCCGTTCTGAACACGAATTCTCACCCTGCTCACTACACCACCCCCCCCAGGTCAGCTGATCCGCAGGGGGAGGAACCGCTGAACAGCTGTTTTTTCTCTTCACAGAGAAAACAGAGTTGGAATTCGCACCGCACATGTGTGAACCCAGCCTCAAACAATAGGTGCTGGAACTTAAACACAGCCCCACAAATCCCCTCCCCCTACGCACACCCTCCAAATCACATCAAATAGTGGATGTGGTCAGTCAAATTTCACGAAAACAGTAGGGGAGGGTCTTAACCACTTAACGACCGCTCACTGTATATATACGTCGGCAGAATGGCACCGACAGGCACAATCACGTAGAGTGTACGTGATCGCCTTTGTACAGTTGGGGGGTCCGATCGGACCCCCCTTCTATACAGTGAGTGGCCGTTTATCGTTGAAGAGCGATCAGAGATGAGGGGGTGACCATTCGATTTCGGCCACCCCCTCGCGATCGCTCCCGGCCAATGAAAATGCTTCCTCCGCCATGTGATGTAAACACAGGCACGAGGAAGTGATGTCATCTCCCTCGCGGCGGTCTTTTCGATTCCGGCGCCGAGGAGAGAAGAAGCAGGTTAGTGCACCAACAGTCCACTGACACATAGGTACACATAGGCACACATTTAACCCCCCAGTCACCCCCAGATCACCCCCCAGGTCACCCCCCAGCCCCCAATCACAGTGTCACTGATTGCAGTGATCATTTATTTTACTGATCACTGCATTTAGTGTCATCTGTGATAGTAAAAAGTTGCAGGGCAGTTAGGTTTAGGCCCCTTTAGGTCCAGGGTAGCCCCCTAACCCCCCCTAATAAAGGTTTAACCCCTTGATCGCCCCCCAGGTAACCCTTTCACCCCCTAACGCCAGCGTCACTAAGCGATCGTATTTTCGATCGCTGTATTTAGTGCCGGTGGTGCCCTAGATAGCCAGTTATTTATTTTTAGTTTCGCCGCAGGTTTTTAGAGCGTCAGGTACCCCCATATATTATTTTAACCCCCTGATTGCCCCTAGAGTTAACCCTTTCACCAGTGATCACCGTATAAGCGTCACTGGTGACACTGGTTACCCAGTTAGTTATTTAGTTATTTAGGTAACCCGTCAGGTTTTTATATAGCGTCGGGTACCCCCATATTTAACCTAATAAAGGTTTTAACCCCCTGATTGCCCCTAGTTAACCCTTTCACCAGTGATCACCATATAAAGGTTACGGGTGACACTGGTTGGTTAGTTTGCTTTTTATAGCATCAGGGCACCCGCCGTATATAACCCAATAAAGGTTTAACCCCCTGATCGCCCGGCGGGTGAGATCAATTAGGTTTTAGCGCCAGAGAGGGTCTGCGTCGCCCCAGGCAGCGTTAGGTTAGTGCCAGTAACGCTAACACCCATGCGCAAAGCATACACCTCCCTTAGTGGTATAGTATCTGATCAGATCTATACTAGCGTCCCCAGCGGTTTAGGGTTCCCAAAAACGCAGTGTTAGCGTGATCAGCCCAGATACCTGCTAGCACCTGCGTTTAGCCCCTCCGCCCAGCCCACCCAAGTGCAGTATCGATCGATCACTGTCACTTACCAAACACAAAACACATAACTGCAGCGTTCGCAGAGACAGTCCTGATCCCTGCGACCGCTAACAGTTTTTTTTGTAGCGTTTGATATATTTGCTGACGACAGTCGGGTGCTTTTTTCCTGTGAATCTTACTAGTGTACCCCTAAATTTAGAGCCCAAAATGGCAAGTCGAAGGTACACTAGTAAAGAGGCCTATGAGATTCTGAGCATGACAGATAGTGAAGAGGAGGTCACGTATCTGTCAGATTCAGGCTCAGAATATCTTCCCGTAGAAGACAGTGACGTCAGCGGCCCCACGTCAGATAGCTCTGACGACGAAGTTGAGGTCCCTGCTAAGGTCAGGCGTACCCGATCCCGATCTTCTGAGGTTGTTGAGGAGCAAAAACCGCAGGGCTCTCGTATCATGGAGCAGAGGAGTACTAGCGCCGCTATTCCTTCTGGTGAATTGGCAAGCACCAGCGGCCTAGTACAGCCTGGGCGTACATCCAGCACTGCAGTATCACGTGGTGACGTGGCGAGTCCCATAAGTGCAGTTCAAGCTGGCGAGGTGGCAAGCACAAGTAGTGTCCCGCTGCCACCAATAAGAAGACAAAGGCAGGCCCGTCGTACCCATAGTGCTCTTCCTGCAGAATTCGCCTATCCTGATTGGGTCCCCACCACTTCTGCAGAACCCGTACTTCCCCCATTCACTGCCCAATCCGGTATTCAGGTGGAAACAGCTGATTTTATGCCAATCGATTATTATTCGCTGTTTTTCACGGAAGATCTCTATAGATCTATTGTGGACCAGAGTAATTTATATGCTGGTCAATTCATCGCCGCTAATCCCCAGTTGCCTTCCATTGCCAAAGATTGGAAACCAATTACGGTTTCCGAATTTAAGACCTTTCTGGGCCTTTCCCTCAACATGGGCACACATAAATTCCCGTCATTGCGTGCTTATTTGTCCACGCACCCAATTGACCACATGCCCGTGTTCTCTGCCTCCATGCCCAGGAAACGATACGAGCAGATTTTGCGGTTCATGCACTTCAACGACAATGAACTTTGTCGTCCACGTGGGGACCCTGAATACGACCGGCTCTATAAAATTCGGCCCCTCATAAACCACTTCAACGAACGTTTTGCAGCCTTGTTTATTCCCGATCAAGCTGTCTGCGTTGATGAGTCCCTGATTAAATTTTCTGGCCACTTGGCTTTCAAGCAGTACCTTCCCAGCAAGCGTGCCAGATACGGGGTCAAGCTCTATAAGTGCTGTGACAGGGCAACAGGCTATGTATGGAGCTTTATGGTTTATGAGGGAAAAGATAGTCAGGTTGAGCCCGTCAACTGCCCGGATTACATAGGGAGCGCTGGCAAGATAGTGTGGAACTTGGTGTCACCCTTATTCGGAAAGGGGTACCACTTGTATGTGGACAATTATTACACGAGCGTGCCACTGTTTAGTCACTTGTTTAATCATCAGATTGGAGCATGTGGCACCGTGCGACCTAATCGCCAGGGCTTTCCCCAGCGGCTTGTAGATGCCCGTCTTAGGCTGGGGGTGAGAGCCTGCGTAAAGTGTAATAACTTGCTCACTATGAAGTGGAGGGACAATAAGAATGTTTTCCTTCTTACCTCCCTTCATGCAGACACGACAGTCCAAATTCGTACGGCGACTGGTGTTGTGGAGAAACCCCTCTGTGTCCACGAATATAACAAAAATATGGGAGGGGTGGACCTCAACGACCAGTTGATGGCGCCGTATCTAATTGACCGTAAGGCGAGATGCTGGTACAAAAAAGTGTCTCTATCCTTATTCCAATTGGCTTTGCTGAACGCTCATGTGCTATACAGAGCTTCAGGCGGGACTTTATCTCTTCTAAAATTCCAGAATGAGATAGTCACAGAACTCCTGTATCCAGGCGGTTCTGCACCTCACCATCCCCTACCAAATGCAGTAAGCCGGCTGCATGAGAGGCATTATACGCATCTCCTCCCGAGTACCCCTACCCAACGAGCCCCCCAAAAAAGATGTTGTGTCTGTAGCAAGCGCGGATTTAGGCGTGACACCCGTTATTATTGTCCACTCTGTCCTGACAAACCTGGTCTTTGCCTTGGTGAATGTTTTGAACGCTACCACTCAAAAGTGAAGTTTTAGCGTAGGGTACAGCATTTCACAGACTAGGACACACTTACACAGGGTCTCCCAAGATGCCATTACATTCTGAGAGACCCGAACCATTACAGTTGTTAAAGTTTAAAAAAAAAAGGGTAAAAAAGAAAAAAAACAAAAACACAAAAAAAATATAAAATAAAAAAACCAAAAATAGTTGTCATTTTATTGTTCTCTCTCGCTCTCTCTATTTTCTCTCTATTGTTCTGCTCTTTTTTACTGTATTCCATTCTGCAATGTTTTATCATGCTTGCTTTTCAGGTATGTAATTTTTTGTTTTCAGGTGCGCCATTCAACTGCAGCGCGGAATTATTTATCTTGACAGCAACAGCGTTTGCTCCCACGATACATAAAGCCGTGACTCCAGTGCTGTAGGAGGTGATTTCACCACCACAGTTAAAAAAAAAGAGCATATATGCCGAAGCATGGGGGCAGCAGGGGCGGAGGAGCGATTTTGCTCCTAATGCCGCGTATATACGGTCAAAATTCCGACGGAGGCTTGCCCGTGGAAAAGTCCGACCGTGTGTACGCGGCATAACTTTTTTGCGGGAGGATGCCCCCATGCTTCAGCATATATATATTTTAGGCACAGGTTGCGTTAAAAAAATGTTTTATTTTTTACTAGGTTTTGTTTTGGTATTTGCTTTGCAGGTATGGTATGGTAAGGTCTTACTGTTGTACTGTAATGTTACTTTGTTTTAATGTTAACCATCATTTGCTTAGCAGGTACGCCATTCAGTTGCATCGCGGATTTATTTATCTTGACAGCAACAGCGTTTGCTCCCACGATACATAAAGCCGTGACTCCAACGCTGTAGGAGGTGATTTCACCACCACAGTTAAAAAAAGAGCATATATGCCAAAGCATGGGGGCAGCAGGGGCGGAGGAGCGATTTTGCTCCTAATGCCGCGTATATACGGTCGAAATTCCGACGGAGGCTTGCCCGTGGAAAAGTTTGACCGTGTGTACGCGGCATAACCTTTAATGCCGCGTACATACGGTCGAAATTCCGACGAAGGCTTGCCCGTGGAAAAGTCCGACCGTGTGTACGCGGCATAACTTTTTTGCGGGAGGATGCCCCCATGCTTCGGCATATATGCCCATCATTAGAAGTGGGTGGATGAAGGGAGGTATTCTAATGGTGGGCATACCCACCGATCAATCTTTTTTTTTCGTTCAGCCAACAGGCTGCATGAAAAAAAAGATTACAATACATGTCCAACAAGGACCAGCAACGTACTGGTATGTTGCTGGACTTTGAATGTTTATACCAGAATGATGCCTGCAGGTTTAGGTATCATCTTGGTATCATTCTTTTCAGCCAGTGGCCGGCTTTCATGTAAAAGCAATTCTAGCAGATAATTAGCCTCTAGACTGCTTTTACAAGCAGTGGGAGGGAATGCCCCCCCCCCCCCGATATAAACAGCGCCATTGGGAAATTGGGAAAGCATTTTATCACACCGATCTTGGTGTGGTCAGATGCTTTGAGGGCAGAGGAAAGATCTAGGGTCTAACCCCCATTTTTTTTCAAAAAAAGAGTACCTGTCACTACTTATTGCTATCATAGGGGATATTTACATTCCCTGAGATAACAATAAAAATGATAAAAAAAAAAATATATATGGAAGGAACAGTTTAAAAATAAAATAAAAAAGCAAAATAAATAATAATAATAAAAAAAAAAAGCACCGCTGTCCCCCCCTGCTCTTGCGCAAAGGCGAACGCAAGTGTCGGTCTAGCGTCATATGTAAACAGCAATTGCATCATGCATGTGAGGTATCACCGCGAAGGTCAGATCGAGGGCAGTAATTTTAGCAGTAGACCTCCTCTGTAAATCTAACGTGGTAACCTGTAAAGGCTTTTAAATGCTTTTAAAAATGAATGTAGTTTCTCGCCGCTGCGCGTTTGTGCGCAATTTTAAAGCATGTCGTGTTTGGTATCCATGTACTCGGCCTAAGATCATCTTTTTTATTTCTTCAAACATTTGGGCAATATAGTGTTTTTTAGTGCATTAAAAATAAAAAAAGTGTGTTTTTCCCCCAAAAAATGCGTTTGAAAAATCGCTGCGCAAATACTGTGTGGAAAAAAAAATGCAACACCCACTATTTTAATCTGTAGGGCCTTTGCTTTAAAAAAATATATAATGTTTGGGGGTTCAACATAATTTTCTTGCAAAAAAAAAAAAAATGTTTTCATGTAAACAAAAAGTGTCAGAAAGGGCTTTGTCTTCAAGTGGTTAGAAGAGTGGATGATGTGTGACATAAGCTTCCTAATGTTGTGCATAAAATGCCAGGACAGTTCAAACCCCCCAAATGACCCCATTTTGGAAAGTAGACACCTCAAGCTATTTGCTGAGAGGCATTTTGAGCCCATTGAATATTTTTTTTGTTTGTCCCAAGTGATTGAATAATGACAAAAAGAAAAAAAAAATGTACAAAAAGTTGTCACTAAATTATATATTGCTCAAACATGCCATGGTTATATGTGGAATTGCACCCCAAAATACATTCTGTTGCTTCTCCTGAGTACGGGGATACCACATGTGTGAGACATTTTGGGAGCCTAGCCGCGTACAGGACCCCGAAAACCAAGCACCGCCTTCAGGATTTCTATGGGTGTAAATTTTTGATTTCACTCCTCACTGCCTATCACAGTTTCGGAGGCCATGGAATGCCCAGATAGCACAAAACCCCCCCAAATGACCCCATTTTGGAAAGTAGACACCCCAAGCTATTTGCTGAGAGCAAATAGCTTGGGGTGTCTACTTTCCAAAATGGGGTCATTTGTGGGGGTTTTGGGCTATCTTGGCATTTTATGGCCTTCAAAACTGTGATAGGTAGTGAGGAGTGAAATCAAAAATTTGTGCCCTTAGAAATCCTGAAGGCGGTGCTTGGTTTTCGGGGGCACGTACGCGGCTAGGCTCTCAAAAAGTCCCACACATGTGGTATCCCCGTACTCAGGAGAAGCAGCCAAATGTATTTTGGGGTGCAATTCCGCATATAACCATGGCATGTTTGAGCAATATATCATTTAGTGACAACTTTTTGTACATTTTTTTTTTCTTTTTGTCATTATTCAATCACTTGGGACAAAAAAAAAATATTCAATGGGCTCAACATGCCTCTCAGCAATTTCCTTGGGGTGTCTACTTTCCAAAATGGGGTCATTTTGGGGGGTTTTGTGCTATCTTGGCATTTTATGGCCTTCAAAACTGTGATAGGTAGTGAGGAGTGAAATCAAAAATTTATGCCCTTAGAAACCTTGAAGGCGGTGCTTGATTTTTGGGGTCCCGTACGCGGCTAGGCTCCCAAAAAGTCCCACACATGTGGTATCCCCGTACTCAGGAGAAGCAGCAGAATGTATTTTGGGGTGTAATTTCACACATGCCCATGGCATGTGTGAACAATATATCATTTAGTGACGACTTTGTGCAAAAAAAACAAAGTTTGTCATATTCCCGCAACTTGTGGCAAAATATAAAATATTCCATGGACTGAACATGCCTCTCAGTAAATAGCTTGGGGTGTCTACTTTCCAAAATGGGGTCATTTGGGGGGGTTTTGTGCTATTTTGGCATTTTATGGCCTTCGAAACTGTGATAGGTAGTGAGGAGTGAAATCAAAAATTTACGCCCTTAGAAATCCTGAAGGCGGTGCTTGGTTTTTGGGGCCCCGTACCCGGATAGGCTCCCAAAAAGTCCCACACATGTGGTATCCCCGTACTCAGGAGAAGCAGCAGAATGTATTTTGGGGTGCAATTCCACATATAACCATGGCATGTGTGAGCAATATATCATTTACTGACAACTTTTTGTACATTTTTTCTTTTTTTTTTCTTTTTGTCATTATTCAATCATTTGGGACAAAAAAAAAAATATTCAATTGGCTCAACATGCCTCTCAGCAAATAGCTTGGAGTGTCTACTTTCCAAAATGGGGTCATTTGGGGGGGTTTTGTGCCATCTTGGCATTTTATGGCCTTCAAAACTGTGATAGGTAGTGATAGGTAGTGAGGAGTGAAATCAAAAATTTATGCCCTTAGAAACCTTGAAGGCGGTGCTTGGTTTTTGGGGTCCCGTATGCGACTAGGCTCCCAAAAAGTCCCACACATGTGGTATCCCCGTCCTCAGGAGAAGCAGCAGAATGTATTTTGGGGTGTAATTTCACATATGCCCATGGCATGTGTGAGCAATATATCATTTAGTGACAACTTTGTGCAAAAAAAATAAAGTTTGTCATATTCCCGCAACTTGTGGCAAAATATAAAATATTCCATGGACTAATCATGCCTCTCAGTAAATAGCTTGGGGTGTCTACTTTCCAAAATGGGGTCATTTGGGGGGGTTTTGTGCTATTTTGGCATTTTATGGCCTTCGAAACTGTGATAGGTAGTGAGGAGTGAAATCAAAAATTTGCGCCCTTGGAAATCCTGAAGGCGGTGCTTGGTTTCCGGGGTCCCGTACGTGGCTAGGCTCCCAAAAAGTCCCACACATGTGGTATCCCCGTACTCAGGAGAAGCAGCAGAATGTATTTTGGGGTGCAATTCCACATATAACCATGGCATGTGTGAGCAATATATCATTTAGTGACAACTTTTTAAAAAATATTTTTTTTTTTGTCATTATTCAATCACTTGGGACAAAAAAAAAATATTCAATGGGCTCAACATGCCTCTCAGCAATTTCCTTGGGGTGTCTATTTTCCAAAATGGGGTCATTTGGGGGGGGTTTGTACTGCCCTGCCATTTTAGCACCTCAAGAAATGAGATAGGCAGTCATAAATTAAAAGCTGTGTAAATTCCAGAAAATGTACCCTAGTTTGTAGACGCTATAACTTTTGCGCAAACCAATAAATATACGCTTATTGACATTTTTTTTACTAAAGACATGTGGCTGAATACATTTTGGCCTAAATGTATGACTAAAATTGAGTTTATTTGATTTTTCTTATAACAAAAAGTAGAAAATATCATTTTTTTCCTAAATTTTCGGTCTTTTTCCGTTTATATCGCAAAAAATAAAAATCGCAGAGGCAATCAAATACCATTAAAAGAAAGCTCTATTTGTGGGAAGAAAAGGACGCAAATTTCGTTTGGGTACAACATTGCATGTCCGCACAATTTACAGTTAAAGCAGCGCAGTGCAAAATTCTGAATTCACCTCTGGTCCTTTAGCTACCAAATGGTCCGGGGCTTAAGTGGTTAAAGGGGCATTCAATACCAGGATTGCATTACATACAGAGTTCAGAGCTGTCACTTGTAAACACAGAAACCAGACTTCTGTGTTAACAAGTAATTGTGGTGAGCAGGCACCAAAGGGTCTGAGCCAAAGGTGGTGGAACTGAATTCCACCAAGTTCCCCCTGAAAAAAAGCCCTGGATGTGGATCTTCCTGCCTGGGTGAATGCACACTCCACCAGAGCCTTAGCAGCACGGCGAGCAGAAAGAGCTGGTGCCACCCCAGAGCAAATGTGTAAAAGCAGGAACCTCGCCTAGCTTTTCCACGTTCATTCGCCACTACCGATTAGAATTGGCAACTAGTCAGGATCAGGCTTTTCAGCGTAAGGTCTTCCAAGCAGTGGTCCCACCCTCACTTGATAAGTTCTCAGTTAACTCATGGGTTGTTCTGAAAGATGACTGGGGTAAACGGTAAGGCCTTTTAAAACCTATTCTGACGATTTGTTTCCTGTCTTGGGGGAGGAGCTCCAGATCTCATGGGCTGTCCTGGAAGGCAACTGGGGAAAATCGGAGTAAGACTTACTGTTCCTGTAACACTATGTCCAGTAGTCTTCCATTTCTTCCTGTTAAGGAACACCTGGGCAACTCAGGATAGTTAATTAGATATATAGGGTTCCGTGGACATGTTTGATATGACTGTGATTTTTGCACTAATACAGTTGCAGTGAAGTGTTTAAACCTGCCTTGAGCCTGCCATGTAAAGCACACACATGGAGTACAGGAGGAAAATCACTACAAGGGGGTTAACACGGCAGAAGAGTCAGAGGGGAATAACACTGGCTATGGGTAGCCAAGAACTGGTAGAAATGTATAGCAGCCAGTCAATAAATGTGGTACCTAGCGAAGGTGACGGGTCTGCCAGTAGCAAAGGGATGTTCTGACTCCCTCCCTAGCAGTCAGTTCCCCAAAAGCTATAGGGACCGAACCCACGGTACGGAGACCCTATGTACCTTTCTGCATGCTACGAGAGAGCTGAAGGATTTAACTAAGTGCACATATGAGGTCTGCGCTAGGTGCACGGCAAGACCCTATTCTGTCACTGGGATTGAGGGGGCAGAGATACACTGACCTGGTAGAGAGGGCATGGACTCAGCAGTGTCCCTTCTGAATGCAACATTCATCGGGCAAAGGTGTGTAGTGACATGGGATGGAATGCTCTCAGAGGAACTCTGTAAATCACAATACTGCACACTGTGTTTGGCTCATCTCTAAGCTGGGGTATCACCTTAATGTTGACTTTCACATGACCACGGCCCGCCTGGTCACGGGAATTTATAATTGCATACACGAGAGGAGAGGTAATATACCCCCCGTGTGTACATGGGCGTGGTGGCCCCGCCCCCGGGAATATGTACTGCTGTTCTCTTGTTTTCTCTTCCTGCCAAAACTGAAATGGCAGCTCAATGTTAAGAATTCAACGATGATGTGAATGGGGCTTTTGCCTGAAACTTCAGCTTTAAATGAAAATGTACATAAGTATATTAACAAAAATCCAGTAATTCCTAATGCCGCGTACACACGGCCGGACTTTCCAACTATAAAACCTCCGTTGGAATTTCCGAAGGAAAAATAGAGAACCTGCTCTCGGAAATTCCCACAGAAAAAGTCAGATGGGGCATACACACGGTCGGAATATCCGAGCAAAAGCTCCAATCGGACTTTTTCTGTCGGAAATTCCGACCGTGTGTACGCGGCATTAGAGAAAAGGCTACACTAAGATAACTGTTCAGGAGTGTAGATGCAGATTATTGCAGAAGTGCATTAGGTACTGTTTTAATAAAGTGCAACTCACATGTTTTCACAGGAAAATGTAATTCATACATGAAAGGCATTTATATTTAGTTCAATGGAGTGGGTTCCTCGTGCTGCATTACTGACTGCAATAATGTGTAAATAGTTCTGTAATAATGAGAGATAACAGGAAAAAAAGCACATGAATCATGAAGCAGGCATTTTTTTACAACTAGATTATCAATGTTTTTATCGTATGTTGCGTAACACAAGCGTAAGAACAAATGTTGTTGAGCAGAACATGTGAAAATGCCGGCAATAATGCAGGTCACTACATGCCCATTGGGGGTGTAAAGGACTTTTTCGCCCCTTCCTCAATGAAAAGGTTGAGCTGTAATAATGTTATACTTCACACATACACACTTGGCTTTTCAGAAAGCTCTGACTCCTTTTATGTTTTCCATGAAAATGAAAGAAAACCTGTTAGACTGGCTTATCAGCATCCTTGAACAGATAAGCACTCTATACGGAACTCTTATTTGTTTTTTACACATAGTGTAACTGTAAGCGTATGCCAACACACACACAACAAAATGTAAGCTTGTGGGAAAATATATGTAGCGGGGCGGTCAATTTAAGGGAAGTCTCTGAGTGGTAATTAGGCTCAGACACCTTGATTGTTAGTGGCTATGGACCATTTTTGTCCTCAGGGGATAATGTTGGTGATGAGTTCCCTGTGGCCTGCGGGTGGCGCTGCCATTCTGGGCCGGGGTTGAACCACGAGCGTAGTGCTGTGCCTTTTGTGTCCCCTCTCGGCGGCCGTGCAGTGGGGCGGGGAACCTGCTGTGCATGCCGGGAAAGGATATAAAAGGGGCAGACATCTCCTGATCGGGGTCCACCCCCAGGCACCTTCAGCCTGGGAGTGAGTGCGGTTGATCTCCGGGTGCTCTAGGCCCGGAGGCTGTGTTCCTGTTCCGTCTCAGGCACCTTTAGCCTGGGATGAGGTACTACCCTGCTGTCCTGATCGCCTGGGTATGAAGACCCAGGGGATGCGGAGAAGGCCCGGGGCCCAGCACCTTCGGCTGGGGTCCGCTAAGGATTGAGGAGTCCAGGGTGCCGCCTTGTGAGGGGACCTGCACTCTCAGAGAAGGGAGGGTCATTCCGAAGGACCGATGCGGAAGTCACGGTGAAGGAAGGGTCTGTTGACTCTCTGGGGGGACATCTTCTCCTTGAAAGGGGCCATGTTCTAAGAAGGAAGTTCACGTTCATCAGGTCAGCGGCAGCGGCCTTATTCACCGGGTCTGTGGCAGAGACCAAACTCACGGTCTGTGGCACAGACTGTGCACCTAGTATACTGCTTGAGAATCTGAGTAGTACAGTAAAGAGCTACGTTTGTGCCTGGACCTCCTCCACACCTTGAGCTGTTCTGTTTCCTTTGCTCCAACCTCTTTTTCCTAGCCGAGAGACTGTGTATTGTAAAGCGAGAATAAATCTTAAGTTGGAGCTTCAGCTGGTGTGGACATTCATGTTACTGGGGAAGTTAAGGACTTACCTCTATTTACAGTAGAGGCGAAAATCATTCTCGGGAGGATTTTGGCCTGGCTGCAGACAAGACCCAACAATAACACCGCTCAACCTTTTGCACAAGAGGGTACGGGCTGTTAGCATGGTGTGCCTTTCTCCCCCTGCAAGGAGCCGAGTTGAAATGCAGGAGGGGGATGGGTGGGTGCGCTAGATATATGATGGGGGAAGAGTACAGACAGGATTCTTTTACTAATATGTAATGCTATAAAGTTACTATCTGTGAATATTTAGTCTGTTGTTGTACCTTATAGGACAGTGTCATTGAAAATGAGAAAAGCATCATCAAATCATGCATGTTTACACTGGATGCAAATGTCCAACATGCACCTGCCATAGCCTGAAAACATTACACCCTCATTAACTCTTACTGAAGCGCTGAGCTTGCTAAAAAGAAAAAAAAGGTTATACCAAGGCTGCAGCTGCATTAATTAACCACTTGCCACCCAGGCCAATTCTGGTACTCCTCTCCTACATGTAAAAATCATAATTTTTTTGATAGAAAATTACTTAGAACCACAGTGTATATATATATATATATATATATATATATCGTTTTTTGTTAGCATAGACCCTAGGCCTAGGGAATAATATGGCGGTTGTTGTCACACGCTATTTGTGCAGCAATTTTGTCAATTGCAATTTTTTGGGAAGAAAAAACTTTAATCAATTTTAATGCAATAAAACACAATAGATAACCCATTTTTTTAATAAAATATAAAAGTTGTTGTTACACCAAGTAAGTAGATATGAAACATGTCATGCTTTAAATTTGCGCACACTCGTGCAATGGCGCCAAAAAACAGTACTTAAAAATCTCCATAGGCGAAGCTTTACATTTTTGTACAGGTTACCAGTTTAGAGATTACAGAGGAGGTCTAGTGCTAGAAATATTGCTCTCACTCTAACGATTGCAGCGATATCTCACATGTGTGGTTTAAGCGCCATTTACATATCCAGGCACGACCTATGTATGCGTTCGCTTCTGCGTGTGAGCACACAGGGATGGGGGCGCTTTAAAAGGTTTTCACTTTAATTTTACATTTTTTTATCACTTTTTTTTTTTATCACTTTTATTCCTATTACAAGGAATGTAAACATCCCTATGTCTATGCTGGAAAGCCTGCAATAAAAAAAAAATCGATCTTAGGCTTTCCAGCAAAAAAAAAAAAATGGCAGTGTTTTCATCTGCCAGAGCCGGAAGTGACGTCTTGACGTTGCTTTAGGCCTCCGAGGGTCATAGAGATGGTCGGGGACCATCTGGGTCATGGCCAGCTCTATGGTAAACCGCCGGCGGATTCATTCTTCGACTCCCCGATCACACAGGGGAGACCGGAGAAGCACCTGAGGGTGGTGGGAAGGGGGGGGGGCGAATGTCCCCTCCCACCACCTGTAAAAGCAATCAAGTGGCTAAACAGCCGCTATGATGGCTTTACACTGTAGGGAATCGGCAGCTGAAAAAAAAAATATCTGGATGATGCCTGTAGCTGCAGGCTTCGTCCAGATATCTCCACTCATAATCAATGATGTACACCCGGGTGGAAGTGGTTAATGCTTACCTTCCAACTTTAGAACCCGAGAATGAGGGACAATTTAGAAAGACACGAACCAGCGGTGTGCGTAGCGCACAGTGCCGTAAAGTGGGCGTGGCTCATGGATTAAATTGAATTTTGGACGTGGCTTGATAGATTCTGATTAGAAACCATGAAGATACCTAAAATTAAAATTTACCAAAAGTTCCCTTCTGTAGAGTTCCCCCACCCCAGTCCCCCACTCCCAGCCTTGCAGAACAAAGCTTCTGTCACCGCTCTCCCATTCCTGCAGAACATCACTCTTTTCACCCCTCTCCCATTCCTGCTGAAAATCACTCCTGTCACCCCTCTCCCAGCCCTGCAGAACATCACACCTGTCACCCTACTCCACATCTTGCAGAACATTTCACCTGTCACCCCTCCCCCAGCCCTACAGAATATCACTGCTGTTACCCTCTCCCATTCCTGCTGAAAATCACTCCTGTCAAGTCCTGCAGAACATCATTCCTGTTACTCCTCTTCTATCCCTGCAGAACATCACAGCTGTCTCCCCTCTCCTAGCCCTGCAGGGTGACAGGTGAGATGTTTCGGGCGGTTGGAGCAGTGCATGTTTCTTTACCTAATTAACAAAGCATGTTTTGAGGGCATGTTGGTCCTCTTTGCCTTGACAAAGAGGACATGCATGCCCTTGAAACATGTATTCCCATACAACCAATTTATTTCTCCTGGGACTTTAAATTAGGCACAGCACATACGACCAATAAATAATTAGTTTCCAACATTGTTGTTTAATGAATGAATAAATATTACATACAAAAAGAGGACAAAACAGGGGCGGATCCGGGGGGGGGGCAACAGGGCAATCGCCCCCCCCCAGACCATCTGTCACACTCACTTGCTTGCTCTGTTTGTTTTTTTTTGCGCCTGATCTCCCGAACTTTGGGGACCCGGTACCGGCCGGCCGTAGGTCCCCTGGACTCACATGTAGCCCCATGTCTCCTCTACAAGTGTGCAAAGTTTGGTGTCTGGGGGACCTACAGCCGGGGAGCACTGATTTTTTAAAACCGGGCACCCCTTCCATAGACTCCAATGTTAAACGGTCATTTCTCTGGTGATTTTGTGGACCCGGTACTGGCCGGTCATAGGTCCCCCTGGACCCCAAACTTGGCACACATGTAGCCCCATGTCTCCTCTATAAGTGTGCAAAGTTTGGTGTCTGGGAGACCTACGGCCGGGGAGAACCGATTTTTCAAAGCTGGGCACTCCTTCCATAGACTCCCATGTTAAACATTAGTCTAGTCTTGGGCACAGTGAAGCATGGGCACAGTGAGGCATGGGCACAGTGGGGCATGCAGATGGACACCCTAGGCTTATACTTGAGTCAATAAGTTTTCTCAGTTTTTTGGGGTAAAATTAGGTGCCTCGGCTTATATTCGGGTCAGCTTATACTCGAGTATATACAGTACTTGTTCTGCGGCTGCCGCTGCCTCTCTGAGTCTCTCTCTCAGTTTCTCACATCAGCCGATCAGCGGCGCTGAGAGAGAGACTCGTCCAATGTAGTTATGCGGCTCACTGACACGATACCAGGAGCGGAGGAGGAGGTGGGTGGAGCCTCTTCCCTGCACTCGTTGCTAATGCTTGGGCCGCTTGGCGTCTAGCAACGAGTGACGTCAGTGAGTCACGTTGGGCCGCTCTGCGGGCAGGTGCGATAGCGTGCGGCTTCACAGACGGGTAAGAAAGCGGGCGGCTCCGCTTGCAGCGCGGTTTGTGGGCGGGCGGCGCGGTTCGTGGGCAGACCGTGCTGCTCAGTGTGTTGGCAGCGCAGGTGAGAGTGAGAGAGCAGGCTCAGTGTGGCAGCTGGCCAATCAGCTAGCCGGGAGCAGGGGAGCAGAGAGATGAGATCATCTCTCACCGCCCGTGCCTGCCCTGCATTCCTGCAGTGACTTCCGCCCTCACTGTGCAGGCAGCAGAGAGATTACATTATCTCTCTGCTGCCTGACTCTGGGACACAGCAAGAGACAACCAAAACTACACCTTAGCAGGCAAGTTAGTGACAATCCGCAAGGTGTGGCAGGCGACGTGGCAAGTGACAATCCGCAAATTGTGTCAGGTGACGTTGCAAATGACAATCTGCATCTGGTGGCAGGCAAGTGACAATCAGCAAGGTGTGGCAGGTGACGTGGCAAGTGACAATCCACAAGGTGTGGCTAGTGACAATCTGCAAGGTGTGGCAGGTGATGTGGCAAGTGACAATCCACAAGGTGTGGCAAGTGACAATCCACAAGATGTGGCAGGAGACGTGGCAAGTGACAATCCGCAACGTGTGGCAAGTGACACGCTCAGGGCTCCCACTAATTGCAGGCGACGGTGGCAAGTGACACACTCAGGGCTCCCACTGATTCTGCATTGAACTATTTAATTTCATATTACAATGTAATACCAGAAATAATGCGCTTCAATCATCCTGACACCATAACAACCATGGTGCCGGGATGATTGAAGCGCCGACACCAACCATTTCCCCCGATAAATTTCTCACAAAAAAAACATATTTTTTGGCAGTGCCCCTCCCAAGAAAAGACTCTGGATCCGCCCCTGGGACAAAATGGCAACAAGATGATATTCCAAATTATTGCATTTCATACATAATTAAATATAATGTTGAACATATACAATCCAACTGCCAATACATGATTAAAACAAAAATTGCATCCATAAACTCAATACGTTTTGTGACTCTTTGTTCACTCTTCGTGTATAGTATCCATAAGGCAAAACATCAGGCATGTGACATACTGTGCCTATCGGTATCTCGTATTACATAGAGCAATTCCAACCTCAAAAACCGCCTTAGGAGCTCTGATACTTTCAAATCAGCTAAGAATAAATATGACAATATTTCCAAAAGGTGACTTCCGGGGGAGTCTCACCCAGGACAGGAGCTGTGGAAGTGTGACTCAGCAAGAACCCAAGGGGACAAACAGGAAGCAGATTCAACGTGGGTGGGCAATCCATGATGGCACCCAAAATACAGTGCATCCGGAAAGTATTCACAGCGTTTCACTTTTTCCACATTTTGGTATGTTACAGCTTTAATCCAAAATTTATTAAATTCATTATTTTCCTCAAAATTCTACAAACAATAACCCATTATGACAACATGAAACAGTTTTTTTTAAATCTTTGCAAATGTATTAAAAATAAAAAATGAAAAAAGTCACATGTACATATGTGTTCACAGCCTTTGCCCTGACACTCAAAATTGAGCTCAGATGCGGTAGTTGGCTCGGGTCTTCTAATTGTTTTGAACTCTGCCTTGCTGCTGTGTCACCTGGCGTGCAGTTCCCCTTCAGGCGTATAGGTGCAGGTGTCACTTATACCCGGGGTTGAACCACAGGTGATGGAGTGGCTATTGGATGTCCTCTCTCGGCTGCCGTACAGTGGGCGGTTCCGGCCTGCTGTGCACGCCGGGAGAGTGTATATAAGAGGCAGACGCCATTGTTCAGTAGGAGTAGTACCCAAGGACCTGTACCCGGAGGAGCAGGGGCGGATCCAGAGTCTTTTCTCGGGAGGGGCACTTGCCAAAAAATGTTTTTTTGTGGGAAATTTATCGGGGAAATGGTTGGTGTCGGCGCTTCAATCATCCCGGCACCAAGGTTGTTATGGTGTCAGGATGATTGAAGCGCATTATTTCTATTATTACATTGTAATATGAAATTAAATAGTTCAATGCAGAATCAGTGGGAGCCCCGAGTGTGTCACTTGCCACCGTCGCCTGCAATTAGTGGGAGCACAGAGCGTGTCACTTGCCACACGTTGTGGATTGTCACTTGCCACGTCACCTGCCACATCTTGTGGATTGTCACTTGCCACACCTTGTAGATTGTCACTTCCCACATCACCTGCCACACCTTGCGGATTGTCACTTGCCACGTCACCTGCCACACCTTGCTGATTGTCACTTGCCTGCCACCAGATGCAGATTGTCATTTGCCACGTCACCTGACACAATTTGCGGATTGTCACTTGCCACGTCGCCTGCCACACCTTGCGGATTGTCACTAACTTGCCTGCTAAGGTGTAGTTTTGGTTGTCTCTTGCTGTGTCCCAGACTCCCAGAGTCAGGCAGCAGAGAGATAATGTAATCTCTCTGCTGCCTGCACAGTGAGGGCGGAAGTCACTGCAGGAATGCAGGGCAGGCACGGGCGGTGAGAGATGATCTCATCTCTCTGCTACCCCGCTCCCGGCTAGCTAATTGGCCAGCTGCTACACTGAGCCTGCTCTCTCACTCTCACCTGCGCTGCCAACACACTGAGCAGCACGGTCTGCCCACCAACCGCGCCGCCCCCCTGACAACAAACCATGCCGCAAGTGGAGCCGCCCGCTTTCTTACCCGTCTGTGGAGCCGCACGCTATTGCACCTGCCCGCAGAGCGGCCTGATGTGACTCACTGACGTCACTCGTTGCTAGACGCCAAGTGGCCCAGGCGTTAGCAGCGAGTGCAGGGAAGAGGCTCCACCCACCTCCTCCTCCGCTCCTGGTATCGTGTCAGTGCGCCACGTAACTACATTAGACGAGTCTCTCTCTCAGCGCCGCTGATCGGCTGATGTGAGAAACTGAGAGAGAGACTCAGAGAGGCAGCGGCAGCCGCAGAACAAGTACTGTATATACTCGAGTATAAGCCGACCCGAATATAAGCCGAGGCACCTAATTTTACCCCAAAAAACTGGGAAAACTTATTGACTCAAGTATAAGCCTAGGGTGTCCTAGGCTTATACTTGCCTCACTTTGCCTCACTGTGCCCATGCCTCACTGTGCCCATGACTAGACTGATGTTTAACATGGAAGTCTATGGAAGGAGTGCCCGGCTTTGAAAAATCGGTTCTCCCAGACACCAAACTTTTCAAACTTATAGAGGAGACATGGGGCTACATGTGTGCCAAGTTTGGGGTCCAGAGGACCTACGACCGGCCAGTACCGGGTCCACAAAATCACTGGAGAAATGACCGTTTAACATTGGAGTCTATGGAAGGGGTGCCAGGATTTAAAAAATCAGTGCTCCGCGGCCGTAGGTCCCCCAGACACCAAACTTAGCACACTTGTAGAAAATACATTGGGCTACATGTGTGCCAAGTTTGGGGTCCAGGGATCCTACGGCCGGCCGGTACCGGGTCCCCAAATTTCGGGAGATCAGGCACAAAAAAAAAACCAGAGCAAGCAAGTGAGTGTGACAGATGGTCTCGGGGGGGCAATTGCCCTGTTGCCCCCCCCTGGATCCGCCACTGTGGAGGAGTGTGCCCCTCAAAGGGGGGGGGTGCGCCCAACTTTGACTGAGGAGTCTCGGGCACCTTCGCCCAAGACTGCGGAGTTCCAGGTAGGCCCAGTACCTTCAACTGGGTATACAAACCAGAAAAGGAAACCCAGGGAGCCCAGGTGAGGGCGACCGCTCTGACATAGAGGAAACCGGGGGAGGATCAGTCCCACAGAGGAGACGAGTAATACAAGATTGCTGTCTCGGGAGAGGGGTGGTGACCTGTCGGAAGGGAAGGATTCCTTTCTTCGCTGACTGCCCTTGCGGAGTGTCGTTACTTAAGGAGGGATCTCCTTGACTTTGTCCTTGGAGGGGACTAAGTCTCTGTTCGAGCTTCATGCCGGCTGCTAGTGCTATTGAGTGACTATCCGGGTGAGCTGTACCCACTCGGGACCGAGTGGCGACGAAGCCAAGAGTGTGCCTGAATCCATTCTATTCTGCTAATCCCTTTCCTCTCTTCAACTTTCTGGTTACTGAAGCAAAAGAGAAAATAAACTCTTGTTGGAGTTGAAGTGTTGTGTGGACATTGACCTTCTTTGGGAAAGGTAAAGACTTGCCTCTATAATCTAGAGGGGAGAACCAGTGAAAGGAAGCAACTCACTGTGGGACCCAAATACATAACACCGCCCGACCTCTAATCCCTAGGACACGGGCATGTGGCATGGTGTGTCTGATCCCCCCGAAAAGGAAGGTAAGAGGGAAAAGGATCTGTGTGCTACACTTATGAAAGGAAAACACCTGTCTGTATAAGGTCCCACAGATAACAGTGCACAAACCAAGCCATGAAGTCAAAGGAATTGTCTGTAGACCTCCGAGACAGGATTGTATCGGGGGACAGATCTGGGGAAGGGTACAGAAAATGATCTGCAGCATTGAAGGTCCCAATGAGCACAGTGGCCTCCATCATCCGTAAATGGAAGAAGTTTGGAACCACCAGGATTGTTCCTAGAGCTGGCCGCCTGGCAAAACTGAGCAATCAGGGGAGAAGGGCCTTAGTCAGGGAGGTGACCAAGAATGTATCTGTGTATCTGTGTATCTGTGTCATATCTATTCTTAGCTGATTTGTAAGTATCACAGCCCCTCAGGCGGTTTTTGAAGTTGGAATTACTCTATGTAATACAAGATACCATTAGGTACAGTATGTCACATGCCTGATGTTTCATCTTTTAGATACGAAGAGTGAACAAAGAGTCACAAAACCCATTGAGTTTATGGATGCAATTTTTGTTTTAATCATGTATTGCCAGTTGGATTGTATATGGTCAACATTATATATAATTGTGTATGAAATGCAATAATATGGATTCATTAAAAATCAACTTGTTGCCATTTTATCCAGCTCCCTAAAGAAACATGCACTGCTCCAGCTCCCCTAGCGGTCCCCTCCTATGTTGGAGTCAGGTGCCTCGCTTGCAGACTGTCACTCCTCCACACATAGCTCAGTATAATCCAAAGGAAAAGCTACACATCATTAATGCCTTCACAGGCAAACTTACTCAACTGCCAAGCTTTAGTACTTGGTTCTGTCCCCAGGACCACCCATCTGACATATTTCACCTAATGGACCTAATCATAGAGGTTAAGCTCATCATCCATCCACATTGTGGATCAACAAGCTTGAAGGCACTGTCCACTCAGAAATGCAACTGAAGCCCTAAGATAACAACCCTGTTGTTCACACTGAATATCCAATGATAAAGTGATAAAATGATAAATGTGCAAAGGAAGAAAAAAAAGTGTCTATACATTTTATGGACACACTCTTGATTCATATTGACTCACTGATGTTGATTTACTAAAACTGGTAGACACAAGGTTTTCACGTGGGCTCCCAATGCAAATCATTTGATGTTTCTTAGACTGCTTTCACACTGAGGCGCTTTGCAGGCGATATAACGCTAAAAATAGCGCCTGCAAAGCGCCTTGAAAGTGCCTCTCCTCTCACTCCAATGTGAAAGCCTGAGGCCTTTCACACTGGAGTGGTGTGTTGGCAGGATGGTAAAAAAAAAGTCCTGCCGTGCTGTAGGAGCGGTGTATACACCTCTCCTAAAGCGCCCCTGCCCATTGAAATCAATGGGCAGCGCCGCCGAACCGCCGGCAAAGGGCCCCTTTGCGGTGCTTTGCGGACACTTTTAACCCTTATTTGGCTGCTAGCCGGTGTGAAAAACACCCTGCTAGTGGCCGAAAACCTCTGCAAAAACGACGGTAAAGCGCAGCTAAAAATAGTAGCGCTTTACCGCCACCACCGCCGATGCCTCAGTGTGAAAGCAGACTTGGTTGAGAGATACAGTGGAAAACAAAGGATGTGAACCCTGTGGAATTAACTGTGTTTTTGCAGTAATTTGACATAAAATGTGATCTGATCCTCTTCTTAGTCATACCAATAGACAAACACAATGTGTTTAAGCTGACAACACACAAACAATTTTACTCGTGGGTACTTCTTTACCTCATTGAGGATTTTGCGCTGGGTGCCTACTTCTAGGAAGAGTATCCACAGTACTAAACTGTCTCCATTTATAGACAATTTGCCTAACTGTTGAATGATGGATGCCTAAACACTTTGAGATTCCTTTATATTCCTTTCCAGCCTTATACAGTTTAACTACTCTTGATCATACATCTTCAGGGAATTTCCTTTTGCGAATCATGAATCACATCAGATGATACTTCTTATGCACCGCAATCTTAAAATATTGAAATGTATTTTATCAGTCAAAGTAGCTCTAAACCACAGCTCCAAACGAATTTCCTTAATTGTACTCCAGGTGTGCAAACTACTGATTCCAATTGGCTTTCATTGAAGTAATTAGTCTATGAGTTCCCTTACCTTTTCCTCCAGTACTGTGAATGTTTAATGGGTGTATTCAATAAAAACACGAGAAATTAGAATTGCTTCGGTGTTATCAGCATAACCCCTTCGCCCCTAAGGCCCGGTTTACACTGGTGTGACACGACAGCCGTCCTACTTTGGATCCGACTTTGCCCTGCGACTTGAAGCCGACATACGTCCGACTTTCAATGAACGGGGATCCGACTTGAATCTCCGCCAATACCAGGCACTGTGAATCTTGAGGGGGAACTCCACGCCAAATTTTAAATAAAAAACCGGCATGGGTTCCCCCTTTCAGGAGCATACCAGGCCCTTCGGTCTGGTATGGATATAAAGGGGAACCCCCTACGCCGAAAAAACGGCGTGGGGGTTCCCCCAAAATCCATACCAGATCCTTATCCGAGCATGCAGCCCGGCCAGTCAGGAAAGGGGGTGGGGACGAGCGAGCGCCCCCCCTCCTGAACCATGCCGGCTGAATGCCCTCAACATAGGGGGATGGGTGCTTTTGGGCAGGGGGGCGCCCTGCGGCCTCCCCACCCAAAAGCACCCTGTCCCCATGTTGATGAGGACGAGGACCTCTTCCCGACAACCCTGGCCGTTGGTTGTCGGGGTCTGCAGGCGGGGGGCTTATCGGAATCCGGGAGCCCCCTTTTATAAGGGGGCCCCAAGATCCCGGCCCCCCACCCTATGTGAATGAGTATGGGGTACATTGTACCCCTACCCATTCACCTGTGGGAAAAAACACACTAGACAGGTTTTTAAAGTAAATTATTAGGCAGCTCCAGGGGTCTTCTTCCGACTTCGGGGGTCTTCTTCCAACTTCGGGGGTCTCTTCCGACTCTCCGGCCTCTTCTCTCGCTCTCCGATGCCTTCTCCGCACTCTCCGGTGCTTTCTGCCTTCTGCCGGGCTCCTCCGCTATCTTCTGCCAGCTCTTTTGCTAGTGGTGGCCCAGTCTTCTTCGACGTCTTCTTCCCTCTTCTCTTCTTGAGATGTTGACACGATGAGGTCTCCCGCTGTAATGCTGTGTGCGCGGCGCGCAATGATTTATATAGGCATGGGGCGTGGTCACCGGGTGATGTCACCCGGTGACCCCGCCCCCTATGACCTCATAGCCCGGGGCATTATGGGACTGTGACGTCATAAGGGGGCGGGGTCACATCACCCGGTGACCACGCCCCATGCCTATATAAGTCGTTGCGCGCCGCGCACACAGCATTACAGCGGGAGAGAGCGGCGTGTCAACATCGGGACAAGAGAAGAGGGAAGAAGGCGACGGGGAAGACCGGGCCACCGCTAGCAAAAGAGCTGGCAGAAGATAGCGGAGATGCCCGGCAGAAGGCAGAAAGCACCGGAGAGCGGGAGAAGAACCGGAGAGCGCGGAGAAGGCACCGGAGAGCGGGAGAAGAGGCCAGAGAGTCGGAAGAGACCCCCGAAGTCGGAAGAAGACCCCCGAAGTCGGAAGACCCCCGGAGCTGCCTAATAAATTACTTTAAAAACCTGTCTAGTGTGTTTTTTTTCTTGACACTTTTTTCCCCCAGGTGAATGGGTAGGGGTACGATGTACCCCATACTCATTCGCATAGGGTGGGGGCCCCGGATTCCGATAAGCCCCCCGCCCGCAGACCCCGACAACCAACAGCCAGGGTTGTCAGGAAGAGGCCCTTGTCCTCATCAACATGGGGACAGGGTGCTTTGGGGTGGGGGGGCCGCAGGGCGCCCCCCTGCCCGAAAGCACCCACCCCCCATGTTGAGGGCATGCGGCCGGGTACGGTTCAGGAGGGGGGCCGCTCGCTCATCCCCACCCCCTTTTTCGACCGGCCGGGCTGAGTGCTTAGATAAGGGTCTGGTATGGATTTTGGGGGAGCCCCCACGCCGTTTTTTCTGCGTAGGGGTTCCCCTTAAAATCTATACCAGACCCAAGGGCCTGGTATGCTCTTGGAGGGGGGAACCCATGCCGTTTTTTTATTTAAAATTTGGCGTTGAGTTTCCCCTCAAGATCAGCAGAGCACAAGTCGCATGCCAAAGTCGGATCATGCAAGATGGCGTTCCGACTTTGACCCGACTTCAGTGATAGTCAATGGGCTGAAGTAGGATCAAAGTCGGACCAAAGTAGTACAGGGAGCATTTTCAAAGTTGGACCGACATGTGTCGGACCAGTTAAGACAGCTCCCATAGGGAAACATTGATTTTCACACATCATGCGACATGAGCTCCCAATGTCTGAGCGTTTGTCGCACCAGTGTGAACCCGGCCTAAGGGTAAAACAAATCTTATTGCCCTTAGCCCAATTTTGCAACTTTGACATGAGTTAGTAAACCTGTACATATCATCACAACTTGTTTGTATCCAGGTGGATTATACTTTGAAAAAATTGGCTTTTATTTGGTGGTAAATGGTAATGGATATCTCCTGATTTTTTATTTTTTTATTATTATTATTATCTAAAGAGAACTGTTCCAAAATAGTAAAAAAATAAAAAAAATTTAATTTAGCTGTATATTTCTTGCTACTACCATAACCTACCACAAAAGAACAACCCAAAATGCATTCTCCTGCTCCTTTTGCAGTGATACCACATGTCAGGGTCACCTGTGGCCAGGTGACAGATGCACACCGTAGGGGGACAGGAGTGCACCGCGAGGTAGTGAACCCTATGGCTGGCTTCTGCGGATAGGAAACTGGGTGGTTGTGGAAAGCGGGACCAGAGGAGCACAACCGGGATCCCAACGGAAGCGAGAGCCAAGATTCCCCAGGGCGCGGAGTCTAAGACCCAGCTGGTCTTCTCCAGGGCCTCTAGTGGTGAGGATGTTACGCTGCAGGCTGGGACCAGGTCGCGGCCCCTGGAGTTTCCTAGCTCACGCCCCGTAGGATAAGGGGAAAAGAGGGGAAGCAGCAGCACACGATAGAGAGAACCGAATAACAAGCTGAAGGTCAGGGGCCACAAGCAGACAAGGATAACGAAGAACGAGCCGAAGGTCAAGGGTCACGAGCAGACAGGGATAGTCGGGGACAAGCCAATAACGTAACAGAGAGACAGACGTAGCACACGGCAGGCAGGAACCCAAACATACAATGCCTAACAAACACGTTGATCAGCAAAGCAGGCTTGCAGTGCACAGGTTAATATAGTGTTCAGTGATAGGGCCTGGGGTGGAGTCAGGCTGGGAGGAGATTATAAAGGAAGCCAGGTGAAGGAGGTCTGGTCTCTAGATGAACACATGAGGAGGAAGGTAAGATGGCAGACAGACATTAATGCATATCCATGACAGTACCCTCCCTCTTACGAGGCCTCCCCCTTCCCCGCCTGGGCCCAGGTTTAGAGGGAAACTTCAGATGAAACTCCTTTAACAGACGAGGTGCAAAGACCTCAGATGCAGTGATCCAAGACCTCTCCTCAGGACCAAACCCTTTCCAATGAACGAGGTACTGAAGGACACCTTTACAGAGTCGGGAGTCCAGAATTTGACTGATCTCGTACTCCTGATTATCCTCAGAGACAGGCGCCACGGTAGGGAGAGGACGAGAGAATTTATTGAGGACTAAAGGCTTTAGAAGAGCAACATGAAAGGAGTTAGTGATTTTAAGGCTCTTAGGAATCTGGAGTTTGAAACAAACCGGATTCAGTTTAGCAGTTACCGTGTATGGACCGATGAATCGTGGAGCAAACTTCAGAGAAGGAACTCGGAGCTTGATGTTCCTGGTAGAGAGCCAGACTTTGTCCCCTGGCTGAAGAGAAGGCGGTTTACGCCTGCGGCGGTCGGCAAAGCCTTTGAATTTTTCAGCAGCTGCCCGGAGGGAATCATGAACGTGACCCCAAACGGAATTGAGAGACTCCTGAACCGAAGCCAAAGCTGGAATGTCTGGAGAACAGATCATGGGAAGAGGAAGTTGAGGGTGTTTTCCATAAACTGTGAAAAAGGGTGTCTTCTGCGAACTGGTATTCACATGATTGTTATGGGAGAATTCTGCCCACGGGAGTAGAGAGGACCAATCGTCATGGTGAGAAGACACAAAGGTGCGAAGAAAGACCTCTAACTCCTGATTAACCCTCTCAGTCTGTCCATTGGATTGGGGATGGTAAGAAGAAGAAAAATCCAAGACAATATTGAGGGATTTGCAAAAGGCTCTCCAAAAACGAGACGTGAATTGGACTCCCCTGTCGGAAACAATATGAGAAGGGACCCCATGTAGGCGGAGAATTTCCCGAATGAAAATGGGAACCAAGGCAGGAGCAGAAGGAAGACCAGGAAGAGGAACAAAATGAGCCATCTTGGAGAATCGATCGATTACCACCCAAATGACTGTATTATTCTCAGACAGTGGGAGATCGGTGATAAAATCCATGGCAATATGGACCCAGGGTTCCTTAGGAATGGGCAAGGGCATGAGGAGACCAGCAGGAGCTTGTGTGGAGGATTTGGACTGAGCACAGACATGACAAGCTTTAACGTAGTCTTTGACGTCTGAGCGGAGATTAGGCCACCAGTAGTGACGACTGATGAGTAGGAAGGATCGGAGGAATCCAGAATGCCCTGCCACCTTGGAATCATGTCCCCAACGAAGGATCTTAGCTCTTAGCTCAGTGGGGACAAAGGTCTTACCAGGCGGAATTTTAGACTTCAGGGTGGTAGAGTGGGCAACAATGCATGAGGTGGGAATGATCGGCTCAGGTTCAGGGGCGGACTCCTCGTCCAAAGTGTCAAATGACCTAGAGAGCGCATCAGCCCGACCGTTGCAGGAACCAGGTTTGTAGGTAATCGTGAAATTAAAACGGGCAAAGAAGAGACTCCACCTGGCCTGTCTAGGATTCAGACGTTTAGCATTCTGTAGATACTGTAAATTCTTGTGATCGGTAAAGATCGTTATGGAGTGAGGGGAACCCTCCAAGAGATGACGCCACTCCTCTAACGCCAATTTAATTGCGAGAAGTTCCCGATTACCGATGGCATAATTCCTCTCTGCCTGAGAATTTTTTTTGGAGAAGAACGCACATGGTTGGCGTCTCTTCTCAAAGATTTGAAGAAGCACAGCTCCCACCCCCATTGAGGAAGCGTCCACTTCAATAAAAAATGCATTCCCAGGATTTGGTCTCCTCAAGAGGGGGCCAGAAACAAAGGCCTGTTTCAGGTTGTGAAATGCAGAGACAGCTTCGGGAGGCCAGTCTCTGGCATTCACACCCTTCTTGGTCAAAGCGATAATAGGCGCGGCAATGGAAGAGTAATTCCTTATGAACTGCCTATAATAATTAGTGAAGCCAAGAAAGCGCTGTGTGGCCTTGAGGCTAGCAGGAAGAGGCCAGTTGGTGATAGCCAAGACCTTCCCAGGGTCCATACGAAGCCCCGAACATGAGACGAAGCACCCCAAAAACAGGACCTCAGAACATTCAAAGGAACATTTCTTCAGCTTGGCATAGAGATTGTTCTCTCTAAGACGTTGAAGTACAGTGCGGACATGGTTTCTGTGGACGAGCAGATTTTCAGAAAAGATCAGAATGTCATCCAGATAGATGACAACAAACTGGTACAGCAGATCTCTGAAGATTTCATTGACAAAGTTTTGAAACACGGCTGGAGCATTACACAGACCAAAAGGCATCACCAGATATTCGTAATGCCCGTCTCTAGTGTTGAATGCAGTCTTCCATTCGTCACCCTCCCGTATTCGAATGAGATTGTACGCGCCTCTGAGATCCAACTTGGTGAAAATGGAGGCACCCTTCAACCTATCGAATAGCTCAGATATTAAGGGTAAGGGGTATCGATTTTTAATAGTAACCGCATTTAAACCCCGATAATCGATGCAGGGTCTTAAGGTACCATCCTTTTTGGCAACAAAAAAGAACCCTGCCCCTGCAGGCGATGAGGATTTCCGGATGAAACCTCTCTCCAGATTCTCTGCTACATACTCCGACATGGCCTGGGTCTCTGGGATGGACAGAGGGTAGGTACGACCCCTGGGTAGAGTTGCTCCGGGGACAAGATCAATAGCACAGTCAAAAGACCTGTGGGGAGGAAGCACCTCAGCTGATTTTTTACAGAACACATCCCGGTAATCGCTGTATGCGGCGGGAAGATCAGAAGAAACAGAAGTGGCAGCAACCGGAAGACTCTCCTTGGGGGTCACCTTGAGAAGACACGACGAGAAACATGAGGAACCCCAGGCCAGGATCTGCCCAGAGACCCAGTCCACATGTGGAGAGTGGAGCTGTAGCAACTGGGGTAGAGGCCTTGGGTAGAATAAGAAAGGATATCCACTCCTGGTGGAGAATCCCTACCGACATCCTAATGGGTAGCGTCTGGAAGCGAATAGGGCCCCCTGGGAGAACAGTGCCATCAATTGCCGAGACTACCAATGGGGTAGTGAGAGGTGAAAGGGTAAGCTTCATAGAAGAAGCAGTTCTCCAATCCATGAAATTGCCGGCAGCCCCGGAATCCAGGTATGCAAGGGTTGACTGAGGAGAAGTGCCTACATGAAGGAACACCAGCAAGAGCAGGCGAGAAGGTGATGTTTCTGGGTCCAATACTCCACCTTCCAAATGTATTAGACCCGAGCGTTTCCCGGACGAAGCGAGCAGGAGTCACGAAAATGACCCTTGCCCCCACAATAGAGGCACAAGCCCAGAGTTCTGCGCCTAGCACGTTCTTTGGGGGTTAGTCTGGTCCGGCCCAGCTGCATAGGTTCTTCAGCAGGTAGAGGATGCTCCACGGAATGAAGGGAGGGGAGCTCAGACTGGCTAGGACCCAGAGAGTGCTGGCGTCTTTTTTCTAAGGACCTCTCTTGAAAACGAATGTCGATCTGGTTGCATAATGAAATTACATCGTCCAGACCGACGGGAATGGCTCTTCCCGCTAATTCGTCTTTCACTCGGTCAGAGAGGCCATGTAAAAAGGTAGCGACCAGGGCCTCATTATTCCAGCTCAATTCAGCTGTGTGGATACGGAACTGAAGAGCATATTGCCCCACTGAACTAGATTCTTGGCGAAGACGTAAGACAGCACTAGCCGCTGAAGAAGCCCGAGCCGGCTCTTCGAAGATATTACGAAAGAGCTTCAAGAATTCGGACAGACTGGAAACCACCGGATCGTTCCTCTCCCACAGGGGGGCAGCCCAGGCCAAAGCTTCACCGGAGAGGAGGGAAATGATATAGGCTACCTTAGCCCGGTCAGACAGGAAGCTTTGAGGCTGAAGCTCAAAATGAATAGTGCATTGGCTGAGAAACCCCCTGCAGGCCTTGGAGTCCCCAGAGAAACGGAACGGAGCTGGCAATCTTAGTGAGTGTGAGGCTGCGACTGGTGCGATAGGTACAGCCGCTGGTTGTACTTGGGGTTGCGGATTCGGGGTTCCCAAGGAGACCTGAAGCTGCTCGAATCGAGAAGCCAGATCCTGGAGGAATCGCATCACATGGGTCTGATTTGATTCCTGGGTCTCAAGTCTGCGAACTATGCCCTGCAATGGATCATCCGCGGGAAGCGGGATGTCAGCCGGGTTCATGGCTGATCAAACTGTCAGGGTCACCTGTGGCCAGGTGACAGATGCACACCGTAGGGGGACAGGAGTGCACCGCGAGGTAGTGAACCCTATGGCTGGCTTCTGCGGATAGGAAACTGGGTGGTTGTGGAAAGCGGGACCAGAGGAGCACAACCGGGATCCCAACAGAAGCGAGAGCCAAGATTCCCCAGGGCGCGGAGTCTAAGACCCAGCTGGTCTTCTCCAGGGCCTCTAGTGGTGAGGATGTTACGCTGCAGGCTGGGACCAGGTCGCGGCCCCTGGAGTTTCCTAGCTCACGCCCCGTAGGATAAGGGGAAAAGAGGGGAAGCAGCAGCACAAGATAGAGAGAACCAAATAACAAGCTGAAGGTCAGGGGCCACAAGCAGACAAGGATAACGAAGAACGAGCCGAAGGTCAAGGGTCACGAGCAGACAGGGATAGTCGGGGACAAGCCAATAACGTAACAGAGAGACAGACGTAGCACACGGCAGGCAGGAACCCAAACATACAATGCCTAACAAACACGTTGATCAGCAAAGCAGGCTTGCAGTGCACAGGTTAATATAGTGTTCAGTGATAGGGCCTGGGGTGGAGTCAGGATGGGAGGAGATTATAAAGGAAGCCAGGTGAAGGAGGTCTGGTCTCTAGATGAACACATGAGGAGGAAGGTAAGATGGCAGACAGACATTAATGCATATCCATGACACCACAGATGTATTTTTGTTGTTTGTACCTATAGTAAAGACCAGAAACAATAGTGCGTGTTTTGTTTTTGTTTTGTTTTTTATTCTGTCTAAAACACACGACACTCATACTGACCCTGACCTTTACCCATATACCTGGGGCTGACCTAGATCGAACCTTGATTTAGGTATTTTTTAAATTATTATTATAATTATAATTTTGTTTTTTTCAGCACAAAAGGGAGATATGCAAATATAGGGCCCAAAGGAAAAAAGCCCAGTCCAGTGGGACCGCATATTTGCATACAGTTGGCATGAAGAGGTTAAGCACATTGGATTGTGCTTTTCTATTGTTGTGACATAGATGAGGATCACGTCACATTTTTATGGCAAATTACTGCAAAAAAACAGTTAATTCCAAGGGGTTCACATACTTTCTCTTGCCACTGTACTGCGTACACTGGGACCTGCTCAATGAAGATGGGCTTACACTCCTTTACTATCGTAATTGTTTGAGTATCCTTATAGGATGTATATGTAACTTTGTTATTTGTACTCTTAAGCACAACTTTATTTCAGCTACTTGTTCTGACTATATTGACACATATCAACCGTTTTTGTGAGATACCTACTTATTTTCTTCTGTGATTAGATGAACTGCAAGTGGTCATGGCCCATCTGCAACTATCATTAGCCAATCTTATTTTATTTTCTATGATGAAATTCATATGAGACTTTCTAGGTATATGCTGAGCTTGGCATATACAGTATACAGTGGAACCTCGGATTAGGAGCATAATCCATTCCAGGAGAATGCTCGTAATTCAAAGTACTCACATATCAAAGCGAGTTTCCCCCTAGAAGTCAATGAAAACGAAAATAATTTGTTCCGCATTGACTTCAATTGCATGCAATACCACATGTGGCCAGAGGTGGGAGTATCGGAGAGCCTCGGAAACAATCGGTAAGGCCAGAGGACAGCTCGAATGAACTCTGAAAACCCCAGAAAGGCTTGAGAACGGAGTATTTCTGAGGTTTTCCGAGCATATCCGAACGGCTCTGATCGGTTCCGCACGGCTTTTCTCGGCTCCGGCGCCCCCCTACCTCAGGCCAAACACAGTACTACACACCGCTGTGGCTTAAATCCTGCTCGTTTTGCGAGACAACACTCGCAAACCGAGTCAGGATTTTTAAAAATACAGTGCTCGTATTGCGAAACGCTCGTTAACCGCGTTTCTAGCAATCCGAGGTTCCACTGTATACTGTATATGATGTATACGTGTGTGTGTTTCAAAGTAAAGGTGTGCCATGCCTGGAATGCGTGCAGTGGGTGCCACTAACCAAGACATCCCAAAAGCCTCTCATTTAGAGAAAAAAGGCCAAAAGAGTTGCAGCATATAAAGATTTTTTGTAAAGTAAAGCAAATCCACAGAAGTGTAGGATATGAGTGTGTAGTTTTTGCCAGTACTTTAACACCAACTGAATGTTGTTTTACAATTTTGCATGAGATTGGGGGATGAGGTTTTAATGGGATTTGTTACCATGGTTTACATGGTTTACATAGAAGGACTATGTAAAGACCATGTAAACTATGTAAACAACAACGTTCAAAAATTCAAAGAAATTATAATACGTTCAAACAGGACTAAACATCAAGCTGGAATCTGTAAATAGAAATTTCAGCTTTTTATGCACCCACACCAAAGTTTGGTAGACTTATTCCTCCCTGATCCCTGTTTTAAAAAGCATAAATCATTATATTAATACAATGCAAACTGATCTCCACCTAAATAATACAAATCATCACAGGTTAATTAAAAATGAAGTACAATAGATGTATACTGCCCCATATTGGCCTAGGAAATAAAATGATGTCTTGGATTAACACCATCTATTTTCACCCCAAGCACAAGTAAGGATCAATGGATTCACTATAGACAATGGTATATGCCAGGGATGCCCACTATCCCCCATAATTTTTATTATGATCCTAGAACCACTCTTCTGTAAGATAAGAGCAAACCCAGACGTTTGCCATCTAAATATAGATACATCACCTAAAAATTGCAGCCTACACTCAAAATCTATAGTTCTTCATTAAAAAAACAACTTTAACCCTCCCCAACCTACTAGCAGAAGTAGAATGTTACAGTTCCCTCTCTAATTTTTGTATAAATGATCAAAAATCAAAAGGCATTGAATAGTTTGATCCCAAACAGAACAATTCAACATCTGAGTCCACAATTTAATATACATAATCTCCCCAAGACCTGCCTAATTTTCCAACCACCCTCCATAAAGTTAAACAGCATTTCTTGCGGTTTGGGAGGTGTAGCATTTTAAAAATGAACATTATGCCCCGCACATCAGGCTACCAAGTCACTTGTTATTAACTGTTGCCATCATGGCTCACTTTTTTTTTTTTTTTTGGAAGTTTTATTTATTGGTTTTGCCATAACAGGTATACAACAATAGACACAAAGCCCGATAGGCCACATACAAAAAGAAACTCTACACATTTCATCAGCATTGGCTCTCTCCTCCTACTTCCAGACCCTCACTTGGTGATGTTACATACATGTTAGATTTTGCTGAAGATTCACTCCATGTGATGCCACTCAACCTGTCACTGTAGTTTCGCTATTCATCCAACTACACCAAACTTTATCAAATTTCTGTGGTATGCCCCTGCTAGTGTATGTAGCCTTGTATAAAGCATCATGGCTCACCTAAAAATGGGTGGCTGTAGAACAGGAAGCTAACAATATCCCATTAACCATTCTTTCCTGGTGCACAGATAATGTTCTACTCAGCATGCTATTTCACCCCAACATTGGCACCCCTTGGAGAATGTTTAGGAAGGTTTTCCTCCTCCTTTTTTGCCAATTCAAGGTAACCCTTCCTTCCTGCCAGGTATTGAAGACCCCTGTTTTCCCCTGTTTCATACCTCTGACTTCCTGTCTCATACCGGGAGCAAAGAAGAGTCTACCACAAGGGCGCTCAGCCACTCAGATCAAGCAATGTATTCTATCAATGAATACAATGCTTCCTCGGAGTCAGAGGTTGTGACATCATCAGCCCACCTCTCTGACTCAGCCAATCAGGGGAATCTTTGTATTCTTTGCTAGAATACATTGCTTGCTCTGAGCAGCCGAGCGCCGCTGCGGTAGACTCTTCTGTGTTCCGGGTATAAGACAGGAAGTCTCGGCTCTCATCCGGAACACAGTGCCTTAGCTACATACAATTTATACCGCACATCCAGCGCCTTCATAGAGGCTGATTGGTTTGTATGCAGAGCTGCACCAGTTTTAGTAACCCCCCCCCCCCCAGTCTCCATTAGCCAGGAAGCCACATCCTGCATATCTGGAAATGTGATATACAATAGCCCTTTTTGGTCTGAGGTGAGATGTATATTGCAAAAATGTACAGATTTTGAAATCCCACTGGACCCTGCCTTCTTTCTTCTGCACCATTATAACATATCTAAATTGATGTATAAACGTCAAATCTTACCAAATTTGATTAACACAGCGAGAAGTTGTATTCCAGACTGTGGAAACAACAACACACTCCCGCAGTTATGGGGTTGGGTAAAATGAATGACATCTCAACAGAAAAATGCTCTCACAATAGATTTTGGAAGAATGGTACTATTGGCATGTATTCTTCTTCGCCCTGCAATACAGAATCTTGTTAGAGACAATGGTACCTGAGCTAAATAGAACTTTCTGACCAAATAATAGGAGAGGCCTCTACTCCACAACTTGGGGTGGAGAGTAGTGGATACTACACCCCTCCTGCTTCACTGCTTCCCCCCTGGTTTTCATGGCCTGTATTATGTCCTATATACCTCACACCCTTTACCCGTTCTATGCCCAGCTTTGCTTTGCTATAGGATACATTTAAATCCATAAATTCTTGTTACCCTTCTGTTCAGAAAATGTATCTCCAAAAATAAAAGTGCATGCATAGTGATCACAAGGATTTAGTCGTGTACTGAAACCTTTACATCAGACAGAGTATACAGTATACTGGCCATACTGGACATCGAACTATGTATGAGGGTTCTTCAAAAAGTTTCCATATTTTCTTTTAAATCTATTAAATAATATATGTAGCTGGGTTCTACTTTGCCATAGATATAGACTATTGTTATATGGAGTATACCAAACTCCCTCCAGTGTTTCAGGTACAACACTATACACCGTTTGTTTGAATATGTTCAGAAATGCATCCTGGGACTCATAGGCATGCCCACGGGGTGTGCCAGGTGTGCCCAGGCACACCCTAATCATCCCTGCTGTGCCCTTGTTCTGCACTGACTCTGCCTGCAATGTACATGTCCTTGTGTGTACCAGTCACTCAGTCACTGCCTGGGGTAATGTCCGGCTGCCGGCTGGCAAATACAGCTGTTTTGCTGCTAGTGGGAGGAAGGGGCAGGGAGGGAACTACCCGCGGAGTAACACAGCCGGGAGCCGCATAAGCCGATGCGGCTTCTATAGTTCCGGCTGCTGGTCCCGCAGGCGCTGGCAGAGTTATCTAATTCTGCATTCCGCCCCCCCTCCGGCCTTTCTCTCCTGACTCCATCAGAAGCAGCGGAGTAGCCTGGATAGAGGCAGTGGCAGACGAGTGGCTTTATGCAGGCAGCTGTTTAATCAAGGTGAGAGCGAGTGTGAGAGAGACAGCACTGTGGTCTGTGCACAAATGAAAAAAAAAACTTTGCCAAAATAGCCAACCAATTGATAAACCTTACCTTACCCTGGCTTGTCACTAGCTAACTATATATATATTGTAGCAGGTATTTAAATTGGGGGGGAAGCATCTGGGTTATTTAACCCAGATGTACTAATTGTTAGGGAATCTGAGAATCCCTTTTTGTGGTTCTTGGAGGACTCTGGTGGTGCAGGGTTCCCTGTGGCCTGCTGGTGGCGTTGTCGCCCTGGACTGGAGTTGAACCCGCACCGCAAGACTGCTCCCTTTTTGTCCTTTCCTGGCGCTGGTACAGCGGGGCGGGGAACCCGCTGTGACGCAGGGGGAGAGGAGATAAAAGGGGTGGACGCCCTGGCCTTGGGTTGAGAGTTGGAGGACGCGGCCGCACCCAGGCACCTTCAGCCTGGGTGCTGGCGTTCCGGAGTTCCGGGCCCAGGTGCCCTTGACCTGGCCAGAGCGAGAGATGGAGTCCATCCCAGGCACCTTAAGCCTTGGGTGAGGTACTACTGCCGGAGCCTTGGGCCCAGTAACTTCGACTGGGTTCCGCGAGGGTGGAGGAGTCCGAGGGGCCCTAAGGTGTTGGGACCCGTATTTGAGGCGAGGAGGCCGGGGAGTGTAACCCTTCCGGATAGTCCGGTACAGCATTAACCCGGTGACGGCGGGGCCTCTGGTAACTCCCTTGGAGGGATGTCTTCCCCCTGACAGGGGCTGCAACGTAGCGAAGGTAACTCCAGTTCCTGTTCACTAGAGTCGCTGGAAGAGACTCTGAAGCCAAAAATTCCATTTAACAGCCACTGTGCTTAGCAACCGTTGGTGAAACCTCAACGATTTAGTTTCTTTGAGGATTGTGCCTTGACCTACTCTCCATCAATACTGAACTGTTCTATGGGTCTCAAACTGTCTGCTCGCAAAGGACTATTTGTTTGCCGTTATGGAATAAATAAGTGTTGGACCTTTTCACTGTGTGGTACTCCAATTACTGGGAGCAAAGGGGGTTATCAGCAAAACAGACTTGGCTCTAAGCGTATACACAGGCCCGAATACAACTAGATACTGGCCTTCACCTCTACATGCTGTAATCGAGAGGACATGGGCCGTGGCGCACCTCGCTCTCCCCTCCAAGATACCCCTAGACCAGAGCCAGAGTAATCGATAAAGAAGGGGGTGAGGGTTTCGGCACCTCAGCACTGAATGTATATGCCAGGTGGGATTTGCTGGAGTGTCTATTGATGTTGGCTGATGGGGTCTCTATTGTCACTGGGTGATCTATTGATGCTGGGGAAGTCTATTACTGCTAGTGGGATCTATTGTTTCTGGGGGGTCAATTGTTGATGGGAGAATACTACTGTTGAGGGAGGGGGCTTATGTTGTTGGCTGCTGGAGAGTATATTGATACTGGATGCTGGGAGATCTATTGCTGCTGGGGGGTATTTTCTTGTGGGGGGATCTATTGTTGCTGGGGGTGATCTATTGTTGCTGGGGGTGATCTATTGTTGCTGGGGGTGATCTATTATTGCGGGGGAGATCTATTGTTAATGGGAGGGATATATTGTTGCTGGGGGGTGTCTATTGTTGCTGAGAGGGATCTATTGTTGCTGGTGAAGCTATAGTTGCCGTGAGGGATCTATTGTTGCTGGGGAGATATCTTGTACTTGGGGGATCTATTGTTGCTGAGGGAATCTAACAAATCCATTTAAAGCAGTAAATACAATTCAGGATATTAAAACATGACACTTATTAAAAAAAAATCCTACTTACCGTTCAGTTTTTAAAATTGCTTATTTGATTTAGAGATTTAATTAAAAGCTTTGTTTATGTTAAAAGATTATTTAATTAATAAGTAAAAAAAAATGTGTTTGTTTACATTCATAAATGTTTTTTTTATGAATTTTTTTTTAATAAATTTCAAATGTTTGTTAACATTTATTTATAAGAGTGTGTGTGTGTGTATATATATATTGTGACAGCAGGAAGGTAAAGTCACCTGGTTGCATCCAGGGGGGTAGATATATTTCGCCCAGATTCAGGCTTTACGCCGACTTATACAACTAGGTGGAGAGTTGTATAAGGCTAGTGGGCTCAGGGAGGACTCATACCTCTAGGGAGAGGGCTGGGCGTCGTGCAGACAGGGAGTTGATGAGACCAGCTGAAGCTTGTCAGCTCATTTAGGCCTCTATAAGAACTCCCAGCTTCATTAGATGTTAGCTCATGCCTGGAACCAGACCTGTGTGGACTGTCTAGGGAGAGTGAACCCCTGTGCGGTGAGAAAAAGCCTGTGTGGCTATTTGCTTGGACATTTAAAACCAGGGACTTAGGGACTAGGACAGCACTAGGCTGATCCCAGTTGTTAGTTAGGAAACCTGTATGTTTAGTCAGAGGTCAACTTGACCAGGATTTATTTTGGTTATGTTTCTTTTGCTTTGCTGTGTTTTGTCACTGTAAATAGAAAATAAACCGCACCTTTTTGATTTTGAAAACCACAACCTCCGTTTGCTGGGCCTGTTTTGTGTGGGGAGCCCATCCCGGGGGTCACACACACCCGCTGCCGAGCTAACCCCCTCACAGTTGGTGGAGAACCAGTGGCAGTTTTTTTTTAAGCCAGCATGGAGGAGATACTGAAACAGCTGGCTCTAGCAAATGCCAATCAACAGCAGACAAATGCAGGTTTGCAAAGGAGCCTTGCAGCCCAGCAGCAAGCTCATCAACAGAGCCTTGCAGCCCAGCAGCAAGCTCACCAACAGAGTCTGGAAGCTCAGCAACAAGCCCAGCAGCAATCTGAGGCCCGCTTCATAGACCTGTTACAGAAGCAAGAGCAGAGACTACAACAAATGGAAGCAGTAATGCAGCAACGTCCGCAGACCAGTGAGGAAAGCCGTCCCACTAATACCGCGTCCTTTGGGGTGAGTCGTTTATTGACAAAAATGACTGGAGAGGATGATCCAGAGGTATTTTTGACCACATTTGAAAGGACCGCTGAAAGAGAAAAGTGGCCTGAGGAGCAGTGGGCTGGACTGGTGGCTCCTCTGTTAACTGGTGAATCGCAGAAAGCTTACTATGACCTAGAGCCTAACCAAGCAAAAGACTATGTGATGCTAAAAGCTGAAATTTTGGCAAGGCTGGGTGTCACCCAGGCTGTCCGGGCTCAGCGTGTGCATAACTGGACTTTCCAGCTTGGAAAACCCCCCAGGTCTCAAATGTATGATCTCATTCACCTGAGCAGAAAGTGGCTACAGCCAGAGACTTTGTCCGCACCAAAGATTGTGGAACGTGTTGTAATGGATCGGTTTTTGAGAGCTCTTCCTACTGCCATCCAAAAGTGGGTAAGCCATGGAGACCCAGAGACGGCCGATGGTCTTCTGGATCGTGTGGAGAAATACTTGGCTACAGAGAACCTGACGGCCTCTTCCAGAGACACTCGGACTTTCCACCCTAAGACCAGACCATCCCCAGGGGCGGATAAGAGGATTCCAAGGGGTGAGGGTGGAGAGAGTGAGAGGGTGGGAGCTCTACCCCAAGTTTGGCGAGAACAGCCTGGGAAATCAGCGGCTCAAGAGGCGGCAAGAAGGATCGTTTGCTACCGCTGCCGGCAAGCGGGACATATTGCAGCCAATTGCCCGGTTGTGGAGGAACCCATGCAGTGTGACTTTCTGACGGGCAGACGTCAGTCGCTGTGTGCGACAGTCGCATGCACTGCCATTCGAGGAACTGAGAAACATTTATGCAAAATGTGTGTTAATGGTAGAAATGTTGTGGTATTGCTGGATTCAGGTAGCCTTGTGACCCTGATAAAGGCTGAGTTAGTTAAAACAGAGGTCTCTGGGAATAGCAAGGTAGCTGTTATTTGTGTGCATGGGGACACCCGAGAGTATCCAGTGACTACAGTGTGTTTCGAGACCCCCAAAGGTACCCTCTCTCATCCAGTGGGCTTAGTATCTCAGTTACCGCATGACGCCATTGTGGGAAGGGATTTTCCGAAGTTCTGGGAACTGTGGGATGATCCTGAGCCCCTCACTGGTGCCCCTATGTACCAGGAATGTGATAGCCAGAACTCCCCTGAGAGTGGTGAGGACTCTCCGGAATTTCCCTTATCAGTATTGGCAGGGGAGACTCAAGAAACTGGAGAGGAGCCCACCTCCTCAGACCAAAACCTACCGTCTGTGGAGTTTTCTGATCTTGAGGTTCACAGGGAAAACTTTGCCACAGAACAGTTGAAAGACCCCGCCCTAATAAAGGCACGGGAAAACGTAGTGAAAATAGATGGCGAGTTAGTGAACCCAGATAATACCTGCACTTACCCATACTTCAGCGTAGAGAAGGACCTACTGTATCGGGTGGCAAAAAGGGCAGAAGAAACCGTTGAGCAGCTTGTGGTGCCCAAACCTTACAGGAAGTTGGTGTTGGAGTTGGCCCATGGGCACATTCTTGGAGGTCATCTGGGGACAGAGAAAACCCGAGAGAGGGTATTACAGAGATTCTATTGGCCGGGGGTGATGAAGGACGTAGAAAATTATTGTTCCTCCTGCCCTGTGTGTCAGAGGTTGGCCCCGATGCCACATTTCCGTAGCCCGCTGGTCCCTCTACCCATCATTGAGGTCCCGTTTGAGAGGATCGCCATGGATTTGGTAGGTCCTATAATCAAGTCCGCTAGGGGGCACCAGTACATATTAGTTATAATGGACTATGCCACCCGTTATCCAGAAGCGATCCCTCTCCGAAATACCTCGGCCAAAACCATAGCCAAAGAGCTATCTCTTGTTTTTAGCCGGGTGGGTATTTGTAAAGAACTGCTTACGGACCAAGGTACACCCTTTATGTCCCGGGTTATGAAAGAGCTGTGTAAATTGTTCAAAGTGACGCAATTGCGTACGTCTGTGTATCACCCCCAAACCGATGGGCTGGTTGAAAGATTCAACAAAACCCTAAAACAAATGTTGAAGAAAGTGGTGGATAGAGATGGAAAGGATTGGGACTGTTTACTTCCTTATTTGATGTTTGCTATTAGGGAGGTGCCCCAATCCTCTACGGGATTCTCCCCCTTTGAGTTACTGTATGGGAGACACCCAAGAGGGCTGTTGGATATTGCCAAGGAAACTTGGGAAAGTGAGAGTTCTCCCCACAGGAGTGTGATTGAGCATGTCGCCCTGATGCAAGATCGAATTGCACAGGTAATGCCCATCGTGAAGGAACATTTGGCCCAAGCGCAGTTGGCACAGCAGAGAGTGTACAACCGTGGAGCCAAGACCCGTACCTTTTCCCCGGGGGATAGGATATTGGTACTTGTCCCTACGGTTGAAAGTAAATTCCTTGCCAAATGGCAAGGCCCCTACGAGATAATGGAAAAAGTGAGCGAAGTGAATTACAAGGTCAGACAACCAGGAAGGCGAAAGCCCGAACAGATCTATCACGTTAATCTGTTGAAAGCCTGGAGGGATAGAGAGTCCCTAGTCGCAGACACTTGGTCACCAGCTCAAACTGGTTGCGTGATTCCTGAGGTTGGAATAGCAGCCACCTTGTCACAACCCCAACAACAGGAGGTTAAGGAGTTTGTGCTTCGCAACAAGGAGGTATTCTCTGAGCTGCCGGGACAAACATCTGGGGTAGAGCATGACATCATTACCCCGCCCGGTGAAAGGGTGAAGTTAAAACCCTATCGGATCCCAGAGGCTCGACGGGAGGCAATACGGGAGGAAGTACAGAAAATGCTGAACTTAGGGGTGATAGAGGAGTCCCAAAGTGATTGGTCTAGTCCCATCGTGTTGGTGCCTAAACCGGATGGGAGCTGGCGATTTTGTAATGATTTTCGTCAGTTGAACAAAGTTACAAAATTTGACACCTACCCCATGCCATGTATAGATGAGTTGATCGACCGGCTGGGAACAGCCCGATACATGACGACTCTTGACCTCACAAAAGGGTATTGGCAAATCCCCCTGGCCAAGTCGGCCAAAGAGAAAACCGCATTTGTAACCCCAGACGGGGCGTTCCAATATAAAAGAATGCCGTTCGGGTTACAGAATGCGCCGGCCACATTCCAGCGGAAAATGGACCAGATGCTGAGGCCCCATCGGAAGTATGCTGCGGCTTACCTGGATGACGTAATTGTCCATAGCACAGATTGGGCCTCACATCTGCCAAAAGTGCAAGCAGTCCTGGACTCTGTTCGGGAAGCGGGGTTTACGGCTAACCCCAAGAAGTGTACCATTGGGCAGGAGGAGGCCAAATATCTTGGGTACACCATTGGGAGGGGAGTAATAAAACCCCAACTCAACAAAGTCGAGGCCATCCAGAGTTGGCCACGTCCCAACAGCAAGAAGCAGGTACGAGCCTTTCTGGGAATCGCTGGGTATTATCGGCGATTCATTCCCCACTTTGCTTCTAAGGCTGTGCCCCTAACCAACCTGACGAAGGGGAAAGGGTCGGTCATGATTAAATGGACCCCCGAGGCTGAGGCAGCATTCCAATTCTTGAAACAAGCCTTATGTAGCCAGCCAGTGTTGTACTCACCCGACTTCTCTAAAGACTTTGTCGTACAAAGTGATGCGTCAGATGTGGGGTTAGGAGCAGTATTGTCCCAGGTCTGGAACGGGGAAGAGCACCCAGTCATTTACCTCAGCAGGAAGTTGAAGTCCCATGAGGTAAATTACGCCACCGTTGAAAAGGAGTGTTTAGCGGTGAAGTGGGCTCTAGATTCCCTTCGGTACTACCTGCTAGGTAGGCACTTTGACATGGTTACGGATCACGCTCCGTTAAAGTGGATGGCTCAAAACAAGGAAACAAATAGAAGAGTGAATAGGTGGTTCCTGGCCCTCCAGGAATTCAACTTCACAGTAAAGCATCGCCCTGGCGTTCAAATGGGGAATGTGGATGCTTTGTCTCGAGTACATGAATGCCTGATTGCTGGTGTTCCAACCCCGAGGTTAAAACAAGAGGGGGGGGGTATGTGACAGCAGGAAGGTAAAGTCACCTGGTTGCATCCAGGGGGGTAGATATATTTCGCCCAGATTCAGGCTTTACGCCGACTTATACAACTAGGTGGAGAGTTGTATAAGGCTAGTGGGCTCAGGGATGACTCATACCTCTAGGGAGAGGGCTGGGCGTCGTGCAGACAGGGAGTTGATGAGACCAGCTGAAGCTTGTCAGCTCATTTAGGCCTCTATAAGAACTCCCAGCTTCATTAGATGTTAGCTCATGCCTGGAACCAGACCTGTGTGGACTGTCTAGGGAGAGTGAACCCCTGTGCGGTGAGAAAAAGCCTGTGTGGCTATTTGCTTGGACATTTAAAACCAGGGACTTAGGGACTAGGACAGCACTAGGCTGATCCCAGTTGTTAGTTAGGAAACCTGTATGTTTAGTCAGAGGTCAACTTGACCAGGATTTATTTTGGTTATGTTTCTTTTGCTTTGCTGTGTTTTGTCACTGTAAATAGAAAATAAACCGCACCTTTTTGATTTTGAAAACCACAACCTCCGTTTGCTGGGCCTGTTTTGTGTGGGGAGCCCATCCCGGGGGTCACACACACCCGCTGCCGAGCTAACCCCCTCACAATATATATATATATATCTCTATCTATACATATATATACATATACACACACAGATGCACGTCTTTTTGAGCTTTGGTTTGAGGTGCACACCCTAATGCAATAGGCTGCGCACGCCTATGCTGGGACTAATGTACAAAGAGAAAAAGACTCCTTTGCTTGGGTAGCAGATAGACTACATTACCCAGAGTGCAATAGTGCTACCAGGGTGCATTGTTCCACCGCAAAGCCTTCTGGGTCAGGTTACTTAAGGAAGGGGCGGAGCCGTGCTCAGTCTCTTTGGACTTCGCCCTCAATCAAGCAGGAAGTCTGAGTGAGGCCTGCTGCCGGAGCGTCTAGGCCCAAAACCTGGGCCTACAGCTAGTGCGGGGGATCCCTCTGTTAAAAAGACCGATTTCCTTCAGCGTGATCAGCCCTCGCTTCCAGAGACCGGAGCCATATGAACCGATACCCAGTGCGGCTGTGAGAGGAACCGGAGATTGCGAGGAGCGGAGAGTTTATCCTTGTTTAATATCTTTATTACACTTGGATTACAAAATACTATGTGCACCAACAGTTGCTAGTGAAGACTTCAGCTTAAAGAAGGACCTTTGAGTGGGACTCAGACAGGCCTAGCCTGCACTGTTAGTATCAGGACGTGCAGGGTATTACCTGTAAGGGGGAGCTCACGAGCAAGCGGTTTAGCAGCGTAGGTTAACATTGAGTTAGCCACTTGATTACTACTGTTTAATCTATAGATTATTCTCTTTAGTATTGACTCTTGCAGGGCCCTGCAGAGCCAACTGTAATTATATAAATGTCTTAACCTGTTTCTCTTATCTCATACCAAGTAAACTTTATCTTTGGTTAAGTGCAAAACCTTTGTGAAGTATTTTTGTTAGCCTGAAGGACTGCAAGCCAGAGAAAGGTAATAATATATGTGCAACTTACTGTGGTGATAAATGCAGAATTGTGTTTCTCAATAGTCAGTGGGTCTCACAATTCCTTTCTATACCAGTTGTACCAAGGGAGGGTTCGAGCCAGTTAAAGGGGTTGAAAACACAGTACAGACCCAAACAAAACCAGCAGCTCCTTCGGGGGTAGTGCTACACATGGGGGCTCGTCCGGGATCCTGTTACTCTGCAATCAACCTTCCCCAGGCAGGACCCTAGTCCCTACCAAGATGGACCCTTTTGTTGTAGTCCAATGGGGTGAAAGAGAGGGCGTCCGCTCAAGCGCAAGTGTAGCCATTGAGCTTCCTGGTGGACATTGGGACAAGAAAGAGGTGGATGACATCATGAAGATATTGTCCCCCCCATAGGCAAGCACGGGTGGTTGCTCTCAGGCCAGATCAAGAAGCTTATAGCACTCATGCCTTGCTGGAATGGAGGGGGGAGTGCCTGAGAGTTTCAAGAAGAAGAGTTTCCCCTTAGGAGACAAGTCAAAACTACACATAGTACACCCAAAAGTTCCAGGGGGAATCCACCCCACGTCGTCTCAGGAAGATCAAGTCAGAGGACCAGAAGCCTCCTCGCCACCCCTGACCATGATTGGGCCAGAACTTCTTATTGCCCTGGGAGACTTCATGTCAAAGTGCCAGAAAAGCAACACAGTGTGTGTGGAAGCTGGTTACAGGACGCTGAGGATCTTCTTGGGGAAACAGCCTGTGCCAGTCGGTGAAGAAGAGTTTGACGTCTGGATAGAGCAAGCCATGCAAGCTATAGAAGGGTGGGAACTACCGGAGGCCAAAAGAAACAGCGCATCAGTGAGAGTCTGCAGGGAGCCACTGCAGAAGCTGTCAGGAATCTGAGGTTCAGTAATGCCACATGCACAGCCTATGATTACTTGGTTATGCTGCAAGAGGAGTTTGGGCAACTAGAGAAGGCAGTTGATCTGATATATCAATTTGAACACACGCTCCAACAGCCAGGGGAACGCCTTTCTGAGTACATCAGGAGATTGAACAAGATGTTATGTCAGATTGTGCTTAAAAAAGGAATAGAACCCTCTGCCATAGATCAAGCCAGGATGCAACAATCTTTAAGAGGGGCCCTGCGCTCTGATCCAGTCTGGCTCCATTTGAAGACCTCTGGGGGTGTCATGTCACTAAGCTACCCTGACCTCATCAGAGTGGTAAGAGACGAAGAAGCACTGCTGAATAATCAACAGTCAACTACTCCACCAAACTCTACCCCCTTAGCTGGAGTTAGGTCGGCAATGACTCATGAACAGGACTCTGAGGTAGCTACCTTAAAGTCTCAAATGGCACAAGTTATGGAAATATTGACTTCACTGATGACCAAGGTTTCGGATACCAGCAAGGGAGAAGGAACTGAAACCAAGGTGACTCAAAGCGTATCTACTCCCCCATCTAGGAGCACAAGGGATGAAGATGTCTGCTTCAATTGTGGAGGAACTGGGCACCATCGACAGATGTGTCCCAGCCCGAGGAAAGCTGCCACACCATCCCGCAAGCCGGCGGAAAACTTCAGAGGGCCCCGGTGAAGGAGTCAACCGGGTGCCCATAAGTGACAGCCAACTCCAAAAGCAACAGAGAAAAGAGACAGTATCAGAGGCCTAAACATCTACTAAACACCCCTGTTGCCGCCTCTGGGCAGTTTGGTACTTCCCGCTCCAAATTCGAAGTTTGAAGTACCGACCTGGAGTTGGGAAAAGGGATGCAGATGCCCTGTCCAGGAGATCCCATGCCCCCACGGATCCTATCGAAGAGTGGGCCCAATTGACCCCAGAAGGAGTGCGAGCCCTATATCAGGGAACGGAACTTAAAGCCAGAGGAGGGTCGAGAGCCGAAGAGATTGGGGTCTCAGCTGTTGGAGTGCCCAGGTGTTACTGCAATGTGACCCAAGTCAGAGAAGAGGGCTTGCCCAAGCTGTCTAAGAAGGACTTGAGAAGGAGCCAATTAGAAGACCCGTTGGGGAAGCTAATACAGAAGGCCTTGGAGAACCAGCGTCCTGAGTTTCACCTAACGAACCCTTCCAGAGAGGCCCGCTTATTGCACAGGGAGTGGGACCGGCTACAGATACATCAAAGGATGGTCTACCGAAGGGGCCCCTCTGATAATCTAGAAGAGAAGTGGCAGTTGTTACTACCCGCCAAGTACAGGGAGGCGGTCCTAACCGCCCTCCACGACAATCATGGCCATTTGGGACCGGAGAGAACCTTTCACCTTGTGAGAGACAGGTTCTACTGGCCCTGTATGTGGGCTGAAGTCGAAGGATACTGCCATTCTTGTGTCCAGTGCATACAAAGGAAGACTTTGCCACGTCAAGCTGCCCCAATGGGTCATCTGCAGAGTCAAGGACCCATGGAACTGGTGAGCATTGACTTCCTTTGTCTAGAGCCTGATCAGAATGGAAAAGGGAATGTCCTGGTAGTGACAGACCATTTCACCAGATACGCTCAAGCATTCCCTACCAAGGATCAGAAGTATCAACTCAACAGTAGCCAAAGTTCTAGTGGAATGGTTCTTTGTGCACTATGGTCTGCCCCAACGTCTACATTCAGATCAAGGAAGAGTCTTCGAAAGCAGACTGATAAAGAAGCTGTATGATCTGTTGGGCATCCAAAAGACTAGAACAACCCCATACCACCCACAAGGGGATGCTCAGCCTGAACGGTTTAACCGGACCCTTTTGGATATGTTGGGGACATTGAACTCAGAGAAGAAGCAACACTGGAGCAAGCATGTGGCTGCCATAGTACATGCTAAAACCAGTACCATCAGCGATGCTACCTGATACTCCCCATATCGGCTGATGTTTGGGAGGGAAGCTCGGTTACCAGTGGACATCCCTGGATCATACCTCGGCAACAACCCATAAAGGGTATGTGGATCATTAACGGAAGAGTCTGAAGATGGCATATGAACAGGCCCAAGCCTTATCTGATCAAAGGGGATTGAGGAATAAAAGGAACTTCGACCTCAAGGTTAGGATACAAGACTTACAGCCCGGGGATAGGGTACTACTAAGGAACTTGGGTATTCCCGGGAAGCACAAGTTAGCTGACCAGTGGAGATCCCAGCCCTATGTCATCTGCAAACAGTTACCAGGTCTTCCTGTATATCAGATCAAGCCAGAGGGGAGTGTGGGCCCATTGAAGATTTGGCATAGAAATCACCTGTTTCTCCTGAAATTACAGAGCCAAACATGCACGGATCAGAGAAAAAAAACCCTGAGGGGTCCACAGAGACAGCAGGTTCTAGTGCTCGAGACTGACACCCAAAGAACAAAGAAAAAGAAGAGTCATTCACCCCCCAAAAAGACTGACGTATGTTCGAATGGGTGCATGCTCTGAGGAAGCAGTCCTTACTTCCAGGAGAACAGTTGAGACGCCTGGTCCTTCCACTGTCAATTTGGTTGAAGGCAACCCTAGCGCACCCCCTGGCACAGCTGGAGAGGCCGTACTGACTAAGGTGGCCTGTAGGCAGGACAACCTCTCCTCCAAAGTTTGGTGGGAGGTTCCTCTGTCAGTATTGTGTAGTCGCCTAGAGGCAAAAATGCAGAAGAGAGCAAAGATCCTAGATATCTTTGGGGACCAAAGACTTTAAGTGGGGGGAGTGTGTAGCGGGGTTCTACTTTGCCATAGATATCGACTATTTTTTTATGGAGTATACCCTAAACTCCCTCCAGTGTTTCAGTTACAACACTATAGACCGTTTGTTTGAATATGTTCAGCAATGCATCCTGGGACTAATGTACAAAGAGAAAAAGACTCCTTTGCTTGGGTAGCAGATAGACTACATTACCCAGAGTGCAACAGTGCTACCAGGGTGCATTGTTCCACCGCAAAGCCTTCTGGGTCAGGTTACTTAAGGAAGTGGCGAAGCCACGCTCAGTCTCTTTGGACTTCGCCCTCAATTAAGCAGGACGTCTGAGTGGGGCCTGCTGCCGGAGCGTCTAGGCCCAAAACCTGGGCCTACAGCTAGTGGGATCCCTCTGTTAAAAAGACCGATCTCCTTCAGCGTGATCAGCCCTCACTTCCAGAGACAAGAGCCATCCATAAACCGACACCCAGTGCGGCTGTGAGAGGAACCGGTAACTGCGAGGAGCGGAGAGAATCGGGATCGGGACATCGTCAGTGGAACATCCAGAGAGCCGAGGCCTGCTTGGTGAGAGGGCACCTGCCCAGAATTGACTAGTTCCCTCAGAGGAAAGTGATTCTAGACTGTGTCAGCCACTGAATAAGTGCGTCACTCGTAGCGGCCTAGTTTACCTCACGGTGACCACGAGTCTAAGGATTGGCGCAGACGCAATTAGTGGGCTGCAGACACACATATCCTCAGGAACATTGCGGATGTTTATCTTTGTTTAATATCTTTATTACCCTTGGATTACAAAATACTATGTGCACCAACGGTTGCTAGCGAAGACTTCAGCTTAAAGAAGGACCTTTGAGTGGGACTCAGACAGGCCTAGCCTGCACTGTTAATATCAGGACGTGCAGGGTATTGCCTGTAAGGGGGAGCTCGCGAGCAAGCGGTTTAGCACCATAAGGTTAACACTGAGTTAGCCATTTGATTACTACTGTTTATACTATAGATTATTCTCTTAAGTATTGACTCTTGCAGGGCCCCGCAGAGCCAATTGTAATTATATAAATGTCTTAATCTGTTTCTCTTATCTCATACCCATAGGCATGCGCAGCCTATTGCCTTAGGGTGTGCACCACAAAGCTCAACACATACTACCGATCACGTACGATGAAAGGGAAGGGGCCGGTAAGTTACATATTTACCTGCCCCTTCCCCCACTCACCCTAAAACATCCCCAGCAGCAACAGCCGGTGGGAGAGGAGAGTAGGGAAGCTGGAAGCGCTGCAAGGGGAAGGAGGGGGGGAGCCAGGGCAGTAGGGGGAATCTGTGCTGCACAGTGTGATTAGGGTGTGCCTAGGCACCCCTGGCACACCCTATGCGCACGCCTATGCTCATACCAAGTAAACTTTATCTTTGGTTAAGTGCAAAACCTTTGTGAACTATTTTTGTTAGCCTTAAAGACTGCAAGCCAGAGAAAGGTAACAATATATGTGCAACTTATTGTGGTGATAAATGCAGAATTGTGTTTCTCAATAGTCAGTGGGTCTCACAATTCCTTTCTATACCAGTTGTGCCAAGGCAGGGTTCGAGCCAGTTAAAAGGGGTTGAAAACCAGAGTACAGACCCAAACAAAACCAGCAGCTCCTTCGGGGTAGTGCTACATATATAAGTGCGGAAACTTTTTTAAGACCCCCTCATATTCAAGTGACAAAGTATTCCTTCAGTACTGAATGTAACGGCCTGGCTATGTAGCCACCATATTTTGTATGTAAACCCTAACTGAAGGACATTCAATGTAAGACTAAACACTGTTTATCTTCAAAAACTGACATTTATATTTTAATACTAATTTTAAAAAATGTCATCCTTTCTTGCTGATCTCCTGCAGCCACTTTGCCTTTTTCCTCTGCAAGCATACACCCCAGCAATTGCTGCATGTCACTTTTCAGTGTGGGGTTCCTTCTGATTGCAACAGTTGAACATTCCTACACAAAGTGAAGGCACGTAAGTCTACGTTTGGAGACCGTGTGTCAGGATGAAAACATAGAAGCATTAGAAAGAGCAAGAGAAAGTGCCTGAACAAGGACCTTTATGGAGGGATCACCAGGTAATATTTCAATAAAAACTGGCGAGTACATGACTTTTGAAATTAAACGTGGAAGCGCTTTTGATATTTTAATGAATGGGATTTTATATACAGTAAAACCTTGGATTGCAAGTAACTTGGTCTGCGAATGTTTTACAAGACGAGCAAATATTTTTTATAAAAATGTTTTTGATAAATGAGCGAGGTCTTGCAATACGAGTAGCGTCACCTCACAACTGAATATAAGGCTCCATTCACACTGCCACAAATTGAGATCCGACTTGTGAGACTCCAAGTCATGTGACATGTGAAATCACATGTTAGACAATGAGAGCGGTCTTAATTAGCACTGCTAAAGTCGCTCCGACTTTAGCAAAGGTTCCTGTAGGAAGGGGTTTGCTATGTGAGCAGGGGTCTGTTTGTACACAAGCTTAAAAATTAACATGGTAATTAACTCCTTCCACTGAAATATTTATGCACTGGCTAATTATGTGTAGCGCCCTTCCCAAATGGTTGGGACGCTATGTGTAAATTTAGGGGTATGTCTGAGCCATAGTTGGGCTCAGAACAGTTGATTGTTCAAAATTGCTTCTGCTCTGGGTGTGATACTGCCTGGCAGTAGTGTTCCCTGTTAGCCTGTAGGTGGCACTGCCACCACCGGCCCAGGTTGAACTACAGGGGTATCACAACACATTGGATGTCCTTTCTCGGCAGCCATGCAGTGGGCGTGGTTAACCCGCTGTGCATGATGGGAGAGGGTACATAAGGGGCAGACGCCATTGATTTTTGTTCGTTCCTGGAGGCCCATTGGGCCTGTTCCTGTGTGCGCGCGGGAGGGAGGAGGCCTGGAAGCTCACCTAAGGTGGGATCCATTGCTTTAAGCCCTGTAATACACCGATCTGGCTTAAAGGTTCTCTCTATTGCTTGGCTAGGAGGTTCGGGACTTTGATAATCCTGTGGCAGAGGATTCCTGATCGCATCCATAAATTTCTCAGATTAAATTGATCCGTGCATCATCCCGGCCGCTAGGACCAGTGAAAGGGACTATCCGGGTGAGCAATACCCACTCAGGCTTGAGTGGCAACGTTGTGCCTTTAGTGCTGCGTGCATGAACCTTCCCCTATTCTTCTCTTGTTTCCTACTTTCCTCTCAAGTTCCCTCAGCAAAGTAAATAAAGCCTTATTGTTGAGTTTTACATTTGTGTGGACATTGGTCTTTCTAGAGACTTTCTATACCCTGACAACGGAAGCCTTGGAGGTAGTTTGCAAGACCCAACAAAACCAGCAGCCCGATCTCGGAGAGGGGGGTATCGCTACATATGGAATAGGTTATGCTACTACAGCTATGCTTAGAAGGTCCGGGAAGGATAGTCCATAAAAAGAAGAAAATAGAACCAAAAATAATATATATTTTTAATTACAATACAGCACTGTGTGTATGTTTGTGTGTTTTTGTGTAATGTGTAGATTGTGTGTTTGCAGGGTTTTCTCATTGCAGGCTGGACAGAGGGAGCAGCTGAATGCAGGAATTTAGCAGGTGCCAGACGCTAGAACAGAGAGACCCTCTTCTTGGTGGTGTTTGTATTGTCCCAGCCACAACGTTAACTTCCACTGACATAGGGCTGTTTTTATTGTCATTGACCACTGACACTGGGGCATGTTTTACCCCCACTGGCACAGGGATATTGATTACTGCCACTGACGCAGGAGTCATTTTTCCTTCCACTGGCCATCGACATCAGGGCATTTTATACCTCCACTGACATAGGGGCATTACTTCTACTGACCACCATTTTTTTTCCTCTACTACAGTAACACAGGGGCCTTTTTAACCCCTACTTGCCACTGATTCTGGAGCATGATTTACTACTACTAGTAAAACTGAGGCCCATTACTCCAAATGACCACTGCCACTGGAAAATGTTATACTCCACTGATGCTTTATACCACTGCTGATCCCACTCTGGCATCCAAACAATGTGACAGACATTAACTTGGCACGTTGGGCATATAAAAATAATACAATTCAAAATACATTCAAAGAATACACAGTGACAGTAAATTTTAGTTGCTTAAAATCTTGTTCACATATACGATGGTGGCTGGCATTTTTCCATACCGGATGAACGTCAGTTGTTTTCTATGTGCCCTGTTTACACTGTAACGTAGGCCAGGGGTGTGGTGCAGTGAGCTCTGGTAAAATGCAGGCATGCCGCACCGCATTTTTTGCATAAATGTTTTATTCAGTAAACAAGAAGGAACAATGGAGAGGTTTCAAAGATTACAATTTGGGTACATATGTTGCCTCATCAACTCCCATAACAAGCAGGGAAGAATATACTAAAAACAAAACAAAGAAAAGAAAGGAAATCTGTATCATGTATTGCAGTTTATAGATGGGAATGCTTCCTTGAGTAACATGTAGAACAAAGACTTTAGGTAGACAATCAAAATAAACAGTAAGCAGAGAGGCAGGTAGTTAAGCATCAAGGTATCCCAAGATCCCAAAGCAGTCGACCTATTGCCCTCTCTTTGCGCCCGTAAGCCGTAAAAGGAGGAAGGGGGCGAGCAAGTCCGTCTCTACACCAAAAGACTTCTGTGAAGGTGTCTGCTGTCTAGACCCAGCCTAATGGGGAAAAGGTGGGTGAGAAAAGAGGGATACTAGAAATCAGTAAAAGTTGAGGGGAGAGAGGAGGAAGAGAGAAAAAAAAGAAAGGAAGGGGAGTAATAAGATAGTAGAGAGGGGGAATGGGGAATAACACCATCTGCCCTCCCTGTCTCCACCTGTGGAATTAAGTCCAGGGACACCCTACCCATGGTGTAACAGGTAGGCCTCAAAAGGGAAAGAGAAGGTCTAATAGGGATTCCTATACACTGCCAGGGTTCAGGAATTGTCCCGCAATAGTGCTTGGTATGATAAAGAGCCTCCGAAAATGATCCAAGACGCCCAAGTGTGAGAGAATTTAGAGATGTTGTCTTGTGTTGATCAGCTCCTCCATCTCCACTATGTGTGTAATACTTTGAAGCAATTCCTTCATGGAAGGAGGACAGGGTGATTTCCAGTGGACTGAGATGCAAAACCTAGCAGCGTTAATCATATGCATATCAACCATTTTGTAGTATTGTTGTTTAGGTATCCTAGAAGAATGGAGGAGTAATTTCCAGGGGGAGTGAGGAAATCGCATTTGTTGTGTCATGGACCTTACGCCAGAAAGGTTGGAGCACCGGGCAGGACCACCAGATATAGAGAAAGGTACCCACCTCCTGATTTCACCTCCAGCAATGGTCAGAGATTGTAGGCCCGATTTTATGGAGCAGAGACAGCGTTTTGTGTCATCCAGGAAAACCATTCTCCTAGATGGAAACATTCAAGGAACTCTTATGAGTATATAAATGAATATGCTCCCATCCCTCGTCATCTACATCCATGCATAGGTCAGTCTCCCAGTAAGTACGATCAGATTGCAGTCTAGCAAGAGGGTCACTAAACAGAAAGATGTATAGGGTTGAGATTACATGACTCTGGGGAGTGGACTGAGTGCACAGAGACTCCCACACCTATTGAAGTGTTCCCGACAGGACGGGTTGTCTAAGAAATGTTTAAGTTGGATATAAGACCATAAAGGAAACAAAGCTGTGTTGGAAAGCTCCGTACGCTCATTGAGCCGCCAAAAATGACCTCTGGAGAAAAAATGTTTGGCCAATATCTCTGCGTATGGCTATTCAGCAGCCAGAAAGGCTTTGGATTGTTCGGGAGAGAATTTTGAAGAAACTGCATAAGAGTCACATGCCCTGTCAAAGGCATGTAAAATGGCCCCAAAAAGGAGATGTGAAAGAAGAGCTGGCGACACATGCTTTCTGGGGAACCAAGCACAAATCAAACCCTGATATTAAGTGTTCCAAGCCGACCCATCCATTACAGCGCGCTTGGGCTTTCCAGTCCACCACCTGGGTCAGTTGAACCACCCAGTAATATCGCTGTAAGTCTGGTAGACCGATACCTCCATTCGACTTGGGCAACACAAGCTTCGTCCAACCTATCCGCACAGATTTGTTATTCCACAAGAAAGCCCTACACATAGCCTTATAGGAAGTAAAAAAAAAAGGTGGCAAGGGCATGCTGCATTTTTCTGCCGTGCACAGGTAGGTATCGCATGTCACCGGACAGCAGCGCAACACACTGTGCTGCTATGCAGTGACATGAACGAAGTGGTGTGCTGAAACACATATCACACTGCCCCCTCACAGCAGCCGAAACTGACAGCTGTCTTCACACTAACCTGAACCATTAAGTGTGCAGCACAGTGGGTATGGTCTCTTACACTCCCCAGTAAATTAAAATTTGATTTCCTTCCTGTTTTCATTAATCCTACTAAGTTCTCCACTGCGGATAAACGACACACTTATCAAATTGATGTTTACTCAAAATGAATAGGAGGTATAACATAATAGAATCACTATACATCCATTCTTTTCCAGTCTAAGTCTTCCACCACTTCATTTTTTTACGGTCTCTACTCTCCTTGCATCTAATGAAATAAGAAAACTACTCTCATGGTAATGGTGTTCTAGTTTTTGTTAAAATTTTAAATGTTTTAAATCAAAAAGGTAGAAAATCACAAAGGAGCAAAGTATTCTGTACCCCGTGAGATAGGCCTTCTCAAATGGCCTGTCGTTTTTAAGCTAAGGGAGCCCTGATTTGATTTGAGCCTTTACTGATTGCCCATGTTCTCGGGGCCATAGATCATTATTTTCCTGGGGGGAGTGACAAACACATGTCAACTCATACAAGCTGTCATAATTAACAGGGTCAGCCTCACCCTGCACAAAGATTTTACAGCTTGTGGGACCACAATCTAGGTGACAGCAGACTGAGAGCAATTGGCACTAGCTCTAGTTAATTTTGCAGTTAACTGGTTATTCACAACACGTTTGCCATCAGATGTTTTCTGTGAAACACCACACAATACCTGACATAAGAATTATGACTGTTTAATTAGGGCTATAAAATACATCCTGTCATGGCAGACAGGAATATTTCAGAGATTTATAGTACAGTGGCTCTCTTTAAAGAGAAAAGGATTCTTTAGTTCTGGTTTAGTGCGTTAGAGATAATGTTAATGTTTTTAAAATATAGTTTAGGAAGAGAAAAGAGAAAACTGTGCAATCAAAATATTTACAGAAAAAAAAGGTATTACAAAAGAAAAGAGACAACAATGTAACAGAAAAAAAAAGGGATCAAGAATGAAAGTACTTAACCACTTGCCGACCGCTGCACGTCGATATACGTCGGCAGAATGGCAGTGGTGGGCAAATGGGCATACCTGTACATCCCCTTTAATTTGCCATCTAGTGGGCGCACGCGCCCGCCGCATACTGCGTGACCGTGCCCGCGGGTCCCGCATACTTTATGTCCGCCAGTGTCCCGCGATCTTGTCACGAAGCCGCAGAATGGGGAGATGTAAACAAGGCATTTCCCTGTTCTGCCTAGCAACATGACAGGGATCTACTGCTCCCTGTCATCAGGAGCAGTGATCTCTGTCACATTCATAGGCGTGCGCACAGGGTGTGCCAGGTGTGCCCAGGCACACCCTAATCACTCCCTGCAGTGCAGATTCCCCCTGCTGCCTGGTGTCCCCTCCAACAGCATGGCTGGCTTCCCACCTCTCCCATTGGCTACTGCAGTGGGCACACATAGATGATATTTCAGGATGAGTGGGGGAAAGGGCAATGTCATTTACCAGCCCCTTCTCTTTCTGAATGAACACAGTGAGAGATCAGTACCGTATTTTTGAGCTTTCAGGTGCACACCCTAATGCGACAGGCTGCGCACACCTATGGTCACATTGTAGTGAGACCATCCCCCCTACAGTTAGAATCACTCCCTAGGACACACTTAACCCCTTGATTGCCCCCTAGTGTTTAACCCCTTCCCTGCCAGTGTCATTTACACAGTAATTAGTGCATTTTTATAGCACTGATCGCTGTATAAATGACAATGGTCCCAAAATAGTGTCAAAAGTGTTCCGATGTGTCTGCCGCAATGTCGCAGTCACGATAAAAAACGCAGATCGCCGTCATTACTAATAAAAAAATAAAAATAATAAAAATGCCATAAATCTATCCCCTGTTTTGTAGACGCTATAACTTTTGCGCACACCAATCAATATACGCTTATTGATATTTTCCTTACCAAAAATATGTAGAAGAATACATATCGGCCTAAACTGAGGAAAAATCATTTTTTTATATATATTTTTTGGGGATATTTCTTATAGCAAATTTTTGTTTATAGCGCAAAAAATAAAAACCGCAGAGGTGATCAAATAACAGCAAAAGAAAGCTCTATTTGTGGGCAAAAAAAGGATGTCAATTTTGTTTGGGTGCAACGTCGCACGACCGCGCAATTGTCAGTTAAAGCGACGCAGTGCCGAAACGCAAAAAGTGCTCTGGTCAGGAAGGGTGTAAATCCTTCCGGGGCTGAAGTGGTTAAACAAAATCCTGGGTTCTGTGAGTTCTGGCAAAGTTCAGGCAATGGGCATGAGATAGATCAATCAAAAAAAAGGAAAAAACTCTAGGCTGATGCTCTTGATTTGATGATAAACAAGAGCTCCAGACTGGTGTTGCAGTCTTTTTATATGGACCTTCTAGCGGGCATCACTGTGCCCTCACATCACCCGATCACAAGGGTTAAGGTTTGGGAGTGCTAAAAGGTTTTTTAATCCTCCTCCAATGGGTCCTCCCAATGTGAGTGTTCTAAATTTATTCATATTTCAGGATTAATATTTTATACAACTCTCTGGAAACTCATTAATTCTGTAATGGAACACTTATTATCCAAGTGACATTGTGTAAAATTTTTAAAACCTGCTCTGTTTTTGATGAAAAACAACTTTAGTAGGTAATGCTACATTGTCCTGGCCTGCTTTTTCTTTCCCAACTTCCTTGTAAGATAACAATGTGCATTGTTTCCTTAATCTTTAACAGTATTTTAGGTTTCTACATAGTGTCATGTTACAGTCTATAGAACCTACTGAGTCAGCCTATGCTACCAATGGGGGTATATTGTGCCTGCAAGTGCTTAAATATCAGGATAAATCCACTTTAAAGGGGTTGTAAAGGTACATGTTTTTTCACCTTAATGCATTCTATGCATTAAGGTGAAAAAACATCTGAGCATTAGCGGGCCCCCCGAGCCCCCGTTTACTTACCTGATTCCTCGAAAGTCCCGCACCGTGAACACGCAGGCTTCTCGGTCGGCTTCTCGGCTTATTCATTGGTTGATTGAAAGCAGCACAGTCATTGGCTCGCGCTGCTGTCAATCATATCCAATGATGCGGCGAGCCGGGGAGCGGGGCCGAGTGATACAGTGAGCGGCTATGGCCACCGGCTGTATCACAGGAGTGCGCCCGCAAGAACTTTCCACCATGCGAGCTTGCTCGCATGAAGGTGGAAAGTTCTTGCGGGGGGGAGCCGAGACAGCCGCCGAGGGACCCCAGAAGACCAGGTTTGGGGCCACTCTGTGCAAAACGAGCTGCACAGTGGAGGTAAGTATAACATGTTTGTTATTAAAAAACAAAAAACAAAGCTTTAGTGTTCCTTTAACTTTGAGGCAATCACACCCCTTCCAACTTTTTGAAATGTGATATTTTACAAGAAATTATTTTATCAGATACTATAATTGTAGATTTGGATGAACAAAGGTCTTAAATCGCCATACACAATACATTTCAGGGCTAATGAGTACTATGGGAAGCCCTAATTAAAATGTGAGCAGCTATTTATGCTATCCTCCTAAATCAGTGGTTCTCAACCTTTCTAGTCCCGTGACCCCTTGATAAAATTTTCCATGTTGTGGGGACCCCTAACAGTGAAATAATTTTCATAGCGTGAGTTGTCAGTACCCAAGGCAAGACAAGTAATTTGCGCCCCTAACCCACGGATATTTAGCGCTCCCTGAGTCCCTTCCACTCGTACAGTATTATAAGCCCTTATGGTACATTTTAGGATGTACCACTTTCTGTCTTTGTTCTCCTTTCTTTCCCTTTTATCTCTCTCTATCCTAATTTCTTGCCCCCCTCCCCCATCCCTCTCTCTAGCCGTCTTTCTTGTTCCTTCTCTTATTCTTTCTCCCCATTTATTTGTCCCACCTCCTCTTTTCCTCTCCTTTCCATGTATTCTCTATTTTCATTCCTTCTCTTACACTTTGTGGGGGTGTGGGGGGAATGGGATGAGTGGCAATGCTGGCAGGAAATTGGCATGAGTGGCAGTGCTGGTGGGGGGTGGTGGGATCAGTGGCAGTGCTGAGGGGAGTTCTGATCAGCCAACTTAGGTGCTCTTGATCAAGGTCATCTACTGATCTGAGAACTGTAGTGGGGACTTTTAATGGCATTGGCAATTATAATCACAGGTAGGGTAACTTACTGTGTCTCCAACTTTGTGGTGTCTCGCAGCAGTGACAAAATCAGGAGATAGAGTCTCCTTCAGCCCCTCCCATGCCACATTCCTCACCAGTCAACTGACCTCTAGTTTCTGCCCCCCAGCAATGCCATGAACTGAATGGGTGGCTGCGAAGAGGCTGAGTGGGCGGCCGTGGGCTCCAAGAACAGCCCAGCTGGGCGGCCACAGGCTCCATGGACAGCCCTGCTGGGCGTCCGCGAAAAGGCTGGGAGAGCAGTGCGGGCTTCAGGAACAGCCAAGGATTTGGTGACCCCTGGCAAATCGTCATTCGACCCCTGAGGGGGTCCCGACCCCAGGTTGAGAACCACTGTTCTAAATGCTAGTAGACTTGTGCAGTGAGTTCCTCAATTTCTTAAATTGTGAGTCTGTGGGGTTTATTTACCAAGGGCAAGTAGACTTTTCACTTTGAAAGTGCAGTTGCACACTGCAAGGGAATTTGCTCCAGAGCTTAGTAAATGAGGTAAATCTGCTTCCATCCTCCAATCATATGCATTGTGATGGGTTATTGGGTATTCTTTGCACAGGAAAGCTTAACCGCATTCACTAAGCTCTTGTGATAATTCCCATTCAGAGTGCAACTGCACTTTCAAAGTGAACAATTTATTTCCCCTTAGTAAATAACCCCACTGACACATGGAAAGAATGCAGCAAGTGGAGCCGGTGATATCAGAAGTAATTATATTCATATTTCAGGATTAACATATTTTACATTCAGGCAACCAACATATTATTACACAGAATTATGCTGCCAGCTGATAGGAGAAACCTTGTGATTAGTCTCTATGTGTAGACTTCTCAGAAAGAAATGTTTCTCAGTTGCTCAGAGCGGACCTGAGAACTGAGTGATCAGCAGTCTTTGATCGCTCAGTTCTCAGTGTAGAGCTGGCGGGGGAACAGCTGCAGCATCGGATCCATCATAGGCGTGCGCACAGGGTGTGCCAGGTGTGCTTGGGCACACCCTAATCACCCTGTGTGGTGCAGATTCCTCCTGTTTAGACCCCTGATAATTCACCAAAGCCCCTTAACGGGGCTCCTAAAAAAAATTAAAAAGCTAATAAAAACTACTGACACTGTCCACTGCCCTACTGACACCAATCTCTGCCCTACTGACACTGTCCACTGCTCTGCTGACACTGTCAGTATACTGTATATATACATACACACACACGCAAATATGTTTAAGCTTTGAGGTGCACACCCTAATTCTATGGGATCCATGCTGTAGCCATCTAGGTGAGTGGTCTTGGTGAGACGGCTAGCACATTAACCTAAAGCTGTACATGTTGGTGCTGACTTACAGCACTCCTAAATGTAAGTGTAAATGTAAGTGTGCATTGTTTTACTTACCTGTTTTTACTTATCTGCAATAAACATATTGCGCTATGATTCTCTATATGTTTCTCCCAAGCCTTTATGTTTGATCATTGCCAATGAGATACTTTGTGGTTTAGAGTCATCGTTTTCATATACAGTTGTGCTCATAAGTTTACATACCCTGGCAGAATTTATGATTTATTGGCCATTTTTCAGAAAATATGAATTATAACATAAAAACTTTTTTTTTCACTCATGGTTAGTGTTTGGCTGAAACCTTTTTTCATCAATCAACTGTGTTTACTCTTTTTATATCTTAATCACAAAAGAAACTAACCAAATGACCCTGATCAAAACTTTACATACCCCAATTCTTAATACCGTGTATTGCCCCCTTTAACATCAATGACAACTTGAAGTCTTTTGTGGTATTTGTGGATGAGGCTCATTATCTTCTCAGATGGTAAAGCTGCTCATTCCTCTTGACAAAAAGCCTCCTGTAAATTTTTGGGCTGTCTTGCATGAACTGCACGTTTGAGATCTCCCCAGAGTGGCTCAATAATATTGGCCACTCCAAAACCTTCACTTTATTCTGCTGTAGCCAATGACAGGTCAACTTGGCCTTGTGTTTTGGATCATTGTCATGTTGGAATGTCCAAGTACGTCCCATGTGCAGATTCCTGGCTGATGAATGCAAATGTTCCTCCAGTATTTGATAACATACTGCATTCATCTTGCCATCAATTTAGACCAAATTTCCTGTGCCTTTGTAGCTCACACATCCCCAGAACATCAGTGATCCACCTCCGTGTTTCACAGTAGGAATGGTGTACCTTTCATCATGGGCCTTGTTGACTCCTCTCCAAATGTAGCGCTTATGGTTGTGGCCAAAAAGCAAAATTTTGGTGTCATCACTCCAAATGACTGTTTTCAGAGAGTCCTGTATTTCACCTTAGTGAAAGTGAAAGTTATTTGTGGGTTTTTCTTTGCATCCTGAACAGTTTTACTGGCAGTTGTGGCCTAAATTTTAGTTGGTAGTTGGTCTACCTGATCGTGGTTTGGTTTCAACAGAACCCCTCATTTTCCACTTCTTGATTAGAGTTTGAACACTGCTGATTGGCATTCACAATTCCTTGTGTATCGCACAAACCCCTCTGTCTTTACCTGCATTTAATTAGGCTCCTCGCAGGCAGAGAGAGGCACACCGCACCACAAGATACCCTCCTGTGTGAGGAGGTTGAGCGTTGTTAGTTTCGGGCCTCCCTGTGGCTGGATTTGAATCCTCCCGAGAATGATTCTCACCTCTATCTTGAATAGATGCGAGTCTTTATTTCTCCCCAGTAATGCAACTGTCCACACCAACTGAAAGTCCAACTTCTATATTTATTTCACACTGGATAACAAATAGTCTCTTTAACAGCAGACAGGTTGGAACAAGACACAGGACAGCTTAGGTGGGAGGAGGTCCAGGCACAAACTCTAATGATTTCCTTGGACTGTTCAGGTTTCACAAACAGTTTTGGCGCACAATCTCTGCCACAGACCGTGAGGTTGGTCTCTGCCACAGACCTGGTGAATAGAAGTCACTGCCACTGACTTGGTGAATAGAAGTCACTGCCACTGACTTGGTTAACGGGTCACTGCCACTGACCTGGTGAATAGGGCCTTGCCCTCTGAAGTCACTGCCACTGACTCAGTGAATAGAAGTCACTGCCACTGACTCTGTGAATAGAAGTCACTGACACTGACTTGGTGAACGGGTCACTGCCACTGACCTAGTGAATAGGACCTTGCCCTATGTCACTGCCACTGACTCTGTGAATAGAAGTCACTGCCACTGACTCGGTGAACTACCTTCTTGAAGTGTTTGGCCCATGTAAAGGAGAAAACCATCCCTCCGCAGAGTTACCAGAGGCCCTCACCGTCACCACGACTCTGCGCTGGGTCTTCGGAAAGGGTTACCTCCCTGGCCTCCTCATCTCAGATACGGGTCCCCTCGCAAGGCGGCACCCTGGGAGCTCTCGATCTCTGGCGGACCCCAGCCGAAGGTTGCTGGGCCCCGGGCCTTCAAAAATAGTACCTTACCCCAGACTGAAGGTGTCCGGGATGGAACAGGAACCAGGCCTCCGGGCCTAGGGCACCCGGAGATGACCCACGCACACCCAGGCTGAAGGTGCCTGGGCGTGGACGAAGACGACCCCAATGGAAGATGGCCGCCCCCTTTTATACCCTCTCCCGACAGGCACAGCAGGTTCCCCGCCCTGCCGCACTACTGCCGAGAGGGGACAAAAAGAGCACAGCCCTGTATCAGTGGTTCAACCCTGGCCCACTGCAACAGCGCCACCTGTAGGCCACAGGGAACTGCACACCAACATCATCTCCCATGGACAGAAATGGTCCATTAGCCCTAACAATTAGTGTGTCTGAGCCTAATTACCACTCAGACACTTCCCCTAAATTTAACACCCCGCTACACTTGGATATCTTTTTATATCCATTTCCTGTTTTATACAGTTCAACTACCTTTTCCTCAGATCCTTCGACAATTCTTTTGCTTCCCCATGACTCAGAATCCAGAAACGTCAGTGCAGCGCTGGATGAAAGATGCAAGCGCTGCACTGACGTTTCTGTCAGGAGTCCAGAAACTCATTGACCTTTTATACACACACACTAATTACAAGCAAACAGATCACAAGTGAGGATGGTTACCTTTATTAACCATTCAAACCCCTTTGTGTCAACTTGTGTGCATGTTATCAGGCCAAAATCACCAGGGTATGCAAACTTTTGATCAGGGTCATTTGGGTTGTTTCTGTTGTCATTATCATTTAAAAAGAGTAAACACAGTTGATTGATAATAAATGGCTTCAGCCAAACACTAACCATGAGTGAAAAAAATGTTTTTGCGTTATCATTCAAATTCTCTGAAAAATGGCCAAGAAATCATAAATTCTGCCAGGGTATGTAAACTTATGAGCACAACTGTATGTTGCTGGTTGAAAGAGTTCAATATTGCTATAAGGCGTATTTATTATAAAGTTCTGGTGAGTTTGTATTTCTCATGCATGATTTGTGGTGGAGCACTATTTGAAGGATAAATTTGTCCCCGCACTTTTTTTTGGATCACAGTGAATGGACCGTACTGTGAAGACTTATTGAGGATTTTTTTTTTGGATTATTTTTTGTATATTTTTTAATTATTGATTTATTATGAACTTTATTACCATGGGTTGTTTCATATGAATTTGTCACATATGTTAAATGATTAAGTTGTTTTACAATTATCACATGAGTTAGCGCCACACATTTTTCTATATATTTTTTTTCCAAATTTGGAGTGCTCTCTTCCACTTTAAAAGGGGCAGCTTTACTCATTACTATTCACAATTATTAGGGCCATCATTTGTCACCTTATATATATATATATATTCACATCTAGGGGAGTATGTACGGTATGTATTTTTTTTTTTATTCCCACACTTCTCTTATAATAAGAGATTGCAGGGTGCAGTAACTAAAAGCGACTAATAGGAACTATATTTACCGATATAAGTTAAGCTTGGTTCACATTTTTTCAGCTGCAGTGCATTACGGTAATGCACATATTACCACAATGCACGTTAACGAATATTACACGCGTCAGTACACTGTGATGCCATTCATTTTGAATGACACCCCAGTCCCAGTGCACTAAGGCAATAAAGCTCCAATGCACGTATTGCCGCACAGCACAGTGCAACACAGTAACACACTACTCTACGTTGCAGTGTGCTGTATGGACAAACTTAGTACATGTCCATTTTTTGGACATTTTGGTATGTGTTTGCAGCTCTTTCATTTCATTCACGTTAATGTGTGTTAAAATGTGCAATAGCACATCATACCAGAAAAGTGTGAACCTAGCCTTAAAATACTTTCACCGTACCGATATCACCGTACTTGTCACTGCAGAATTAAATAGGTAACAACAAGCATTTTGTTCTGTGTTTCTTTATTGCTTTATAAAGCAGCACGTTAGTTCACCCAGGGGGAGTGTAGAAAGAATTGTGTTTCTCAAGCAGATTTTTTTACTCTCTGGAAACTCATCCCTGTAATGGAACACTTATTATCCAAGTGACATTGTGTAAAAATGGTAATACCTGCTCTGTTTTTGATGAAAAACAACTTTAGTAGGTAATGCTACATTGTCCTGGCCTGCTTTTTCTTTCCTAACTTCCTTGTAAGATAAAAATGTGCATTGTTTCCTTAATCTTTAACAGTTTTTCAGGTTTCTACATAGTGTCATGTTACAGTCTATATAACCTACAGAGTCAGCATATGCTACCAATATGGATATATTTTGGCTATGTAGCTGCAAGTGCTTAAATATCAGGATAACCCCACTTTAACTTTGAGGCAGTCACACCCCTTCCAACTTTTTAAAATGTGATATTTTACAAGAACTATTTTTTTTCTACAGATATTATAATGTAGATTTGGATGCACAAAGGTCTTACATCCCAATACACAATACATTTCAGGGCTAATGAGCCATTGTACTATGGGAAGCTTAGGTAAGCACCCTTGGCCCATCCCAAAGCATATATCTTTATCATTTTTATGCATGACTGTACTTTTACTTTGTTAACTGTATAGTTATTGATTAACTGTCAATCAAATTATAGATATTCTCCTGACGAAGTGGCATTAGACCACAAAACTAGTTGAGATGCTCCTCGTGACCCTCAATCCCACTGTGATTTTCCCCTTTTGGGGACCATTATACTGGTGATATGTATGGCTTGTCACTATGCTTTTAAATTGTACATGATTTTGTGTTTTATTGATTTTGTATTAATAAAAACTCTTTATATATGTGTTTCCACACTTGATTCTAACTACTTACCTTTACTGTAATAGTCCTATTGGTTTTTTGGTTTGGGGACCAAAAATCCGACACCTTTATATCACTGTACTATGGGAAGCTCTAATTAAAAGTAAATTATGAGCAACTATTTATGCTATCCCTGCTAAATTCTAGTAGCCTTGTGTAGTGGGTTCCTGAATTTCATAAATTGTGAGTCTGTGGGGTTTTATTTACCAAGGACAAGTAGACTCATCACTTTGCAAGTGCAGTTCCACACTGCAAGGGAATTTGCTCCAGAGCTTAGTAAATGAGGTAAACCTGCTGACTTCCATGATCCAATCACGTGCAAGCACAAATGCCATATTTTTTTATTTTTCTTGCATGTGATTGGGTATTCTTTGCACAGCAAAGCTTAACCACATTCACTAAGCTCTTGTGATAATTCCCAGAGTGCAACTGCACTTTCAAAGTGAACAATTTATTTCCCTTTTAGTAAATTCCCCCACTGACACATGGAAAGAATTCAGCAAGTGAAGCAAATGATATATGAAGTAATTATATTCATATTTCAGGATTAACATATTTTACATTCAAGCAACCAACATATTATCACAGAATTATGCTGCGAGCTGATAGAGACTAATCATGAGGTTTCTCCTATGTGTAGACTCCTCAGAAAGAAATGTTTCTCAGTTGCTCAGAGCAGACCTGAGAACCGAGCGATCAGCAGTCTTTGATCGCTCCATTCTTGGTATAGAGCTGGTGGGGTGTAGACTCTTCACTTTGCAAGTGCAGTTGAGCTCTGCAAGGGAAATTGGCTCCAGAGTTTAGTAAATGAGGTAAATCTCTGCTGACTTCCATCATCCAATCATGTGCAAGCATAAATGCCATTATTTTTCTTGCAAGTGATTGGGTATTCTATGCACAATAAAGCTTAAAGAGGAAGTAAACCTTCTTTTAAAAAAAAAAAAAAGACACCCTGCAAGGCAAAGGCATAATGAGCTAGTATGCATAGCATACTAGCTCATTATGAAGTACTTACCTGAGATCGAAGCCCCCTCCTCCCTCGGCGCCATCTCTCCAGGACTCACTTCCGCATATCGCGGCTTCGGCGCTGTGACTGTCCGAAGACGCGATGACGTCACTCCCCCGCATGCGCGAGGGTGCCGACACTTACGGCTTCCCATCACGGCTTCTTCACTCTCTCAGTGCGACTGCGCGCCATTGTCTACGGCACATGCGCCGTAGACAACGGTGCCTTTCTTTTGCAAATATCTCCTAAACCGTGTAGGTTTAGGAGATATTTGTTGCACCTACAGGTAAGCCTTAATCCAGGCTTACCTGTAGGTGAAAGTGTGTTGTAAGAGTTTACAACCACTTTAACTGCATTCACTGCAGCAAGTGGAGCCAGTGATATGCAGAATTGTTCTGGGTCAGTATTTGTACTGATCAATAAAATAGCCAGGCAGCTAGGTTTTTAGAAGGAAGTTCGAAATAGCTAATTTCTCTTATAACATTATAAATTCCTTTATCCCGAAACTGCTGGCAAACTGTAATATATGTTGTTTTGTGTAAATATTACATGTATTTTTTTTCTGCTAGTATAATTATGTAAAATCTGTTTTAATAATAAATGAAACAACATAATGCCGACTAGCGTCTGCTAGGATAATTGACCAAATTTCTGTGGATTAGCCCCTGACCACGTAAGATCAACTCTTTCTTCATATAGTCTGTTTATGTGGTTGGAAAGCTGCACATTGCACAAGCATATCTGACTGCATTTCAAAGCTTGTCTAGTCATTTTACTTTCAAATCCAATGAGAGCATAAGCAAATATGATAATCTATTTAGAACCATACCCATTGTAATATGAGTAAACAGACATGGGTCCCTTTTTCACCCCGAGTCAGTCTACTGGTTCCAATTCAAATATATAGTGAGGGAAATGACGGTGTTTCTACCCTAAACATTGAAAATAATTAGTAACACCTTGAATAATTAAGTTATTTTTATGTAACCCTTGTCTATAGCTTACATTTGATCTAAAATTATATTGCCTATACCTCCTTCCACAAGGGTATAAGAATAATGGACCAAAGGGTAGTCCTTTTTGACATTTGAAGATGAAACTGGGCATATTTTGGAATTAAAAATTTAAAAGTGCTCAAGTTCAAATTAATATTCAGCCCAAGCACAAAATATTAATAACCATCCTTAATTTTAAATAAAAAAAGTGCTCCAGTGCAAATTCATATGGTTCAAACAGTGTCAAACTCACGTCACACTCACGTCACATCCATTATGAAGGTGCTATTCTAAGATGGGGATAATCCATCTCCAAATCTTCTCACCAAAAAACACTTCTCTTCTAGGGCCACACCATATGGTATAGACCACATAAATTAACAGGATGATCAAGCAGCACATATCTTAACCTCCCTGGCGGTATGATTATGTGAGATTTTTGGTGCTGAAAGCGATACAATGTTTTGCATGGAAATTTGGCATTTTATATTGTAGGCCTGTAATTCTTAGAAATAACTCACTTAAATCTGTCCAAACAAGAGTCTAGTAGACACGGGTATGATAAAGTTTGAAACACAAAATCATAAATTATAATATAATAAATAACTATAAATAATTCTAACAAATAATAATATAATAATAATAAAAATTATTCAATAATGTAATCAAATCAAAAACACTGAAATTTGCTCAGTTGCCGAATTGTCGCTGTCATTACTTTCAGTGTTTTATGACGAATTTTCCCACAAATTGCTATCACTCAATTCTGCAAGTGATTCTAATTTATTATCGCTATTTTCTAGCTGGTCTAAAACCACTTTTGACGTAAACGGACACTTTTTGGTTGCTATGGACAATCACCAGTTTCCAGGCAGAAAGAAGAGTATTTATAATATAAAACTGCATGCAGGGCACTGGACAAACCACTAGGGACAAAGGGGATGTGTAATTATTTGATACAGTATTAAAATCTGTAAGATTACAGTGTACTGTATGCAGTGGCGTAGCATGGGGGGCCAGGGGGCGGTTGCCCCGGGCGCAAAATTTAGAGGGGCGCAGCGGCAGGCAGCAGGTTATCTGCAGCTCTTCTCCTGCGCTGTGCAGTCTAGGAGATTGTGAGCTCTTCTGCTTCGCTATGAGAAAGAAGTTGCGGTGCAGTCCCAGCTTAGGCTCCAGCGGTGACTGACTCAGCAGTGAGTAAATGTACACTGAAGACCATCCATGATGATCCCAGGGATTGTGACCGTGCAGAGACTGGGGGGAAGGAGGAGGGCAGGCGACTCACGAGGCATCCTCTTCATTACACGCCACTCCCCACACACAAGGTCCAGGAAACCGGCTCATGCTACATGCTGTCCATCCACTTAGCCCGCCCCACAGCCCGGACTCCCAACCACCGCCGCTTCTCCTGAGTCCTGCCTGTGCCTGTCAATGTGCTGCTACGCGGCCCCGGCACTCTGACCCTGCACCGACCACCCCAGGACTGGAGGAAACCGGTGCCAGGAGGAAGAGGATGAGGCATCATCCACACAGACAGAAGCCCCTCCTTACCGGCAGCTGCACGGACATTGTGAGTACTCCTCTACAGAGGAAAGCGCTGTACGGGATGATGGCAGCTGGAGGGGGGGCTGGGCTGAGCTCTGAACTGGAATCTGTGGGAAAGAAAGCACCCCCCTCAACCCTGCATGCCACACACTGCGCACCCCTCAACCCTGCAAGCCACACACAGCGCACCCCCCTCAACCCTGCAAGCCGCACACAGCGCACCCCCCTCAACCCTGAAAGGCACACACAGTGCACCCCCTCAACCCTGCACGCCACCCACAGCGCACCCCCCTCAACGCTGCACACAGCGCACCCCCTCAACCCTGCACTCCGTACACAGCGCACCTCTAAACCCTGAATTCCGTACACCGCGCACCTCTAAACACTGCATTCGGTACACAGCACACCTCTCAACCCTGCACTCCATACACAGCGCACCTCTGAACCCTGCATTCTGTACAAAGTGCATCCCTCAGCCTTGCACTCCATACACAGCGCACCCCCTCAACCCTCATTGCTAATAATTAGTTCTAGTTCTTCTTTTCTGTCTATTGGTGGGTCCCGTCACTTCCGCAGTCTGTTGTGTGCAGGCAGTGAGATGATGTACTGTAACCTTAAGCAACAAATCAGTGGGTTGTAATGATGTGCTGTAACCTCTAGCAACCAATCAGTGAGCCGTAATGATGTGCTGCAATGTCTAGCAACCAATTAGGGAGCATTAATAATGTGCAGTAACCTCTAGCAACCAGTGAGTGGTAATGATGTGCAGTAACCATCAACAACCAATCAGTGAACAGAAATGATCTGCTGTAATCTCTAGCAAGCAATCAGTGAGCAATAATAATGTGCAGTAACCTCTAGCAAACAATGGGTAAGCGGTAATTATATGCAGTATCATCTAGCAACCAATCAGTGAGCATTAATACTGTGTGTAGTGGTCAGTATAGCAATCAAGTAGGTCAGTGTAGTGATCATTATAGCAATCAGGTAGGTCAGTGTAGTGGTCAGTGTAGGAATCAGGTAGGTTAGTATAGTGGTCAGGTAGGTCGGTGTAGGAATCAGGTTGGTCAGTACTACTGAACTAGCGGAAGGGACTCAGAGAGTGCTAAAAATCCACAGGTTAGGGGGGTGCAAATCTCCTTCCCTGCCCCGGGCGCTGACAACCCACGCTACGCCACTGACTGTATGTATTGTGTGTTTTTCACTTTTTGAATTTAGCGCCGAGCTCCATCCCCGTGCGTCGCAACGCTCGCAGGGAACGGAGCTCGGCACTGTGAATCGAGCGGAGGTCACAGCCCGCACACATAGCGGGGAGACATCGCAGGATTCAGGGGACAAGGTAAGTAACCTGTACATCAGGGGTACTGAATTAAAATTCACGGGGGTCCGGTCGGAAAAATTTTGTTCCAGCGGAGGTCCGAATGCCATATTGGTGCTATGACTCCACATGATGTCCTCCACTTCACAGCGCCTCCCACCACCACACACATGCACACACCATTACGATCCACACACATCACAATTTGTGCTTTTTTTCCTTTCAACTTTATTGAAATGTCAAAATACATTTAATTCATTTTTATGCACCACAGCTCAGTTGCGGTGCATAGAAACAGTATGCATTTTGCACCACACTGCTCAGTACGCAGGGGCGCTGTTTCTGTGTGAACAGGACACATAGAAAACAATTGTTTTCTATTGCCCTTGCAGAGACGTGTTTTGCTAGTGCAGAAATTAGACCTCCTTTTACATTAGTGTCTTCAGTCCCCCACTTCACATCACAGCCCCCCCTTTACATCAGTGTCCTCAGCCCCCACTTACGTCACATCTCCCCTGCCTCATCACAAACCCCCCATCACAGACTGACCGCCCAAATCACAGACTGACCCCCCATCACAGACCTCTCATCACAGACTGACCCCCCATCACAGACCTCTCATCACAGACTGACCCCCCATCACAGACCCCTCATCACAGACTGACCCCCCATTACAGACTGGCCCCCCATCACAGACCCCTTATTACAGACTGACCCCCCATCACAGACCCCTCATCACAGACTGACCCCCCCATCACAGACCCCTCATCACAGACTGACCCCCCCCATCACAGACCTCTCATCACAGACTGACCCCCCATCACAGACCTCTCATCACAGACTGACCCCCCATCACAGACCCCTCATCACAGACTGACCCCCCATTACAGACTGGCCCCCCATCACAGACCCCTTATTACAGACTGACCCCCCATCACAGACCCCTCATCACAGACTGACCCCCCCATCACAGACCCCTCATCACAGACTGACCCCCCCCATCACAGACCTCTCATCACAGACTGACCCCCCATCACAGACCTCTCATCACAGACTGACCCCCCATCACAGACCCCTCATCACAGACTGACCCCCCCATCACAGTCCCCTCATCACAGACTGACCCCCCCATCACAGACCCCTCATCACAGACTGACCCCCCCATCACAGACCCCTCATCACAGACTGACCCCCCATCACAGACCCCTCATCACAGACTGACCCCCCATCACAGACCCCTCATCACAGACTGACCCCCCATCACAGACCCCTCATCACAGACTGACCCCCCATCACAGACCCCTTATTACAGACTGACCCCCCCATCACAGTCCCCTCATCACAGACTGACCCCCCCATCACAGACCCCTCATCACAGACTGACCCCCCATCACAGACCCCTCATCACAGACTGACCCCCCATCACAGACCCCTCATCACAGACTGACCCCCCATCACAGACCTCTCTCGATATCAAAAAACACTGTCCTTTACAGCACAGCACAGCACTTCTCCCCTCCCCACAAAACCCTACCTTTTTCACACAGGACATGAAGCGTGGGCGCTCTGGACCATGGGCGGGACTTTTCACGTTAAAAGTGAGTGATTTATTGCTGGGACCGCCCCGCTGCCTAGCAACCAATCACCCACTTTTTAACTTAAAAGTCCCGCCCTTTGTCCAGAGCGGCCGCGCCTCATGTTTTGTGTGATTTTAGACAGGCAGTGTGGGGAGGGGCAGTGCAGAGATATTAGAGAAGGCACGGACCCGCCGCGCCTGCCATGCTGTGTATATAGCAGCATCGGCAGCGGCAGGCGGGCGAGCCAGGTGAGCCGGCGACAGGGAGAGGACGCTACTTGGCGAGGCTGCGGTCCGGACAGAATGGCCACTGGGGCCGGATCCGGCCCGCGGTCCGCCATTTAGTGACGCCCGCTGTACATGGATCCTGCGATGCGATCCCGAGTGTGGCTCGGGGTTACCGCTTTTGGTACTGAAAAATTCCCCCCCGAGCCACACTCGGAAATACCGCCAGGGAGGTTAAATTCTCCTCCAGCTCTGTAGGAATATATGTTAACCATTGTTATTCAGGGTCTTTGTACAAATACAATGTTTTAAATTACTTTATTCAAGATCACACTTTTATTCCATTGATAGTGATGCCTCTGTCCTCAGATCTATCTTTTTCTATATCCAAAATATTACACTGGTCTCTAAGAATCTCAATGAAGGATAACCTGCCCAAAATAACAAAACAGCAGAAATGTAAAATTAGACAAAGAATCATCTTTTATTTCCAAAGGATACTCATGGTTAGAGTTTCTGTTCGTGCTTGGGTAAATGAGAATTCCTGAAATTTGCGGATTTAGATTCAGAATACTTTATTAATCCCAAAGGGAAATTACTAAAATACAATTACATTCAACAAGACAACACAAAGATCACAAAAACAAGACACAACAATAAAAATAATTACCAATAACAGCAATTATTATCACATAAAACTAAGGTAATGTTGAACTGTAATTAACCATACCATCCTTTTAAAACACTACATACTGTAGAATAAATAACACTGACTAAAAAAATAATAGAAAATCCAACTACCAACATGCAGATTACACCACGATCCTAAAATCTGACCAATAGTATGCTCCTTCTGACAATTGTTGTCCAACTTTCTGCCAAGTTTGGTTGGTTGTCAGATTTTCTGATGGTCCATCACACAAAAGTTGAAAGTACAAACACACATGCTCAGAATCAATGCTCACCAAACTGAAATTAGCAGAAGGGGCCCAAAGAGTAGTGCTCAAGAGCTGAAATTCCTCGTAGTGCGTCACTACGTTTGTGTTTGTTGCCCGACAATTGCGTACCGTTAGTATGCAAGACAGGATCCAGGCACACGCCCTTAAGACAAGAATCAGACGCTCGGTTGGTCAACAATCGGTTTGTGTGTAAGAGTCTTAACAGTACCAAAAAATCATCACACATAGTTAACCTAATACCAACATAATCTAAAAACTACATAAACATCTGGATCATAAACCAGATTAAATCATCACATCCAGCACTCAGAGAAGAATTATATAATTTGATGGCCACAGGCAAAAATAATTTCTTGTGTCACTCTGTGGTGCATCATGGTTGTAACACTCTATCACTGAAGATACTCCTCAGACTGACCAGCGTATTGTGGAGTGGGTGGGAGGAGTTGGCCAACACTGAACTTACCTTGGACAACATTCTCCTCTCTGACAATGTTGTTAAAGACTCCAACTCCAATCCAACAACACACTGGCCTTGTGAATTCGTTTATTGAGTTTGTTGGTGTCGGCTGCCCCAAGTCTGATTATCCAGCATGCAACCGCATACAGGAGTGCACTGGTCACCAAAGGCTCATAAAACATTTTCAGCATCGTCCGGCAGATGTTAAAAGAACTCATTTTCCTCAAAAAATAGAAGCAGCTCTAGCCCTTCCTATAGAGTACTTCAGAGTTCTTGCTCCAGTCAAACTTCTCAAATCCCCAACCAGCTCCTTAGTCACATGTAAATACAGACAATTTTCCTCACACCATGGGCCTATTTCACTAAGAATAAGGAGAAAAATTAGTCGCTCTACATCTAGTTACTCAGAATTAAGCCAATTAAGACCTCAACTAGGTGAACTTGCAAACGGAAAAGTGAGTAAGTGAGCATTAGTAAATTCCAATTCGGCATAGTCACGGTTCGATAACTGCCAATTGCCAATGAGTTTCCCATATGGAACTGCACTGCAGTATTTAGTTATGATCATGTGTGCAGGGCCGGATTAACATAGGGGCTATTGGAGCTGCAGCTCCAGGCCCCTTCCTCAAGATAGGCCCATTTGCCCAAAAAAAAAAAAAAAAAAAGATCGACTTCGAGGATTGTAGCTCGGCAACCAGGGGACACAGAGACCCCATATTTGGGGGGTATTTTGACCCCACCACTGGTCAAAATATGGGGCTGCTATCATTTATGGTTCCGGAGATATGAGGATGCTTGCGCAGCCTGTCAGAAGCTATATACAGAACGGCCAGTTTAAATACACGCTGACACACTCTGCAGCAGAGAGGATGAGCTCACAGTGCTTATAATAATTATTTGTTTATTACTAAGACTGCTTTCACACTATGCCACCCCGAGCATTGGCGGTAAAATAGCGGTAAAACGCTGCTATTTTACCGTCGGATTTGCGGCACATTTCGGCCGCTAGTGGGGCGCTTTTAACCCCCGCTAGCGACCGAGAAAGGGTAAAAACTGCCCGAGATGCACCGCTACAGCGGCGTATTGCCGGCGGTATGGCGGTGCTGCCCATTGATTTCACCGCTCCTAATGCGCTCCAAAGAAGTTGCTGGCAGGACTTTTTCTGATGCCCTGCCAGCGCACCGCTCCAGTATGAAAGCCCTCAGGCTTTCACACTGGAGTGAATAGAGCAGCTGTTTAAGGGCGGATTGCAGGCACTATTTTTAACGCTATAGCGCCTGCAAAATGCCCTCAGTGTGAAAGGGGTCTTATAGTAATTAACCCCTTGCCACCCAGGCCAATTCTGACACTTCTCTCCTAAATGTAAAAATCATCATTTGTTTTTTGCTAGAAAATTACTCTCAAACCCTCAAACATTATATATTGTTTTAGCAGACACCCTATGGAATAAAATGGTGGTCTTTGCAACTTTTTATGTTACACGGTATTTGCACAGCAATTTTCCAAACATTTTTTTTTTGGAAAGAAACAGTTTAAATCATAAAAATAATAAAAAACACTAAAGTTAGCACATTTTTTTTTGTATACTAAGCGATGCTTTAATTTTTTTTACAGGTTACATGTTTAGAGATACAGAGGAGGTCTAGTGCTAGAATTATTGTTCTCACTCTAACGATCGTGGCCTATGTAACCTGTGTGTATCTGGCTCTGATACTAGCCAGGGCCTACCCAGCCACTGACTAGTACCTCTCCCCAGCCTGTCCCCACACACCCTCTCACCTGCTGACCTGTGGATGGGGGAATCACTCCTGCAGTGTTATTGTGTTCTGCCTGCGAATACAATGATCAGTGTTGCTAACTATAGCTGGCAGCACTGATTATTTTGGGAAAAACCTGACAGGCTGGTTGTACTCAAGTCAGATAATAGATTGACTTGTGTAAAACCAGCTAGCCCATACATAGATCGACTATGACTGGTCTCTGCTTAATTGGCTTAATTTCAATCCATGTATGGCCCGCTTAACCACTACACAGTCCCTAAACATCCTTCCACACACCTTTACATTTTTCCTTCCCAGATTCCCTTCATCCTCCTCACCTGTACATACTCTCCACACTTCTCTCCTGAGCATACTGCTCACTGTCATACCCTCCACACTTCTCTCCTATACATAGTGCCCACTGTCATACCCTACACACTCCTCTCCTGTACATAGTACCCGCTGTCATACACTTCTCTCCTGTACATAGTGCCCACTGTCGTACTCTCCACACTCTTCTCCTGTACATACAGCTCACTGTCATACCCTCCACACTCCTCTCCTGTGCATACTGCTCACTGTCATACCCTCCACGCTCCTCTCCTATACATAGTGTCCACTGTCATACCCTCAACACTTCTCTCCTATACATAGTGCCCACTGTCATACCCTCTACACTTCTCTTCTATACATAGTGCCCACTGTCATACCCTCCACACCTCTATCCTGTACATACTGCCCACTGTCATATCCTCCCCACTCTTCACTGTCATACCCTCCACACTTCTCTCCTATACATAGTGCCCCCTGTCATACCCTCTACACTTCTCTTATGTACATACTGCTCACTATCTTACCCTCTACACTCATCTCATGTATATACTGCTCAGTATCATACCGCCCACACTCCTCTCCTGTACATACTGCCCACTTTCATAAACTCCTCTATTGTGCATAGTGCCAGCTGTCATACCCTCCACACTCCTCTCCTTTACATACTGCTCGCTCTCATACCCTCCACATTCCTTTCCTGTACATACTGCCTATTGTCATACCCTCCCCACTCCTCTCCTGTACATACTGCCCACTGTCATACCCTCCACACTCTTCTCCTGTACATACTGCTCACTGTCTTACCCTCCACACTCATTTACTGTACATACTGCTCAGTATCATACTGTCAACACTCCTCTCCTGTACATACTGCTCACTGTCATACCCTCCACACTTCTCTCCTGTACATACTGCCCACATTCATAAACTCCTCTATTGTACATAGTGCTGACTGCCATACCCTCCACACTCCTCTCCTGTGCATACTGCCCACTATCATACCCTCCACACTCCTCTCCTGTACATACTGCCCCCATTATACCCTCCACACCCCTCTCCTGTACATACTGCCCACTATCATACCATCCACACTCCTCTCCTGTGCATACTGTAACCTAACCTTACCCTCCACACTCCTCTCCTGTACATACTGTAACCTAACCTTACCCTTCACACTCCTCTCCTGTACATACTGCCAACTATCTTTCTCTCCACATTCCTCTCCTGTACATACTGCCCCCATCATAAACTCAACATTCCTTTCCTGTACATACTGCCAACTGTCATACCCTCTACACTTCTCTTTTATACATAGTGCCCACTGTTATACCCTCCACACCTCTATCCTGTACATACTGCCCACTGTCATACCCTCTACACTTCTCTTCTGTACATACTGCTCACTGTCTTACCCTCCACACTCATCTCATGTACATACTGCTCAGTATCATACCATCCACACTCCTCCCCTGTACATACTGCCCACTTTCATAAACTCCTCTATTGTACATAGTGCTGGCTGTCATACCCTCCACACTCCTCTCCTTTACATACTGCTCACTCTCATATCCTCCACATTCCTTTCCTGTACATACTACCTATTGTCATACCCTCCCCACTCCTTTCCTGTACATACTGCCCACTGTCATACTCTCCACACTCTTCTCCTGTACATACTGCTCACTGTCATACCCTCCACACTCCTCTCCTGTACATACTGCCCACATTAATAAACTCCTCTATTGTACATAGTGCCGACTGTCATACCCTCCACACTCCTCTCCTGTACATACTGCCCCCATTATACCCTCCACACCCCTCTCCTGTACATACTTCCCACTATCATACCATCCACACTCCTCTCCTGTACATACTGTAACCCAACCTTACCCTCCACACTCCTCTCCTGCACATACTGTAACCTAACCTTACCCTTCACAATCCTCTCCTGTACATACTGCCAACTATCTTTCGCTCCACATTCCTCTCCTGTACATACTGCCCCCATCATACCCTCCACATTCCTTTCCTGTACATACTGCCCACTGTCATACTCTCCACACTCCTATTCTGTACATACTGCCCACTTTCATACCCTCCACACTCCTCTCCGGTACATACCACCCTCTGTCATACCCTCCACACTCCTCTGCTGTGAATGCTGCCCACTGTCATACCCTTCAAACTACTCTCCTGTACATAGTGCCTTCTGCCATACCCTCCACACTCCTCTCCTGTACATAGTGCCCACTGTTAGACCCTCCACATTCCTCTCCATTACCTGCACATACTTCCCAGGTTTATACCGTCCGATCACTGCACTGTGATCAATCCGGCGGGTCCTGGGCGCTTCCATTTTCACCCGGTCTTCCTTCTGGGTTCTGTGCCTTCGGTTACTTGCCTTGGCTGGGCTGCATTGATGTCATTCCCACGCATGCTCATGCGCATCCTCTTTCTCTCATCCCCCCTTTCTCTCTCATCCTCCTTCCCTTACCCCTCAACCCTCTCTCATCCTCTCTCTCTCTCTCTCTCTCTTTTTTTTTCTCATCCTCCCTCTCTCTCTTTAATTTAATTTGTTATAACAAAAATAGTTTGCATATTTATTTATTTATTATTTATAAAAGGCCCACCAAAATCCTCAGCACCAGGCCCATAATGTTCTTAATCTGGCCCTGCATGTGTGTACATGTATGCCAATAAACCATTCTTATATGAGGTGTGCTCTACCTTGTGCATGGCTATTTATTCATATTACAATTATTGTACATACCGTATATACTCGAGTATAAGCCGAGTTTTTCAGCCCTTTTTTTAGGGCTGAAAGTATACCCCTCGGCTTATACTCGAGTCAGTACCTCAAAATCGTGAAATTCCGCGGCCGGCGTCTATTGTTCAAATGTCGCGCCGTTCTCCCTGTCCCTTCGGCGATAGGCGTTTCCAGAAAACACTGTGATGAGTGTTTGCGCCTATCACGGAGGTCCTCTTGTCCGACGTCCGTGATTGGCCGAGCACTGAACACAGTGCCTGCTGGGAAACGGAATCGGCGAATGAGAGGACCTCCGTGATAGGCGCAAACACTCAACACAGTGTTTGCTGGAAACGCCTATCACGGAAGGGACAGGGAGAACGGCGCGAGATTTGAACAATGAACGCCGCCGCAGAATTCAAGATTTTGAGGTACTGACTCGGGCACAGGGAGGCGGAATCGACACAGTAAGGGGGCACAGTGAGGTGACAGTGGGCAGTGAGATGGCAATGGGCACAGTAAGGGGGCACAGTGAGACGACAATGGGCACAGTGAGGTGACAATGGGCAGTGAGGTGGCAGAGTGAGATGCCAATGGGCACAGTAAGGTTGGGCAATGGGCACCCCCCCCCCCCCTCGGCTTATACTCGAGTCAATACATTTTCCCAGTTTTTTTGGTAAAAGTAGGTACCTTGGCTTATACTCGAGTCGGCTTATACTCGAGTATATACGGTAGTTTGTTTTCTTCTTTTGCTAACAATTGCTGTTCTGAATAATTATTACAGAGTAATGTCTGCTATTCCATGAGGTTACATGTATTTATCATTTACAGTTACATTTCTGTTTTATGTTAATTTTCTTTTTATGTTACATTTATTTTTTAAGAGACTATAGAGTTCTAATTATCTATGTTCATTCTTTAATCATACTAAACTATTATTAAAGTGTAAAGGAAGGGGAATGTGGCGCTACCTTATGAACTAGACCGTGATCTAACGGATCACTACTCATGATAAAGGGACAGTGAGCACTCATTGTTCAGCCTCAAACACACGATCGGACTTCCAACTGACTTTTCCGTGGATTTTGCTCCGAAGGGCGTTGTCCGTGAACTTGGTATGCATGCACACGGCAGGACATTTTCAGCCAACAAACACGAACGTAGTGACGTAATAAACGTACTACGTGGTTTTTCTGCTCTTTACCACTGTCATGGATATGCACTAATGTCTGTCTGCCATCTTACCTTTCCTCCTCATGTGTTCATTTTAGAGGCCAGACCCTTTCACCTGGCTTCCTTTATAATCTCCTCCCAGCCTGACTCCACCCCAGGCCCTATCACAGAACACTATATTAACCTGTGCACTGCAAGCCTGCTTTGCTGATCAACGTGTATGTTTAACCACTTCTCTACTGTGCACGAAAACCCCCTTCCTGCCCAAGCCATTTTTCAGCTTTCAGCGCTGTCACACTTTGAATGACAATTGCGCAGTCGTGCGACGTGGCTCCCAAACAAAATTTGTGTCCTTTTTTTCCCACAAATAGAGCTTTCTTTTGGTGGTATTTGATCACCTCTGCAGTTTTTATTTTTTGCGCTATAAACAAAAGAAGAGCGTCCAGTTTGGAAAAAAAAACACTATTTTTTACTTTTTGCTATAATAAATACCCATTTTTTTTTTTAAATAAAATTTTCCTCAGTTTAGGCCGATACGTATTCTTCTACATATTTTTGGTAAAAAAAAAAAAAAAATCGCAATAAGCGCGTATTGATTGGTTTGCGCAAAAGTTATAGCGTGTACAAAATAGGGGATAGATTTATAGCATTTTTATTTTTTTATTTTTTTATTAGTAATGGCGGCGATCTGCGATTTTTTATTGTGACTGCGATATTGCGGCAGACACATCGGACACTTTTGACACATTTTTGGGACCATTCACATTTATACAGCGATCCCTGCTATAAAAATGCATTGATTACTGTATAAATGTGATTGGCAGGGAAGGGGTTAACCACTAGGGGGCGGGAAGGGGTTAAATATGTTCCCTCAAAGTGTTCTTACTGTGGGGGGAGGGGACTGACTGGGGGAGGTGACCGATGGTTGTCCCTATGTACAAGGGACACACCATCAGTCTCCTCTCCCACACAGGACGTGGATCTCTGTGTTTACACACAGAGATCCACTTTCCTGCTCGTTTCCCGGGAAATCGCGGGTGCCCGGCGGCAATCGCGGCCGCCGGGCACGCGCACCGGGGCCTTGTGAATGCGGCGGGCGCGCGCGCGCGCCTCCTAGCTCGTTTTAAAGGGAGGATGTCATATGACGTCCTCCCAGAACGAGAGTATCCTCCGCCCGCCGTCAATTGACAGTGGGCGGGGGACAAGTGGTTAAGCATTGTGTGTTTGGGTTCCTGCCTGCCGTGTGCTACGTCTGTCTCTCTGTCACGATATTGGCTTGTTCCTGACTATCCCTGTCTGCTTGTGACCCTTGACCTTCGGCTTGTCCTTCGTTTATCCTTGTCTGCTTATGACCCTGACCTTGGCCTTTCCCCTCACTATTCTTGTATCCTGTGCTGCTGTTTCCCCTCTTTCCTCCTTACCCTACGAGGCGTGAGCTAGGAGACTCTAGGGGTCGCGACCTGGACCTAGCTGCAGCGTAACATCCTCACCACTAGAGGATGTTACGCATTACTATTTTCCTCATTACTATTTTCTGGACATTGCATTCACCAGTACCAGCTCGGCGTTACCACGTTCCGCACCGGGATCTTTTTATTGTGAATTTTTCGCACTAGCTGTCACCCTGCATGTCCCTTCACTTTTGATTGTTTTTGGATGGATTGTTTATTTATTTCTTTTTTGAATTTTTTTTTTTTTTTTTGGCATTTTAATTTTCTTCATTAAATAATACGTTCAACCAGAGTGCGGCAGTCCAGATTACTTCTTCTCTTCAAGCATCAGAGCATAGCCAGCACCTGGGAGTGGAGCAGGGCGGGAGCTAATTGAAGGAACCTGGAACCCTTGAGCGGTACACTTTTCCTCATTACTATTTTCTGGACATTGCATTCACCAGTACCAGCTCGGCGTTACCACGTTCCGCACCGGGATCTTTTTATTGTGAATTTTTCGCACTAGCTGTCACCCTGCATGTCCCTTCACTTTTGATTGTTTTTGGATGGATTGTTTATTTATTTCTTTTTTGAATTATTTTTTTTTTGGCATTTTAATTTTCTTCATTAAATAATACGTTCAACCAGAGTGCGGCAGTCCAGATTACTTCTTCTCTTCAAGCATCAGAGCATAGCCAGCACCTGGGAGTGGAGCAGGGCGGGAGATAATTGAAGGAACCTGGAACCCTTGAGCGGTACACTTTTCCTCATTACTATTTTCTGGACATTGCATTCACCAGTACCAGCTCGGCGTTACCACGTTCCGCACCGGGATCTTTTTATTGTGAATTTTTCGCACTAGCTGTCACCCTGCATGTCCCTTCACTTTTGATTGTTTTTGGATGGATTGTTTATTTATTTCTTTTTTGATTTTTTTTTTTTTTTGGCATTTTAATTTTCTTCATTAAATAATACGTTCAACCAGAGTGCGGCAGTCCAGATTACTTCTTCTCTTCAAGCATCAGAGCATAGCCAGCACCTGGGAGTGGAGCAGGGCGGGAGATAATTGAAGGAACCTGGAACCCTTGAGCGGTACACTTTTCCTCATTACTATTTTCTGGACATTGCATTCACCAGTACCAGCTCGGCGTTACCACGTTCCGCACCGGGATCTTTTTATTGTGAATTTTTCGCACTAGCTGTCACCCTGCATGTCCCTTCACTTTTGATTGTTTTTGGATGGATTGTTTATTTATTTCTTTTTTGAATTTTTTTTTTTTTGGCATTTTAATTTTCTTCATTAAATAATACGTTCAACCAGAGTGCGGCAGTCCAGATTACTTCTTCTCTTCAAGCATCAGAGCATAGCCAGCACCTGGGAGTGGAGCAGGGCGGGAGATAATTGAAGGAACCTGGAACCCTTGAGCGGTACACTTTTCCTCATTACTATTTTCTGGACATTGCATTCACCAGTACCAGCTCGGCGTTACCACGTTCCGCACCGGGATCTTTTTATTGTGAATTTTTCGCACTAGCTGTCACCCTGCATGTCCCTTCACTTTTGATTGTTTTTGGATGGATTGTTTATTTATTTCTTTTTTGATTTTTTTTTTTTTTTGGCATTTTAATTTTCTTCATTAAATAATACGTTCAACCAGAGTGCGGCAGTCCAGATTACTTCTTCTCTTCAAGCATCAGAGCATAGCCAGCACCTGGGAGTGGAGCAGGGCGGGAGCTAATTGAAGGAACCTGGAACCCTTGAGCGGTACACTTTTCCTCATTACTATTTTCTGGACATTGCATTCACCAGTACCAGCTCGGCGTTACCACGTTCCGCACCGGGATCTTTTTATTGTGAATTTTTCGCACTAGCTGTCACCCTGCATGTCCCTTCACTTTTGATTGTTTTTGGATGGATTGTTTATTTATTTCTTTTTTGAATTTTTTTTTTTTTTTTGGCATTTTAATTTTCTTCATTAAATAATACGTTCAACCAGAGTGCGGCAGTCCAGATTACTTCTTCTCTTCAAGCATCAGAGCATAGCCAGCACCTGGGAGTGGAGCAGGGCGGGAGCTAATTGAAGGAACCTGGAACCCTTGAGCGGTACACTTTTCCTCATTACTATTTTCTGGACATTGCATTCACCAGTACCAGCTCGGCGTTACCACGTTCCGCACCGGGATCTTTTTATTGTGAATTTTTCGCACTAGCTGTCACCCTGCATGTCCCTTCACTTTTGATTGTTTTTGGATGGATTCTTTATTTATTTCTTTTTTGAATTTTTTATTTTTTTTGGCATTTTAATTTTCTTCATTAAATAATACGTTCAACCAGAGTGCGGCAGTCCAGATTACTTCTTCTCTTCAAGCATCAGAGCATAGCCAGCACCTGGGAGTGGAGCAGGGCGGGAGCTAATTGAAGGAACCTGGAACCCTTGAGCGGTACACTTTTCCTCATTACTATTTTCTGGACATTGCATTCACCAGTACCAGCTCGGCGTTACCACGTTCCGCACCGGGATCTTTTTATTGTGAATTTTTCGCACTAGCTGTCACCCTGCATGTCCCTTCACTTTTGATTGTTTTTGGATGGATTGTTTATTTATTTCTTTTTTGATTTTTTTTTTTTTTGGCATTTTAATTTTCTTCATTAAATAATACGTTCAACCAGAGTGCGGCAGTCCAGATTACTTCTTCTCTTCAAGACACATCGGACACTTTTGACACATTTTTGGGACCATTCACATTTATACAGCGATCCCTGCTATAAAAATGCATTGATTACTGTATAAATGTGATTGGCAGGGAAGGGGTTAACCACTAGGGGGCGGGAAGGGGTTAAATATGTTCCCTCAAAGTGTTCTTACTGTGGGGGGAGGGGACTGACTGGGGGAGGTGACCGATGGTTGTCCCTATGTACAAGGGACACACCATCAGTCTCCTCTCCCACACAGGACGTGGATCTCTGTGTTTACACACAGAGATCCACTTTCCTGCTCGTTTCCCGGGCAATCGCGGGTGCCCGGCGGCAATCGCGGCCGCCGGGCACACGCACCGGGGCCTTGTGAATGCGGCGGGCGCGCGCGCGCGCCTCCTAGCTCGTTTTAAAGGGAGGATGTCATATGACGTCCTCCCAGAACGAGAGTATCCTCCGCCCGCCGTCAATTGACAGTGGGCGGGGGACAAGTGGTTAAGCATTGTGCGTTTGGGTTCCTGCCTGCCGTGTGCTACGTCTGTCTCTCTGTCACGATATTGGCTTGTTCCTGACTATCCCTGTCTGCTTGTGACCCTTGACCTTCGGCTTGTCCTTCGTTTATCCTTGTCTGCTTATGACCCTGACCTTGGCCTTTCCCCTCACTATTCTTGTATCCTGTGCTGCTGTTTCCCCTCTTTCCTCCTTACCCTACGAGGCGTGAGCTAGGAGACTCTAGGGGTCGCGACCTGGACCTAGCTGCAGCGTAACATCCTCACCACTAGAGGCTCTGGTGAAGACCTACTGGGTCTTCGACTCCGCGCCCTGGGGAATCTCGGCTCTAGCTTCCTGTGGATCCCGGTTGTGCTCCTCTAGTCCCGCTTTCCACAACCACCCAGTAACCTATCCGCAGCAGTCAGCCATAGGGTTCACTACCTTGTGGTGCACTCCTGACCCCCTACGGTGTGCATCTGTCATCTGGCCACAGGTGACCTGACAACCACCACCCATTGGGAAACTTCTGCTATTGTTGTCTGATCTTTAGCATTGGTTCTGAGCATGCGTGTTTGTACTTTGGACTTGTGTACACACAATCGGATTAGCCGACGTAGGACATTTGTTGCCGGAAAGTTTGTCTTTTCACACAGTGAATATCTGTCCGATGAAAAAGCAAAAAAGTTTGTCCGATGGAGCGTACACACGGTCAGATTGTCTGTAAAAACAGGTCCGTCAGAGGTTTGTTGTCAAAAAGTCTGATCGTGTGTACGGGCCTTTAGGCTGACCCAGAGTACCCAACCACTTCCGTAGCTAAGAATTCGTAGCCGTCAGTAATATATAACATATACAATATACAATATCCCAGCTTCTGCAGAAACTGGGCAAGTGAATATAAACAACTGTGCATAAAATAGAAAAAGAAAAAGCATCAGTGCACAAAAACCAGCATCAGTAATAATAGAAATGTCCATATCCGTGTAAAAAAAGAAGAAGTTCATATGAAAATAGAAAACTTATGCCCTGTACACACAAACGGAATTTCCGACGGGCTAAACTCCGAAGGAATTTTCCAACGGAATTCCGTTCAAGCTGTCTTGCATACACACTGTCATGCCAAATTCCGACCGTCCAAAACGCGGTGACGTACAACACGTATGACTGCACTATAAAAGGGGAAGTTCAAATCCAACGGCGCCACCCTTTGGGCTACTTTTGCTGATTTTGTGTTACCGCGTGTTAGTAAAAGTTTGGTGAGAGCCGATTCACGCTTTTCAGTGTTCCTGCTTTTCAGATCGTTTTCTGCTGTTCAGTTGGTGCTTGTGGGTTCGTATCTGTCTTTCAGGGCATGTAGTCAGGTCGTATCTGTTTTTCAGTGCGTTCTTGTCTGCTCGTTTCTGGTTTTCAGGTCGTTCTTCATAGGGCTTTCTGTTCCTTAGTGTGTTCTGTTTAGTTCGTTGTGACCAGCCGACCGGTTACTAGCCATGTTAGAAGTACGTTCTCATCGTAAAGTTCGTGCTGCGTATGGGTTTGGTGTTGGGGTTCTTGCTTTGACCCAAGCTCAGTCCATGAACAGGGTGAGGAGGAGTTCATAGACCAAGAATTGGTTGCTCAAGCGGGACCATTTCTGTCATATGTCTCTGCTGCGGGAAATCCAGGAGAATAATCCTGATGACTTCAGGAATTATCTCCGGATGACGGATCCCGTTTTTTCACCGTCTGTTGGATTTGCTGTCCCCCTATATCACGAGGCAGGACACTGTTATGCGCCAAGCCATCACTGCCAAGCAGAGGCTAGTTGCCACGTTGCGATACCTGGCAACTAAGAGAAGCCTGCAGGATCTCAAGTTCACTATGTTTCTGTTCTCATTAAATTCATGCAGAGTGGCAGAGGCATTTTTTGGAAGGCCCAAACTCATTTAGAACCCCCCCCCCCCCCTAAAATGTTTACAATGGGCCATCAGAGGGGGTGAGGAATCTGATAAGTGGGCCTTATATTTGTGTTTTTAAATACTCCTTAAAATAAATGTTATACTGATGTTGGCCAAGAATGTTTTTGTGTAATCTGCTTGCAATGTTATGTGCAAAAGTTCTAATTTTTGGTTTTTCTGGTTTGACTCCACAGTTTCCTTCAACACCACAGGAATGGCAGACTGTGGCTTCCCAATTTGGCCAGCGGTGGGACTTCCCCAACTGTGGAGGGGCAATAGATGAGAAGCACGTCCGCATAGTGCCACCACCCCATTCGGGGTCATATTATTATAACTATAAATGTTTTAATAGTATTGTGCTGATGGCGGTGGTGTCGGCACAGTATGGATTTCTGTATGTGGACTAGGGGAAGAATGGCCGGATGTCGGATGGTGGAGTGTTCGCACAGACAAGGTTTGCCCAATGTCTCCAGAGTGGTTTCATGGCACTGCCACCTGATGAACATAACGTTGAGGGCCTTCCGTTTGTTTTTATCGCTGATGAAGCTTTCGGGCGTGGACCACACCTGATGAGGCCATTCCCCCCGAGGACCCTCACACCGGAGAGGAGGGTTTTTAATTACCGGCTGGCCAGAGCCCGAAGGGTTGTCGAGAATGCCTTCGGGATAATGGCCAGCCGGTTCCGCCTGTTCCTTATATCCATACATATGGCAGACTACAAACTGAATCATATCGTTTTCAGCTGCTGCATACTGCACAACTTTTTAAGGAGAAATTCATCTAATTATACGACAACAGTTGGGCCTGAGGCCGGACTTTTGGGGAATCCCTGACAGGCCTGGATAATGGCCATACTGGCTTGCCCGCCCAAAGCACCCGTGAAGTGCTGGAGAACTATGTTCAGTATTTTACGGGTAGGGGGGCCATTTCTATGCCAGACAATCTCTGATTTTTTTTGTGAATAACCCCAAAATATTATCTGATAAAATATAGAATTGTCTTTCTTGCTTTGTGTTTATTTTAGCTGTCTCCCAGGTTCTCCTAGTGCACTTGTAGTGCCAAGTGGATTTTCCTTTAGTAAATAACCCCCATTGTCACAGTAAACACAAAATTTACTTTAAAAACTGGTATTGAGAAGAAGCCACACATTGTGGATTATAAAACTATTTTTACTCTGTGCACATTCCCATGTGTGTTATAAAATTTCAGGGTAAGTGCAAACATATTTGTTAATCCAAGTGTTTTCACCAAAATTTTTGGGTTCTTCATAAACAGGCATGTTTCAAACCATAAAACATATTCAACTTTGGAACTTACAAGGTTCAACCTTGAAAAACTGAAGGCAATATCAGACATTATAGTATGTAAAAAATGTCTTGCTGTTGCCTTCATAAGATGGGGTGATGTCACCCCTGAACAAGCCAAATCTTGAAGATGCACACAATTTGTGAGGCAAAATGGGGATTTTCCTCCTGATCCCATGCCTAATGTCAACATGTGCTATATTCCATCATAGGGTATCAATGGACGTGTTTTGGGCGCGCAATCCCTTCCTCTCACCTACTTGAGTTACGAGGAAGGGGTTGCACCCACAAAACGCATACATTGTTTTCCCCTGATGGGAGATAGCACATGTTGACACACTGTGTGCATCTTCAAAATGTGGCTTGGAAAAATACAAGAACATTTCTGAAATTAGTCCACAAACAATTTAAATGGTGGCATTTTGAATCTATTTTCATTCTCCCCAACACATCAATCGTGTTCTTAATTTGTTGGTCAAAAACATTGAGTTTCTTCCTTATGATGTCCCGACTCAAAACCATGAGGTCCTGGATTAGGATTTGTGCACTTGCACTGGAGAAATGAGGAGATTCTTCTACAACCATCACATCACCTAAAAAAAATACACACCATGTATTATAAATATGCAGGCCTACATCTATTACCTGAATCTGTGGTGACAGACACTGACCTGTTGTGGTGACAATTTCGCCCACTTCCTCCACCTCTCCTTCCTCGACCTCTCCTTCCTCCACATTCTGAGGTTGGGGTTCTCTCTGTTCTTTAGGAGGTGTGGGGTTCCTGGTGTCCTCTGAGTGGTGTCCTCCGAGTCTTCACTCCCCTATGAGAATGAAACAAAAGGTATACTTAGCACACAGATATTTGAGGCCAGTAATATACATATAAAACATTACTTGGAAGTGGGGTACAATTGTCTGTTTTGGCAGAGTTCCAAGCTGAATACATAATTTTTTTCCTTACCAAAGCTCGAATACTTACCTTTTTTGGCCAAGTTTCACACATGGAGACACCCCAAGTATCCACTGGGGCACCTGTGTTGGACACCCTAAAAAGGTTGTTCTGGTGTCCCACACTAGTGCTCCTGAGTCCTGATGTGTAAACAGCTGCTGAGTGTCCTCTGCTTTTCACTAAATCTATCATTTGCATTTCATTCTAGTTCCAAACACATCTAGACAAATATGTTATTATTATTATTATACAGGATTTATATAGCGCCAACAGTTTGCGCAGCGCTTTACAATATCAGGGAAGACAGTACAGTCACAATACAATTCAATACAAAAGGATCAGAGGGCCCTGCTCGTTAGAGCTTACCGTCTAGAATAAACTTACTTTAAATACAAATTGGCATGACCACATGTTTTTTACATGTATATGCCCAAAACATCGTATTTTGTGGGCAAACGATGTATACTACGATCGATTACTTTGGCCACTAACCTGAAAGTTGACATTTTAAATTGTTCAAGCAGTCAATAAAAGCACATGGAGCAACATGCAAGTATTATAATAAAAATAATAATAACACAGGACAAATACTTACTTTTTTGGAGCATTCTCTTTATCCTCATGTACTGATCGTGCTCCCTCAGTTTCAGATCTGACCAGCGTTTCCTCAGCTGCTCCTTGGATCGTTGTACCCCAAAATTCCTGTGCAGACTTCTCACAACTTTACTCATGATCATGGCCTTTCTGACATTAGGATTGGTGTTCGGCCCATGCTTCCCATCATAATCGCTCCTCCTCAAGATGTCCACCATCTCCGCCATCTCTGCAAACAACATATTTGAGGCCTTATATCTCCTCCTTGAACGTGACGTTTCCGGCTCCGGGCTTTCCTCATCGTTAGTGAAATTATCAGACACCTGCTGTGACTCCGCCATGTCGTCTCCCACTGTGCACCGAAAGAGAAGGGGCGGGGAATATAATCTAAAGAACGTCAGGGGCGGGCGATGCGGGCGGAGTTTCACGCATGCGCAATGCAGCCCTCAAATTTTCCACTCGCCTACTCGTGGAAAATTGTTTCTGGCGAGAAGCTGGGCTGCCTGGGAGCGAGAGGGGAGAGCGCGGGTACCGCCAGCATGCAGGGTTGATTGGGAGCCGTTCTCCCATCTATCGCCCTGGGGAAGAGAGCATAGAGGAAGAGAAAAGCCGCGGGATTACAGAGCAGATAGCGCGCTGTTACAGCTTAGTTTACATTACAATTGCCTCCGCTCCACTCGTGGTTACACACAGCCCCGCCTCATGACACCGCGCCTGCATCAGATAGACAGAAAATGTCCCAGCATTGGACTGGCATTCTGTCTATCTGATACAGGCGCGCAATCAGGAGGCAGGGCTGTGTGTAACCACGAGTGGAGGCAATTATAATGTAAACCCAGCTGTAACAGCGAGCTATCCACTCTAACTGTAATCCCGCTGCTTTTCTCTTCCTCCATGCTCTCCTCCCCGGGGGGATCCTCTGCACAGATGAGCAGAGGCTAAATAGGTGAGCACAGTGAGCAGACATAGGTGGGCACAGTGAGCAGAGGCTACATAGGTGGGCACAGGTGAGCAGACATAGATGGGCACAGTGAGCAGAGGCTACATAGGTGGGCACAGTGAGCAGAGGCTACATAGGTGGGCACAGGTGAGCAGACATAGGTGGGCACAGTGAGCAGAGGCTACATAGGTGGGCACAGTGAGCAGAGGCTACAATGGTGGGCACAGTGAGCAGAGGCTACAATTGTGGGCACAGTGAGCAGAGGCTACAATTGTGGGCACAGGTGAGCAGAGGCTACAATTGTGGGCACAGGTGAGCAGAGGCTACAATTGTGGGCACAGGTGAGCAGAGGCTACAATGGTGGGCACAGTGAGCAGAGGCTACAATGGTGGGCACAGTGAGCAGAGGCCGCAATGGTGGGCACAGTGAGCTGAGGCCGCAATGGTGGGCACAGTGAGCTGAGGCCGCAATGGTGGGTACAGTCAGCTGAGGCTGCAATGGTGGGCACAGTCAGCTGAGGCTGCAATGTCGGGCACAGTGTGCTGAGAGTACAATGGTGGGCACAGTGATCTGAGGCTGAAATGGTGGGCACAGTGAGCAGAGGCTGCAATGGTGGGCACAGTGAGCAGAGGCTACAATGGTGGCACAGATGAGCTGAGGCCACAATGGTGGGCACAGTGAGCTGAGGCCGCAATGGTGGGCACAGTGAGCTGAGGCCGCAATGGTGGGCACAGTGACCTGAGGCCACAATGGTGGGCACAGTGAGCTGAGGCCGCAATGGTGGGCACAGTGAGCTGAGGCTGCAATGGTGGGCACAGAGAGATGAGGCTACAATGGTGGGCACAGTGAGCTGAGGCTGCAATGGTGGGCACAGGTAAGCTGAGGCTGCAATGGTGAGCACAGGTAGCTGAGGCTGCAATGGTGGGCACAGTGAGCTGAGGCTGCAATGGTGGGCACAGTGAGCTGAGGCTGCAATGGTGAGCACAGGTGAGGCTGCAATGGTGGGCACAGGTGAGGCTGCAATGGTGGGCACAGGTGAGGCTGCAATGGTGGGCACAGGTGAGGCTGCAATGGTGGGCACAGGTGAGGCTGCAATGGTGGGGGCTGCATTGATGGGCACTGGTGAGGCTGCACTGATAAAGTTGTTAATAGTAGGATTTTTAAAACAGCTTACCTGTAAAATCCTTTTCTTGGAGTACATCACGGGACACAGAGCAGCATAGTCATTACTATGTGGGTTATATAGAATTACCTTCAGGTGCTGGCACTGGCAACTTCCAAAACAGGAAGTACCCTCCCCTATATAAGCCCCTCCCATCCGGGAGTACCTCAGTTTTGTAGCAAAGCAATACGTGTCCCCAAAAGAGGGGTGGGAGCTCTGTGTCCCGTGATGTACTCCAAGAAAAGGATTTTACAGGTAAGCTGTTTTAAAAATCCTACTTTCTTGTTCATACATCACGGGACACAGAGCAGCATAGTCATTACTATGTGGGACGTCCCAAAGCAATGCCACATGAGGGGGGGGATACACCATACATAAGCTGGGCGCCATCAGGCATGAGGATCTTTTGCGGCCTGCAACACACTGCGCCCAAAGGCGACATCCTCCTGACTTCTAACGTCCACCTGGTAGAACCTAGTAAACGTGTGTACTGAAGACCATGTTGCGGCCTTACAAATTTGCGCCAGGGAGGCCTGGTGATGCACTGCCCATGAAGTTCCAACTGCTCTCGTGGAGTGCGCCCTAACTTTGAACGGAGGCGGTCTACTTCTCAAGCCATAGGCTTGTATTATGACCTGTCGAATCCACTTGGCTAAAGTAGATTTTGATGCTGCCTGACCCTTTCTGGGGCCTTCCGGCAGAACAAACAAAGAATCCGTTCTACGAATCTGAGCAGTGGCTTTTAGATAAGCTTTAACTGCTCTTACTACATCCAAAGAATGCAATAACTTTTCCTCTACCGAGCTTGGTTTGGGGAAAAAAGAAGGAAGAACCACATCCTGGTTCAAGTGAAACCTCGATACCACCTTAGGAAGAAAGGCTGGGTGAGGACGTAATACTACTCTGTCCTTATGGATAACCAGATATGGCTCTTTACAGGACATGGCGGCTAATTCCGACACTCTTCTAGCCGAGCATATGGCTACTAAAAATATCAATTTCCTGGTGAGTAGAACCAAGGAAATGTGCCGCAAAGGTTCAAATGGCTGCTTCTGCAGAACCGACAGCACCAAATTTAGATCCCATGGGCATATGGGAGCCTTAATCGGTGGAATAATACGAGTCACACCTTGCATAAAGGATTTGACAAGTGAATGCATAGCCAGGGGCCTTTGAAATAGTATTGACAAGGCCGAAACCTGGCCCTTGATAGTACTTAAGGCAAACTTCCTGTCTACAGCCCACTGCAGGAAGTCCAGAATTCTGCCTATAACGTACTTAGGTGGATGCCATTTTCTGGCCTCGCACCAAGTGATGTACGCCTTCCAAACTCTATAGTAGATCTGCCTGGATACAGGCTTCCTGGCATTGATTATAGTTGATACCACAGAGTTAGAGAGACCTCTCTTCTTTAGGATGTGGGATTCAATAGCCAGGCCGTTAAACTTAGAGTTAGTAAGGAAGGGTGGTATATCGGTCCTTGCGAAAGCAGGTCCGGACGACGTGGAAGGGTCCAAGGACTCCCCACAGACATTTTGATGATCTCCGCGTACCAGGCCCTTCGGGGCCACGCTGGAGCCACCAGGATTACCGGCTTCTTCTCCAACCTGACTCTGCGAAGGAGTCGAGGCAACAATTGTAGCGGAGGGAATGCATATATCAGTCTGAACTGATCCCAAGGGAACACCAGAGCATCCGAGCCGCAAGCGAGGGGATCCCTTGTCCGGGAGACAAATCTGTCCACCTTTGCGTTGAATCTGGATGCTAGCAGATCTACATCCGGTGTTCCCCACCGCTGACATATTGCTCGGAAGACCTCGGGATGAAGGGACCATTCCCCTGGGCATAACTGTTGGCGACTCAGAAAGTCCGCCTTCCAATTCTCCACCCCTGGAATGAAGACAGCTGATATACATGGGACATGCTTTTCTGCCCATTCCAGGATGTGACTTACTTCCCTCTGGGCTGCACGACTCCTGGTGCCTCCCTGATGATTGATATATGCCACTGCTGTGGCATTGTCTGATTGAATTCTGACAGGGGACCCTTGGAGTCTGGATGTCCAGGCTACTAGGGCGTACCGGGCTGCTCGTATCTCTAAGAGATTGATGGGCAGGGTTTTTACTACATTTGACCATCTGCCCTGGAGAGACCATTGCTCCAGTACTGCCCCCCAGCCTATAAGGCTGGCATCTGTAGTGACCACCTTCCAAGATATCGGGCTGAAGGGTTTTCCCTTCTGGAGATTCTGGGGGATCAACCACCAGCAGAGACTCTTCCGAACGGAAGGGGACAAAGCCATCGGGAAGTCTAGAGCCTGAACTTTTCCGTTCCAGGCTGACAATATGGCCCTTTGTAAATTCCTTGAGTGGAATTGGGCGTATGGCACAGCTTCGAATGATGCTACCATCTTTCCTAGCAGCCTCATGCACAGGCGTATGGACGGCTGTCTTTTTGCACAAAGCAGACGGACCAAGGCCCTCAAAGAGGATACCTTGTCTAGAGGTAAGAAAATCTTCCTCTGGTCTGAATCCAGCCGTAGCCCTAGATATACCAGGTTTTTCACTGGCTGTAGGGCTGACTTGTCCAGGTTGATGACCCAACCGTGAGACTCTAGATACTTGATTGTATCGACAATTACCACTTCTAGCTTGGCAACTGAGTGGTCCATCAACAACAGGTCGTCTAGGTATGCCATTATCGTTACACCCCGTGTTCTTAGATCGGCCAACAGTGGGGCCAGAATTTTTGTGAACACTCGTGGTGCTGTGGCCAGACCGAATGGTAAGGCTCTGAACTGAAAATGGCGCCCTTCTACTGCAAAGCGTAGGAATTTTTGATGACCTGGAAAGATGGGAACATGCAAGTAAGCATCTTTGATGTCGATCGAGGCTAACCATTCCTCCCCTTGTAGGGCAGCGGTGACCGATCGGATCGACTCCATCCGGAAAGACCGGACGTTTAGAAATTTGTTTAGACTCTTTAGGTCCAATATGGGTCTTATGTCCCCGTTTGGCTTCGGGACTGTGAAAAGGTTTGAGTAGAAACCCAACCCCCACTCTTCCATAGGAACCTCCATAATTACTCCTTGGAGCAATAGTTGTTCTAACGCCAATAGGAGAGACCCTCTTTTCAGAGGGTCTCTTGGCATGCCTGACCACATAAAATGGGACGGAGGAGACTCTTTTAACTCCAACTTGTATCCCAGAGTTACTGCGGAGAGCACCCATCTGTCTTTGATCGTCTCCCGCCAGGTCTCTGCGAACAACTGAAGTCTTCCCCCCACCCGTTTGAGTGGGGGCAGCCCTTCATAGGCTTGACTTGGAGGCTGGTTTAGTACCTCTTCGGATCCAGGGCTTTTTATTACCCTGTGGCTGTCCCTGATTTTTACCTCCTGAGTTTGACCGAGGAGGCCGTCGGAACTGCTTAGTAGCAGACGTCGCAGGGATAGGAGAGGTAGTCCTCTTAAAAGATGGACCCCTAGACCTCTTTTTACTCGGTAAGAGAGTACTTTTACCACTGGAAATCTTCTGGATATACTTATCCAGGTCTTCGCCAGAAAGGCGTTCCCCATGAAATGGGAAGCTAACTAAGAGCTTCTTACAGGGAGCTTCAGCAGACCAGTTTTTGAGCCACAGAAGCCTACGCATATGTACCAAAGACAGCGTGAGGCGGGAGGCCTGATGGATAGAATCCTTGATGGCGTCAACCGCAAAGCATAATGCTCTAGGCAGATCAGCCAGAGCCTGGGCCTGCTGGTCTGGCAAATCCCTCAGGACCATTTTCATTTGATCCTTTAAAGCTTGGCAGATCCCAATAGCTGCCACTGCTGGCTGTGTAACAGCCCCTGCTGTGGAAAAAGCAGATTTTAATAAAGATTCCAATTTTTTATCCACTGGATCTTTGAACATTTGAACATTATCTACTGGACATGTCAGTGATTTGTTCACAGAAGAGATGGCTGCATCCACCGTAGGAACATTCCATCTCTGGGTGAACTTTTCCTCCATGGGATAGATCACCGGAAACCTTTTAGGCGGAACAAATAGTTTATCAGGATGTTCCCAGTCCTGGTATATAAGTCCTTCCAATAATGGATGTATTGGAAAGGAGCAATTAACCTGGGGAGCTTTTAGCGACCCCAATGAGGAGACAGCAGTAGTTGATGGTTCAACAAGAGGCATTTTAAATGCAGATCGAACCATGTCAGTTAGGGTCTGGACCCACAATCTTTCAGTCTGTGATGCTGAAAATGGTTCATCTACTGTCGATTCCTCAAAAACAGAGCTAACCTCCTCCTGATCCCCTTCAGGTAGGTCGGTCCCTTCCTGGGACTGTTGCTCTGCCAACAGGCACTCTAATGGAGGTGATGGAGATCTGGCGCGCTTTCTTTCCTGTAGAGAAGAAGCGATCAATGCAGCCAATCTCTGCTCCAATCCCTCCAGAGTTGAGGAAAAAACCTCCTCTGTTATATATGCAGGAGCAGGTGGACTGAGGACAGCCGCAGTACCTGGCACTCCCGGGGGTTCCTTATGGGTATTAACCTCTGATTTTTCAGGGGAGGAGGGTGCAGATGACTGCTCCAGATCCTCAGAGCCCGATGGAGACCCCCTACACTTCCTGAGAGGTATATCTCAGAGTTTTTTAGGCGGCATATTCCTTAGTTCAAAGCTGAGGTATTCCAGCCGCAATACACCCCTTACTGAAATAGTCTAATGCAATTTGCTGCTATGTACATCAGTGGGTGTCTACTAATGCGTCTTTCTGGGGATGCCTGTATCAACCGCCCGCTGTAAGCCCCTATACCATGCTACCAGCTCCTTTTCATGCTCTGTGTCCATAGCAAGCAGCGTGGACTGAGTCCTTTTATCTTGCTGGGACGCCCGCACATGCGCAGAAGCGCTGGGCGCACAGAACGCGTCATCCGCCAGGCTCCGCCCCCTTTTTTGAAGCTAAACCTTATAAAAGGAAAGCATGTGTGCGCGCGCGCGCGTGCACGTGTGCGCTCTTGGCGCCATGTAGGGAGAGGAGCCAGGGTCCCTGTTTCACCAGGACTCGGGGATGGAAGGAAACTACTTGGCAGCATGACAGAGGAATGCAGCTTCCCTGATAGAGAGCTCACTCATCTGCCTGGACTTTCACCATGGAAGGAATAGTCCCAAGAAAAAAGACGTTCCACAGCGGCCTCTAGTGGACAAACACAGGTACCGCACCTTTGTCTTTTTTTTTTTTTTTTTTTAAAACCTCCTTTATGAAAAACATTTCCAGGTTTACAGTTTTTTTAAAACTTCCCTTATGAAAAAACATTTCTAGGATTACTTAGGCATATACAGCTATTAGCGGGAATACCCTTTAGGTAACAGGCAGAAAGACATATTAGGCTTGGGGGTCCCCTCAATAGAACCAAGTTCCTGAGGGGCCCCCACTTACCTTTTCCCCGCCGCAGGACTTTGTTTGGTCCACAGAAGCCCAAACTTCACCTCTCACGGCAGGCATTGTACTAGACCTTCAGGGACCGGGTTCCCAAGGATTCCACTCCCCTGGACCTGTATAGCACCCTGCACAGATAGCCTCTTGGTTTTGGGTATGACCAGAGCTCTGGATCCCAGGGTCCAGCCCTCCTAAGAGAGGCATTACAGGCAAAACCCTGCTCTTCTCTGCAAGGCCCGGGTACCGACCGTTTAGCTATGAAGCTTTTTTGGTCGGATCCGGAATAGCTTGCTAAGGCCCAGAGAACCTGTACACAAGCCCAGATGAATACATGTTAACCTTGGCCAACACCTTAGACACTGGCAAAAAACGGAGGTACTCCCGGATGGGAGGGGCTTATATAGGGGAGGGTACTTCCTGTTTTGGAAGTTGCCAGTGCCAGCACCTGAAGGTAATTCTATATAACCCACATAGTAATGACTATGCTGCTCTGTGTCCCGTGATGTATGAACAAGAAATTTATTTTTTTAACTTAATTCTGCAAAAAAAATTTAAGTGTCATTTCATGAGATAATTTATGAGGGCGTGCTTAGGGGCGGTGCAGGGTAGGGATCGGTTGGGTTAACTGGTGGCGAGTAACCCTTAAGGCCTGGCTAGTAGCTCAGGACTTAAAATTTTGAGCCCTGCGCAATGTACATAATGCTAATACGCATGTGTCGTAACTACGTTCTGTGTGCGGGGGAAGAAGGAACAGAAGCGCCGAACGTCCTAAACGAAGGTCAAATTTAAACTTGGGGCATCAGTGGCCTATACTGCTTCATGATTGAGGCCTATATTGGGATAAGATTAGGACAGTTTATAGGCTGTTTTTGTCTTGTGTTTTATCTTGCAGCAAATATGCAGCACTTTAAAGACCCTGTAATCCTGTCAGCTTTCATTGACAAGTACAAGGAAATGCGAAATTTATGGGAGCTGAAGCATGATTTGTATCACAATCGCTACGCAAGGAGGGCAACGATGGAGAAATTTGTCGACTTTCTGCAGACAATGATCCCCGAGGCTGACTATGACATGGTGAATAAAAAAATAAATAACTTGAGGAATATGTATAGAAAGGAGTACATGAAAATCCTCAAATCACGGCCATCCGGAGCAGCAGCAGCAAAAGTGTATGTCCCCAGGCTATGGTACTACAAAAAACTGCATTTTCTGGACGACCAACTTGAAGTCAGGGAATCACTTTCCAGCCTTCCCTCCAGCCTTCCCTCCACCCCAGCAGAGGGTGATGAGGAGCAACCTGACCTGGAAGACCCGGATCTGAATATCTATAGCCAGGTATAGTATTTTTACACATATTTATTGTCCTATAATTATTGTTGGGAACTAGATGTTATTATTCCCAAATTAAAGATTAATCAAAAAGTTATTTACATATCAATACACAGTAGTGGCCAGAAATGATTGGGACAGGAATGAAAAATGCTGGGGTCAGAATGATAGTCTTTTCTATTTATTATCATTCAATTTGCAACAGTCATGAGCTGAAAATTGTGTGTGATTGATGAACCAAAAAAATAAAATGATGTTCCATTTTTATACACAGGATGACATCAGCCAGGACGAGGCTCTGGAATGTAGCAGCCAGGAGGAGGCAGGGGTGAGTCTGCAGCCAGGAGGAGGCAGGGGTGATAGGCAGCCAGGAGGTGGCCAGGCCAAGTGGCAGGCAGGAGGTGGCCGGGCCCAGTGGCAGCACCCAATCACAGGTGCATGCCCTCCGCATTATATCCAAAAGGCCCAGGAAGGTGCCGGGGGTGACAGAGGAGGAATCCCTGAGAATCATTAGAGAGGCAAGTCAGATCATGAGAGCCCCCCCAACGCTAAAGAGGCCTATGGCTGTTATCTAGCCACTAGGCTACAGAAAGTGGAGGAGGGCCAACGCATCCTCTGTGATGGGATTTTTTCTCTGGCCCTTCAGAAGGCGGTGAGGGGCCAGCTGACAGAGACCACCCATCTATGTGATCTCGCCCATCCTTCTCCTCCTTCTTCTCCTCCTCCTCCTCCTGCCACAATTCCACCACCAGAGCCACAGTCTGCAAGGAGGCGTGGAGGGAACGCTGCAGGGAGGCGTGGAGGAAACGCTGCAGGGAGCCGTGGAGGGAATGCTGCAGGGAGGCTGCAGGGAAGACCAGAAAGTGATGACCTGGCTTCAGTCTGGTCTGACAGAAGATGCAGTCTGTTGTAGTACCACAGACTGGGAATATATATGTCTTCTGCTGCTGCTCCTGATTTCTGTGATTTGGGGACCAGATTGTGCTCCCAATTATAGGGACTCCTCAAGTTATATATATTTTTTTCAACACACTTGATGTCTGCCTTGAGGGCCAAAGGCTGCGCTAATTCGACCAATTTCTCCATCGTTGCCTTTCCTCTTTATTTTGTTAAGCAGAATAAATGGATATTTGATTTAATTTAAATACTTGCCTATGTGTTTTTCTTAAAAAAGGACAGTTTGTTTGTGAGTAGGCAGATACATTTCAAAATTACAATGTGTAATTAACAAGGGACACCAACACCAACCTCCTTGAGGGAAAAAAATAAAAGATAATAATGTTGTTGTGGTAACTTGACCAGAAAATAAAAATGGAGATCACAAGAAAATATTAAAACCCCACAAAAAAAAAAAATAGGAGATCTTGATTCAAATCACAAAAAAAAACAAAACATTTTTTGAGATCTGGCTTTAAAATCAAATACGAATATTCATGAGATCACAAGAAACAATAAAGAAACAAGTTGGTCAGAACTCTGTGTGAATATCAGTAGCAAAAAAAAAAAACATTATTCTAGCATTAGAAAGAAGAAAAAAAATGTGCTATATTAAACAATGCAATAATTTGCAGCATGACGAATGTGCCATCTCCATAACGAACGCTAGTTTTACCAGAACGAGCGCTCCCGTCTCCTAATTTATTCTGAGCATGCATGTTTTTTTCTCCGTCGGAGTTCCACACAGACGATAGGAATTTCCGATAGGATTTTTTTCCATCTTAAAAAAATAGAACGTGTTCTATTTCTAAACTCTGACGGAAAAAAGTCAGATGGGGCCCACACACGGATAGAATATCCGATGAAAAAATTCTGATTTTTTCATCGGAAATTCTGATCGTGTGTACAAGGCATTAGAACCAAATATATATATATATGTAGCACACCCCCGCAGGAGCTGCTGGTTTACATTTGGGCCTTGCACGTTACCTCACTGTTCGTTGTCTAGGGGATGAGAGTTTGTAGAAAGTTCAATTTCCACACAAGTTATGAATCCTTTTTCTCAGGCTTTATTTTCCAAACAACTTGCTTAGGTAGAGGGATGGAGGGTTAGGGGAAGGTTCAGGCACACACAGCAGATCACTGGGGAACCTTCTAAGTTTCGAAAGTCACACTCACCACTCTCCTTCAAGTGGGTATTGCTCACCCGGACAGGCCCCTCTCACTTGATCTAGCAGCCGGAATGATGCACGAACAGTTAAAGAAATAACAGTCTCTGCCACAGACCTTTAGGACGATTAAGTTGAACGGTTCAATGATCCTCTGCCACAGGATTTAGTATCCAGAGATCCAGCCTTACAGTTTAAGAGCCTTTAAGCCGACCCGGCACACTGTAAGGTAACATGAGCTACGGTGCATCCTCCAATAAGGTCACCAGGCCTTCCCCAAGACACCAGCCTTCTGCTTGGTCTTCTCCAGGACAGGTCCTCCCCTGGTTTCCTCCATTGAGTGGCTTCCTCCCTCAGGACGGACAGCTCAGGATCACCTTCAAAGTGTAGGCTCTAGTCAGGACAACTGGGCCTACCTGGCATAGATGCAGCCTCGGGCCAGCGTGGCTCCCAGGCTGAAATCCCAGTACACATACCTCGAGCCAGGAGGGCCACGAGGCAAAGAGAGCCCCGAGAAATGGCTTCTGCTCCTTAAGTACCCTTCCCCAGCATGCTCAGCGGGGAGACCACTCCCACTGATCTGTTCCCGGGGGAAAGTACCCAATACACTTCGGCCTGCTTGTGTTCCAACATTGGCCTGGGGTGGTAACGCCACCTACAGGCAAACAGTGGGAAGTCCTTCCAAACACAGCCATAGCCAGAACAGAGGCCGATTTAGCCCCAATCATCACCAGGTCTGAGCTATCAGCTCAGACACCCACTAAATTTAACATAGCGCCTGGTCATCAGGAGCAGGGTGCTACATACTCCCCCCCCCCCCCACTACAACAAGACACTGTCCCCAGTGTCTGGAAGAAAACATGGTCCTCAATCCTGAGGACCAGTACCTGAACCTTATGAAAAACTTTGGAAGGGGAGGGGGAAGGGAAAAGGAACTTTAGATATAAAATATTCACATGAAATTACAATAAAATCACAACAGCATACACATTACAACCCCTCACTAACTGTATAGACCACCAACTCTCCAGAAGTTTTGACAGAAGATCCGGATCACCTGAAAAACAAAGACACACAAAAAAATAAACATGACAACTCTAAGGTATTTTAAAAGAAGCAAAGCTGCATCTCCTAAGAGATGGAACTTTTCTTCTACTTTTAAAGATGTGTAATCAATTTGAAAAGTCTCTCCCTACTCTACTGATCACTGCCACCTAGTGTCAGAAGTAACACACAAGAGTCTTTTAAATTCAAAGGGCTGAAACAGATGAAAATCTTGACCCCGAAGTCTTCAGCAACCCTAATCCTAACTGACTAATTTCCCCAGTCCAGTTAGCACAGCAAAAGATGAGAAGGTAAACAAAAATCCTCCTCTATGTTGAATATTTTCTTTCTTGCATGAAAAGAAAAAAATAGAAATGAAGACAAATGGTCACTTTGAATGATCACAGGGAAAACCTGGGATCCGGCAGAGTGAGTGGTTTTCCTTGCTTGTCCAGGGTAGTAATAAAATATACAATGTCGTCTTTTCCTGGTCTGCAAATAGTCACCCGATCAGCGTGGATGTGTCTGCCGTAGCTCCAATGCAGCCAACATCCTTTAAAGCGTTCAGCCATAATGAAGGAGTAGTCCAAGTTTCTAAATGGCTTTGGCACGGACAAATAGTCCCAAATGGCCTCACCGTACCACTGCTCTCTGTTGGCCTCAATCTCCTGCATTATCTCCTTTGGGACGTAGGGGAATTCCAGGCCGTACTCCGTGGCTACCCTTTTTATAAGTACTCTCTGTAGACGGGCAAGTCTGGGTAAAGATCGGGAACTTCCCTCCCCGGGTAACACACACAAGTCCAGAGACTTCTTTACCATAAACTTGGCAGGTTTGGGTAACATCTCTTTATTGGGCAAAGTCCATTTATTAATATCCTGGGTTTCCACCCTCAGTGTTGTCTCCCCGAAGTCCATAGCTGTCCACTCCGAACAGCTATGTGCTGAGGCAACATCTTCCACGTTGTTCCACACTAACTCTTGAGACATGGACTCGAACAAGTAATCATCTCCAATATCCGACAGAGAGTCTAACTCAGAGTCTTCCTACTCTTCTGCCGGCAAATAGTTGCACACAGTCCCGAATACTTTTTCCCCAGATGTCTTACCGGTTTCTGACGTGGACTTCCCTGGGATATCATCTCTCTCGGGGTCCGGTTCCAGTTGTATCTGGGGTAGGCCTCTACCGCAGCCGCGGGAAGCCTTCACATATCCCACCTTTCTCCGGGTGGGTGCAATGGGAACAAGTGCAGTGGAGGTGGTATCCGGAACAATGTCCGCGGCTGATTCCGCAGCAACGGCATTCCCTCCAGGGTCATTCACCGCAGCAGGCGTGACAAGTACAGGTTCGGCCACATTCCCGAGGGCAACATCCTCCAACATAGGGATGCCTGCGGTCCAATCCACTGGGTAGATACGGGGCGACTCAGTAGGCTGGTCCACTCCGAACAATTACTCTCCGCAGTGTAAGCATCGGGCGAACGGGCGTAGTTGAACGGCCAATCCCTCGCATTGAGGGCACAGCATGCCCAGCGCTTCCACATCCCCACTGGTGTACAAAATGAAATGCCCATGCGGCTTCATTCGGATGCCTGTATCCGTTAACAGGGTTCCTGGCCATATAACGCTCGCACTAGCGTTAGTAGAAAACATCCTAGGCCCTGAAACGGACTGTGCCAACGAGTACAATGACATGGCTGCTCTCCGATCCTCTCACTGTGATCTCGCAGCTTCTTCCCTTTGGCGCCAGACACACACACACACGTCTCACGCAGGGGGCAGAAACTCCTCCCCTTTGGTCTTCTTTTGGCACGTAGCTCGCAGGCTTTCCTGGCTCCGCCCACAGCCTACGCAGTTACCAAAGTGATCTGCACACTTAACCCCTTTCTTTCAAGAACACAGTCCAGCGCCCTCTTACTTATAGACTCCCGGTGAAACAATAAAATCTTTCAGTCCAGTTGCGAGAGGTAACGGCAAATCCCGGACTCAAGCCCCCACGTGTGGCACACCCCGGCAGGAGCTGCTGGTTTAAATTTGGGCCTTGCATGTTACCTCACTGTTCGTTGTCTAGGGGATGAGAGTCTGTAGAAAGTTCAATGTCCACACAAGTTATGAATCCTTTTTCTCAGGCTTTATTTTCCAAACAACTTGCATAGGTAGAGGGATGGAGGGTTAGGGGAAGGTTCAGGCACACACAGCAGATCACTGGGGAAACTTCTAAGTTTCGAAAGTCACATTCACTACTCTCCTTCAAGTGGGTATTGCTCACCCGGATAGGCCCCTCTCACTTGGCCTAGCAGCCGGGATGATGCACGAACAGTTAAAGAAATAACATTCTCTGCCACAGACCTTTAGCACGATTAAGTTGAACGGTTCAATGATCCTCTGCCACATGATTTAATATCCAGAGATCCAGCCTTACAGTTTAAGAGCCTTTAAGCCGACCCGGCACACTGTAAGGTAACATGAGCTACGGCGCATCCTCCAATAAGGTCACCAGGCCTTCCCCAAGACACCAGCCTTCCTCTTGGTTTTCTCCAGGACAGGTCCTCCCCTGGTTTCCTCCATTGAGTGGCTTCCTCCCTCAGGACGGACAGCACAGGATCACCTTCAAAGTGTAGGCCCCAGTCAGGACAACTGGGCCTACCTGACATAGATGCAGCCTCGGGCCAGCGTGGCTCCGAGCCTAAAATAACAGTACACATACCTCGAGCCAGGAGGGCCACGAGGCGAAGAGAGCCCCGAGAAATGGCGTCTGCTCCTTAAGTACCCTTCCCCAGCATGCTCAGCGGGGAGACCAGTCCCACTGAGCTGTTCCTGGGGAAAAGTATCCAATACACTTCGGCCTGCTTGTGTTCCAACATTGGCCTGGGGTGGTAGCGCCACCTACAAGCAAACAGTGGGAAGTCCTTCCAAACACAGCCATAGCCGAAACAGAGGCCGATTTAGCCCCAATCATCACCAGGTCTGAGCTAACTATCAGCTCATACACCCACTAAAAACTGGATCAGGGGCTGGATTAGAGGCAATCAATATTCTCTACTGTGCACTCACAGCAATGGATCCTAGGTTGCTTTTTGTTTCTGGATACAGGGCTAAAGTTGTAGCCAGTGGTAACTTCTGAATCCTCCCTGCATCAAAATCCACAGCTGGTCTGACAAGGCTTTAATATTTGGATTCTTTATGGAAAATCACATTCCACTCCACTCTCCTCTCCAAAAAGCATCACAAGACCTGTTGTCTTTGCCTCTAATCCAGCCCCTGATCCAGTGACTGTACCAGTTAGCAATGTTTAAATCCTGTGGTCTGGAGAACGAGCTATAGGACCTACCTAGCTGGGAGCTAGCTGCATAACCGTTGTAAACGATCTACCCCTGCAGGGGTGATAGGAGTTGGTGAGTGGGGAGCCAAAAGGGGGAGCACAAGAGTCACTTGATGTCCTTCACTACAGCAAGCACAAAGTCACTTTGGAATTTCTGCACTGGTCACATGAATATAGTGTGATATTACCTCCTTTTGGTCAGTGTCGTTTTGTATTACGGAAAACAACTTTTTTACATAATATTTATATATATATATATATATTGTGACAGAGCATCCCAGAGAGAGCCTGGGAAAGTCCTGTTCGGGGTTTATACATCTCCCAGGCTCCTCTCATATACATTCAGGGATCTCTGAGCCAGGATCCACTTCAGGTGTTGGTTCTCTCCACCAGCTTAATTAAAAGCTCACCTGAGCAGACAGCCTTTGCTCAGCCTGGGAAACACAGACAACATTGGTCTGTGAGAGCAAGAAGGTTGGTAAAACATTGTTACTCTGTGAATGTGGAAGCTGACAAGCGTTAGGCTTGTTCAGCCTAGTAGTGAGGGCCTGTAAATACTGTGTAGTTAGAGCCGAGACACGGCTAGGCTTTTGTTTAGATATTTTTTCTTCTGTTTGTTTTCAGCACACTGTACAGCACCTGTCATTGACATTGTATATAGCACCAATAAACCACACTGTGTTTTCACTGATCCAATGGACTTGGTATCTGTGCCTGCTCATCCCAGGGAGCTTTTGTACCTACTACCTGTCCCCCAGGCTACATATGGTGGAGGCTGCGACCAGCTGTAGTAAGTTACTACTTAAAAGGCCAGTACCTAAAGTGATAACATGGAGGACCTCCTCAAACAAATGGTGTTGGCAAACGCTGCACAACAGCAAACTAACGCTGAATTGCGGCAAGCAAACGCTGCATGGCAGCAAGCAAATGCTACACAACAGCAAACTAACGCTGCACAACAGCACGCCAACGCTATCGCACAGGAGCAAACCAAGGTGCTGTTCCAACAGATTGGTGCTGTACAGGAGCAATCGCAGAGGCTGTTTGAACAGCTTGCCACTGCTGCAAAAGCGGATAGGAAAACCCTCACTGAGGTTGTGGAGACGCTAGCACAGGGGTCACCTGCGATAATGAAGGATATTGGAGACGAGCCCTCAGCCATCCATGTGGGTCGCTTTCTTTCAAAGATGACGGCAGATGATGATCCAGAGGCCTTCCTACTAACATTTGAACGGACTGCTGAGAGGGAAGGTTGGCCCCAAACCCAGTGGGCAGGACTGATCGCCCCCTTACTTTCTGGAGAAGCGCAGAAGGCCTACTATGATCTGGAGTCAGCAGAAGCGGGAGATTATGAGACGGTCAAGCGGGAAATCCTGGCACGACTTGGCGTTACCTTGGCTGTTCGAGCTCAGAGGGTCCACAGCTGGTTCTTCCAAGAAAAAGAGGCCCCCAAGATCGCAGATGTTTGATCTGATCCACCTGGTGCGGAAATGGCTACAGCCGGAGTCCCTGTCTGCGCCACAAATAGTGGAGCGTGTGGTCATGGACCAATTCCTGAGGTCACTGCCAATTCCCCTGCAGAAGTGGGTGAGTCAAGGAGACCCCAAGTCAGCAGACAACCTGGTGGAGCTCGTTGAGAGGTACTTTGCTGCAGAGAACCTGGTCACCACCCCTACAGCCGCACGGACTTTCCACCCAAAGCCACGGTCTCCCCAGGCAACCGGTAAGACTGTTCCAGGGGAAGTGGGTGGTAAGCATGGCAAGGAAATAGGGGGGAGGATTTTTGGTGCCAGGACTGAAGTTTGGCGGCCCAAACAAGGGAAGCCACTGCCTGTCAGCAAACCAAACTGGGGAAACATCAGGTGTTTTCGTTGCCAAGAACTGGGACATGTTGCAGCAAACTGTCCATTGACAGATGAACCAATGCAGTGTGATCTATCTTTTAGAAGGCAGTCTGTTTGCTGCTGTTTCATGCGCTGCAATGCCAAATGTGGGAAAACACATGTGTCATGTGACTATTAATAATAAGCCTATTATGGCCTTGCAGGACTCTGGAAGTCTGGTTACTTTGGTTACAGCTGAGATGGTTGAAACTGTGAATTTTCATGCAAAAAAGGTTGCTGTGATCTGTGTACATGGGGATACCCGCGAGTATCCAATAGCCACTGTTCAGTTTAAAACTGGCTTGGGTACGGTGACCCATTCGGTCGGACTGGTGCCCCACTTGGTGCATGAGGCTATCATTGGTAGGGACTTCCCTAAGTTTTGGGAACTGTGGGATTGTCCCGACCCAGTCGCAGTACCTAACTCAGTCGCAGAGCCAGAACTCGTGGCCATTACTGACCTTGTGAGTTCAGGGGACTCTTCTCAGGGCTCTCCGGGTGATCCTTTCTCAGTTATGGCAGGAGAGCTGGGGGAGCCGGAAGAAGTCCCCACAACCAGTAGAGCTGGACAGCCGTCTGCTGAATCTGAGCCTACGTTACAGTTTGCCAATCTTAATGTGCACAAGGAAAATTTTGGTACGGAGCAGAGAAAAGACCCTACCCTTGCCAGGGCCTGGGAAAATGTAATAGTGATTAATGAGGTACCTGTCGAACCAGGGGACAGGCTCTGTTTTCCATATTTCTGCAGCAATGAGGATTTACTGTATCGTGTATGTAAATCTAATGATGAAGTGGTTGAACAGTTGGTAGTCCCTAAGTTATACAGACGGGTGGTGTTGGAACTTGCCCATGGGCACTTGCTAGGAGGCCATTTAGGGGTTGAGAAAACCACTGAAAGGGTGTTGTGCAGGTTTTACTGGCCTGGGATATGGAAAAACAAAGAAAATTATTGTCAATCCTGTCCTGTGTGTCAGATGTCAGCCCCCCAACCCCACTTCCGAAGTCCGTTAGTGCCCTTGCCCATTATTGAAGTGCCTTTTGAGAGGATTGCCATGGACCTTGTGGGTCCACTCCCCAAATCTGCCCGCGGTCATCAACATATCCTCGTGATCATGGATTACGCTACCCGTTACCCCGAGGCCGTTCCCTTACGCACTGCATCTGCTAAAAACATTGCCAAAGAGCTGTTTATGGTGTTCAGTCGGGTTGGCGTCCCGAAAGAAGTCCTTACAGACCAAGGTACCCCATTCATGTCACGAATAACTAGGGAGCTCTGCAAGTTATTTAAGGTGACGCAGTTGCGTACCTCAGTGTACCATCCTCAAACGGATGGCTTGGTGGAACGCTTCAATAAGACATTAAAGAGTATGTTAAAAAAGGTTGTTAAGGATGGGAAAAACTGGGACTTCCTGATACCTTACTTGATGTTCGCCATCAGGGAAGTTCCCCAGTCCTCTACGGGGTACTCTCCATTTGAGTTGCTTAATGGGAGACACCCTCGGGGACTCTTAGACATAGCCAAGGAAACTTGGGAGGGGGAGCAGACACCTCACAAAAGTGTTATTGAGCATATCGCTCAAATGCAGGATAGGATTGCAGCAATCATGCCGGTAGTAAAAGAACATTTACTGCAGGCCCAAGCAGCCCAACAGAGGATATACAACAGGGGGGCCCAACTTCGTGTTTTCTCACCTGGTGACCGGGTCCTCGTGTTAGTTCCCACTGTTGAGAGCAAATTCCTGGCTAAGTGGCAGGGACCCTTTGAAGTAATTGAAAGAGTTGGGGAGGTCAATTACAAGGTGTATCAACCAGGTAAAAGGAAGCCCGAACAGATTTACCACATAAACCTGTTAAAACCCTGGAAGGATAGACTGGCATTAACTGCGAGGTCCCTCCCGGTAACCCTTAAAGGTACTGAATCCCCTCTGATCCCTGAGGTCACGATTCCAGACACCCTGTCATGTTCCCAGAAACAGGAAGCTAGAGAGTTCCTGATGAGGAATAAAGAGAAATTTTCAGAGTTGCCGGGCACGACTTCAGCAGTTCAGCATGATATTGTTACTGAACCTGGAGTCCGTGTCAAGCTCAAACCATACCGAATTCCCGAAGCTAGAAGAAAGGACATCGGTGAGGAAGTTAAAAGGATGTTGGAGCTAGATGTTATTGAGGAATCCAATAGTGACTGGTCTAGCCCCATTGTATTGGTCCCAAAACCGGATGGCACTTGGAGGTTTTGTAATGACTTCAGAAAGCTTAATGCGGTAACAAAGTTTGACACATACCCAATGCCCAGGGTAGACGAGCTTATAGACCGACTTGGCAAGGCCCGTTATCTGACCACTTTGGACTTGACCAAAGGATATTGGCAAATACCCCTGACTAGTAGTGCCAAAGAAAAGACTGCATTTGTGACCCCGGAGGGGTCGTTTCAATATAAGAAAATGCCTTTTGGGTTGCAAAATGCCCCTGCAACATTTCAGAGGGCTATGGACAGGACCCTAAGACCTCACCGACAGTATGCTGCAGCCTATCTGGACGACATAGTGGTGCATAGCACTGACTGGGAGTCTCACTTGCCCCGTGTCCAGGCTGTCCTGGATTCCCTCTTCAAGGAGGGGTTTACGGCAAATCCAAAAAAATGTGCCATTGGGCTAGAGGAAGCCAGGTATTTGGGCTACACTATTGGCCGGGGTGTCATAAAGCCCCAGGTGAATAAAATAGAAGCCATCCAGGAGTGGCCACGCCCTGCAAACAAGAAGCAGGTCAGGGCCTTTCTTGGCATTGCGGGGTACTATAGAAGATTTATCCCAAATTTCGCAACTATAGCTGCCCCACTGACAGACCTTACGAAAGGGAAAGCCTCCGTAATGGTGAAATGGTCTCCAGTAGCAGAAGAGTCTTTTCAAGTCCTGAAGAAGGCTCTTTGTGCACAGCCAATCCTATACTCCCCCGATTTCTCCAAAAACTTTTTGGTCCAGACAGATGCGTCTGATGTTGGTATCGGGGCAGTACTTTCACAGGTACACAATGGGGAAGAACTCCCTGTGGTGTACTTAAGCAGAAAGCTCAATGACCATGAAAAGAAGTACGCAGTCATTGAAAAGGAGTGTCTGGCCATAAAGTGGGCCGTGGACGCGCTCAGGTACTACTTGTTGGGGCGCCAGTTTGAGTTAATAACTGACCATGCTCCCCTGAAATGGATGGCCCAAAAGAAGGAGACTAATAGGCGGGTGAACCGGTGGTTTTTGGCCCTACAAGATTACGCCTTTACGGTAAAACACAGGCCAGGTGTTGAGATGGGGAATGTAGATGCCCTCTCCCGTGTTCACTCCTGTTGGGCTACAGGTGTTCCAACCCTGGGGTTGAAACAAGGGGGGAGGATGTGTGACAGAGCATCCCAGAGAGAGCCTGGGAAAGTCCTGTTCGGGGTTTATACATCTCCCAGGCTCCTCTCATATACATTCAGGGATCTCTGAGCCAGGATCCACTTCAGGTGTTGGTTCTCTCCACCAGCTTAATTAAAAGCTCACCTGAGCAGACAGCCTTTGCTCAGCCTGGGAAACACAGACAACATTGGTCTGTGAGAGCAAGAAGGTTGGTAAAACATTGTTACTCTGTGAATGTGGAAGCTGACAAGCGTTAGGCTTGTCCAGCCTGGTAGTGAGGGCCTGTACATACTGTGTAGTTAGAGCCGAGACACGGCTAGGCTTTTGTTTAGATATTTTTTCTTCTGTTTGTTTTCAGCACACTGTACAGCACCTGTCATTGACATTGTATATAGCACCAATAAACCCCACTGTGTTTTCACTGATCCAATGGACTTGGTATCTGTGCCTGCTCATCCCAGGGAGCTTTTGTACCTACTACCTGTCCCCCAGGCTACAATATATATATGAGTTATAAGTTTTCTATTTTCATATGAACTTATTTTTTTTACACGGATGCAGACATTTCTATTATTATTGATGCTGGTTTTTATGCACTGATGCTTTTTATTTTTTATGCACAATTGTTTTTATTCACTTGCCCAGTTTCTGTAATAGTTGGGATATTGTATATGTTATGTTATATGTAATGAAAAGAAAAGGGAAAAGAAACTGCGCTAGGATAACTCTAAAGCCCCGTACACACGGTCGGACTTTTGCCCAACAAACTTCGTTTTGAGCAAGTTGGACCAACAATCCGACCGTGTGTACGCTCCATCGGACAAACTTTTTTCGTTTGGTTTTGGATTTCATCGGACAAAAGTTGGGTCTGCAAACGGACAAACTTTTGCCCAACAAAAGTCCGATGGAGCAAAGTCCGACCGTGTGTACAGAAAACCATCGGACTTTAGTCCGATGGACAAAACAACTAATGTTAAAATCAACCAACAATAGCAGAAGTTGACCAAAGGGTGGCAGTAAAGATCAGAAAAGAGCAGAAAAAACACGTGATGTTGTAAGAAGTTTTAAGAAAGTTTGCAGAAAAGTCCGAGCGTGTGTATGCTATGGGTGTTCCTAACCAACTCTGTTCGGACAAAAAACCACGGAAAAGTCCGATGGAAGTCTGACCGTGTATAAGAGGCTTAAGCCCTGGTTCACACTGGTGCATTTTGACATGCGATTTGGCATGTCAAATCGCATTTCAAAACGCCGATATTTGCCGCAAACTGCCGGCAATGGCACTGTCCTAATCGGTGCGACGCCGCATCTGCGGAGCTGCACCGATTTCAAAAAGTAGTTTTCTGTACTACTTTTTGTGATTTCGGCCGTGATTTACATTGACATCTGTGTCAGATGTCTTTGTAATCGTGGCTGAAATCGGGACTGCCTGTGAGAGTGAAATCATGCGAGTTTAGCTGAACTCGCACAGCTTCACTCCCGCAGCCCAGTGTGAACCTGGGCTTAGACAAATAACTGACTAAATTGTCTACACATGGGAAGCAGCAACTAACCTGAAAACAAACATCAGTGAGCAAAGTAGAAAAAATATAAATAGTTGCGCTAAACCTGGAATTGTGACCAGGGATCAAAGAAATAAACACTGAGTGGCATGTACCAATATAAAAGTGCATCAGTGATAAATATTGCATAGATGCTTATTAATTATAAGCAATAAACAAAAAAACAATAACGTGAACACTTAGACCCCATTCACACAGGGGCGACTTGTCAGGCGTCTCAGCCGCCTGACGAGTCGCATCCCATTCTGTACAATGGAACCGTTCTAAGCGAAGCGACTGAAGTCGCTCCGACTTAGAAAAAGGTTCCTGTACTACTTCAAGACGACTTCAAGGCGACTTCCATTGACTTCAATACAGAAGTCATTTTGGAAGTCTGCTTTGAAGTCATCTTGAGATCGCCCAGCACAGTCGCGGCACAAGTCGTGCCGCCCCTGTGTGAATGGGCTCTAAACAATAATGTGTAAATACTATAGTCCACTTGTTTAACCACTTGACCACTGGGCACTTAAACCCCCTTAATAACCAGACCAATTTTCAGCTTTCGGTGCTCTCACATTTTGAATGACAATTACTCAGTCATACAACACTGTACCCATATGAAATTTTTGTCCTTTTTTTCACACAAATAGAGCTTTCTTTTGGTGGTATTTAATCACTGTTGGGTTTTTTATTTTTTGCGCTATAAGAGAAAAAAGACTGAAAATTTTGTAAAAAAAATGATTTTTTTTTCGTTTCTGTTATAAAATTTTGCAAATTACTATTTTTTCTTCATAAATTTTGGCCAAAATTTATACTGCTACATATCTTTGGTAAAAATAAGTACAAATTGGTGTATATTATTTGGTCTTTGTGAAAGTTATAGGCCTGGTTCACACTGGTCCGACAAACGCTCCGACATTAGGAGCTCATGTCGCATGACGTGTGAAAATCAATGTTTCCCTATGGGAGCCGTCTTAACTGGTCCGACACATGTCGGTCCGACATTAAAAATTCTCCCTGTACTACTTCTGTCCGACTTTGATCCGACTTCAGCCCATTGACTATCATTGAAGTCGGATCAAAGTCGGATCCTTGTCCTAACCATACGACTTTGGCATCCAACATTGTGATTACAGCAGCAGTAAAAGGAATTTATCTCACCCTGGGATTGTTTTGATTGGTCAAAGGACAAGTCAGACTAGCACAATGTCGGATCAAAGTAGTATCCTGTTCATGAATGTCGGACCAATGTCGGACCAATGTCGGACCAATGTCGGACCAATGTCGGACCAATGTAGGACAGATGTCGCAGAGCAAAGTAGGATGAAAGTCGTGTCCTATAGTGTGAACCCAGCCATAGAGTCCACAAGCTATGGTGCCAATATCTGAAAATTGATCACACCTGAAGTACTGACGGCCGATCTCATTTCTTGAGACCCTAACATGCCAGAAAAGTACAAATACCCCCCAAATGACCCCTTTTTGGAAAGAAGACATTCCAAGGTATTCAGAAAGAGGCATTGTGAGTTTTTTGAAGTTGTCATTTTTTTCCCACAATTCTTTGCAAAATCAAGATTTTTTTTTTTTCTCTTTTTTTTTTTTTTCACAAAATTGTCATATTAGCAGGTTATTTCTCACACACAGCATATGCATTCCACAAATTACACCCCAAAACACATTCTGCTATTACTCCCGAGTATGGCGATACCACATGTGTGAGACTTTTACACAGCGTGGCCACATACAGAGGCCCAACATGCAGGGAGCACCTTCAGGCGTTCTGGAGCACCAAGGCCAATTCTGACATTTCTCTCCTACATGTAAAAATCATCATTTATTTGCTAGAAAATTACATAGAACCCCAAAACATTATATATGTTTTTTTAGCAAAGACCTTAGAGAATATAATGGTGGTTGTTGCAACTTTTTATCTCGCACGATATTTGCGCAGCAATTTTTTTAACGCGTTTTTTACGGAAAAAAAAATGTTTTGTGCTTAAAAAAAAAAACAAACAGTAAAGTTAGCCCAATGTTTTTGCATAATGTGAAAGATGAAGTTACGCCGAGTAAATAGATACCTAATATGTCGCCCTTAAAAATTGCACACACTCGTGGAATGGCGCCAAACTTCGCTACTTAAAAAATCCCCATAGGCGACGCTTTAAATTTTTTTACTGGTTACATGTTTTGAGTTACAGAGGAGGTCTAGGGCCAAAATGATTGCTCTCGCTCTAACGTTCGCGGAGATACCTCACATGTGTGGTTTGAAAACCGTTTTCATATGTGGGCGGGACTTACGTATGCGTTCGCTTCTGTATGCGAGCTCACGGGGACAGGGGCGCTTTAAAAAAAAAATATATATTTATTCTTCATTTTACTTTATTTATTTTAGTTTGACATGTTTTTCCACCCTAAACATTTTTTTGATCACTTTTATACCTATTACAAGGAACGTAAACATCCCTTGTAATAGGAATATGGCATGACAGGTCCTCTTTACAGTGAGATATGGGGGGGGGGGGTGTCAATAAGACCCCACATCTCACCTCTAGGCTGGGAAGCCTGAAAAAAAAAAAAAAAAAAAAAAACAACAATCCTGTCTTTGATCGTAGCGGTGAGTCGGTAGAAGCACCGGAGGGCGGCGGGGGGGGGGACATCCCCTCTCGCCTCCCGTAAGAATGATCAAGCGGCGGAACAGCCGCTATGATTGTTCTTATGGTGTAGGGAATCGCCGGCTGAAAAAGCTAATATCTGAATGATGCCTGTAGCTGCTCCCATCATTCAGATATCCCCGCACAAAGTCAAGGACGTCATATGACGGCCGGAGGGCGGGAAGTGGTTATTGCAGAGTATTGCCGGGCATTGCGGAGTATTGCCGGGCATTGCGGAGTATTGCCGGGCATTGCGGAGTATTGCCGGGCATTGCGGAGTATTGCCGGGCATTGCGGAGTATTGCGGACTATGGCAGGGTATTGCGGTGTATGGCAGGGTATTGCACAGGGTATTGTGGAGGGTATTGCACAGGGTATTGTGGAGGGTATTGCACAGGGTATTGTGGCGGGTATTGCAGAGTATTGTGGCGGGTATTGCAGAGTATTGTGGCGGGTATTGCAGAGTATTGTGGCGGGTATTGCAGAGTATTGTGCAGAGTATTTTGCAGGGTATTGCACCAGGGTGTATTGCAGGGTATTGCACCAGGGTGTATTGCAGAGTATTGCACCAGGGTGTATTGCAGAGTATTGCACCAGGGTGTATTGCAGAGTATTGCACCAGGGTGTATTGCAGAGTATTGCACCAGGGTGTATTGCAGAGTATTGCACCAGGGTGTATTGCAGAGTATTGCACCAGGGTGTATTGCAGAGTATTGGCAGGGTGTATTGCAGAGTATTGGCAGGGTGTATTGCAGAGTATTGGCAGGGTATAGCACAGGGATGGATGGATGGCTGGATCTGTGACTGCAATTGTCACAGATCCAGCCCACAGTGCTGCTGCTGCCATCCGCTCCCTCCCCCTCCCCTCTCACACTGTACCGATCGGTACAGAGAGGGGAGGGAGGAACCGGCGTCATCAAATGACGCCGGTCTGTTTACAAGTGATTGCTCCGTCATTTGACGGAGCGATCACGTGGTAAACGGCCGCTATCAGCGGCGATTTACCGCGATTCGTGATCCGCCGGGTCCTCTGGACCCGGCGGTCACGGAGTTTCCCGTGTGCGCGCCCCAGGGGGCGCGCGGGAGCGCGATTCTGGGAGGACGTTATATAACGTCCTCCCAGAGTTAAGCAACCACCTTGTCGACGTTATTTGTCGGCAGGTGGTTGTTAAGTGGTTAAAGAAACAAAATCAAACAAAGTCCATGTAATAAAATCCAAGAAGACACCCGTGCAAAAATACAGAAAAGGGGCTCTCCAATCTTCATTAGAGGCTAATGACCAAACGTGAATTCCACCGGTCGGCGCTGATGTACTCAAGGCTGTCTTTTTTCTTGCTCAATGTGAGTATGTTTTTATGCTTCATGTATCAATAAATATCCCGAAGATTTTACACTATCCAGCTTCCTTTTTTCCTTTCTATGTGCTCCAAATTGAGTGTTGAAAGTGCTGACATCCAACTGATGACACATGGTCTGCTTGGCTAAACCAACTGGGATTCATTTTATGCCTGTTGAGGTCCTCCGTTATAGGGGACCAACTCCATCTGGTAAGCAGGACTATTTACTGGTGGTGGTGGAATTCACGTTTGGTCATTAGCCTCTAATGAAGATTGGAGAGCCCCTTTTCTGGATATCTGCACGGGTGTCTTCTTGGATTTTATTACATGGACTTTGTTTGATTTTGTTTCTTTAAACAAGTGGACTATTTACACATCATTGTTTAGTGTTCACGTTATTAATTATATGCAATAAACAAAAAAACAATAAGCATCTACGCAATATTTATCACTGATGCACTTTTATATTGGTACATGCCACTCAGTGTTTATTTCTTTGATCCCTGGTCACAATTCCAGGTTTAGCGCAACTATTTATGTTATATGTAACAAGTAGAGTTGAGCGGACACCTGGATGTTCGGGTTCGACTGGTTCGGGCGAACTTCGCAAAAAGGTTCGAGTTCGGGACCCGATCTTGACCCCGAACCCGAACTCCATTGAAGTCAATGGGGACCCGAACTTTTGAGGACTAAAATGGCTCTAAAAAAGTAATGGAAAGGGCTAGAGGGCTGCAAAATGTTGTTAAGAGCATGGCAAGTGCTCTGCAAACAAATTTGGATAGGGAAATAACTTAAAATAACATAAAATACATAAAAATAAAAAATAATAATCTTGATCTAGGAGGACGAGGTCCATATGGAGTAGGAGGTTGAGGTGGCGGTGGATGTGGTGGTGTAGGTGGACGAGGTAGCCAACACTGGTTTTTATTTTTAAATTAGAGTACACCCCAAAAGAGTGAGAAAGATCAAAAATACAACAATGACTGGGTAAGGCCGGTATGCATGTCTATTCTGCATAAGGTACGGACAAGTCCTGTGTGATCCATGCCTGGTTCATTTTAATGAACGTGAGCTTGTCCACATTGGCTCTGGACAGGCGGCTGCTAGAGATGAGCTCGGTGTTCGAGTCGAACATACGTTCGACTCGAACATCGGCTGTTCGATCGTTCGATGAAGATCGAACGATTTGGGCCGTTCGCGCCTAATTCGAGTGACGCGAACGGCCCACAATGCACTACGCCATCGCAGTGCAATCCAGGCGCTGTGATTGGCCAAGCATGCACTGTGACCCCGCATGCTTGGCCAATCACAGCGCCGGCAGCGAGGAGAGCCATAATTGGCCACAGGCAGGATGCCTGTGGCCAATTATAGCTCAGGGGGATTTAGTACACACCCCACACTATAAAAGGCCGCGAGCGCGGCGGCCTTGTGTAGTGTGTTCCGGTTCAGGGAGAGAGAAGGATAGGCAGGGACAGTGTCAGTGCTATTTGTTCATTTAACTTGTGTGCAGGGAGAGAGAAGGATAGGCAGGGACAGTGTCAGTGATATTCTTTGCTAAACCTTGTGTTCAGGGAGAGAGAAGGATAGGCAGGGGACAGTGTCAGTGTAATTTTTGCTAAGCCTCCTGCACAGTATACACCTGAAGCTAGCCCTTATTGCTGTGTTTTCCTGTTGTGTAACACAGGCAGGCATCTGCAGCACTTACAAAAGGCGTAGTGTGCTTCCTGCACATTATACACCTGAAGCTAGCCCTTATTGCTGTATTTTCCTGTTGTGTAACACAGGCAGGCATCTGCAGCACTTACAGCGGGCGTAGTGCGCCTCCTGCACATTATACACCTGAAGCTAGCCCTTATTGCTCGTGGTTTTTTTTCTTTTGTGTTACACTAACAGGCATCTGCAGCACTTACAGCGGGCATAGTGTGCTTCCTGCAAAATATACACCTGAAGCTAGCCCTTATTGCTGTGTTTTCCTGTTGTGTAACACAGGCAGGCATCTGCAGCACTTACAGCGGGCGTAGTGTGCCTCCTGCACATTATACACCTGAAGCTACCCCTTATTGCTGGTTTTCCCATCTCCCTGCAGGCCATTAGAATGTCTGGAAGGCAAACAAGGAGAGGCAGACAGTCAGGAGCCAATAAAAGAGGGCAAGCAGGCGCTGTGTCTAGAGACAACAGTGCTGGTCGTGGACGCGGTGCATCGTCATCAGCACGTGGCCATGGAACACGCTTGTCCTTATTTTCGGCAGCTGGATGCGTTGAGCCGCATCATGATGAAGACTTGGTAGAGTGGATGACTAAGCCCTCCTCATCCTACTCATCCTCTCTCACCCAGGCTAAGGGTACTGGCAAAGCAGCTGCCAAAGCGTCCTCTTCCCTCATATTAATGTCATCATCAGTCACTCCTTCCCTAGACCCACCGTGTCCTCCTGAGGAGTCCCCCGAACTGTTTGAGCACAGTGTTGGGTACATGCTCTAGGAGGATGCCCAGCATTTCAAAGGGTCTGATGATGATACCCAGCTAGAGGAAGCCAGTAGCGTGAGAGCAGAGAGAGGGGATGCTCAAGAAGGACAGCAATCTGGCAGTCATGTTCCAGCAGCTGCAGCATACTGCCAGATTGGCTCCAGTGATGAGGAGGGAGGGGATGATGAGGTCACAGACTCCACATGGGTGCCTGATAGGAGAGAGGAGGAGGAGGAGGAGGATGAGGAGGAGGCACATCTCCAACAAGGCAGGATGCCCTCGGGGGGCCAGCGCAAGGGCAGCACACCGACTGAAGCACACCGCAGAGCTCCGCCTGTGCAGGGCGCTGCCTCTGCCCGTTATTCCAAAAGTTCTTTGGTGTGGGCCTTTTTTAAATCGAGTGCATCAGATCGCACCGCTGCTGTTTGCAACATATGTCTGAAGCGTATCTCGCGTGGCCAAAACATCAGCCGCTTGGGCACCACATGCTTGACCAGACATATGTTGACCTGCCATGCAGCTCGTTGGCAAGCGTATCTTAAAGACCCACACCAAAGAACAAAGCGGACCTCTCCTTGCTCCTCATCAGCTGGGATCTCCAACCCCACTGTACCTTCAGTTCTCTCTGAAACCTGCACTGAGAGGAATGAAGGTGTAGAATTAGGTGTGTCACAGCCAAGTACTTGCGGGCACTCTGCTAGCAGTACACAGACGTCCGATTCTAGCAGGCAAATTTCCCTGCCCCAGCTGCTGGACCGTCGAAAGAAGTTCACTCCCAGCCATCCACATGCCCAGCGGTTGAATGCTAGCTTGGCTAAATTGCTAGCAATTCAACTGCTGCCTTTTCAGTTGGTAGACTCGGCCCCCTTCCATGAGTTTGTGCAATATGCGGTTCCTCAGTGGCAGGTTCCCAAACGCCACTTTTTCTCACGGAAGGCGATTCCGGCTCTCTACCGGCATGTGGAAGGCAATGTCCATGCCTCGCTGGACAGGGCGGTCAGCGGTAAGGTGCATATTACCGCTGACTCATGGTCCAGCAGGCATGGACAGGGACGTTACCTTTCTTTCACAGCCCATTGGGTCACTCTTTTGGCAGCTGGGAAGGATGCAGGACAAGGTGCAGTAGTGTTGAAGGTTGTTATGACACACCTCTCTCCTCCACCCCCTCCTCTTCTTCTTCCTCCATGGTCTCTTCCTGTGCTTTGTCCTCGGAACCAGCAGTGCTCCGTAGGCGTTCAAGGGGCTACGCAAGTACGCAGGCAAAAAGATGCCATGCCGTACTTGCGCTGGTGTGTTTGGGGGACAGAAGCCACACTGGGGCAGAGGTTCTGTCTGCTCTGCAGGGGCAGGCCGAGAGGTGGTTGACGCCACGCCAGCTTAAGCCAGGAATGGTGGTTTGCGACAATGGCACCAACCTCCTCTCCGTCCTCCGACAGGGACAACTGACCCATGTGCCCTGTGTGGCTCACGTCCTTAACCTGGTGGTGCAGCGGTTCTTGGGCAGGTACCCGGGCTTACAGGATGTCCTGAGGCAGGCCAGGAAAGTCTGTGTGCATTTCCGCAGATCATATAATGCCAGTGCTCGGCTGGCTGAGCTGCAAAAAGGAGTTGAACCTGCCCAAGAACCGCCTTAAATGTGACCTGCCCACCAGGTGGAACTGAACGTTGGCCATGCTGCAGCGGCTGCACACGCAGCAGAGGGCCATCAATGAGTACCTGTGCGACTACGGCACCAGGACAGGGTCAGGGGAGCTCTGTTTTATTTCACCACGCCAGTGGGGCATGATCAGGGATGCATGCACTGTCCTGGCACCATTTGAGGAGGCCACGAGGATGGTGAGCAGTGACAGTGCATGCATCAGTGACACTGTATCTCTTGTCCACCTGTTGGAGCATACGCTGCGTGGAATAATGGACAGGGCACTTGAGGCAGAACAGAGGCAGGAAGAGGAGGACTTTCTTGCCTCTCAAGGCCCCCTTTACCCAGACAGTGTTCCCTCTGTCCCACCCATCACACAGGAAGAGGAAAGAGGACGAGGAGGAGGAGGAAGAGGAGGATTGTGTCAGCATGGAGGTGGAGCCTGGCACTCAGCATCATCAGCAGCAGTCTTTTAGGGATGATTTACAGTCCCAACAAACCCGTGGACTTGTACGTGGCTGGGAGGAGGTGGCTGCGGATCATGTCATCCTTAGTGACCCAGAGGACTCCGGACCGAATGCCTCAGCTAACCTACGCTGCATGGCCTCCCTGATCCTGCAAAGTCTGCGGAAGGATCCTCGTATTCTTCGGATCAAGGAGAGGGACCATTACTGGCTGGCCACTCTCCTTGATCCACGGTACAAGGGTAAGGTTGCGGACCTTATCTTGCCGTCGCAGAGGGAGCAGAGGATGAGACATCTCCGGGAGGCCTTGCAGAAAGGTCTGTGCAACGCGTTCCCAGAGACTGGGAGGTTACAAACTCCTGGTCCTGGACAACGAGTTGCTGAGGCTTCGGTCAGTAGCAGAAGGAGCGGTGGAGAAGGTGGCCATCTGATCGATGCGTTCAGACAATTTTTTAGTCCACAGCCCCAAGGTATGATCGGTTCCAGCAACCATCGCCAGCGTCTGATATACATGGTGCAGGAATACCTAGGGGCAAGGTCAGACTTGGACACCTTTCCCACCGAAAATCCTCTGGCTTACTGGGTGTTGAGGATGGATCACTGGCCAGAGTTTGCACAGTATGCAATTGAGCTACTGGCCTGTCCTGCATCCAGCGTTCTTTCGGAACGCACATTCAGTGTTGCTGGAGGCTTTGTCACGGATCACAGGGTGCGCCTGTCCACCGACTCGGTTGATTGACTGACCTTCATAAAGATGAACCAGTCTTGGATCACCACCAGCTACCAAGCACCTGAAGCTGATAAAACAGAATAATTTATTTTCAAATGTTACATCCCTTCAAGACTGATGCTGATGCTGAGTGACTGTCCTGTTATGTTGACTGACTATCCTCCTCCTCCTCAATGATCCGATTCTTGATGATAGCTTGTTAGAACTTTTTTGTTTCTGGGTGCCGCCACCAGTGGCTAAGGCCCAATTTTTCAGCCCCTGTTTAACAGGGGCATGTAATTACAATTTTTGATGCAATGCTTTGCAGCAGGGCTCATTCCTGCACTCCAACAAGAGTATCTGGGAGAGTTTGAAGTGTCGTGGCCTAATTTTTCTGCCCCTGTTTAACAGGGGCGTGTAATTAAAATTTTTGATGCAATACCTTGCAACAGGGCTCATTGCTGTGCTCCAAGTACAGTATCTGTGAGGGGTTGCAGTGTTGTGGCACCAGTGCCTAAGGCCCAATTTTTCTGCCCATGTTTAACAGGGGCATGTAATTACAATTCTTTATCTAATAATTCACAGCAGGGCCCATTCATGCGCCCACCAAGAGTAACTGTGAGGGCTTACAGTGTTGTGGCACCAGCACCACCACCAAAGGCCCAATTTTTCCTACCACTGTTCAACAATGGCATGTAAATACAATTCCTGATATAATAATTCACAGCAGGGCGTTCCAGCGCCCACCAAGAATAACTGTGAGGGCTCACAGTGTTGTGGCAACACCAACATGTAAGGGGCAAATTTCAGCAGAGTATATACGGCAGGCCCTTACTTTCAAACATCCAACTTACAAACGACTCCTACTTGCAAACGGAAGGAGACAACAGGAAGTGAGAGGAAATCTACCCCATGGAAGGGAAATTCTCTCCTGTAAGTGTTAATATGGGAAAAAGGTGTCTCCTCTCTACTGATGCTTTATCACCAATCCTTGTTTCAATAAAAACCCCACTTTTCAAAAACATTTGTCATTGGGACGGAAAGTGAGGTGAAATGTTCTGAACAAGGGGCACAGACAGCAAAAGAAATGTTACAGGGGTGATAACCCTTCCCTATGTTTTCCAAAAAGCTTAAAAATAGATTTTTTGGCTGGAGCTAAACTTAAACAATGTACGTGTTCAAAATTACAAACAGATTCTACTTAAGAACAAACCTACAGTCCCTGTCTTGTTTGCACCGCCTGTATACTGCTGTTCAGAGTATATAGGGCCTTTTTTATTTTGTGTGCGGGGCTCCCCTTAATATGCATACAAGACCCAAAGGGGCTGGTAATGGGCTGGGGTAGGGGGGGGGCTGGTGGGGTAGCCATGCCATTTTTCTTAAAGATTTTCATCCATATTACCGGGACCAGACATTACATTAAAGCCGCAAGCAGTTTTAAATGGCTTTTTTTCCTTTAGAAATGTCATTTTGTGCAGGGACAGTTCTAAACACGGGAAACACATGCCACTTCACAGGCATACTTTAGACACCCCCCAGGTACGATATTTAAAGGAATATTTCACTTTTTTTTTTGTTCACTTTATGCATCATCAAAATGACTGCTCCCGAAAAACTGCCGTTTTTAAAACTTTGTTTTGCATTGATACATGTCCCCTGGGGGAGAACCCAGGCCCCCAAACCCTTTTTAGGACAATAACATGCATATTAGTCGTTATAATTAGCACTTTAGATTTCGAACGTTCGCATCCATTGTATTTAATAGGGTTCTAACGTTCTCGCGAACTTTCGGTCCGTTCAAAGGTTCTGGTGCGAACCGAACCGGGGGGTGTTCGGCTCATCCCTAGCGGCTGCGCTTGTCTGTGATAACGCCCCCTGCCGTGCTAAATACACGTTTAGATAATACACTGGCTGCAGGGCAGGCCAGCACCTCCAAGGCGTAAAGGGCAAGCTCAGGCCATGTGCCCAATTTGGAGACCCAGAAGTTGAAGGGGGCAGACCCGTCATTCAGTACGTGTAGGCGTGTGCACACATACTGCTCCACCATGTTGGTGAAATGCTGCCTCCTGCCAAGACGTTCCATATCAGCTGGTGGTGCTGGTTGTTGTGGCATGCTGACAAAGCTTTTCCACATTTCGGCCATGCTAACCCTGCCTTCTGAGGTGCTGGCGGTGCCCCGGCTGCGTTGGCGACCTCTTCCTCCTCCTCTGCATTCGCCTTGTGCTTCCACTGTGCCCCCGCTGTCAGGTGGGAAAGCCACCAGCAGCGCATCTACCAGCGTGCGCTTGTACTCGCGCATCTTACGATCACGCTCCAGTGAGGGAATTAAGGGCTGTACGTTGTTCTTGTAACGGGGATCCAGCAGCGTGGCCACCCAGTAATCAGCACCAGTTAGAATGTGGGCAACTCGGCGGTCGTTGCGGAGACACTGCAGCATGTAATCGCTCATGTGTGCCAGTGTCAGGAAAGGCGTTTTTACAATCTGCCTGGCAACAGTGCCGCCAGGAGATCGTCTATACTCCATAGGTCCATTCCGCGCATGCGCGTGCACAATAGCGCGATCGGCGCGCGCGTTCGCGGGAGCACGCGCGGTGACAGCATTTGGCGCCAAACAAGGTATTTAAACTATCTGCATACCTTGCTCCTTGCTGTCTGGTCTACAGCGTTCCCGAGACCCCTGCTATTGACTTCTGATTCCTGTACACCTGTTATCTGATCCGGCTTGTCTCTGTTTAACCCCGATTGTTGCCCGCCCCGACTTCGGCTTGCTCTGACAACTCTCTTGGTCATCCCTGTACCTGGTCGCCTGCTGGTCCGACCCATCGGTCTGTTCGAACTATAAGGCACCTCCACCTGAACTACAGTGCATCCTGCCTGAAGCCACCGTGCATCTCTGCCTGAATCATAGCGCATCTCTGCCTGAACTACCCTGCACCTGTGCCTGAGCTACAGTACACCTCAGCCTGTACTACAATACACCACCTTGTTTCTGCAGTCTGGTCTGGGACTTTTATACATCTGCCTGTTGTCTGCATTCTGATTAGTCCTACTGTGCACCTCCCAGCTATCTTTGGACTGTTCCAGTTTGCCGTGCACCATCTGCTGCCGCAACTACCCAATATCCTGCTTACCTGCCAGGCACTTATGCCCCCTGTCCTCCTGAGCCTCTGTCTGCTCTATCAGGGGCTCTCGAGCCAGGGGATTACGAGAGGCCGCTCCCTGCACGTTGGGCTCCCATCATAAGGTACGTGACAGCCAGGCTGCCATGAGCTGGTCTGGGTGCCACCCTGCTGTGAACATGGTTCCTCCTCCTCCTCATCCTCCACCTCGTCATCCTCCAAAACTGTGCCCTTGCTGGACAATTGTGTACCTGGCGTTTGTTGGTGCAGGAACCCACCCTCGGAGCCACTTGTGAATGACTGCCCTGAAAGCCTTGGAAATTATCCCTCTTCCTCCTCCTCCAGTGCCACATCCTCTTCCATCATCGCCCAAAGCGTTTTTTCAAGGAGGCATAGAACTGGGATAGTAACGCTGAGAACGGCGTCATCGGCACTGGCCATGTTGGTGGAGTACTCGAAAAAGCGCAACAAGGCACACAGGTCTCGCATAGAGGCCCTGTTATTGGTGGTGAAGTGGTGCTGTTCCGCAGAGCGACTCACGCGTGATTGCTGCAGATGAAACTCCACCATCGCCTGCTGCTGCTCGCACAGTCTGGTCAGCATGTGCAAGGTGGAGTTCCACCTTGTAGGCACGTCACATATGAGGCGGTGAGCGGGAAGGCCGAAGTTACACTGCAGCGCTGACAGGCGAGCAGCAGCAGGGTGAGAACGCCGAAAGTGCGCACAGACGGCCCGCACTTTCTGCAGCAGCTCTGGCATATCGGGGTAATTTTTAAGGAACCTCTGCACCACCAAATTCAGCACATGCGCCAGGCAAGGGATGTGTGTCAAACCGGCTAGGCCCAGAGCTGCTACGAGATTTCGCCCATTATCGCACACCACCAGGCTGGGCTTGAGGCTCACTGCCACCAACCACTCATCAGTCTGTTGTTCCATGTCCCTCCACAACTCCTGCGCGGTGTGGGGTTTTTCCCCCAAACAGGAAAGTTTTAAAACTGCCTGCTGTCGTTTACCCCTGGCTGTGCTGAAGTTGGTGGTGAAGGTGTTACGCTGACCAGATGAGGAAGCGGAGTAGGAGGAGTTAGCAACAGGAGTCAAACTGAAGCGCCCTGCAATCCTCGGTGGTGGAAGGACATGCTCCAAACTGCTATCCGCCTCAGGCCCAACCGCCACTGCATTTTTTTGGAATAGCAGAATAAAACAACAGTATCTAAAGTGTGTATCTCACATGTACAGATATGCAGGAAACACTGCAAAATATATATTTTTTGCCCTAAATGTGTTTTTTTTTTGAATACCAGAATAGAGCAACAGTATCTAAAGGGTGCACCTCACACGTGCAGATACAGACTAGGCCACAATTTAAGATTTTTCCCCTAAATGTGTTTTTTTTTTTTTGAATAGCAGAATAGAGCAAAAGGGTGTATCTCACAGGTACAGATATGCAGAAAACGCACCAAAAACATTTTTTTGCCCTAAATTATTATTTTTTAAATAGCAGAATAAAACAACAGTATCTAAAGTGTGTATCTCACACGTACAGATATGCAGGGAACACTGCAAAATATTATTTTTTTTGCCCTAAATGGGCGTTTTTAGAATAGCAGAATAGAGCAACAGTATCTAAAGGGTGTATCTCACACGTACAGATATGCAGAAAATGCACCATTTTTTTTTATTTTGCCCTAAAAAAAAAAAATCTTGAATAGCAGAATAGGAGAACAGTATCTAAAGTGTGTAAATACAGATGTAGCACACAGACCTTTTCCTGCCTACGGCTCACTTGCAGGTCAAGGCACACCGCGCTATATGCCCGTACCCTCCTGTTTGAGGAGGTTGAGCGGTGATAACAATTTTGGGTCCTGCAGCAGGTTCTCCCAGTAGACTGGTTCTCATCCCCTAGAGTATAGGGACAAGTCTCTATTATTCCCCAGTAAGGCCAATGTCCACACCACTTTAACTCCAACACTGAGTTTATTTCACAAGCAAGTTCAAGTTCAGCAGACAGGAAAGGTGGATGAGAGAAAGGACAGCAAGATTTGGGAGATAGGTCCAGACACAACTGGTATGATAGTCGCTACTCGATCCCGAGTAGGTTTAGCTCACCCGGATAGTCCCCTGTAAGAGCGGAGTGATGCTGGAACGTTCACTTTAGGTTTTCCTTGAGATACGATCGGGAGATCCTCTGCCACAGAATCTTTAAGTCCCAAACTTCTCAGCTGTTGCAACACAAGGACAGGTGCCAGTGATAGCACGTTGCAAGGCCTTTGGTGGATCTTTGAATCCCTCCAGAAGGTAACCAGGCCTCTCTTTCATCATGAACTCTCACCGGTCCATCAGAAAGGTCCTCCCCCGGTCTCCTCTTCTTAGAGCGGGTCCACCCTTTCCCCGGGGAACCCTAGGATTCTTCTTTTGGAGGTAGGCCCCAACTAAAGGTGCTGGGCCTACTAGTGGAGTTGCAGCCCCAGGCTAAAGGTGCCTGAGACCCATGCATGCACGCATGCACCCCTGGCCTGGAGGGCCGGGTGGCGCGAACCGCTCACACTCCAGACTCCCACCGATTCCCCAAAAGAATGGCGTCTGCCCCTTATGTATCCTCTCCCAGCATGCACAGCCGACCAACCACGCCCACTGTACTGCTGCCGAGAGAGGACATCCTAAGGCATAGCAATGTCACCCACGGTTCAACCCTGACCTGATATGGCAGTGCCACCTACAGGCCACAGGGAACTGTGCGTCAGGCTACATCACACAGGCAGAAGCGGTTACTAACAAATCAAAGTGGTAAAATCAAAGTACTAGCTCAGACCAAACCCTAAATTTAAGCACATAGCAACCCTGAAAAGTAAAGGGGCGCTACACATATATGCAGGAAACGCAGCTAAATATATATTTTTTGCCCTAAATGGGTGTTTTTAGAATAGCAGAATAGACCAATAGTATCTAAAGGGTGTATCTCACAGTAACATATGCAGTGCTGGTGCACTGAGCTTGCATAAAATGCCCGCCGACGTCAACCTAACTAACAGCTGGATAAAAGTTATCTTTTCTCTGGCACTGGGCTCAGGGCAGGGTAAAAAGATTGTGCACTGCACCCACACAACAAAATCAAGGTAGATCACTGAGTAATTTGATTTCTGAATCAGGACTACTATCTAATTCTCTCCCTCAAAGCAGCAGCAGCAACCTTTCCCTACACTATCTAAAGCAGAGTGATGTGCTGTGCTATGTGCCTCTAGCTTATATAGAGGCTGGGTCACATGCTGCACTGGCCAATCACAGCCATGCCATTAGTAGGCATGGCTGTGATGGCGTTTAAGGGCACACGAGTTAAAAGAATGTTGATTGTCTGCCCTGCAGCTTTTTAAAATGTGCCATTACATTGCCGAACACCGAACTCGAACCCGAACATACAGTAAATTGTTCGGGTTCGGGTCCGGGTACCAAAAACCCAAAAGTCCAGGACGAACCCGAACTTTACAGTTCGGGTTCGCTCAACCCTAGTAGCAAGGTGTCACTTTTGCACGTAGCATACGGACTACAGTTTGTGCCTATCAGGAATCTAGCTCCCTCCGGTGTATATCTTATACTAGGCTACTAACGTTATTTGGTTCAGTTATTGGATAAAGCATTGTGGGTATTGTGGCGTCAGAGACAAATGGGTTGGTTTACTAAAGGAAAATCCACTTTGCACTTGAAAGTGCACATGGAAGTGCAGATGCTGTAGATCTGAGGGGGACATGCAAGGAAAATAAAAACAGCATTTTAGCTTGCACATGATTGGATGATAAAATTACAGCGATCTACAGCGACTGCACTTCCATGTGCACTTTCAAGTGCAAAGTGGATTTTTCTTTAGTAAATCAACCCCAAAGACTCTATTGCCGTGGATAGAACTGAGACTACATTACCCAAAAGACCACTGTCCTACCAAAAGTGCATGGCGCCACACACGGCCTGCTGGGAGAGCTTATTTAAGGCAAGGCAGGGCTTTTGTTCCGTCTCTCGGGACGCCATCTTCAAGCCGGCAGGAGGCCTGTGTTGAGGCCTAGAGCGAGCGTGCTTAGGCCGGAGAAGCCTGGGCCTAAAGTACGGAGACCGGATCACCTGACGGAGGGATTCCTGTCACAGCCCTGCTAATCGGACCAGAGAGAGGAACCGCTCTACACTCCACAGCATCTGGAAGTCACCCCTCCATCGGCACCTCGTGAGCGACTGTGCGGAGGACCAGGGACCATGACTGGCAGGGAGGCTGAGAACCAAGAGGGTCCAGACGGAGCATACCGGTGAGGCGAGGCCTCATTTGGTGAGAGGGCACCTGCCCACCAACATAACTAACTGGGTTGCAGGAAGGTGACTTCCATAGTTTCACTTGTACTCGTGGGCAACTACAGTGCCGTAAGTGGAGACACGTTACACCCGGGAGTGATATAGCGCTTTGGGAGGATCAGCGTTTCTCTTGCCTTTGTACTGCATACTTCAGATGTTCATTCTTTCTTCACCTTGTTTTTTGGATTACAAATACTCAAGTGCACCAACAAAGCTAGCCGAAGATTATTGGAAGTTGCTAGGAACACTCATCTGTTCAGTTCATTGCTTAGGTTGATACAATGGGACACGCACCAGTTGAGCTGCCCACTAAGGGGAGCCAAATAGTTTATGGAACTCACATGTGAGAGCTAACTGTTTGCATTCATTTTATTATCATTGTGCTATTTTAGTGAGCTGGGTGGGACTTGGTGGAGAAGTACCCCACCGCTGTCATCAATGCATTGGGAGATTCCTCCACTGTGTACTTCCTCAGGTCTGACCCTAAGTTGTGTAAATCGGGTTCCTTCATTATAGGGAAATCCTGAAGTTGTTCTGCATATGTATGTCAGTTGATTCTCACAGGGACCTGTTTGAGCAAAATGTTACTCTATTCTATTTTCTCTACCAAGTAAACGTATTACCTTTTGGTTGAACTACATCTGGTGTGGGACTCTGTCTTTTGCAGCTGTGTGGCAGGTAAACCACAGCAAGGTAACAATATTTAACTACATTTATTGTTGTGTGGTATCATTGTGGCCCTCTATAGCCTTTTAGGGGCCCACAATCACATTGTTGTCCAGTTGTGCCAAGGGGGAACTGAGCCAAATTATAGGGGTTGATAGGCAGAGTACAGGCCCAAACTTAAACCAGCATCTCCTACGGGGGTAGTGCTACATATATATTACTGACAGCTAGGAATTCTTAGCTACGGAAGTGGTTGGGTACTCTGGGTCAGCCTAACACTGAGTGCTCACTGGTGAATCTCTGTCCCTTTATCACGAGTAGTGATCCGTTAGATCACGGTCTAGTTCATAAGGTAGGTCGGCTATTTCATGATAACAACTGATGTGGCTAAGCCGCTTGGCCATTATCACCAGACGCGGGAGGGGACATCAGCCGCCTTCCGCTGCTCTGACCCGGTCTCCCGTTCCACCGGGAGACCAGACCGAACACGGAAACGCCTTTGATCGGGTCTCCTATGTAAAAACACAGAAGCAACATCACAACATCACTTCTGGTTTCCTTGGCTGCCAATGGTGCAGATTTAAAAAACATGACAGTATTCCAAAATGCAGATTTTGGCGCTTTGAAAACTTTGAAGTGCAAAGGAGAGATTTGGGGTCTTTTAGACCCCTGATTCCTCCATAAAGAGTACCTGTCACTGCCTATTAGAGCCCATTCACACAGGGGCAACACGACTTCCAGCGCGATTTTATGAGGCAACTCAGACACGACTTGAGAATGAATCACAGCACGACCTGGAGCTACTTACAAGGCAACTCCAAGTTGCCTGCAGGACAAGAGACATTCCAGTGGCCAATCAAACAAGAATCAGCTCTGTGGGAGGGAGGGGGGAGGGAGAGGTTTGCCTGATAAATGTATGTTTACTTCCTGGAGAGTTGCTCCTATTAAGACAGTGAGAGGCGACTCCCATTGAAATGAATGGTTACAGGTCGCCTAGGAGTCGGATTGAAGTAGTACAGGGACTTTTTTTGAAGTCGGAGCGACTGCAGATAGTGTGCATAAGGACGGCTCCATTAACTTACATTGATTTCTTCAGCCAGCGCGACCTGAGGCGACTAGGGGCGACTTGGAGTCGGATCCAAAGACGCCCCTGTGTGAATGGGCTCTTACTGTCACAAGGGATGTTTACATTCCTTGTGACAACAATAAAAGTGATCAGATTTTTTTTAAAGGGACAGTGTTCAATAAAAAAAAAAACATTAAAGCGCCCCCATCCCTGCGAGCTCATGCACCAAAGCAAACGCATACGTAAGTCACACCCACAAATGTAAATGGTGTTCAAATCACACGTGAGGTATGGCAGCGATCGGCAGAGTGTGAGCAATAATTCTAGCAAAAGACCTCCTCTGTAACGCTAAAAAAAAAAATTTAAGCGTCGCCTATGGGGATTTTTAAGTACCGTAGTTTGTCGCCATTCCACGAGTGTGTGCAATTTTAAAGTGTAAAATGTTAGGTATCTATTTACTCCGCGTAACATCATCTTTTGCAATATGCAAAAAAATTGGGCTAACTTTACTGTTTTCTTATTTTTTCATTCAAAAAAGTGTATTTTTAAAAAAAGAAATCGAATTTGAAAGACCGCTGCACATATACCGTGTGACATAAAATATTGCCATGTTATTCTCTAAGGTCTTTGCTAAAATATATATATATATATATAATTTTTGGGGGTTCTAAGTAATTTTCTAGCAAAAAATACGGATTTTAACTTGTAAGCAACTAGTGCCAGAAATAGGCTTGGTCCAGAAGTGGTTAAAGAGGAACTGCAGTCTGCTCACATAATTTGTAATAAAAACATCATTGCCATTCTAAAGCTTCCCTCCAACCACTTTGCATATTATTTTATATATACTGCGATTCTGTACTTGCCAAATATGCTTCAGAAATCTCCCTCCACTGAGTCTGGCTGCAACCATTTTAACTGTGGGCAGCAGAAGCTGCTGCCTGTTCACTTTCTGGATTTACACAGACACACAGAGGTACACCTCCAGCTCTGCAACCCTGCAGCTCTCATTGGCCCTCTTATGACTCATCCCCCCTCCCTTCCTGGCAAACTCTCGGGAGAGTTAGAGAGAGAGCTGTGCATGATGTCATAAGCCTAGGCTTTTTACCAGACAAGAAACAGGGAGTGGGCTCTATAAGGTACTTACTGGCAGAAAAAAAATGTTTTACTATCCAAAGTTAAAACAACAAGGGCAGAAGATTTTATAGATTAAAAGATTAAAATATTACTGAAGGTCCGCTTTAAGTCTGGTGGATTGCAGAAGAAGCTCCATTACTTACCTTCTCCCCGCTCCAGCAAGCTCCCTCTATCAGTTTAAGTTGCTCCCAGCTGCTGTCACATTCCTGCCTTCACCATGTACAACACAGGGGTAATAGCCATATACTGTACTGGATGATGCAAAGGCTCTTCCAACAGACCAGTGCTTCAGGGAGAGGAGACCAGTGGCAAAGCTGGCGAGAGTGGGGAGTTGGATAAGTATTACAGCCTTTTCTGAAATACCTAGGGTTAACAATCATTTAAACCTTTCAGTGCACAGGGGTCCCACCTGTAGTGTATTTAGGTTTTGTGCTGCCCTAGGCCTGACTAAACTCGTGCACCCCCTACTTTAAATACGACCCACCCCTTCCTGTCAAGGCCACACCCCTTGCTGTTTAAGACCCGCCCTGAAATTTTCAAGTGGGGACACTAGTTCTGAGGGCCTGGGGGGGGGGCAATGGATTCCCTTAATTTGCATAGATTTCCTCTCACTTCCTGTTTGGCTATGGGGCAGGAAGTGAAGTGAAATCTCTGCAATGGGACAGGGATTGTAAAAAATAAACTGACAGGGGTTATAACCCTCCCTTACTCTATCTAAAATGAAAAAAAAAAAAAAGGTTGCCTATAGTTCTACTTTAAGCACAATTTTCTGCTAAATTTATGGAGAGGACTAAGAAGATATAACCATACCAGTGGTGCAGCAGAAAACACATAGCACAGTGAGGAAGGTTTTTGGTCCAGGATGAAAGGGTAGTCAAAATTAGAAGTGGTGCCCCCCCATCCCCCAAACAGTTGCGGAATGCCGGCCGCCCGCATACCGGAAGCAGTGCAGCCGCTTTATGGGGGAGCTAGACTAGGTTACCTCTCAGCCCAGTCCGCCCCATAAGACTGGCACTACACTAACAGTGTAGCGCAAGCTGGCGGGGACACTTTCCGTGCTGCCCCCCTGCAAAGTGCTGCCCTAGGCCAGGATACAGCGTTGGGTCCCACTGCATGTTTTGTCCAGAGCATGACTTAGAGTTGGAGGGGGGGTATCTATACATTTACATGGTTGAATTACAAAGAGGTACAGGACTGCTTTATAACTCAGCAATGCATTGTCACCAAAATGACAGCTGTGGGGGCCTAATTTTTATTTTATTTTTTAAAAGCATGGCCCTTAGTTATTCCAACCTGACCCTTATCCATTCATGCAGCCTGGGTGGACAGGAAAGAGACGGAAATTAGCATGTGGCCACTCTCATTCCTTTACTATACCGGGCAACATGCTTTTCAACATTGCAGGGTAACTTGCAAGGAGGGGGGGCAGCAACGCCCCCCCCCCCCATGAAAAGCACCCTTGTTCTAATATTGAGAGACAAGGACCTCTTCCCTACCTCTGTATGCCTCAAAAAGGAGGTGGGGTAATAAGCTTAAGGTGGAATCTGGAAGCGCCCCTTATAATAAGGATAAAGGGGGGGGGGGTCACCAGATACTTTAAACCCCTTACCCATTCCCACAGAAAGTTTAAAGTAAAAAAACAGACATACTAATTGAAAATCCTTTAATAAAATAATACACAAATACTTACCAGCTTTTAAAAAAAAAGTTTACTAATGTCCCAGAATTAAATCCATTGACAATAAAAGTATCCAGCGAGGTAAACCATGTCAATCATGGCATCAAGTGATATCATCCACATCAATCAGGACCTGTTGCCCTCTGTACATGCTGCACTTCCATTGCTACATGACCATTTCCTGGCTGCAGTCATTTAAATTATACACTGGGAATCAATGATATCTCTCGGGATTCCCAGCAGTATTATGGTAGCCAGGAATCTGTCATTTAGCAGTGGGAGTGTGGCCTGTACTGCCCATCTAAATTCAGTGACCATTGACTTTTGTGGTGTTGAGATTTGGGTTTGGTATTTTTGCCAAATTTTGGCCTGTTTGGCCGGACTGTTGGAGAGTCAAGCATGGACATATTCGAGCAACACTAGTCATAATCCAGGATACTCCTGCTATGGAAACAAATTGCTTTGTCTCATGCAAGACAGCAAATATCAGGGGAAATAACAGGCCTTAACCAGTTTACCATCTGTCTATCATACCATGCACTACATTCTAGACACAAGATCAGGTATAATTACTGCTGGGTTTTACACTCACCTGTGATTGAAAAATAAATGATTACGTAAAAACATGTGCTTGCATCAAGTCCCCAGCTTTGTATTTTCATAATAAAACTTGCAGTACATTCATGAATTTATATTGAACCAGATACCATGGACAAAGTGAATTGATATTCTAAAAAAAAAATTCTAAATATTGCTATACTCATTTAGAATTATGCTGTTTTCAGTTTCATTGGAGAAGTATACAGCACGGTCAGCCAGAACTGGGGCTGCAAGTCACCATCCTGCATTTGTTTTCGATAAGAATTAGTTTGTTAATATGATAATGCTGACTTTTCTTACTTTACCCATACCTATAAGAAGAGAATAAACCAGGACCTTCATGCTGGGTTCACACCTATGCGAATTGGATGCGGAATACCTTGCATCCAATTCGCATAGCAGGAGAATGTGACCGGCTCTCTATGGAGCCGGTTCACATATCTCCAGAGAGGCTGCAGAGCGCACGGCACAGAAATGCTGTGTGTCTTTAGCTCTGTTTCAGGGTCGAATTTAGACAAAGATTCGGCCCTGAACCCGGAGAATGGGGACACACAGCGTTACTGTGCGATCCCACAGCTGGTTCCAGTGTGAACCGAGCCTTACTCTTAACTAGATCTCATATATGCATCCCTGAAACCATACTTGGCACAACTGGTGTTGCTTACAGATAATGTAAGTATTATTACCAGTTATTACAATTCACTATAACTGATTAATTTATAAAGCAATCAGGGAACGCTGAGCAATAAACTTCAGTCCCTACCACTGAGGAGCTTACAATCTTATAATTGCAGACACAATCATCACTATATAATCCTATAATAGGACCACGATTGGTGGCAGCCATCAAAACTACTAGTGTGGTTTTGGTGTATGGGAAGAAACCAGAGCCTCAAAAGGAAAGCCTAAATAAGGAGAAAAATCAGTTTCTGAATAATGCCCCGTAGACACGGCCGTTTTTCCCGACCGTGTGTATGCTCCATCTGACTTTTTCCAACGGGAAAACCGCCAAAAACGGCCGGCAAAAAAAAGAGAACTTGTTCTCTATTTTTCCGTCGGAAATCCCGACCGCGTGTACGGGGCATTAGAATATTTCCCTTGCCTGTCCTGCTGACAACTGAAAAATATCACTATCTGTGACAGTGGTGACCAGAACAAATAGACACGGTAATACACCTCGGAGGGGACAGGTCAAGCAAGAGGACAGATGGCGGTACAACCCTGTCCTACATAAAAATAAAAAAAATTGGCTGGTATATTTTAACCTAAAAAAAGAACACAGTCCTCAGCAAATTCAAGTACTAGATCTAAGCATTACTTGCTGGTTGGAACCTTTTGATGTTGTTTGACAGTTTGAGGACTTAATTTTAGTCCTTTTACTGCCTGAATTTTTATTTTAAAGAGGTTCTAAAGTAAAAAAAGATAATTTTTACCTTAATGAATTTTATGCATTAAAGTGGAGTTCCGCCGAAAAAAAGAAATTAAAAGTCAGCAGCTACAAATACTGCAGCTGCTGACTTTTAATATTAGGACACTTACCTGTCCTGGGTGCCCGCGATGTCAGCACCCGGAGCCGATCTGTCCGCCGCCATCTCTGCACTGAGAACCGAGCCACCGATCATCACCGATGGCTCAGTTTTCACAGATCCCAGAGAGGAGAGCTGCTGACTGTGAGTCGGTGTATCTCCTCTCGGTTTCTCCGCGCTTACTGGAGCGCTGAGCTGTGGAGGGGCGGGGAGCGGCCATCTCAGCGACTCGCTGAGAGGCTTAGACTGCCATCAATCAAGGCAGCTGGCGGATCCAGATTTGGGAAGTTGGGATGACTTGCTGCCTCGACTGATGGCAGTGACATCAGAGGAGAGTGGACTTCAGACTAATGTCTGCTGAAAACGGGCATATATGTTACACCGGTGACACTTATGGGTTGGTTCTCATTTTTGTTTCCGGTGTCTCTCCTGTTTATTCGCGCCTTTTTTTGCTATTTAAATAGCATGGTGTGTGACGTCCAGACACAATCTCCTTTCCCAGTTGATGCCTTCTATGGGAAAATGTGTCGGGTGGAGCTACAGTCTCTGACGTCACCACGCACTAGCCGGTCTGGATGAGAGCCATGGCTGTGTTTTTTAATGACTTTGTTTGTTGGATGTCAGTACTGTGTTTTTAAATAAAACCACTGAACCAATTACTGCACCATGAAGCCTTTTCTTCTCTGCCCTTCCTAATTACCGATCCTGGAAATGTACTTTGACGTACCAACTTACCATTCTACCAACCTGCAAGGAAACATCAAAGTAGGAGCATAAACAGTGTTAGTGGAGAAGTCCCACCATTGGAGGAATCCATGGATGTATCGCCCTTGGCCAGCTGAGCTTCCTTTGATGTGCCCATATGATCTCTATAATCTGAGATCCATCCCATCTGGTAAGCGGCGTTGATCGCCTTTTATTTGATAAACAGAACGCAAGATTAACCGTCTGTCATGTTGTTTTTCTTCACTGAGCACCATCAGCATATATGGACTTTGAGATTATTATTCATTAATTGCTTATTTTTGTTTGCTTTTTATTTGGCAATCGGTCACATTGCACATTTGTTTGTGGACTTGTAGCATTTTTCTCTTTTGTGTGATAGCTCAACTGTTTTTGTTACACATCTACACGACCTGAATAGTTACGGTTTTTTAGTTGCAGCACCCAAATACTCACACATATATAGTGTTCATACATTCACTGTATATATGTTTTCTACATAGGGGTTCTAGCGCAGATATTCCACCATATATGCTGAAAACGGGTCACAGGAGTGCACTCCTGTGACACAGAGTAGAAGCCCAGCCTAAAAAGCTCAGGCTGGACTTCTCCTTTAAGCAGCCTTTCCTGGAGGTAACAGGGGGTGGCCACTGGCCAGTATATCTAGGACTCTATAAGAGGAGTCCCAGTCCATATAGCATCCTCTGGCATTTAGTTTCCATTCTAGCACTTGTGCACCCAAGAGTCCACAGCAAGGTCTTTACGCACAATGTCCCAGGAGCTATCTGCCACCCAGCATCCACAGGTAGTTTCATAGTGAGGGAGACAAAATATCCTTCTCCAGGATGATGCCCTCCAGCAAATAATTCTTTAGCAATCTTTTCCAGGCTCTCAGCTCAGCACCTGCTGAGGCCATGAACTGAAATTTCTTGTCTCACTAGCAATTTCTCTATCTCCCAAGGGCAGCAGTCAAAGGAGATCTGGAACCCTCCCTGGAGAGGAAAGAACACTCTGGAAAGGCCTGCCTAACATTTATCACCTCCCCAGTCACTTTCTGAATGTCTCCTTCCAAGGATTGGCTGAAGCATGATACATTTTTTTGCTGGTCATTTGACTCTCCCTGCCTTATATTCTGGAAGTCTCTTTCAGAAGCAAGTGAAAAACTAAAAATTTAACCTAGCAGCCTAACTAGAGATGGGCACTACATCTACAAAGAAGTGCATGAGCATGGTCAGGAGGGCTATGATAATTTGTATTATAATACGAGTTAAACTCTTGCAAAATATTTTGAGGGTTTTGAGACCAGGGTTTTGAGACTAGGGTTTTGAGAATACCATCTCTCAATTTCATTTTTTTCAGTTCAGCAGTGCATGAATATGGAGTTTGGGTTTATCAGCTAATTTCACTCCAAGTAAGAAATCCTAGCCAAGGACAAGGGTTTTTCTGCTCTGGTAGTCAAGCAGACATCAAATTCAGCTCAGGACTGCCCTTACTTGTCAAGGAAGTAGGGGTCATGGGTTTGTTTATGTAAACTCACTAGGGATTGGTTTTCCTTGTGTTTATGGTCAATAAGTTCATTGTGCTTATTTCAGTCTCGAGGACAGCTGAATCAGAAAACTCCTGATGTAAACCATGTGGGCAGCCCAATTCGTAGTGGGGAAGTGTGGTCTGGTTTGTTGAGTTTAAAATAATTTTTACATTACAAAGCTATGTCAAAGCAATATGATTCATTGCCCAGTAAAAATTTGTTTCATCGCCAGCGAGGTCTTATGGGTATCTTTTGGCTAAGAAAAGTTACTAAGGCTGGGTCATTGTCAGACCATGAAGACGATAAGACTCCCACTGAGTGAGGGAAGAAAAGCTTATGAAATAAAAACATTATCAATTTGAGAGTATTGTTTATGGGCTGTTGAATAGAAAATATAATTCCTGGTTGCCAGGTAAACTTCCCTTAATGAGCCAATTAAGTCGTTTTGTGATTTTAGGGTCAGATTGGAGTCTCCAGCTAGAATTAGCTTCCCCCCATTTCAGTATGCAGGGTATGAAAAAGTTCTTGAAGGAACTGTAATTGATTGGAATTTGGAGCATAGTAGACCAAGGTCACTAGAGTGTCTCCCAGATAACCTTCAACTGGCAGAAAACAACCCTCCCTGTCCTTAACTACTAGTTAATGACAGGCAGAGTGACATTTCCCGATGCTCGGCTGCAGAGATCGGGAAATTTCTCCCTGGCTGTGATTAGCGCAGCGCGGTGCCGACTTCCTGGCGGGCTCTGTACGTGTTCAATGCAAACACGCCAGAGCTCATCCCTACAAAAGAGTATAAACCTAAAATAATAATAATAAAAAAAGTTAACACAAAAGCATTATTTTTTCCCTTTAGGCACGCTGGAATACATGTGTTCCCATCCGCTCCCACACATTCCAGTTTTGACAGCCTATTCACTTCAGTGAGTTGCTAAACATATTGGAAAGTGGAAAATGTAGTGCAAGCACTACATTGTCAGATCCTGCCGCACCAAACTGCAGTACCATGCGGTTTGATGGCTGCAAACCTAGCACCTTTGGGGTTCCCATAACAATGAACTGGTATCCGCATGCGCCTCGCAAGGGCAGCACATTCACGTGCAGTGCGGGAAACACGCATGGATTGCACCTTTTCCGCAGCGCATTCTGGTGTGAACAGGTCCTCAAAGTAGAGTTCTGGTCCTAAATATAAATACCCCAAAAATTGTCCCTTCCTCCATCCTAACATCTATGTTTACTAACCAACACCTGTATACTTACCTATTTTCAGGCTGCTCCAGTCCAGGCACATGATTTAGCTCAGAAAAAAAAGTGTTCAGAGCCCAGTGTGCATGAGACCAAAAAAAGAATTCCATTTAAAAAAGGAACTCCTTGTTACATCATATTATGTAGTATAAACAATTTCATTTTACAAGACAATTTTTTTTTAATAGTCGCCGTCCATTAGTGGGTTGCTTTCCTGCAAATTCATTCTTGTTTAAGAGATGCATCTTTTAACTGCGAATGTGTTTCTAAATACATTCTAAAATATTTTATTAGTGTAGCAATACCCCCGCAGGGGCCGCTGGTTTAAGATTTGGGCCTGCCATTACCTAACTGTTCACCACGTCCGTCCTAGGGGTCTTCCTTGAAGAGTTGTTAATAAATGTCTGCACCAAACTCTAAAGCCCTGTACACACAATCGGATTTCCTATGGATTCTAATCCGATGGATTTTTCCATCGGAAATCCGATGAAGCTGACTTCCATCAGTCTTGCCTACACACCATCAGTCAAAAATCAGACCGTCCCAAACGCTGTGACGTAAAACACTCAGACGAGCCGAGAAAAATAAAGTTCAATGCTTCTGAGCATGTGTCGACTTGATTCTGAGCATGCGTGGGTTTTTTCTCCGATGGAGTTCCACACAGACGATCGGTTTTTGCTATCGTTTTTTTCCCATCGGATAAATTTAAAACATGTTCTATTTTTTCACACCGATGGAAAAAAGACCGATGGGGCCCATACACGATCGGTTCGTCCAATGAAAACAGTCCATCGGACTGTTTTCATCGGTAAAACCGATCGTGTGTACACGGCTTTAGTCTCTTTTTCTCAAGGGGTTATTTCAAGAACTTCAGACAGAGGGATGGAGGGTTGGGGGAGATTCAGGTACCTTAGGTTTTGCGGATCACGGGTACTTTCCTTTATCCAGAGGACCAATAGCTTCCACACTGGATGTAGCATCCACCGGATAGGCCTCTCTCACTGACCTAGCAGCCGGTGCGAGCTCGTTCAAAATGTCTCTGCCACAGACTTGTGTAACCACACGCTTGGTAAAGTTCTGAAACATAACACACAGCGCCAGGATCTTTCAGCCAGGTCAGCAGCACTGTGAGGTAGATTTGATCAGGATGCATCCTCCAATTGAGTCCTCAATTGCTCGGTCCCTTCCCGCAGGCAAGGCAACACAGGACCATCTCTGAATCAGTAGGCCCCAGCAACTCCTGGGCCTACTCTCAGTAATGAAGCCTCAGGCCAGCAGGCCCCGAGGCAGAAAACTGCAAACACATCAGAGGGCCGTCAGGTCAGGATCGGAAGACCCCGCCAAAACGGTGTACGTCCCTTAAGTACCCTCTCCCAGAATGCACAGCGGGGTGGCCAATCCCACTGAGCTGCTTCTGGGCAAGAAGTACCCAATACATCCAGGCAGCTGCAGTTACAACCTTGACCTGTGGTGACGACACCTAGCGGAAGGTGGATAATGTGCAACTCAGCCGAACTGGAAAAGAGACCCATAATTTGGTACAATTATTCTGAGTTGCGCTATAACTCAGACAACTACATTTACACTAGCGCCTACCCAATAGGAGCAGGGCGCTACATTAGTATCACCAAAAAATAGAAAAAAAAAACATGTTGTGGATTGTTTATGTTAAATTCCAGTCTTTAGAAATTGTAAGGCTAGGTTCACATCTATGCATGTGCCGTTGATGCGTTTTCAGCTCGTTTTGCTTTTTTTCATGCATGTTTTTGATGAATTTTTAATTCATTATGTGCTTTTTGGGAAGTGATGATGTTGCTATGAGGAGGTGTCTGTAGCAACTGCAAATGCACCAAAAATGCACGTACATGCATTTTTCATGCGCTTTTGATGCAATTCTGTTGAAGTTTATGGAGGCAATAATGCGTTGCGTGTAAAAAAAAAAAAAAGTCCCTGCACCTTTCCAAAAAATGCATTGCAGGAAACTGGATAGATGTGAATGGGACCCATAGAACAGAAAGTTAAATGGATTGCAGTGCGTTTCTGTGGATCTGCAAATGCACTAAAAACGCATAGATGCAACCCTACCCTAAATGTCCCTTTTGGAAATTATACATATTTGCCAACCATGTACCATTTTTATTCCCAATGTTGATCTTTGCAAGGTGATTTTAAAAATGTATCCATCTTGCTCATGACAACTCTCCAGAATACATGAACTCTAACTTCTAGTGTTACAGATATGATATCAGCAGGAAAAACCCAACAAAAAGGCTAACCCATGAATATTTCTTCAGTCTTATCTGTTTAGCAACTACCGCATTTGGTTTTGTTTTATCTTACAGTAGAAAATGGTATTTGCTCTGTAAAGTTACACAAGGCTTGGCTTTATTTAGTAATGCATTATACAGTATAGTGCTTAACAGTTCATAGTAACTGTACAACAATCATTAAAACGCTTAAAAAATGAAATGTCATTAATTGCTAGGGGTCACTGCATGTTGCACAGCATTATTTGTTCTTTCATTGTATAACTAAATGAAAGTTGTATTTGCTTCTGAAAATACTAGTTGCCTGACTCTCCCTATCCTAAGTATTCTGCCTAACCTGTATAAAAGAAAGATATGTGTACTTATCCATTTTCAATCCGCTCCAGTCATATGTGGCTCTGTGTAAGGGAGAACTCAACAACAGGGTGAATTTCGGGAGACATAACCTAACCAATGGGGTCCTCCCTCCACTCCCCTGCAGCAGCTGCTTACTGACACATGGGAGCCAGAGCTGTAGCATCACATGATCAGTCCAGAGCAGACTAAAAATAGGTAATTACACACATCTTTATTTATACAGGTTTTGCAGGATAGGTACAGTAGGAGGAGGGGGATTGAACAGTTTTAGGAATAGTTAAAGATAGGCTTTTCTTCCACTTTAAGGATGCCATACATGGCTAGAATTTAAGCCCATTCAGCACGCAGACTAAGCGAGAGAAATCTGTGCATGTTTGGCCAGCTTTACTTAGCTATAAAGGGCTTCCAGCCATGTTAGAACTCCCGATCAGCCAACTTGTTATGAATCAGCAACCTGGGAAGTAATGAAGTCAAAGGACAGCCAAGGTCCCTTTCACACGGGCAGATTCTGTCCCAAGCAGCAGAGGATTTACAGGCTTTTGAATCTTTCCAGTGTAGCGGGTATACACTTTTCTGTGTGTTTAAAACTGGCAGAGACACCAGTGATGTGCAGTTCCCTGCAGCCCCATGGGTGGCGCTGTTGCCTTGGGCTGGGGTTGAACCATTGCTGTGCTCCCTTTTTGTCCTCCCTCGGCAGTGGTATGGTGGGGCGGGGAACCCGCCGTGCTTGCTGGGAGAGGGTATAAAGGGGCCAGCCATCTTTGTCACGGGGTCGAGTCCCAGGCACCTTCAGCCTGTGGGCATGTGGTTCGTGTCGGTCCTCTAGGCGGCCTAGAGGACGTTCGGAGGTCGTGTTCCATCCCAGGCACCTTTAGTCTGGGGTGAAGTACTCGGATGGAGGTCTGGAGCTCAGTGCCCAACACCGAGTTCCGCGAGGGAAGGAGATCCTAGGGGACCCTGGGAGAGGGTACCCGAATCCGGAGGGCGTAATGGATCGGTGGGAGGCACTTGCTTGAAGACCCGGTGCAGCATATTGCCGGTGAAAGGTGAGCCTTCCATCGGAGACCGCCTGGAAGGAAATCCCCCTTCGCAGGGAGACCGCAACCCACTTTCAGGAAGGAAAGTGGAGAGTTCATTGTGTCTGGGCCTACTCGCATCCACACCTCCTTGTCTGTTCTGTTCTCTAAGGGAGTCCAACTGATTGTGTTCACTTTTGCATTGAGAAGAATAAAGGAGTGTTGGACTTTAATGGTGTGGGGCTCGTTTTCTGGCAGACATTGTTCAAGGCAACTCTCTTTGGAGGTTCCAGGTGCAGAACACCGACCTGAAGGTAAAACAAAAACTTTGCTTACACTACACACAACTCTGTGGTGGAGGCTTGGCGTGGTGACCCCGCACTCTCTCCTTATAAGGTACCCCTAGACAAGAGATAGACGAGCTGATGAGAAAGAGGGGAGAGTGAAGGCCACTACACCAGGTTTGGGGATGCTTAGGAAAAAAAGCTGCCTCAGATGGCTATTGACCTAGGCATGCTCTTGAACACAAAAGGTACACACAAAGGTTGTACTTGAGCCCCCTGGACATCAAATGAAGATAGCATATGTTATCAAGAATTCTCCTGGTCACTGCTTTGTAATGCATGTCATGTTTCTGAACCAGGGTTAGCTAACACACGAGAACCATGGAACTTTTTTTTTCTTTAGGGCCAGTTCACACCATAGAAACGCAATCCAGATGCGTTCCAGGTGCTTTTTTACATGCGCTTTTTTGATGCGTTCCAGTGTGTTTTTGATGCAGTCCAGTGCTTTTTTCACCCCACTTTTTTCTTAACCTTAAATAATGACAATTGTGTTCCAGTGCGTTTTTGGTGCATTTAGGTGCGTTCCAGTGCATTTTTTATGCGTTTTACACCGTTCCAGTGCAGATAAAATGCAGCATGTTCTACTTTTTTTTCTGGAACTGAAAGAACTGGTGAATGCCATTGAAAACCATATAACCTACTGTAGCGGTCTCACCCGCTCTCTCCCTTCTTCTTCTCGGCTGGTTAACTCATCTAAGGGGACCAGGGAGAGGGGTAAGGTGCTGCCACCAGCTCGCACCTCTTATGTGTGTAGAGGTTTGAGCTAAGATCTTTACCTTCGGGTCTGTGTCCCTGTCCGGAGATTCCACTTCAAATATGACAGGTAGATAGGTGAATGTAGAACACTTTGCTCCCAGAAAAGTAAGCCCACACCGGTGACAGTACAACATCTATATTTATTTCCACAGAGATAAATATGCCTCTTTGCAAGCAGACAGGTTGATACAAACATGAACTTGGTGCGGAGAGGGTTCAGGCACAATCCTTTCGGATCAGAGAAGCTGTTAGGAGTTCACAACAACTTTTGGCGCACGGTCGCTGCCACCGACCGTGGGGTTGGTCCCTGCCACAGACCTTAGGATAGGCCTCTGCCACGACCTGATGTAGCTGGGTCTCTGCAAAGACCATAGAACATGAACTACCTTCTAATGGTGACCCCTGTTAGGGAGATGATCCATCCCGGACGGTCCCCAGAGGCCTGCACTGTCACCAGCCAATGCTGCGCTGGATCTTCAGGCCAGGTCACCTCCCTGGTTCTCCTTGCCCGAGACTCGGGTCCCCTCACTCGGTGGGCCCCTAGGTATCTTCTCCCATACGGGACCCTGTCAAAGGTACTGGGCCCCAGGCCTCGGCTAGTACCTCACCCCAGGCTTAAGGTGCCTGGGATGGAACTCGAACTCCCTCGCACCCAGGCCGAGGGCACCTGGGCGCGGACGAACAGAACAGCAGCCCCCAGGCTGAAGGTGCCTGGGGCTCGGACCTCGTGCGAAAGATGTCCGCCCCCTTTATAACCTCTCCCAGCAGGCACAGCGGGTTCCCCGCCCGCCCTACTACTGCCGCGAGAGGACACAAAGGGCACGGCCCTACAATGATGGTTCAACCCCAACCCAAGGCGACAGCACCACCCAGGGGCCGCAGGGAACTGAACACCATTATATCCTCCACGAACCAAATTGACCATAGATCCCTAACAATTAGTGTATCTGGGCCATGCTGCCACCCAGATACTCCCCCTAAATGTTAACCCCTGCTACCCTACTTTCCATGCAATTTTGATACAGAAAGAAAACACACTGGACTGCATGTGGTGTGAACTGGCCCTTAATGATAAAAGGTGTGATTAATCTTTGATTCCCATGATGTGCAATACAAGTCAGAGCTTATGTATCATGGCTAATCATTTTATGAAGCTGTTGCACAAGTACGGTAATCTGGTATTTTGTAATACATTTAGCATGAGAAAAACAGGTTACAACGGTTAATCTCCTTCCAAGAATATCCGCTGCCTGTCAAGGAAATGTTCTGGCTTCGGCATTCATTGAGACACTTATGCCGCGTACACCCGACCGTTTTTAACAAAGTTTTTCTCGACGTGATTCTTCTCAAGCCTGCCTTGCCTACACACGATCATGAGAAAAAATGCTTGAACAAAGAGCGGTGACGTACGAAATGTACGACAGCACTATAAAGGGGAAGTTCCATTCGGATGGCGCCACCCTTTGGGCTGCTTTTGCTGATCCTTGTGTTAGTAAAGTTTGGTGAGAGACGATTCACGCTTTTCAGCCTCGTGCTCTTCAGTCCGTTACAGCGTGACGAATGTGCTATCTCCATTATGAACGCTAGTTTTACCAGAACGAACGCTCCCGTCTCATCTCTTGCTTCTGAGCAACGTCGTTAAAGCCTACACACGGCCGTTTTTCATAACGAGAAAAACGATGACGTTAAAAACGACAAGAAAAATTGGAGCATGTTCCAAATTTTTAATGGCCATTTTTCACGTCGTGAAAAATGCTCTGGAGCCCACACACGATCGTTTTTAATGACCAAATAAAAAAATGGCATTTTTCTCGTCATGAAAAACGGTCGTGTGTACGCGGCATTAGGCCTCATTCACACTGTCAGTGTCCAACCTGCATTTATAGGTCTTTAGGTCTGGTTCACACTTGTGCGGGTGTGGCTCCTGTTCCCACCCTTTCAACCAAAATGCGCTGCCCTTTTACAGACACGCGGGGCTGCCATTTATTCTTAATAGCGTCCATGCATCTAAACACGCAGTGCGTTTGCGGGTGCAAAAACACCTTGCGATTTCTTGCTCGACCAACCAAGCCTTCAATTTTACCTCATGTTGCTACAAAAAAGAAATTTTGTGGCCAGGAATCTTCTTTTATTTCCAGGTCACAGCTCATGCTCATTTCTTTTTCGATTATATTTCTCATATGATTCTCCTATCATAGTTTCGAAATTTGTCAGTTTTTCAAAAAATTTCCAACATGCCAGATCACTTAAATTCAATGGCTGCATGAAATTGGCCGTTGCTGCAGCCCACTTATGGTGCAAAATTTTACGAAAATTCTGAATTATGATTTTTGAAAGAAACTTTGTTTAGAATTCGACCCATGTATGGCTGATATTAGTTTGTAAAATCAGATCAATTGGGATCAAGTGAAGTTCAGTGTAGTTTAGCTAGCAGACTGAGTCTCTATCACCTTCCCCTGGCTTCTGGAAGCTTTTAGTAAGTTCCAGAACTTAGTAGGTGGGGGTATGAAAATTAAAGCCTGTCTAGTCAAGGGATCTCTGTCAATCCCTGGTTAAGGACAGCCCAGAAGGTGGGGAGATGGCCCTTAAATATTGTAGAGCCTGGCCATGTGGGGAGAGATTCCAGGAGCCAGGGGCCTGGCGGGGACCACTTGGGGGGGCTTTGCTGCCAGTCAGAAGGTGCCAGATAGAGAGAGGAAGAGAAGGAAGGAAACTTCACCCCCTTCGGTCTTAGCCAGGCTTGGCTGAGACACCCTGGGAGCATATGGAACCTGTTCAGAAGTTACCATCCCTGCTACAGGGCACTAGGGACTGAGTGAGTAACCCTCAGGACTAAGCTAGCCATTTAGGAGGGACACCTATTGCCAGACCTTCACCCCCTTCTTGGGAAGATTTGGTGTCTAAAGTATCAGTGCTGGATTTTTTTGTCAGTCTGACTCTGTTTGGAAGTTGTCCCGCATAGCAACAGTTTGGAGTTGGACTAAGAAGGCAGAGGAACTGCAGCTGTCCTCTAACATTATTTTTAAGTCTCTTCTGGGCATCCCATACCTCCCTATACCCCATCCAAGTTGTTTATCCCAATAAATATATAAAAAAACAAAGCCCTTGGACTGGTTTACTGACTTTGTATACCCGCTTAAAATGTGTGTTACCTGGTTGTGCAGAAGAAAAGAGACACAAAATCCAATGGCCCTTAAAGTAAAAATTCATCCTAAAACTAAAATCTCGAAATCTACGACTTACCTATCTAGCCCTGTTGAGCAAAAATCCTTATACATGCCTTTTCTGAAGCTGATCTGGTCCCACGCTGAGCTGTCAGCGGCATCTTCTCTGTGTAGGCAGGTGCAGAAGAGACAGCCGACAATGGAAACCCTATAGTAAATCTACGGATTATGTCACTTTTAAAGGCATTTTCCAGCCATTGTCGGCTGTCTCCTGCACCAAGCTTTTGCCACTGGAGACCGGACCGGCGCGACTTCAGAAAAGGTATTGATAGCATTTTCTGCTTTAATGGGCCAGGTTAGTCTTAGACTGAGGCTATGAGTAGATTTAGAGATTTTAGTTTTGGGCTGAACTTCCACTTTAAGGGGGTAGCACTATACAGTCTAATGACCGACTTTTGCTGGCTGCGAGCCCTGATCAGTGTATAGTGTAGGGGAGTTCCCCTGTCAGAATACAAAAGGTACAGCAGGGGGGGCTTGCTGCACCAACATTTCTTGTGTTGGTACAGCGATCTGTCAGTTTTTTTTTTTGTTTGACTCACTGGGTTGAATGAAAAATAAACTTGCGGTGTGTACCAGGCTTGACTCTTCCTTCAACTCTACGCACTGCAACATGTTGTGACACTGTGGTGACATGGGGTGAGTAGAGAGAAGCCTGGTTGTTCTCCTACTTCCTCTTTGGTGACAGAAGCTATGAAGGAAGAATTAACCCTGCTCATTCCTCAGCATGGGCTCAATGACCTTTATTCCTGTGTCTGCATCTGTCTACATTACAATGAATAAATTTTTATTGGCTGCGGTGTGCGGCTGCATTTTCCAAGTTTCCTTGTTTGTTGCAGTGGCGAGCCAGGCCAGCACCTGTGGGGTTCTAAACACTGGACATCTTGCGAGCTACCATAAAAAAATATTAAATTCTTATGTAGAAAGCTGCTAGCACTGAACATGTCCCAAAAGACCGTGCACTCAGCATATAAGTAAAATAAAAAAGTGCTGCGCTAACTTATGTTAGTTAGTTATTCCCTGTATATTTCTACATGTATATACACACTCTGGAATATAACTGTAGCAAATCACATACATAAAGTGCTCTAGTGACACATTTAATAAACAAAAGTGACTCTGTGCAACATGCAAACTACTAATCAATTATTTCCTCTGCCTTTCCATGCATGTATACTCTGAAATATATCTGTAGAAAACCACATATATAAAGTACTTAAGTGCTACAACTTATTATCAATAAAGTGACTCTGTGCAATATGTAAAATCATTTGTCATAAACAAATCAATATATACGTGCTCAAATTATATACACAAACATGTTGCCATGCACTACAAAGTGCTATGTGCCAAGTGCTATGTTGATTACTTCACGCAATGACATGCGTTAATAACAAATTATATAAAAAGTCCATTCATAGATCAAAATCCAAAGCAACTGGTGATAGCAAACGTGTCCTTGTGTCCACTCCGGTGCTCCCCCTTCGGTATGTGCGCTCACCTTAGAGCGTGTGACCCTGCAATTAAGCCTGGTCAGAACACGTATACGAACCATCCTGGGCTGGTTGCGGATATGGTTTTCCACATGTATATGATAAAAAAAAAAGACTCGATAGTGTGATATCGTTTAGACTCTATTTATTGGTAAAAGATATCCCCTTCTTTAGGGTACTCACATTTCGTGGGTGCTATAGTGCACCACTCTTTACTAAATCACAGAAACCGCTGAAGTAAGGTGTCCTTTCCTTTACCGAAATCGATCCACTGCCTCTTGCACTGTCCTGTCCCCTCCCCCTGTGGGGTTACCTGCTGTGGAATCTCCTCGGCTCACCTGGACCTGTGGGGTTACCTGCAAAAATAATAAAACTAATTCTGCGCTTAACCTTATAACACTCTGGTGTTTTGTTTTAACAACATGCAGCAACTTCAAAAAAAGAGCCTAAATACTTAAGACCAACCAACTTATGTGCAATAAAAAAGAAAAAAGTGCGCAATCACCAAAAAATAGATATGTTTGCAAAAAGAATGATCCTCTTGCAAATACCACAGGTGCAAAAAACAAGAGAATAAATCAATAATCGCTATGTAAATTACTACACAAAAAATTTATATATAACTCAATCCAAATTATTGTGAAGTGCAACCACTAATAATCCAAATAACTGAAATTGGGGGCGCATGCGCGGATGCCTGAGGGAGAAGTCGCATCCCCTTAGAGCTCCGCTCCCGGGTTAAACAAACCGGAGAACCGACCGCTGTTTTTCACCGCAAACGGCACCAGCTCCCGCGAATCCATACCAGGTACACTTTGGCGTATTGAGGATGGTCACGAGGGGGCCAAAAACGAAGTATAAGATTGGTATCTCTAAAGATACACCGGCCCGGCAGACATCCAAGATGGCGGCGCCTGGTACCTCACAGACTCGCACACAGCGGGTTCCTAAATCCCTGTCACACAATGTCAAAACTCTGGACACAGCTGGTGAGATTGATTCTGACTATGAAACACCTGAAAATGTTATTCAGTCTAACATGTTTAGACAATTTGAGAAAATGCTTCAGAAAGCTTTGAAACAAACTTCTGACCAGATAACAGAAAAGCTGACAAGGGAGATTAGGGAGCTGGGGCATAGAACAGCTGAATTGGAAATGCAGGTAAATGATATAGAAACTACCACACAGCATTATGATGCTACTATTGAACAGCTTAAGGATGTGAACTCTTTATTACAAAACCGTTTGGAGCGACGGTCCCTATTCTCCTGGTCTTCCAATCTAAGAATCAGAGGTCTCCCTGAATCAATCATAGACTTACAGGGAACTATATGTGCACTGTTTCAGGAACTGTTACCAGGTATTTCACCTGAGAGATTGGAAATGGACAGAGTCCACAGGGCCCTAACTCAACGCAAACCCAATGGACCCCCTAGAGATATTATAGTTAAATTTCATTACTATAAAACAAAGGAGCAAATACTTGCTGCTGCTAGAGGTAAAAACACTCTTGAGTTCCAGGGCAATATCTATCAGCTCTTTACAGACCTCTCCCCTCTAACTGTTACTAAGAGGCGTTCTATGAAACTATTGCTGCAAGTACTTCAAAAGCACCAAATCATATACCACTGGGGGTTTCCATTCTCTCTCCGCTTTACATACTTGGAAACTAGATATACCAGTCGCACGTCCGATGAACTACGGTCAGCCTTAATTGATCTAGGCCTGATGGATCACACCAATTCTAAGGAGCAACCTCGTAGACGTGCGGCTTCTAGATCACCTCCAAATGAAACCGACTTGGACCCAAACCCCTCTGGTTATACCAGACAGAATCTTCATAAAAGAGGACGTTTTGATAGTCAGGCACCGATAAATGTCGACTCAATGGACTGATTGTCCAACTTTCATTAATCTTATCCATGTTTCTCCCCTTTTGTAGGGTACTAGCCCCATTGCTTTATTCTGAAAAGCATTGCACTATCTATGATTGAAGAATTAGAATCCTGTTCTCCATATTTATATTTTATTTTTTTAGTGGTGTCTTGTTTCTGACAAATAAGTCTATTTCTTTAATCTATATGCACATTATATATGCATATTAATTTGTACTTATGAAATATAAATCTAGGTTTTTATTTAGTGTTTTAGTCAGCCAGAAGGTTTATATTTCATTTACATTTTTGAGTCAAGTGTTTTTAGGGGTTTTTTTTTTGTCCCCTTACTGACAAATATGTCTACTTAGTAATTTATATGCATATTATATTGTACTTATGAAATATAAATTTAGGTATTTATTTATTGTTTTAGTCAGCCAGGTCTATATTACATTTACATTTTTGAGACAAGTTTTTTTTTTTTTTTTTTTTTTTAAATATGTAATATAAATTTATGTATTTAATTTATGTTTTTGTCAGCCAGAAAGCTAAAATTTCATTATTGCTTCTTGAGACGAGTGTTTCTTGTTTTCTTTATTTGTCTCCTTATAGACAAATAAGTTTATTTCCTTGACTTATATGGTCATTGATATAGATAGACTATCCTCTTCCCTCCCCCCCCCTTTTTTTTTTTTTCTTCCCTTTCCTCTATATTTGCGAGCTTGTTTATTAATTATTTCGCTTGCGTAGACGGTTTGCTTCACAAGTGTCAAGATTAATATTTTCTAGCCTCCTTATGGACGCATTCATCTAGAAATTGACTCAACATAATTCCCGAAGGTGGTATGCTTCCTTTCTCTCTCTTTTTTGTTTATTGCATCTCCAGTCTTCTTGATAGAGAATTATATAAGTTTACTATTATAATACTTAAGTGTTCTCCGGCGTTGTTTTTCCCTCCGGAACTTCTTGCGGCCCCCTACGTACCCCCTGACTCCTGCTACTATTATGCAGGAGTCGGTCGGTGACAATGGAACCCCTCGGAGATTTTTTGTTATCTCTCCGAGATGTTCCTGCGCCCTACTAGTACATCATTATTTTATGACATTAATTGCAGTCATTAGGGCTACCTGTTTATTTGGTTTCTTCTTTATTCTTTCTTTTCTGTCTTTCCTTTCTTCTCCTCTTCTGTCTCCCTTGGTGGCGGTTCGAACTCATAATATGGGTTTCATTAACCCTTATATAAAACTTACCCTTACTATGTCATGGCCCCCATAAACATTTTGTCCTTAAATGTACAAGGCTTCAACGTTCCACAAAAAAGAACTAAAGCTCTACGTTCCTTTTCAGCTAGAAAAGCTCACATCATTTTCCTTCAAGAAACGCATTTTATCAATAAGGCCTCCCCTAAATTTCTTTCCTCCTCCTACCCTCAATTCTACGCAGCATCAGCTACAACTAAGCAACGTGGGTCCCTGATTGGATTCCACCGCTCTACACCATTTACCCTTAATACACAAATATGTGACCCTGAGGGTAGATATGTTTTATTAACAGGCTTTATTGCTGATACTGAAGTCACATTGGTTTCGTATTACGCCCCAAATAAGCGTCCTGAAGCTTTTCTATCACATCTTTTCCAACTAATCGAATCACATAAATTTGGAACAATAATATTATGTGGCGACTCCAATACTACCATCTATCCCTTCTTGGATAAATCCCCGTCATCTCCTAACTCTCCTACCCATAAACGGTCCTTCCAATCTCTACTTACTTCTTTTAATTTTGTTGATACCTGGCGGGAACTTAACCCAACTTCCAGAAATTTTACACATTATTCTTATCCACACAAATCTTTTTCACGAATAGACCATATTTTCCTCCCCTCTAGTATGCTCCCTGAAGTAATATCCTCTAATATAATCCCATTTCCATGGACAGACCATTGTGCGGTCACTGCTACAATTACCTCTCCAATACCTAGGTCACATGGCACCACTTGGTGTATTAACGACTCCATCCTAACTCACCCCTCACACCGTTCAGATATTGAACTGGCTCTTAATGATTATATCTCATTTAATGACACTACTGATGTCTCTGCCCTTACACTATGGGAAGCCCATAAAGCTGTCATTCGGGGCAACTTGATAAAAAAGGCGAGATCTATTAAAAGAGATCGCAAGATTCTGTTCACCAAACTTGAAGCAAATTTTAACGCTTGTCATTTGGCTCATCAAGCTACCCCGAATGCAAACACTAACACTAAATTGGAAAGGGCCCGGTTTGAGTTGGATCTTTTTCTGACAGATTCGGCAGACAAACTCTTACGCAAGCGGCAACATACCCTATACCGCAAAGCCAATAAGCCCGATACCCCAATGGCCCGCAGCCTCAAGTCTATTGATCGTTCACAAGCTGCATTCCGACTTAGAACCTCCAGAGATGCATACACTAGTAACCCATTAAAGATCTTGGAAATCTTTCAATCTAAATTAGCTAAGCTCTATGACCCTGGCTTAATCTTTGATAAAAACAAAGCAGACACTTTGTTCTCAGATGTTACACTTCCCACAATGACACCAGAACAGTGTGAATATTTGGAGAGTCCCATAACGGCATTGGAAGTTAAAGCTGCTATTAAAGAATTGAAGCCTCACAAGAGACCGGGCCCCGATGGGTTTTCTGCACTATACTACAAACAATTTGATTCGATTTTAACGCCTCTATTGACTAGAGCCTTCAATTCTTTGTTAGCTGGTCATTCGTTCAAAACCGAAACACTAACTTCCATCATAGCAATGATTCCCAAACCTAAATCTGACACTACCTCTTGGTCTAATTACCGCCCCATATCTCTTTTAAACCTAGACATTAAGTTATTAGCTAAGATCTTGGCAACTAGATTAAATAGCATTATAGGTAAACTTATCCATCGTGACCAAACTGGCTTCATGCCCTTGCGTCAAGCAGGGGATAATGTCAGAAGAGCACTTTTATTGATTCATGCCGCCAAAAAAAGACGTATCCCAACTTGCCTTATATCATTAGACATTAGGAAGGCGTTCGACTCAATCAGCTGGCCATATCTACAATATACTCTTCAAAAATGGGGTTTTGGGGAACATTTCTTAACTTGGGTCTCCTCACTATACAGCACTCCGAAAGCTTATATTAAATATATGGGTTACAAATCAGCTATGATAGATATTAGGAGAGGTACTAGACAGGGTTGCCCTCTATCCCCTTTGCTTTTTGCCCTACTTATTGAACCCTTAGCATGTATTATTAGAAATAATCCTAATATCAAAGGAGTAGAATTAGGTGGACATCACCACAAATTGAGTCTTTTTGCAGATGACATCCTGATTTTTTTATCCCATCCCCATGTCTCAGCCCCAAATCTAGTAAATACTTTGGACAAGTTTGCAAAGATTTCTGGATTGTGTGTTAATCATGCCAAATCTAATGCCCTTAATATTTCCCTTTCGCCATCTGAGTTACAACAAGCTCAAACGTCTTTACCTTTCAATTGGGAATTGCACCATATTTCATATCTTGGAGTCCACTTCACTTCTTCTATATCCGACTTATTTTCAGCTAACTACTTACCCTTATTGAAGTCAACTACTAATCTGATGAAACAATGGTCTTCTCTTCCTTTATCTTGGATTGGGAGGATTAACGCTACTAAGATGTCAATCTTACCAAAGTTCCTTTACCTATTCCAAGTTCTCCCCATACATATACCTCCTTACTTCTTGAGGCTCACTCAAAAGAGAGTGATGTCTTTTATATGGGGCTCTACAAAACCCCGTATACCCAGATCGACTCTTTATCTTGATAAATTGAAAGGTGGTCTGGGAATTCCTAACTTTTCCTCATACTACTTTGCTGCTCAGCTAGCACAACTCCCCAAATACCATTCTACAACAGAATCCCCTCTATGGGTAGCGATTGAATCAGTGGATATTGACCCCATTTCTATGAATAATTTGCTCTGGTTAGCTCCTAAAGATAGACTAAACTTATCTAACCCCGTAACCAAACATTCTATAGCTATCTGGGACAAATATAGATCCACAAAAAGCCTACAATCCACTCATAACCCTCTACTCTCTTTTCTTCGAAATCCCTCATTTTACCCCGCCTGGAAATTTCCCCTATCATTTGCAGCTTGGTCCAGAAGAAACCTACTTCAATTTCACAATCTAGTTTCCTCCAATGATATTCTTACGTTCCCAATATTATGTGATTTATACAAACTCCCCATGAAGGAGCTCTTCCGCTATCTACAAATTAAGAACTTTTATACACCCCTCGTTGATACGGGATCCCCTCTTACCCAAATGACTCAATTTGAACGTATCTGTAACAGTGATCCCCATACTAGAGGATTAATATCACTTTTGTATAAACGCATCAATTCCACATCCGACGATACTTTACCATCCTATACGACTAAATGGGCACATGACATGGATAGAACATTCAGTAAAAGTGACTGGGATAATATATGGTCACCTACTAAGCATTCCTCGCCAAACTGTTTTGCGTTGGAAACAAATTATAAGGTCCTTTCTCGATGGTACCTGGTTCCGGCCAGGATTGCCAAATTTGCCCCCTTGTACCCAAATTTATGTTTCAGAGGCTGTTCTGAACCGGGCACGCAGTTCCATATTTGGTGGCAATGTCCAATTGTTCAATCCTTCTGGAGTAAAATATTTAACATGGCCTCTACGGCCTTGGAAATACCAATCCCGCCAGACCCGGCACTGGCTCTCCTCAACCTCAAACCTCCTGAATTGAATAAATCACAATTCAAATTACTACTACATCTCACCACGGCGGCTAAACAATCAATAGCTAAGGCCTGGAAAACCCAAACTTTAGTTGTGGCTGAAACTAAACATAGAATTAACAGAGCCCTTATCTTTTCCAAAATGTCTGCTATTGAAGATAACAACATTACTACATACAATAAAATATGGAAACCATGGATTAAACACTTCTTACCCCCAGATTTTGATCAATTATTGTTGATGCCTTCTTGAAATACTTTAATATTTATCTATTAATATAATATTTAAACGGGGCCTTGATCTGACTGGACCGCCACCCGGGGAGACAACCTTTACCTTTATCTCTATTTTTCTATACCCATACCTTCTTTTCTATATATTTTACTTTTCTCCCATATTTCTTCTTCTTCTCTCTGTACTTCTTCTGTCTTTCTGCTCTGGTTAGTTTTGTTACTTGTGTAATACGGATTTTATACATATGCGATGTCCATTGCATGACTTATATATATACCTTTTAAGTTTCACTTTATCAATCACTAATATCTGTGTGTCTTAAAGATTTGTTAGGAAGGTCTCCACTAAACAATTGAGATATGACAACGTTCATCTGGTGTATCCTTCTGGATAACCCAGCATACTCTCTCATACTTAATCGAGCCCCCATCTGCTCACAGCTTGCTCCCTTCGGGGGTGAGTGGATGGTCTGGAGGCATGATATTCTATCCTGATTATTGCTTATTTTCATTGCTATAATCTTTTATACCTCTATTTGTATTGATATAATTGTTAATGAGGTTTATCCTCTACTACCTTTCTTTCAATATGTATTTTTAGTGATTGTTGTATTTATTTACAATTCTATTCTTGATCAGAATGTAATGTTCATTATACTTGCTATTTACTTGTAAAATCTAATAAAAATATTAAACAAGAACAAATAACTGAAATTAGTAAATGTTAGTGACGTGCAAGCACTAATATAGTCCAGAAAACTGAATAATGAAAAACAGTGCAGTGCAACCAAAATGAACGTGTCCCAAATGGAAATTTTGTTCAAAAATAGATGATCTCTGGAGTTCAACCAAATATAGGACAATCAATGGAAATATTCAGAAGCCTTGATTACTGTGCAGCCAAGATAAATGATATTACTGCCGCTTACCAGATAGTTGGGATCTCAAGTTATAGAGATCACAGAAGCGCGTGCATCAGCCTGCCGGCTCAAACAACGATCACTTGTTCCTAGATGGAGGAAGGGCTCTTCACATCAGAATCCTGGGGAAGATAGCCCGTCTCAGCTGTTCATTATCCCGTATCAGGCAAAGAAGAACACAGGTGAGAAATCACTCCAACTTTCCAGGTGAGAAATCACTCCAACTTTCCAGGTATGTTCCTTAGGAACGGTGGCTCAGCAGGAAAAAAATTCAAAAAAGGCTTCATAAACAAGATATTTATTTTTAAAACACAGCAATGTTCACATCGAAATTTTAAAAAATTATTTTAAAAATGACAGCAAGTGTCCACAGCAAATGATAAAGGCAAAAAAACGAAGCAACAGTAAAAAATTTTTTAAACCAGCCGAAGAACAAACCACCAGCTAGGTGAACGTGGGAGCTCCGTTCCTCCGTTCCCAGTAGAAGCCATTTTTGGGGAAACATGTCGGGTGGAGCATTGAATACTAACGTTATCACGTTCACCTAGCTGGTGGTTTGTTCCTCGGCTGGTTTAAAACATTTTTTACCGTTGCTTCATTTTTTTGCCTTTTCTTGAGCCTTTATCATTTGCTGTGGACACTTGCTGTCATTTTTAAAATATTTTTTTTAAATTTTGATGTGAACATTGCTGTGTTTTACAAATAAATATCTTGTTTTTTTGGATATACTACACACTATGAAGCCTTTTTTAAAACTTTTCCTGCTGAGCCACCGTTCCTAAGGAACGTACCTGGAAAGTTGGAGTGATTTCTCACCTGGAAAGTTGAAGTGATTTCTCACCTGTGTTCTTCCTTGCCTGATACGGGATAATGAACAGCTGAGATGGGCTATCTTCCCCAGGATTCGGATGTGAAGATGCCTTCCTCCATCTAGGAACAAGTGATCGTTGTTGGAGCCGGCAGGCTGATGCACACGCTTCTGGGATCTCTATAACTTGAGATCCCAACTATCTGGTAAGCGGCAGTAATATCATTTATCTTGGCTGCACAGTAATCAAGGCTTCTGAATATTTCCATTGATTGTCCTATATTTCAGTTGAACTCTAGAGATCATCTATTTTTGAACAAAATTTCTGTTTGGGACACGTTCATTTTGGTTGCACTGCTTTTTCCATTATTCAGTTTTCTGGACTATATTAGTGCTTGCACGTCACAAACATTTACTAATTTCAGTTATTTGGATTATTAGTGGTATATACATTTTTTGTGAGGTAATTTACATAGCGATTATTGATTTATTCTCTTGTTTTTTTGCACCTGTGGGGTTACCTGCTGTGGGATCTCCTCGGCTTGCCTGGACCTGTGTGGCTACCTGCTGTGGGATCTCCTCGGCTCACCTGGACCTGTGGGATCTCCTCGGCTCACCTGGACCTGTGGGATCTCCTCGGCTTGCCTGGATCTGTGTGGCTACCTGCTGTGGGATCTCCTCGGCTCACCTGGACCTGTGGGATCTCATCGGCTCACCTGGACCTGTGGGATCTCCTCGGCTCACCTGGACCTGTGGGATCTCCTCGGCTCACCTGGACCTGTGGGATCTCCTCGCCTCACCTGGACCTGTGGGATCTCCTCGCCTCACCTGGACCTGTGAGATCTCCTCGGCTCACCTGGACCTGTGGGGCTACCTGCTGTGGGATCTCCTCGGCTCACCTGGACCTGTGGGGCTACCTGCTGTGGGATCTCCTCGGCTACCAGCTGTGGGATCTCCTCGGCTACCAGCTGTGGGATCTCCTCGGCTACCAGCTGTGGGATCTCCTCGGCTACCAGCTGTGGGATCTCCTCGGCTACCAGCTGTGGGATCTCCTCGGCTCGCCTGGACCTGTGGGGCTACCTGCTGTGGGATCTTCCTCGGTTACCTGCTGTGGGATCTCCTCGGCTCGCCTGGACCTGTGGGGTTACCTGCTGTGGGATCTCCTCGGCTCCACCTGGACCTGTGGGGCTACCTGCTGTGGGATCTCCTCGGCTCCACCTGGACCTGTGGGGCTACCTGCTGTGGGATCTCCTCGGCTCACCTGGACCTGTGGGGTTACCTGCTGTGGGATCTCTACGGCTCACCTGGACCTGTGGGGCTACCTGCTGTGGGATCTCCTCGACTCACATGGACCTGTGGGGCTACCTGCTGTGGGATCTCCTCGGCTCACCTGGACCTGTGGGGCTACCTGCTGTGGGATCTCCTCGGCTCACCTGGACCTGTGGGGCTACCTGCTGTTGGATCTCCTCGGCTCACCTGGACCTGTGGGGTTTACCTGCTGTGGGATCTCCTCGGCTCACCTGGACCTGTGGGGTTTACCTGCTGTGGGATCTCCTCGGCTCACCTGGACCTGTGGGGCTACCTGCTGTGGGATCTCCTCGGCTCCACCTGGACCTGTGGGGTTACCTGCTGTGGTATCTCCTCGGCTCCACCTGGACCTGTGGGGCTACCTGCTGTGGGATCTCCTCGGCTTACCTGGACCTGTGGGGTTACCTGCTGTGGGATCTCCTCGGCTCACCTGGACCTGTGGGGTTTACCTGCTGTGGGATCTCCTCGGCTCACCTGGACCTGTGGGGTTTACCTGCTGTGGGATCTCCTCGGCTCACCTGGACCTGTGGGGTTTACCTGCTGTGGGATCTCCTCGGCTCACCTGGACCTGTGGGATCTCCTCGGCTCACCTGGACCTGCTGGGTTACCTTTTGTAGGATCTCCTCGGCTCACCTGGACCTGCTGGGTTACCTTTTGTAGGATCTCCTCCGCTCACCTGGACCTGTGGGGCTACCTGCTGTGGTATCTCCTCGGCTCGCCTGGACCTGTGGGGCTACCTGCTGTGGGATCTCCTCGGCTCACCTGGACCTGTGGGGCTACCTGCTGTGGGATCTCCTAGGCTCGCCTGGACCTGTGGGGCTACCTGCTGTGGGATCTCCTCGGCTCGCCTGGACCTGTGGGGATAGCTGCTGTGGGATCTCCTCGGCTACCTGCTGTGGGATCCCCTCGGCTCGTCTGGACCTGTGGGGCTACCTGCTGTGGTATCTCCTCGGCTCACCTGGACCTGTGGGATCCCCTCGGCTCACCTGGACCTGTGGGATCCCCTCGGCTCACCTGGACCTGTGGGATCTCCTCGGCTCACCTGGACCTGTGGGGTTACCTGCTGTGGGATCTCCTCGGCTCGCCTGGACCTGTGGGGATAGCTGCTGTGGGATCTCCTCGGCTCGCCTGGACCTGTGGGGATAGCTGCTGTGGGATCTCCCGGCTCGCCTGGACCTGTGGGGCTACCTGCTGTGGGATCTCCTCGGCTCGCCTGGACCTGTGGGGCTACCTGCTGTGGGATCTCCTCGGCTCGCCTGGACCTGTGGGGCTACCTGCTGTGGGATCTCCTCGGCTCGCCTGGACCTGTGGGGCTACCTGCTGTGGGATCTTCCTCGGCTACCTGCTGTGGGATCTCCTCGGCTCCACCTGGACCTGTGGGTCTACCTGCTGTGGGATGTCCTCGGCTCACCTGGACCTGTGGGGTTACCTGCTGTGGGATCTCCTCGGCTCACCTGGACCTGTGGGGTTACCTGCTGTGGGATCTCCTTGGCTCACCTGGACCTGTGGGGTTTACCTGCTGTGGGATCTCCTCGGCTCACATCGACCTGTGGGGCTACCTGCTGTGGGATCTCCTTGGCTCACCTGGACCTGTGGGATCTCCTCGGCTCAACTGGACCTGCTGGGTTACCTTTTATGGGATCTCCTCGGCTCACCTGGACCTGTGGGGTTACCTGCTGTGGGATCTCCTCGGCTCGCCTGGACCTGTGGGGCTACCTGCTGTGAGATCTCCTTGGCTCGCCTGGACCTGTGGGGTTACCTGCTGTGGGATCTCCTCGGCTACCTGCTGTGGGATCTCTTCGGCTCGCCTGGACCTGTGGGGCTACCTGCTGTGGGATCTCCACGGCTCACCCTGGACCTGTGGGGCTACCTGCTGTGAGATCTTCTCGGCTGACCTGGACCTGTGGGGCTTCCTGCTGTGGGATCTCCTCGGCTCACATGGACCTGTGGGGCTACCTGCTGTGGGATCTCCTCGGCTCACATGGGCCTGTGGGGTTTCCTGCTGTGGGATCTTCTCGGCTCACCTGGACCTGTGGGGTTACCTGCTGTGGGATCTTCTCGGCTCACCTGGACCTGTGGGATCTCCTCGGCTCACCTGGACCTGTGGGGTTACCTGCTGTGGGATCTCCTCGGCTCACCTGGACCTGTGGGATCTCCTCGGCTCACCTGGACCTGTGGTGTTACCTGCTGTGGGATCTCCTCGGCTCACCTGGACCTGTGGGATCTCCTCGGCTCACCTAGACCTGTGGGGTTACCTGCTGTGGGATCTCCACGGCTCACCTGGACCTGTGGGGTTACCTGCTGTGGGATCTCCTCGGCTCACCTGCTGTGGGATCTCCTCGGCTCGCCTGGACCTGTGGGGTTACCTGCTGTGGGATCTCCTCGGCTCGCCTGGACCTGTGTGGTTACCTGCTGTGGGATCTCCTCGGCTACCTGCTGTGGGATCTCCTCGGCTCGCCTGGACCTGTGGGGCTACCTGCTGTGGGATCTCCTCGGCTCGCCTGGACCTGTGGGGCTACCTGCTGTGGGATCTCCTCGGCTCGCCTGGACCTATGGGGTTACCTGCTGTGGGATCTCCTCAGCTCACCTGGACCTGTGGGGTTACCTGCTGTGGGATCTCCTCGGCTGACCTGGACCTGTGGGGCTTCCTGCTGTGGGATCTTCTCGGCTGACCTGGACCTGTGGGGCTTCCTGCTGTGGGATCTCCTCGGCTCACCTGGACCTGTGGGGTTACCTGCTGTGGGATCTCCTCGGCTCACATGGACCTGTGGGGCTACCTGCTGTGGGATCTCCTCGGCTCACATGGACCTGTGGGGTTTCCTGCTGTGGGATCTCCTCGGCTCACCTGGACCTGTGGGGTTACCTGCTGTGGGATCTTCTCGGCTCACCTGGACCTGTGGGATCTCCTCGGCTCACCTGGACCTGTGGGGTTACCTGCTGTGGGATCTCCTCGGCTCACCTGGACCTGTGGGATCTCCTCGGCTCACCTGGACCTGTGGGGTTACCTGCTGTGGGATCTCCTCGGCTCACCTGGACCTGTGGGATCTCCTCGGCTCACCTGGACCTGTGGGATCTCCTCGGCTCACCTAGACCTGTGGGGTTACCTGCTGTGGGATCTCCACGGCTCACCTGGACCTGTGGGGTTACCTTCTGTGGGATCTCCTCGGCTCACCTGGACCTGTGGGGTTACCTGCTGTGGGATCTCCTCGGCTACCTGCTGTGGGATCTCCTCGGCTCGCCTGGACCTGTGGGGTTACCTGCTGTGGGATCTCCTCGGCTCGCCTGGACCTGTGTGGTTACCTGCTGTGGGATCTCCTCGGCTACCTGCTGTGGGATCTCCTCGGCTCGCCTGGACCTGTGGGGCTACCTGCTGTGGGATCTCCTCGGCTCGCATGGACCTGTGGGGCTACCTGCTGTGGGATCTCCTCGGCTCGCCTGGACCTATGGGGTTACCTGCTGTGGGATCTCCACGGCTCGCCTGGACCAGTGGGGCTACCTGCTCTGGGATCTCCCCGGCTACCTGCTGTGGGATCTCCTCGGCTTGCCTGGACCTGTGGGGCTACCTGCTGTGGGATCTCCTCGGCTACCTGCTGTGGGATCTCCTCGGCTCGCCTGGACCTGTGGGGTTACCTGCTGTGGGATCTCCTCGGCTCACCTGGACCTGTGGGGCTACCTGCTGTGGGATCTCCTCGGCTCACCTGGACCTGTGGGCTCACCTGGACCTGTGGGATCTCCTTGGCTCACCTGGACCTGTGGGATCTCCTCGGCTCACCTGGACCTGTGGGACCGCCTCGGCTCACCTGGACCTGTGGGGTTACCTGCTGTGGTATCTCCTCGGCTCGCCTGGACCTGTGGGGCTACCTGCTGCGGTATCTCCTCGGCTCGCCTGGACCTGTGGGGCTACCTGCTGCGGTATCTCCTCGGCTCGCCTGGACCTGTGGGGCTACCTGCTGCGGTATCTCCTCGGCTCGCCTGGACCTGTGGGGCTACCTGCTGTGGTATCTCCTCGGCTCGCCTAGACCTGTGGGGCTACCTGCTGTGGGATCTCCTCGGCTCGCCTGGACCTGTGGGGCTACCTGCTGTGGGATCTCCTCGGCTCGCCTGGACCTGTGGGGCTACCTGCTGTGGGATCTCCTCGGCTCGCCTGGACCTGTGGGGCTACCTGCTGTGGGATCTCCTCGGCTACCAGCTGTGGTATCTCCTTGGATCGCCTGGACCTGTGGGGCTACCTGCTGTGGGATCTTCCTCGGTTACCTGCTGTGGGATCTCCTCGGCTCGCCTGGACCTGTGGGGCTACCTGCTGTGGTATCTCCTCGGCTCGCCTGGACCTGTGGGGCTACCTGCTGTGGTATCTCCTCGGCTCGCCTGGACCTGTGGGGCTACCTGCTGTGGTATCTCCTCGGCTCGCCTGGACCTGTGGGGCTACCTGGTGTGGGATCTCCTTGGCTCGCCTGGACCTGTGGGGCTACCTGCTGTGGGATCTCCTCGGCTCGCCTGGACCTGTGGGGCTACCTGCTGTGGGATCTCCTCCGCTACCAGCTGTGGGATCTTCCTCGGTTACCTGCTGTGGGATCTCCTCGGCTCGCCTGGACCTGTGGGGCTACCTGCTGTGGGATCTCCTCGGCTCCACCTGGACCTGTGGGGTTACCTGCTGTGGGATCTCCTCGGCTGACCTGGACCTGTGGGGCTTCCTGCTGTGGGATCTTCTCGGCTGACCTGGACCTGTGGGGCTTCCTGCTGTTGGATCTCCTCGGCTCACCTGGACCTGTGGGGTTACCTGCTGTGGGATCTCCTCTGCTCACATGGACCTGTGGGGCTACCTGCTGTGGGATCTCCTCGGCTCACCTGGACCTGTGGGATCTCCTCGGCTCACCTGGACCTGTGGGATCTCCTCGGCTCACCTAGACCTGTGGGGTTACCTGCTGTGGGATCTCCACGGCTCACCTGGACCTGTGGGGTTACCTGCTGTGGGATCTCCTCGGCTACCTGCTGTGGGATCTCCTCGGCTCGCCTGGACCTGTGGGGTTACCTGCTGTGGGATCTCCTCGGCTCGCCTGGACCTGTGTGGTTACCTGCTGTGGGATCTCCTCGGCTACCTGCTGTGGGATCTCCTCGGCTCGCATGGACCTGTGGGGCTACCTGCTGTGGGATCTCCTCGGCTCGCCTGGACCTATGGGGTTACCTGCTGTGGGATCTCCACGGCTCGCCTGGACCAGTGGGGCTACCTGCTCTGGGATCTCCCCGGCTACCTGCTGTGGGATCTCCTCGGCTTGCCTGGACCTGTGGGGTTACCTGCTGTGGGATCTCCTCGGCTACCTGCTGTGGGATCTCCTCGGCTCGCCTGGACCTGTGGGGTTACCTGCTGTGGGATCTCCTCGGCTCACCTGGACCTGTGGGGCTACCTGCTGTGGGATCTCCTCGGCTCACCTGGACCTGTGGGGTTACCTGCTGTGGGATCTCCTTGGCTCACCTGGACCTGTGGGATCTCCTCGGCTCACCTTGGCCTGTGGGACCTCCTCGGCTCACCTGGACCTGTGGGGTTACCTGCTGCGGTATCTCCTCGGCTCGCCTGGACCTGTGGGGCTACCTGCTGCGGTATCTCCTCGGCTCGCCTGGACCTGTGGGGCTACCTGCTGCGGTATCTCCTCGGCTCGCCTGGACCTGTGGGGCTACCTGCTGTGGTATCTCCTCGGCTCGCCTAGACCTGTGGGGCTACCTGCTGTGGGATCTCCTCGGCTCGCCTGGACCTGTGGGGCTACCTGCTGTGGGATCTCCTCGGCTCGCCTGGATCTGTGGGGCTACCTGCTGTGGGATCTCCTCGGCTCGCCTGGACCTGTGGGGCTACCTGCTGTGGGATCTCCTCGGCTACCAGCTGTGGTATCTCCTTGGATCGCCTGGACCTGTGGGGCTACCTGCTGTGGGATCTTCCTCGGTTACCTGCTGTGGGATCTCCTCGGCTCGCCTGGACCTGTGGGGCTACCTGCTGTGGTATCTCCTCGGCTCGCCTGGACCTGTGGGGCTACCTGCTGTGGTATCTCCTCGGCTCGCCTGGACCTGTGGGGCTACCTGGTGTGGGATCTCCTCGGCTCGCCTGGACCTGTGGGGCTACCTGGTGTGGGATCTCCTCGGCTCGCCTGGACCTGTGGGGCTACCTGCTGTGGGATCTCCTCCGCTACCAGCTGTGGGATCTTCCTCGGTTACCTGCTGTGGGATCTCCTTGGCTCGCCTGGACCTGTGGGGCTACCTGCTGTGGGATCTCCTCGGCTCCACCTGGATCTGTGGGGCTACCTGCTGTGGGATCTCCTCGGCTCACCTGGACCTGTGGGGCTACCTGCTGTGGGATCTCCTCGGCTCACCTGGACCTGTGGGGTTACCTGCTGTGGGATCTCCACGGCTCACCTGGACCTGTGGGATCTCCTCGGCTCGCCTGGACCTGTGGGGTTACCTGCTGTGGGATCTCCTCGGCTCACCTAGACCTGTGGGGTTACCTGCTGTGGGATCTCTTCGGCTCGCCTGGACCTGTGGGGCTACCTGCTTTGGGATCTAACTCGGCTACCTGCTGTGGGGTCTCCTCGGCTCACCTAGACCTGTGGGGTTACCTGCTGTGGGATCTCCACGGCTCACCTGGACCTGTGGGGTTACCTGCTGTGGGATCTCCTCGGCTCACCTGGACCTGTGGGGTTACCTGCTGTGGGATCTCTTCGGCTCGCCTGGACCTGTGGGGCTACCTGCTGTGGGATCTAACTCGGCTACCTGCTGTGGGGTCTCCTCGGCTCACCTGGACCTGTGGGGTTACCTGCTGTGGTATCTCCTCAGCTCCACCTGGACCTGTGGGGCTACCTGCTGTGGGATCTCCTCGGCTCACCTGGACCTGCTGGGTTACCTTTTGTGGGATCTCCTCGGCTACCTGCTGTGGGATCTCTTCGGCTCGCCTGGACCTGTGGGGTTACCTGCTGTGGGATCTCCTCGGCTACCTGCTGTGGGAGCTCTTCGGCTCGCCTGGACCTGTGGGGCTACCTGCATTGGGATCTCCTCGGCTCACCTGGACCTGTAGGGCTACCTGCTGTGGGATCTCCTCGGCTCGCCTGGACCTGTGGGGTTACCTGCTGTGGGATCTCCTCAGCTCACCGGGACCTGTGGGGTTACCTGCTGTGGTAACTCCTCGGCTCGCCTGGACCTGTGGGGCTACCTGCTGTGGGATCTTCCTCGGTTTCCTGCTGTGGGATCTCCTCGGCTCCACCTGGACCTGTGGGGCTACGTGCTGTGGGATCTCCTCGGCTCACCTAGACCTGTGGGGCTACCTGCTGTGGTATCTCCGCGGTTCACCTGGACCTGTGGGGTTACCTGCTGTGGGATCTCCTCGGCTCGCCTGGACCTGTGGGGCTACCTGCTGTGGGATCTTCCTCGGCTGCCTGCTGTGGGATCTCCTCGGCTCACCTGGACCTGTGGGGGGGGTTACCTGCTGTGGGATCTCCTCCGCTCACCTGGACCTGTGGGGCTACCTGCTGTGGGATCTCCTCGGCTCACCTGGACCTGTGGGATCTCCTCGGCTCACCTGGACCTGTGGGCTTACCTGCTGTGGGATCTCCTCGGCTACCTGCTGTGGGATCTCCTCCGCTCACCTGGACCTGTGGGGCTACCTGCTGTGGGATCTCCTCGGCTTCACCTGGACCTGTGGGGTTACCTGCTGTGGGATCTCCACGGCTCGCCTGGACCTGTGGGGCTACCTGCTGTGGGATCTCCTCGGCTACCTGCTGTGGGATCTCCTCGGCTTCACCTGGACCTGTGGGGTTACCTGCTGTGGGATCTCCACGGCTCGCCTGGACCTGTGGGGCTACCTGCTGTGGGATCTCCACGGCTCGCCTGGACCTGTGGGGTTACCTGCTGTGATATCTCCTCGGCTCGCCTGGACCTGTGGGGCTACCTGCTGTGGTATCTCCTCGGCTCGCCTGGACCTGTGGGGCTACCTGCTGTGGGATCTCCTCGCCTCGCCTAGACCTGTGTGGTTACCTGCTGTGGGATGTCCTCGGCTCGCCTAGACCTGTGGGGCTACCTGCTGTGGGATGTCCTCGGCTCGCCTGGACCTGTGGGGCTACCTGCTGTGGGATCTCCTCGGCTCACCTGGACCTGTGGGGCTACCTGCTGTGGGATCTCCTCGGCTCACCTGGACCTGTGGGGCTACCTGCTGTGGGATCTCCTTGGCTCACCTGGACCTGTGGGGCTACCTGCTGTGGGATCTCCTCGGCTCACCTGGACCTGTGGGGCTACCTGCTGTGGGATCTCCTCGGCTCACCTGGACATGTGGGGCTACCTGCTGTGGGATCTACTCAGCTCCACCTGGACCTGTGGGGTTACCTGCTGTGGTATCTCCTCAGCTCCACCTGGACCTCTGGGGCTACCTGCTGTGGGATCTCCTCGGCTTACCTGGACCTGTGGGGTTAACTGCTGTGGGATCTCCTCGGCTTACCTGGACCTGTGGGGTTACCTGCTGTGGGATCTCCTCGGCTCACCTGGACCTGTGGGGTTTACCTGCTGTGGGATCTCCTCGGCTCACCTGGACCTCTGGGGTTTACCTGCTGTGGGATCTCCTCGGCTCACCTGGACCTCTGGGGTTTACCTGCTGTGGGATCTCCTCGGCTCACCTGGACCTGTGGGGCTACCAGCTGTGAGATCTCCTCGGCTCACCTGGACCTGTGGGATCTCCTCGGCTCACCTGGACCTGCTGGGTTACCTTTTGTAGGATCTCCTCGGCTCACCTGGACCTGCTGGGTTACCTTTTGTAGGATCTCCTCGGCTCACCTGGACCTGTGGGGTTACCTGCTGTGGGATCTCCTCGGCTACCTGCTGTGGGATCTCTTCGGCTCGCCTGGACCTGTGGGTCTACCTGCATTGGGATCTCCTCGGCTCACCTGGACCTGTGGGGTTAACTGCTGTGGGATCTCCACGGCTCGCCTGGACCTGTGGGGCTACCGGCTGTGGGATCTCCTCAGCTCGCCTGGACCTGTGGGGTTACCTGCTGTGGGATCTCCACGGCTCACCTGGACCTGTGGGGTTACCTGCTGTGGGATCTCCACGGCTCACCTGGACCTGTGGGGTTACCTGCTGTGGGATCTCCTCGGCTCACCTGGACCTCTGGGGTTACCTGCTGTGGGATCTCCTTGGCTCACCTGGACCTGTGGGGTTACCTGCTGTGGGATCTCCTCGGCTCACCTGGACCTGTGGGGTTACCTGCTGTGGGATCTCCTCGGCTCACCTGGACCTGTGGGGCTACCTGCTGTGGGATCTCCTCGGCTCACCTGGACCTGTGGGGCTGCCTGCTGTGGGATCTCCTCGGCTCACCTGGACCTGTGGGGTTACCTGCTGTGGGATCTCCTCGGCTCGCCTGGACCTGTGGGGCTACCTGCTGTGGGATCTTCCTCGGCTACCTGCTGTGGGATCTCCTCGGCTCACCTGGACCTGTGGGGTTACCTGATGTGGTATCTCCTCGGCTCCACCTGGACCTGTGGGGTTTACCTGCTGTGGGATCTCCTCGGCTCACCTGGACCTGTGGGGCTACCTGCTGTGGGATCTCCTCGGCTCACCTGGACCTGTGGGATCTCCTCGGCTCACCTGGACCTGCTGGGTTACCTTTTGTGGGATCTCCTCGGCTACCTGCTGTGGGATCTCCTCGGCTCGCCTGGACCTGTGGGGCTACCTGCTGTGGGATCTCCTCGGCTCGCCTGGACCTGTGGGGTTACCTGCTGTGGGATCTCCTCGGTTACCTGCTGTGGGATCTCCTCGGCTCCACCTGGACCTGTGGGGCTACCTGCTGTGGGATCTCCTCGGCTCACCTGGACCTGTGGGGTTAACTGCTGTGGGATCTCCTCGGCTCACCTGGACCTGTGCGGTTACCTGCTGTGGGATCTCCACGGCTCACCTGGACCTGTGGGGTTACCTGCTGTGGGATCTTCTCGGCTGACCTGGAACTGTGGGGCTTCCTGCTGTGGGATCTCCTCGGCTCACCTGGACCTGTGGGGTTACCTGCTGTGGGATCTCCTCGGCTCACATGGACCTGTGGGGCTACCTGCTGTGGGATCTCCTCGGCTCACATGGACCTGTGGGATCTCCTCGGCTCACCTGGACCTGTGGGGTTTCCTGCTGTGGGATCTCCCCGGCTCACCTGGACCTGTGGGATCTCCTCGGCTCACCTGGACCTGTGGGGTTACCTGCTGTGGGATATCCTTGGCTCACCTGGACCTGTGGGATCTCCTCGGCTCACCTGGACCTGTGGGGTTACCTGCTGTGGGATCTCCTCGGCTCACCTGGACCTGTGGGATCTCCTCGGCTCACCTGGACCTGTGGGGCTACCTGCTGTGGGATCTAACTCGGCTACCTGCTGTGGGGTCTCCTCGGCTCACCTGGACCTGTGGGGTTACCTGCTGTGGTATCTCCTCAGCTCCACCTGGACCTGTGGGGCTACCTGCTGTGGGATCTCCTCGGCTCACCTGGACCTGCTGGGTTACCTTTTGTGGGATCTCCTCGGCTACCTGCTGTGGGATCTCTTCGGCTCGCCTGGACCTGTGGGGTTACCTGCTGTGGGATCTCCTTGGCTACCTGCTGTGGGAGCTCTTCGGCTCGCCTGGACCTGTGGGGCTACCTGCATTGGGATCTCCTCGGCTCACCTGGACCTGTAGGGCTACCTGCTGTGGGATCTCCTCGGCTCGCCTGGACCTGTGGGGTTACCTGCTGTGGGATCTCCTCAGCTCACCTGGACCTGTGGGGTTACCTGCTGTGGTAACTCCTCGGCTCGCCTGGACCTGTGGGGCTACCTGCTGTGGGATCTTCCTCGGTTTCCTGCTGTGGGATCTCCTCGGCTCCACCTGGACCTGTGGGGCTACGTGCTGTGGGATCTCCTCGGCTCACCTAGACCTGTGGGGTTACCTGCTGTGGGATCTCCTCGGCTCACCCAGACCTGTGGGGCTACCTGCTGTGGTATCTCCGTGGCTCACCTGGACCTGTGGGGTTACCTGCTGTGGGATCTCCTCGGCTCGCCTGGACCTGTGGGGCTACCTGCTGTGGGATCTTCCTCGGCTGCCTGCTGTGGGATCTCCTCGGCTCACCTGGACCTGTGGGGGGGTTACCTGCTGTGGGATCTCCTCCGCTCACCTGGACCTGTGGGGCTACCTGCTGTGGGATCTCCTCGGCTCACCTGGACCTGTGGGATCTCCTCGGCTCACCTGGACCTGTGGGCTTACCTGCTGTGGGATCTCCTCCGCTCACCTGGACCTGTGGGGCTACCTGCTGTGGGATCTCCTCGGCTTCACCTGGACCTGTGGGGTTACCTGCTGTGGGATCTCCACGGCTCGCCTGGACCTGTGGGGCTACCTGCTGTGGGATCTCCTCGGCTACCTGCTGTGGGATCTCCTTGGCTTCACCTGGACCTGTGGGGTTACCTGCTGTGGGATCTCCACGGCTCGCCTGGACCTGTGGGGCTACCTGCTGTGGGATCTCCTCGGCTACCTGCTGTGGGATCTCCTCGGCTCGCCTGGACCTGTGGGGCTGCCTGCTGTGGTATCTCCTCGGCTCGCCTGGACCTGTGGGGCTACCTGCTGTGGGATCTCCTCGCCTCGCCTAGACCTGTGTGGTTACCTGCTGTGGGATCTCCTCGGCTCGCCTGGACCTGTGGGGCTACCTGCTGTGGGATGTCCTCGGCTCGCCTGGACCTGTGGGGCTACCTGCTGTGGGATCTCCTCGGCTCACCTGGACCTGTGGGGCTACCTGCTGTGGGATCTCCTCGGCTCACCTGGACCTGTGGGGCTACCTGCTGTGGGATCTCCTCGGCTCACCTGGACCTGTGGGGCTACCTGCTGTGGGATCTCCTCGGCTCACCTGGACCTGTGGGGCTACCTGCTGTGGGATCTCCTCGGCTCACCTGGACCTGTGGGGCTACCTGCTGTGGGATCTACTCAGCTCCACCTGGACCTGTGGGGTTACCTGCTGTGGTATCTCCTCAGCTCCACCTGGACCTCTGGGGCTACCTGCTGTGGGATCTCCTCGGCTTACCTGGACCTGTGGGGTTACCTGCTGTGGGATCTCCTCGGCTCACCTGGACCTGTGGGGTTTACCTGCTGTGGGATCTCCTCGGCTCACCTGGACCTGTGGGGTTTACCTGCTGTGGGATCTCCTCGGCTCACCTGGACCTCTGGGGTTTACCTGCTGTGGGATCTCCTCGGCTCACCTGGACCTCTGGGGTTTACCTGCTGTGGGATCTCCTCGGCTCACCTGGACCTGTGGGGCTACCAGCTGTGAGATCTCCTCGGCTCACCTGGACCTGTGGGATCTCCTCGGCTCACCTGGACCTGCTGGGTTACCTTTTGTAGGATCTCCTCGGCTCACCTGGACCTGCTGGGTTACCTTTTGTAGGATCTCCTCGGCTCACCTGGACCTGTGGGGTTACCTGCTGTGGGATCTCCTCGGCTACCTGCTGTGGGATCTCTTCGGCTCGCCTGGACCTGTGGGTCTACCTGCATTGGGATCTCCTCGGCTCACCTGGACCTGTGGGGCTACCTGCTGTGAGATCTCCTCAGCTTCGCCTGGACCTGTGGGGTTACCTGCTGTGGGATCTCCACGGCTCGCCTGGACCTGTGGGGCTACCGGCTGTGGGATCTCCTCAGCTACCTGCTGTGGGATCTCCTCGGCTCGCCTGGACCTGTGGGGTTACCTGCTGTGGGATCTCCACGGCTCACCTGGACCTGTGGGGTTACCTGCTGTGGGATCTCCTCGGCTCACCTGGACCTCTGGGGTTACCGGCTGTGGGATCTCCTTGGCTCACCTGGACCTGTGGGGTTACCTGCTGTGGGATCTCCTCGGCTCACCTGGACCTGTGGGGCTACCTGCTGTGGGATCTCCTCGGCTCACCTGGACCTGTGGGGCTGCCTGCTGTGGGATCTCCTCGGGTCACCTGGACCTGTGGGGTTACCTGCTGTGGGATCTCCTCGGCTCGCCTGGACCTGTGGGGCTACCTGCTGTGGGATCTTCCTCGGCTACCTGCTGTGGGATCTCCTCGGCTCACCTGGACCTGTGGGGTTACCTGCTGTGGTATCTCCTCGGCTCACCTGGACCTGTGGGGTTACCTGCTGTGGGATCTCCTCGGCTCACCTGGACCTGTGGGGTTACCTGCTGTGGGATCTCCTCGGCTCACCTGGACCTGTGGGGCTACCTGCTGTGGGATCTCCTCGGCTCACCTGGACCTGTGGGATCTCCTCGGCTCACCTGGACCTGCTGGGTTACCTTTTGTGGGATCTCCTCGGCTCACCTGGACCTGTGGGGTTACCTGCTGTGGGATCTCCTCGGCTACCTGCTGTGGGATCTCCTCGGCTCGCCTGGACCTGTGGGGCTACCTGCTGTGGGATCTCCTCGGCTCGCCTGGACCTGTGGGGTTACCTGCTGTGGGATCTCCTCGGCTCCACCTGGACCTGTGGGGTTAACTGCTGTGGGATCTCCTCGGCTCACCTGGACCTGTGGGGTTAACTGCTGTGGGATCTCCTCGGCTCACCTGGACCTGTGGGGTTACCTGCTGTGGGATCTTCTCGGCTGACCTGGAACTGTGGGGCTTCCTGCTGTGGGATCTCCTCGGCTCACCTGGACCTGTGGGGTTACCTGCTGTGGGATCTCCTCGGCTCACATGGACCTGTGGGGCTACCTGCTGTGGGATCTCCTCGGCTCACATGGACCTGTGGGATCTCCTCGGCTCACCTGGACCTGTGGGGTTTTCTGCTGTGGGATCTCCTCGGCTCACCTGGACCTGTGGGATCTCCTCGGCTCACCTGGACCTGTGGGGTTACCTGCTGTGGGATATCCTCGGCTCACCTGGACCTGTGGGATCTCCTCGGCTCACCTGGACCTGTGGGGTTACCTGCTGTGGGATCTCCTCGGCTCACCTTGACCTGTGGGATCTCCTCGGCTCACCTGGACCTGTGGGGTTACCTGCTGTGGGATCTCCTCGGCTCACCTGGACCTGTGGGGTTACCTGCTGTGGGATCTCCTCGGCTCACCTGGACCTGTGGGGTTACCTGCTGTGGGATCTCCTCGGCTACCTGCTGTGGGATCTCCTCGGCTCGCCTGGATCTGTGGGGTTACCTGCTGTGGGATCTCCTCGGCTCGCCTGGACCTGTGGGGCTACCTGCTGTGGGATCTCCTCGGCTCGCCTGGACCTGTGGGGCTACCTGCTGTGGGATCTCCTCGGCTCGCCTGGTCCTGTGGGGCTACCTGCTGTGGGATCTCCTCGGCTCGCCTGGACCTGTGGGGCTACCTGCTGTGGGATCTCCTCGGCTCGCCTGGACCTGTGGGGTTACCTGCTGTGGGATCTCCTCGGCTCGCCTGGACCTGTGTGGTTACCTGCTGTGGGATCTCCTCGGCTACCTGCTGTGGGATCTCCTCGGCTCGCCTGGACCTGTGGGGTTACCTGCTGTGGGATCTCCTCGGCTCGCCTGGACCTGTGGGGTTACCTGCTGTGGGATCTCCTCGGCACACCTGGACCTGTGGGGCTACCTGCTGTGGGATCTCCTCGGCTACCAGCTGTGGGATCTCCTCGGCTCGCCTGGACCTGTGGGGCTACCTGCTGTGGGATCTTCCTCAGTTACCTGCTGTGGGATCTCCTCGGCTCGCCTGGACCTGTGGGGCTACCTGCTGTAGGATCTCCTTGGCTCCACCTGGACCTGTGGGGCTACCTGCTGTGGGATCTCCTCGGCTCCACCTGGACCTGTGGGGCTACCTGCTTTGGGATCTCCTCGGGTCACCTGGACCTGTGGGGTTACCTGCTGTGGGATCTCCTCGGCTCACCTGGACCTGTGGGGTTACCTGCTGTGGTATCTCCACGGCTCACCTGGACCTGTGGGATCTCCTAGGCTCGCCTGGACCTGTGGGGTTACCTGCTGTGGGATCTCCTCGGCTCACCTGGACCTGTGGGGTTACCTGCTGTGGGATGTCCTCGGCTCGCCTGGACCTGTGGGGCTACCTGCTGTGGGATCTCCTCGGCTCACCTGGACCTGTGGGGCTACCTGCTGTGGGATCTCCTCGGCTCACCTGGACCTGTGGGGCTACCTGCTGTGGGATCTCCTCGGCTCACCTGGACCTGTGGGGCTACCTGCTGTGGGATCTCCTCGGCTCACCTGGACCTGTGGGGCTACCTGCTGTGGGATCTCCTCGGCTCACCTGGACCTGTGGGGCTACCTGCTGTGGGATCTACTCAGCTCCACCTGGACCTGTGGGGTTACCTGCTGTGGTATCTCCTCAGCTCCACCTGGACCTCTGGGGCTACCTGCTGTGGGATCTCCTCGGCTTACTTTGACCTGTGGGGTTACCTGCTGTGGGATCTCCTCGGCTCACCTGGACCTGTGGGGTTTACCTGCTGTGGGATCTCCTCGGCTCACCTGGACCTCTGGGGTTTACCTGCTGTGGGATCTCCTCGGCTCACCTGGACCTCTGGGGTTTACCTGCTGTGGGATCTCCTCGGCTCACCTGGACCTGTGGGGCTACCAGCTGTGAGATCTCCTCGGCTCACCTGGACCTGTGGGATCTCCTCGGCTCACCTGGACCTGCTGGGTTACCTTTTGTAGGATCTCCTCGGCTCACCTGGACCTGCTGGGTTACCTTTTGTAGGATCTCCTCGGCTCACCTGGACCTGTGGGGTTACCTGCTGTGGGATCTCCTCGGCTACCTGCTGTGGGATCTCTTCGGCTCGCCTGGACCTGTGGGTCTACCTGTATTGGGATCTCCTCGGCTCACCTGGACCTGTGGGGCTACCTGCTGTGGGATCTCCTCAGCTTCGCCTGGACCTGTGGGGTTACCTGCTGTGGGATCTCCACGGCTCGCCTGGACCTGTGGGGCTACCGGCTGTGGGATCTCCTCGGCTCGCCTGGACCTGTGGGGTTACCTGCTGTGGGATCTCCACGGCTCACCTGGACCTGTGGGGTTACCTGCTGTGGGATCTCCACGGCTCACCTGGACCTGTGGGGTTACCTGCTGTGGGATCTCCTCGGCTCACCTGGACCTCTGGGGTTACCTGCTGTGGGATCTCCTTGGCTCACCTGGACCTGTGGGGTTACCTGCTGTGGGATCTCCTCGGCTCACCTGGACCTGTGGGGCTACCTGCTGTGGGATCTCCTCGGCTCACCTGGACCTGTGGGGCTGCCTGCTGTGGGATCTCCTCGGCTCACCTGGACCTGTGGGGTTACCTGCTGTGGGATCTCCTCGGCTCGCCTGGACCTGTGGGGCTACCTGCTGTGGGATCTTCCTCGGCTACCTGCTGTGGGATCTCCTCGGCTCACCTGGACCTGTGGGGTTACCTGCTGTGGTATCTCCTCGGCTCCACCTGGACCTGTGGGGTTTACCTGCTGTGGGATCTCCTCGGCTCACCTGGACCTGTGGGGCTACCTGCTGTGGGATCTCCTCGGCTCACCTGGACCTGTGGGATCTCCTCGGCTCACCTGGACCTGCTGGGTTACCTTTTGTGGGATCTCCTCGGCTCACCTGGACCTGTGGGGTTACCTGCTGTGGGATCTCCTCGGCTACCTGCTGTGGGATCTCCTCGGCTCGCCTGGACCTGTGGGGCTACCTGCTGTGGGATCTCCTCGGCTCGCCTGGACCTGTGGGGTTACCTGCTGTGGGATCTCCTCGGCTCCACCTGGACCTGTGGGGCTACCTGCTGTGGGATCTCCTCGGCTCACCTGGACCTGTGGGGTTAACTGCTGTGGGATCTCCTCGGCTCACCTGGACCTGTGGGGTTACCTGCTGTGGGATCTCCATGGCTCACCTGGACCTGTGGGGTTACCTGCTGTGGGATCTTCTCGGCTGACCTGGAACTGTGGGGCTTCCTGCTGTGGGATCTCCTCGGCTCACCTGGACCTGTGGGGTTACCTGCTGTGGGATCTCCTCGGCTCACATGGACCTGTGGGGCTACCTGCTGTGGGATCTCCTCGGCTCACCTGGACCTGTGGGATCTCCTCGGCTCACCTGGACCTGTGGGGTTACCTGCTGTGGGATATCCTCGGCTCACCTGGACCTGTGGGATCTCCTCGGCTCACCTGGACCTGTGGGGTTACCTGCTGTGGGATCTCCTCGGCTCACCTTGACCTGTGGGATCTCCTCGGCTCACCTGGACCTGTGGGGTTACCTGCTGTGGGATCTCCTCGGCTCACCTGGACCTGTGGGGTTACCTGCTGTGGGATCTCCTCGGCTCACCTGGACCTGTGGGGTTACCTGCTGTGGGATCTCCTCGGCTACCTGCTGTGGGATCTCCTCGGCTCGCCTGGATCTGTGGGGTTACCTGCTGTGGGATCTCCTCGGCTCGCCTGGACCTGTGGGGCTACCTGCTGTGGGATCTCCTCGGCTCGCCTGGACCTGTGGGGCTACCTGCTGTGGGATCTCCTCGGCTCGCCTGGTCCTGTGGGGCTACCTGCTGTGGGATCTCCTCGGCTCGCCTGGACCTGTGGGGCTACCTGCTGTGGGATCTCCTCGGCTCGCCTGGACCTGTGGGGTTACCTGCTGTGGGATCTCCTCGGCTCGCCTGGACCTGTGTGGTTACCTGCTGTGGGATCTCCTCGGCTACCTGCTGTGGGATCTCCTCAGCTTGCCTGGACCTGTGGGGCTACCTGCTGTGGGATCTCCTCGGCTACCTGCTGTGGGATCTCCTCGGCTCGCCTGGACCTGTGGGGTTACCTGCTGTGGGATCTCCTCGGCACACCTGGACCTGTGGGGCTACCTGCTGTGGGATCTCCTCGGCTACCAGCTGTGGGATCTCCTCGGCTCGCCTGGACCTGTGGGGCTACCTGCTGTGGGATCTTCCTCAGTTACCTGCTGTGGGATCTCCTCGGCTCGCCTGGACCTGTGGGGCTACCTGCTGTAGGATCTCCTTGGCTCCACCTGGACCTGTGGGGCTACCTGCTGTGGGATCTCCTCGGCTCCACCTGGACCTGTGGGGCTACCTGCTTTGGGATCTCCTCGGGTCACCTGGACCTGTGGGGTTACCTGCTGTGGGATCTCCTCGGCTCACCTGGACCTGTGGGGTTACCTGCTGTGGTATCTCCACGGCTCACCTGGACCTGTGGGATCTCCTAGGCTCGCCTGGACCTGTGGGGTTACCTGCTGTGGGATCTCCTCGGCTCACCTGGACCTGTGGGGTTACCTGCTGTGGAATCTCCTCGGCTCACCTGGACCTGTGGGGTTACCTGCTGTGGAATCTCCTCGGCTCACCTGGACCTGTGGGGTTACCTGCTGTGGAATCTCCTCGGCTCACCTGGACCTGTGGGGTTACCTGCTGTGGAATCTCCTCGGCTCACCTGGACCTGTGGGGTTACCTGCTGTGGAATCTCCTCGGCTCACCTGGACCTGTGGGGTTACCTGCTGTGGAATCTCCTCGGCTCACCTGGACCTGTGGGGTTACCTGCTGTGGAATCTCCTCGGCTCACCTGGACCTGTGGGGTTACCTGCTGTGGAATCTCCTCGGCTCACCTGGACCTGTGGGGTTACCTGCTGTGGAATCTCCTCGGCTCACCTGGACCTGTGGGGCTACCTGCTGTGGGATCTTCCTCGGCTGCCTGCTGTGGGATCTCCTCGGCTCCACCTGGACCTGTGGGGCTACCTGCTTTGGGATCTCCTCGGGTCACCTGGACCTGTGGGGTTACCTGCTGTGGGATCTCCTCGGCTCCACCTGGACCTGTGGGGCTACCTGCTGTGGGATCTTCCTCGGTTTCCTGCTGTGGGATCTCCTCGGCTCCACCTGGACCTGTGGGGCTACGTGCTGTGGGATCTCCTCGGCTCACCTAGACCTGTGGGGTTACCTGCTGTGGGATCTCCTCGGCTCACCTGGACCTGTGGGGCTACCTGCTGTGGTATCTCCGCGGCTCACCTGGACCTGTGGGGTTACCTGCTGTGGGATCTCCTCGGCTCGCCTGGACCTGTGGGGCTACCTGCTGTGGGATCTTCCTCGGCTGCCTGCTGTGGGATCTCCTCGGCTCACCTGGACCTGTGGGGGGGTTACCTGCTGTGGGATCTCCTCCGCTCACCTGGACCTGTGGGGCTACCTGCTGTGGGATCTCCTCGGCTCACCTGGACCTGTGGGATCTCCTCGGCTCACCTGGACCTGTGGGCTTACCTGCTGTGGGATCTCCTCGGCTACCTGCTGTGGGATCTCCTCCGCTCACCTGGACCTGTGGGGCTACCTGCTGTGGGATCTCCTCGGCTTCACCTGGACCTGTGGGGTTACCTGCTGTGGGATCTCCACGGCTCGCCTGGACCTGTGGGGCTACCTGCTGTGGGATCTCCTCGGCTACCTGCTGTGGGATCTCCTCGGCTTTACCTGGACCTGTGGGGTTACCTGCTGTGGGATCTCCACGGCTCGCCTGGACCTGTGGGGCTACCTGCTGTGATATCTCCTCGGCTCGCCTGGACCTGTGGGGTTACCTGCTGTGATATCTCCTCGGCTCGCCTGGACCTGTGGGGCTACCTGCTGTGGTATCTCCTCGGCTCGCCTGGACCTGTGGGGCTACCTGCTGTGGGATCTCCTCGCCTCGCCTAGACCTGTGTGGTTACCTGCTGTGGGATCTCCTCGGCTCGCCTGGACCTGTGGGGCTACCTGCTGTGGGATGTCCTCGGCTCGCCTGGACCTGTGGGGCTACCTGCTGTGGGATCTCCTCGGCTCACCTGGACCTGTGGGGCTACCTGCTGTGGGATCTCCTCGGCTCACCTGGACCTGTGGGGCTACCTGCTGTGGGATCTCCTCGGCTCACCTGGACCTGTGGGGCTACCTGCTGTGGGATCTCCTCGGCTCACCTGGACCTGTGGGGCTCCCTGCTGTGGGATCTCCTCGGCTCACCTGGACCTGTGGGGCTACCTGCTGTGGGATCTACTCAGCTCCACCTGGACCTGTGGGGTTACCTGCTGTGGGATCTCCTCGGCTTACCTGGACCTGTGGGGTTACCTGCTGTGGGATCTCCTCGGCTCACCTGGACCTGTGGGGTTTACCTGCTGTGGGATCTCCTCGGCTCACCTGGACCTCTGGGGTTTACCTGCTGTGGGATCTCCTCGGCTCACCTGGACCTCTGGGGTTTACCTGCTGTGGGATCTCCTCGGCTCACCTGGACCTGTGGGGCTACCAGCTGTGAGATCTCCTCGGCTCACCTGGACCTGTGGGATCTCCTCGGCTCACCTGGACCTGCTGGGTTACCTTTTGTAGGATCTCCTCGGCTCACCTGGACCTGCTGGGTTACCTTTTGTAGGATCTCCTCGGCTCACCTGGACCTGTGGGGTTACCTGCTGTGGGATCTCCTCGGCTACCTGCTGTGGGATCTCTTCGGCTCGCCTGGACCTGTGGGTCTACCTGCATTGGGATCTCCTCGGCTCACCTGGACCTGTGGGGCTAGCTGCTGTGGGATCTCCTCAGCTTCGCCTGGACCTGTGGGGTTACCTGCTGTGGGATCTCCACGGCTCGCCTGGACCTGTGGGGCTACTGGCTGTGGGATCTCCTCAGCTACCTGCTGTGGGATCTCCTCGGCTCGCCTGGACCTGTGGGGTTACCTGCTGTGGGATCTCCACGGCTCACCTGGACCTGTGGGGTTACTTGCTGTGGGATCTCCACGGCTCACCTGGACCTGTGGGGTTACCTGCTGTGGGATCTCCTCGGCTCACCTGGACCTCTGGGGTTACCTGCTGTGGGATCTCCTTGGCTCACCTGGACCTGTGGGGTTACCTGCTGTGGGATCTCCTCGGCTCACCTGGACCTGTGGGGTTACCTGCTGTGGGATCTCCTCGGCTCACCTGGACCTGTGGGGCTACCTGCTGTGGGATCTCCTCGGCTCACCTGGACCTGTGGGGCTGCCTGCTGTGGGATCTCCTCGGCTCACCTGGACCTGTGGGGTTATCTGCTGTGGGATCTCCTCGGCTCGCCTGGACCTGTGGGGCTACCTGCTGTGGGATCTTCCTCGGCTACCTGCTGTGGGATCTCCTCGGCTCACCTGGACCTGTGGGGTTACCTGCTGTGGTATCTCCTCGGCTCCACCTGGACCTGTGGGGTTTACCTGCTGTGGGATCTCCTCGGCTCACCTGGACCTGTGGGGCTACCTGCTGTGGGATCTCCTCGGCTCACCTGGACCTGTGGGATCTCCTCGGCTCACCTGGACCTGCTGGGTTACCTTTTGTGGGATCTCCTCGGCTCACCTGGACCTGTGGGGTTACCTGCTGTGGGATCTCCTCGGCTACCTGCTGTGGGATCTCCTCGGCTCGCCTGGACCTGTGGGGCTACCTGCTGTGGGATCTCCTCGGCTCGCCTGGACCTGTGGGGCTACCTGCTGTGGGATCTTCCTCGGCTACCTGCTGTGGGATCTCCTCGGCTCCACCTGGACCTGTGGGGCTACCTGCTGTGGGATCTCCTCGGCTCACCTGGACCTGTGGGGTTAACTGCTGTGGGATCTCCTCGGCTCACCTGGACCTGTGGGGTTACCTGCTGTGGGATCTCCACGGCTCACCTGGACCTGTGGGGTTACCTGCTGTGGGATCTTCTCGGCTGACCTGGAACTGTGGGGCTTCCTGCTGTGGGATCTCCTCGGCTCACATGGACCTGTGGGGTTACCTGCTGTGGGATCTCCTCGGCTCACATGGACCTGTGGGGCTACCTGCTGTGGGATCTCCTCGGCTCACATGGACCTGTGGGATCTCCTCGGCTCACCTGGACCTGTGGGGTTTCCTGCTGTGGGATCTCCTCGGCTCACCTGGACCTGTGGGATCTCCTCGGCTCACCTGGACCTGTGGGGTTACCTGCTGTGGGATATCCTCGGCTCACCTGGACCTGTGGGATCTCCTTGGCTCACCTGGACCTGTGGGGTTACCTGCTGTGGGATCTCCTCGGCTCACCTGGACCTGTGGGATCTCCTCGGCTCACCTGGACCTGTGGGGCTACCTGCTGTGGGATCTAACTTGGCTACCTGCTGTGGGGTCTCCTCGGCTCACCTGGACCTGTGGGGTTACCTGCTGTGGTATCTCCTCAGCTCCACCTGGACCTGTGGGGCTACCTGCTGTGGGATCTCCTCGGCTCACCTGGACCTGCTGGGTTACCTTTTGTGGGATCTCCTCGGCTACCTGCTGTGGGATCTCTTCGGCTCGCCTGGACCTGTGGGGTTACCTGCTGTGGGATCTCCTCGGCTACCTGCTGTGGGAGCTCTTCGGCTCGCCTGGACCTGTGGGGCTACCTGCATTGGGATCTCCTCGGCTCACCTGGACCTGTAGGGCTACCTGCTGTGGGATCTCCTCGGCTCGCCTGGACCTGTGGGGTTACCTGCTGTGGGATCTCCTCAGCTCACCTGGACCTGTGGGGTTACCTGCTGTGGGATCTTCCTCGGTTTCCTGCTGTGGGATCTCCTCGGCTCCACCTGGACCTGTGGGGCTACGTGCTGTGGGATCTCCTCGGCTCACCTAGACCTGTGGGGTTACCTGCTGTGGGATCTCCTCGGCTCACCTAGACCTGTGGGGCTACCTGCTGTGGTATCTCCGCGGCTCACCTGGACCTGTGGGGTTACCTGCTGTGGGATCTCCTCGGCTCGCCTGGACCTGTGGGGCTACCTGCTGTGGGATCTTCCTCGGCTGCCTGCTGTGGGATCTCCTCGGCTCACCTGGACCTGTGGGGGGGTTACCTGCTGTGGGATCTCCTCCGCTCACCTGGACCTGTGGGGCTACCTGCTGTGGGATCTCCTCGGCTCACCTGGACCTGTGGGATCTCCTCGGCTCACCTGGACCTGTGGGCTTACCTGCTGTGGGATCTCCTCGGCTACCTGCTGTGGGATCTCCTCCGCTCACCTGGACCTGTGGGGTTACCTGCTGTGGGATCTCCACGGCTCGCCTGGACCTGTGGGGCTACCTGCTGTGGGATCTCCTCGGCTACCTGCTGTGGGATCTCCTCGGCTTCACCTGGACCTGTGGGGTTACCTGCTGTGGGATCTCCACGGCTCGCCTGGACCTGTGGGGCTACCTGCTGTGGGATCTCCTCGGCTCGCCTGGACCTATGGGGCTACCTGCTGTGATATCTCCTCGGCTCGCCTGGACCTGTGGGGCTACCTGCTGTGGTATCTCCTCGGCTCGCCTGGACCTGTGGGGCTACCTGCTGTGGGATCTCCTCGCCTCGCCTAGACCTGTGTGGTTACCTGCTGTGGGATCTCCTCGGCTCGCCTGGACCTGTGGGGCTACCTGCTGTGGGATGTCCTCGGCTCGCCTGGACCTGTGGGGCTACCTGCTGTGGGATCTCCTCGGCTCACCTGGACCTGTGGGGCTACCTGCTGTGGGATCTCCTCGGCTCACCTGGACCTGTGGTGCTACCTGCTGTGGGATCTCCTCGGCTCACCTGGACCTGTGGGGCTACCTGCTGTGGGATCTCCTCGGCTCACCTGGACCTGTGGGGCTACCTGCTGTGGGATCTCCTCGGCTCACCTGGACCTGTGGGGCTACCTGCTGTGGGATCTACTCAGCTCCACCTGGACCTGTGGGGTTACCTGCTGTGGTATCTCCTCAGCTCCACCTGGACCTCTGGGGCTACCTGCTGTGGGATCTCCTCGGCTTACCTGGACCTGTGGGGTTACCTGCTGTGGGATCTCCTCGGCTCACCTGGACCTGTGGGGTTTACCTGCTGTGGGATCTCCTCGGCTCACCTGGACCTCTGGGGTTTACCTGCTGTGGGATCTCCTCGGCTCACCTGGACCTCTGGGGTTTACCTGCTGTGGGATCTCCTCGGCTCACCTGGACCTGTGGGGCTACCAGCTGTGAGATCTCCTCGGCTCACCTGGACCTGTGGGATCTCCTCGGCTCACCTGGACCTGCTGGGTTACCTTTTGTAGGATCTCCTCGGCTCACCTGGACCTGCTGGGTTACCTTTTGTAGGATCTCCTCGGCTCGCCTGGACCTGTGGGTCTACCTGCATTGGGATCTCCTCGGCTCACCTGGACCTGTGGGGCTACCTGCTGTGGGATCTCCTCAGCTTCGCCTGGACCTGTGGGGTTACCTGCTGTGGGATCTCCACGGCTCGCCTGGACCTGTGGGGCTACCGGCTGTGGGATCTCCTCAGCTACCTGCTGTGGGATCTCCTCGGCTCGCCTGGACCTGTGGGGTTACCTGCTGTGGGATCTCCACGGCTCACCTGGACCTGTGGGGTTACCTGCTGTGGGATCTCCACGGCTCACCTGGACCTGTGGGGTTACCTGCTGTGGGATCTCCTCGGCTCACCTGGACCTCTGGGGTTACCTGCTGTGGGATCTCCTTGGCTCACCTGGACCTGTGGGGTTACCTGCTGTGGGATCTCCTCGGCTCACCTGGACCTGTGGGGTTACCTGCTGTGGGATCTCCTCGGCTCACCTGGACCTGTGGGGCTACCTGCTGTGGGATCTCCTCGGCTCACCTGGACCTGTGGGGCTGCCTGCTGTGGGATCTCCTCGGCTCACCTGGACCTGTGGGGTTACCTGCTGTGGGATCTCCTCGGCTCGCCTGGACCTGTGGGGCTACCTGCTGTGGGATCTTCCTCGGCTACCTGCTGTGGGATCTCCTCGGCTCACCTGGACCTGTGGGGTTACCTGCTGTGGTATCTCCTCGGCTCCACCTGGACCTGTGGGGTTTACCTGCTGTGGGATCTCCTCGGCTCACCTGGACCTGTGGGGCTACCTGCTGTGGGATCTCCTCGGCTCACCTGGACCTGTGGGATCTCCTCGGCTCACCTGGACCTGCTGGGTTACCTTTTGTGGGATCTCCTCGGCTCACCTGGACCTGTGGGGTTACCTGCTGTGGGATCTCCTCGGCTACCTGCTGTGGGATCTCCTCGGCTCGCCTGGACCTGTGGGGCTACCTGCTGTGGGATCTCCTCGGCTCGCCTGGACCTGTGGGGTTACCTGCTGTGGGATCTCCTCGGTTACCTGCTGTGGGATCTCCTCGGCTCACCTGGACCTGTGGGGTTACCTGCTGTGGGATCTCCACGGCTCACCTGGACCTGTGGGGTTACCTGCTGTGGGATCTTCTCGGCTGACCTGGAACTGTGGGGCTTCCTGCTGTGGGATCTCCTCGGCTCACCTGGACCTGTGGGGTTACCTGCTGTGGGATCTCCTCGGCTCACATGGACCTGTGGGGCTACCTGCTGTGGGATCTCCTCGGCTCACATGGACCTGTGGGATCTCCTCGGCTCACCTGGACCTGTGGGGTTTCCTGCTGTGGGATCTCCTCGGCTCACCTGGACCTGTGGGATCTCCTCGGCTCACCTGGACCTGTGGGGTTACCTGCTGTGGGATATCCTCGGCTCACCTGGACCTGTGGGATCTCCTCGGCTCACCTGGACCTGTGGGGTTACCTGCTGTGGGATCTCCTCGGCTCACCTGGACCTGTGGGCTCTCCTCGGCTCACCTGGACCTGTGGGGTTACCTGCTGTGGGATCTCCTCGGCTCACCTGGACCTGTGGGGTTACCTGCTGTGGGATCTCCTCGGCTCACCTGGACCTGTGGGGTTACCTGCTGTGGGATCTCCTCGGCTACCTGCTGTGGGATCTCCTCGGCTCGCCTGGACCTGTGGGGCTACCTGCTGTGGGATCTCCTCGGCTCGCCTGGACCTGTGGGGCTACCTGCTGTGGGATCTCCTCGGCTCGCCTGGTCCTGTGGGGCTACCTGCTGTGGGATCTCCTCGGCTCGCCTGGACCTGTGGGGCTACCTGCTGTGGGATCTCCTCGGCTCGCCTGGACCTGTGGGGTTACCTGCTGTGGGATCTCCTCGGCTCGCCTGGACCTGTGTGGTTACCTGCTGTGGGATCTCCTCGGCTACCTGCTGTGGGATCTCCTCAGCTTGCCTGGACCTGTGGGGCTACCTGCTGTGGGATCTCCTCGGCTACCTGCTGTGGGATCTCCTCGGCTCGCCTGGACCTGTGGGGTTACCTGCTGTGGGATCTCCTCGGCACACCTGGACCTGTGGGGCTACCTGCTGTGGGATCTCCTCGGCTACCAGCTGTGGGATCTCCTCGGCTCGCCTGGACCTGTGGGGCTACCTGCTGTGGGATCTTCCTCAGTTACCTGCTGTGGGATCTCCTCGGCTCGCCTGGACCTGTGGGGCTACCTGCTGTAGGATCTCCTTGGCTCCACCTGGACCTGTGGGGCTACCTGCTGTGGGATCTCCTCGGCTCCACCTGGACCTGTGGGGCTACCTGCTTTGGGATCTCCTCGGGTCACCTGGACCTGTGGGGTTACCTGCTGTGGGATCTCCTCGGCTCACCTGGACCTGTGGGGTTACCTGCTGTGGTATCTCCACGGCTCACCTGGACCTGTGGGATCTCCTAGGCTCGCCTGGGCCTGTGGGGTTACCTGCTGTGGGATCTCCTCGGCTCCACCTGGACCTGTGGGGCTACCTGCTTTGGGATCTCCTCGGGTCACCTGGACCTGTGGGGTTACCTGCTGTGGGATCTCCTCGGCTCCACCTGGACCTGTGGGGCTACCTGCTGTGGGATCTCCGCGGCTCACCTGGACCTGTGGGGTTACCTGCTGTGGGATCTCCTCAGCTCGCCTGGACCTGTGGTGCTACCTGCTGTGGGATCTTCCTCGGCTACCTGCTGTGGGATCTCCTCGGCTCGCCTGGACCTGTGGGATCTCCTCGGCTCCACCTGGACCTGTGGGGCTACCTGCTGTGGGATCTCCTCGGGTCACCTGGACCTGTGGGGTTACCTGCTGTGGTATCTCCTCAGCTCCACCTGGACCTGTGGGGTTACCTGCTGTGGGATCTCCTCGGCTCACCTGGACCTGTGGGGTTATCTGCTGTGGGATCTCCTCGGCTCACCTGGACCTGTGGGGTTACCTGCTGTGGGATCTCCTTGGCTCACCTGGACCTGTGGGGTTACCTGCTGTGGGATCTCCTCGGCTCACCTGGACCTGTGGGGTTACCTGCTGTGGGATTTCCTCGGCTCACCTGGACCTGTGGGGCTACCTGCTGTGGTATCGCCTCGGCTCACCTGGACCTGTGGGGCTACCTGCTGTGGGATCTCCTCGGCTCACCTGGACCTGTGGGGTTACCTGCTGTGGGATCTCCTCAGCTCACCTGCTGTGGGATCTCCTCGGCTCACCTGGACCTGTAGGATCTCCTCGGCTCGCCAGGACCTGTGGGGCTACCTGCTGTTGGATCTCCTCGGCTCGCCTGGACCTGTGGGGCTACCTGCTGTGGGATTTCCTCGGCTCGCCTTGACCTGTGGGGTTTCCTGCTGTGGGATCTCCTCTGCTCACCTGGACCTGTGGGGTTACCTGCTGTGGGATCTCCTCGGCTCACCTGGACCTGTGGGGCTACCTGCTGTGGGATCTCCTCGGCTCACCTGGACCTGTGGGGCTACCTGCTGTGGGATCTCCTCGGCTCACCTGGACCTGTGGGGCTACCTGCTGTGGGATCTCCTCGGCTCACCTGGACCTGTGGGGCTACCTGCTGTGGGATCTCCTCGGCTCACCTGGACCTGTGGGGCTACCTGCTGTGGGATCTCCTCGGCTCACCTGGACCTGTGGGGCTACCTGCTGTGGGATCTCCTCGGCTCACCTGGACCTGTGGGGCTACCTGCTGTGGGATCTCCTCAGCACACCTGGACCTGTGGGGCTACCTGCTGTGGGATCTCCTCGGCTCACCTGGACCTGTGGGGCTACCTGCTGTGGGATCTCCTCGGCTCACCTGGACCTGTGGGGCTACCTGCTGTGGGATCTCCTCGGCTCACCTGGACCTGTGGGGCTACCTGCTGTGGGATCTCCTCGGCTCACCTGGACCTGTGGGGCTACCTGCTGTGGGATCTCCTCGGCTCACCTGGACCTGTGGGGCTACCTGCTGTGGGATCTCCTCGGCTCACATGGACCTGTGGGGCTACCTGCTCTGGGATCTCCTCGGCTCACCTGGACCTGTGGGGTTACCTGCTCTGGGATCTCCTCGGCTCACCTGGACCTGTGGGATCTCCTCGGCTCACCTGGACCTGTGGGATCTCCTCGGCTCACCTGGACCTGTGGGATCTCCTCGGCTCACCTGGACCTGTGGGATCTCCTCGGCTCACCTGGACCTGTGGGGCTACCTGCTGTGGGATCTCCTCGGCTCACCTGGACCTGTGGGGCTACCTGCTGTGGTATCTCCTCGGCTCGCCTGGACCTGTGGGGCTACCTGCTGTGGGATCTCCTCGGCTCACCTGGACCTGTGGGGCTACCTGCTGTGGGATCTCCTTGGCTACCAGCTGTGGGATCTCCTTGGCTGGCCTGGACCTGTGGGGCTACCTGCTGTGGGATCTTCCTCGACTACCTGCTGTGGGATCTCCTTGGCTCACCTGGACCTGTGGGGTTACCTGCTGTGGTATCTCCTCGGCTCACCTGGACCTGTGGGGCTACCTGCTGTGGGATCTCCTCGGCTCACCTGGACCTGTGGGGCTACCTGCTGTGGGATCTCCTCGGCTCACCTGGACCTGTGGGGCTACCTGCTGTGGGATCTCCTCGGCTCACCTGGACCTGTGGGGTTTCCTGCTGTGGGATCTCCTCTGCTCACATGGACCTGTGGGGCTACCTGCTGTGGGATCTCCTCGGCTCGCCTGGACCTGTGGGGTTATCTGCTGTGGCATCTCCTCGGCTCCACCTGGACCTGTGGGGCTACCTGCTGTGGCATCTCCTCGGCTCACCTGGACCAGTGGGGTTACCTGCTGTGGTATCTCCACGGCTCACCTGGACCTGTGGGATCTCCTTGGCTCGCCTGGACCTGTGGGGTTACCTGCTGTGGGATCTCCTCGGCTCACCTAGACCTGTGGGGTTACCTGCTGTGGGATCTCCATGGCTCGCCTGGACCTGTGGGGTTACCTGCTGTGGGATCTCCTCGGCTCACCTAGACCTGTGGGGTCACCTGCTGTGGGATCTCCTCGGCTCACCTAGACCTGTGGGGTCACCTGCTGTGGGATCTCCTCGGCTCACCTAGACCTGTGGGGTCACCTGCTGTGGGATCTCCACGGCTCACCTGGACCTGTGGGGTTACCTGCTGTGGGATCTCCACGGCTCACCTGGACCTGTGGGGCTACCTGCTGTGGGATCTCCACGGCTCACCTGGACCTGTGGGGTTACCTGCTGTGGGATCTCCACGGCTCACCTGGACCTGTGGGGTTACCTGCTGTGGGATCTCCACGGCTCACCTGGACCTGTGAGGTTACCTGCTGTGGGATCTCCTCGGCTCACCTGGACCTGTGGGGCTACCTGCTGTGGTATCTCCGCGGCTCACCTGGACCTGTGGGTTTACCTGCTGTAGGATCTCCTCGGCTCGCCTGGACCTGTGGGGCTACCTGCTGTGGGATCTCCTCGGCTCACATGGACCTGTGGGGCTACCTGCTCTGGGATCTCCTCGGCTCACCTGGACCTGTGGGGTTACCTGCTCTGGGATCTCCTCGGCTCACCTGGACCTGTGGGATCTCCTCGGCTCACCTGGACCTGTGGGATCTCCTCGGCTCACCTGGACCTGTGGGATCTCCTCGGCTCACCTGGACCTGTGGGATCTCGTGGGATCTCCTCGGCTCACCTGGACCTGTGGGATCTCCTCGGCTCACCTGGACCTGTGGGGCTACCTGCTGTGGGATCTCCTCGGCTCACCTGGACCTGTGGGGCTACCTGCTGTGGTATCTCCTCGGCTCGCCTGGACCTGTGGGGCTACCTGCTGTGGGATCTCCTTGGCTCGCCTGGACCTGTGGGGCTACCTGCTGTGGGATCTTCCTTGACTACCTGCTGTGGGATCTCCTTGGCTCACCTGGACCTGTGGGGCTACCTGCTGTGGGATCTCCTCGGCTCACCTGGACCTGTGGGGCTACCTGCTGTGGGATCTCCTCGGCTCACCTGGACCTGTGGGGCTACCTGCTGTGGGATCTCCTCGGCTCACCTGGACCTGTGGGGTTTCCTGCTGTGGGATCTCCTCTGCTCACATGGACCTGTGGGGCTACCTGCTGTGGGATCTCCTCGGCTCGCCTGGACCTGTGGGGTTATCTGCTGTGGTATCTCCTCAGCTCCACCTGGACCTGTGGGGCTACCTGCTGTGGCATCTCCTCGGCTCACCTGGACCAGTGGGGTTACCTGCTGTGGTATCTCCACGGCTCACCTGGACCTGTGGGATCTCCTCGGCTCGCCTGGACCTGTGGGGTTACCTGCTGTGGGATCTCCTCGGCTCACCTAGACCTGTGGGGTTACCTGCTGTGGGATCTCCATGGCTCGCCTGGACCTGTGGGGTTACCTGCTGTGGGATCTCCTCGGCTCACCTAGACCTGTGGGGTCACCTGCTGTGGGATCTCCTCGGCTCACCTAGACCTGTGGGGTCACCTGCTGTGGGATCTCCTCGGCTCACCTAGACCTGTGGGGTCACCTGCTGTGGGATCTCCACGGCTCACCTGGACCTGTGGGGTTACCTGCTGTGGGATCTCCACGGCTCACCTGGACCTGTGGGGCTACCTGCTGTGGGATCTCCACGGCTCACCTGGACCTGTGGGGTTACCTGCTGTGGGATCTCCACGGCTCACCTGGACCTGTGGGGTTACCTGCTGTGGGATCTCCACGGCTCACCTGGACCTGTGAGGTTACCTGCTGTGGGATCTCCTCGGCTCACCTGGACCTGTGGGGCTACCTGCTGTGGTATCTCCGCGGCTCACCTGGACCTGTGGGTTTACCTGCTGTAGGATCTCCTCGGCTCGCCTGGACCTGTGGGGCTACCTGCTGTGGGATCTTCCTCGGCTACCTGCTGTGGGATCTCCTCGGCTACCTGCTGTGGGATCTCCTCGGCTCACCTGGACCTGTGGGGTTACCTGCTGTGGTATCTCCTCGGCTCACCTGGACCTGTGGGGCTACCTGCTGTGGGATCTCCTCGGCTCACCTGGACCTGTGGGGCTACCTGCTGTGGGATCTCCTCGGCTCACCTGGACCTGTGGGGCTACCTGCTGTGGGATCTCCTCGGCTCACCTGGACCTGTGGGGTTTCCTGCTGTGGGATCTCCTCTGCTCACATGGACCTGTGGGGCTACCTGCTGTGGGATCTCCTCGGCTCACATGGACCTGTGGGGCTACCTGCTGTGGGATCTCCTCGGCTCACCTGGACCTGTGGGGTTACCTGCTCTGGGATCTCCTTGGCTCACCTGGACCTGTGGGGTTACCTGTTGTGGGATCTCCTCGGCTCACCTGGACCTGTGGGGCTACCTGCTCTGGGATCTCCTCGGCTCACCTGGACCTGTGGGATCTCCTCGGCTCACCTGGACCTGTGGGATCTCCTCGGCTCACCTGGACCTGTGGGATCTCCTCGGCTCACCTGGACCTGTGGGATCTCCTCGGCTCAACTGGACCTGTGGGATCTCCTCGGCTCACCTGGACCTGTGGGATCTCCTCGACTCACCTGGACCTGTGGGATCTCCTCGACTCACCTGGACCTGTGGGATCTCCTCGACTCACCTGGACCTGTGGGATCTCCTCGACTCACCTGGACCTGTGGGATCTCCTCGACTCACCTGGACCTGTGGGGTTACCTTCTGTGGGATTTCCTCGGCTCACCTGGACCTGTGGGGTTACCTGCTGTCAGATCTCCTCGGCTCACCTGGACCTGTGGGGTTACCTGCTGTCAGATCTCCTCGGCTCACCTGGACATGTGGTGTTACCTGCTGTGGGATCTCCTCGGCTCACCTGGACCTGTGGGGTTTACCTGCTGTGGGATCTCCTCGGCTCACCTGGACCTGTGGGGTTTACCTGCTGTGGGATTTCCTCGGCTCGCCAGGACCTGTGGGGTTACCTGCTGTGGGATCTCCTCGGCTCACCTGGACCTGTGGGGCTACCTGCTGTGGTATCTCCGCGGCTCACCTGGACCTGTGGGTTTACCTGCTGTAGGATCTCCTCGGCTCGCCTGGACCTGTGGGGCTACCTGCTGTGGGATCTTCCTCGGCTACCTGCTGTGGGATCTCCTCGGCTCACCTGGACCTGTGGGGTTACCTGCTGTGGTATCTCCTCGGCTCACCTGGACCTGTGGGGCTACCTGCTGTGGGATCTCCTCGGCTCACCTGGACCTGTGGGGCTACCTGCTGTGGGATCTCCTCGGCTCACCTGGACCTGTGGGGCTACCTGCTGTGGCATCTCCTCGGCTCACCTGGACCAGTGGGGTTACCTGCTGTGGTATCTCCACGGCTCACCTGGACCTGTGGGATCTCCTCGGCTCGCCTGGACCTGTGGGGTTACCTGCTGTGGGATCTCCTCGGCTCACCTGGACCTGTGGGGTTTACCTGCTGTGGGATCTCCTCGGCTCACCTGGACCTGTGGGGTTTACCTGCTGTGGGATTTCCTCGGCTCGCCAGGACCTGTGGGGTTACCTGCTGTGGGATCTCCTCGGCTCACCTGGACCTGTGGGGTTACCTGCTGTGAGATCTCCTCGGCTCACCTGGACATGTGGTGTTACCTGCTGTAGGATCTCCTCGGCTCACCTGGACGTGTGGGATCTCCTCGGCTCACCTGGACCTGTGGGGTTACCTGCTGTGAGATCTCCTCGGCTCACCTGGACATGTGGGATCTCCTCGGCTCACCTGGACCTGTGGGATCTCCTCGGCTCACCTGGACCTGTTGGGTTATCTGCTGTGAGATCTCCTCGGCTCACCTTCTGACCCCCGCAGCTCACTGGAGTAAAAAAGCAAAAGTGCAGGTTCAGCGTTCACCTAGAGAGAAGTGCAGAGGACACGAAGTTCATGTCTAGTGGTGAGGTGCCTGCTAAAAACATAGACAGGCTGTATTTGTATTCCCTTATTTATTTGCACTGTTATGTTATAAACATGACAGAAAACAATCAAAAACAAAACAATTGTCCATGTGTTTCTGCATTGAGCCTATGCAGATCTTTGCAATAAGTGTAATATGGAATTGTAATATGGAATGCTTGTTCCTAGTGTGTGACAGACAGGCAGGAAGCTCCCCCTCATTGTATGCACTGAGAATGGGAGAAGAATAGGATGTACACACAGGACAGGTGGATGGGGGGCGGAAGGTTACAACAGAAGCAGGAATAGGTGAGTTGTCACACCTGTGCTGGGACCGCCCCCCCCAGCTCCGCCCATTCCAGGCACATCACTGGGAGCGCCCTGCTATAGTAGGGAGGGGCGGGCCGAGTTATGTCCGTGTTTCTCGGGGAAGAGAGGCAGAAGGAGCCGAAGCACGATGTGACAGGAGCGGACACCGTGCTGTAGGTGAGTGACAGCTCGGACTGGGGGGAGAGGTGTCATGTGTGAGGCCGGCGGGGGTTCCTGTACTCAGCTCTGGGCTGCCAACAGCGGTGTGTTCTAGTAGATGTGACAAACCTGGAGAGTGCAAAATCTGGTGCGGCTGTGCATGGCAGCCAATCGGCTTCTAACTTCAGTTTGTCCAATAAAACCTGGAAGCTGATTGGTTGCTATGCACAGCTGCATCAAATTTTGCCCTTTCCAGTTTTAGTAAATCGGCCCCACAGTGTTTTACCCACCTGCTGACAAATGGGATGCTGATTTACTAAAGGAGGTGAGGAATGGATCCTTTCAGAGTAAATTGGGTGAGTCTTCACACCTGGGCAATTTGAAGCTTAGTTCCCAAAGGGCTTTAACAGGCATATGAGCCTGGACATCGTTCCAGTGTCTCTCTAACCCAAACTTCAATTTTTGTGTAGGGGGGGGGGAGTCTGTATGGGCCGTACCCTGGGGGTGGGAGTGTCTGTGGGGGTCTGTAGGAGCCGTGACCTGGGGGGGGAGGGGAACTGTACCCCGGGGGGGGAGCGTCTGTGGGGACTGTGACCTGGGGGGGGGGGTGTCTGTGGGGGCCGTGACCGGGGGGGGGAGCATCTGTGGGGGCCGTGACCGGGGGGGGGAGCATCTGTGGGGGCTGTGACCTGGGGGGGGGGAGCGTCTGTGGGGGCCGTGACCTGGGGGGGGGGCGTCTGTGGGGGCTGTGACCTGGGGGGGGGGGCGTCTGTGGGGGCTGTGACCTGGGGGGGGGAGTGTCTGTGGGGGCTGTGACCTGGGGGGGGGAGTGTCTGTGGGGGCTGTGACCTGGGGGGGGGAGCATCTGTGGGGGCCGTGACCTGGGGGGGGGAGTGTCTGTGGGGGCCGTGACCTGGGGGGGGGGGGAGCGTCTGTGGGGGCCGTGACCTGGGGGGGGGGAGCGTCTGTGGGGGCCGTGACCTGGGGGGGGAGCGTCTGTGGGGGCCGTGACCTGGGGGGGGGAGCGTCTGTGGGGGCCGTGACCTGGGGGGGGGAGCGTCTGTGGGGGCCGTGACCTGGGGGGGGAGCGTCTGTGGGGGCCGTGACCTGGGGGGGGAGCGTCTGTGGGGGCCGTGACCTGGGGGGGGGGAGCGTCTGTGGGGGCCGTGACCTGGGGGGGGGGAGCGTCTGTGGGGGCTGTGACCTGGGGGGGGGAGCGTCTGTGGGGGCTGTGACCTGGGGGGGGGGAGCGTCTGTGGGGGCCGTGACCTGGGGGGGGGGGGCGTCTGTGGGAGCTGTGACCGGGGGGGGCGTCTGTGGGAGCTGTGACCGGGGGGGGTAGTCTGTGGGGGGCTGTGACCTGGGGGGGGGGGAGAGCGTCTGTGGGGGGCCGTGACCTGGGGGGGAGAGCGTCTGTGGGGGCTGTGACCTGGAGGGGGGGGGAGAGTCTGTGGGGGCTGTGACCTGGAGGGGGGGGGAGAGTCTGTGGGGGCTGTGACCTGGAGGGGGGGGGGGAGAGTCTGTGGGGGCTGTGACCTGGAGGGGGGGGGAGAGTCTGTGGGGGCCGTGACCTGGAGGGGGGGGGAGAGTCTGTGGGGGCCGTGACCTGGAGGGGGGGGGAGAGTCTGTGGGGGCCGTGACCTGGAGGGGGGGGGAGAGTCTGTGGGGGCCGTGACCTGGGGGGGGAGCGTCTGTGGGGGCTGTGACCTGGGGGGAGGGAAGCGTCTGTGGGGGCCGTACCCTGGGGGGGAGCGTCTTGGGGGCCGGGCCTGTACCCTAGGGGAAGCTCAGTGGAGTACAGAAATGCTGGCATTTGTAGTACAGATTAGAGGATACTTAGGGCCAGCACACACCACATTCAGTCCACTGAATTTTTATTCTGCAACAAAAATGTATTCCAATGGCCCTAGTTCACACCAGTGCAGTCAACAAAAGTAAAACCTGCTGTACTACTTCTTTTTTTTTTTTTTTCTCTATGAAAAGCCACAAAATGCTTAAAGAACACACTGGAATGTATAAAAAAAACACACTGGAGCAACCATGGCCTTAATTGAGGAGAAGGAAGGGGGGGGGGGGGGGTGGAATGCTCCAGAACATATCAAACATGCATTGGAGCACAAAAAAAAGTATCAAACGAGCATGCAGAAATGCATCCAGAATACAGAAATTGTGGCGTGAACTGGCACTCAAGCTCATCTCTACATCAAGATTCTCTTTATAGTCATTGGTGCCAGTTCACACCTGAGCATTTGTGTTACTCAAAGCTTGAAAAAGTAACTGAGCTTCTATGAGTCGTGCAGTTTTGGTCCCAATAGACTTCAATGGGAGTTCCTGAAAATGCACGTAACTTGTCACACGGTCTTCCTCCTATTGACTAGCTTTCCATGGGCTAAAGCAAAAGGGTTCAAGTCTGAAAACACCCAAGAAAAGTGTACTAATGTCCACAAAAATGTGTGTGTGTGTGTGTGTATATAGAGGCTATCCAATCACGTGTAGAAAAGCTTTTTTAGCCTGAATTTTTGGGCTGAATTCGGACCTGAAATGGACCAAAAGATGCACAGGACCCTTGTGCAAATTTGCACCGGAGCCGCAGCGGAGATATGTAAACTCTCTCCATAGAGAGCCCGTCACAATCTCCTGCCATGTGAATTCACATGGGTGTGAACCCAGTCTCAAGGAAATAAACCTTCTACATGTACCCGCCCTCCTCCAGCCACCCCCTTATACTTTTCTGAGCCTGATCTTGATGGACACACAAAGTGGGACTCGGTAAAACAGGATGTTTTTGCATGTCCCTGTGCCTGGAGTTAATTGAGAGTTCTGACCATTAGAATGCATTAATGCACCTAGTGTTAATGTCCATTTAGGTGCTTTTGAGCAATTTTTTTTTTTTTTTTTTTTTTTTTTTTATTCTGTCAAAAGCTCCTTTCCTGAATGTAAAATAAGTGATGTTGTTTTTTTCTGCCTCCAACCTCCTAAGTGCACATTTTTAGAGGCAGAAAAAAAAAAAACCTTAAATGCCTGTACAAGCAGTGTGCATGAGGCCTAAAAATGCTGCATGCTTTTTTTTCTTCCCCTCCCCTTTTCAGCACACATCAATATAGTGAATTGGTGTGAACTGGACTAAAAGTGCATAAGGCAAATGCATTGGCCAAAGCTGCCCAGTGCATATGTTGTAAATGGGCTCTTAGTAAATCAGCCCTGTAGAAAATGGTAGATGGCTCATCCAATAGTCTCGTTGACGAGCAGGGAGAAATAGATGATTTGACATTTTTTTTTCATACTGGCATAGTATTCTAAGCTAGTATAGCGCTTACCACCCTCTCCTCCTTGTCTTTGGCTCCTTGCAGGAGGAAAGGGCACACCCAGCTCTATATGCCCGTACCCGCCTGTGTAAGGAGCTTGAGCGGTGCTGTGATGGGTCTCCACAGCCAAATATTCCCACAGAATGGTTATCTCTATAGCCAATAAAGGCATGTCTCCATTTCCCCCAATGACTTCAATGTCCACACCAGCTGTAACTCCAACGTAGAGTTTATTTCTCTTAAACGACAGTCTCTGATAGGAAAGGTTGGAGAGAGAACAGGACAGCATAAGGTGTCGGAGAGGTCCAGGCACAAACGTAATACACTTCACTGCTTGGCTTCTCAAGCAGACTTGGCCCATTTGGATAGTCTCCCTAGATAGGGACTAACAGCCAGAATGGTACTTGAACTAACCGCTCAATCACTATACAAACTGGTACACTGGTCTCTGCCACAGACCCGGTGAACTTGGTTTTCAAAGCTTGGCCTCTTTGTAAGGAGAAGACCTCCCTCCAGAGAGTTACCGGGCCCCTTCCTTCACTGTGACTTCTCACCAGTCCCTCTTTCCCCGGCCTCCTCGTCTAAGATGCGGGTCCCCTCGCAAGGCGGCACCCTGAGATTCCTCGATCCTTGACAGGCCCCAGCCGAAGGTGCTGGGCCCAAGGCCTTTAGTTGCAGCCCCAGGGCTAAAGGTGCCTGGGACTGATTCACGAACCTCTGCCCCTGGGCCAAAGGTGCCCAGGGCGGACAGGATCACGCACTCCCTGGGAGTAGGACTCCCGACGACGAACCCCTGAACAGGCAGCGTCTGCCCCTTTTATATCCTCTCCCAGCATACACAGCAGGCCGACCACTCCCACTGTATGGTTGCCGAGAGGGGACACACAAGGCACAGCACTGTATTAGCAGTTCAACCCTGGCCCACCATGGCAGCGCCACCTGCAGGCCACAGGGAACAGTACACCGATACTCTTCCTGCAGACAAAATGGTTTATAATGTCCTAACAATTTAGGTGTTTGAGCATAACTACCACTCAAACACTACCCCTAAATTGAGGACCCCACTACACTAGGTTTGGACCTCCTACATAAAGATTCAGTGTAATAAAGATGATCTGTGCTGGGAGGGGTTGTTTGGCTGGAAAGGGCTGTGTGCCTATATGCTCCAGAGATGGAAAAACAGGCCATGGCCACCATTAATGGAACCTGTGTTTCTCATATAAATGTGTATTTTCGGCAAAAAAATATTTCTTTGACTAAAGCCGAACTTGGAATGAGAAAAGGAAACCTCAGTGCTTTCATAACTAAAGGAAAAACATATTCGAAAATCCACTTTGGGGGTAGATAGATAACTGATTCGCACACCATGAATTGTTCAAACCAAGGGCTGTGCCACATGGGTGATTCTGCTGCTGGGAACACTCTACCAGAAGTGGAATCGCCAAGGAGAGGTTTTCACTTATCTTAAAGAATTGGCTGCCTAAATGGCCTGGAATGCTACCCTCTTGCTAATGTGGGAACAGCAAGGGAGCTGGCCTGGCTAGAGAGGGTGTGACCCCCCCCCATAACCAATGTAAATGCTCTTTTAGTAATCTTGTGGCTAGTGAGTTGTTGCCAGCAATTGGGTTGCTTATCATATGAGCCGTAGGCTTGCTTCCGATGCAATGTGGCCCATCCTTTTTGTTGGGACCCAATACTTTCCCCTGATGGACAGAAGGGACATATAGCCAGGTAGTGGGCGTGAAGAGGAAAAGATCACTTGTTTCATGGCAGGTATTTGATGACAAATATTTCTAATGTAAAAGGTGGAGCTGTGAAGAGTGGGATCAGGTTGCCTATGGCCTCAATACTCAAAGAAAATCTGTAATCAAGTTCTTGTATTTGGTGTTTATCCACCCAAAGCTCTGTCGGGACTTTTTTTAAGTCACCGACAACCCAGCCTGAGGTGAGCATGAGACAGGCAAGCTTAATGGTGTCTGGGAAGAACTCCTTGTTGTTCCAAGAATTTTTAAGAAATCCATGGTAGTCCGCATAGTCTTCAAGTGAGTTTTACAGATTCCTGTATTTTGTCCATAGGTCTACTGTCAGTGTTTTCATCCCCATTCCAAGAATGATGGTTCCATCAGACCTGTGGATTTTTAACTACTATAATATAAGCTTAAAAAGATAGAAAGCCGTTAAGCATACCATCTAAAAATACTAAAAAAATATATTTAGACATGATGGTTTGCTGCAGGTAGTAGCCATTTCTTTTGGTTTGACACTATTTGTCAGTTTGAGAATATTTAAAGGCCACTAAGCGAGAATCAGGACTACCAAAAGTGCATCTTAAAAGGAATGGAAAAGGTTGCAGTGCATATGGGAAATCTGGATGTATGTAAATTGCATGTTTTTTTTGTTTTTTTTTTTTCAAATTGCTAGGTATACAATTGGGTATGTATTTAGCAAAATATTCAGACACGTGAAACTTGAGCTCCTGCAGAATACCGTATTTTTCCGTGTATAAGACGCTACTTTTTTGCTAAAATAGACTGAAAATCAAGCAGCGTCTTATACATGGCATTGGAGAGAGACGCGCGGGTGCGTAGCGGGTCATAGGTCGTCGAACGGCTTCCTCCAATCACGAGCTTTGTGTTAGTGACGTCAGCTGGAGTTGGTGGAGAGTGTGCAGATGTGATCCTATTGGACGTGGCGAGTACGCAAAACGGGGACCGGAGCATATTGAGCCCAAGATGTCACAGAATAATAAAAGTAAGCGATTGTCTTATTCTGCAAAATTCAAACTGAATGTTGTCAGCTATGCAAAAGAGCATGGAAATAGAGCTGCAGAGAGACAGTTTGGACCTCCCCCACTGAGAGTATGATCAGACAGTGGAGAAGACCGGAAGAACAACTCCTTAAGAGGAAAACCAGCAAAATGGCCAAATTTGGAGCAGAGGCTTAAGACTTGGATTTTAGAGCAGCGCCAGAGTGGCTTATGTGTGTCAACCAAGCTTATTCAATGTCAGGCAAGAATGTTTGCAAGCGAAATGAACATTGTTGATTTTACAGGAAAGGCAAAATGGTGCTTCAATTTCATGAGGAGAGAAAGGTTGGCCATGAGAACATGAACAAAGTTAGCTCAGAAAATGCCACCAGTTTATGAGGATAAAATCCAACAGTTTCACTCCTATGTCATACAACCTAGGAAAAAATATGATTTCGAACCAAGTCAGATTGCAAACATGAATGAGGTCCCTCTCAATTTTGATGTGCCTTCCAACAGAACTGTTGATGTGAAAGGAATAAAAACAGTGGCAATCAAAACAAGTGGCCATGAAAAGACACACTATACTGCTGTGCTTGCATGCTGTGCAGATGGTACTAAACTGCCTCCTATGCTTATTTTTAAAAGGAAAACCTATCCTAAAGAGACCATACCACCTGGTAATATTGTGCAAGTTCAAGAGAAGGGATGGATGGATGAATGAAGACATTATGGCCATTTGGTTTGCAAAGGTTTGGTCCAGAAGACCTGGAGGGCTCCTAAAGAAGCCAGCTCTGCTTGTCTATGGTCAATTCTGAGCACATTTAACAGAAAAGACTAAAAGGGTTGCATCAGATTTGCGAACATACCTAGCAGTTATTCCTGATGGACTTACAGGTCAGCTACAGCCACTAATGTTTCAATAAACAAGCCATTTAAGGTCCTGATGAGAGAAGAACAGAGTAAATGGATGCAAAAAGCAGGTGATAACTTGACACCGGCAGGAAGAGTGAAAAAACCAACCATTACTGAGGTCTGCAATTGGGTCCTAAACTCATGGCATGGCGTCAAACGAGGTGATTGTGAAGTCCTTTAAGAAATGTGGAATCAACAATGCCATGGATGGAACTGAGGATGATCTTGCATATATAAACAGTGATTCAGAAGACGACAGTGATGCAAAAGAAGTTGAAGAAATTCTGTCTGGAACTAGTGATGAAGAAGAGAACATTGATGCAACAGAGGCTGAATAAAGTGATATGCTGCATAATATACTGGTATGTAAACGTTACTAAATAAAAATGTGTTCTGTTTTACCTATGTTTAAAACATTGATTTCTTGATTTTGGGTTGAAAAAGATGGGGGCGTCTTATAGACGGAAAAATACGATATATCTATGGGATGTGGGAAACAAACCTTTCTAGTCCTATTATGCATCTTATTCATTGAATTCAAGAGGAGACTTAGGCTCGGTTCACACAGGGGCGACTTCAGGTCGCCCCGAGTTGCCCCAAGTCGCGCTATTTTTAAAACTAATTGAAGTCAATGGAGATGGTTTTTATGTACACGACTGCGGTCGCTCCGACTTCAAAAAAGGTCCCTGTACTACTTCAATCCGACTCCTAGGCGACCTGTACCCATTGATTTCAATGGAAGTCGCTCAGAAGTCGTATTCCCTGTCTTAACAGGAGCAACTCTCCAGGAAGAGAACACATATTTTTCAGGCAAACCCCTCCCTCCCACAGAGCTGATTCTTGTTTTATTGGCCACTGGAATGTCTCCTGTCCTGGAAGCGACTTCAAGTCGTGTTGTAAATCACCACAAGTCGCCCTGTGATACATGCTCAAGTTGTGTCTGAGTTGCCTCTCAAAGTCGTGCTGGAAGTCGTGTTGCCCCTGTGTGAACCGAGCCTAAGGCTGACTGTTTCAATCTGTATTTATCTAATGTTAGTATAATATGCTGGCCTTTTTACAGAATGCATTTGCATCATTCGATACAGAATCCATTACTTTATTTTTAAACACTTTGTCAGTTTTGCGAGGTGGCAGTTGCCTTTTTTAAAGTGGTAGTAAAGTCTCCTTGAGAGTACAAACAAGTCTCTCTCCATCCCTGGCTCATCCATCCACAGTGGCGGCTGGTGCTCAATTTTTTTTGGGGGGGGGGGGCGCAAACTGAAAAAAAAACCCATCAATTGCCGCCACTGTGCCCTTAGAACGCAGCCAGTTTGTCTCCCCCAGCCCTGCACTTGCCTTCCTCGGGTCAGCGGCGTCCTCCATGTCTTCTCCCGCCCTCGATGACGCTTCAGCCAATCAGGTTTCCAGTAACCAGACCCGGTGAACCTGATTGGCTGAGACGCGTGTCAGTGTTAACCAGGGAACGCACAGCCTGTGCGTCCCCTGGTTAACTATTTGGAAGCCGATTACAGCCCACAGTCTGTAATCGGGAAGCCTAGCGGAGCCGTTGGCTCTGATGGACACTTCCAAAAACCAACTGCTGTTGTTCAGATGGCCGGCGCTCACCAGGGGGCTGGCCATCTGAATAGTGGGCGGCAGCGGCGACAATACATACATGCAATGCATGAATGTATGTATTGTTGACGGTGCAGGGGAGAGAGGGGGCGGCGCTCCTGCGCCCACTATGGACGCACCGCCTCTGCATCTACATTCTTGCTCCATCCCTGGCTCACCCATGCACATTCTTGCTCCATCCCTGGCTCACCCATGCACATTCTTGCTCCATCCCTGGCTCACCCATGCACATTCTTGCTCCATCCCTGGCTCACCCATGCACATTCTTGCTCCATCCCTGGCTCACCCATGCCACTACAGTGCCTCGCAAAAGTGTAATGGGTAGTCAAATTAGATTTGAAATGTATGTCCCTAGAAAACCTGATGGTGCTCCCTGCATGTCGGCAGACTGTAAAAATCACACACATGTGGTATCGCCATAATCAGGAGTAGTAGAATGTATTTTGGGGTGTTATTTGTGGTATGCATATGCTATGTGTGAGAAATAACTTATGACAATTTTATGGGGGGGGGGGGAACCTTAATTTTGCAAAGAATTGTGGGGAAAAAATTAAAAAAACTCACCATGCCTCTTACTAAATACCTTGAACCGTCTACTTTCTAAAAGGTGTCATTTGGGGGGTATTTGTACTTTCCTGTGTTAGGGTATCAAGAAATAGGCCATCAGTAAATCGGGTGTGATTTTTAATTTTCAGTGATTGGCACCATAGCTTGTAGACTCTCTAACTTTCACAAAGACCAAATAATATATACCGTATTTATCGGCGTATAACACGCACCCCAAGTTTAGGAGGAAATTTTAGGGAAAAAAACTTTTAGGAGGGAAGTTTAAGGAAAAATAACTTACATTTAAATGCAGCCTTGTCAGTGTCCATTGCAGCCTTGTCACAGTGCAGCCTTGTCAGTGTCCATTTCAGCCTTGCCCCAGAGTCCATTTCAGCCTTGCCCCAGTGTCGCCGTGCAGCGAGACTGAGCGGGGCGGACGCCGCCGAGAACGCAGGGACTGGGCGGAGCCGCCGCCGAGATACACATAGCCGAGTATACTCGGCTTTTCTCGGCTCCGCTCACAGTCACGCCGAGTCCCGCCCTATGATGGACATAACACAGGTCCAATGGCGGGACTGGGTGTGACTGTGAGCGGAGCCGAGAAAAGCCGAGTATAGCCGAGTACATTCGGCTATGTGTATCTCGCTCCGCTCACAGTCAGCAGAGACAGCTCAGGGATGTGGGTATCGGCGTATAACACGCACCCACGATTTTCCCCTGATTTTCAGGGGGAAAAAAGTGTGTGTTATACGCCGATAAATACGGTACTTTATTTGGGTTATTTTTACCGAAGATATGTAACCGTATAAATTTTGGCCAAAATTTATGAAGGGGGGGGGGGGGAAATAACCAATTTGCTAAATTTTATAACAGAAATGGGGGGAAAAAATGGACATTCATCCCTTGATAAAACTATCTCATTCATTTTTAATTGAGACCTTTGTCTCATTTTTACATAAAAAGCCATGATTTATTGCTTTAATTTCATAATTTTTATAAGAATTAAACCACTGTCTCATTCAGTTATACTACTAGATGAGACTATTTTATCACTAGGGATTTTCATTTGGATGGGTTTTTTTTTTTTTTTTTTTTTTTTTTTAAAACCTTGAAATGGCTTTCCTAGGATGGGGGGGGGGGGGGGAAGGAAAGGAGGGTGCACCGACCTAGTGCATTTACAGATAAAATGCTTTATTAAAATATATAAAAACAACAATGGTCCTACTCGCAAAAAGAGCTTTCATATAGGCTTTTCTGGCAATCTGACTGAATCCTGTTGCGACTGCAACCAGGATAGGATGACCAGAGGGTTGGACAGTACCCCAAATTAGCTGGATGGCTGACGCCCCTTTCCTCAGAGCCTAGACGGTCTGATATCTCATTCCTGTGGACATCCATCCATCCGTATGTGCACCATGGAGGCTCCAATTCCATGTGACTGCCCACAGAGGCCCCACCCCTCTCTCCTTCTAGGACAACCCCCAGGGGTGTGTCTCCCATAGGGGTGGATGATGGAAACGACATCCCCCGACAGCAGAAAAACAGGTTTACTGGACATCATAATTGTTTTTTTAATTAAATAACATTTCATTGGTACTGTTTACTAACAGTGATAGCGATAATGATAGTGTTGACAGCAGCAATCACATTGGCACCAATGAACACCACCGTCCTCAACCCACACAGTGAGCAGCAAAAGGCTTACTCATACAAAGCCAAATGGCAAACGGGACTACATACATAGAAGATGCAGGGGGGCGGGGCCCAGTTGCCTCAAGACAAGGCAGCACACTTACCACATAGTTGGGGGCCTGGCATGCTTGATACCCCATTCATTGCCTATATATTACACCGGCGTACACATAGCGTCCATAGGGACGCACTCTGACCCTTAAACCGGAAGTGCGGGTGCATCTTGCGTTGCAGCCCGCACTTCCGGTACTTCAAAAGACGTCGCTGCAATTCGCATGCGCGCCTCAAAGGGCCGGGCCTCTAGCTGGATCCCGGACCGGAAGTGCGGGCGTGTTTGCGTTCCTGCTTTTTTTTTTTTTTTTTTTTTTTTGCAGTTTTATGAACACCCATTGTTCTGAGGAGGGCTGCAAGATTCTAAAGTTTTTGCCTTTTACAAAGGAATGGTCTACACCCAGACCCATCGGCACAGGACAGGCAAAACAAGCAACTGCTTGGGGCCCTGAGCTGGCCTGGGGCCCTTGCCTTGCCGCGCTGTGTCCACTAATCCTCCAGTCAGGTGGGTGTGGAATGGCCGCGCCGTACTGTAGCAGTCCCCTGTCTGCCCCCGCCCCCTCTATGTGAATTCCTTCAAACGGCCCTGTCTACACCATCCGCATGCAGTAAAACATCAGAACGCAGGAGTATTTTTTGTTGTACTATTTGCTAGGATGGAAAATATGAAGGGTTGATTTATTTTTTTTGGGCAAAGGGGCTTTTAGGATTGTCTGGGGCTTTTAAAAAACTAACTTTAAAAAACGTTGCTGGTGACTCCCTTCCCTGCTAGGCCCCCGGGTGTGGTGCCAGTACTTTAGGTATGGGGCATTGCTGGCTTTCTTATGAAAATGCTATGTACCTGTCTGTGTCTGACTTGAAGAACCTGTCTCCAGACCATTATCTCAACAAACTATATGTACCTGCAAAAGCTTCCTTCGTGTAGACGTCCAAAAGGCCTGACACTGATGCCGGATGCAGCCATTATGAATGTGATGTCATAAGCCTGTGCCATGTCAAATTTTATCTAGTGCCAAGGATGAGGATTCCAAACTGCATCCATCTGTCTCTGGTTTATTATGCATGAGCGTGTTTTTTTTTTTTTTTTTTTTTTTAAGACAAAAAAAAAAAGAAAACCTTTTAAAATAAAATAGCTTTAATTGGCTTACTTTGCTCCTCCACCTTGTTTCATTTGTTCATCACCACGCTAATTTAATTTTTAAATAAAACCTTGCTGTTTTGATGACATGCCTTAGTTTAGACCCTGTGTCCTCATCACTGGCTCTTGTGCAATGCAGGCAGATGTAGTATGTGGTGGTACATTCAGAGTCATGTGAGCTTGATGCAACCACAGCTCGCTCTTTGTCCTGTCTCTCGCTTGATGTCCACTAGCTGCTGCCCTAGCCTCCCTCCTCTTTCCTCCACCCCTTGCTCTTCCTCCTGTTTCTGTTTCCTTCTTCTCCTTCTCCGCTTGTTTTCTACCAACTGTTAAGTCCCCGGAGCAGCGATACCCGGGAAGTAACCTTCCGGCTATCGCCGCAGTGATGGCTGGAGAGGAGGGAGACGAGGACGGCTTCGGGGGCCCCGATCTAAGGTAAGTGATGCATAATGAGCTAGTATGCTAGTCATACTAGCTCATTATGGCTTTGTCTTGCAGGTGGGATTTAAAAAAAATAATTTTTCCAGGGTTTACAACCACTTTAATCAACATTGGCTATTTTTAATCCTTAGGCTGCTACCATTAGTAAACTTTAAGTTACTTCATGGTTTTTATGCCTATGCAAATTATGTCATACATCCCAGGAGGGGCTTTCTCAGCTAAGCATACCCTCCTGCATGCACGCCTGAGCTAGGGGCATTGGATTCCAGGAAGTAAATGCTACATGAATCTGTCCTTGGTGGGTGCTAGGTGGGTGTTTTTCAAAGTTATTGCTCAACAAAATAAAGCACAAGAATCACAAATGAAAGATGATTTAGCTCAGTCAAGAAAGGTAAAGAGCATTTATTTTTTTAACTATGAGGCATTACATTTTTAAACCTGGATTTAGGGCTTTTTTTTGACTGTCATTCAAGAGCCTTTCATTTTACTTTATATATTGTACTAAACCCAAAACCCTAATGTTATAGCTTGCAGCCTACCAATCAGATGTGGTGACTGCATCAGTCCCCCCCCCCCCCCTCACCTGGTGGTCTTGTCAGTAACACACCTGCATTAGAGTGCCCTTACTCTGGATGAAGGAGCACAGGGGGTACCTTTTGGGACATCAGCATTGTCAGTTTGAGGGAGGGGGATGTTAGATGTACTAGCAGATTACATTGACAAACTGAAGCCAAATTTTTTTTTATAGGTGGGATAAAGATTTTACATAAATAATCGTTGTATGCACCCCTTTCAGTGGTAAATGGCTTGTCTCAACAATCTAACTTCTACATTCGCAGGACAGCTTGATCTGTTGAAAAAGAATAGGCTTACTGGAAGGATCATCAGATGAAAATAAAGGAAAGCAACTAAAAGAAAATGAATGCAGCCACCACATCTTAGAATTGGTAAGTTGCAATATAATGTTTGCTTTTGGTATTAATACCACTTTTACTGTCTTTTTTTTTTTATAGCTATATTTAAAACCACAACGGTACGCTGTTTTATAAATTGTAGCAATGTGATTTAAAATTGTGAATTGTGCTCCATCGGACATGTGAAACTCAGCTCATGGAGCACAAAATAAATGAATGGTTGCCAATCACAATCAGTCCTGCTCTAGAAAATTATGTTTTGTCATGTTCATTTAAAACACTTGAACCTAATTATTGGGGGTGTACAAAGTACAATTCTTAGTACTGACAATTTGATAAATGAGACTAATAAATGTGACCAGTTTGTCTTCCAACTGTATATGGCAATGTGCCATACTATACTTTGCATATGAAGGAAATAATCCAGTGTCTAGTAGGATCTAAATGTCAGTCTCATTTCAAATTTATGTGCAGGCTTGTTACTGAGAGAATTGATCATGATGATAAGCTGGGTTGGAGCTGCACAGAACTAGGTCTCTCTCTTACACAAGTGTGAAATATACTGCGCTGTCTAAATAAGGATTTGCTCCCACATAAATAAACGTGAATCAAATCTTCCAAAAAAATTCTGCAACTTAAATGTGAGACACACACAATGAAATGATACTAAAAATAATAAAGCTGCGCAACACTTGAATGAATATCACCAATATATGAACAAACAAATGGTGTAACAGGATGCAGTCGCTAATGTTTAAAGTTGCCAACTAGATTTAAAAGTCCCGACTGTTGCCAGACAGTCCAACATAAAACTATAAAAATGAAAGAGAGCAGTCCTCTATGTGAAAAATAAAAAATGCTTATAGAGCTGGAAAGTCCTGAAAGCCAAGATGACCGTATGGTGCAGATACAAATCTTCTCATTTAACCACTGGTGGCTTCAAACACAAAACACCCTTGGAAAAGTGCCAGGTATTCGATAGAAAAAGGTTCCACCACCACTAGTTATCACTACCGCTTACAAGAACGAATGATCCGTTCACGGATCAATACAAACAGATAGCGATATAGAGACCCTGGCAAGGGAATAGCCATTTGTTTGTATTGATCCGTGAACGGATCATTTGTTCTGGTAAGCGGTAGTGATAGAAAAAGGTTCCACCACCACTAGTTATCACTACCGCTTACCAGAACAAATGATCCGTTCACGGATCAATACAAACAAATGGCTATTCCCTTGCCAGGGTCTCTATATCGCTATCTGTTTGTATTGATCCGTGAACGGATCATTCGTTCTTGTAAGCGGTAGTGATAGAAAAAGGTTCCACCACCACTAGTTATCGAATACCTGGCACTTTTCCAAGGGTGTTTTGTGTTTGAAGCCACCAGTGGTTAAATGAGAAGATTTGTATCTGCACCATATGGTCATCTTAGCTTTCAGGACTTTCCAGCTCTATATGCATTTTTTATTTTTCACATACAGGACTGCTCTCTTTCATTTTTATAGTTTTATGTTGGACTGTCTGGCAACAGTCGGGACTTTTAAATCTAGTTGGCAACTTTAAACATTAGCGACTGCATCCTTTTACACCATTTGTTTGTTCATATATTGGTGATATTCATTCAAGTGTTGTGCAGCTTTTATTTTAGTTTTTTAATACTCTCTCTTACACAGGCTGGTTACTGAGAGAATTGATCATGATATGCTGGGTTGAAGCTGCAAAGATAGGTCTATGGCTGCTACAAGGCAAAGTACTGTACATGTTTCCGCATGTAGTTCAAGCGTTTATCACAGGCGGCAAGCAAAACAGTTTCATAAAATGCAGTAGCAAAATTATGACTGTTCAGAACAGGAAAGGTTGGGGAAATTCATAATGATGAACTGTTTTGGTGGGTAAAATGTGCAAGAGATTCCACCATCCCTCCTTTGTGCCAGTTACTCAATGCAGTCAAGTCTTGTATCTCTGCCTACTGAAAAAACACATTCCCCACCCTTTATCCAACTGTGGGCATATAGAGTAGATGAAATTCAACAAATGGAAGACCTGATTTGTGTGTGGGGCTTTTTTTTTTTTTTTTTTTTTTGCCGCCAATTTAGACAGGAGCCAATTAACCTACTGGCATGTTTTTGGAGTGTGGGAGGAAACAAATGCAGGCACAGGGAGAACATCAAAACTCCAGGCAGGTAGTGCCGTTGTTGGGATTTGAATCGACAACCCTAGTGCTGCCAGGCAGAAGTGCTAACCACTTGGTAACTGTGCTGCCCATATTGTACTTTACTGGAATGTTTTCTGTTACCACCTTCTTAAAGTTTTTTTTTTTTATTTTTTTTTATTTTTTTTGTTTAAAGAATGTTATAAAAAAAATGTTGGAGTAGGCACGTCGGTGTACAAAAGAGGAGATCAAAGAGTGTGAAAAGGGGCACATGTAAAGAAGAGCAGTGTAAAGGGTATAATGGGGGGGAGTAATGTGGAGAAAATGTGGTATCGCGGGGGCATTATGTGCAGGAAAGGAGCATGGAGGGTTCAACAGGGGCAGTATGTGTGGATGAGTGAGAAAGATATGACAGCAGACAGAATGTGTAGGAGAGGAGTGTAGATAGTCCAGCAGTAAGTGCACATTCTGGCTAATGCCATTCCCTTTGCAAGAAAAGATTGTAGTGGGTAAGATCATATGTGCAGGAGTGGAGTGTGAAGGCCATGACAGCAAGCAGTATGTTCAGGAGAGGTGTGCAGAGATTATTAGGGGCAATATGTGCAGAAGAGTAGTTCATTACATCGAGAATGTGCAGGAAAAGAGGTGTGGAGGGTAGAATGGGTGGTTTTATGCAGGCTTTGTTGGGTATAACAGCTGGCAGTATGTGCTTGAGTGCAGAAGGTATGGCAGTGGACCGTATGTATAGAGGAAGTGTAAAGGGTATGGTGACCTTTTTTTCTATTCAGGAAAGGTATGTGGAGGATATTACTGGGCCAGGAGGGGAAAGGGAGGCTGAGAAGTGTTGTGACTTCAGAGGGTGTGGGTGGGTGTGTGTGTGTGTGTGTGTGTATTTTGCACGGAGAAATCCCTTTTGAAAAACAGCTCCTAGCATTTCTGGTGATCATCTTGAGGAAGGGCAGATTATCCATATAGCATTTACCCATGGCTGAGGCTTGCATGCAAGAGGGTTTACTTGGCTGGGAAAACCCCTCTTACTACTCCTCATGACTCCTGGAATGTATGACCTCATTTGCCTAGGCCTGGAAACCAGAAAGTAACTAACTGAAATAAAAAAGAAAAAAAAAATTGTAAATCTGATCAAATTTCCTATAGAAAATACCTCTCCCTACAAGCTGGGGGCGTGTACCTACTCCTCTGAGCCATGATTGGCCAAATCCACCCTGGCTTTGGCCACTTACGGCGCTGTGATTGGCCAAGCATGCAGGTCATAGTGCATGCTTGGCCAATAATCAGCCAGCAATGCACTGCGATGCTGCAGTGAATTATGGGCCGTGACGCGCCACTCGAATTTGGCGCGAACGGTCCATAATGTTCGAAATTCGGCGACCGGCCAAACAGACTGTTCGAGTCGAACATGGGTTTGACTTGAACTCTAAGCACATCCCTAATGTAGAGCAGACACGGACCGATGGGTGGCCGGATGTAAATGGACCGTCTGTCCATTTACACATGACTGCCATCCAATCCAATCTGCTCCGCTGGATGGATTCCCATCAATCTTTTTAGCAGATTGGATGTAGGTGGGTGTAAATAGACACATGTCTGTTTTACACCCTCCGCTTCATAGAAAAGAATGGAGATTCCAATCGGGTCTGCCTGAAAGGTGGACCAGATTGGAATGCCCGTGTGAAAGGGGCCTTATCCTGAAGAGTCTTTTCTTCCTCCAAAGCATTTTGCTGAGCAATATCCTTTTGAGGGAAGGTTTTCTTAAGAAATGGTCAGTCTCTGGGGTAGACCCAGCCATTTAACTAAAGGACCAGGCTTTTTCTGGCACTTTTTGTTCACATGTGACAACCATTATTTAAAAAAAAATTGCTAGAAAATCACTCGAGTGATGCAAAAAAAAAACCCATAATACATAACCCAAATTGTTTGTAAAATATAAAAGATGTTACACTGAGTAATTGGATGCCAAACATGTCATGCCTATACAATGGTGACAGATTATGTACATTTTACTATCCATAGGCCACGCTTTGAAAGCCTTCACAGGTTACCACTTTAGATTTACAGAAGTGGTCTGGTGCTAGAATTGCTTCCCATCTGACATTCAAGGTGATGCCTCACATGTGCGGGACGATCGCTGTTTGCACACGTGCGGGATCGACACATGCGTTCACCTTTGCACGGGGGGGAAGGAGCACTTCTTCTTTCTTTTTTTTTTTTTTTTTTTTTTTTATATATAATATATATATATATATATATATATATATATATATATATATATATAATTTTATTGCTGTCGCAAGGTATGTAAACCTTTGTGACAGCAATAGGCATGTGACGGGTACTCTTTATGGGGGGGGATCTGGGGACCCCAAATCCCTCCTGGTCTTTAAAAGCATTCAATCACACCATAATCGGCAGCACCGGCTGGTCGATTATGGCATGGTGTTTCCACCAGAAGTCCCAAAGTATTATTACCCCTTGAAATTTTTGTCACGTTACAACCAAAAAAACGCAAATGTATTTTATTGGGATTTTATGTGCTAGACCAGCGCAAAGTGGCAGCTAATTGTGAAGTGGAAAGAAAATGAGAAATGGTTTTTCAAATTTTTTACAAATATCTGAAGTGTGGTGCATTTGTATTCAGCCCCCCTGAGTGAATACTTTGTAGAACCACCTTTCACAGCAGTTACAGCTGCAAGTCTTTTTGGGGATGTCTCTACAAGCTTTGCACATCTATCATGACATTGTTTGCCCATTCTTTGCAAAATGGCTCAAGCTCTGTCTGATTGGATGGAAACTGTCTGTGACTAATTTTAGAATTGCTCTGTGTCCCAGAAGCCCTACAAAAAAGAAGGGGGCAGTAGTTTCAAATCCTTGGACCACTAAACTGGCTGTGTGGGCACTGATGGTTCAGTACAACAGGGACCAGGTGGGTGGGGAAGGTATAGCGTGTTCACCTTTTTATTCAAAATAATAATAGGAAGATAAGCTTATCATTGTGCTGTTTCTCCTTTCATTGTCCAGGACGACCTGGGATCAGCGGAAGTAGGTGGAATGAAGCTGGCCTATTTAGACCATGCATCCAGAGACAAAAGATACTGCATGGAAAGTCTGTAGTTTCAGGCTGGGTTCACACTGGTACGACAAACGCTCCGACCATTGGGAGCTCATGTTGCATGACGTGTGAAAATCAATGTTTCCCTATGAGAGCCGTCTTAACTGGTCCGACACAAGTCGGTTCGACTTTGAATTGCTCTCTGCGCTACTTTGGTCCGACTTTATCCTACTTCAGCCCATTGAATATCATTGAAGTAGGATCCTTGTCCTTACCATCCGACTTTTGACATCTGACTTGGTGATTACATCAGCAGTAAAAGGAATTTACAATGGAATTAGTCTGACTTGACCTTTGACCAATCAAAACATCACAAAGTTGGATCAAAGTAGTATCCTGTTCATTAGTCAGATGGATGTAGGACTGATGTCGCAGAGCAAAGTAGGATGAAAGTCGTATGACTGTCGTGTAGGATCAGTGTGAACCCAGCCTCAAGCTGACAATTGCAGCAAAAGCTGGTTTTGTTGTTCTATCTTTTAATAAGGTATTTGTTTTTTATTTGTGGGTGACGTTCTGCTTAAAAACTGCCTTTTGTAATTACTCTCAAAATGGGTCCTTGGCGTTCTTAAGAGCTAGGTCCTTTAAACGTTTCTTAGCCAATGTTTCCACACATTCAAAAGTTTTAAATTAATTTATGAAATCAGGCTGATGATAAAACAAGTGGCTACATTTTTACACCTGAGAATAGAGGTTTGGCCTGATTTTATACAAGTACCAACAAGAAGACCCATGGCCATCAGTGCTGTTGTCACGTGCCCTGGTAAATGGAACACTGGGTGCTTGGTACATACTGTTTTTTTAAAACCGTCCAAACCTGTTTTAATGGTGGTCATAAACTAGGAAAATCCTGTTCTGGATTGAGGTTATAAAATATTGTTGCAAAACGTGTACATTTCTTTTTTTTTGTTTACAAATTTTTATTGAGAGCAAATGATGGTACAAAACCGACATGACAAAAGTAAAATGAAGGTTACACAGAGTTCGTTATACATATGGACAAAATAGCATACATATGTGATAGTATTATATTTCGTTTTATAAAAAAAAAGACAGGTATTATCATTGTTACAGTGATATATCCATATATTTGTTCTACAAGTTAAGCGGGGGGGGGGGGGGGTGTATGATAAAGAACTCGTTGCTATGTTCAAACCAGGTATCCCTTCTCTTTTTTTATTTATTTATTTATTTTTTTATATTAAATATACGGCTCGTGTTCTGAACAGTGTGATAGATTTTTTTTTTTTTTTTTTTTTCCATCAAATTGATGTTACTGATTCTTGTTTTGAGATGTACTAATGGGACAGAAGGGGTTTTCCAGTGAAATGCAATTACCCAGTGGATTGCTACGCATATAGTATGTATTAATCTCATAACTTGGGTAGAGAGACCTATGATGGGGGAGAAAAGAAGGAAGTTTTGTAAGGTTAAAGTAATGTTTTTATCTGAGATTTTGGAGGCAAAATGCTCTAATTGTTTCCAGATAGAAGTAATCTTTTCGCAAATCCAAAAGATGTGTAAAAATGATCCAGTGGAGTTGCATCCTCTAAAGCATGAAGGGGAGGAAGTAGGGGAAAATGGTATGGAGTTTGATTGGGGGTATATTACCATCTCTAGTAAATGGTTTTAATGCAGTCTCTTTGCTGGCAATAGATTTGGTGCAAATTGTTTATACAGTTATCCCAGTTAACTGATGAATATGTGAAGCCTGCCTCCTGTTCCCATTTAATAATGTACTGAAGTTTGTGTCCGAGTTGGTAGTTAAATTGTAGTATATTTCCGAGATAAAACCGCACTTTCTGGGTGATTTGAGGCAAAGGTTCTCAAAAGGATGGGGGTTGTATATTAGTGGTTTGAAAATATGTAACAATTTTTTTTGATCTGGAAAAATTTTATGTTCTGTATCAGGGATTTGGTGTTTAGAGTTAAAGGAGGGGAAATAAATGAAATTTGTGCCTTCTATAAAACTGGAAAGAGAAGTAAGGTTATTGTCGATCCACCAAGTGAGATCAATGGGGTCCTGTGCGATTCGATGGAATTTTGGATCACCTATAAAGGATGCATGTGGAGGAGTTTTGGATGTAAGATTACATTTTTGGTTATACATTTTCCATAATTGGTACGACGGTGAGACCATTTGGTTTAAAGAGTCTATAGAATGGTTTGGAATTTTGTTACCCCACAGTAAACCTGAGATGGAAAATGGCAAGATGGAGTTCTTTTATAATTCAACCCATGGGACTTTGGGGTTGGATGTGCCATTTGGGTCCATCTAGCCGATAGGTAGTATAACCAAAAATCCGGGAGGCCTAGCCCTCCATGTCTTTGGGATCTATATATAAAATTAATCTTGAAAGGCGCGGATGGGAGTCCGACCATACGAATTTAACATCAGATTGGAATTTTGTGATTAGTGCTTTATTCAGTCTAATGGGGAGAGCCCTAAATAAGTATAAAATCTTAGGAAGTAATGTCATTTTTATTGCTGTGATCCTGCCCAAAAATGATATCTTATAGGATTTTTAATGTCGCTCTTAATTTATGCATCAATGGTATGTAGTTTTTGGCCGCAAGATCATTGAAGTTGGGGGTGAGGTGAATACCTAAGTATAGAAGGGACTCTAATGTGTAGGAGAAATTGAAAGAGGAGCGTAAGGATTCTAGATCTGAAGGTAGCATATTAATTTGGCATACCCATTGATTTGGATACATTGACCGTTAAGCCCGAGAGAGATGAGAAAATATTTGAGTGTGTAAAAGATTAGGTAATGCAGTATTCGGTTGGGAAAGGAATAGTAACATATCGTCTGCATACATGCTCAGTTTATATGTATTATTGATTGTTGTACAACCTTTGATGTCTGCGTGAAGTAGGATAGCTGTAGCTAAGGGTTCGATCGCAAGTGCAAACAGCAATGGGGAAAGGCGACATCCCTGATGCGTACCTCTGCCTATACTAAAAAAATCAGAATTGTAGCCTTATTCTGGTGGAGGGGCTATGATAGAGCGCATGAAAAGCATGCACAAATTCTCCTTTTGAAGCCATACCTCTGTAGTATTAAATCTAAAAATTTCCAAGAGACCCTATCGAATGCCTTATTAAGATCTAGGCTCAACATTAGAAGAGATCTGGAGTGTATGTTCGCGTCTTGGATAATGTTTGAGACTAATCTAATGTTGTCAGTGATCTGTCTTCCAGGGATGAATCCAGATTGGAATGGAGAGAGGAGTGTAGGGAGGATTGTGGCAAGTCTATTAGCTAGGAGTCTCCTGAAGATCTTGAGGTCATTATTTATAACCGAGATTGGCCTATAATTTTGCGGTAATGTATGATCCTTATTTGGTTTTGGGAATTGTTCTTCTTTTTTTTTTTTTTTTTTTGAGTATTATATAGTTTCACTAGGTGAGGGTATTAGGAGTTGGTGATTATTTGTTTATAGTATAGAGATGAAAAACCATCTGGGCCTGGTGCTGATTTTTTTTTTTTTTTTTAGTGTTTTAATTATGAGTCAGTTCTTCTGAACATGGCGAGTTTAGAACATCTATTTGTGTTTTTTGGTTTAATTTTGGAAAAGGGATGTTATTAAACCAAGAAGGTGAGGAGGGAGGGATAGACGTTTTTGGTGTTGAGAAGGTCAGAGTAGAAATCTTTGAATATGGAAATTATCTCCTGAGGGTGTGTGACCAGTTGATTAGCTCTATTTTTAAGGTTATAGATGTGGGTAGGTTTTATTGACTGATTACGTTTTTACAGGCGAACATTGTAGAGTAGGAGTTACTAGATAGGAAGGATTTTGCTTTTGACCAGCAAATCGCTTTTTCTGCTCTAAATGTCAGGAGAGAGTCTAATTTGTTGCGTTTTATGTGTAATCGACTTAAAGTGGAGCTCCACCCTAAATAGCAACTTTTGCTATTTGGAACCCCCCCCCCCCCTCCGGTGTCACAATTGACACCTTTCAGGGGGGAGGGGGGTGAAGATACCTGTCTAAGACAGGTATTTTCACCCACATCCAGGAGTCCTCTCTCCGGGAATCTGCGGGAGTTACGTCACTCCCCGCAGACTTCCCTTGGTGTTCTGGGAGACACTCGGCTCCCAGAACACAGGAGCACCAATCAGAACGGCGCAGCGCGACTCGCGCATGCGCCGTAGGGAACCGGGCATGAAGCCGCAGGGCTTCACTTCCTGGTTCCCTCAGCGAGGATGGTGGAGGGAGCAGCAGAGCGACGAGCGGTCGCTCGTCCTCTGCTGCGGACGTCGCTGGACTCCAGGACAGGTAAGTGTCCAAATATTAAAAGCCTGTAGCTGCTGGCTTTTAATATTTTTTTTTTTCCGGCGGAGCTCCGCTTTAAAGATGTCTGGGTCATGTGTGTTTGTGGTCTTTATATAAATTATGCAGGTCCTTAGTGAGGGCATTTAATTTTTTCCCACTTGATCTTGTTGCATTGTGCCGCCCTTTTAATAAGGTGGCCCCTCATGACAGCTTTGTGTGCCATCCATAGTGTGGAGGTGGAGATATCAGGAGTAGCATTGGTTGTGAAGTATTCCTTGATTTCTGAAGCTATCTCTTGTTGTTGAACAGGGTCAGATACCAAAGATTCGTTCAATCTCCAGGAATATTGAGTTGGATAAAAGACCGATAAATTTAGTACTCAGGGTTACTATATGGTGGTCTGACCAAGAGCAAGGGTGTATTGTTGCATTTAGGGCATTGGCTAGAATTATAGGGGTGCAGAAAATATGGTCTACATGTGAGTATGAGTCATGCGGGTGTGAATAAAATGTATAGTCTCTTGCACCTATGTTTTTAATGCCCTCCATGAGTCTATTAATTGTAAGTCATTTACATGTGAGGTGGTTGTTTTTAGAGAATGTTTTAGAGTTCTGATGTTTTGGTTGAGGAACTGAATTAAAGTCCCCGCCTACAATGATATGTGGAGAGTGATATTGTTGTAATTTGTTGAAAAATTGTGTGAAGAATGTAGTTTGTGTCATTGGGGGCGTATAAGTTTGCAACTGTGATGTCTCTCCCAGCCAATGTGCCTTTAATAATAATGAACCTACTTTCTTGGTCCTTGAAGACTTGCTGAACCTCTATGGGAAAAGAGTGATGGAAAAAATATTGCTACTCCTTTTAGTTTTAGTGGAGGAGGTAGTGTAAAAAGATTGATTAAACGATTTATGGAAGAATGTGGGATGCGTTTCCTGTAACATTACTATTTTCGCATTTAATTTTTTATATGGGGGGGAAAAAAGGCCTTTTTCCTCTTTGTTAGGGGAATTTAAACTCTGTACATTGTGTGATATAATTATCGTCATGGTGTGGCTTCATATATTTGGGGTAGCAACAGGAAAGGTGTTACCTGAAATCTTTTAAGGTGGGGGAAGAGTGAAAAAACATATGCTATAAGCCTGTTTAAGGAATGTAGGCTGCACAGAGACATGTGTAGGAATGACTCGGTTTTCGTCGCGTTTGATTTGTCGGTTAAGAAAAAAAATTGTACCAAAATTGTATGATCTTATACAGAATGAATTGAAACTTTGTATGAAATAAGACCTATTTCAAAATTAATAAACCATTTGGGGTTGGGAAGAAAATTATTTCCCAACCAACAACAAAGTAATATGGGACTAAAGCCCCGTACACACGGTCGGACTTTTGCCCAACAAACTTTGTTTTAAGCAAGTTGGACCAACAATCCTACGCTCCATCAGAGAAACTTTTTTTCGTTTGGTTTTGTTTTCATCGGACAAAAGTTGGGTCTGCAAACGGACAAACTTTTGCCCAACAAAAGTCCGATGGAGCAAACTCCTACCGTGTGTACAGAAAACCATAGGACTTTTGTCAAAACAACTAATGTTAAAATCAACCAACAATAGCAGAAGTTGACCAAAGGGTGGCGGTAAAGAGCAGAAAAACCATGTGATGTTGCAAAAAGTTTTGGGAAAGTTTGCAGAAAAGTCCTGTGGTGTGTATGCTATGGGTGTGCCCGGCCAACTCCGTTTGGACAAAAATCCACGGAAAAGTCCGATGGAAGTCCGACTGTGTGTATGGGGCTTAAGACTCTGTCTTGTCAACTTACAAATGCGAATTAAGTCATTTATGAAAAAGTGATATAACCAAATATATGAAAAAACAAGTGAATTCGCATTTCAGTTGAAAATGAGCCCTCCCTCTGGGGAGATGGATCGCTCTGAGTGGGGGAAAATCATGGCGTCATAGGGTGGAGAGCCACAGAAGATAAATTTCGTTAGACTACCTGTGTTAGACATAACTGTTGTCATTAAGTCTCCTTCAAACGGAGAATGTTCCGCTCTTTAGAACCTTGAATAAAGAGGGATGCAACAGAAAACAGAGGAGCAAAGTATGCTCCTAAATATTACCTATGTCGACATTAAACTGTCCATAGGGTGTGTATTTATTGTATAAAATTAAGCATTCTAGCTGAGTTAAATGGTATAAATGATCTAACAATACAAATCTCCATACTAGGAAAACAAATACTCTTAGATTCCAGAGATCCAGTATATGACTGAGTGACCTGGTGACCGTTAAAAAAAAAAAAAAAAAAAAAAAAAAAGGGGGGAAAGGAAAAAATGAAATTAACATGCAATAATCCCAACACTTTAAAAAAAAAAAAAAGGGGGGAGCAGCTATGGAAAGTGGTCAGTTGTACCCAATGAATGTAGGATGCTGAAGACAGAAATATGTTAAAATATTAGTTATATCAAATGTTGCTTATGAAGCATAGAACCAACAAAGCAAAATGGTAATATGACATCAATGAGTTGGCTCAGATTATAAATCTCTTGGTAAGCCTATTCGATAATCAAATCTACTAGTCAACTTTAGGGACATTGTTAAATTGTAACAATAACTGTTAGACGATGAGAGTGGTGATGAACTAAGTATTGGTGAAGAGAAAAAATTCACTGACATTAATAAAACGTGTACATTTCTAAACAGGCATTTGAGTGCTGTGAAATTTGCCGTATGTCGTTTTTGTATTTAAACGGAGAAAGAAGACCAGATACAAAACTGGAAATCTTGTATCCATAGAGACCTAAAAAGAACAGACAGTTGTAGGCAGACTCCGGTCACCTTAAACTAATAACATAGAAGACAAACTGATTCCCAAAGCAGCACTTTGAAATTATGTCAGGGGACTGGAGCGGTGGGTTCACAATAGTAACCAGAAGATATCATATATTCTGGGAGATCCAGATAAATCTCAACAGTTAACTGATTATCAAGTATACATCAGGTTATTTCACTTCATAACCTAATGGGGTGAAAAAAAAAGTTTGAGAAGAAAAGCAGGTTACCACAACTGGTGAAGAGGGCATTCCTGAGGTTTCCTCAGTCAACTGAAATGCATCTGATCCAGGGGTCCCAGGTCTTATTAAAGTTTGTTTTGTTTTGTAGGTTGCATGTAAGTTTATCGTTGATTATTGTCCAGTTTAATTTACTTTTAACATAGTCCACCAACATCAGTCTGCTTCCAGCCCCTTACTAGAACTGTTAGAATTATTTAAGAAATTAGCTGCAATTATTAGAGTTCAATTTCTGTAATAGGGTCACTTCAGGAGTCTGGGGATATTTATGCCCTTTACCGACCCAAATAATCGTGAATATTTTAATCCAAAATCTGGCTACTTTAGGACACTGCCACCATATGTGGTGTATAGTGCCAGGTTGGCTGCACCATCTGAATCAAGCTAAAGACATTGATGGGTGCATCCAGCATTTCTGTTGGGCCTTGGGTACCATCACAATAGTGTTTTTGTGTTGGGTTTTTTTTTTCTTGGGGGGGGGGGGGGGGGTTGTCATTCCAAAAACATGTTGATTAGGTCTTTTGGACACATCATTTGCATTGTCTGGCCAATCTGAAATGAGAAGTCATTAGAGACCAAGTCCTGTTCCCACCACTTCATATAGGGGAGTTACCGATCTAAGTCAGTTAATAAAGTATATAAAATAAGTGATTTAAAACATTGTCTGTCTATTTAAAGCAAATGATAGCGGTGCAAAAAGAGAAAACAATTACATTTATTTATACAGAAATGATGCCACCTCTAAAGCAAAGATACCAATGTTACACACTAATACAAATAGGAATATGGCTATAATGGACACTGCAGTATATCAGGACAAGTTGTAGGAAAAAGAGAGAGATCCTACGTCACCATGTCCCGGTCAGGTCATCTCAAGAGAGCTCAGGGCTTTCTGTCTGACCTTTTTATACCCCCCCCCGCCCCAAAATCCCTGTGACCCCATTGGTCTATATAGTTGCATCACAAACTGGTTGAACCTCAAGCCTAGATATTCATTGGTTCCGAGCTCCCTCAGATCCTGATTGGTTGAACCTCAAGCCTTTTTGCCTAGCATGCCCAAATCTAAAAAACCCTGGTGCCTTTAAGACTAAGGTGTGTTAAGTACTCTCCTTTTTGATTAGTTTAATTTCCCACATTGGCCCCTGGCGGGTGATTCCGCAAAATCTGGCCAGGCCCTATTCAACACAAAAGGTCAATTTTGACATCTAATTAACACCTGAAACCTATTATGGGTTCCTACCAGACAGGAGATGACAAGAACGTCTTTTAATATAAGAGGGGCCCTTCATATCAGAAAATATAACCAGTCCAGTAAAACGTACATCCATCTTTGCAATGATTCCCCTGGTATAAATATGAAATTCAAAATTTCCACCACAGTCCCTCCCTGAAGTTTATTCTTGAACTTTTATGTCCTCCAATGATTTTTGTACCCCTCCACAATGGCCCAGAAGCCTCCCCACCACCACTGCGGCTTGAACACGCTGGAACCCCATCACGGTAGACTTGAGACAGTCCTGGTGCCTTTTGAGACTTCACATCCAACCCATGAGAGTCTGTACTGCAATGTTTCATCGGACCTCTGCATTGGAAGAGCGGAACTCCAACATTGATTGCGGGTTCCTTGCATATCTAGTCCTGTAACTTGGGAATATGATGTAATGTTTGGATCGAACCGTGAGACATCACTTTTCAGCATGGTGAAGGAAAGTTCAGGAGAGTCTTATTGGTGGCACATTTGTCTCAAGAAATGACTTTATTGTTGCTTCTTCAGGTGGTGGTTGGGCGGGCCTCCGGACAGTCATGCATGAATACAAAGGGTAAGGAGAACGTCGGTGTACAGTTATTGGAGGAATGCCAGACAGGAGCAGTGGTGTGGCCATTAAGACTAAATACTTATGAGGGTTGTAAGGTGGGATCCCCACAGGGTACAGAGTCCGAGCCACAGCCAGTATCGCCCATGGTAGGGATCGTCAACACTGCCTGCTTATGCCAGGTCCCTGGGTTCACCACACCTGTTCACAGGGCTCAGGTTAAGGCAGTAGGCAGACTAGGGGAGGTAGAATTATATTATGACATAAGACCTGGATGTCCAGGGATACTTTGAAATATAGTATTTGTATGTTTCAGGAACCCATTCTATAGGACCCACTGGACACTTAAAAAATGGAGTCCGGCAGAGACGGTAAACCCTTACAATTCACAACTCATCTCCTGATATTCAAACAAAAGTTCCAGAAGATGAATTCGTTTATTTTTAAAGCTATAGCAGAACATTATCAGCTAATGGACTGGTACCATCACTTAAAGTGATTAAAGATAAGAATATGAAACAAAGTAGGAAAGAGAGAGAGAAAAAGTAAAATGAGCAACAACATACAGGTTCAATGCTGCTTCGACCCAGACCGTTTGTCACACATTTTACTTTATGTCAAAGGGCACTGAATCTGCATTCATAAAAACAAACAATATATAACTGTCCTGAAACATTGCCTTGAAAAATAATACATTGCAGCTGTTGCAGCAGCAACTTGGCAATAAAAAAAATAATAGAGGAACAAAAAATAAAAATAGATAACTCTTCTCCCCTATTAGTGATCAACAGGATCACTGTCTCTAACAATTTACAAAACAAAAAATAAAAAAATATTAAAGGAGAGGCTAAAACAATGGTTGCCAAAATACTTTTTAGAATTTAGTCAAACCCGACTGCCCTTTATTACAGATTGAAGAGGCTTATTCCTAGAACAAAAAACAAGAAAAAATCTAGTTCTAGGGTCCTCTCTTAAATGTGCAAAATACTCTAAATCGGTCTCTTAATAGTGACCCGCATTGGGACCGCAACAGGGTGGAGTTTACTAAATTTTTGGCCCTAAAACATCCTGATTTCCATCTCCCATGCTCAACCTCAGGACTGCTCCAGAACCTCTGGAACTCCCCACCCCCCCATATGTCCAGCCAGGCCTTACCCTTTCCACACCTAGGTGTCAAATGCTTTTTTTTTTTTTTTTATTCTGGGAAGCCTACCCCACCTCCCCCTAAAATGTTACCTCCGCCAGCTCCATATCAGATAATTCCCAGCAGCTATTATTTTTGTTCCACCCCATATCCTTAGATTATCAACCTCTAGAGATAGACCTTTTTATTCATGCCTTGCCCAAACTGTTGGCACCATTTAAATCCTGTTGCCCAAAGTTTAACTACCCAACTTTTAATTCCTCCCTGAATTCCAATGGAAGTTTCAGTAAGTGTAAGGGGATGTCAGGTTTGCTATAAAACCTTTCTTTAGGGGCTATCGGGGTGCAACCCGGGGTTCCTTCTATATCCCTCCCAAGGACAAGAGTATAGGTACAATAGACTCCCCGAGGTAGTGTACCTTGCTGAGTACACTTCAACCTGATGCTGAAAACAGTGCATCATTAGACATGTGATACCAGCACCAGTACCCCGACATCAGGTACTGAGTCTAACACGTATACAATTGAAACTATGACAAAACCCACAAAATTTCATCCCTGTGCCTGGATTTCAGTGACCATGCCTAGGGTATATCATGCACCTCTACCCACTGTTGGGTTCAAGAAACACCCTAGTTCCATGACTAACGCTACATCGGTATCCTCTAGGACAAAGAAACAAACTCGCCTATGTCCTAAATAATACCCAGGTGCTTCCTTCCCAGCAATGATCTCCCCACCCAGAAAAGAGTGAAATACCTTCCCAAAATTTCTCGTTCACCACCGTGTATTGACCTGGCATGCAAAGACATCGTGGTCACGCTTCTGACAGGAAAATATCAACCTGCCCCCAGCTTCCATACCCTCTGATAACATGTGGGTCACTTATCCATAAATGCAACAAGATAGGATCCCCAGGCAGTAAGCCATTGATGCCACCAACTATACAGACCTTTCACAATCCAAACTAGTACAGCCCATCCAGGCATTCGACCACCACTATGGATTGGTGTAAGCGACGTGTTTTGGCAAAGTCTTACTGAGTGGTGATGCTAACTCATCAGGCCACTGCCCTTCATACAGAGACTATACAATCCGCTTGATACTGGCCGATAACTCCGTCTGCCCCTTCATGCACGCCAGAGCCAATGGTATATTTCTGTCCTATACCATCTCACTCTCTACCAACCTCTCAACATGGTTGACAAAATCTTGAGCCACTTTACACTGGGTAGTTATGTGACTTTGCAAGGATGCCACCAATCTCTCTCTGAGCAACAAAGCCGTGCTTATTTTCTGAAGCTATGGCTGCGAGTTTGTTCCTCAGGAGACCGCTGTCCCCTCCCTTAACACCCATCCCAGCTCCTATTCCCTCAGTATAGTGCTGAATACATCCCTCCTCAATATAGTGCTGAATACATCCCTCCACTGTGAGATGTTGAAGCGCCATGTGGTGAAGGCATACTGTACCCTGGTAGCCAGCGTTTATTCCATTTCTTTAACAGGGCATGTTCCTGTGTGTAGTCACTGGCATTACCCGTGCAGGGATTCAACCTCTCAGGTGAGACATCAACTAGGTGTATCTCTCATGTCCAGTAACCGAGAGCTTCTCTATAGGACTGCTAAGCTTGAGACTCTGCCTCTACAAAGAAGTTTCCACCCCATTGATGTGTCACCTGGTACCCTCTAGTCTGGCCAACAGACCCCTTATGCTTGGGTGCCAGTCTCCTAGGTACCTGCACCATATTCAGTTGTGTCCCACATTAAAAAAAAACATTTCCTTTGTTCGTTCAATTCCTGTCCAGACTCAAACCCTCAGAACAAGATGGACTCCAGGGTGTAACCCAGTAGAGTCTGATAGGATAGTACCCAAATTGACCGTGATATATGCACAATGTTCCGTCCCTGCCATTAGGGATGAGAATAGTACAAGTTAGATTTGACAACCCTGGAACTGAGTCGTCCACCACTCCATAGGACTCGTAGTCAATTCGGAAACTACCCCACATGCCTGTCTTTGCAAAGTAGAACTTGTCCCACGGAGTAAGAGTCGGTCAACTCTCCGAGGTTTTGGATACTGGCCAGAGCAAGTTGGATTTCCTAACCCTTCCCTGATATGTAGCCCAGGACCTCCCAATGTGTTCCTGATTATCTCCAGCTCCATAGTGTTTTATGGTACCCAGTGACCCATCTCCCGCTCCAAAGACAGACGCCATCAAGCCTCTCTTTTTCCTAAAGTATGGGAAATGGTCTGGATACCCGGATTGAAAACCACCTGCCACCAGGTACACCCGATCCCTCATAGAGGCTGCACACCTTCTCCCTCTATCAATTCAGACAATGTTCTCCTTCAGCCCTACAAAACAAACTGCCTACACTATTCAGACAGGACTGGCATGAATGACAGGAGCCTAGTGCCACACTGGGGCACTGGTCTTCTTGGCATGCAAGACAAAGACAACCAGTTAAGGTACACAAGTAATCTAGGACAGGAAGGACACCTATGGGTATTTACTGAGGAGACTATGGCATGCCCACACCTATATCGGAAGTGAGGGCCCTTGGAACAGCCAAGAGCTGGTAACACTCCATACAATCTTCCTCCAGACTTTTCTCCAGACTCAACCAAAACTATACAATATGAGGCCAGACCTATACACTCTAAACTTGTATGCAATCAGGCAGGCCCTCATACCACACATTCTGCAGGTAAATCTAAAAGAAATTGGAAAACAAAAATTGCATAATGTGTATCCAGCTCGAGGAACTGCTGCTTCCAGACACAACTGACCAATAGACTAAGAAAAATCCCTTTCAGTACTGAGGCGCCGGGATCACTGATCAGTAGGGGGTACACGAGCCGACCGGTGTGCCTCGAAACGCACAGATATTCATTAGGCAATTGGTAACAAATGGCCACATAAGAAAACTGACAAACGGGGAAACTCCAGGAGAAAATAGGATTGCGTGGTGACACGGAAGGAAACGGGTGTGAACTACATTTTGGGGAAATAGATAGCTAGGGACATTGGCATACCTTAGCCTAAGGCAATGCAACCTTGTCCAGTCAGGCATGGTTGGGCGTGTAACTAATTACAATAACAGCAGGTGGGGGTGTAAGCAGTCCTAAACACATGTCCGCCCAAAGTAACATCAGACCATTACCCTTTAGAGCCATAGAACTACACGTATCAGCATGGCTGATCTTTGGTAATAGGAAACGGATATGAAACGGATCTATGGCCGATCCATTTCAAACTCTGGAGAATACCCTAAACCCTTTTACCACTAAGTGCAGTACCCCTGGCAGAGATTTATAACGCTTCTTAGCTTAACATATGTGTTAGAGTGCCAATTATCCCCTGCAGTCTTACTCCGCATATTCGTTTTTATAAATGAAAAGTTGACTTCAGTTGGTTCTGCTACTCAGTACATCTGAACATACAACACACACACACACTAGGTGGTCCAAAACACAACCGAATGGACTGACAAATAGTAGAAAACAGACCACATAACCCTGACAAACCAGGTGAAAGAAAAAAATATTTTTTTTATAAAGTTGTCTATGGAGGCTATGATTTCCTCTTGTTCTGAAAGCCAGCAAACCTATCTATCGAATCTGAGGGATAAAACGCCAATAAGTTAGTAATAAACATTCCATTTTTCGCCTGGAAACAAAAAAAAAACAATGGTTATATACCAGTAACAAGACATTAGCATATGAAACACAAATATACATTACATAAACCGTGCACTTTTTTTAAAATGCCAAAAATTGTTGAGCTCAACTTTTTATTAACCACTTAAGCCCCGGACCATTTGGTAGCTAAAGGACCAAAGGTGATTTCAGAATTTTGCACTGCGCTGCTTTAACTGTAAATTGTGCGGACATGCAATGTTGTACCCAAACAAAATTTGCGTCCTTTTCTTCCCACAAATAGAGCTTTCTTTTAATGGTATTTGATTGCCTCTGCGATTTTTTTATTTTTTGCGATATAAACGGAAAAAGACCGAAAATTTTGAAAAAAAATGATATGTTCTACTTTTTGTTATAAGAAAAATCGAATAAACTCAATTTTAGTCATACATTTAGGCCAAAATGTATTCAGCCACATGTCTTTAGTAAAAAAAATGTCAAGCGTATATTTATTGGTTTGCGCAAAAGTTATAGCGTTTACAAACTAGGGTACATTTTCTGGAATTTACACAGCTTTAAATTTATGACTGCCTATCTCATTTCTTGAGGTGCTAAAATGGCAGGGCAGTACAAACCCCCCCAAATGACCCCATTTTGGAAGGTAGACACCCCAAGGAAATTGCTGAGAGGCATGTTGAGCCCATTGAATTTGTTTTTTTTTTTTTTTTTTTGTCCCAAGTGATTGAATAATGACAAAAAAAAAAAAAAATTACAAAAAGTTGTCACTAAATGATATATTGCTCTCGCATGCCATGGTTATATGTGGAATCGCACCCCAAAATACATTCTGCTGCTTCTCCCGAGTACGGGGATACCACATGTGTGGGACTTTTTAGGAGCCTAGCCGCGTACGGGACCCCGAAAACCAAGCACCGCCTTCAGGATTTCTAGGCACAAATTTTTGATTTGACTCCTCACTACCTATCACAGTTTCGAAGGCCATAAAATGCCAAAATAGCACAAACCCCCCCAAATGACCCCATTTTGGAAAGTAGACCCCAAGCTGTTTGCTAAGATGCATGGCGAGTCTTTTACAGCTCTCATTTGTTTTTGAAAATGAAGAGAATTTTTTTTTTTTCAATTTTCAAAACTTTGTGACAAAAAGCGAGATCTGCAAAATACTCACTCACAATACCTCTCAGCAAATAGCTTGGGGTGTCTACTTTCCAAAATGGGGTCATTTGGGGGGGTTTTGTGCCATCTGGGCATTCCATGGCCTCCGAAACTGTGATAGGCAGTGAGAAGTGAAATCAAAAATGTACACCCTTAGAAAGCCTGAAGGCGGTGATTGGTTTTTGGGGTCCCGTACGCGGCTAGGCTCCCAAAAAGTCTCACATGTGGTATCCCCGTACTCGGGAGAAGCAACAGAATGTATTTTGGGGTGTAATTCCACATATGCCCATGGCATGTTTGAGCAATATATCATTTATTGACAACTTTGTGCAAAAAAAAAAAAAAAAAAATTTTTTCCGCAACTTGTGTCAACATATAAAATATTCCATGGGCTCGACATGCCTCTCAGTATATAGCTTGGGGTGTCTACTTTACAAAATGGGGTCATTTGGGGGGGGGGGGTTTGAACTGTTCTGGCATTTTATACACAACATTAGGAAGCTTACATCCACTCTTCTAACCACTTGAAGACAAAGCCCTTTTTGACACTTTTTGTTTACATGAAAACATATTTTTTTTTTTGCAAGAAAATTATGTTGAACCCCCAAACATTATATATATATATATATATATATATATATATATATATACATACATATACATTTTTAAAGCAAAGGCCCTACAGAATAAAATGGTGGGTGTTGCATTTTTTTTTTCTACACAGTATTTGCGCAGCGATTTTTCAAACGCATTTTTTGGGGAAAAAATACACTTTTTTTAATGCACTAAAACACACTATATTGCCCAAATGTTTGATGAAATAAAAAAGATCTTAGGCCGAGTACATAGATACCAAACACGACATGCTTTAAAATTTCGCACAAACGCGCATTGGCGACAAACTACATACATTTTTAAAAGCCTTTACAGGTTACCCCGTTAGATTTACAGAGGAGGTCTACTGCTAAAATTACTGCCCTCGATCTGACCTTCGCGGTGATACCTCACATGCATGGTGCAATTGCTGTTTACATATGACGCCAGACCGACGCTTGCGTTCGCCATTGGGCAAGAGCAGGGCAGGACAGGGGTGTTTTTTTTTTTTTTTTTTTTTTTTTTTTTTTTTATTGTTCCTTCCATATTTTTATTTATCATTTTTATTGTTCTCTCAGGGAATGTAAATATCCCCTATGATAGCAATAGGTAGTGACAGGTACTTTTTTAAAAAAAAAAACTGGGGTCTAGACCCTAGATATTTCCTCTGCCCTCAAAGCATCTGACCACACCAAGATCGGTGTGATAAAATGCTCTCCCAATTTCCCAATGGCGCTTTTTATATCCGGGGGGGGACATTCCCTCCCACTGCTTGTAAAAGCAGTCCAGAGCCTAATTAGCCACTAGGATTGCTTTTACATGAAAGCCGGCTGAAAAGAATGATACCTAAACCCGCAGGCATCAATCTGGTATAACCATTCAATGTCCAGCAACATACCAGTACGTTGCTGGTCCTTGTTGGACATGTATTGTAATCTTTTTTTTTTTTTTTCATGCAGCCAGTTGGCTGAATGAAAAAAGAGATTGATCGGGTGGGTATGCCCACCATTAGAATACCGCCCTTCATCCACCCACTTCTAATGATGGGCATACATGCACCATTTATATATGCCGAAGCATGGGGGCATCCTCCCGCAAAAAAGTTATGCCGCACACACATGGTCGGACAGGCAAGCCTCCGTCGGAATTGCGGCCGTATGTACGCGGCATTAGGAGCAAAATCGCTCCTCCGCCCCTACTGCCCCAATGCTTCGGCATATTTGCTTTTTTTTTTTTTTTTTTTTTTAACTGTGGTGGTGAAATCACCTCCTACAGCACTGGAGTCGCAGGGATCAGGCCTGTCTCTGCGAACGCTGCAGTTATGTGTGTTGTGTTTTGCAAGTGACAGTGATCGCTCGATACTGCACTTGGGTAGCCTGGGCTGGACGGAGGGGCAAAACGCAGGTGCTAGCAGGTATCTGGGCTGATCCCGCTAACACTGCGTTTTTGGGAACCCTAAACTGCTGGGGACGCTAGTATAGATCTGATCAGATATTGATCTGTTCAGATACTATACCACTAAGGAGGGTGTATGCTTCACGCGTGGGTGTTAGCGTCACTGGCACTAACCTGACGCTGCCTGGGGTGTGACGCAGACCCTCTCTGACGCTAAAACCTAATTGATATCACCCGCCGGGCGATCAGGGGGTTAAACCTTTATTGGGTTATATACGGCGGGTGCCCTGACACTATAAAAAGCAAACTAACTAACCAGCGTCACCCGTAACACTTATATGATGATCACTGGTAAAAGGGTTAACTAGGGGCAATTAGGGGGTTAAAACCTTTATTAGATAATATATGGGGTACCTGACGCTATAAAAACCTGCGGCGAACCTAAAAAAAATTACTGGCTACCGATCTGCATCACCGACAATAAGACAGCGATCAGAAAAATGATTGCTTAGCGACAGTGGTGATAGGGGGTGAAAGGGTTACCTGGGGGGCGATCAAGGGGGTTAAACCTCTATTAGGGGGCTACACTGGACCTAAAACTAAACTGTAGTGACACTTTTACAGTCACAAATGTCACTGATTGCAGTGATCAGTAAATAAATGGTCACTGCAATGTGACACTGTGGCTGGGGGGGGCGATTTATGTGCCTATGGGTGCTGGTGCTTGGTGTAGTGTTTGTGCACTAACCTTGATGTCTTCTCTTGTACGGCGCTCGGTATATGTGAGCGCCGCACAAGAGATGACATCACTTCCTCCTGCTTCCTCTGCCTGTGTTTACATTACACAGGCAGAGGGGGCATTCTCATTCGCCGGGAGCGATCGCGGGGGGATGGCCGGAAATCGAATGGCCGCCCCCCCCCCCCCATCTCAGAACGCTCCCAGACAAATTCCGACCGCTCACTGTACAGAAGGGGGGTCCGATTGGACCCCCCAACTGTACAAAGGCAATCACGTACACTGTACGTGATTGTGCCTGTCGGTGCCATTGTGCCGACGTATATGTACAGTGAGCGGTCGTTAAGTGGTTAATATGTATTAATAACACGTGGATTTTTGTTTTATGGTATACCAATAATTCCCCCCCCCCCCCCCCCCCAAAATAATAAAATTGTATTCACCATGGTGAGAAAAAAATTTAGTAACTCGCAATAAACCTTTTTAATGGTACCATTTATCAACCAATCCTAATACTTCACCACAAAACCCCTCACCGAACTGTCTCTGTAAAACACATTTTAGTAAATGCACCTTTCAACTCGCTAGTACAGATAATTATCTTGGCTCAGGTCATTTGCATTCTCACAGATCTGGTTGGAAAGAAGGGGGGGGGGGGATCATTTTGGGCTGTCAGCTGTGAACACCTCACACAGATCAGCATGTTTTCTATCATAACCTGTACTTCTTCTCAAACCCATAACATCGGTTTGGTAAGGTTGAAACTCTTTCGGAGGTCCATCCTATGTCGGGGTTTTAGATAGGGTGTCAAATGTGGCGGCTGGTTGTGAAAAATATTCACCTCATCAGTTCTGTTCATGGATTCTACCATCCCTGCACTCCGAGCATCTCTCATTTATTCTTCCCGTGGTGACTGTACCACAGGGCTTCCCAAGCGTTTGGCTTTGACAGTACCTCTTATTTATTTATTTTTAAGTTTCCCAGTCCAGCGATCCCCAATATTGCATATTTCCCAACCCAAGGCCCATATACCCACCCTTTACGGACAAAGGACCTTGAACTGATTCCACAAACTCTTGCAGGTTCCCCCCCCCCCCCCCCAAAGTTTGCTATGCTCTGGCCAATGATTGTGTTGACAGGAACCGCCCCTGTCACCGTTGCTGCCTTTTTTCACTACTTGCCAGAACAATCTCTGTTCTGACTATAGTCCTTCAAAAAATTAGCCCAGAGATTTTCCAAATGGTTTAATCCCCCCTGTGGACTTTTCCAAAGTATTCTTAAAGAAATGACTGTACCACAGGGCTTCCCAAGCGCACATCTAGACTTTGCAATATTTGCCCACTCTTCTTTGCAGAACTGCTCAAGTTCAGTTAAATTTGATAGTGGCTGTTTTGAACTACAGTCTTCAATTCATTCCACAGATTTTCAATGGGGTTTAAGTCTGGGCTCTGACTAGACCATGCAAGGACATTCACCTTTTTCTCATTCAACCACTGTGAGCTCATTTTGCTGTGTGCTTTGGGTCATTGTCATGTTGGAAGTTAAACCTTCTTCCCATTGACCACTTTCTGGCAGAGGGTAGGAGATTCCTCAAGAATTTGACAGTATTTTGTTGTAGCCATTTTTCCTTCTATAATTACAAGTGCTCCAGTCCCTGCTGCAGAGAAACACCCCCATAACAGGATATTACCACTGCCATGCTTTACTGTAGGAATGGTGTTATTTGGATGGTGAGCTGTATTGGATTTCCACCAGACATATTGTTTCGTGTTTAAGGCCAAATATTTAAATTTCAGTCTTATCTGACCTAATCCCTTTTTCTATGTGGCCTTAGAATCTCCAAGGTGTCGTGACTGCATGTGGTCTTTTTTTTTTTCTATGCCACCCTCCCATACAAGCCACCAGGGGCGGCTGGTGCTCAACATTTTTTGGGGGGGGCGCAAAAAAAATGAAAAATATGTAATTGGGAAGCCTATCGGTGCCAAGGCACTTTCAAACATCAACCAGCCGCTGTTATTCAGATGGCCGGCGCTCAACTGGGGGCCGGCCATCTGAATAGTGGGCGGCAGTGGCGGCGACAATACATAGGTTCATGCATTGAGTGACGGGTGCAGGACCGAGAGGGGGCGGCGCTCCTGTGCCCACTATGGACGCACCGCCACTGCAAGCCACATTTGTGGAGAATTTGTGCTAGTGTCACTTGCACACAATGGCTACTCTTTGTCATAAATTCCTGCAACTGCTTCAGAGTTGCTGTAAGCCTCTTGGTAGCCACTGACCAGTTTCCTCCTGGCTCTTTCATCCAGCTTGGGGCAACGTCCTGATCCAGGGAAGGGTCTGTGTTTGTACCAATTACCTTCCACTTCTTAAACATACTTCACTGTGCTTCTAGGTATTGATAAAGCCTTTGAACTTTTGTATCCATCTCCCAACTTGTGCATGTCCAACTTTTATCATGGAGACAGTGCCTTGCCACTCATAGCTAGTTGTTTGCTTCAGTTGCACGATCATGGACTGAAATGCTCCAGGAAAGCTTTTTTTTTTTTTTTTTTTTTTTTTTTCCCCATGCTGAACTAATCAAAATGACTGATCAATTGAAAGTCAAATGGCTGTGTGCCATTGAGAAGGTGATTAGCTACACCTGATTGAGTTAACAAGTCCTTTTTAGGAGGGGGTAATCCTTTTCCAACTCTGATTCTGTTTTGGGTTCTTTCTTTCTTTCTTTCTTTCTTTCTTTCTTTCTTTCTTTCTTTCTTTCTTTCTTTCTTTCTTTCTTTCTTTCTTTCTTTCTTTCTTTCTTTCTTTCTTTCTTTCTTTCTTTCTTTCTTTCTTTCTTTCTTTCTTTCTTTCTTTCTTTCTTTCTTTCTTTCTTTCTTTCTTTCTTTCTTTCTTTCTTTCTTTCTTTCTTTCTTTCTTTCTTTCTTTCTTTCTTTCTTTCTTTCTTTCTTTCTTTCTTTCTTTCTTTCTTTCTTGCACGTCAGGGGTCATGTACCAGAAAAGAAGGATCTTGTAAGTGTTTTCCTTGTACAGAGCATAAAGAGAGCTCTTCGCTGTCTGAGACCATATGACCCACCACTGTTCTAAAGGGATGTCCTCATTGAGGCCCCTCTCCCACCTAGTCATGTAGGAATGTTTACCCCTTGAGTCCATGGAATAGGCGTTAGGTATCCTGTAAATAGAAGAGATTAGGCCCTTCTGGGCAGTGCCCGCCATAACCAGGGACTCAAAGGTGGTCCGGGGGGGGGTAGAAGTGTAGGTCGGGGGCTATGGTCAGGACATAGTGGCGAATATGCAGGTAGCTGTAGAATGCCTGGCCTGGTAGGTCATACTTGGTCTGAAGTCTGGGGAAGGGTAATAATTTACGCGTCACTAGATCCACCAGATTCTCGAAATGAAACAGATTTCGGGATGTCCAGGTGTACGACATTTGGGATTACAGACGAACAAAGTCAAGAGCGAGCGTTCAGAGTACAACCCATACTGACTCTCCATCATGCGCCAGAGTCGTCTAAGCTGGGACATAGACCCCAACAGTCGTTCAGGGGGAACCTCTGCGCCCGCACTCTAAATCAGGCGGTTTGGATGGGTCGGGGCCAACCATATTTTCTCAATCTCCGTCCACTTGTTACAGGACTTTTGAGTGAACCATGAGGCTATAGCGCGCAGCTGGGTTGCTTGGTAGTACCTGACAAGGTCAGGGACCGCCAGGCCCCCATCCGAGCAAGCCGCCAATAGAACTGATTGAGGGATCCTATGTCTCTTATAGTTCCAATTAAATTTAATGAGGTCTTATTGGAGACTTCTCAAGTGTTTGTAGGGGACTGGAATAGGCAGTGTTTGGAAGAGGTAAAGGAGCTTCGGGAGAACCACCATCTTAACTGAGGCAATCCTGCCGAGTAGAGAAATGCGATGATGCTTCCACTGCGTGAGCAAGGTTCTAATTGAGCGGATAAGAGGGGGGAAGTTCTCCTGGTATAGAGTAGAGTATTTCGAGGTGATGTGAATTCCCAGGTATTTCAGGGTGGTAGTTTTCCAGTGATAAGGGAAATTTGCCCTCAGATGAGCGATCTCCATTTTCGGGGATATTCACGGGTAGGGCCTCTGACTTGGACGTGTTTGATTTTAAATCCCGATAGGGCTCCATAGCAGGCCAACTCCACGTGAAGATTCGGAAGGGAGATCCTAGGCTGCGTCAAAGATAGAATAACAACATCCGCAAACATGGAAATTTTTAATTCCCGGCCCCGTACCGAGATTCCTCGGATAGCCGAGTTACCATGGATAGAAGCTGCTAAGGGTTCAACGCAAAGCGCGAATAGCAAGGGTGAGAGCGGACACGCCTGCCGCGTGCCATTGGTTACAGAGAACGAAGGTGAAATGGCAAAGGGAGTTTTCACCTGAGAGGACGGGTTGGAGTAGAGGTGTTGGATCGCGCGCAAAAAAGGGCCGCGAAACCCAACGTGGCGAAGCGTCGCGCACAGGAAGGGCCATCCAAGCCAGTCAAAGGCCTTCTCAGCGTCCAGGCTAAGGAGCAGGGACGCCAAACTCTCCCTTTTTGCCATATCCACCAGATCAATCACCTTTCTAGTTTTGTCTCCCGCCTGCCGGAGCGGGACAAAGCCCACTTGGTCCTTGTGTACGAGAGAGGGGAGGACCATATTTAAGCGAATAGAAAGTAGTTTTGTGAAGATTTTTAGGTCTGAGTTCAGGAGGGCAATAGGCCTGTAGTTGGCACAAAGAACGGGGTCCTTATCTGGCTTGGGGATCAAAGTGAGAAAGGAGCGCTGCATATCTGCCGGGATATTAGTGTCTCGTAGGAAGGCATTGAAAAGTCTGCACATGTGGGGGAGTAACACGGGGAGGAAAGATTTGTAGTATTCATAAGGTATGCTGTCTGGGCCTGGGGATTTATGGGAAGGCAATGATTTAATGGTCTGTTCTATCTCTTCTTCGGTAATCGGCATATTTTAAGGACGTTAGGTCAGAGTTTTGGAGTTTAGATACACCACTCTGGTCAAGATACTGTCATGCGTAGGGAGAGGTCAGGGGGGAGGTGGCCGCTCGGGATCTCTGGATTATTATAGAGGTGTGTGTGTGTGTGTGTGTGTGTGTGTGTGTGTGTGTGTAAATCGGCAAAGGTCTGGGCTATGACCTTAGGGTGGGATTGTAGGCAGCCTGACTTGTCTTTGATCTGGTGGGGCGTGGTTATGAGGTGGGTCTCCCACAGCTTCATCGCCAGAAGGGAGTGGGCCTTATTACCCTTGTCATAGTAAACTTGCCGCAATCTGAGCAGAGCCTTCTCTACTCGCCCTAACGCTAGATCCCTCAGTGTCATACGCAAGTTAGTAATCTTTTTAAGAAGTGAGAGTGTGGGGAACGTCAACAATCGGCGCTTCAGAGCCGAGGATATCGCCATACATTTACCCCGGATGACCGCCTTATGCGCCTCCCACAACGTGGAGAGGGACACATCAGGCGTGGAGTTTTCCGTGAAGTAGAACTGCAGGGTGGAATTTAGGTCCGTGTTGGAGGAGAAACGTGTTTAGCTTCCAGTTGTAGGGCCTGGGGACGGGGGAGCCTATGTCCAAATTAAGCAAGATAGGTGTGTGGTCTGACCAGGAAATCGGGAGAATAGACGCCTCACGGGTCACTCTGAGCATAGCACTGTTGGTGAAGAAGTAGTCAATACGGGAATGGGTCCGATGGGGGGGCAGAGTAGAATGTGTACTGCTGATCACCCGGATGGAGAGCCCTCCAGGCATCAAAGAGCATAACGTCTGGTGAGTTGGCGGAAAAGCTTTGAGTCCCTAAGGGCTCGAGCCGATGATGCCTGGGGACTCACCACGAGGTGATCCACAGTTGCAGAATGGGCCAAATTAAAGTCACCCCCTATCACCAGGAGCCCATGATCAGTCCGGAAGAGGCGAGTAAACACCCGTGACAGAAATCTATGTTGCTTAACATTCGGGGCATATAGAGCACAGAACGTGATTGGCTGGTTTATTCTTCGAGGACTGTGGCGTACAAAGTGACCACTTGGGTCACTGTAATAACCGGTGCAGGTAAATGGAGACCCGCGCCTGATCAGTACAGCGACTCCAGCCCGCTTGCGGGGTCCGGAAGAGGAGTAGATCTGGGGAAACTGTTTAGATGCCAACGCGAAGGACCCCCCCCCCTTGTCAAAGTGTCTCCTGGACAAGAACAACGTCTGCTCCCGACTGCCTAAACTCCCTCAGTGCCAGGCACTTTCTGTCAGAGTTCAGGCCATGAACATTCAGAGACAAGACCTTAGCCATGGTAATGGGTGGGGAGGGGGAGGGAAAGTCTCCTACCAGATCCGGCGCGGGGCTGACTAAGGCCAGTGGTCAGGAAGCTGCACACCCCGGGAAGGAGTCCAGGCAAGGTTCGCGTTCCACGCAGAGAGCCACACGATGATGGAGGAGAAAAAAGGAGTGAGTGAGAAAAGAAAGTTGGCACACCGAAAACAAACAATTACAGCAGATGCTTGCATTTGACCTTGAAAGGCTGTTAGACCTAGGTCAATACGGTTTCCCAGGGATCCACCCAACCAAAATCCACAAGAAAAGGTCAGGCGGATGCAAGGGAGCCCTAAAGTGGTCAATCGATACACAAAACTCAACTCAAAGATTGTAAACACTTAACCAGGGAGGGGACAGACAGGCAATGTCTCTCATGGGTCCCTTCCGAGACTCGCCCGTGAGATAAACTGGGAATTTAAGCTAGGGCACTTAAGAGGGGAATAAAAGCTCAAAAAAAAAAAAAAATTCAGGGCTGAAACCTTAATCAAAAACAAAATTATATAGTCAGACCGTTCAGTAAGGAGAAACATATGGAGAGAGACTCAGGAAGGTCAGCCATTACTGTGTCGAGAAGCCCCGTTACTTCGGGACGGTTAGTAGAGGGGACCCTCTGCCATGTTGTAGGTGGTGGGGGTGGCGTCGCCACGAGGTCACACTCCGAAAGTTGGGGGACAGGTATCCCCAGGACATCACAGAAGGCGGGAAGATCCTCCGGGTATCTCGGAGCAGCTGACTTGTCCTGATGCTTGGCCGTTAGACTGAAGGGAAATCCCCACCTGTAGGGGATGTTTTCCTCTTGCAGGGCTTGCAATAGAGGTTGCAGGAGTCTGCGTTTCTGCAGGGTAATCCACGAAAGATCCGGCTACAACTGCGCCGGAACCTCCATATAGCATCACTTTGCGTGCCAATCTGGCCTGCCGCATGATCTCTTCCTTCAAGGGGTAAGAGCTGATCCTACAGATGATGTCCGTGGCTTGGAAGTAGCGCCTTTAGGGCGCAGGGCCCAATGAGCTCGGTCCATTTCAATGTGCTTTGCGGGCGGCTCCCCTAGAAGATTGTTAAACACAGTCTGTAGGGAGTCGTCTGTAGGGAGTCTCTTACGTCCTCGGGGCCATCAGATTCCGGCACACCCCTCACCTGGATGTTGTTCCTGCGCCCCCTATTGTCCAAATCCTCCACATGGCGTTTTTCACTCGCCTCAGCGTTTCGTAACTATTACTACTTAACTAGGTGGGTTCTGTGCTGACATGGAGCGCGTCAGAAAAGGAAAATTACGGTAAGTATTTGAATTCAATTTTCCGTTTTCCTGACGGCTCCATGTCAGCACAGCTGGGAATTAACTAGCCAAAACAGGGGAGGTATAATGCTACACACACTCCAATTCTGACTAAAATGGTAACCGAAAACATAATGCCTCTGACAAACTCCCTTGTCATGAATATGAATATTTTGGTGTCCACATAGTTGTATTGCGGATAGTTTGAGACACCCGGCCTGCTGTCACCCTCAAGGTCTGGACCCTTCTAGTGAGAGTGCTGTGATTCTCCTGGCACAGCCAGCCCTACAACCTGCAGACCAAGGAGAAGAGGTTATCAACTAGTGGTGCAACGGATCAAAAAACTCACGGATCGGATCGATCCTCGGATCAGGGGTCACGGATCAGATCATTTTCGGATCGGCAAAAAAATAAAATAAATACTAATATCCACGTAATTTCCCCCTCACTGTAATATCCACAATCTTCCCCCCCCCCTGTAATATCCACAATCTTCCCCCCCCCTGTAATATCCACAATCTTCTCCCCCTGTAATATCCACAATCTTCTCCCCCTGTAATGGGCATCTCCCCCACTTGCCTTAGTCTCTCCCGCCGGCCAGTTCAGATCCACGAGCAGCGAGGGTGAGGGGTGATGACGTCAGCACGCACAAGGCGGCCGCTGCCACTGGGTGTACCAAGATGGCCGCAGCTCTGGAGCTAGGCCGAAGCCGTGGCCTTTCCTGAGGCCGTGGATCGCGGTGTGTGCCGATCCGAACGGGGTGACCCGTTCGGATCACGGATTGTCACCGATCCGTTGCACCACTATCAACCAAGAGAGTATGATTTTATGGCTCCCAGCAAGATTGTGTTCCACCTGAAAAGGACAAACAGATGTACAGAGCTCCTGATGGCAGGAGTCGCCTTGATTAAATATTTTAGCGCTTAGCCCTCATCCGATGGGCTAACTTCTTGAGTACTCCCCAAAGGGAATGTAGGCGTGAAACCTCTTGTGTGATATGAACTATGAAGGTCAGTTCAGGCACATATTGGAGCATTGGCATGAGCACCATCCTGCCTGGGAAGTACGTGAGTATGGGTTCTTTAAACCCAAGGACACCAATGCTGATGTAATTGCCACCAGTAAATCAGTTACAGCGAGAAAGTACCACAGGCTGATGGCATCCGATGAAATAACATCCATCAGCATTGGTATATCTCATTCCGGAAACAAATTTTCTCTTATCGTCCATGGACTGACACAGCTCTCATACTGATTACATGTGGGTATATGTCCCTGCTCGCAGGAGAAGACCTAGGCAGAATTCTAGAAGTTAAAACATTCTAGAACAAGCCAGAGCTGAACAGCCCCGCCCAGGGCGGCGGTCCCTCCGGACATTACCCTTCCACCTGCAGCTAATCAGCCTCAGGGAGGAGGAGGAGGAGGAGGTATTTTGTGTGTGTGGGGTTCCCCTTAATATCCATACAAGACCCAAAGGGGCTGGGGTAGGGGGGGGGGGGGTTGATGGGGTAGCTTTGCCATTTTTCCTAAAGATTTTCATCCATATTACCAGGACCAGACATTGCATTAAAGCTGCAAGCAGTTTTAAATGGCTTTTTTTCCTTTAGAAATGTAATTTTGTGCAGGGACAGTTCTAAACACGTGGCACTTCACAGGCATACTTTAGACATACTTTGGGAACCCGTGTTCCCAAACTGTTTCGGACAATAACATGGATAATAGTCGTTATAATTAGCACTTTAGAATCCGAACGTTCGCATCCATTGTATTTAATAGGGTTCTAATGTTCGTGTGAACTTTCGGTCCGTTCGCGGGTTCTGGTGCGAACCGAACCTGGGGGTGTTCGGCTCATCACTAGCAACAAACATCATTATGATTTGAGGTACTGGATGCTTTACAATGGCTCATCTGAAATATGAAGTTGAGACTGGTTACATCTCTCTTCACCAGCCCCCCCTAAAATATTCCCATGAAACAGTTATTGGATAACATAACTTTAGACCATGACTGGAAAAGGATTTGGTAAACATCTGTGGCCTGTATAGCTGTTAGACCTTATTTCGAAGCTTGCTCTTGAGTAAATCACATCCCGATCTTGAATATTGCGCAAAAATTAGCTGATGTCACAGTCCATTCTGACTTCATCACATCTCTCACCATGTCACTGAAAGTAAAGCTTCGTATGCTTTGGGAGCTCCAGTCCACATAAGTCCAGGAGTCTCTCATCTCCAGGCTCAAAGTTTTCATTCTTCAAGATGCTTTTACACAATCACCAGCACATCCTGAAATTCTGCTTCCATGTTTATAGTAAGAAGAACCATCAATATACCAGCAGTCCCTTCCAAGGTCAAAAAGGTCTGGATACGGCAGTAAAACTCTGTGCCGCAAACTATTTCCTTGCACATTCATGAGCTTCACCTTCAATCAACAACAAAGCTGTAGTCCATCTTGCAAGCATTTCACAATTAACATCTGCTTCTTTCCATTCCCTATTTGAGCAATGATGACCTTTTGTGTACCTGTCAAGTAATTTGCTGTAGGCCACTTATTGCCTTTAATAGAGCAGTTACTTGTATCATTCAGTCCATAATTCCACCAGAATGGTATATCAAAATATATATATATATATATATATATATATATATATATACCCCCCCACGCAAGGGTTCTAATAGTCAGCTTGACATCAGACCTTCTATCCCGACAAAGCGGCAGTGGAAATTCTTCTCAGTACTTTTCATAAAAAAGGTAGAAAGGTCTTTGTCATCCATATATGTCGTAGCCTTCAGCATATCATGAACAACTGATTCAACAAAATTCAAATCATGACTAGAGTGATGAATTTCACTCACCCCGCTTATAAATTTAGGTAAGCCACCCAACATACTATAATTTATGCATTGCCAAGCCATTGTGCAGCATCACTTCAGATGTTAAATCTATTGATATCAATATGCATTATGTCATATGTACAGATGTTACTTCGCTCTGGTTTTAAGATAAAGCTCATGAAATAAAACATTAAAAAAAAATGAAAACATAAAATAAATCAGGGAAAGGGAGAAAACAATAAAAAATAAAAATAAAAAAATAGGGCATTGGAGAAGTCCATTGAAAAGAAAATTAAAGAAAAAATGAGAAAGGAAAAAAATTTGAATGTTCAAAAAAAAGAGTCCATTGCTTGATGAATATTGAGAGAGTGTCCATCCTTGTATATTGTCTGTCAGCATTTCTCCCCCACTAGCCAACTTCTGTTTACATTCAAACGAGTTCCTCCGGGGACCTGAAAGACAAGAATTCTCAGACAGAAACGCATTAGCAAAGTCCTTAGTATTTTTCTTTCTTGAAGTTAAAACAAAAGTAGTATTTACAGTTTACAGTCTAAAGCTAATTCACCCCCCACTGCTAGAGAAGCGTCATTTGCATTCAAAAACAGATCTGGAGAAAGTACATTTGTATTTGACACCCTATACAACTGTTCTAATAATGTGTCACGTTCTTTTCTCATCTTGTCATACTCAATTTTCAGGTGGTCATATTTTTGTTTTAATTGAGAAAATGGTATCCAGGTCCTTTTCTTGTTATTATTTTGGTCAGCTCTATTTTTCATATTATTATCAAACAATGTGGCTACATCAATTTTGACAGCTTGCTCATTTGACTTTCTCCATAAATGATCTCCCTCAACAATACGTCTTTTAAATCATGGGGGTTTGGGGTAACTAATAAAATATTTTGTTTGATACCTTCATGCAAAGCATCTAGAAATATACTCATGTACCAAGCCTCCACGCTCAAATGCAAGATTATTACCGACCAATAACTCCATAATAGTAGATATTCTGTGTGACAATTCATAGGGGGATTCACTTTGCATTTGTTTTATCTTCCCATGAATAGTAACATCAGAACATACCCCATACAAAGCACATAATAATTCCAGTAATATGTCCCTTGTCCTCAGAGGCTGAATACAGATCTGTTTAATTCTCATCCAAAGACCATTTCCTATTGAATGTTGCAAAACTCTTTCTAAATCAGATTGGTTGAGATTGTACATATCTCTGACATTCTGCAAAACCATTTCAAAAATCTGTTTAAATCATGGCAGGGAACCATTCCTATTTCTTTAAGAATTGCATCTAGTTCTTTTGGTTTCAAATGCTTCATTACAAGCTGAACTTCACCTGTAGTATTATTATTATTATTATTATTATTATTATAAACTGTGGTGGTCACAGTGGGTGCAGCTGGCAATGAATTATCAGATTTGATATGAGGTTCTGTTTCATTTGATAGAAAGTTTGTGTTTGTATTTTGCTGCAGATTGCTGAATCCAAGATTTGATGCATATCTGCATTCCTGAGATCTCTCCTCCAATTCCATAATTCTTAATTTTAATCTCTCATTTTCCTCTGATAATTCATCACAACGTTTAGATTTCTCAAGCAAAGCTCCACCAATGGTAACTGTATGCAATTTTAAATTTACTGTCTCAGTTTCTGATTGGTTTTGTAACCTCTGACAAACATTGTTGCTATTTGCAACTGCATTCTGTAACTGCGCAATTTCCTCAACCTGACCATTCAAAGAGCTTTCCATAGTTAAACAGCAAGATAACAAGCCCTGCAAAATACAACCTTTTCTTTTTACTTTCTGAAATTTTGCTATTAAAAACATTTTTCTCTAAAAATTCCTTCATCATAGTCCATGTCTGCTTACATTTTTCTGGAATTTCATAAGGACCGCCATGACGCTTAATACATTTTAATACCCATCTGTTAACTTATCAGAACTGATACTAGCTTCACACTGAGTAAGCATTTTGGCTATATTACTAATAATTTAAAAAAAGAAATATTTTACTCACCGTATTAGAGGCTCCACCTTGTCTTCTGGGACACGACAGTCTTTTTTCTCTTCAGTTTCCAGTCTCCAGAGAATAATTCTGGGGTTCCAAACTTGTTTAATCTTGTAGATCAGACTTTAATGTCACAACCAGACATTAGAGTCACAGCACAGCTCTTGGGTCTCCATCAGACTTCTGTCCACTTCACAGGATTGCTGTCATCACTGACTTCTGTTACCAAGTCCTGAAAATGCGCTTCTGGTCGCTTGAACGGCACCAATGTAGTGATCTCATGTATATAGTCCACCGATGACCCAATACTTAGGTTATTAAGATGATGTATATAAGTTGTGTTCCGCAGCAAACGCCCAAGTTCTCCAGAGGATGCGCTTTAATAGACTTTCCAATACAGAACAAAGTCCAATACTGATGACAACGGACCCAACAGAGTATATTCTAGACCTGTGCTTTCATATTCCTACAGAATATATCCTGTGCCTCCATCCTTCATGATCATGCAGGAATACAAATGACTAGCCTGAATATTAGCTTTATATATCTTATCTATTGAATGACTGAGCAATTTGATTGGCTGTCTTTGATCTACACTCTGTCATTCAGGATGACAGAGAATGACCCCCAACCTAGCCGGAGATGGCCACAGCCATTATTTGCATTCTTGTATAATAACATCAACAAGCTGTCTTTTGACATATGCAACTAGATTACGGAGAGGAAGGTTGCCTGAATACCGCCCCGATTGTGTAAAGATAGACTCGTCCTGGATTCTTGCATATTGACATAAACAAGTCCCCTTGATATGTGTCGTAAACCTTGTTTGGCCCTTTGGTTGACAATTTAAGTACCTCACACACATAAGATTAACACATCAAAGCTGTCTTCCGGCCTCCCTCACATGTGTAATCCAGTTGACTGACAACTTCTTGCCTGGTCAATATTGTATTCACATATAAACACACATATATATATATATATATATATATATATATATATATATATATATATATATATATATATCCATACATATACACACATCTAATAAATCAGCCACGCAGTACGACTCTGTGATAGGTCTGTCTGAAACAAGCCAGTGGGTCCCTGAAAGGGACGGGTAAGTAGTCTCTCCTACTGCAGGTGAGTACATGCTGGCTGTGTTTCTGTGTGTGGGGGTTTCTCCCTGTCCCCCCCCCCCCTGTTATGCTGCTCTCCGCACCCTGTACTGGTGCTGTGCTGTGGGGTGCTTGGGGGTCACTCTGGCCTGGTTGGGCACTCATGTCTGCAGTTTTTTCTGGTGTGTGAGGTGATTATTGCGTGCGCCATTGGCGCTGTTTGAGGTGGTTATTGCGTGCGCCATTGGCGCGCATTAGAGCTTTGAATTTTGCGCTCGGCGGCCATCTTGGCGTTCAGTGGCACAGTTATGGCTGCGAACGGCGGCCATTTTCTTGTGGCCGTCGCGCATTTATTTCTGGCGGCGGCGCCACGAATCACCTCACAATCTCCTCACAGACTGAGCTGTCCTTAAGGGTTGGTGGGTCCTCCCGGGTATCCCCTCCTCAGCGTAGCCAGTGGGTGGACTGTATATTCACTGTATAGTGTATAAGGTCTCAGAGGGTGGTGTTTATGGAGTCTGATACACCTGCTCTCCACATTGCCTGGGGCAACTGGTAGTGCTGCACAGTTAAACATGTTCATATGTTTCCTGCACCTGCGGTCCTTGTGGACCAGTTGTCAGCAGTCCTGGAATCATTCCTGTCAGAATGGAAGCGGTGTGCGAGCAAAAGGAGCTATAAGCCCCCTCCCCCCACAAAAATCTTTAGTGAAGGAGTGCTCTGATTCAGATATGGGCCTAGCTATTGGGCTCAGGACCCTACCTCTGAATATTTAATGTTTATGAACAGGACATTCCCTTGTGAGGAAGACTCCAGTTCTGTGTCAGTGAATGACAGGGCGCTTCTAAGTGATCTCATTGATGATGTGAGAAACACACTCAGGCTGAAATTGCTGTGACAAGCTTTTCTTTTACACAGTTTCCTCACTGTTTTCCTCACACGCTGCCTCAAGAGCAGCATGGATGAGGGAGGACTTTATTCATTTATGTCTCTAATCCCTGTGAGCCTTGTGTGTGATACCTGAGGTAACATTTCCCGCCATTTCCTGGGGAATGATTTGAGCTCTGACAGACACACGGTCTGAGGATCAGAGGTTACCTGTTACCTGCATGCTGCTTCAGCAGCACTGTCAAGCAGGTTGGAATGATACAGAGAAGATTATGCGCCTCTGCGCCATAATTTAATCTCATCCTATACCTCTACACTGCATACATTCACAGTGTATGTATGTGTTATTGGTCTCTGTGTCTGCGTGGCTGTCCCCACGTTCCAATGCTGTGTTTCAGTGCCATACATGATATAAACGTACAAAATATGTTTATGCACGACTCCAGATACATTCACAGTATATGTATGTATCATACTCTCTGGGTTGGCGGGGGCTCCGGTGTCCTCCCGCACTCTCATGGTATGTGCGCTTCGGCTCTCTGCACAGTATAGACATGTTCAATATGTTTATTGCACATATTATACATGTTTACAGTATGGCTATACTGTTTGCGTGGGGTTCCTCCGGGTACACCGGGTTCCCCCCACGCTCCAATGGAAATGCACAGCATAAACATGTGCAATATTATGTTGATTCACATGCTATTATTCCTACACGGTATCTGTGTGCTGTCTGCATGGAGTTCTTCCGAGTGGGCGCTTCGGCGCTATGCACAGTCTAAATTTGTGTGATTGGACCTACCCGGTATGTCTTTGCAGTCTGCGTGGGTTTCCGCCCACACTACATGACATGCATGCCTTTGGTGCAATACACGATGTAAACATACACATTGTTTATACACTACACTAAATACATTCACAGTAGCTGTAGGTATTGCATTCTCTGAGTATGCGTGGGGTACTTCGGTTCCTCCCACGCGCCAACGGTGTGCGCGCCTTTGGTGCTATGCACACATGAGCTTATGCAAAAGGTTTAGCACACACACTATAATACCTATACGGTATGCGTATGCAGTCTGCGTGGGTTTCTGCCCATGCTACATGACATGCATGCCTTTGGTGCAATACACGGTGTAAACATACACATTATGTTTATACACTACACTAAATACATTCACAGTAGCTGTAGGTATTGCATTCTCTGAGTATGCGTGGGGTACTTCGGTTCCTCCCACACGCCAACAGTGTGCGCGCCTTCGGTGCTATGCACACATGGGCTTGTGCAAAATGTTTAGCACACATACTATAATACCATACATGGTATGCGTATGCAGTCTGCATGGGTTTCATCCGGGTGCTCAGGTTTCTCCCCTTCGTTCCAATGATGTGCGCATTCTCAGCGCTATGCACAGTATAAACATGTGCAATTTGTTTATTCGCAGGCTAACATACCTACACGGTTGTGTACGCAATCTGTGTGGCTGGTTTATGTCCAGGCCCCGATGATGTGCACGCCTTCGTCGCTGGCACAGTATATACACGTTTAATAGGTTTATTCACAAATACTAAACTACATACGCCGTATGTGGTGATATTATGCTCTTTGTGGCTGGGTAGGTTTCCTCCCACACTCTCCATTTGTGCGTTTGACGCAATACATAGTATAAACTATGCGTTTGCACAATCAGCACCTATCCATGGGTAGCTGCTGGATAGAGCATTGTCACAAGGATCCCTGGTTTCAGGGGTATCACTTTCCACCTGCTTTCAGTGGTGATCAGAAGCGCTGGCTTGGACTGTGTTCGCCAGGCTGGGGTTGGCGTTGCGCCTGTTAGTGGCTGCGTCTCTGGCATTTTTTGTAGCTCAAAGACTGGGCAAAAGCCTCTGCTTCATTCATCAGTCGTCTAGCAGGTGCACTACAACTGCTTTAGCCTTTAGGGTCTCTGTGCCCGGGGTTGGTTTGCGCCACCTGTGGAGGCTGAGGTACTAGTCCTCTGACCGAGTTTCTAGGGAAGTTCCGTCAAGTTGCCTTTATTGGCCAACATTTGAGGCACCCTGTACACTGGGGCCTCCCTTCTCCGATACATTGCGGAGTCTCTTTGGGATTTTCATACGTCTCGCTGCAAGACGGTCCTGTCGGCCGTGTGCATTGCAGGCGAAGGGTCCTTGCATCCGGAGGTGTTTCCACCTTCTTTACCGGAGGTGGGGCACCGGAAGTGGACCTTGTGGCCTCTCGACTTACTCGCAAGGTGGCAAGATCGTGGTCAGGTCCAGGGACCCCTGGGCGGATGCGTTAGACGCGTTGGAAGCCCGTGGGGGCAGTATCGCCTGATTATATGCTTACCCTCTGCTACGGTTGTTGCCTCACCGGCTTCGCAGAGCATACTTCATCCTGCTTTACAGTCCTTGACTTTAATGGCATGGCTGTTTAAAGCCAGGTGCTAAAGGACCGAGTTCTCTCGTATTCGGTCATCTCTTCTATGTTGTTGACACAGGAATCTTCCTCCAGAAAGATATCTCACCGTACCTGGAAGGCTTACATCGCTATGTGCGAGGAACTTGAGTGGCATCCTCGGATGTTTTCCGTTCCCAGGATTTTGCTGTTCTTACAGCGTGGTGTGACCCAAAAGCTGGCCTTGCATACCTTCTTTTTTTTTTTTTTTGAGGGTCGGATTTCGGCCCGGACTGTCTCTTTCAACGACCGCTGCCGGGCCATTTCTTGATGAGCACCTTTTGGGCAGGGGGTTCGCCATGTGGTCCCCCCTGTCAAGCCTCCTCTCCCTACTTGGGATCTGATTTTGATGCATCTCGGTTCTCCAAGAACATCCCTTTGAGAATATCAGAGAGATTCCTCTCTTGACCTTGTCCCGGAAGTTGGCCATTGCTTCGGTTAGACGGGTGTCTGAGTTGGCAGCCTTGTCTGGCAAGTCGCCTTACTTGGTCCTCCATAAGGATATGTTGGTGTTGCGCCCACGACCATCCTTCTTTTCTAAGGATGGTCTTGGCCTTTCACCTTAAGAAGGACATTGTTCTTCCGTCCTTGTGTCCTCACCCATCGCTTCCCTGAGAGTTTGCGCTTCATGCATTAAGATGGGTACAAGCCTTACGAGTGTACCTGTCTGCTACTGTTTCCATTCGGAAATCTGTGTCTGGTCCAAAACAGGGCCGAGCGGTGTCGTCTGCCACCGTCTTTAGGTGGATCAGGCAGACCGTCATACAGGCCTATGCCCTTAAGGGGCGGGCGCCTCCCTTTCCGGTTGCGGCGCATTCCACCAAGGCAATTGGTGCTTCCCGGGCCTTCCGACATCAAGCGTCGGTTGCACAAGTGTGCAAGGCGACGACCTGGTCGTCCGTTCATACCTTTTCAAAGTTCTACAAGGTTGATGTGGCTGCATCTTCGGATGCTTCCTTCGGCCGCAAAGTGTTGCAGGCCGCTGTCTAATGTTGCAACTCCTCCGTTGAGAGGCTCTGCTGGTTTGGAGTGAAGTTTTGGTTGTTCCTTACTTTTTTTTGCTCCCACCCTTTTCTTATACTGCTTTGGGACGTCCCACATGTAATCAATATGAGAGCTGCGTCGGTCCATGGACGATAAGAGAAAATAGGATTTTTGTACTCAACGTAAAATCCGTTTCTCTGACGTCCATGGACCGACGCAGCACCCACCCTTCCTTTTAAGTTTGTACTGCTTTGTTACGAACTGAGGCTGATTAGCTGCAGGTGGATGGGTAATGTCCGGAGGGACCGCCCCCCTGGGCGGGGCTGTTCAGCTCTGGCTTGTTTTAGAATGTTTTAACCTCTAACATTCTGCCTAGGTCTTCTCCTGCGAGCAGGGACATATACCCACATGTAATCAGTATGAGAGCTGCGTCGGTCCATGGACGTCAGAGAAACAGATTTTACGGTGAGTACAAAAATCCTATTTTGAGGTTTCCACCAAATTTGAATCTTAAACTGTAATTAAGCGTTGGAAGCTTGCTGAATGCCGGTGAAGACAGCGATGGCTAAAATGCATGCCTATAGCATGCTTGCGCATAGAATTAAGTCAAGCCATGCCTGTAGGCATTCGATGCAGGCTTCTGAAGAGTCCAGCGTAAAATCTTGATCAGCGAATATACTGGGCCTATATGTCCTGTTCTACTATAGGCATGCTTAGCGCTGACCTTTCTCATTTAGTAAAACTGTTCAAATCTTCACCGAGCATTCGACATCCATTAGGCTCTGCCTCTCTTGACCCAGGCCATCAGCCTGAGCCTGTCGGATGCCGAATGAATGGGACTGGAGAAGATTTGATCTACCAGGCAGAGGGCGTCACTCCTTGACAATCATCAGGATGAGTAGCAGGTATGAAAACTGTTGCCTTCCCTCGCCCCAGCCTTAGCTGGAAGCTGAGAATCGGAGGGAGCAGCTGAAAAAAAGCATAAGCAGTCTTGGCGATCAATTCTGCGGTCAGCACCTCTACTCCGAGAGCTTGCGGCTCCTGGGCCCTGGAATGAAACTTCAGCAATTTGGTGTCGACTGGGAATGTAAGCAGTCTACCTCTGGCAGACAAAACACCAAGCTCTGTTAGTTCTCGAAAGACTCGCAGTAGTCTGGATCATCCCATTGTCGTCAGACTTGACCTGGACAAATAGATCGTCTGAAGATTCTTCCGACCAGGCACATAGGTCGCAGATTGACTTGGGTGAATTCTAGAATTGGAGAAAACTTCAGAAGTGAGAGACTTAGCCTTGTTTCCAGATGTAGGCCACAGTTGTTGTGCTGTCCAACTTTCCCAGGACAGGCTTACTCTGGATGAGATGACTGAAGGCTAAGAGCCTGAAAAGGCTGCCCTCAACTCCAAGATGGAGTCTTGGAATCTTGACAAATGACCATTGGTCCTGAGCTCATTTTTTCCTAAAGTAGGGCTCCCCTAAACTGGCTGGTATCCGCCTGTACCACCAGGTCATCTGAGCTGCTGGGGCAAGGCAATTTCTATGGCTCAATCTGAGATGTGAAGGATGAAAGATCTCCAAATATGGCCCAAAATGCTTTCCACGTGTCCATCCACAAGCCGTCCCTATGTTCAGAGGAGCCACATAGTGCCCCTAGGGCATGTATGGGTGGCACAATCCCAAAATAACAGAGCATCCTGACATGGAAGTTCTTATTGACTTCTTGGACTAAGCATTTGCGTCCTTGTCTTTCCTGGACTCCTATCCAGAAAAGCGCAGGAGCTACGCTCTCTGGTGTGATCGTGAGCAATAACTCTTGAATTTTCGGTCTTTAACTCCGTAGACCTTCATCTTGAGGCAGGAAGCCAAACTGGCCACTATTTAATTTAGGCTTGCCCTTCTGTGATTAAGAAAAAAATGCAGTGACCGCGTTTGTCCTTGAGGGTCGCACCTTCTGATGGTAAGGTCATGTGATTGGCCGATCCCACAAGGGACACATACTAACCAGCGGGGTGGTCCCAACCCCTGGACTTCTATTCGTTCCAAAGGGCATAACTTTGACATCCTGCTGTGCTGATATATTCCAATCTTGACGAACAAGCACTTGATCCATTCAACATACAGTCTTCTGGAGGTATTTAAAATACTTTCAAAGTTTCATCTCTATACACTTGGCATTTCACCAACCTTAGCAATTTGGACACAGGTCGTCCTCTCTCCTGTTCAGAACAGACTGGAGAGAATTGATTGGACCAAGAAGGCCCTGAAAGAAGGCTGGACATTGCCAAACAGACAGTCCCCATACGAGAAGAATCTAGTCATTCCTTTAGAGTGTCTTGACCATCTGCTTAATTGTGACAACTGGTTAGGTGTCGTCTTTATCCTAGGTTGCTTGAACTAGGTAACATCCTTCCTGTCTGTTTCTCTATGGAAGGATCTGAAGCGGATTGTTTGCTTGGGAAGGCTTGGAAAATTCACAGGGTGAGTGAAAACACTCTCTTTTAGGCTGGGTTCACACTAGTGCGACACGACATCTGTCCTACTTTGGATCCGACTTTGCCCTGTGACATGAAGCCGACATATGTTCGACTTTCAATGAACGGGGATCCGACTTGGATCCCCGCCAATATCAGGCACTGTGTTTGGTATGAATCCTGAGGGGGAACTCCAGGCCAAATTTTAAATTAAAAAAACGGTGTGGGTTCCCCTCCAGAGGCATACCAGGCCCTTGGGTCTGGTCTGGATTTGAACGGGCGCCCCTACGCCGAAAAAACGGCGTGGGGTCCCCCCAAAATCCAAACCAGACCCTTATCCGAGCACACAACCTGGCAGGCCGCAGGGGAAGAGGGGGGACGAGAGAGTGGCCCCCCTCCCTCCTGAACCATACCAGGCTGCATGCCCTCAACCTGGGGGGTTTGGTGCTCTGGGGCAGGGGGCGACCTGCGGCCCCCCCCCCACCCCAGAGCACCCTGCCCCCATGTTGATGAGGACAGGGCCTCTTCCCGACAACCCTGGCCGTTGGTTGTCGGGGTCTGCGGGCGGGGGGCTTATCGGAATCCGGGAGCCCCCTTCAATAAGGGGGCCCCCGGATCCCAGCCCCCCCACCCTATGTGAGTATGGGGTACATCGTACCCCTACCCATTCACCTGGTGGGAAAAAATTGCAATAAAAAAAACACACCGCTTTTTAAAGTATTTTATTGCACAGCTCCGGGGGTCTTCTTCCGACTTCGGGGGTCTCCGGTGTCGTCGCCGCGCTCTCCGGTTCTTTCTCCGGGCCTCCGCTAACTTCTTTTTAGCTCTTTTGCTAACAGAGGCCCGGTCTTCTGCGTCGTCTCGTCCGGCTCTCCGTTGTCCTTCTGCCGGCCCCTCCACTAACTTCTTGGTAGCTCTTTCGCTAGTGGAGGGGCGTCTTCTTCCCTCTTCTCCTCCTCGATGTTGACGCGTCGCTTCCTCCCGCTGTAATACTGGCTCTCCGCTCCGCATTAATATAGGCTTCTCATGACGTCAGTCACAGCCTCCGTTAGCAAAAGAGCTAAAAAGAAGTTAGCGGAGGCCCGGCGGAAGAAAGAACCGGAGAGCGCGGCGACGACACCGGAGACCCCCGAAGTCGGAAGAAGACCCTCGGAGCTGTGCAATAAAATACTTTAAAAAGCTGTGTGGTTTTTTTATTGCAATTTTTTTTTTCGCTTTCTCGTCCCCCCCCCCCCTCTTCCCCTGCGGCCTGCCAGGTTGTGTGCTCGGATAAGGGTCTGGTTTGGATTTTGGGGGGACCCCCACGCAGTTTTTTCGGTGTAGGGGTGCCCGTTCAAATCCAGACCAGACCCAAGGGCCTGGTATGCTCCTGGAGGGGGAACCTATGCCGGTTTTTTATTTAAAATTTGGCCTGGAGTTCCCCCTCAAGAGCAGTACAGCACAAGTCGCATGCCAAAGTCGTATCATGCAAGACTGCGACTTTGATCCGACTTCAATGATAGTCAATGGGCTGAAGTCGGATCAAAGTCAGACCAAAGTAGTACAGGGAGCATTCTCAAAGTCGGACCGACTTGTGTCGGACCAGTTAAGACGGCTCCCATAGGGAAACATTGATTTTCACACGTCATGCGACATGAGCTCCCAATGTCGGAGCGTTTGTCGCCCCAGTGTGAACCAGGCCTTAGGCTGGGTTCACACTGATACGACCCGACATTCATCCGACTTTCATCCTACTTTGCTCTGCGACATCAGTCCTACATTGATCCTACATCGGTCCGACATCCATCCGACATTCATGAACAGGATACTACTTTGATCCGACATTGTGCTAGTCTGACTTGTCCTTTGACCAATCAAAACAATCCCAGGGTGAGATAAATTCCTTTTACTGCTGCTGTAATCACCATGTCGGATGTCAAATGTCGGATGGTTAGGACAAGGATCCTACTTTGATCCGACTTCAATGATATTCAATGGGCTGAAGTAGGATCAAAGTCGGACAGAAGTAGTATAGGGAGCATTTTTAATGTCAGACCGACTTGTGTCGGACCAGTTAAGACGGCTCTCATAGGGATTCATTGATTTTCACACGTCATGCGACATGAGCTCCCAATGTCGGAGCGTTTGTCGGACAAGTGTGAACCAGGCCTTAGAGCGTATTGACCATGTTTCATGAGTGCGAACACCTGTTAGGCGCCATCATCCATATCCTTGGTTGCTTGACAAAGCAGACTGTGCAGTCATGTCCACCTGGAAGTTTGGAGAATGGGCTGCTTCACCTGGTATGGACAGGCGGCTTCTCATTATCAGAGCAGATAACCCTTTCACAGGGTGAGCCGAAAACACCCTTTTTTTTTTTTTAAGGTGTTACCCTGCTCCCTGGCTGTTTAAGCCAGTGGGATACATATGGTCATGCTCATCTGGAAATTTGGAAAATTGGCTGCTTCACCTGGTGTGGACAGGCAACTTCTCATTGTCAGAGCAGATGACCCTTTCACAGGGTGAGCCAGAAACACCCCTTTAGAGTGTATTGGCAATTTGTTTGTTGGGTGTAACACCTTTTTAGGTGTCACCCTCCTCCCTGGCTGTTTAAGCCAGTGGGATACATACTGTCATGCCCATCCGTGTATTCCTCTTATAGAGCTTGAGGAGGGATGTTTGCTGGCAAAAGCCATGAGACTGCTCCTTTATGTTCACCCATGTCTTATTGAAGAGCCTGAAGCATGTTCGTTCTGAGATTGGTAAACACTAATAGATAACCTCACCACAGGGCTTGTGCACCATTCAGCAAACCAACCCATAGCCCCGGATCACACTGGTGCGTTTTTGACATGCGACCCGACCAGTCAAATCGCATGAAAATGTGGCAATTGCACCGCCCTAATCGGTGCAGCGCCGCTGATGCAGCGTTGCACCGCACACCAACTTCAAAAAGGCAGTTTTGTACTACCTTGCAATTTCGGGATGCGACCTATATTGACATCCGCACTGAGACTTGCACAGATGTCTCTAAAAATTGCGACCGGAACCGAGACTGACCAGCGGGAGGCAAAGCTGAATAGCACAGCCTCATTCCCGCAACCCAGTGCGACCCTGGACTAGGGAAAAAACGGTTAAATGCAGTAAATAGATTTCTTAGTAACAAACCCTGAGGGGGTTAAACACAGCTAGAGGGAGGCAGAAGCTTCCATCTACAGCCCTGTTAACCAGATGGAGGTTAATTTTGGCTAGAATCGAATCCTGGGAGGAATCGGGTTATGATGAAAGCTTGTTTCAGAACATCAAACAAAAAGGTAGGAATTTTGTAACAAAATTACAACCATCTGCAGTGTACACAAACCAAGGGAATTGTAGACATCATAAACATGCTTCTCCATACTCCTTTTTTTTTTTTTTCTTCCTTTTTTTTTTTTTTTTTTTTTTTTAAGGAAGACCAAAGATCATATAGAAAAAATACAAGGATATCCCATCCAAAGGCCATGGCTGTATTCAGTAGACATCTTCAAGGTGGTACCAATCTACCTTCTCTGCAAAATGCTGGTCTTTGGAGGGGTTTGGCATAATGGCATGACAGTAAGCAAACATGAGTAGCCTCCAACAGATTATATCCATGTGTGAACAGACAAAGTGTTACTTTGTTTATCTGTTATGCAGAGTACTCCCTGTCCAGTAATGCAGCATACATTGGATACAAAGCATTTAGCTCACCCAACCTCTGTCATCCGTCCGTCCGACGTTGGCACAGCGCGGGTGCGCGTGCATAGGGGAGTACTCTGCCACAACCGCTGTCCATCTTGTTTGGACCAAGCGGACCCCAGACACAGCTGTTAGCCATGATAAAGCTGCCCCGAGGACCAGCAGTGGGGCTCCCTGGATTATGGTCATTTAGACTAGACACCAGGGACTTAGTCCACACGTATGGACGGTCCGCCAGCCATTTAGACCAGCTAGGTAGAGGAGCACACCTCCGTCCTGCACGTAGGAGGAAAGGAAGAACGCTGAGGTGAGTGAAAAATGTAGTTAAGTCCTGATCACGAAGGGGTGTTCGGAGCCTCACCCAGCTGTGCTGACATGGAGCCGTCAGGAAAGCATGCTATCCAACATTTGTTGTCGGAAAATCCAACAACTATTGTCCTATGGAGCATACAAATGGTAGGATTTTCCGTCAAAACCCTACCATCACACGTTTGTTGTCGGAAAATCTGATCGTGTGTATGAGGCTTTAAGCTGCCCATACTTCGTTTTGGCTACACGGAAAAAAAAAAAAACTGCCGATTTCCCACATCCACACATTCTATGTGAATGCAGGAATCCTCACTGCTGTGCCATTGTGGTCTGACAAAGGAGACTCTCCTGCCTTATTGCTGTCAGAATACACTGATCTGCAGCACTGATCGAGACTGCTGAAAAAATTCAGATTGTTCATGAGAAGTTGATTGCTATGAACTGGAATGGCCAGCCATTCATGGATTGAAGTTTGTCTGGTTCCTGTTGAACTGGCCAAATTCAATCCATGTATGGCCAGCTTTAATAACCGTTTTCAGTATCTGCTTACCTAGCAATGTCCTACATACGGTGCTTCTATCATCCCGTTCTGCCAATCCGGTAACTGTGCCAGAGTGTGGATGCAAGCTGAAGGTATGTTCTTCTCTAGGATGACTATCTTTATCTGTAAGCCCAATTGTGTTTAAATTGAGGACATGGCTGATGGATGTTTACACTCTACACTTCCACACTGTGAAATTGTTAGCGATGCAGTTCATGTTTACTTTAATATATTTTTCCAGCATATACTGTAGCTACCCTTAAAGTATAGGCCCTACATTTTTTGTCTTGGGCAAGGCTTAGAAATGTATAGGTTTTAGTTTTGCTGTTGGTGTCACCTGGAACAGAAATTAAAGTGGTTGTAAACCCACTTTTTAAACAAAGACCTACAGGTAAGCCTAGATTAAGGCTTACCTGTAGGTGCATGAAATATCTCCTTAACCTACACGGTTAAGGAGATATTTGCATGTAAATGCGGCGACGCTGACGTCTCCCCATTCACAAATTCGGCTAGGTCGCAACATTCGCCGACGTAGCCGAATTCGACAGCTCACGCGAGCATGCGCGGAGACGTGTCTTCGCCGCTCCGGCCAATCACAGCGCCGGAGCGGCGCTGTGATTGGCTGCAGCGGCGATACCCGGAAGTAACATTCCGGCTATCGCTGCAGCGATGGATGCGGCTAGAGGAGGGACACAGACGACTTCGGGGGCCCCGATCGAAGGTAAGTGGTACATAATGAGCTAGTATGCTAGTCATACTAGCTCATTATAGCTTTGTCTTGCAGGTTAGTAAAAAAAAAAAAAGATAAAAGGGTTTACAACCACTTTAAAAGGTTAACATTTTTCAACAGGGACTCGGTAGTAAAAAAAAATCTGTTCTAACTCTGTTCTACTTTAACGCATGTAATCCGCAATAGATCTAAAGGCTCGCATACTCCACATTTAATTTTTTTTTTTTTTTTGTAAAATTAATACTTTATTTTATTTTTTTATTTCAGTCTGCTCCAGTCCACATCCTTAGCCAGCAGTGGCCAAAGCAACATTTAACCACCCAAAAGTAAGTGCAAGCTTTGTCTGATAAAGGTCTTCTTGTGTTTGTACAGACTGTAATGAGTTGTGCTTGAAAAGCTGTCCCCTCACAATATATTTAACAGCTTAACAGCTTTTTTTTATTTTTTATACGTGATGAATTAAACAATGCAGTAAAGTGGAACTTAAGTGTGTTTGAGCACCACAAACTGAAAATGCTATTGCATTTATTTTTATTATTCAAATCAAACTCTCATCAATCCACGTCTCAATGCTTTTTGTTGAGAAATCACTTTGAAAAACATCCCTTAGCATTTCTAGCCATGGCCAACTTGGAGTAAGGGCAGATGATTCATGTAGCGTTTGCTTACTGGAATCCATCTGCTCTTTGCTCAGGCAAAAGGACATGCTTACCTGAGACAGCCCCTCCTCCAGATAAGATAAGATAAAATAAAATTGCACACTTATGGGATGTATGACCTCATTTTGGCCTAGGCCAGAAACTAGGCGCGGAGTACAGCCTATCAATGACCTGAAAAGGCTGTGTGCTGTTGTACTAGTGTATACAATGGTGCTATCATAAATGCAACTACAGCATTTGTGCATATGCTAAAAATAGAACTAGCATATGCCTGCAAGCTGTATTCATGTACTTCAAGCGGAATTTCACCCAAAAGGGGGTGTTCCGGTCCCCCTCCTTCACATTTGGCACCTCATAATTTTTTTTTTCTTTTTCGAGAGGTGTTGCGGGTACCTGGTTTTGACAGGTACCCGCTCCCACTTTAGGATAGATTGCGGCGTTGATCCGAGCAGACGTTCGCCCCCCTTCTTCCTTCTCTTGCAACCTTCTGGGACATGTCACAGGTCCCAGAAAGCTGCGGGACCATTCAGATGGCGCAGCATGGCTTGCGCATGTGCAGTGAGCAGCCAGCTGTGAAACGGCTAGCAGTTAGAGCTGGCTGCCCACGGTTGAAATGCCAGCACCGGAGACTAAAGCCGGTGAAGAAACTGGTAGCACGATGACGGCATTCGATTCTGGGACAGGTTTTTTTTTCTTTTTAAAGTGACAACTGCTTTCAGCTATGCTGAAAGGGCTCAGTCGGCTCATGAGCAAGATCCCTTTTAGTTGTGTGATTTTTGTTTTTTGTACATATATGGGTGCTGGAGTGTGTCACACGTAGTCCAGCACACTCGGGTAAAAAGTGCTGCTGCCATTCATTTTTAATGGCACCCCCACTCATCTGGAAACGCAGTGTGTTTTCTTGTGTGGGAAATCGTATAGTGCAGAAGCACTGTGATTTCTGTCCAGATGTGATTTTTAAAAAGGTTCAGGGACCTGTTTCTCTTATCCATGGACTGACACGGCGTCTTATTGACTGTACACGTGGGTTATGTCCCTGCTTGCAGGAGAAGACCTAGGCAGAATGTGAGATGTTATACATATGTTCTAAAAGCCAGAGTTGAGCAGCCCCGCCCAGGGGGCGGTCCCTCCGGACATAACCCACCCCCTGCAGTCAGCAGACCTCCGTGTGTGTGTGTGTGTGTGTGTGTGTGTTTTTTGTTTTTTGTTTTTTGTTTTTTTTCCTGCCTAGCAGAAGAAGTGGCTCTCAAGAGCCAGTCTCCTGGAAGATTTTACTTTTTAATTTTTCTTCCTTTGGGAATTTTTATTTTTGAGACCTTCAATCAACTGTCGGCTGGACAACAGGTTGGGTACACTGGTATCCTCGTAGTCTTCCCTGTCCGACCATCGAGCGTGCTGATTCTCGCCTTGTGTGCGTGAGACTCCATTTACGACATGTCCCATGACTCCAGGGGTGGCCGGGTTGCTTTCATGCTCCCGCGGTCCTCTCAAGATTGAACAGTACCTGACTGTATCTCTCGCGGTGGACCGGTTCGACAGCTACGCAGTACTACTCTGTGATAGGTCTGTCAGAAACACACCAGTGGGTCCCTCAGGGGACGGATAAGTAGTCTCTCCTGCCTGCAGGTGAGTACAAAATGCTGTGTGTGTTTCTCTGTGGGGGATTTTCCCTGTCTCCCCCTGTGTTGTATTGTCACTCTGTCACCATTGCTGCCGCTGTGCTGTGGGGGGGTGCCTGGGGGTCATACTGTCCTGGGGGGGCGCTCATGCTGGTCTGCATATCGCTGGGGGCCTTTTGTGTGATTTTTGGGGCCTGGGTACCGTTTGGCGCTGTGTGTGTGCTGTTTTTAATATTAACTGTTCATGGTGGCCATTTTGCACGGATCGCCTCAGTGAAGTGCGACGGCCATTTTCTTGTAGCCCGCGCGCTTTTCAGCACTAGTTTTGGCCTCTATCGCAGCTGTAACATCGCAAATCTCCTCACAGCTCACTCACGCTGACACAGCGCGGTACAGACAGCGGAACTGAGCGGTCCTGGTCTGGTTTGGTGAGTCCCCTGGGCGCCCCCTCCTCAGTCAGCACAGCCTTTGGGTGGACTTTTTTTTTTTTTTTTTATCTGAGGAGTCTCAGAGAGGGGCAATATGGAGTCAGTGTCACAGCTTCCCCTTACATGTTTGAGGCAACAGGCAGTGCTCCAGCACCTGCGGTCCCTATGGACCAGTTGTCGGCAGTCCTGGAATCTTTTCTGACCAGGAGGGAAGCGGTGTGCGAGCGCAAGGGAACAAAAAAGCCCCTCTCCCCACTTTATCTCCACAAAAAAAAGGGGGGTGCTGCTGATTCGGATATGGGCCTAGCCACTACCGCTCAGGACCCTAGCTCTGAATATTTTGATGGTTTTGAACAGGACATTCCTTGTGAGGAAGACTCCAGTTCTGAGTCGGTAAATGACAGGGCGCTTGTTAGTGAACTCATTGATACGGTGAGGGACACTCTCAAGCTGAATGCTGCGGATGCAGAACCTCAGGCGGACAGTCTCCTTTTTTGGTTCTTTTAAGGCCGGGCCTTCTAAAAAAGGTTTTTCCATATGTACCTTTCTTTGACCAGCTCATTGATAAGGTCTGGGGGAAAAAGCCGCAGAAGACTTTTTTTATGGTCCCGCTGCAATTGTCTATCAGATACCCCTTGAAGATGCCCTACTTTAAAAAGTGGGCTTCTCCCCCAGTGGTCGACCCTCCAGTCGCCCGGTTGAACAAGGCCACCACTCTCCCGATGGAGGGGACTCCTGCATTTTTTTTATCAATAACAATTTTATTTAAAGTTATACCAGATACAGTTTAAGTACATTGGTCTCACAACAAACAGTAAACGCTTTCTCTCCTGGGTTACATGGATGTGAGAATTCCTTAGCGTGTAAGCACTGTACATCTGCTATCTATGCATTTTACTGATCCTATCATTAACTTAAAGTGCTATCAACCAAACCTTCAAACTAATATAGCTATCAGATACACGAGTACGTGGGTCCCATAAGGACTCCTAAAGAAAGGGAAAGAACAAGAAGGAAGAGAAAGAAAAAGGGGGGGTGTAGGGGGTGGGATGTCATCAAGGTGTACCTGGCTCCGGGTTAAACTGTGTTCCTCCCGGCGGTGCCACAACTCCCAGACCATGTTATGCGTGTCCAGACGATCCTGAATCCTCGCCGTCATCCTCTCCATTAATTCTACATCTCTAATTCTGGCGTACAGCGCTCCTTCCTGGGGAGGGGAGCTGCGCTTCCAGTTCAGTGCCACTAAGCAGCGAGCTGCCGTGAGGACATGTCTGGCTAGCTTCTTATATGGGAGTGGGGCCTTCAGAGACATCAGTCCTAGCAGGAAGAATTTAGGGGTAAAGGGAACTTCCGTCTCGCGGAGACGAATCAGTAGGTGAACAGAGTTCCAGTAAGGGGTTATCAGCGGGCACTCCCAATAAATATGATAAAGTGTTCCCTTTGCCCCCATGCATCGCCAGCAGTGATCTGAGCTGGCCGGGTAGATGGCATGGAGAACATCAGGAGTCATGTACCAGAAGTATAGTATCTTGTATATATTTTCTTTGTAAAGCGTGCATAGCGATATTTTTTGGACGCCTGGGTCCATATGACTCTCCATTGTTCCATGGGTATCTCCTCTCCCAGATCCTTCTCCCACTTGATCATGTACTTGTGTTTGCCCATTGAGTCAAAGGGCCTCTTGTTCAATATTTTGTAAATATCTGAGATCAGACCTCTCTGAGCAGAGCCTGCCAGAATAAGGGTTTCAAAAGGGGTAGGTGGGGAGAATTGCAAGGTTGGAGCAAAAGTTAAGGCATAGTGACGGATCTGGGGATACCCGTAGAAAGCCTGCTTAGGAAGGCCATATTGGGATTGCAGATCTGCAAAGGGACGCAGTTTACGGGTGCAAGGGTCTATCAAATTTCCATAATGAAAAAGATTTCTCATAGTCCAAGGGGAGGACATTTGGTGGGTTAAGCTATCTGGCAGTTCGGGGTTGCAAGCAAATGAGGTCGGGAGCGAGTTGTCGTGTCAGTTTGCACCATAGCCACCTGAGCTGTGCCATCGGGCCCAGCAATCTTGCAGGTTCTACCTCCGTGTTAACCTTCTATGGAGTGCTGTTTGGGTGTATCGGGGCTAACCATAATTTCTTTATCTCGGTCCATTTATTGTAAGAGCGGAGTGTGTACCAAGAAGTTATCGCCCTCAGTTGTGCCGCCTGGTAGTACTTAAAAAGGTTAGGGAAGGCCAGGCCTCCGTCCGACCTAGCCGCTTGCAGTACAGAACGTGGGATTCTATGCCTCCCGTAGATCCAGGTGAATTGTAGTAGGTCAGCTTGTAAGTGTTTCAGTTGGCCATAGGGGAGGGGGATGGGTAGGGTCTGAAAAAGATATAATAATTTCGGGAGGATCGATATCTTCACAGATGCGATCCTTCCGAGTAGCGAGATGTGGTGTTTTTTCCATTGTTGGAGTAGGGACCTGATATTGTGAAAAAGAGGGGGGAGGTTTTCCTGGTAGAGGGTAGAGTATTGCGGGGTGATATTAGTTCCTAGGTACGTTTAGGGCGGTAGATTTCCAGCTATAGGGGAAATTGGCTTTCAGGTGCGCCAACTCCCCCTCTGGTGTGTTGATTGGGAGAGCCTCCGACTTGGAGGAATTAATTTTATATCCCGATAGAGCCCCATAGCGATCTAGTTCCGCGTGAAGAATTGGAAGGGAGGTTCTGGGTTGGATTAATGAAAGAATGTCATCTGCGAACAGGGAGATTTTAAACTCCCTGTCCCGTACCATTCTGCCCTTAATGTCCGGGTTATTGCGAATTGTTGCAGCTAGGGGTTCAACACAGTGCAAAGAGCAGGGGCGAGAGCGGACACCCCTGTCTGGTGCCATTCTGCACCGGTAGTGGAGCGGACAGGGCGAAGGGGGTCCTGACCTGGGAAGAAGGGTTCGAGTATAGATGTTGTATGGCTCTATAAAAGGGTCCCCTAAATCCTACATGGCGGAGTGTGGCGAACAGAAGGGCCACCCCAGGCGATCAAACGCTTTTTCTCTTATCATCCATGGACCGACACGGCGGCTCTTAATCACTGAACGTGTGGGTATATGTCCCTGCTTGCAGGAGAAGACCTAGGCAGAATTTTGAATGTTAAAACATTCTAGAACAAACCAGAGCGGACATTACCCTCCCACCTGCAGCTAGCAGACCTCAGTTTTTTTCTGCCTAGCAGAAGGAGAAGACGTGGCTCTCTCAGGAGCCAGTCTCCTGGAAGATTTTACTTTTGAATTTTATTCCTTTGGGAATTTTATTTTATTTTTGAGACCTTCAATCAACTGTCGGCTGGGCAACAGGTTGGGTACACTAGTATCCTCGTAGTCTTCCCTGTCCGACCATCGAGCGTGCTGATCCTCGCCTTGTGTGCGTGAGACTCAGTTCACGACATACCCCATGGCTCCAGGGGTGGCCGGGTTGCTTTCATGCTCACGCGGTCCACTCAAGATCGAACAGTACCTACTGTATCTTTCGCGGTGGACCGGGCCGACAGCTACGCAGTACGACTCTGTGATAGGTCTGTCTGAAACAAGCCAGTGAGTCCCTCTATTGGCACCGAGGGTGTTCTCCAAGGTGCTTGCGGGACGGGTAAGTAGTCTCTCATGCTGCAAGGTGAGTACATGCTGGCTGTGTTTCTGTGTGTGGGGGGTTCTCCCTGTCTCCCCCCTGTTATGCTGCACCCTGTTCTGCTGCTGCGCTGTGTGGGGATGCTTGGGGGGTCACTCTGCCCGGGGGGGGGCGCTCCATGTCTGTTAATGTGTTTTGGAAAGTGTTCTGGGGGAATGTGTGCTGTTTTTTTGTGCGCCATTGGCGCGGTGTTTTAAATTTAAAAAGTGCGCCATCGGCGGCTCAAATCAGTTATACAGGCGCCCGGCCATTTTCTTGTAGCTGCGGCGCTTTCAGTTTCGTTTTCGGCCTCTAGTGGCGCTGCGGAACGGCGCGAACTCCACATCTCCTCATAGATTTTTCACTCTCCTCAGGCTTGCGCTACAGCGCGGTTCATACAGCGGTACCGAGCGGTCCCTAGGGTGGTGAGTACTCCGGGTATCCCCTCCTCAGCCCCAGCATAGCCAGTGGGTGGGCTGTATTATTCACTGTAATGGTGAATAAGGTCTCAGAGGGTGGCAACATGGAATCTGGTTCACCTGTTTTCTTCACACTTGTTAGAGACAACTGGCAGTGCTCCTGCACCTGCGGTCCTTATGGACCAGTTGTCTGCAGACCTGGAATCATTCTGACCAGGAGGGAAGCAGTGTGTGAGCGCAAGGGAGCAAATAAGCCCCTCTCCCCACTTTTTATTTAAAAAAAAAAAAGGGTGGGTGTGCGCTGATTCAGATATGGGCCTAGCCACTACCGCTCAGGACCCTATCTCTGTATATATTTGATGGTTTTGAACAGGACATTCCTTGCAAGGAAAACTCCAGTTCTGTGTCAGTAAATGACAGGGCGCTTGTTAGTGAACTCATTGCTGCTGGGAGGGACACTCACAAGCTAAATGCTGCGGATGCAGAACCTCAGGCAGACAGTCTCCTCTGGTTCCTTAGGGCCGGGCCTTCAAAAATGTTTTTTTTCCATATGTACCTTTCTTTGACCAGCTCATTGATGAGGTCTGGGGAAAAAGCCGCAGAAGACTTTTATGGTCACGTGGCGTTTTCCTATCAGATACCCCTTTTAAGATGCCCTACTTAAAATATGGGCTTCTTCCCCAGTGGTCAACCCTCCAGTCGCCCGGTTGAACAAGACCACCACTCTCCCGATGGAGGGGACTCCTGCATTTAAGGACCCCACTGACAGGAGGTCAGAAGTGGTGAGCAGAGCCATGTTTGCCTTGTTGGGGTCCGCCCTACGGCCTGTGGTAGCGGCGACCCTTGTGTCTCAGACACTTACGGGTTGGGCAAAAATGTTTGCACCAAACTGTACAGGAGCATAATCTTCCTCCAGACACTATTGCTCTGGCCCACCTAATGGTGCAGGGCTCCACGTTAGACGCGGCCCCTTATATCTCAGGGCCTCTGTCTTGGCGGTGGTATTGCATTGTCTGATTTGGTTGAAATGCTGGTCTGCTGACCTAGCTTCTAAAAAGCCTCTGACGGATCTACCATTTAAAGGTGGTAGGATTTTCGGTGCTGCGCTGGATGACATCATCAAGGATGTCACGGGAGGTAAACGCACTCTTCTTCCTCAGGCTAGCAAGGGTAAGGAGGCCGCTGTAAGCAGGGTCCTTCCTTTCCAGCAAAAAGTTTTTTTTCCGTCAGTCAACGGGGAGGCCCTCCCAGACTGACAGCGGTGCGGCTGGTGGACACAAGCGCCCCTGGGTGCGTAAGCCGAACAAGCCGGCTCCCCTAGCCCGCCTCCGCATGAAGTCTTGCCCCCACCCGACTCTGGGGTAGGGGGGAAGACTTTGCAGGTTCACGGATCGGTGGACCTCCCGGATCTCCTACCGGTGGGTGGGCGAGGTGATCACCTCAGGTTACAGGATAGGTTTCCCTTCCTGGTCCCAGACAGATTCTTCCCTCGAATCTTCCTCTCCTTCCTACCCGTCGGGCAGCCCTATGGGGCCTATTCAGGACCGGAGTGATTGTGCCGGTTCCGTCACAGGAGAGGTTTCAGGGATTCTACTCAAATTCGTTTGTCGTCCCAAAAAAGGGGACGGGGTTCGGCCCATCGTGGACCTCCAGGTCCTGAATGCCTTTTGTGAAGGTGCAAACGTTCCACATGGAATCCATTCGCATCAGTACACTCCGTCAAGGGGATTTTCTGGCGACCTTGGACATCAAGGACGCCTACTTGCATGTTCCGATCTGCGCAAGTCACCAGAAGTTTCTGCGCTTGCGATCGGCGAAGTCCACTATCAATTTGTGGCTCTTCCTTTTGGCCTAGCCTCAGCACCGAGGGTGTTCACCAAGGGGCTTGTGCCAGTTCTAGCTTGCTGAGACAGCGAGGCATTGCTGTCGGGGGCTATCTCGATCTTCTTCTCGGAGCAGGAAATGGCTCAGAATTGGAAGACCATGTGACTATCGTCAGTCAGACCCTCAGGGACTTCGGGTGGCTCCTAAACATTCAGGAGTCGGTCCTGGTCCCGTCTCATGGTCTGGAGTATCTCGAGTCTGATTCTGGACTCCTTGGAGGCAAAGGTATTCCTACCTCCAGGGAAGCTACTGACACTTCAGTCTGCAGTGCGGGTGCTGACATCCCAAAAAATGGTTGTTGGGTGGGGGACACTTGTAAAAACAATTAATGTCCCCTTCCATCAAGGCGTTTGGTTCCATTATTCAATAGAGCCAGGTTATCTTCAAAAAGGTTCTTTTATTCTTAAAAAGACAATGCTTACATAATGACAGCTGGTAACACATGGTAAGTTTGTAGCTTCAGAAGGGGGAATGAGGTGACAGATCGTAGGATGGTATATCTTCGAGCAGGGTCCCTTGACCTTCCATAGCGAAGGATCACTTCTCCCGACAGTTCTCCAGGGCCCCATCGCCCGACATTCCCTCCCTCATGTTCAAAACCCTTGGGTAGATATACTGTTTAATAATGTTATGTCAGCATTATTTACATTTAGCATCGCTCCAAGGAAGGTATCATTAACTGTCCTAGGGAAGTAACACCCACTTGTGTATATTTAGTAACATAACTCCACCCATTATCCTGACATAGTTCCTTAGAATAGATATTACATACACAGCAAATGTCCTTTTGTCTGTCCTCAGCAACCTTCAAATTTAACATGTTTCAATAAAGAGTACAGAAACCTTTATCACTTAAAATAGTAATAAATTCAATATCTAACAATTCCCCCTCAATGCACTATTATTAAAAAACAAAATAAGTGCATTCATCTTAAATAATAAATGTTTCTGATCCTCTTTTTTCCAATACATACAATACAATAAACATTCATACAATTTAGTGTTTCAGATATTGTACATAAGCTTTTTCCAAAACTCTGAGATATTCCTGTGAAATATTTAACCATTTCATTCCATCAAGAAACTATAAATTATTATATTATTTATTAATTTTAATTTATTCTCCATCTAAACTATGTAATATTAAAAATTTTCTTCCTTTACCTTCATAGATTTTTCTTCTTATAACTTTAACCATATCACATAGCTATTTTAACATAAAGGAGAAATTAATATCTTTGATATATTAAATTATATTGTTTTGTAATATAAATTATTAATTAATTAATAAATAACATTTCTTCCAGTCTTTGAAATTTCAATAACCAAATAATTTCTTCAATATAAGTTTTTATACATTATCCTTGACACTGAACAATTATAAACATAATACGTAATCTACTCGTCTGTTGATACACAAAAACATAACTTTCCCATTATTTGATTGTCATATTTTTTTATATATTCTATTTATCTTTCTCTTTATTTTTATATTTATCTTTCTATTTATCTATCCATGACCAACAAGCAACTTTTTCCATTTTCTTTTTTACAACGTTTCATATTATTTAATTCAACAGTAACTCTGTTTAGACACATTAAGATTATTTTCTTCCACACAAGCCTGTATGTACTCTAACTATATTAATACTTCAAATGTACACTTTATTGTACATTCTTGTAATAACAAACTATCCATACAACTTTTCCAAGTTATGTGTTCTATAAAAATGAATACAAAAAATAATAATTGTATGTGAAATAATTCTGTGTGTATTAATATGTATTCCTATAAAAGATTTAAAAACCAAAAAATATCAACTATTATGTAAACTAAGGTAGTATCATTACTATTAGTTATTACTGTGATATCAATCTTTCATGATCTACTAAACTAACAAAGATTGTGTAGGAGAAAGTATCAGATTTCAATGTCAACATAGAGTCAACTATTTTTTCTGTATTTCAAAACATTCCTATACTAAAATTACATCCTAACTCCCCCTCACATAATGATCGACCGATCAATATGTCGTTTTTTTTTTTTGCAAGACCATATGAATGAATCATTGAAGTTCATCCAAAAATGATACATAATTTTGAAAAAACAAGAAAATAATAACAAATTTAGCTGTGCTTGTGTCATGGTCATGTAAAAAATTCATAGAATAGAATAATTTCATTAATCAATATAAACTATTTTAGACTCATAATCCTTTCTGTGTTTACCCATTTTACTCTTATTTTTATTTTTACCAATTATTATTTTGAAACAAAAATAATTTTAATCCCTATTACCTTAAAAATAATAAAATAATCTTCCCAATTGATATCTCAGTTTGCAACTCTATTGGCATCCCTGGTACCTTCAGATCTATAATTCTTAATCATAACTTTAGCTACTGGAATAAATCACTAAACATACTCATGAGAAGTAAAAATCTCATTCAAAACATCATTTCTATTTAAATTTAGCAAAGGCCTAGCCATGTTTTGTGAACAAACTTCTGAAATTCCTATACCTGTACTTTTTTCCTATACAACAGATTGTAAATAACTTGGTATGCTAATTTCAAAAGACATAGAAGAACAGACATTCTTCATCCTGTCATTAACTCCTTATGTTCAGAAAATACTAAAGTTTTTTTAACAGAAAAGTTTTTTATTTTTTTAAAAAGACAAACACACATACACCGAAATGACAGTACATTAAGGGTAACATTTGCATTTTGACCTCAATACATCTTAGCAGGCAGCATAGCCCATAGAATTAACAACGAAGGGGAAGAGGACTCGTGAGAGCAACACCAGTGGGAGAAGTTATTCAAGCAAGGGAGAACATCAGTGCGCCTTCGTGCTGGTGGTCGTCCCCTCCACCCAAGGCCAAGGGAAGAGCCAGGGGGAATCCAGTGGATAGAGGGCGATGGAAGGGGAGGGGGGGGAGGATAAAGACAGGGAGGGGAGCAGAGGGGAGAGGCCAGGCAGCCCCATCAAGGTGAACAGGGGAGATCGCCCCTGAGTGGGAGGGAGTCTCAGTCAGACGTGTCGGCCCAGCCCGACCAGACCTTCCCAAATTTGGCAGGACAGTTCCTACTCTCATAGGTTAACCTATACAGAGGGAGTACCTTAGCGATAGCCTCAAGCCAGGATGATTTAGTAGGGAGCTCCGGTCTCCTCCGGAGCAGGATTTCCCTCCTTGCATAGAAGAGGGCAAAAGTTATACATAGCTTAACGTATCGGTCGCCCTCAACCTCACCCAGGTAGCTGAGGAGGAACACTCTCGGATCCAGCGGGACCTCAACGATCCGAGAGCTCCTCCGCCACCTCTCGCCAGTAGGGAGCCAGTCCGGGGCAGGTCCAGACCATATGGAAAAAGGAACCCGGCGACACCAGACACCTGGTGCACAACGGACTCCTGGAAGGATAAATCCTGGCCAGCCTAACCGGGGTATAGTACGCCCTATGAAGGAACTTCAGTTGCATGAACCTATCCCTAGAGGCGATCATAGAGGGCAAGTACGAAGAGACACAGTCCTCCCAGGTCTCCTCGTCTAGGTCGGGAATGTCCGCGGTTCATTTAGCCAGCACCTCAGTCGTGTCCGTGTCATAAGCCACCGTGAGTCGGAGGTAAAGGGAGGAGAGAGGCCTCCCGATCACCCCCGAGATCAGTAGACGCTCGATCGGGTCTGAGTCTAGGGTCACCGGGTCAGGGAACTGAGATGTAAGGGCATGTCGTAGCTGGCAATAACGAAAGCTCAGGGAGGCGGGGAGGCGGTATGCGCTAGACAGGTCTCTGAAGGACTGGATCCCTCCTCCCGGCATCACATGCCGGAGGGTGAGGATGCCCCGCCGAGCCCATACCACCGGATCCGGGACCGAGTCGAGATGAGGGAGGAGGGGATTCCCCCACAGGGGGGTATACGGGGATAAGGTACCGGCTTTGGCATATTTCGCCCTAGCGGACTTCCAAACCCGGATGACTGTAGTCATTGGCCCCGTGACCGAGGAGTGTGCCTTCGTACCCCGAAAGACCAGATTTGACAGGGCCGCGTAGGATCCCTGGACCGCCGCCTCGAGCGTGACCGCCGGGTTCTGCCGTGGCTGGGAAAACCACCACCGAACCGTGACAAGGACCGCCGCCCAGTAGTATGCTAGAAAGTTCGGTAGGGCCAGTCCACCCCTCGAGAGTGGGAGGTAGAGGAAGCGTTTCGCCACGCGGGAGGGGGCGCCCAGCCCAGATAAAGGTCATGACTATACTATCAAGCTTCCGAAAGAAGGACCTGGGGATGGGGACGGGGGTCTGTCTGAAAAAATATAATAGTTTAGGTAAATATATCATTTTGATAATATTCCCACGTCCCACCGGCGAGAGGGGGAGGGAACGCCACACCGCGCATCTCTTAGTGAGTTGCTCCAGTACCGGGAGGACATTCCTTGTCAGGTAGCCTTTCGACTCTAACCCAACATGCACACCAAGATAAGTGAATTTGTCTACCCAGATCAGGGGCGTGTTAGAGTCTGTACGGGCCAATGTCGGGTGGCGCGGGAACAGGACTGATTTTGTCCCAGTTTATTCGGATTCCCGAAAACCGGCCGAAGGTGTCAAAGTGAACTAATGCATTGCGCAGGGAACCCGCTGCGTCCGCAAGATACAACAGCGTATCGTCTGCATAGAGCGACAGCTTCTCCTCCAGGGGACCCACCCGCACACCCCGAACCCCCGGATCCCGCCGGATAAGGGCAGCTAACGGCTCCAGGGCCAAAGCAAATAAGGCCGGGGAGAGCGGACAGCCCTGTCTGGTCCCCCTCTCCAAAGGAAAGGAGGCCGACAGGGCCCCGTTGGTGCGGACACGGGCCCCGGGCCGGGAGTAGAGCATCCGTATCCAGGAAAGAAACCGAGGGCCAAAACCGAAGTGGGAGAGAACCGCCCACAGGTAGCCCCACTCGACCGAGTCGAAGGCCTTTTCGCGTCGAGTGAGGCCACCACCCCGGGGGCCTCAGGGCCCGCAACCGCGATGTGAGTGTGTAAGCGTCTAAGGTTGATGTCTGTACCCCTTCCCGGCATAAAGCCCGTCTGGTCCGAGTGGACCAGGGCTGTGATGACGGTGTTCAGCCGATTGGCGAGAATCTTAGCCAGGATCTTGGCATCTACATTGAGGAGGGATATGGGTCGGTACGACGAACAAAGAGTGGGATCCTTACCTGGTTTGGGGATAACCACGATCACCGCGTCGTTCATGGAATCCGGGAGGGAGCCAGACAGAGGCATGGTCAAAAAGTGATTGTAACCTAGGGGCCAGTTCCTCCATGTAGGCTTTGTAAAAGTCTACCGGGAACCCGTCCGGGCCCGGGGACTTGCCGACCTGCATCATTTTGAGTGCCACCCTTATCTCCTCCAGCTGGATGGGGGCATCCAGCTTGCGCGCAGAGGAAGGCGTAAGGACGGGGACATCTACCTCGCCGAGGTAGGCCGCCAAGTCCGCTGACTCATATGCCACCCTGGAGCTATATAAGCTTTGACAAAATACGGCAAAGCTTAGGTTAATTTCCGACGGGGTAGAACGGAGGGACCCGTCCGAGTCCCTGATCTGTGCAATGGTAGAGGGTCCCGATTGCTCCTTAGACAACCAGGCCAGGAGCTTCCCCGCTCTCTCCCCCTGCTCAAATATACGCTGGGACTGATGGAGCAGTTTCTTCTGGGTCAAAGCAGATCGCAGAAGAAGGGCCTGCTGTGTCAAGGACTTTAAGCGAGAGTAGTGCCGGGGGTCACGGGTCCTAACATATAGAGCCCTCCTGTCTAGGAGCCTCGTCCTCTACCCCAATTAGCTCGGCCCTGCGCTCCCTCCTCACCCCAGCTATGATCGATTGGTATTGGCCACGGGAGGAGGCCTTAAAGGCGTCCCACACCGTGGTTTCGGGGGCCGAGCCCGGGTTGGTCGTCCAGTAATCTCTCAACGTCTCCCCAAACCTTGGCTCCACGTCCGGATCTGACACCCAGTACCTAGAGAGTCTCCAGAGATTTTCAGTCCGGTCGGTCGTGGCCGTAAGGGACAGAAGGAGAGGGGCGTGGTCTGAGATCCCCCTGGGGAGAACAACAACGTCCCGGACCCTGGGCAGGACAGGCGCCCCCACATAGGCCAAGTCAATCCGGGAGAACGACCTGTGGGTGGCTGAGTGGCAGGTGAAGGCACGAGATTTTGGGTGCCTCCACCGCCAAACATCTGTGAGTGCAAAGGTGTCAGCCCACTCCGCCAGCCCCTGGCGGGTAGAGCCCGCCGGGGTAAACCTGTCCATGTCCGCGTCCGGGACGAGGTTGAAGTCACCCATGAGGACCACGTTATCACAGGAAAACTGCGCCAGTCTGGCCAAGATAGTACCCAGGACCCCCAGGGAAGCCGGAGGCGGCAAATATAGGCCCACCAGAACCCATGGAAGATTATAAATCAGAGCATGTATCAACACAAATCTACCACCTGGATCCAGAACCAGGTCCAGTAGTTTAAAGGGCAGAGATTTATGAATCAAAACACTGACCCCCCTTGCATAGTTAGAATACGTGGAGTGGTAGTGGTGGGCCACCCACGGTTTCTTAAGGCTTAAGAGTCTTGCTTCCCACCAAATGCGTCTCCTGTAACACACAGACTTGGGGATTGTATTTCTTAATAAATTGAAATACCAGGGAACGTTTAACGGGGGAGTTTAAGCCTCGTGTTTTACTCCAGGAGAGAATATCAAGAGTAGCCATACCCGCCCGTGAGGGATAGGACAGGAGGAGTAGTAGGGTCTAGAGGATCCAGACCAGTCCCCACGGCCGGAATACAGCCGAAGGGAGAGTCAGATCCCCCGCCAGTGGAGGTAACAAAATAATGAGCAGTACTGTCATGTAGTATATAACATAGGAACAAAAACATAACCGGGCGCCAACAGGGCCACCCAACCCCCCCCCACCCCACCCCCCCCCCAGAACGCGGAGGAGAGTCTGTTTCCCAAAACCAACCCCAGCCTTCAGGCTGGACATGAAGGCAGTGAACAAGCGGCTATTCGCCCTTGTATAACCGAACAGTCAGTTAAATCCGTATATCCATGGAAGGATAATGGTTTGTGTGGAACACCCGGAGCCCCGGGGGCGCAGGTCTTGAAGAACGTGGTTTCAGCAGCCCAACCAGGAACAGTCAACAACAGAAGGGTGCAAGAGCTCTCTGTAGGGATGGGCCCCACCACCTCCAGGATGGTTGGAGAGAAGGAGGGCAGGAGGGGGGAGGAGAAGGCCCACACAGCGAGGATCCGAAGTGGGGGACGGGGGGGACGGTGGAACGAAGGACCAATGCCCCCTCCCCCCCCAGACCGGCCAGACACATTAAGGGGCAGGAGTTCACAGTTCATGGTGCCGGAGGGGAGGGGGGGGCACCCACAGTCCACAATCCGGGGGCTTTACCCCCCAAGTCAGCAGCAGAGTGGGCCAAACCAGGTAGGACCCCCCAGGATGACCCACAATAGGGGAACCAGGACAAAATTCACCCCGGACCGTCCCCCCATCAACATCCCAGAGAGCTTACTCACAGTCGGGCAGCATTGAGGAGATTCTGATCCCGTCAGCGCGGCAGTGTCTCGGCCCAGGCCACTGCGTCCCTCGGGGATGTGAAGAGTTGCACCCGTTCGCCATCTTGTACCCGCAGCTTTGCTGGAAAAAGCATGCTGTATTTGATCCCACGATCCCTCAGCATGGCGCGGGCCTGATCGAATGATTTGCGCTGGCGCTGCGTCTCCACCGAATAATCCGGGAATACTAGGAGTCTGGCATTTTGAAACTTCATCTCACCTTGAAGACGGGCTTCCCGGAGGACCGTGTCTCTGTCCCTATAATGGAGGAGCTTAAAGATGAAGGTGCGCGGCGGGGCTCCCTGCGGTCCCTTGGTTGCTGGAATACGGTGAGCTCTTTCAATAGAGAAATGAGGAGAGAACCGGGCCGCGGGAAGGAGGGTTGGCAGCAGCTGTTCCATGAAGGTGACCGGGTCTGTGCCTTCCGCCCCCTCCGGCAGACCCAGCACCCGCAAATTGTTGCGGCGATTACGGTTCTCGGCATCTTCTGCTCTGTGCTCGAGTGCCTTGACCCTGATCTTCAGGGACTGGAGATCTGCATGGTGTCCCCTCTGGGCGTCCTCCACGTCAGAGACCCGTCTCTCCGCTTCCGACACCCGGTCCCTGAACGAATCCAGGTCTCTACATATCAGGGCAGTCTCCTCCTGGACATGGCCAATCTTTACCGTCAGGGTAGACTGGCAGGTTGTTATGGCCAGCATGAGGGCTTCAAATGCCGAGGAGCCTGCCTGTATAACTCCGTCCGGCGGGGCGTCCATCTGAGCCGCCATGTGGAAGGCGGAGGGGGGAGGCTTGGGCCCAGGCTTCGGCGGAGTGGCTGCAGCGGCGGTGTTTCGGCGCTCCTGGCTCCCGGTCTTGTTGCGGCGCATTCCCTAGGGCACAAGGCGGTGGAAGATGCCGGATTAAGCCGTGTTCCACAGCAGGATGAGTATAAGGACGGATGTTAGAGCGGGAGCTCAGCCACTAGACGTCCGCTCCCGTCGCCATCTTGGACACGCCCCCGACCGAGGGAATTCCGGTGATCCTCATTGCTCCGGATTGGCCTCAGCTTCACTGGTACGCCGATCTGGTACGTCTCGGCCATTCCCTGGCGGTTGCCAATAAGGGAGGACTTTCTGTCTCAAAGTCCTATATTTCATCCTGCCTTTACAGTCTCTGGCCTTAACGGCATGGCTGTTGAAAGCCAGGTGTTGAGAGACCGAGGTCTCTCGGACTCGGTCATTTCGTCCATATTAAGGGCACAGAAGTCTTCTTCCAGAATGATCTATCTCCATACCTGGAAAGCTTACATCGCCATGTGCGAAGAGCTGGACTGACATCCTCGGACGTATCCGTCCCTAGAATCCTGTGTTTTCTGCTGCATGGAGTGGCCCAAAGGCTCGTTTTGAGTATCGTTAAGGGTCAGATTTCGGCCTTGGCCATCTTCTTTCGGCGACCACTAGTGGGTCATTCCTTGGTTAGCACCCTTGTGCAGGGGGTTTGCCATGTGCTCCCTCCTGTCAAGTCTCCTCTCCCCCCATGGGATCGGAATTGGTACTCTCGGTTCTCCAGGAACCTCCTTTTAAGAATATCAGGGATATTCCCTGTAACGGGAAGGCCCGGGGAACTCAGAATCGCTTAGAAAGTATGAGATACCCTTGCTTCCAATGCCTCTTATGTGTCAACCACCCTGTGTCTCTATTAGGGGCACAGGGTGAATGAAAACCCCAATATGGTCTATGATAGCCATATTCAATGCTGCACATACATTGTATCTAGATTGGATGTGTACTGTGAGGGGGGGGGGGGTTGTGTAATCATTGCTGTGAGGAGTTAAGGTGATTTGCATTCTATTGTCTATTATGAATTAAGTATGCTACTGTGACGATGTGGATTGGAGCTGGTCGACCGTCTGGCTGCATATTATGGGATGTTGAAGTGTCTCCTGTGAGGAGGGGGGGAATCACCCCTCCTGCTAGGACTGTTTACTGAAGGAGAAGTTTTGAACACACCTGACCTGTATCACCATTGTCATTGGACAGTTTAACCCGCCCTGTTCCCCAAGGATGGGAGGGAAGGGTTTTGAAGAGAAATGTGTTAATATGTGTTTTGAAAATAAAGGCATTCCCTGTTTTGGAACTTGAAATACAGAGCGTTGTCTCGTATCTCTGGAAGGATTAATCCTATGGGAAGTGGTCGCCTGGCTGTGGAGGGTCGATAGTGGTTGTGTGTTCAGAGAGGGAATATTCAAAACGGCGTTAACCCCTTTCATATTGGGGGGTGTCATTACATGTGTGACAGGAGGGTCACTTTGGACACAGGGTGAGCCAGGAAATAATGGACATTAAGAAATATATCTTGGGCTACCTAAAATGGGTCTGTAATATTTATCCACCATATCCCCAAGGATATCTGTAAAGGACTATTTACTGTTTCTGAACTCAACAGGTTAATTGAGAGATACTGATGTGTTCAGCCTCAATCACCTGTCTGCAGTGTAATGCTAATCCCAGCTTCTAAAAAGACCTGTTTATTGTTTGTGGTGATTTACATTCTATTGTCCATTGTGGTTTGGGGGAATTAAGCCTATAATTATAGGTTGTGGAACTAGCAGCAGATGGGTTAATTGAAGAGATGTTGATGAATCACCTGCATACTTGTGTGTATTGGGTCTGTTATGTTGTGGGTGGAGCTGGACCATTGTTCATTTTAGGTTAATGCAGTATTGGATGGTTAAAAAAGTTACAATGTTTTTTCTCAAAGTCATTCGATGCTAGGAAGATACAGAGTGCGTCTCGTTCTTCCAGAAGGATTAATTCCTATGGGAAGTGGTCGTCTGGCTGTGGAGGATCGACAGGGAATTTATGCATAGGAGAGGGAAGGGATCTAAACGGCGTTACCCCCTTTCGTATTTGGGGTGCTGTTACATTGGTTGGCAGCAGTGGGATTTTCCCTCCAGTTCCTTGGACACTCCAAGCCACCACAGTGAATGACCAGCTATGCAGCCTGCAGGAAAGCCACACTGAAGGACCTACTTGAGAGCCGTGGAGGGATCAGTAGGACAAAGAACGGGGCCACCTTGATCAGGGAGCTGGCCGAGATGGATCAGAGGGATGGTGAGGCAGGACCCCGGTCAGTTGAAGACTTGTTTCAGCAACGAGTTTGACAGCGGTTGGCATTGTACGGTGCTAGCCCATCAGAGACCGCCATACAGGAAGCCATTAGAGAAATTCGAGCGGCAGGATGAGTGGCAACATGAGCAGAGAATGGCGGAAATACGGCAATCGGAGACAACACCTAAAAGAAGCAGCACCAACTGAAAGGAGAGGAGAGATACAGATACCAGCCGACATGGAAAGGAATTCAGAAGGAGGTTGCGAGAGATGCAGATACAGCATAGAGGACCAGTATCAGAGGAGGTCCTGCTGGGATGGTCTGATTCAATCCGCTGCGAACTCTGGAAGAAAGTGCTAGCTCTCGAGCAGCAACACCAGGGAAAAGTTCTCCCCTCCATCCATGTAAGGTACTGGTCGCAGTATGAAGTACGAATGCTGTTATTGGGGGAACAACCGAAGCAGGAGTGGACAGCTGAGTTAAGCAGGTTGATCCGGGCAGAGATGCGGTTGGACGAGAGCTACAGAGCCCTCCGGTGGTATGTAGCCCAAGAGTGCCAGTGGTCAGCGGATGACAGCCCCACGGAAGGCTTTGACTATAATGGCCTGGGATTGTTGTATTGGAGGCTGTCCGAGGACCCTGACTTTGGAAGTGATCGGGAGTGGCGTTTGGAGGAAATAATGGAGCACAGAGAGCAAAGACTGAATGTCTCGAAGGGCACTGGGCACAGGAAGATTTGTAGTTTCTGGCCGTTCAGGAATGGGAGCTGGAGATTGCCTACAAACAGCTGCTAGACTATGCTCAGCAGCAGGGTGGGGCTCCCTTTGCCTGGGACTATCAGGAAATACCAGTTGACAACTATGAAATCCTGGCTGAAGAATCGGCAGTGGAAAATCTGAAGATTGCCATCCCTAAAGCCGAAGGGGATGATATGGAGTTCCAGGGAGCTAGCCTGGCTGAAGAATCGGCAGTGGAAAATCTGAAGATTGCCATCCCTAAAGCTGAAGTGGATGATATGGAGTTCCAGGGAGCTAGGGCAGTTGGCTCATCTTCCCAGCTACAGATTACAGAAGGTATGGACTTAAGGGGACTGTTCAGAGGATGTTATGGATTATGCATTGCCTGGCCAAGCACTGGCAGCAGGACAGAGTACTGCAGACCCTGCTCTACACCCGTGGCAGTTTTGGAGGCCCGAGATGAGAAGGTGATGGTTCCTCTTTCCCAGGGGATTTCAGAGATGCAGGGGGAGAAGCAGCCCTTTTCCCTCCCCAACAGTTAGCCAGAGCAGATGGGGTGGAGTCCCCAGCAGAAGTGCTGGCAACAGGGCAGAGTGCTAGCAACCTCTGCCCAGCACCGGAAACAACTGTGGAGTTTCAGGGAGCCGGGGCAGTTGGCCCATCTCTCCAGCAACAAGCTGAGGTGGTAAAGCTTTTACCCCCAGCTGAATCACTGGCAGCAGGGCAGAATGCTACTGGCCGCTGCACACAACTGCCACTTGAGCGGATATCGGTGGATGGGACTACAGTCTCCACTCACAGCAACCCAGCGGAAGAGCTGGCAACAGAGCAGAGTGTCGCGGGCCTCTGCTCTCCACTAACAGAAGAGGGAGTTCCTGTGGTACTGGATGGGACTTCGGTCCTCACTGACACAACCCCAGAAAATGGTGTGACACTGGGACAGGAGGATGTCAGCCTTGCTTTGCAAGCACTGGGGGATTTTCACCTACCACAAGTGGATGGGACTTCGGTCTCCACTTGTGTACCTCGGGGATGCTGGGCAGTCGGCCCAGATCCCCAGCGGCATGAAAGACTGAGCCCAGTCACCCTGTCTTCTCCCCAGCGGCGGGTATGTTCTCTGAGAGAGGCAGAGGTTGGCTGGGTAAGTGATGCTCTGTTTGGAGCAATTTATTTGCGGTACGGTGTGGATACCGGCATTGGAGGAATGGACCTATGGACTAACTACGGAGTCAACCCGTCTGGGGTCACCTCCTTTGTTAGTCTCCTGCCGAAAGGGGAGATGTGTGACAGGAGGGTCACTTTGGACACAGGGTGAGCCAGGAAATAATGGACATTAAGAAATATATCTTGGGCTACCTAAAATGGGTCTGTAATATTTATCCACCATATCCCCAAGGATATCTGTAAAGGACTATTTACTGTTTCTGAACTCAACAGGTTAATTGAGAGATACTGATGTGTTCAGCCTCAATCACCTGTCTGCAGTGTAATGCTAATCCCAGCTTCTAAAAAGACCTGTTCATTGTTTGTGGTGATTTACATTCTATTGTCCATTGTGGTTTGGGGGAATTAGGCCTATAATTATAGGTTGTGGAACTAGCAGCAGACGGGTTAATTGAAGAGATGTTGATGAATCACCTGCATACTTGTGTGTATTGGGTCTGTTATGTTGTGGGTGGAGCTGGACCATTATTCATTTTAGGTTAATGCAGTATTGGATGGTTATAAAAGTTACAATGTTTTTCTCAATAAAGTCATTCGATGCTAGGAAGATACAGAGTGCGTCTCGTTCTTCCAGAAGGATTATTCCTATGGGAAGTGGTCGTCTGGCTGTGGAGGATCGACGGGGAATTTGTGTCCAGGAGAGGGAAGGGATCTAAACGACGTTACCCCCTTTCGTATTTAGGGTGCTGTTACATTCCCCTCTTGACTTTGTCTCAGAAGGTGGCCCTTTTAGTGGCAATCACTTCGGTTAGACGAGTGTCTGAGTTGGCGAGCTTGTACTGCAAGTCGCCATATTTAGTCATCCATAAGGATAAGGCGGTGTTGCATCCGCGACTTTCTCTTTTTAAGGGTGATCTTGACCTTTCACCTAAATGAGGACATTGTCCTCCCGTCCTTGTGTCCTCACCCATTGCATCCCAGAGTGTGCGCGGCACACCTTGAATGTGGTACGAGCCTGGCAGGTGTGCCTGTCGGCTACTGCTTCTATTCAGAAGTCTGACTCTGTTTGACTGTCTCTGGTCAGAAACGGGGCCAAGCGGCTTCGTCTGCCACCATTTTCTAGGTGGATCGGACAAACCGTCTTTCAAGCCTATGCTCTCATGGGGCGGGCGCCTCCCTTTCCGGTTACGGCGCATTCCACCAGGGCAAATGGTGCTTCCTGGGTTTTCCGACATCAAGCGTCGGTTGCACAAGTGTGCAAGGCAGTGACCTGGTCATCTGTTCATACCTTTTCTATGTTTTATAGGGTTGTTGTGGCTGCATCTCCGGATGCTTCCTTCGGCCGCAAGGTGTTGCAGGCCGCTGTTTTAAAGTGGCAACGCCTCCGTTGAGCTCTGCCTTGTTTGGAGTGAATTTTTTTTTTTTGGGGGTTTTTCCATTTATACTGCTCCCATCCCTGTTGACACTGCTTTGGGACGTCCCACACGTTCAGTGATTAAGAGCCGCCGTGTCGGTCCATGGATGATGAGAGAAAATAGGATTTTTGTACTCACCGTAAAATCAATTTCTCTGACATCCATGGACCGACACGGCACCCACCCTTCATTTTAAGTTTGTACTGCTTTTGTTACGAACTGAGGTCTGCTAGCTGCAGGTGGGAGGGTAATGTCCGGAGGGACCGCCCCCCTGGGCGGGGCTGTTCAGCTCTGGTTTGTTCTAGAATGTTTTAACATTTAACATTCTGCCTAGGTCTTCTCCTGCAAGCAGGGACATATACCCACACGTTCAGTGATTAAGAGCCGCCGTGTCGGTCCATGGATGTCAGAGAAATGGATTTTACGGTGAGTACAAAAATCCTATTTTTTTCGCGTCTAAGCTCAGTAGCAGGGCTTGTGCGCCCTCCCCGTTCGCCACCTCGACCAGGTCTATTATCTTCCTGGTGTTGTCTCCAGCCTGGCGGAAAGGGACGAATCCCACCTGATCTTTATGGATCAGGGAGGGTAAGACCATGTTCAAGCGTATAGACAGGAGTTTAGTAAATATTTTAAGGTCCGAATTTAGCAGGGCAATTGGCCTATAATTGGCACAAAGGGAGGGGTACTTCCCGGGTTTGGGCATCACTGTGATATAAAGGAACATATCGATCGGGGTGTCTTGTAGGAAGGCATTGAAGAGCTTGCACATGTGGGGGAGCAGGAGTGGGAGAAATTCCTTGTAATACTCATAAGGAAAGCCATCCGGGCCTGGGGCTTTGCGATTGGGCAGGGATTTGACGGTCTGCTCTATTTCCTCTTGTGTGATCGGGGCGTTCAAGGTAGTCAAGATCTGTAGATTGGAGCTGCGACACGCCACTAAGGTCTAGGTATTGCTGGATTTGTGTAGTCAGGCAGGGCGAGGGGGGGGTTTGCGGGGATATCAGGGTTGTTATACAGGGCCTTGTAGAATACTGCAAAGGAATATGCTATGTCATTAGGGTGGGAGACCAGGCAGCCTGAAGCGTTCTGGATCTGGTGTGGGGTCGACATTTGAGTGTTGTCCCGGAGCTTCCGGGCCAGAAGTGTGTGGGCTTTATTACCTTTATCATAAAACATCTGTTTCAGTTTGAGTAAGGCTTTCTCAACCCGGCCCAGGGCCAGGTCACCCAACATTGACCTGAGGGCCACAATTTTTTTTTCAGGAGAGCCAGAGTGGGATTGGATTGTAGCTGCTTTTCAAGGGTTCTAAGCTCCTTTTTTCTGTGTGCATCTGCAGGACCTGCGCGCCCATTTCATGGCCGAGGAGAGGGCCATGCATCTGCCCCTCAACACCGCCTTATGGGCTTCCCATAGTGTGGATACGGATACCTCCCCCGTGTTATTGTCCGCCAGATAGTGTTGTAGTGTGGTGGTTAGTTCTGTTTTCGAGGGGAGGTGTTGCAATAGGAACGTATTTAGATGCCAATTGCAGGGTCTAAGTGTTGGGGCGCTCAAATCCAGGGTTATCTCTACCGGGGCGTGATCCGATGACGAGATCGGCAGGATTTGCGCAGTTCGGGTCATACGTAAGGTGGCATTGTTGACAAAGATGTAGTCTATGCGGGAGTGCGTACGATGGGGGGCTGAATAAAAGGTGTACTGTTGGTCGCCAGGGTGGAGAGCCCGCCAGGCGTCAAAGAGGGCATACCTTCTGGTAATTTGGCGGAAGAGCTTCGAGTCCCTAAGTGAGGGAGCCCTGGGGCCCACCCCCTGTCGGTCCGCCAGCTCCGATTGGGTTGGGTTAAAGTCCCCCCCCCCCCCACCACTAATACCCCATGATCCGAGCAGAAGAGGCGAGCTAGCGCCCTATTTAGGAATCCAGTCTGCCTGACATTTGGGACATAGACTACATAGAATGTGATCTCCCTGTCCAGCCACCGGCCCCGAAGGATAAGAAAGTGACCCTGGGGGTCACTGTAGTGGAACGAGTATGTGAAAGGGGACCCCTGTTTAAATAGGATGGCCACACCCACCCTCTTGTGGGGTCCTGAGGAGCGATGCATTTGTGGGTAGTACCTGGAGGCGAACGCAAAGGTGCCCTCCTTGTCAAAGTGAGTTTCCTGTACCATTTATAACACACGCTCCTGACTGCCTAAACTCCCTCAATGCCAGATGCCTTTTACAGTTAGAGTTCAGGCCGTGAACATTTTAAAGATAAAATCTTAGCCATGGGGGACGTAAGTACTTATCTGGTGGAGGTGAAGATGTTCCGGACGGTCACGGTCAGACGGGCACTGCACGGGAGGAGATCCGGAAGAGCTGGTGACCTCGTTCGGTGAGCCAAGTGATGACAAAGGAAGGAAGGGGGATAAGAACAGCTAGAGAAAAGAGAAGTAGGTAGTGTTGAAAAACCATGCATAAACATAAAGAACATCATTAACAGACCTAAAGAGGCCAGCCGGCCTAGGTCCTGAAGGCTTCCTGAGGGCCTCCCTGCCATCACCCGAATTGGGCGAGCCAGGGGAATCCAAAGTCAAACATGCAAGACATTGTAAACCCGCTTGCTCTAGGAGTCTAGTAATCTAAAAGGGGGGGAGGCAGGGGCAGCCTGGACAGTCTCTCTCTAAAGCCTTTTTTAAGACTCGCCCATAATGTCGGTCAGTTCTGTAGCGAAGGGGCCAAAGGTGGGTCAGTGTATGGCCGATTGCCAGGGTGGCTCCACTATGGGGTGCAAAAAAACATTAAAAAAAATAAAGAAAAACACATAAAGGAACTGTAAAACAAACAGGGAAAGGAATGGTCCTTCCGGTACGTAGTTATTCATTCAGTGGGGGAACTCGATCAGTGGGGGACTCTATCATGATCTCCTCTGCTGCGGGCCCCGACCCCTCCGGACCTCGGGAGCGCTTGGGCGGGGGGACCTTCTGCCACACCGTGGGTGGCGGTGGAGTTGCCATGAGGTCCCAATCGGGAAGCTGGGGCGCTCTAAGTTCCAGAGTGTCGCAGAAAAGCTCTAGGTCCTCTGGGTACCTCAGGGTCGCCATCTTGCCTTGATGTTTGGCTGTGAGGCTGAAGGGGAATCCCCATCGGTACTGTATATTCTCTTCTTGGAGAATGTGCAGCAATGGTTGGAGTAGTCTACACTTCTGTAGAGTGATCCAGGACAGGTCTGGGAACAACTAAATGTGGTGGTCTCCAAGGGTCACCTTGCGGGCCAGGCGGGCTTGCTTCATGATATCTTCTTTCAAGGGGTATGATGTCAGCCTGCAAATAATATCACGGGGTCTGGCAGAGGTGCCTTTTGGGCCGTAACGCTCGATGTGCTCTGTCCATTTCTATAGTATGGGTCGGGCCACAACAATAAGGTCATTAAAGAGAGATTGTAGTATCTTCTGGACCCTCTGCTTCTGGGACCCCCCCGGACGCGGATATTGTTCCTGCGCCCCCTGTTGTCCAGGTCTTCTACGTGACGCTGCCCCTCCCCGAGGAGGGCGCGGTGTTCTGAACCTTGAAGTTGGGTTCTGTGTACCGCAATTTTGGTTTCTTGGAGTTCCTCCTCTGCCATCCCTACCCTGTCTGCTAGATGTTTAAGACCCGATTGTAGGGCTTGAATTTCTGATCTGCAGGTGGACTTCACGTCCTCGACAAGTTGTCTGAAATCGTCCTTTGTCGGCATCGCTTGAAAATAAGCGTGCCACTGCGGGTGCATTGGGGGGAATTGCTCCTGTCCCAACGCCCTGAGGTTGTTGTCAGGAGCATCATGGGGATAAAGGCTGGCTCCCCAGGGGGATTTGGGGAGGGATGTCGGGCGGCCTGGTATTCCCAGGGCTCACTCCAATCCGGGCTGTGAGGTGGCTGATGCTCCCTGTCCGGCGACTTCGGGAAGTAAGGAGGGGCTGAGGTGCTGGCTGCCTGGACAAAGGAGGGTGCCGGTGTGGCCTGGGGACCTTGCAGGCGAGGGTCCCTTGATCTGGATAGCCTCTGCGCCCTGGGTAAAGGGGATCCAGTAGGGGGATCCCGTGGGGGGTAAAAGTTCCTGATGTCCCGTATGTCGGGAGCGGGTGAGCCAGGCTCGGTGGGGATGAAGAGCCCCCCCGCTCCTCCTGTACTGGGCGGTTGTGAGGACCCCCGGGGCTTTGTAGAGCGGGTTGTCCTGGAGCCACCCATTTTAGCAAGGTGTAAGCACCTTTTTTAGGCTCTATAGCTGCGGGCTGAGAGAGAGCTCCAAAGCTATGCTGCCATTCAGGTCAGGTCCTGGCCACGCCCCTGACTCCTGCATTTTAAGGACCTCACTGACAGGAGGTCAGAAGTGGTGAGCAGAGCCATGTTTGCCTTGTTGGGATCCGCCCTACGGCCTGTCGTAGCGGTGACCCTTGTGTCTCAGACACTTACGGGATGGGCAAAAATTTTGCACCAAACTGTACAGGAGCATAATCTTCCTCCAGACACTTGCTCTGGCCCACCAAATGGTGCAGGGCCTGGTTTATATGTGCGACGCCACGTTAGACGCCGCCCCTTAGTATCCAGGGCCTCTGTCTCGGCGGTGGTATTGCGGCGTCTTATCTGGTTGAAATGCTGGTCTGCTGACCTAGCCTCTAAGAAGCTTCTGACGGATCTACCTTTTAAAGGTGGTAGGCTTTTCGGTGCTGTGCTAGATGACATCATCAAGGATGTCACGGGAGGTAAAAGCACTCTTCTTCCTCAGACTAGCAAGGGTAAGGAGGCCCGCCGTAAGCAGGGTCCTTCCTTTCCAGCAAAATTGTTTTTTTTTTTTTCTTCATCGGTCAGAGTCCACGGGTAGGCCCTCCCAGACTGACAGCAGTGTGGCTGGTGGACACATGTGCCCCTGGGTGCGTAAGCCAAACAAGCCCGCCTCCGCGTGAAGTCTTGCCCCCACCCGACTCTGGGGTGGGGGGGCGACTTCGCAGGTTCACGGATCGGTGGACCTCACGGATCTCCTACCGGTGGATGTGCGAGGTGGTCACCTCAGGTTACAGGATAGAGTTCCGTTCCTGGCCCCAGACAGATTCTTCCCTCAAATCTTCCTCTCCTTCCTGCCCTATGGGTGCTGTTCAGGATTTGATCAGGTCAGGAGTGATTGTGCCGGCTCCGTCACAGGAGAGGTTTCAGGGATTCTACTCGAATCCGTTTGTTGTCCCAAAAAAGGACGGGGTTCAGCCTATCCTGGACCTCAAGGCCCTGAATGCCTTTGTGAAAGGTGCAAAAAATCTGCATGGAATCCATTCGCATGGTGATCGATACACTCCGTCAAGGGGATTTTCTGGCAGCCTTGGACATCAAGGACGCCTACTTGCATGTTCCGATCTGGGCAAGTCACCAGAAGTTTCTGCGCTTGCGATTGGCGAAGTCCACTATCAATCTGTGGCTCTTCCTTTCGCCCTAGCCTCGGCACTGAGGGTGTTCACCAAGGTGCTTGCGCCGGTTCTAGCTTTGCTGAGACAGCGAGGCATCGCTGTCGTGGGCTATCTGGACGATCTTCCTCTAAGAGCAGAAAGTGGCTCAGAATTAGAAAGTGTGACTATCGTCAGTCAGACCCTCAGGGACTTCGGGTGGCTCCTGAACATTCAGAAGTCAGTCCTGGTCCCGACTCAGCATCTGGAGTATCTACAGTAGGTGCCGCCGACATTGTATATTAATCGTGATCCCATCGCGGAGATTCTCGGCGACAGGGTGCCGACATCTCGTGCTCGCTGCAATAGCGAGGAGGAGACGCGGCACTGTATTGAACGGGATCCGACGTGGATTCCCGCCAATACCAGGCACTGTGTTTGGTATGAATCCTGAGCAGGAACTCCACACCAATTATTAAATAAAAAAACCAGCATGGGTTCCCCCTCCAGGAGCATACCAGGCCCTTCGGTCTGGATTTTAAGGGGAATCCCCTAAGCCAAAAAATCGGCGTGCGGGTCCCCCTCAAAATCCAAACCAGACCCTTATCCGAGCACGCAACGCAACCTGGCAGGCTGCAGGAAAAGAGGGGGGGGCAAGAGAGCGGCCCCCCTCCCTCCTGAACCGTACCAGGCCGCATGCCCTCAACATGGAGGGGTTTGGTGCTCTGGGGTAGGGGGGGGGCGACCTGCGGCCCCCCCACCCCAAAGCACCCTGTCCCCATGTTGATGGGAACAAGGGTCTCTTCCCGACAACCCTGGCCGTTGGTTGTCGGTCTGCGGGCGGGGGCTAATCGGAATCCGGGAGCCCCCTTTTAATAAGGGGGCGCCCAGATGCCGGCCCACCGCCCTATGTGAATGAGTATGGGGTACATCGTACCCCTACCCATTCACCTGGTGGAAAAAAATGGCAATAAAAGAACACACACAGCTTTTTAAAGTAATTTATTACACAGCTCCGGGGGTCTCTTCCGACTTCGGGGGTCTCCAGTGTCGTCTCCGGTTCTTTCTTCCTTCTGCCGGGCTTCCGCTATCTTCTTCCAGCTCTTTTTTGCTAGCGGAGAGGCCCGGTCTTCCCCGGCTCTCCGTTGTCCTTCTGCCGGCCCCTCCACTATCTTCTTCCAGCTTATTTGCTAGTGGAGGGGCCGGTCTTCCGGTCGCCGTCTGCGTCTTCTTCCCTCTTCTCCTCCTCGATGTTGACTCGTCGCTTCCTCCCAGCTGTAATGCTGGCTGTTCGGTCCGCAGCAATTTTTTATATAGGCTTCTCATGACGTCAGTCACATGCTCCGGGTGGCCCCGTAGCATGTGACTGTGACGTCATGGGAACATGTGACTGTGACGTCATGAGAGGCCTATATAAATCGCTGCGGACCGAACAGCCAGCATTACAGCGGGAGGAAGCGACGAGTCAACATCGAGGAGGAGAAGAGGGAAGAAGATGGCGACAGGCAGACCGGCCCCTCCACTAGCAAGAGCTGGAAGAAGACGGTGGAGGGGCCGGCAGAAGGACAACGGAGAGCCGGACGAGACGACGGGGAAGACCGGGCCTCTCCGCTAGCAGAAGAGCTGGAAGAAGGAAGAAAGAACCGGAGAGCGCGGAGACGACACAGGAGACCCCTGGAGTCGGAAGAGACCCCCGGAGCTGTGTAATTACTTTAAAAAGCTGTGTGTGTTCTTGAATTTTTTATTTTTTTTTTCCACCAGGTGAATGGGTAGGGGTACGATGTACCCCATACTCATTCACATAGGGTGGTGGGCCAGCATCTGGGGGCCCCCGCCTGCAGACCCTGACAACCAACGGCCAGGGTTGTCAGGAAGAGGCCCTTGTCCCCATCAACATGGGGACAGGGTGCTTTTTGGTGGGGGGCCGCAGGTCGCCCCCCTGCCCCAGAGCACCAAACCCTCCCCATGTTGAGGGCATGCGGCCTGGTGCGGTTCAGGAGGGAGGGGGCGCTCTCTTCCCCCCCCCCCTCTTTTCCTGCGGCCTGCCAGGTTGCTTGCTCGGATAAGGGTCTGGTTTGGTTTTTGAGAAGGACCCCCACGCCGATTTTTCGGCTTGGAGGATTCCCCTTAAAATCCATACCAGACCGAAGGGCCTGGTATGCTCCTGGAGGGGGAACCCATGCCGGTTTTTAATTGAAAAATTGGCGTGGAGTTCCCGCTCAGGATTCGTACCCAACACAGTGCCTGGTATTGGCGGGAATCCAAGTCGGATCTCCGTCTACCGGCCTCAATGTCGGCAATGCGTGTCGCTCATTGCGAAAGGAAAAACAACATTTTTCCTTTCCCGATGACGAGACAGCTCAGCGCTGGCTCTTGCGATGGGGCTCGTAGGGTGTCAATCTCGCCGCTAGAAGAGGCGAGATTGACACAAAATCGGCGGCACCTACTGTAGGTCTGATTCTGGACTCCTTGGAGGCAAAGGTATTCCTACCTCCAGGGAAGTTACTGACACTTCAGTCTGCAGTGCGGGTGCTGACATCCCGACAATAGTCGTCACTCTGTTTTTGCATGAAAGTCCTGGGACTCGTGGTGGCCTCCGAGGCCGTTCCTCATGCCCAATCACACACCAAGGCATTGCAGAAGGAGATCTTGCTCACTTGGGACAAATCCCTGTTTGTCTTTTGGATCTTCCAATCCAGGTGAGTCACCTGGTCAGGGCGTCCCTGACATGGTGGTAGGGGTCCCCGGCTCTTCGGTCCGGGAAGTCGTTCCTCCCCATTCAATGGACAGTGTTCACGACAGACGCCAGCCTGACGGGCTGGGGTGGAGTCTGGAGAGTCCCGTAGGCCCAAGGAATCCGGACAATGTTCTGGAAATACGGGCCATCAGACTGTCCCTCCTCGTGGTCTGAGAGATTACAGGATCGCTCATCAGGATCCAGTCGAACAACGTAACGGCGGTGGCGTATGTCAACCATCGAGGGGGGACTCGGAGTTTAGCTGCGGCTTCCGAGGTCACCCGTACCCTGATGTGGGCCAAAAGAAGCGTGCCGGCTCTGTCGGCCGTTTTTACATTCCGGGCATAGACAATTGGCAGGCGGACTATTTGAGTCGCCAGACGCTGGACCAGGGAGAGTGGTCCTTGCACCCGGAGGTATGTCAACTCCTTTGCCGACGGTGGGGCACGCCGGATGTGGACCTGATGGCCTCTCGACTCAATCGCAAGGTGTCGAGGTTTGTGGCCAGATCCAGGGATCCTTGGGCGGATGCCTTGGATGCGTTAGTGGCCCCATGGGGTCATTATCACCTGATATACGTTAATCCTCCGCTGCAGTTGCTCCCTCGCCTGCTGCGCAGGGTGGTGACCGAGGGAATTCCGGTAATCCTCATTGCTCCGGATTGGCCTCGGCGTCACTGGTAGGCCGATCTGGTGCGTCTCGTCGCTGACGTTCCCTGGCGGTTGCCAATGAGGGAGGACCTTCTGTCTCAAGGTCCTATATTTCATCCTGCTTTACAGTCTCTGGCTTTAACGGCATGGCTGTTGAAAGCCAGGTGTTGAGAGACCGAGGTCTCTCTGACTCAGTTATTTCGACCATGTTAAGGGCACGGAAGTCTTCCTCCAGAATGATCGATCACGTACCTGAAAAGCTTACATCGCCATGTGCGAAGAGCTGGACTGGCGTCCTCGGACGTATTCCGTCCCTAGAATCCTGCGTTTTCTGCAGCGTGGAGTGGCCCAAAAGCTCGCTTTGAGTACCATTTAAGGGTCAGATTTCGGCCTTGGCCGTTTTCTTTCAGCGACCACTAGCGGGTCATTCCTTGGTTAGCACCTTTTGTACAGGGGGTTCGCCATGTGCTCCCTCCTGTCAAGCCTCCTCTCCCCCCGTGGGATCTGAAATTGGTGCTCTTGGTTCTCCAGGAACCTCCCTTTGAGAATATCAGGGATTATTCCCCTCTTGACTTTGTCTCAGAAGGTGGCCCTTTTAGTGGCAATTACTTCTGTTAGAGTGTCTGAGTTGGTGGTAGACGTACAAAAGGAAAAAAATTGTTTTGTTTCGTTTTTAATTTAATTCATTAATTTAATTTAGTTAGATTCGTTAAATTTGTTAAATTCGTTTTCGGATTTCATTTAGTTTTCTACTGAATTCGAAAAATCGGTCGCATTCGAAAATATTTCAACCGGATTCGATAATATTTCAATCGGATTTTTTGCAGATTACTATTTATTTCCATCAGATCTCCTGCAGTATATTAACATCTATTTCATTTTTTTTTTTTTGCAGGTCTCATCCGAAACAAATAGTAATCTGCAAAAAAAATTTAAAATGAAATAGTATCTATATTCTATTCTGTTGTTCTATTGTTTTTTATAGTCTATTTTCTATTTCTATTCTAATCTTTTCTAATTGGAAATCGAAAAATCGGTCGCATTCGAAAATATTTCAACCAAATCCAAAAATATTTCTACCAGATTCGATAATATTTCATCCGCATTCGTTAATATTTCAACCAAATTCGATAATATTTCTACCGGATTCGAAATTATTCCAACCAAATAGAAAAGATTATAATAAACCATGTTCTGACATTCGAATTTCGTATAGAATGAATTAAAGTTCCAATTAGAAAAGATTAGAATAGAAATAGAAAATAGACTAGACTAGGGAAATGGCTGCTAATGGTTTGCAGGAGACCTGCAAAAAAAAAATGAAATAGATGCTTATAGTCTGCAGATCTGATGAGAAAATGAAATAGATACTAATAGTCTGCAGGAGATCTGCAAAAAAAATTATATAAATGCTAATAGTCTGCAGGAGATCGGATGGAAATAAATGGTAATCTGCAAAAAAAAATGAAATGGATACTAATAGTCTGCAGGAGATCTGCTGAAATAAAGGAAATGGCTGCTCTAATGCAAAGAAAAGAAAAATGAAATAGATGCTAATAGGCTGCAGGAGATCTGCAAAAAAAAGAAATGGATTTTAACATACTGCAGGAGATCTGATGGAAATAAATGGCATCTATTTCATTTTTTTTTTTTTGCAGATTACTATTTCCATCAGATCTCCTGCAGTATATTAACATCTATTTCATTTTTTGCAGATCTCCTGCAGACTTTTAGCATCCATTTCATTTTTCTTTTCTTTTTTTGCATTAGAGCAGCCATTTCCTTTATTTCAGCAGATCTCCTGCAGACTATTAGCATCTATTTTAATTTTTTTTTTTTGTTTGCAGATTACCATTTCCATCCGATCTCCTGCAGACTATTAGTATTTATATAATTATTTTTGCAGATCTCCTGCAGACTATTAGTATCTATTTCATTTTCTCATCAGATCTGCAGACTATAATCATCTATTTCATTTTTTTTTTTTTTTTTTTGCAGGTCTCCTGCAAACTATTAGCAGCCATTTTCCTAGTCTAGTCTATTTCTAGTCTATTTTCTATGTCTATTCTAATCTTTTCTTATTGGAATTTGAATTAATTCTATACAAAATTCGAATGTCGGAACATGGTCTTTTCTATCCGGTTGGAATAATTTTGAATCCGGTTGGAATAATTTCGAATCCGGTTGAAATATTATCGAATTTGGTTGAAATATTATCGAATCCGGTAGAAATATTTTCGAATTTGGTTGAAATATTTTCGAATGCGACCGATTTTTCGAATTCCAATTAGAAAAGATTAGAATAGAAATATAAAATAGACTAGAAAAAAAATGGAACAGAATAGAATAAAATATAATATATTGTATTTTATTCTATTCTGTTCTATTGTTTTTCTATTCGATTCTTTCCAATATTTTCGATTTCTATTCTAATTTGTTTTCAGATTCGACTAGAATTTTTTTTTCTAATTAAATTCGATTTTTTTTTTCGAATTCGATTCGAATTTCGTCCGTGGTTTTTCGATTCAAAATGTTATTTCGGTTGAATTCGTTAGTATTGTAATTCATTAATTCGGATGCATCCGAACGTCCGAATAATGAAAATACGTCCGAATTTAGATTCGGAACGAAACAAAATGCACATGCCTAGTTGGTGGCCTTGTCCTGCAAGTCGTCATATTTGGTCATCCATAAGGATAAGGCGGTCTTGCGTCCGCGACCTTCTTTTTTGCCAAAGGTGGTCTCGGCCTTTCACCTAAATGAGGACATTGTCCTCCTGTCCTTGTGTCCTCACCCATCGCATCCCAGAGAGTTTGTGCTTCATACATTGGACGTGGTACGAGCCTTACGGGTGTACCTGTCTGCTGCTGCTTCAATTCGGAAGTCTGACTCGCTGTTTTTAACTGCCTCTGGTCCAAAACAGGGCCAAGCGGCTTTGTCTGACACCATTTCTAGGTGGATCAGACAAACCGTCATTCGAGCCTATGCTCTCAAGGGGCGGGCGCCTCTCTTTCCGGTCACGGCGCATTCCACCAGGGCAATTGGCGCTTCCTGGGCTTTCCGACATCAAGCGTCGGTTGCACAAGTGTGCAAGGCGGCGACCTGGTCGTCTGTTCATACCTTTTCTAAGTTTTATAAGGTTAATGTGGCTGCATCTTTGAATGCTTCCTTTGGCCGCAAGGTGTTGCAGGCCGCTGTTTAGAGTTGCAACTCCTCCGTTGAGGAGCTCTGCCTTGTTTGGAGTGAGGTTTTTTGTTTTTTCCATTTAGACTGCTCCCATCCCTCTTGACACTGCTTTGGGACATCCCACATGTACAGTGAATAAGACGCCGTGTCAGTCCATGGATGATAAGAGAAAATAGGATTTTTGTACTCAACGTAAAATCCTTTTCTCTGACATCCATGAACTGACACGGCACCCACCCTTTTTAAAGTTTGTACTGCTTTGTTACGAACTGAGGTCTGCTGACTGCAGGGGGTGGGTTATGTCCGGAGGGACCGCCCCCCTTGGCGGGGCTGTTCAACTCTGGCTTTTAGAATGTATGTATAACATCTCACATTCTGCCTAGGTCTTCTCCTGCAAGCAGGGACATAACCCACGTGTACAGTGAATAAGACGCCGTGTCAGTCCATGGATATCAGAGAAAAGGATTTTATGGTGAGCACAAAAATCCAATTTTTTTCTGCAGGTACAGCAGCCAATTCAAATGAGTGGGCTGCTGTGCCGTGCAAACATGAGCCACACCAACCGCACATGTTTGAACCTAGCCTTAGTATGTGATTATCAGAACCTGGCATCTTTCCAGCTTTGTAGGAATCCAACACCCTGCATATTTCTTGCATGGAACAAGATGTGTATGGTAATAAACATCCTTTTCTATTGATGGCTACGTTTTCATTTTAAGTGGATAATCGTAGAATAACTGGTTGCAGTGGTGTCGTTAGGGCCTGGAACTTGTGCTCGGGATCTTCTGTAATGTGCCAGAGGTGTCGGGCATGTGACAATAATGAAAATATTTCTGGTTATTCCATTAAAGCGGAGCTCCGCCGGAAAAAAAAATATTAAAAGCCAGCAGCTACAGCAGCTGCTGGCTTTTAATATTTGGACACTTACCTGTCCTGGAGTCCAGCGACGTCCGCAGCAGAGGACGAGCGACCGCTCGTCGCTCTGCTGCTCCCTCCGCCATCCTCGCTGAGGGAACCAGGAAGTGAAGCCCTGCGGCTTCATGCCCGGTTCCCTACGGCGCATGCGCGAGTCGCGCTGCACCGTTCTGATTGGCGCTCCTGTGTTCTGGGAGCCTAGTGTCTCCCAGAACACCAAGGGAAGTCTGCGGGAAGTGACGTAACTCCCGCAGATTCCCGGAGAGAGGACTCCCGGATGTGGGTGAAAATACCTGTCTTAGACAGGTATCTTCACCCCCCTCCCCCCTGAAAGGTGTCAATTGTGACACCGGAGAGGGGGAAGGGTTCCAAATAGAAAAAGTTGCTATTTAGGGTGGAGCTCCACTTTAAGTCTCTTTTGAATGGTGTTTTTTTTTTTTTTTTTTTTTTCAGAGCCTAGTTTGCCTAGGTATCACTACACTCAACGTAAAGAACCCTGTTCTTCTAATTGTCACACTTGTCTGCTTAGTCGCCCTATGCTTGGAAAAAGTACATCAACTTTTTTTTAAGTGTATTCAGGTGTGTTTTTGATTAACTTTTCTTTCGATCTGCTCTTTACCCTGCCCAGTCCAGGAAACAAATGCCTGAAGTTTGATAAATGTGCAAAAACACAGATAGTAAAATGCCTATATGTAGCGGGACCCCCAAAAATGGGGTCGCTATGCTGTAAATTTAGGGGCAGCCTGGGCAATAGTATGGCTCAGATTCTACAATTCTGTTTAATATGGACTCTGCTCTGCCATGTTGTTGCCTGGTGTATAGTTCCCCTGGGCCTGAGGTGGTGCTGTTGCCCAGGTCTCGGGTTAAACCGCATTCCAAGGACCCCTGGTGGCGAAGTCTCACCCTATGGTCTTGCTGGCCGGGGGGTGCGTGAACTGGTCGAGAAGTCTCGGGCACCTTTAGCGCAAGGCTACAACGTTCCAGGTAGGCCCAGTACCTTCAACTTGGTCTACAACACACTGGAGTCCCAGGGAACCCGTGTGAGGGGTGGCCCACTCTGAAGGAGAGGAAACCGGGGGAGGACCTGTCCGATGGATCAGTGAAGGAGTTCATGGTGAAGGAGAGGCCTGGTTGCCTATCAGAGGGAAGGATTCGTGAGTTGCAGTATAGCTCCTGTAGCATGTCCTATGGTCTCTATTAACCACTTAAGCCCCGGACCATTTTGTAGCTAAAGGACCGGAGGTGTTTTCAGAATTTGGCACTGCGCTGCTTTAACTGGAAATTGTGCGGACATGCAATGTTGCACCGAAACGAAATTTGCGTCCTTTTCTTCCCACAAATAGAGCTTTCTTTTAATGGTATTTGATTGATTGCCTCTGCGATTTTTTATTTTTTGCGATATAAACGGAAAAAGACTGAAAATTTTGAAAAAAAATGATATTTTCTACTTTTTATTAGAAAAATCGAATAAACTCAATTTTAGTCATACATTTAGGCCAAAATGTATTCAGCCACATGTCTTTAGTAAAAAAAATGTCAATAAGCGTATATTTATTGGTTTGCGCAAAAGTTATAGCGTCTACAAACTAGGGTACATTTTCTGGAATTTACACAGCTTTTAATTTCTTGAAGTGCTAAAATGGCAGGGCAGTACAAAACCCCCCCAAATGACCCCATTTTGGAAAGTAGACATCCCAAGGAAATTGATGAGAGGCATGTTGAGCCCATTGAATATTTTTTTTTTTGGTCTCAAGTGATTGAATCTAGACTAAAAGAAAAAAAAAAATTACAAAAAGTTGTCACTAAATGATATATTGCTCACACATGCCATGGTTATATGTGGAATTGCACCCCAAAATACATTTTGCTGCTTCTCCTGAGTACGGGGATACCACATGTGTGGGACTTTTTAGGAGCCTAGCCGCGTACGGGGCCCCGAAAACCAAGCACCGCCTTCAGGATTTCTAAGGGCACACATTTTTGATTTCACTCCTCACTACCTATCACAGTTTCGAAGGCCATGCTTGGTTTTTGGGGTCCCGTACGCGGCTAGGCTCCCAAAAAGTCTCACGTGATATCCCCGTACTCAGGAGAAGCAACAGAATGTATTTGGGGTGTAATTCCACATATGCCCATGGCATGTTTGAGCAATATATCATTTAGTAACAACTTTGTGCAAAAAAAATAAAAATAAAAATAAAAAATAAATTGTCTTTTTTTCCGCAACTTGTGTCAACATATAAAATATTCCATGGACTCGACTTGCCTCTCAGTATATAGCTTGGGGTGTCTACTTTCCAAAATGGGGTCATTTGGGGGGGTTTTGAACTGTTCTGGCATTTTATACACAACATTAGGAAGCTTACATCCACTCTTCTAAGCACTTGAAGACAAAGCCCTTTCTGACACTTTTTTTGTTTACATGGAAACATATTTTTTTTTTGCAAGAAAATTATGTTGAACCCCCAAACATTATATATTTTTTTTAAAGCAAAGGCCCTACAGATTAAAATGGTGGGTGTTGCATTTATTTTTTCCACACAGTATTTGCGCAGCGATTTTTCAAACGCATTTTTTAGGGAAAAAATACACTTCTTTTTTTAAATTTTATTTCAAATAACAATTTTATTGTGTTTTTCTACAAAGAAAATACAAAGGGATGTAAGACTTCAAAAAAAAATTGAGTACATTACGTTTCCAGGTTGTCGAACAGAGACAGTAAGGTTTTATCCATATACTTGTAAGCAATAGCAGGCACCCAACCAAAGATGGAAGTGATGCAGAAATGCGTCATAGAAAAACAAAATCAAACATCCAGCAAACTATTCGGGACAAAGGGAGCCCTTAGAATACTCTCAGGGGAGAGCAAGAAAGAGGAAAAGAGGAAAGAAAAGAAGAGAGATCATCATGGTAGCTCATTCACCTGGTCACGGTGGATCCTCCCGAAGGTGCCACAGCCCCCAGACTTTGTCGTGGGCGTCCAGCTTATCCTGCAGCCTGGCCGTCGTTTTCTCCATCAGCTCCACGTCTTTGATTCTAGCGTGCAAGGCCTTGGGAGTAGGGGGGGATTGTTTTTTCCAGTTTATAGCTATGAGACAGCGTGCAGCTGTGAGGATATGGCTTGTCAGTTTTTTGTAGGGTGGGATAAGCCGCAGCGGCGAGAGGCCTAGCAAGAAGAACTTGGGGGTCATGGGGATCGGCATTTCCAACAACCGTGACAACAGCTGCTGTACTTCGGTCTAGTAGGGAGTGAGTAGAGTGCAACTCCAATAAATGTGAAGGAGGGACCCCCTGTCTTTCTGGCAGTGCCAACAGCGGTCTGAGCTGGAGGGGTATATGGCGTGGAGCACATCAGGGGTCATGTACCAAAAAAGAAGGATTTTGTAAGTGTTTTCCTTGTACAGAGTGCAGAGGGAGCCCTTCGCTGCCCGAGACCATATGATCCGCCACTGTTCTAGGGGAATTTCCTCATTGAGGGCCTTCTCCCACCTAGTCATGTAGGAATGTTTACCCCTCGAATCCATGGAATAGGCGTTAAGTATTTTTAAATGGATGAGATTAAGCCCTTCTGGGCGGAGCCTGCCAGGACCAAGGACTCAAAGGGGGTTGGGGGGGGAGAAGTGTAAGTCGGGAGCTATGGTCATAGCATAGTGGCGGATTTGTAGGTAGCTATAAAATGCCTGGCGTGGTAGGCCATATTTGGTCTGAAGTCTAGGGAAGGGTAATAATGTGCGCTTTACGGGATCCACTAGGTTCCCGAAATGAAATAGATTCCGAGACGTCCAGGGGTGCGACATTTGGTGGGAGAGGCTATCCGGCACTTTGGGATTACAGACGAACGAAGTCAAGAGCGAACGTTCAGAGTTCAACCCAAATGGACCCGCCACCCTGCGCCAGAGTCACCTTAGCTGAGACATGGAGCCCAACAATCGGTCGGGGGGGACCTCCGCACCCGCACTCCAAAGCAGACTATTTGGATGGGTCGGGGCTAGCCATATTTTCTTGATCTCCGTCCACCTGTTATAGGACCACTGAGTGAACCACGAGGCTATAGCACGGAGCTGGGTCGCCTGGTAATACCTGACTATGTCAGGGACCGCCAAGCCCCCATCCGAACGCGCTGCCAATAGTACCGACCGAGGGACCCTATGTCTTTTGTAGTTCCAAATAAATTTAATAAGGTCAGATTGGAGGCTTCTCAGGTGTTTGTAGGGGACTGGGATGGGCAGTGTTTGGAAGAGGTAAAGGAGCTTCGGGAGAATCGCCATCTTAACTGAGGCGATCCGGCCGAATAGAGAAATGCGATGCTGCTTCCATTGCGTGATTAAAGTTCTAATCGAACGGAAGAGTGGGGGGAAGTTCTCCTGATACAGAGTAGAGAATTTTGAGGTGATATGTATGCCTAGGTATTTCAAGGTGTTATTCTTCCAGTGATAGGGAAAGTTGGCCTTCAGCTGAGCGAGTTCCGTTTCAGGAATATTAATAGGTAGGGCCTCTGACTTGGATTTGTTAATTTTGAATCCCGAAAGGGCTCCATAGCGAGCCAGTTCCGCGTGAAGATTTGGAAGAGAGATCCTAGGCTGCGTCAGTGAAAGGATAACATCGTCTGCAAACATGGAGACTTTAAATTCCCGACCCCGTACCGAGATTCCCCGGATAGCCGAGTTACCCCGGATGGAGGCTGCCAAGGGTTCAACGCAAAGCGCGAACAGCAGGGGTGAGAGCGGACACCCCTGCCGTGTGCCATTGGTTATAGAGAACGAGGGCGAGAGGGCAAAAGGGGTTTTTACCTGCGAGGACGGGTTGGAGTAGAGGTGTTGGATTGCTTGCAAAAAAAGACCCCGGAACCCAACATGGCGGAGCGTCGCAAACAGGAAGGGCCACCCAAGCCGGTCAAAGGCCTTCTCGGCGTCCAGGCTAAGGAGCAGGGACGCCGATTTCTCCCTGTTCGCCACGTCCACCAGATCAATCACTTTCCTAGTGTTGTCGCCTGCCTGCCGGAGCGGCACAAAGCCCACCTGGTCCTTGTGGATGAGGGAGGGGAGGACAATATTTAAACGGATTGAGAGTAGTTTTGTAAAGATTTTTAGGTCTGAGTTCAGGAGGGCGATAGGTCTGTAGTTGGCACACAGAACAGGGTCTTTATCGGGCTTGGGGATCAGGGTGATGAAGGAGCGCTGCATATCCGCCGGGACATTAGTGTCTCGCCGGAAGGCATTAAAAAGTTTACACATGTGGGGAAGCAACAGGGGGAGGAAAGACTTGTAGTATTCATAGGGTAGACCGTCTGGACCTGGGGATTTGTGGGAAGGTAGGGATTTAACTGCCTGTTCTATCTCTTCTTCGGTGATCGGCATATTTAAGGCCGTTAGGTCAGAATCCTGGAGTTTGGACACTCCACTCTGGTCTAGGTACTGCGTCATGCGTAGTGAGAGGTCAGGGGAGAGGGGGCCGCTGGGGATGTCAGGCTTGTTATAGAGGTGCATATAAAAGTCAGCAAAGGTATGGGCTATGTCCTTAGGATGAAAGTGTATGCTGCCGAATTTGTCTTTGATCTGGTGAGGCGTAGTCGCAAGGTGGCTATCCCGCAGCTTTCTCGCTAAAAGGGAGTGGGCCTTATTACCTTTGTCATAATAAACTTGTCGCAGTCTAATCAGAGCCTTTTCTACACGACCTAGTGCTAGATCCTTTAGTGTCATACGCAGGTTCGTGATTTTTTTTAAGAAGGGAGAGGGTGGGGGACGTCAGCAGCCGTTGCTCCAAGACCCCAAGCTCCCTCTCGGCTCGCAATTTCGCAGCCAAGGCATCCCTCTTCAGAGCTGAGGATATCGCCATGCATTTACCTCGGATGACCGCCTTATGAGCCTCCCACAACGTGGAGAGGGACACGTCGGGTGTGGAGTTCTCCGTGAAGTAAAGTTGCAGGGTGATGCTCATGTCTGTTTTGGACGGGAGGTGTTGGAGGAATGTGTTTAACTTCCAGTTGTAGGGTCTAGAGACTGGGGAGCCCACGTCCAACGTAAGCAAGATAGGTGCGTGGTCTGACCAGGAGATCGGGAGTATCCGTGCCTCACGGGTCATTCGGAGCATGGAGCTGTTGGTAAAGAAGTAGTCGATACGAGAATGGGTGCGGGGCGGAGTAGAAGGTGTACTGCCGATCACCCGGGTGGAGAGCCCTCCAGGCATCAAAGAGAGCATAACGTCTGGAGAGTTGGCGGAAAAGCTTCGAGTCCCTGAGGGCTCAAGCCGACGACGCCTGGGGGCTCACCACCAGGCGATCCGCAGTTGCAGAGTGGGCCAAGTTAAAGTCGCCCCCTATCACCAAAAGCCCATGTTCAGTTCTGAAGAGGCGGGCAAACACCCCTGACAAGAATCTATGTTGCTTAACATTCGGGGCATATAGAGCACAGAACGTGATCGCCTGTGTACGCCACAGTCCCCGAAGGATAACAAAGTGACCACGTGGATCACTATAATAACCAGAACAGGTAAATGGAGACCCGTGCTTGATCAGTATAGCAACCCCAGCTCGCTTGCGGGGGCCGGAAGAGGAGTAGATCTGGGGAAACTGCCTGGATGCGAATGCAAATGACCCCCCCTTGTCAAAATGTGTCTCCTGGACGAGGACAACGTCCGCGTCCGACTGTCTAAACTCCCTCAGCGCCAGATGCCTCTTTCTGTTGGAGTTCAGGCCGTGTACATTCAGGGACAAGACCTTAGCCATGGTAACGGGTGGGGGAGGGGAGGAAGTCTCTTACCTGGCTTGGAGCTGACGAAGGTCAGGGGTCAGGGACCTGCACACCTCGGGAGACGGTCCAGGTGAGTTCCACGAACCGCGCGGAGAGCCACTCGATGATGGAGAGAGAAGAAAGACCAGAAAATAGGAAAAGAAAGAAAGTGAGCACATAGAAAACAATAGACAATCAGAACAAATACTTGCATTTGACCTTGAAAGGCTAATAGGCCTAGGTCAATACGGTTTCCCAGGGATCCACCCAACCAAAGTCCACTAGGAAAGGTCAGGCGGATGCAAGGGAGCCCTAAGTTGGTCAGTGGACACGTAAAAACTCAACTAAGAGATAGTAAACACTTAACCAGGGAGGGGGGGGGGGGGCGGGGATGCAACAAAAAATCCTACTCTCACGAGACCCATCTGGGGCTCGCCCGTAAGAGAAACTGGGAATTTAAGCTAGGACACTTAAGAGGGGACTAGAGGTTCAAGAATGTCCAGGGCTGAAACAGCAGGCGAATCATATGGGCAGGCAGTTCAGTAAGGGGCAACATATGGGGGGAGTCTCAGCAGGTTCAGCCATTGCTGTGCCGAGCAGCCTTGCGGGAAGCCCCATTATTTCGTGGGCGGTTAGATGAGGGGACTTTCTGCCAAGTTGCAGGTGGCGGGGGTGGCGTCGCCACGAGGTCCCACTCTGGTAGTTGGGGGACGGGCATCCCCAGGGCGTCACAAAAGGCAGGAAAATCCTTGGGATATCTCAATGCGGCCGATTTGCCCTGATGGTTTGCCGTTAGACTGAAGGGGAATCCCCATCTGTAGGGGATGTTCTCCTCTTGCAGGGCATGAAGTAGCGGTTGTAGGAGTCTGCGCTTCTGCAGGGTGATCCATGAAAGATCCGGGTACAGCTGCAAGGGGGCATCATGTAACATTATTTTGCGCGCCAGTCGGGCCTGTCGCATGATCTCTTCCTTCAAGGGATAAGAGCTGATCCTACAGATGATATCCCGTGGTTTAGAGTTGGCGCCTTTGGGGCGCAAGGCCCGGTGGGCTCTGTCCATTTCAATGTGCGTTGTGGGGGACTTCCCTAGAAGATTGTTAAACACAGTCTGTAAGGAGTTCTTTATGTCCTCCAGGGCCATCCGATTCCGGGACCCCCCTCACCCGGATGTTGTTTCTGCGCCCCCTATTGTCCAAGTCCTCCACATGACGTTGCATATCTCTCAGGAGGGAACGATGGTTTGCGCCTTGTAGTTAGACCCTGTGAACAGCTAGCTTGGTGTCTTGAATGTCCTCCTCGGCCATTTCTACACGATCGGCCAAGTGCCTGAGGCCGGACTGTAGGGCTTGGATTTCTGAGCGGCACGTGGACTTCACGTCCTCCACCAGTTGTCTAAAGTCCTCCTTGGTAGGTATCGCCTGCAAATATGATTGCCACTGTGGGGGTGGAGGTTGAACGTGGGCCAACATGGGGTGTTGTTCTGGTGGAGGCAGTCGGGGTGACAGCGGCTGAGAGTGTGGAGTAGTGTAGCCATGCGCCAGGTACGCCAGCCCAGCAGGTGAGGCCCACTGATCGCCCCAGGATGGCACCTGGTCCGGCATGGGGGGCTGTATGGCTGCAGTATTAGGTGGACGTGGGGCAGGGGAGCAGCCTTTTTGAGAGCTAGTGGGAGCTGGCAGTACCTGCAGTGCCACAGGAGAGCTGGGGGCCTGTGTGGGAGACAGTCTCTGAGCCTCATGCGGGGGCGGTATAGGAGTGGAGGGTTGGAAGTCCTCCCGAGGCCTCACAGGCTCCTGAGGTGTCTGGACTGCAGGATATATGGGGCCCGGCAGAGTGGGGAAGTCCAGTGAGGACTCCGAGTGAGAAGGGGAGCCAGGGCTCGGTCCCTGCATGCAGGGGTCTGAAGCTGTCCGTAGCAGGCGTGGAAAGGCATCTGAGCACTGAGTGTAGTGCGGGGGAGGAGGGGGGGTAGCATGGCGGCCTGCACTCCTCGTGGTGTCGCCTCATGGAGGAGGAAATGGCTGGGGGTACTCGCAGCACCTGACGTGGAAGGAGAGTCCGCGGTGTCCGAGGCCGGCAGGGATTCAGCAGATGTCTGGTCGGATGTGTATGCCGCCGGATTCTTCTGTGCGGAGGACCGCGAGCGGGTCATGGAGGGGTCCGGCGCCATCTTGCTTGTTCTCCCAGGGGAAGAAGCAGGCTGTAGGAAGAAGTCCCTGAGGTCCGCTGCTGATCCGGGCGGAGGCTGGGATGATCCCCTGTGTTTAGTGGAGCGGGTGTTCCGGGATTTGCCCATCCTGGTGTAGCGAATTGTCCCCAAAAGTGCCTGTAAAGCTCGGGCTGGGAGAGAGCTGTGGATCTAAGCTGCCATGCAGGTCGGCTTCCGGACACGCCCCCCCTTTTTTAAATTTTAATGCACTAAAACACACTATATTGCCCAAATGTTTGATGAAATAAAAAAGATGATCTTAGGCCGAGTACATAGATACCAAACACGACATGCTTTAAAATTTTGCACAAACGCGCATTGGCAACAAACTACATACATTTTTAAAAGCCTTTACAGGTTACCACGTTAGATTTACAGAGGAGGTCTACTGCTAAAATGACTGCCCTCGATCTGACCTTCGCGGTGATACCTCACATGCATGGTGCAATTTCTGTTTACATATGACGCCGGACCCACGCTTGCGTTCGCCATTGCGCAAGAGCAGAGCAGGGCAGGACGGGTGCTTTTTTTTTTTTTTTTTTTTTTTTTTTTTTTTTTTTTTTTAAATTAATTTTGCTTTTTTATTTTATTTTTAAACTGTTCCTTCCATATTTTTTTTTATTTTTATTGTTATCTCAGGGAATGTAAATATCCCCTATGATAGCAATAGGTAGTGACAGGTACTCCTTCTTCTTCTTTCTTTTTTTTTTTTTTTTTTAAACTGGGGTCTATTAGACCCTAGATCTTTCCTCTGCCCTCAAAGCATCTGACCACACCAAGATCGGTGTGATAAAATGCTTTCCCAATTTCCCAATGGCGCTTTTTATATCCGGGGGGGGGGACATTCCCTCCCACTGCTTGTAAAAGCAGTCCAGAGGCTAATTAGCCACTAGGATTGCTTTTTACATGAAAGCCGGCCGCTGGCTGAAAAGAATGATACCTAAACCCGCAGGCATCAATCTGGTATAACCATTCAAAGTCCAGCAATATACCAGTACGTTGCTGGTCCTTGTTGGACATGTATTGTAATCTTTTTTTTTTTTTTTCATGCAGCCTGTTGGCTGAACGAAAAAAAGAGATTGATCGGTGGGTAATACCACCCTTCATCCACCCACTTCTAATGATGGGCATACATGCACCATTTATATATGCCGAAGCATGGGGGCATCTTCCCCCAAAAGTTATGCCGCGTACACATGGTCAGACTTTTCCACGGGCAAGCCTCTGTCGGAATTTCGACCGTATGTAGGCGGCATTAGGAGCAAAATCGCTCCTCCGCCCCTGCTGCCCCAGTGGCATATATGCTTCTTTTTTTTTGAACTGTGGTGGTGAAATCACCTCCTTCCACACTGGAGTCGCAGGGATCAGGCCTGTCTCTGCGAACGCTGCAGTTATGTGTGTTGTGTTTTGTAAGTGACAGCGATCGATCGATACTGCACTTGGGTGGCCTGGGCTGAACGGAGGGGCAAAACGCAGGTGCTAGCAGGTATCTGGGCTGATCCTGCTAACACTGCGTTTTTGGGAACCCTAAACTGCTGGGGACGCTAGTATAGATCTGATCAGATATTGATCTGTTCAGATACTATACCACTAAGGGAGGTGTATGCTTCACGCGTGGGTGTTAGCACTACTGGCACTAACCTGACGCTGCCTGGGGTGTGACGCAGGGTTAACTAGGGGCAATTAGGGGGTTAAAACCTTTATTAGGTAATATATGGGGGTACCTGACGCTATAAAAACCTGCGGCGAACCTAAAAAAAATAACTGGCTACCTATCGGCATCACCGACAATAAGACAGCGATCAGAAAAACAATCGCTTAGCGACAGTGGTGCTAGGGGGTGAAAGGGTTATCTGGGGGGCGATCAGGGGGTTAAACCTTTATTAGGGGGGGTTAGGGGGCTACACTGGACCTAAAACTAAACTGTAGTGACACTTTTTTACAGTCACAAATGTCACTGATTGCAGTGATCAGTAAATAAATGGTCACTGCAATCAGTGACACTGTGACTGGGGGACGATTTATGTTCCTATATGTCCTGGTGTCAGTGTGCGGTTTGTGCACTAACCTGTGTGTCTTCTCTTGTACGGCGCTCGGTATATGTGAGCGCCGCATGAGAGATGACATCACTTCCTCTGCCTGTGTAAACATTACACAGCAGAGGAAGCTTTCTCATTCGCCGGGAGCGATCGCGAGGGGGTGGCCGGAATCTAACGGCCGTCCCCTCATCCCGGATCGCTCCCGAACAATTAACGACCGCTCACTGTATAGAAGGGGGGTCCGATGGGACCCCCAACTATACAAAGGCAGTCACGTACCAGTACGTGACTTTGCCTGTCAGTGCCATTCTGCCGATGTATAATTACAGTGGGCAGTCGTTAATCTATGGGAGTTTCAAAGTTCTAACTCAGTAACTAAAGTATTCTGTGGCAGAGGATTATTTAGACTTGTCCATGAAGGGGACTAACTTAAAGGAACTGTTCGTGTTTCACTCCGGCTGCTAGAATTGTGAGAGGGATCTATCCGGGTGAGCAATTCATACTCGGGCTTGAGTGAAGAATAGGGTAGTTGGGTTTTCGCGTGCCTGAACCTGTCCCTCTACCTACTTTGTCTCGATCTTCAGCCTATTCCCAAATCTGTTTCAAGCAAGATAAAATAAACTCGTCTGTTGGGAGTTTAAACACTGTTTGGACATTGGCTTTCTTTGGGAGGAAGAACACAGACTTTTCCCTATACTCTAGGGACGAGAACCAATGGAGGGAGGTAACTCTCTGCAGGACCCAAAATTGTAAGAACACCGCTCAACCTCTTAAACCAGGAGGATCCGGGCATGTGGCACGGTGTGCCTTTTTATCCCTGCAAGGAGAGGGTGTGTGTGTTGTCAAAAAGTAAAATCTAGTTACATACATATGGCCATTGTTTAGACTTGTAAAGGGATTTACAAGCTAGGCAAACCTATTGTAGCCAACGTTTGTTAGTGTGTTATGACTTCAGGGATGACACATGTTGTTCAAGTAGAGTTGCAATGATCTGAGTATAATAGCACAATAGCTAACTGGAGGCTGACCTCCCTCCAAGAAGAGGAAGTATTGCACATCCCCAGCATAAACCTCCACATATCGGATCATTTAAAGGAGACGTACAGCCAAAGTTAGTGTAGATTATTCTGCACTCCTGTGACCTGTTTTCAGCAGACAGTGGGCTGAAGCCTGTTGTCTGCTGACGTGGCAAAGCTGGTCCAGGCTGGGGAAAGATCATGACCATATGGTCGGGATCCCCCAGAACACTGGACCAGCACCTGGCCCCTCCACAGCCCAGCGCTCCAGGTAGTGCGTGGAGAGGGCAGAGAAAACGGCGGTGACTGACAGCCACCAACTCTTTGCTCGCAGAGCTCCTGAGAACCAAGCAAACAGGTTTTTTTTTTTTTTTTTTTTTTTTTTTTTTTTAAGAACCTACTAACTGCTTCTCAAGAGTAAGGCTGAATTCACACCTAGTCTGGTGCGACTTGCAGCTCTGATTTTTTTCCTGGGAGGAAAAAAAATTCATTCAGCGGTTCCTCTCGGCTGACCAGGGAGAGGGGGAGGTGTAGGAGGAGGGGGAGAGAATTCCTGTTCAGAACTGAACACATCTGCGAATCGGATGCGTTCCCATTGAAGACTATGTGCCTGCAATTGCACTGCCTAGAAAATGCACACAAATTATGCAGAGTGCAGATGCAACGCACATATGTGAACCATACCCATTGAAAACATGTTTTCAAATGTTCTGCGAATTGGATGCAGTGTAAGCGACATCAAATTCGCAGTAGTGTGAATCCAGCCTAAAGCTTGGTCCATAAGAGTAGCATCTGCAAAGGTAGAGATTTAGTGTCCATTATCTGGGCGAGTAGCGGTATCAAATAATTAGATAAGATCTGTCTTGGAGGGCACTTCCAACCCCTTGATACAGCCATGGCCAAAAGTTTTGAGAATGACACAAATATTCATTTTTACAAAGTCTGCTGCTTCAGTGTTTTTAGCTTTTTCTCAGATGTTACTATGGCATACTGAAGTATAATTACAAGCCTTTCATAAGTGTCACTGGCATGCTGTGAGTCAACTTCTAGGTTATATTGTGACTGACGGCAGCCCATTGTATTATAATAAATGCTTGGAGTTTGTCAGAATATTTTTTATTTTTTTTCCACTCGCCTCTCGAGGATTGACCACAAGTTCTCAATGGGATTAAGATCTGGGGAGTTTCCTGGCCATGGACCCAAAATGTTGATGTTTTGTTCAAGCCACTTAGTCACTTTTGCCTTATGGCAATGTGCTCCATTCTGCTGGAAAGGGCATTGTTCCTCTCCAAACTGTTGGATGGCTGGGAGAAATTGCTCTCGGAGGATGTTTTTGCACCATTCTTTAGTCATGGCTGTGTTCTTAGGCAAAATTGTGAGTGAGCCCATTCCCTTGGCTGAGAAGCAACCCCACTCATGAAGGGTCTCAGGATGCTTTGCTGTTGGCATGACACAGGATTGATGGTGGCGCTCACCTTTCTTTCTCGTACATCACGGGACACAGAGCGACATAGTCATTACTAATGGGTTATATAGATACCGTCAGGTGCTGGCACTGGCAACTTCCAAAACCGGAAGTACCCTCCCCTATATAAGCCCCTCCCATCCGGGAGCACCTCAGTTTTTTTGCCAGTGTCTAAGGTGTTGGCCAAGAAGAAACATGTGTTTTTCACTGAGCTTGCGTACAGGTTCTTTTGGGCCTCAGTAAGCTATTCCGGATCCGACCAAAAAAGCTTCATAGCTTAACGGTCGGTACCCGGGCCTTGCAGAGAAGAGCAAGGTTTTGCCTGTAATGCTTCTCTTAGGAGAGCTGGACCCTGGGATCCAGAGCTCTGGTCATACCCACGACAAAGATGTTTTCTGTGCAGGGTGCTATACAGGTCCAGGGGAGTGGAATCCTTGGGAACCCGGTCCCTGAAGGTTTGATTACAATGCCTGCCGTGATAGGTGAAGTTTGGGCTTTTGTGGACCAAACAAAGTCCTGCGGCGGGGAACAGGTAAGTGGGGGCCCCCAGGAACTTGGTTCTATTGGGGGACCCCCAAGCCTAATTTGTCTTTCTGTCTGTTACCTAATGGTATTCCCGCAAAATTCTGTGCATGCCTGTAACTACTAAAAAAATGTAATAATTTTTAATGGTGGTCAAGAAAAAAAAAAAAATTTTTTTATATATATATATATATTTAATATATTAGACTGCGGTACCTGTGTTTGTCCACTAGAGGCCGCTGTGGAATGTTTTCTTGTCATGTGGACTAGTTTCTTCTCAGCAGAGCAAGTCCAGGCAGATGGTGAGTTCTCTCATGGGAAACTGCTTCCTCTGCCATGTTGCAATGCTCGTCCATCCCCCGGCCTGCGGCAAAGAGGGGCCCTGGCTCTTGTCCCTAGTTTCCATTTTTTCGAAATTAGCGCCAAAGGCGCACGTGGCCGCGTGCGTGCACGCGCCTCTATATATAGAGGTGAGCCGGAAAAGGGGGCGGAGCCTGGGGGATGACGCTCTGTGCGCGCCGCAGCGCTTCTGCGCATGTGCGGGCGTCCCAGCATGATAAAAATCACAATATTGTGTGGTGAGCTGGCTATGAAGTGCAGAGACAGAGCTGGCAACATTTAAAAAAGGGCATACAGCAAGCGGTTGATACAGGCATCCCCTAGAAAGGCACATTAGTAGACACCAACTGTTTCTTATAGCAGCATTTATGCTAGACTATTGTCAGTAACTGGTGTATTTCGGCTGGAATACCTCAGCTTTGTGGCTTAGGAATATGCCGTCTAAAAACTCCGGGACTAGAAATTCCAGGAGGAATAGGGGGTCTCCATCGGGCTCTGAGGATCTTGGGCATGCTTTGGCTGCACCAGTCTCCCCTGAAGAATCAGAGGTTAGTGACCGTAGAGCACCCTCAGGAGTACCTGGTACTGTGGCTGTCCTCAGTTCACCTGCTCCTGTGTATGTAACAGAGGAGGTTTTTTCCTCAGCTCTGGGAGGGCTGGAAGAGAGATTGTCAGCATTGATCGCGGCTTCCCTGTCACAGGAGAAAAGCGCCCGATCTCCGTCTCCTCCCTCAGAGTGCCTGTTAACAGAGCAACAGTCCCATACAGGGATCGACCTACCTGAAGGGGATCAGGATGAGGTCGATTCGGTTGTAGAGGAATCAACAGTGGAAGAGCCATTCTCAGCATCACATGCTGAAAGGTTATGGGTTCAGTCCCTGACTAATATGGTCCGATCAGCATTTAAAATGCCACTTGCGGAGCCATCATCCACTTCTGTCTCCTCGTTGGGGTCGCTAAAAGCTCCCCAGACTGTTTGTTCCTTTCCGATCCATCCTTTACTGGAAGGGCTCATTTACCCGGATTGGGAGCATCCTGACAAAATATTTACTCCCCCTAAGAGATTTCCGGTGGTCTATCCCATGGAGGATAAGTTCATCAGAAAATGGAAGGTCCCTATAGTGGACGCAGCCATCTCTTGTGTGAATAAATCACTGACATGTCCGGTGGATAATGTCCAAATGTTCAAGGACCCAATAGATAAAAAATTGGAGTCCTTATTAAAATCTGCTTTTTCTACAGCAGGATTGGTAACACAACCAGCAGTGGCAGCTATTGGGGTCTGCCAAGCAGTGAAGGATCAGTTGAAACAGGTCTTAAGGGACTTGCCAGATCAGCAGGCTCTTGCCCTAGCTGATCTACCTAGAGCCTTATGCTTTGCGGTGGACGCCATAAAGGATTCAATCCATCAGGCCCTCCCGCCTTACGCTGTCTGTAGTACATATGCGCAGGCTTCTATGGCTCAAAAACTGGTCTGCTGAAGCTCCCTGTAAAAAATTGCTGGTCAGCTTCCCATTTCATGGTGAGCGCTTATTTGGGGAAGACCTGGACAAGTATATCCAGAGAATTTCCAGCGGTAAAAGTACACTTTTGCCGGTTAAAAATAGAGTTAGAGGTCCCTCTTTTAAGAGGCCGGCTTCTCCAGTCCCTAGGGCATCGGCTGTGAAACAGTTCCGACGGCCTCCTCGGTCAAATCCCGGAGGTAAAAATCAGGGACAGTTGCAGGGTAACAAGAAGCCCTGGAGCAGGAGAGGTACAAAACCTCCCCCAAAGTCAAATGCATGAAGGGTTGCCCCCACTCAATCAGGTGGGGGGAAGACTTCAGTTGTTCACAGAGACCTGGCGGGACACGATCCGAGACAGATGGGTGCTCTCTGCAGTAAATCTGGGATACAAATTGGAGTTAAAAAACTCCCCTCCTTCCCGCTTTATAAGGTCAAACGTGCCAAGGGATCCCCAGAAGAGAGGATCCCTCCTGTTGGCACTGGAACAATTATTGCTCCAAGCAGTAATTATAGAGGTTCCCCTGGAAGAATGGGGGTGCGGGTTTTACTCAAACCTCTTTACAGTTCCGAAGCCAAACGGGGACGTGAGGCCCATATTAAATCTAAAAGGGCTAAACAAATTCCTACATATCAGGACTTTCCGGATGGAGTCGATCCGATCGGTAGCCACTGCCCTACAAGGGGAGGAATGGTTAGCCTCGATCGACATCAAAGATGCTTATTTGCACATTCCCATCTTTCCAGCCCACCAAAAATTTCTACGCTTTGCGGTAGAAGGGCGCCATTTTCAGTTCAGAGCCTTACCCTTCGGTCTGGCCACAGCACCAAGAGTGTTCACAAAAATTCTGGCCCCATTATTGGCCAATCTAAGAACGTGAGGTGTAACGATAATGGCATATCTAGACGACTTGTTGCTGATAGACCACTCACTGGAAAAACTAGAAGTGGTTGTTCACGAGACAATCAAGTATCTGGAATATCACGGTTGGATTATCAACCGAGACAAGTCAGCCCTAAAACCAGTCAAAAGTCTGGAATACTTGGGGCTAAGGCTGGATTCAGACCAGAGAAAAATTTTCTTGCCTCAAGAAAAGGGGTCGTCTTTGAGAGATTTGATCCACTTAGTGGGTTCAAAAAGACAGCCATCCATACGCCTGTGCATGAGGCTGCTGGGAAAAATGGTGGCATCATTCGAAGCAGTACCCTACGGTCAATTCCATTCAAGGAAGTTGCAAAGGGCCATACTGTCAGCCTGGAACAAAAAGGTTCAGGCTCTGGACTTACCAATGTCCTTGTCCCCTTCCGTTCGCAAGAGCCTCCGCTGGTGGTTGGTTCCCCAGAATCTGGAAAGAGGGAAATCCTTCAGTCCGATTTCCTGGAAGGTGGTCACTACAGATGCCAGCCTTATAGGCTGGGGAGCAGTACTGGAGCAATGGTCTCTCCAGGGCAGATGGTCGGATGCGGAAAAGGCCCTGCCCATCAATCTCTTAGAGATACGAGCAGCCCGGTATGCCCTAGTAGCATGGACATCCAAACTCCAAGGGTCCCCTGTCAGAATTCAATCAGACAATGCCACAGCAGTGGCATATATCAATCGTCAGGGGGGCACCAGGAGTCGTGCAGCCCAAAGGGAAGTAAATTACATCCTGAGATGGGCAGAAAGATATGTCCCAGCCATATCTGCGGTATTCATTCCAGGAGTGGAGAATTGGAAGGCGGACTTTCTAAGTCGCTAACAATTATGCCCAGGGGAATGGTCCCTTCATCCCGAGGTTTTCCGGACAATATGTCAGCGGTGGGGAACACCGGATGTAGATCTGCTAGCATCCAGATTCAACACAAAAGTGGACAGGTTTGTCTCTTGGACAAGGGATCCCCTAGCGTGCGGCTCGGATGCCCTAGTGTTCCCTTGGGATCAGTTCAAGCTGATATATGCATTCCCACCGCCACAATTGTTACCTCGATTACTCCGCAGAATCAGGGTAGAAAAGAAACCAGTGATTCTGGTGGCTCCAGCGTGGCCCCGAAGAGCATGGTACGCGGAGATTGTAAAAATGTCTGTGGGGAGTCCTTGGACCCTCCCACATCGCCCGGACCTGCTTTCGCAAGGACCGATATACCACCCTTCCTTACCAGCCCTAGGTTTGACGGCCTGGCTATTGAAGCCCACATTCTAAAAAAGAGAGGGCTCTCTAATGCTGTGGTATCTACCATGATCAATGCCAGGAAGCCGGTATCCAGGCAGATCTACTATAGAATCTGGAAGGCGTACATCGCCTGGTGTGAGGCCAAGAAATGGCATCCACGTAAATACGTAATAGGTAGGATTCTGGACTTCCTACAATGGGCTGTAGATAGGAAGCTTGCCCTGAGTACTATCAAGGGTCAGATTTCGGCCTTGTCAATATTTTTTCAAAGGCCCTTGGCTTCGCATTCACTAGTCAAAGCCTTTATACAAGGAGTGATGCGTATTAGTCCTCCGGTTAATATTCCCATATGTCCATGGGATCTAAACTTGGTTCTGTCGGTTCTACAAAAACAACCATTTGAACCATTACAGCATATTTCCTTGGTGCTTCTCACCAGGAAATTGATTTTTCTAGTAGCCATTTGTTCGGCTAAAAGAGTATCGGAATTAGCAGCTATGTCCTGTAAGGAGCCATATCTGGTTATCCATAAGGACAGAGTAGTGTTACGTCCTCATCCAGCCTTTCTTCCTAAGGTGGTATCGAGGTTTCATTTGAACCAAGATGTGGTTCTTCCTTCTTTTTTCCCCAAACCTACTTCGGTAGAGGAAAAGTTATTGCATTCTTTGGATGTAGTAAGAGCAGTTAAAGCTTATCTAAAAGCCACTGCTCAGATTCGCAGAACGGATACCTTGTTTATTCTGCCGGAAGGCCCCAGAAAGGGTCAGGCAGCGTCAAAATCTACTTTAGCCAAGTGGATTCGACAGGTCATAATACAAGCCTATGGCTTGAGAAGGAGACCGCCTCCGTTCAAAGTTAGAGCGCACTCCACGAGAGCAGTTGGAACTTCATGGGCAGTGCATCACCAGGCCTCCCTGGCTCAAATCTGTAAGGCCGCAACATGGTCTTCAGTACACACGTTTACTAGGTTCTACCAGGTGGACGTTAGAAGTCAGGAGGATGTCGCCTTTGGGCGCAGTGTGTTGCAGGCCGCAAAAGATCCTCATGTCTGATAGCGCTCAGCTTATATATGGTGTATCCCCCCCCTCATTTTGGCATTGCTTTAGGACATCCCATTAGTAATGACTATGTCGCTCTGTGTCCCGTGATGTACGAGAAAGAAAATAGGATTTTTATAACAGCTTACCTGTAAAATCCTTTTCTTGGAGTACATCACGGGACACAGAGCTCCCGCCCCTCTTTGGGGACACTTATTGCTTTGCTACAAAACTGAGGTGCTCCCGGATGGGAGGGGCTTATATAGGGGAGGGTACTTCCGGTTTTGGAAGTTGCCAGTGCCAGCACCTGACGGTATCTATATAACCCATTAGTAATGACTATGTCGCTCTGTGTCCCGTGATGTACTCCAAGAAAAGGATTTTACAGGTAAGCTGTTATAAAAATCCTATTTTTCTTCTCCAGACAAGGATTTTTTCTGATGCCCCAAACAATCGGAAAGGGCATTCATCAGAGAAAATTACTTTACCCCAGTCCTCAGCAGTCCAATTCCTGTACCTTTTGCAGAATATCAGTGTGTCCCTGATGATTTCCTGGAGAGATGTGGCTTTTTTGCTGCTCTTCTTGACACCAGGTCATCCTCCAAAAGTCTTTGCCTCACTGTGCGTGTACTCACACATGCCTGCTGCCATTCCTGAGAAAGTTCTGCACTGGTGGTGCGCTGAATCAACTGTAGACTTGTCCTGGCGCTTGCTGGACTTTCTTGGGCGCCCTGAAGCCTTCTTCACAAATGTAGTGTGTTGGGTGTGTTTTTTTTTTTTTTTTGGGGGGGGGTGTTAAGTTCATTTTCATGGCAAAGAGGGACAATTTTCTTTTATATTTGTGTCATTCTCAAAACTTTTTGGCCAAGGCTGTAGGTTGAAGCACCAGCATGGTTTACCTAACTCCTATCTGTTTAGATATTTAAAGCTTAGACATGCCTTTTTTAATACTTTGATAACCAGCCAGTTGATCTCTACACCTCGGCTCTGGAAAACCTGTTCGGGGATGAGTCAATGGTCAAATTTGTAAAATATCTAGATATGTGCATAAAAACAAATAAGTGATGATTGAACCAATAGCTGCTAGCACAGGCCAATAGAAAAAACACCTAGACTAATTGCACTATATAAAGTGCAGCGAGAAGATGTCCCCAGAAAGCCAAATTCCAACACAGAAATGGATGAATTGCATGCATGGGAGAGCCAACTTCCCCAGATCCTCAATTTGCAAGACCCGTGATGTAAAATGGTTGCAGCTTATCAGAATTTATTGGCCTCAACTAAATGGAAAGGCCAAAACGAGCTGTAGGGAACACCCTTTCCCAAAGATATCCACAGTGGCGCTGGTAGTCCTGGCGTGCTCCAAATCAAAATCCCATTCATGATATATGCATAATTAAAAGATCATAGCATGATTCTGTATAAAAAGGGCCATTTGTGTAAAGGAAATACACTCGCATATCCACATTAAAAACGAACAAGTAGTCACATAAAAGCAGAGATGGCCATCGACCTAGTAGCGAGTGGCCGAAGAGCGCGGTGACGCAACATCTGGTACCACCAAATGTTGCATCGCCACATTCTTTGGCCGTTCGCTACTAGGTCCTTTTCACTATTGGTTTCCACCAGGGATAGACTCATCCAGTTTAAGATCCTGCAGAGTCTACCTTCCCCCCAAACATCTGCATAGGATATACCCATCTGTCCCAGCCAATTGCTGAAGGTGTGGGTCACTCAGTGAATTTCATCCATGTCTTCTTAGCGGTGTCCCCAAATCCCAGATCTTCTGGATAGCCATGACTTCATTCATTCTCTCTGTCACCAGAATTCAGGTGCCCCTTAACATCGAGGTGTGTCTGCAGGGACTGGTAGACCCTCTAGCCCTTTGTAGAGCCTCCCAGAACTTTTGGGTTTATTACGTTATCATGCCCGTGAAGCTATCGTATTGGGTGGAAACCCACCTCGGCTCCTTTGCTAAACTTTTGGAAAAATCTGGTTAATTTAACTTTACCACTCTATAATGCTACTTGCGTTTTCTCGTGGCTGCACCACAAAGTATGGGGTGTTTGGGTAGAAACTTTGTCTACGAATGCTGATTCTAATATGCCTGATTAACATGTATGCAAAATGAAAGGGAAATGGAAATCCTGCCTATAATAGATAGTAAGTAGTACTCACTGAATATATTTCGGGGGGTGTAATCAAAAATAAGACTCAAACAAGAAAAGAAAATATCAAACAAAATTGTATAAATAAACACCCTAGAGTTAAACTACAATCAATGTAATTGCTAAAAAAGAGCAAAATACAAAAAGCAACAATATCCCCTATATATAGATCATGAGGGAAGTCCCTAAAGAATGGAAACCTTTCCTAGTGATCTATACCCTCCCCAAGATTCTAAAACAGATCAATATAAATAATAGCCTCCTCAGCCTCCTCAACTTTAAGAGGGGAATTAAACCGAGCAGTCCGTAGACTCCTCCCTCCCCTAGTATGAAAACACCCCCTATAAGCACCTAATAATATCCCAAGCCAGCTGTAAACGAGACCTAAACTGAAAGAATGAGAAAAGCTAACTGAGCTTTTCTCATCAATTCTTAAAGTGGACTTTGCACTAAACTAGCATAGCAAGGTTCTGAGTGGTGAGGGGTTAGAACCGTTGTCAGGTTTTGTCTGTGTCCCCACTGGTCTCTAGTTATGATCAAGAGTCGGTGGGATGGGTTTCCAATCAAGTGACCACTGTGACACCCAATTAGTGATCACTTGATCAGAAAAGTCAGTTCTGCTCCCCTTCCTTGCTATCTCTATCCTCATGACCCAGTTAAAAGGCTGCAATGAGTGGGCAGGAAGGGTTAACTGAAGAATAAACCCAGTGTAGGAAAAGTTTGATTATATATTTTGTTTTTCCCTTCGCTTCTGCCTGCGGAGCCATCCTGGAGAATGTTAAGCATTTCAAAACCTCCCTCTCCCCACATTTTTTATCTTTTTGTGATGACGCTTTGCTACGATGTAAATTTTCTGCCCCCTCCAAAATAACTCAACACAGCCATTTAATGTCTAAACTGCTGGCAACAAAAGTGAGTACACCCCTAAGTGAAAATGTCCAAATTGGGCCCAATTAGCAATTTTTCCTCGGTGTCATGTGACTCGTTTCGTGTTACAAGATCTCAGGTGTAATTGGGGAGCAGATGTGTTAAATTTGGTGTCATCACTCTCACTCTTACTGGTCACTGGAAGTTCAACATGGCACTGCATGGCAAAGAACTCTGAGAATCTGAAAAAAAAGAATTGTTGCTCTACATAAAGATGGCCTAAGCTAAAAGAAGATTGCCAAGACCCTGAAAACAGCTGCAGCATGGTGGCCAAGACCATACAGCGATTTAACAGGACAGGTTCCACTCAGAACAGGCCTTGCCATGGTCAACCAAAGAAGTTGAGTGCACGTGCTCAGCGTCATATCCAGAGGTTGTCTTTGGGAAATGGACGTATGAGTGCTGCCAGCATTGCTGCAGAGGTTGAAGGGGTGGTGGGGTCAGCCTGTTAGTGCTCAGACCATACGCCACACACTGCATCAAATTTGGTCTGCATGGCTGTTCCAGAAGGAAGCCTCTTCTAAAGATGATGCACAAGAAAGCCTGCAAACAGTTTGAAGACAAGCAGACTAAGGACATGGATTACTGGAACCATGTCCTGTGGTTTGAGACCAAGATAAACTTATTTGGTTAAGATGGTGTTGAGCATGTGTGGCGGCAACCAGGTGAGGAGTACAAAGAAAAGTGTGTCTTGCCTACAGTCAAGCATGGTGGTGAGAGTGTTATGGTCTGGGGCTACATGAGTGCTGCTGACACTGGGGAGCTACAGTTCATTGAGGGAAACATGAATGCCAACATGTACTGTGACATACTGAAGCAGAGCATGATCCCCCTCCCTTCGGAGACTGGGCAGCAGGGCAGTATTCCAACATAACGACCCCAAACACACCTCCAAGACGACCCACTGCCTTGCTAAAGAAGCTGAGGGTAAAGGTGAGGGACTGGCCAAGCATGTCTCCAGACCTAAACCTTGAGTATCTGTGAGGTATCCTCTCATGAAAGGTGGAGGAACGCAAGGTCTCTAACATGCTCCAGCTCCATGATGTCATGAAGGAATGGAAGAGGACTCCAGTGGCAACCTGTGAAGCTCTGGTGAACTCCATGCCCAAGTGGGTTAACGCAGTGCTGAAAAATAATGGTGGCCACACAATCTTGACACTTTAGGCCCAATTTGGACATTTTCACTTAGGATTGTACTCACTTTTGTTGCCAGCGGTTTAGACATTAATGGCTGTGAGTTATTTTGAGGGGACAGCAAATTTACACTGGTGTACAAGCTGTACACTCGCTACTTTTACAATGTAGTAAAGTGTAATTTCTTCAGTGTTGTCACATGAAAAGATAAAATATTTACAAACATGTGAGGGGTGTGCTCACTTTTGTGAGATGCTGTGTATATATAATTTTTTTTTTTAATACACACAGTACTTATGGCTGTGATCATATAGTGGGACTGTGATAGTGCGGCGGGCAATCTGACACTAGGTGGGAACGGACACTGACCTCTCCAGTGACAATAATACTGTACTAATGTCACTGGCTGGGAAGGGGTTTAACATCTTGGTTAATCAAGAGGTTCATTTTGTGTAATGTGTGCTTCTTTTTACTAATCTGTTCTCCCTGCTTTGCCTCTGTACAGAGCCCTGTGTTTGTCTGGGCTGTGATTGGACACAAGCAATCAGCAGGTCCTGGCCATGAATTATTGTCCAGGACCTGCTGATAAAATGTCACTCTGTCAGCCCTGTACCGGTAAGAGGCCAGCGGCTTACAGGTATGTCGCTGTGACTGTATGTGCCGTTTGCAGTGCATTGCAGGCAGTACCTAATTGGTGAAGGTGGAACTTCACTCTCTCAATCAACATTGACTATTTTTAATCCTTATGCTCCTAGCAGTAGTACATGGAAAAGTATCTCATATTTACTTTAAATTTTTTAATTTTTCTTTCTTGCATTTCTTTTTATTTCTTCAGTTACATCTTGGTTTCCAGGCCTAGGCAAATGTCCTACAACCCAGGCGTTTTCAGGAGGGGAGTAGGAAAGATGTATTCATGTGCTATTTCAGATATACCAAAGTATGACCCTAAGCAACCATTTACAGTCCTTCTTCTTTTCTTTTTTTTTAATTTTTTTAATTTTTTTTATTTGTGATCTTGCTGGAGCAAATCTTGTTGGCCGCTTTTGTTTCTACAATTTACTCTTGCTGTTTGTACTCCTGTTATTTCAATAAACCTGAAATGACTGATTACTATAATGACCTTCTCAGAATCAGGTTTTTCTGGTAGTTGCTGTATGAAATGACCTGACTCTATTCAGGTGAGACTCCTGATATGAGGTCAGTCAGCTGTGAAAAAATTCTTAGTCTACTAGTAATATACATACTTGATCTTGGCGAGAGATTATCTATCTTGTTTTATGGAGTTAGAGGTTGTAAAGTTATACACAATTACTTGTGTCCAGTCCACAGCAAAGGGGCAGCACCTCAAAGTCAGCATTGCACTGATTTGAACAGTTCAGTTGCCAACAATAGGGTGCGACTTGTCATGTGATTTGGACCTGTCAAATCGCATGACAAGATGCATCAGTATGAACGGGGGCTTGGCAAGATATGAAGAGCAGTGTGCGTTTTCGTTTTTAAATTCTAAACTGACCACAGTATCATCAGAGACGTAGCTAGCACATTTGGCACCCGGGGTTTGACATTCTCTCCCCCCCCCCCCAATAGCGGTGCCATGCCAACACTGGGTGTGGTCAGATTTCATCAACCGTGGGAGGAGCTTAAAGGGCCATATGGTTTATTAACTGCCACAAACGAGTATGTAGACAGTACAAACCTTGGTACACTAATTTTAATAAACTAAAACTGCTCTATTGCATATCCTTTACTACGCACAACTAACCTTAAAGTGATATTAAAGTCTTGTTTGTTTTTGTTTTTCTAAATAGACATGTTATACTTACCTGCTGTGTCTAATGGTTTTGAACAGAGCAGCTTGAATCCTCCTCTTCTTGGGTCCCTTGCCGGCACTTCTGGCCCCTTCCTCTTTCTGGGTACCTCCACAGCAAGCAGCTTGCAATGGGGGCACCCAAGCAGGCACGCTACTGAGCTGCGGCGACGTGTGTCCATTCACACATGTAGCAATGGCTCAACTCCCCTCCCTCTTCTGATTTGGCTGTGATTGACAGCAGTGTGAGCCAATGGCTCACGCTGCTGCCAAAAGCCAATCAGGAGTGCGAGTCCCCAGACAGTCCAGGCTCTTGTGGACATCGCTGGATCGAGAGGGGGCTCAGGTAAGAACTAGGTGGGGCTGGCGGGGCTGCTGCACACAGGTTTTTTACCTTCCTGAATAGAATGTTGTGCCTTTTACAACCAATTTAACAAAGTATGTGCGGAACTTAGAATGCAGGAGTAAGATATGTAAAACACAGTGAGGGGAATTTATCAAAACTGGTGCAGTCAGAATTTAGAACAGCTGTGCATGACAACAAATCAGCTTCTATCTTCAGCTTGTTCAGCTTTTAAAATTAAAGCTATGAGCTAATTGGTTGCCATACACAGCTGTTCCAAATTCTGTTTGCGCTAATTTTGATAAATTTTCCTAAGGGCTCATTCAGACAGGCACTGAGACAGGTCCTGTATGCTGTGCCAATTTTTGCTGCATCCACCAGAGAGTGGATAGAGGTGGGTGCACAGATCTGAATGCAGACACAGCGTTTTGGATACATGCATTCCTTTCGGTCTGCATTTCAAATTTTGACATTCGACTATATTCATGCAGCTTCTGTGTCCCAATTGACTTTGACTGGACTTCCTGCACAGAACACCATGCATCCCCACACAGTACACGGCCATCACACTGGGCATGGACGCATATGCTCCATGTGAATGAGGCCTAATTGTCGTCATGTGGACCGAACAGCAGGAAAGAGGAGATGTTGCGTAATTTAAAAGAGAAGTATGGAAATTTTATTTATGAATCGTACTTGACTAGGTAGATGCTGCGTTTTGTCCGCCGCCGGGTCTAAGGCTGAGAACAGAGTAATCAAACAGCTGATCACTCAGTTCTCAGAGCTGGTGGCTGTGAGTCTCTGGCTCTCTGCTTTGTCCCCCCCCCCCCCAGTGTTCAGGGCTTCCAGACACCTGCTTCCCTAGTCCAGGACCTCCAGACACCCCCTCTCCTAATCTGGGACCTCCAGGCAACCCCTCACCTAGTCCAGTATCTCCCTTGTACCCCCCTATTCAGGGGCCTTTGCCATACCAACCACCATTTTCTAGTCAATAGCCTCCTTTGCACCCACCCCCCTAGTCCAGGGTCTCCTTTGCGCTGCTCTCCTAGTCCAAGGCCTCCTTTACAGCCTGCCCAAAGTTAAGAACATCCCCCCAGCCCAGGGCCTACTCTGCATCACCCCCCTACTCCAGCACCTCCTCTGAACCCCCATCCTAGTCCAGGGCCACCTGTGTACCCCATCCTAGTCCAGGGCCACCTGTGTACCCCATCCTAGTCTAGGGCCTCCTGTGTGCCCCTCATCCACTCCAGCACCTCCTCTGCACCCCCCAGCTCAGGGCCTCCTGTGCACCCCCCCACTCCAGCGCTTCCTCATCTGCAACCCCCCCAGTCCAGGGCCTCATCTGCACCCCCTCCTCCCGTCCAGTCCAGGGCCTTCTTTGAAGCCTCTTATTCTCTGGGATGCCTCGCACAGGAAAGACACAGGCTGTCCCTAGGAGGGAGACCTGCCTGTCCATTACACTTGATCGGGCAGCATTTCTCAGTGCAGGTGGGGGCAGAACCCCTGCCGACGCCCCCCCCCCCTAGATGCGTCACCCGGGGCAGGCGCCCCTGCCCCCCCTAGTTTTGGCTCTGGGTACCATGGATCAGCAGCCATGATCACCGTGATCAACACACACAAGGGGACACAGGAACAGGCAGGATCAACAGGTATGTTAGATCAAAGAAAGGGACACATTACACTGCAACAGCGCTATGCTACTGATCATGCTTTAAAGTGGTTGTAACCCCAAAAAAATGCTCCTGTTCCTTTTAACCACTTCAACACCGGGCTTTTTTTACCACCTCAATACTGGGCCTATTCTGGCACTTCTCTCCTACATGTACAAATCATCATTCTTTTGCTAGAAAATGACTCGGAACCCCCAAACATTATATATTTTTTAGCAGACACCCTAGGGAATAAAATGACGGTCATTGCAACTTTTTTTCACGGTATTTGCTCAATAATTTTTCAAACGCCTTTTTTTGGGGAAAAAAAATGGTTTCATGACTTAAAAAATTAAACAGTAAGGTTAGCTCAATTTTTTTTGTAAAATATGAAAGATGTTACGCCGAGTAAATGGATACCTAACATGTCACGCTTTAAAATTGCGCACACTCATGGAATGGCGCCAAACTTCGGTACTTAAAAATCTCCATAGGCGACGCTTTAATTTTTTTTACAGGTTAGAGTTAGAAGAGGTCTAGTGCTAGAATTGTTGCACGCGCTCTAACACACGCGGCGGTACCTCACATATGTGGTTTGAACGGCGTTTACATATGTGGGCAGGACTTGCGTGTGCGTTCGCTTATGATCGCGAGGGACAGGGGCGTTTTTTTTTTTTTTTTTATATCACTTTTATTCCTATTACAAGGAATGTGAACATCCCTTGTAATAGGAATGGTGTGTGACAGGTCCTCTTTATGGAGAGATGCGGAGTCAATAAGACCCCACATCTCTCCTCCAGGCTGAAAAGCATGAGATTGTGAAAAAAAATTCACCAATCTCATGTTTACTAGCCGCAATGGCGGCTTTGTTTACGTCTGAGAACCCGGGCGTGACGTAATCACATCGCGCCCGGGTCTCCGGTCATAGAGATAACTGGTGACCATCTGGGGAATGTCCCCTCCCGCCGCCTATAAGACCGATCAAGCGGCGGAACCTCCGCTATAATTCTTATGGCGCACAGAATCGCCGGCAGAACAGAAGGATATCTGAATGATGCCTCTAACTGCAGGCATCATTCAGATATCCCCCCACAAAGCCCAGGACGTCAAATGACGTCCACCCAGGATGGGAGATCCCATCTGTGGACGTCATTTGACTATGGGCGGGTAGGGAAGTGGTTAAAGTAAAGATGATTTTTTTCATGTTAATGAAATCATAATGCTGTGTACACACAGGCCAGTTCCTGGTGTATTTTGTCAGTGTGTACAGATGTCTGTCAAACAGAAGTCGGTCCAACAACCATCTTTTGTCAGTGACCAGATTGCACTGCATAAGATTCTTCCCAGGTCATAAAGGTCAGGGAAAGTGACATGGGGACCCTGAAGTGACACTTTACATGTTTCTTCTGGGTCCGTAAGAAGAAGGGAAGGAGAGGGGACATTCAGCCCCCTCCCCTCTACCCAGTGGCACCCGCCATGGCAGTTCTGGGCACGCCACTGTCTTTAGGGGGAGGGGGTTTGGAAGCAAAGTGACCAGCCACCAGATTGCTTCCATCCGACAGCTGGCTTATCAGATTTAGACAAGCCCATACAATATATGGAACAGGCAGTAAAAATGTTAAGAGAATCTGTAACCGATCCATGCAGGCTTGCCTCTCGGATTGATTTTGTAATTTTGTTTTTATTGTGTAGTTTTTGTTTTGGGATAGAGCAGGGAATGCTATAACCTCCTGTCCTGTTTCACTTGTGTCCTATTGGTGAAAAGTTCTTCACTTCCTGTCCTACAAACACAATAGGAAGGAAGAGAAAATCTCTGACAGTTGTCACCAAAATAAGTGTTTCTATTGAAAGATTTCCTCTTACCTGTGTATGTATGTATGTATGTATGTATATAAATGTTCTTATTGCCTGTCCTTTCTGTTCTAAAGATTAACAGGATGGTAAATCACTCCAGGGGAAAGGAGATCTTACTGGGGTTCTAATTGCTTCTACTGTATCCAAAAAAGTGACTTGCTTGCTACAGAGACTAGACATGTTGGTAGAATAGTCTGGGAAGGTCAGTTGTTTAGAATGAGGGAAAAGTAGCTGGATCTCTACTGGTGGTCTGACAGTCATGGATAATATGATTCCATCATCACTAGAAATGCAGTGATATGTTCATTATAGCAAAACATTTTCTACATGTACGTATAACCTGTTGTATTGTTCCAGAAAGAAGAAACTCGCGAAGCAAACAGTACGTTTTTCTGTCCCATCATGCCTAACGAGATCCTTTTCCAAAGCCTATCGACTGCAGACAACACATCAGGTCGGGATGTAACGAATGAAGTGCTTTCAACAGAGCCACAGCAGCTGGAGCCAAGCTGTATACTCATCTTGATCATAGCAGGCAAAGTAATTATGAACCTCTTAATTTTTGGGGCAAGGCACCGGAATGTAAGCGCCAGCTTCTTGGGCTATTTCTGCATTTCTCTTGCTGCTGTGGACTTTGGTCTCTTATTTGTTGTTGCTTTCATCCACTACTTCCAGGACTTCTCCATTTTAGGATTTCGAATCACCAACTACCACATTTGTCTGTTTACGCAGATTATCTCTCACACATATGGTATATTGCACTTTCCAGTTTTCTTGTTATCCGGACTGGATTACTACCTGACTATTGTGAAGTCTATAAAGATATCACGGATCTACCCTGGACTACTATATTGTATTTATGTTCTGCTATTATGGATTACAGCCTTTGTCTATGTTCTTCGCTCTCCCATTGACTCTCCAGCAGTTGACAGCTATGAGACGGCATACCTGTGCACGTTCTATATCAGCAGACAAAGTTTCTACTTATCAGTTGCCCTGGTTCTCACAGTTTTCCTGGTGTTCGCTGAGTGCTGCTGTGAAATTGTGTCCTTTATAAAATCACTGAAGGTTATTTCTTCTGCCAATAACACCATAGTATTGTTTTCTTTTCCCTCTGGAGGCCAGTGGCCCATTCAAGGACGAAAACCTTTTTTGGCTTCCCTCTTGTTCTCGTTTTTGGGCACATGGAGTCCCTTTGTTGTTTTACAGATAATCATATTTATATTGTGTGCTCACATCCCAGCGTACATGGACATGAACGTTCCTTGGCTATATTTTGTGAACAGTTTCCTAATAGCGGTGTCTTTAGCACTAAAGTATCCTGATCTACCAGAGACAGAGAATACTTTCTCTACAGACCCATTTGTTGGCTGGAAATATTGTGCCCTCCCCTTTATGGTGGCTGAAAAGAAAAAAGACATTTCTTTATTAAATGAGCTGCCATCTACAGTTATGATTGTTTGAGATTTGTATATGTGGGTTTTATTTCCCTTTTTTATATAAAAAAAAATGTGAAACTACTCAGGTGGCATAAAATAAAGATACTTGAAGTGGAATTTCAAAAGTGTATCTTGCCAATGGTTTGGTTTGTTCCTGCTCGAAAGATGACAAAATTTGTCTTGTGAAATACTGAAATTGATTTAAAAATAAAAATAAAGAACAGAATAGTTTGTACAGCCCACTTAAATTTTTTAAACACAGGGCAGAAAGTGAAAACTAGTGGACTAACTTGTAGAGGTTTCCTCTTGCCAATGCAAACCTGATAAGCACCTGTTGCTGGTTGTTTATCACTTTATAACTGAAATGGTCTGCTTGTTTTTAGAAGCCGAAAAATCCAAATTGTTGTAACTAGGTCAAAAATATTAAGAATTTTCTTAAATGGAAAATTAAAGAAAAATTTAAGTAAACTCTGCAGTAGGCAGCATATAAGCCAACAAAGGGTTTACAACTTAAAGTTCTGCATATGAGAACTTTTTAATAGTATTTTTATAGTATTATTCAGGATTAATATAGCTCCAACAGTTGGTGCAGTTACAATACAATTCCATACATGAGGAATCGGAGGGCCCTGCTCGTTGGAGCTTACAATCTAAAAATGCTGGTGAACTGTGTATAGACTTTATGGCATCAATGCTGAATGCATTCCAGTGATAATAAACCCAGAACCAAAAATGCATTCAGGTATATTGCAGCTTGCCAATCATTAGGATTTGGTGGCTGCGTCAGTGTTTTTTTTTTTTTCCTCCAACCTGGTGATCTGGCCAGTAATACACCTCCTGTATTCGTGAGACACAACTCTGGCTAAATGGGGACAGCAGCATTGTCAGTCTGGGGGGGGGAGGGAGGGAAGAGTAGTTGTCATGATCAGGGGTAAGGGCTCAAAGACCAGTTGATATAGCAGCAATGTGACTACCACCAACCAACAGGATAGGTACACAGGCAGTCACCCTGGCGGATGACGCAGGCTCCCCCTAAGGTGCGGAGTCCAAGTACTAACCGGTGTTCACCAGAGATCCTGATGGTAGAAATAGATTTTGCTGTTTGTTGGTACCAGGTCGAGTTCCTCCGGATCGCCCCACCAGGAGGTGAGCAGGCCAGGGTCCAGTAGCGGATACTAGGCAGGTAAGGATCAAATAGAAGCGTGGTCAGTAACAAGTAGTTGCAGGCTGCGATCAGGCATAAGCATGGTCGAGGAACAAACCAAAGGTTGATAACGAGTGTGTTGCATGATATGTGCATATGTATAAATTCCATTTAATCGCTGTAAATAAAATTGCATATAGATAGATAGATATCTATCTATTTCAGGTAGAAGGAAATATATTTAAAGTATTGAGTGCTGTGTATTTCTTATGGTAATTAGCTACAACTTCAAAGGGTGGCCTTTTTGTTTTCCTGTTTACATTGCACATGGGCTGTAAACAAAAGCCTGCTGTGACTCATCCAACCAGGCTGTGCCCAATATACATTTACTAGGTACAGTGACCAATCAGGGAGAATTATATTAGCCACCTTTAGGGATGAGCTTCGTGTTCGAGTCGAACATACGTTCGACTCGAACATTGGCTGTTCGATCGTTCGACGAAGATCGAACGATTTGGGCCGTTCGCGCCAAATTCGAGTGACGCGAACGGCCCACAATGCACTACGCCATCGCAGTGTCATCCAGGCGCTGTGATTGGCCAAGCATGCACTGTGACCCCGCATGCTTGGCCAATCACAGCGCCGGCAGCGAGGAGAGCAATGATTGGCCACAGGCAGGATGCCTGTGGCCAATTATTGCTGAGGGTGTTTAGTACACGCCCCACACTATAAAAGGCCGCCAGCACGGCGGCCTAGTGTAGTGTGTTCCGGAGCAGGGATAGAGTAGCATAGGCAGGGACAGTGACTGTTATTTCTTTCTTGCTTAACCTGGATTCCTTTAGTTTAGGGAAAGAGAAGGATAGGTAGGGAGAGTGTCAGTGTGTTTTGTGCTTCTGCTATAGTGTGCTTAAAAAAAACATTTATTCTAGGGACAGAAAACTCTAGGTAGGGACAGTGTCAGTTTCTTTCACTCTGCAAGTCCTTGTTTCCAGGGACCTGTAAGGACAGTGAGTTAATTGTCCTTGTGCTATATTGTGCTTAAAAAAAACATTTATTCTAGGGACAGAAAACTCTAGGTAGGGACAGTGTCAGTTTCTTTCACTCTGCAAGTCCTTGTTTCCAGGGACCTGTAAGGACAGTGAGTTAATTGTCCTTGTGCTATATTGTGATTAAAAAAAACATTTATTCTAGGGACAGAAAACTCTAGGTAGGGACAGTGTCAGTTTCTTTCACTCTGCAAGTCCTTGTTTCCAGGGACCTGTAAGGACAGTGAGTTAATTTTCCTTGTGCTATATTGTGATTAAAAAAAACATTTTTTCTAGGGACAGAAAACTGTAGGTAGGGAGAGTGTTTTTTTTTCTTTCACTCTGCAAGTCCTTGTTTCCAGGGACCTGTAAGGACAGTGAGTTAATTGTCCTTGTGCTATATTGTGCTTAAAAAAAACATTTATTCTAGGGACAGAAAACTCTAGGTAGGGACAGTGTCAGTTTCTTTCACTCTGCAAGTCCTTGTTTCCAGGGACCTGTAAGGACAGTGAGTTAATTTTCCTTGTGCTATATTGTGCTTAAAAAAAACATTTATTCTAGGGACAGAAAACTCTAGGTAGGGACAGTGTCAGTTTCTTTCACTCTGCAAGTCCTTGTTTCCAGGGACCTGTAAGGACAGTGAGTTAATTGTCCTTGTGCTATATTGTGCTTAAAAAAAACATTTATTCTAGGGACAGAAAACTCTAGGTAGGGACAGTGTCAGTTTCTTTCACTCTGCAAGTCCTTGTTTCCAGGGACCTGTAAGGACAGTGAGTTAATTTTCCTTGTGCTATATTGTGATTAAAAAAAACATTTTTTCTAGGGACAGAAAACTGTAGGTAGGGAGAGTGTTTTTTTTCTTTCACTCTGCAAGTCCTTGTTTCCAGGGACCTGTAAGGACAGTGAGTTAATTTTCCTTGTGCTATATTGTGATTAAAAAAAACATTTTTTCTAGGGACAGAAAACTGTAGGTAGGGAGAGTGTTTTTTTTCTTTCACTCTGCAAGTCCTTGTTTCCAGGGACCTGTAAGGACAGTGAGTTAATTGTCCTTGTGCTATATTGTGCTTAAAAAAAACATTTTTTCTAGGGACAGAAAACTGTAGGTAGGGACAGTGTCAGTTTCTTTCACTCTGCAAGTCCTTGTTTCCAGGGACCTGGAGAGACATTGAGTGAATTGTCCTTGTGCTATATTGTGATTAAAAAAAACATTTATTCTAGGGACAGAAAACTCTAGGTAGGGACAGTGTCAGTTTCTTTCACTGTGAAAGTCCTTGTTTCAAGGGACAGAGAAGGACACCTGAAGGTAGCCCTTATTGCTTTTTTCCCATCTCCCTGCAGGCCATCTATTAGAATGTCTGGAAGGCAAACAAGGAGAGGCAGACAGTCAGGAGGCAATAAAAGAGGGCAAGCAGGCTCTGTGTCTGGGGGCAACAGTGCTGGTCGTGGACGCGGTGCATTGTCATCAGCACATGGCCATGGGACACGCTTGTCCTTCTTTTCGGCAGCTGGACATGTTGAGCCACATCATGCCGAAGACTTGGTAGAGTGGATGACCAAGCCCTCCTCCTCATCCTCTCTCACCCAGGCTCAGGGTACTGGAAAAGCAGCTGCCAAAGCGTCGTCTTCCCTGGTATCAATGTCAGACAAATCATCAGTCACTCCTTCCCTAGACCCACCATGTCCTCCTCCTGAGGAGTCCCCCGAACTGTTTCAGCACAGTGTTGGGTACATGCTCCAGGAGGATGCCCAGCGTTTCGAAGGGTCTGATGATGAAACCCAGCTAGAGGAAGGCAGTAGCGTGAGAGCAGACAGAGGGGATGCTCAAGAAGGACACCAATCTGGCAGTCATGTTCCAGCAGCTGCAGCATACTGCCAGATTGGCTCCAGTGATGAGGAGGGAGGGGATGATGAGGTCAATGACTCCACGTGGGTGCCTAATAGGAGAGAGGAGGAGGAGGAGGATGAGGAGGAGGCACATCTCCAACGAGGCAGGATGCCCTTTGGTGGCCAGCGTAAGGGCAGTACACCGACGGAATCACACCGCAGAGCTCCGCCTGTGCAGGGCGCTGCCTCTGCCCGTCATTCAAAAAGTTCTTTGGTGTGGGCCTTTTTTGAGGCTAGTGCATCAGATCGCACAGCTGCTGTTTGCAACATATGTCTCAAGCGTATATCGCGTGGCCAAAACATCAGCCGCTTGGGTACCACATGCCTGACCAGACATATGTTGACCTGCCATGCAGCTCGTTGGCAAGCCTACCTCAAAGACCCACACCAAAGAACAAAGCGGACCTCTCCTTGCACCGCATCAGCTGGGATCTCCAACCCCACTATAACTTCAGTCCTCTCTGAAACATGCACTGAGAGGAATGAAGGTGTAGAATTAGGTGTGTCACAGCCAAGTACTTGCGCCCACTCTGCTAGCAGTACACCGACGTCCGATTCTAGCAGGCAAATTTCCCTGCCCCAGCTGCTGGACCGTCGAAAGAAGTTCACTCCCAGCCATCCACATGCCCAGCGGTTGAATGCTAGCTTGGCTAAATTGCTAGCGCTTCAACTGCTGCCTTTTCAGTTGGTAGACTCGGCCCCCTTCCGTGAGTTTGTGCAATGTGCGGTTCCTCAGTGGCAGGTTCCCAAACGCCACTTTTTCTCACGGAAGGCTATTCCGGCTCTCTACCGGCATGTGGAAGGCAATGTCTTGGCCTCGCTGGACAGGGCGGTCAGCGGTAAGGTGCATATTACCGCTGACTCATGGTCCAGCAGGCATGGACAGGGACGTTACCTTTCTTTCACGGCCCATTGGGTCACTCTTTTGGCAGCTGGGAAGGATTCAGGACAAGGTGCAGTAGTGTTGGAGGTTGTCCCACCGCCACGCCTCCAAAATGCTACTACTGGTTGTGACACACCTCTCTCCTCCACCCCCTCCTCTTCTTCTTCCTCCATGGCCTCTTCCTGTGGTTTGTCCTATGAACCAGCGGTGCTCCGTAGCCGTTCACGGGGCTACGCAAGTACGCAGGCAAAAAGATGCCATGCCGTGCTTGCGCTGGTGTGTTTGGGGGACAGAAGCCACACTGGGGCAGAGGTCCTGTCTGCTCTGCAGGGCCAGGCCGAGAGGTGGTTGACGCCACGCCAGCTTAAGCCAGGAATGGTGGTTTGCGACAATGGCACCAACCTCCTCTCCGCCCTCCGACAGGGACAACTGACCCATGTGCCCTGTGTGGCTCACGTCCTTAACCTGGTGGTGCAGCGGTTCTTGGGCAGGTACCCGGGCTTACAGGATGTCCTGAGGCAGGCCAGGAAAGTCTGTGTGCATTTCCGCAGATCTTATAATGCCAGTGCTCGCCTGGCTGAGCTGCAAAAGGAGTTGAACCTGCCCAAGAACCGCCTTATATGTGACATGCCCACCAGGTGGAACTCAACGTTGGCCATGCTGCAGCGGCTGCACACGCAGCAGAGGGCCATCAATGAGTACCTGTGCGACTACGGCACCAGGACAGGGTCAGGGGAGCTTGGTTTTTTTTCTCCACGCCAGTGGGGCATGATCAGGGATGCATGCACTGTCCTGGCACCATTTGAGGAGGCCACGAGGATGGTGAGCAGTGACAGTGCATGCATCAGTGACACTGTACCTCTTGTCCACCTGTTGGAGCACACGCTGCGTGGAATAATGGACAGGGCACTTGAGGCAGAACAGAGGCAGGAAGAGGAGGACTTCCTTGCCTCTCAAGGCCCCCTTTACCCAGACAGTGTTCCTTCTGTCCCACCCATCGCACAGGAAGAGGAGGAGGAGGAGGAGGAGGAGGAGGAGGAGGAGGAGGAGGATTGTGTCAGCATGGAGGTGGAGGCTGGCACTCAGCATCATCAGCAGCAGTCTTTTAGGGATGATTTACAGTCCCAAGAAACCAGTGGACTTGTACGTGGCTGGGAGGAGGTGGCTGCGGATCATGTCGTCCTTAGTGACCCAGAGGACTCCGGAGCGAATGCCTCAGCAAACCTACGCTGCATGGCCTCCCTGATCCTGCAAAGTCTGCGGAAGGATCCTCGTATTCTTCGGATCAAGGAGAGGGACCATTACTGGCTGGCCACTCTCCTTGATCCACGGTACAAGGGTAAGGTTGCGGACCTTATGTTACCGTCGCAGAGGGAGCAGAGGATGAGACAACTCCGGGAGGCCTTGCAGAAAGGTCTGTGCAACGCGTTCCCAGAGACTGGGAGGTTGCAAACTCCTGGTCCTGGACAACGAGTTGCTGAGGCTTCGGCCAGTCAAAGAAGGAGCGGTGGGGAAGGTGGCCGTCTGACCGATGCGTTCAGACAATTCTTTAGTCCGCAGCCCCAAAGTATGATCGGTTCCAGCAACCATCGCCAGCGTCTGATAAACATGGTGCAGGAATATCTAGGGGCAAGGTCAGACTTGGACACCTTCCCCACCGAAAATCCTCTGGCTTACTGGGTCTTGAGGATGGATCACTGGCCAGAGCTTGCACAGTATGCAATTGAGCTACTGGCCTGTCCTGCATCCAGCGTTCTTTCGGAACGCACATTCAGTGCTGCTGGAGGATTTGTCACGGATCACAGGGTGCGCCTGTCCACCGACTCGGTTGATCGACTGACTTTCATCAAGATGAACCAGTCTTGGATCACCACCAGCTACCACACACCTGATGCTGATATAACAGACTAATTGATTTTAAAATGTCACATCCCTTCAAGACTGATGCTGATGCTGAGTGCCTGTGCTGTTATGTTGACTGGCTATCCTCCTCCTCCGAGTCCTCAATGATACGATTGATGATGATAGCTTGGAAGATCATTTTTGTTTATGGGTGCCGCCACCAGTGCCTAACGCCCAATTTTTCAGCCCCTGTTTAACAGGGGCGTGTAATTACAATTTTTGAAGCAATACTTTGCAACAGGGCTCATTGCTGTGCTCCAAGTACAGTATCTGTGAGGAGTTGCAGTGTTGTGCCACCAGTGCCTAAGGCCCAATTTTTCAGCCCCTGTTTAACAGGGGCGTGTCATTACAATTTTTGAAGCAATACTTTGCAACAGGGCTCATTGCTGTGCTCCAAGTACAGTATCTGTGAAGGGTTGCAGTGTTGTGCCACCAGTGCCTAAGGCCCAATTTTTCAGCCCCTGTTCAACAGGGGCATGTAATTACAATTCTTGATCTAATAATTCACAGCAGGGCCCATTGCTGCACCCACCAAGAGTAACTGTCAGGGCTTACAGTGTTGTGGCACCAGCACCACCATCAAAGGCCCAATTTTTACTACCACTGTTCAACAATTATATGTAATTAAAATTCCTGATATAATAGTTGACAGCAGGGCGTTCCAGCACCAACCAAGAGTAACTGTGAGTGCTTACAGTGTTGTGCCAACACCAACAACTAAGGGGCCTATTTCTGCAGAGTATATACGGCAGGTCCCTACTTTCAAACATCCAACTTACAAACGACTCCTACTTGCAAACGCAAGAAGACAACAGGAAGTGAGAGGAAATCTACCACTAGGAAGGAAAATTCTCTCCTGTAAGAATAAATATGGGAGAAAGGTGTCTCCTCTGTACTGATGCTTTATCAGCAATCCTTGTTTCAAGAAAAACACCACATTTCAAAAACAGTTGTCATTAGGACGGAAAGTGAGGTGAAATGTTCTGAACAGGGGCACAGACAGCAAAACAAATGTTACAGGGGTGATAACCCTTACCTATGTTTTCCAAAAAGTTTAAAAATAGATTTTTGGTCTGGAGCTACACTTCAACAATGTACCTGTTCAAAATTACAAACAGATTCTACATAAGAACAAACCTACAGTCCCTGTCTTGTATGCACCGCCTGTATACGGCTGTTCAGAGTATATAGGGCCTTTTTTATTTTATGTGCGGGGTTCCCCTTAATATCCATACAAGACCCAAAGGGGCTGGTAATGGGCTGGGGTAGGGGGGGGGTCATGGGGTAGCTATGCCATTTTTCTTAAAGATTTTCATCCATATTACCGGGACCAGACATTACATTAAAGCCGCAAGCAGTTTTAAATGGCTTTTTTTTCCTTTAGAAGTGTCATTTTGTGCAGGGACAGTTCTAAACACGGGAAACACGTGGCACTTCACAGGCATACTTTAGACACCCCCCAGGTACGATATTTAAAGGAATATTTGACTTTTTTTTTTTCACTTTATGCATCATTAAAATGACTGCTCCCGGAAAACGACCGTTTTTAAAACTTATTTTTGCATTGATACATGTCCCCTGGTGCAGAACCCGGGTTCCCAAACCCTTTTTAGGACAATAACATGCATAATAGTTGTTATAATTAGCACTTTAGAATTCGAACGTTCGCATCCATTGTATTTAATAGGGTTCTAATGTTCGTTCGAACTTTCGGTCCGTTCGCGGGTTCTGGTGCGAACCGAACCCGGGGGTGTTCGGCTCATCACTAGCCACCTTACATAAAGGAGGGGGGGGGGTATATAATGCTTTTGTGAGCAAGCTAAGGGCACTTGCTTTTGGTGTGTGGGAACAGACAGCAGCCACGATGGGCTAACCTGAAGTTGACAGGTAATATAACTATACTTGTAGCTTATATAGTATTGTAAATATGGGCGTTGTGGGTAATTTGTAAATACCATGTAAGCCAGGGGACCTACACTGTACATTGTGTTGTAAATACTGTCTGGTGTGTAATTTTGTATATATTATGTAACCCTTACCCTATCAATAAATGTGTATTGCTGATAGAACTACCTCTTTTTGTATAAGATCTCTCAGAGCAACAAATGGCGAACATCGAAGGGACAGAGAAAATTTGGTGGTCTATTTCCGCAATACCTCAAGGGGTTGCTATATCTACAAAAGGCACACTAAGAGGGTTTTTCATTTGAATGCTAAAAATTAACATTGGGTGCTCTATGGGCACAATAAAGGAAAGGGCTATAAGAAATAGCTGTGTTTTGTACAGTGTGGAATCAATAGGGAGACTACTGTTAGTATACTGAGGAGCCCTTAACTTACCGTAAGTCAAAAGCTAAATATAATATAGAATTTGTATATGAAGAGTCCAGATACATTAGAAGGCGAGGAAAAGGGCTGTTGCCCAATGTTTCTATGCATGAAGATTCAGTCTATTTAAAAAAGATGGCTAGGGAGGACAGCAGTGGCGGCTGGTGCTCAAATTTTTTGGGGGGGCGCAAACAAACAAAAAAAAATAATCATCAATTGCCGCCACTGTGCCCATTAAAACGCAGCCACTGTGCCCAAACGCCACTAGTTTGTCCCCAAATGCAGCCAGTTTCCCCCCAATAATACAGCCAGTTTCCCCCAATAATACAGCCAGTTTCCCCCCAATAATACAGCCAGTTTCCCCCCAATAATACAGCCAGTTTCCCCCCAATAATACAGCCAGTTTCCCCCCAATAATACAGCCAGTTTCCCCCCAATAATACAGCCAGTTTCCCCCCAATAATACAGCCAGTTTCCCCCCAATAATACAGCCAGTTTCCCCCCAATAATACAGCCAGTTTCCCCCCAATAATACAGCCAGTTTCCCCCCAATAATACAGCCAGTTTCCCCCCAATAATGCAGCCAGTTTCCCCCCCCATAATGCAGCCAGTTTCCCCCCCCATAATGCAGCCAGTTTCCCCCCCCATAATGCAGCCAGTTTCCCCCCCCATAATGCAGCCAGTTTCCCCCCCCCATAATGCAGCCAGTTTCCCCCCCCCATAATGCAGCCAGTTTCCCCCCCCCATAATGCAGCCAGTTTCCCCCCCCCATAATGCAGCCAGTTTCCCCCCCCATAATGCAGCCAGTTTCCCCCCCCATAATGCAGCCAGTTTCCCCCCCCCATAATGCCATAATGCAGCCAGTTTCCCCCCCCATAATGCAGCCAGTTTCCCCCCCCCATAATGCAGCCAGTTTCCCCCCCCATAATGCAGCCAGTTTCCCCCCCCATAATGCAGCCAGTTTCCCCCCCCATAATGCAGCCAGTTTCCCCCCCCATAATGCAGCCAGTTTCCCCCCCCATAATGCAGCCAGTTTCCCCCCCCATAATGCAGCCAGTTTCCCCCCCCATAATGCAGCCAGTTTCCCCCCCCATAATGCAGCCAGTTTCCCCCCCCATAATGCAGCCAGTTTCCCCCCCCATAATGCAGCCAGTTTCCCCCCCCAATAATGCAGCCAGTTTGTCCCCCAATAATGCAGCCAGTTTGTCCCCCAATAATGCAGCCAGTTTGTCCCCCAATAATGCAGCCAGTTTGTCCCCCATAATGCAGCCAGTTTGTCCCCCATAATGCAGCCAGTTTGTCCCCCATAATGCAGCCAGTTTGTCCCCCATATGCAGCCAGTTTCTCCCCCATAATATTTGTCCTCATAATACAGCCAGCTTCCTTCTTCGAGTCAGCGCCGTCCTTCTTCCGTCCTCGATGTCACATCAGCCAATCAGGTTACCGGTAACCAGACCCGGTGAACCTGATTGGCCAGGGAACGCACCCCTGTGCGTCCTCTCATTAGGTATTTAGAAGCCGATTACAGCCCTCAGGCTGTAGTCGGGAAGCCTATCAGAGCCTGCTGGCTCTGATAGGCACTTCTAAAGGCCAATCAGACGCTGTGATTCAGATGGCCGGCGCTCAAGGGGCCGGCCATCTGAATAGTGGGCGGCAGCAATACATAGGTTCATACAATGCATGAACCTATGTATTGTTGTGGTGAGTAACGGCCGGGCGCAGAAGTGAGCGGTAGCGGCGCTTCTGCGCCCACTATGGTCGCGCCGCCATGTGTAAAAAAAAAAAGACATTTAAAAAAAAAAAACCTTAAAGGGCCCGTTTTTTCTTTTTTTTTTTTTTTTTTTTTTTGTGACCACGGGAGGGGGGGCGGCGCCCCCTATGGACGGGCCGCCACTGGAGGACAGACACTCTTTAGAAAATGTGCTACTTGTAGCTAACAATATTGGCAAACTATTGCCAGGAGTGCACATAACATTGCATGCAGACAATGTCTTGCAACAATGTAAATTGCTGGGAGTTACCAACTCCAGAGATCAGGTTAACGTTTTACTATTCAAGCCCTGTACACACGATAGGTTTAACCGATGAAAACAGTCCGATGGACTTTTTTCATCGGACAAACCGATCGTGTATGGGCCCCATCGGTCTTTTTTAAATCAGTGTTTAAAAATAGAACATGTTTTAAATTTATCCGATGGTTAAAAAACCGATAGCAAATTACTATCGTCTGTGGGGAACTTCATCGGATAAAAAACCCACGCATGCTCAGAATCAAGTCAACGCATGCTCAGAAGCATTGAACTTCGTTTTTCTCAGGTCATCGGAGTGTTTTACGTCACTGCGTTTGGAACGGTCGGTTTTTTGACTGATGGTGTGTAGGCAAGACTGATGAAAGTCAGCTTCATCGGTTTTCCGATGGATAAATCCATCAGTTAAAAAAAACATAGGAAATTCGATCGTGTGTACAGGGCTTAACAGTTAACTTAAACACATGGTCTTCCCTACCAGACCATGTTAACTACTTGCCCCCTGGGCACCTAAACCCCCTTCCTGCCCAGGCCAATTTTCAGCTTTCAGCACTGTCACGCTTTGAATGACAATTGCGCGGTCGTGCGACGTGGCTCCCAAACAAAATTGACGTCCTTTTTTTTTTTTTTTTCCCCCACAAATAGAGCTTTCTTTTGGTAGTACGATTTTGAAAAAAACACTTTTCTCTTACCATCCATGGACTGACACGGTGTCTCTTTACACTTTACACGTGGGTTATGTCCCTGCCTGCAGGAGAAGACCTAGGCAGAATGTGAGATGTTATACATACATTCTAAAAGCCAGAGCTGAACAGCCCCACCCAGGGGGCGGTCCCTCCGGACATAACCCTCCCACTACAGTCAGCAGACTTCAGTTTTTTTCTGCCTAGCAGAAGGAGAAGACGTGGCTCTCTCAGGAGCCAGTCTCCTGACCTATTTTTATTCCTTTTCTGGAATTTTTTTATTTTATTTTTGAGAATCTTCTATCAACTGTCGGCTGGGCAACAGGTTGGGTACAAGATATCCTCGTAGTCTTCCCTGTCCGACCATCGAGCGTGCTGATCCTCGCCTTGTGTGCGTGAGACTCAGTTCACGACAGGCCCTATGACTCCAGGGGTGGCCGGGTTTGCTTTCATGCTCCCACGGTCCTCTCAAGACTGAACAGTTCCTGACTGACTGTATCTTTCACGGTGGACCGGGCCGACAGCTACTCAGTACTGCACTGTGATAGTCCTGTCAGAAACACACCAGTGGGTCCCTCAGGGGACGGGTAAGTAGTCTCTCCTGCCTGCAGGTGAGTACAAAAAGCTGTGTGTTTCTCTGTGGGGGATTTTTCCTGTCTCCCCCTGTATTTCATTGTCACTCTCTGTCACCATTGCTGGCGCTGTGCTGTGTGGGGTGCCTGGGGGTCACACTGTTCTTGGAGGGGCTAATGCTGGTCTGCAGATATGCTTGGGGCCTTTTTTTGTGTGTTTTGGGGCCCGAGTGGCGCTGTGTGTGTGCTGTTTTTTTCACTTTTGCTGAGTCATGGCGGCCATCTTGCCGTGGATCGCCTCAGTGAAGTGCGGCGGCCATTTTCTTGTAGCCCGCGCGCTCTTCAGCACTAGTTTTGGCCTCTAGCGCTGCTGTAACAGCGCGAATCTCCTCACAATCTCCTCACAGCTCACCAGCGCTGACAAAGCGCGGTACAGACAGCGGAACTGAGCGGTCCCTGGTCCGGTTTGGTGAGTCCCCTGGGCGCCCCCTCCTCAGTCAGCACAGCCTGTGGGTGGACTTTTTATCTGAGGAGTCTCAGAGGGGGGCAATATGGAGTCTCTGTCACCAGCTTCCCCTAAATGTCAGTGGACAACAGGCAGTGCTTTAGCACCTGCGGTCTCTAGGGACCAGTTGTGGGCAGTCCTGGAATCATTTCTGACCAGGATGGGAGCTGTGTGCAAGCGCAAGGGAGCAAAAAAGCGCCCTCCCCCCACTTTACTTCATGAGGGCAGTGCGCTGATTCAGATATGGGCCTAGCCACTACCGCTCAGGACCCTAGTTCTGAATGTATTGGATGGTTTTGAACAGGACATTCCTTATGAGGAAAACTCCAGTTCTGAGTCAGTAAATGACAGGGCGCTTGTTAGTGTACTCATGGCTGCGGTGAGGGACACTCTCAAGCTAAAATGCTGCGGATGCAGAACCTCAGGCGGATACAGTCTCCTTTGGTTCTTTTAAGGCCAGGCCTTCTAAAGAGGTTTTTCCATATGTACTTTCTTTGACCAGCTCATTGATAAGGTCTGGGAAAAGCCGCAGAAGAATTTTTTTATGGTCCCGCGGCGTTTGTCTATCAGATACCCCTTGAAGATGCCCTACTTAAAAAGTGGGCTTCTCCCCCAGGGTCGACCCTCCAGTCGCCCGGTTGAACAAGGCCATCACTCTCCCGATGGAGGGGACTCCTGCATTTGAGGACCCCACTGACAGGAGGTCAGAAGTGGTGAGCAGAGCCATGTTTGCCTTGTTGGGATCCGCCCTACGGCCTGTGGTAGCGGCGACCCTTGTGTCTTAAACACTTACAGGTTGGGCAAAAATGTTGCACCTAGCTGTACAGGAGCATAATCTTCCTCCAGACACAGTTGCTCTGGCCCACCAACTGGTTCAGGGCCTGGTTTATGTGTGCGACGCCACGTTGGACGCGGCCCCTTCTAATATCCAGGGCCTCTGTCTCGGCGGTGGTATTGCGGCGTCTTATCTGGTTGAAGTGCTGGTCTGCTGACCTAGCCTTAGGAAGCTCCTGACAGATCTACCATTTAAAGGTGGTAGACCTTTCGGTGCTGCTCTGGATGACATCATCATGGATGTCATGGGAGGTAAAAGCACTCTTCTTCCTTAGACTAGCAAGAGTGAGGAGGCCCGCCGAAAACAGGGGCCTTCCTTTCCAGCAAAACGGGGTTTTTTCGTCAGTCAGAGTCCACGGGTAGGTCCTCTCAGACTGACGGCAGTGCGGCTGGTGGGCACAAGTGCCCCTGGGTGCGTAAGCCGAACAAGCGGCTCCCAAGCCCGCCTCCACGTGAAGTCTTGCCTCCGCCCGACTCTGGGGTGGGGGGACGACTTCGCAGGTCACGAATCGGTGGTCTTCCCGAATCTCCGACTGGTGGGTGTGCGAGGTGGTCACCTCAGGATACAGGATAGTATTCCGATCCTGGCCCCCAGACAGATTCTTTCCCTCGAATCTTCCTCTCCTTCCTACCTGTCGGGCAGCCCTCTTGGGGGCTGTACAGGATTTGATCAGGTCCGGAGTGATTGTGCCGGTTCCGTCACAGGAGAGTTTTCAGGGATTCTACTCGAATCTGTTTGTCGTCCCAAAAATAGGACGTGGTTCGACCTATCCTGGACCTCAAGGCCCTGAATGCCTTCGAGAAGGTGCAGAAATTCCGCATGGAATCCATTCGCACGGTGATCGCTACACTCCACCAAAGGGATTTTCTTCTGGCGTCCTTGGACTTCAAGGACGCCTACTTGCATGTTCCGATCTGTGCAAGTCACCAGAAGTTTCTGCGCTTGCGATCAGCGAAGTCCACTATCGATTGTGGCTCTTCCTTTCGGCCTAGCCTCGGCACCAAGGGTGTTCACCAAGGTGCTTGCTCCGGTTCTAGCCTTCTGTTACAGTGAGGTATTGCTGTCGTGGGCTATCTGGACGATCTTCTGCTAAGAGCAGAAAGTGGCTCAGACTTGGAGGAAAGGTGACTATCGTCAATTAGACCCTCAGGGACTTCGGGTGGTTCCTGAACATTCAGGAGTCAGTCCTGGTCCCGACTCAGTGTCTGGAGTATCTAGTTCTGATTCTAGACTCCTTGGAGGCAAAGGTATCCTACCTCTGGAGAAGTTGCTGACACTTCAGTCTGCGGTGCGGGTGCTGACATCCCGAAAATGGTTGTCAATCCATTTTTTTGCATGAGAGTCCCGGGACTCGTGGTGGCCTCCTTCGTGGCCGTTCCGTATGCCCAATCACACACCAGGGCATTGCAGAAGGAGATCTTGTCCACCTGGGACAAATCCCCGTTGTCCTTGGATCTTCAGATCCAGGTGATTCACCTGGTCAGGGCGCCCCTGACATGGTGGTTGAGATCCTCGGCTCTTCGGTCCGGAAAGTCGTTCCCCTCCCATCCAATGGAGGGTACTCACGACGGACACCAGCCTGACGGGCTGGGGTGGAGTCTGGGGAGTCCTGTCGGCTCAAGGCCTTGGACTCCGGACGAACCCGTTTACCAATCACTGTTCTGGAAATACGGGCCATCGGACTGTGTCTCTCCTCAGGTCGGAGAGAGTACGGGGTCGCTCCATCAGGAGCCAGTCGGACAACGCCACGGCGGTGGCGTATGTAAACCATCAAGGGGGGACTCGGAGCTCAGCTGCGGCTTCCGAGGTAGTCCGTATCCTGAAGTGGGCCGGAAGAAACGTGCCGGCTCTGTAGGCCATTTACATTCTGGGCATAGACAATGGGCAGGCGGACTATCTGAGTCGCCAATCGCCGGACCAAGAAGAGTGGCCCTTGCATATTTCAACTCCTTTGCCGACGGTGGGGCACGCTGGATGTGGACCTGATGGCCTCTCGACTCAATCGCAAGGGTCGAGGTTGTGGCCAGATCCAGGGATCCTTGGGCGATGCCTCGGATGCGTTGGTGGCCCCATAGGGTCCTTATCGCCTGATATAAACTCTGGTGATCCTAATTGTTCCTGATTGGCCTCAGCATCACTGGTACGCTGATCTGGTACGTCTCGTCGCGGACGTTCCCTGGCAGTTGCCGATGAGGGAGGACCTTCAGTCTCAAGGTCCTATGTTTCATCCGGCTTACAGTCTCTGGCTTTAACGGCAGGGCTGTTGAAAGCCAGGTGTTGAGGGTCCGAAGATCTCTCGGACTCGGTCATTTTGACCATGTTAAGGACACGGAAGTCTTCCTCCAAGCAGATCTATCACCGTGCCTGGAAAGCTTGTATCGCCATATGCGAAGCGCTGGACTGGCGTCCTCGGACGTATTCCGTCCCCAGAATCCTGCATCCTCTGCAGTGTGGAGTGACCCAAAAGCTTGCTTTGAGTACCATCGAGGATCAGATTTCGGCCTTGGCCGTCTTCTTTCAGCGACCTCTAGCGGGTCATTTCTTGGTTAGCACCTTGTGTTGGGGGTTCGCCATGTGCTCCCTCCTGTCAAGCCTCCTCTCCCACCGTGGGATCTGAATTTGGTGCTCTCGGTCCTCCAGGAACCTCCTTTTGGGAATATCCGGGATATTCCCCTCTTGTCTTGTCTCAGAAGGTGGCCTTTTAGTGGCAATCACTTCTGTTTGACGGGTGTCTGAGTTGGCGGCTTTGTCCTGCAAGTCGCCATATTTAGTCATCCATAAGGATAAGGCGGTGTTGCATCCGTGACCTTCCTTTTTGCCAAAGGTGGTGTCAACCTTTCACCTACATGAGGACATTGTCCTCCCGTCCTTGTGTCCTCACCCATCGCATCCCAGAGAGTTTGCGCTGCACATATTGGATGTGGTACAAGCCTTACGGGTGTACCTGTCTGCTACTGCTTCTATTCGAAAGTCCGACTCACTGTTTGTGACTGTCTCTGGTCCATAACAGGGCCAAGCGGTTTCGTCTGCCATAATTTCTAGGGGAATCAGACAAACCGTCATTCAAGCCTATGCTCTCAAAGGGCGGGCGCCTCCCTTTCCGGTTACGGCGCATTCCACCAGGGCAATTGGTGCTTCCTGGGTTTTCCGACATCAAGCGTCGGTTGCACAAGTGTGCAAGGCGGCGACCTGGTCGTCTGTTCATGCCTTTTAAGTTTTATAAGGTTAATGTGGCTGCATCTCCGGATGCTTCCTTCGGCCGCAGGGTGCTGCAGGCCGCTGTTTAAAGTTGCGACTCCTCCGTTGAGGAGCTCTGCCTTCTTGGAGTGAAGTTTTTGGTTTTTCCATTTATACTGCTCCCATCCCTCTTGACACTGCTTTGGGACATCCCACGTGTAAAGTGTAAAGAGACACCGTGTCAGTCCATGGATGGTAAGAGAAAATAGGATTTTTTGTACTCACCGTAAAATCCTTTTCTCTGACATCCATGGACTGACACGGCACCCACCCTTCCTTTTTAAGTTTGTACTGCTTTGTTACGAACTGAAGTCTGCTGACTGTAGTGGGAGGGTTATGTCCGGAGGGACCGCCCCCTGGGTGGGGCTGTTCAGCTCTGGCTTTTAGAATGTATGTATAACATCTCACATTCTGCCTAGGTCTTCTCCTGCAGGCAGGGACATAACCCACGTGTAAAGTGTAAAGAGACACCGTGTCAGTCCATGGATGTCAGAGAAAAGGATTTTACGGTGAGTACAAAAAATCCTATTTTTTACTTTTTGTTAAAATAAATATCCCAATTTTATTTATTTTTTTAAATAAATTTTCCTCAGTTTAGTCCGATACGTATTCTTCTACATATTTTTGGTAAAATAAAAAATCTCAATAGGCGTTATTGGTTTGCGCAAAAGTTATAGCGTCTACAAAATAGGGGATAGTTTTATAGCATTTTTATTAATATTTTTTTTTTTTTACTAGTAATGCGGCGATCAGCGATTTTTTTTTATTGTACCTGCGACATTATGGCAGACACATCGGACACTTTTGACACCATTTTGGGACCATTGTCATTTTTACAGCGACCAGTGCTATAAAAATGCACTGGTTACTGTAAAAATGACACTGGTAGGGAAGGGGTTAACACTAGGGGGCGAGGAATGGGTTAAATGTGTGCACTGGGAGCGATTACTACTGTGTGGGGACTGACTGGGGGAGGTGACCGATCTGTGTCCCTATGTACAAGGGTCACAGCAACGATCTCCTCTCCCTGACAGGAAATGGATCTGTGTGTTTACACACACAGATCCACATCCTTGTCTGTGTACCTGCCGATCGCGGGTACTTGGGGGACATCGCGGCCGCCAGGCACGCGCATCGGCATCTTAGTGATGCACCAGGCACGCTCGTGCACCCCCCAGTGGCTGGAATAGCCAAGGCCATATAATGACGGCCTCCCGGATTTCTAGATCCACCTTGAGGCCGTCATTTGTACATGGCCCGGGTCTCAGGTGGTTAAAGAAGGAAGAGCAGATTACAATGAAACAGTAGACGAATTGTTAAAAATATTATATCCCTTTTGACCTAGGCTTAATAGCAGCGTATAGAACAAAACAGGAAAATTATGAGAATCCACTTCTTTATGCAAACAGGCTATGGTCAGCTTATTATGTAGGCAAACGGAGAAACGGACACAGAGAGGACCCAGAGTACAAAACCCTCCTAATATCTAATGCCCATCCAAAATTTAAAATCAAATGTGGATTTTTTATAAATCCTCTTACAGATTCATATCAATGTATCATGGACTGCATGCACAAGCATTTCCATGTAGTCAGAAGGTCTAATTCAAGTCACACTAAAGGACAATTTGCAACCTTTTCAAACAGAAAGAGGCACCATTACAATTACAATGCCTCCAAAGATGAGATCCACAGGCATGGCCCCGCAGTGACTAGCCAGAGGCAAATGGCCTCATGCTCCCCTTTGGATGTAAATTCCATGAAAAGCGATCTCGGATTACAGCACAGGAGATCTGTTCTGAAAGAACTTAAATGAATTACCACAATCACCTCCCTTGAAAAGGAGATTGAACTACTGAAGTCGCATATTCATAATTGGGAAAATACCAATAAAATAATGGAAACATCACAACAAGTTTCCATGGTAAAATATGAAGCATGCCATGCAGATGTGGTACAGTGCAGGAAAGAACTGAAAGAAATAAAACAATCTTTTGATCGAATTGTTAAGGTCCCACAGAAAACCATCTGTTCCATTCAAACAGAAAATACAGGAGGGAGGCCCAACCTATCTGTTATCTGCCAGGACTTCACCTTACTGGGAACAAAACTTAAATATAAGTAATGTAGAAACGGCGAAAGAAATCCCAGATCTAATGTGTCATTCAGATGTCTATGATCTGAGTAATTTATTTTCACCAGATCCAAGTGTGAATGTCAGTGAACATATACCTATGTAAATGTAACAACGTGGCAGTGTTTGCTTTCTTTGGGTGTCAAAGAAAGGGAAAAGGGTAATAACTTTTGTCTATAAGTTATATTTTCCAGGTGCAGTGACCTCATGAAAAAGTATTTGCATATTAAGCGGGTGTATCAATATAGAGGTGTGTATATATACATAAGTACATACACCTAACAAAGGTAATGTATATTAGACTAGGTATTCAGACCTGGTTCTTAGTAATACAGGTGTTTATCTTCCCCAAAGGATCAGAAGACTGCCATAAATATAAGGTATAGGGTACAAGTATGGCTGAGTACAGAAGCTTACTCTTGCTTTATTTTTATTTATTTTTTGTTTGTTTTTGTTGGTGTTATTGGCTGTTTGTTTTTTCTCCCAGTGGCAGAAACACATGGCAATTCATTTGCAATTACCAAAGCTCTATTCAGAATGTATGGGATTTAATCTAAACGAATGTGTGTGTCTCTGTGTGATGAAATGGATGTGTATGAACTGTCCATGTGTAAACAAGGTTTTTTGTTTTATGGCCATCAATAAGTGTGATCACATTAATGCGCATGCTTTGTACGGTTTATGTTTATTAGATTAATTTGCGCTCTCTCGCTCGTTCTCTCGCTCTTTTTTTTTTATATATTGAAATGTATTCGCGAATGAATAACCTGTGCACAGAAGTTTTTTTGTTTTTTTTTTTTGTTTTTTTTCCTCTCTCTCCCTTTCCTGTGGTTAGCGTGAAGCTTCATTCACTCTGACATGTGGAAACTACATTATGCATTACCTTATGGCATAGGTCTTAGGTTTTTTTTTTTTTTTTTTTTTTTCAAATTGATTTTTACAAACCCCACCAGGTTTTTCTTTAACTTTTTGTTTGTCAGAGTACAGATATGGGGGGGAATCGGTACATATTTCACTGTACTTACTGTTGATGGACTCATTACCTTTGCTGGAAGTCTGTTCCAAGCATATACTGCCAGGTAGCCCATTAGAACCTCACAGAAGAGGTACAGTGAGGTGTTATTAATGGTTTTGAGTTTTGTATTTTGTATTTTAGGAAGAAATACACACACAAGGACGGATGAACCGACCAAGACTGGTCAAATTTCTTTAAAAACACAGAGGACCTTAAAACTTTTTTTTTATGTCTTGTGTTAAGGATAATCCTGGAATAGAATGAATTCGTCAGGCCTAACTAAATTCTAAAAAAAAATTTTTGGACTGTTTCATTAAACAGTGTCTCTCTTTGATAGAACTTCCTGTGGACTTGCAAATTGATTTTCACTGATAATCAATTAATATGTTAATCACTACTGAGAGAGAGCGTTGCCTTTTGTATAGCTGCAATGTTTAAAGGCAGTTTCAATAATTAGTTTTTTTTTTGTTTAACAAAATACAGATTCAACGCTCTTTAACAATATAAAGGTTGGGGCAGCATTAAATCTGATTTTATTTAATTTTTTTACTTTAACTTTTTGTTTTTTTTACACTTTTTTTTTTTTTTTTTTGGTGTAGTTTTTTCACTACTGAGAAAGGGTGTTGCCTTTTGTATAGCTGTTGTGTTAAAAAAAATTGAAGCTGCCTTAAACATAAGTACAGATTCAATGCTCTTCAACGAGTTAAAGGTTGGGGCAGCACTCAATCTGAATTTTGAGTTTTTACCTTTTTTTTTTTTTTTTGATCAGTTTTTTTCTTATCTTTTCTTTTTCTTTTTCCTTTTTCTTTTAAGGAAAACTATTTTTCTTTCTGTCCTATATCACCTTATTTATTTTTGCTGGGTGATTCTTGAGTTTTGCTCCGCTAGGGTGAAATAAAAAAAAGAGGAGTAGGGGGGAACCTTATATGGGAACATTTATAACAGTTAATGTTGATATAGAATAATAAAACTTCCCTATAGCATTTCGGGGGATGGGACAAAGTTCCAACAGTTTTTTTTTTTCCCTCTCTTTCAGCATGGGATAATGGTTTTATATAAATGTATGTCATTGTAGCTATTACCGACTATGACAATAGGGTTTCTGCCCTATTGTTGCTAAACCAGGGTTTAGCAACAGTCATGTGACTAATTTTCCTTGTATATGTGACATGGTGTCCTCTCTACAGTTCTAATATTTGGCAGTCATCATATGTGGTCATTGGTATTTTTTTTTTTTAGGATTGGTCAGTTTTCTTTTTGTGCCATAACTAAGTTCAAAGAGCATTGCTTGAAGATCATATAGATATACTGGGACTGGTGAGACTTATAGTGATTGGCAAATAGCAGAAAGTGTAGTACAATTGTACTTAAGAAGTAATTTAGTCTAATCATCCCTGAAGCCACAAGTACCTGGTGACATCACACTTATCCGCATTCTGAAATCACGTTATTTTTGGCTGCTTAGATGACACTGCCTAAATCTGCACAGAGACCTCTTAAAGTTATGACCTCTTCCCTAGCCCACTAAAGGCAGGACTCATACAGTAGCTACACACGGTAGCCAAGGACGGAGCAATATGCACAAAAGTTTGGCACCCGCCAAGGCTTTAACCCATCAGGGTTGGTATAACTGAACACAGCTGCAGTAAAAGGAGTTTGTGGTGAGTTGCCATGGCAACAAAATCCCCCCGGACACTCAAAGGGTCATACACAAACACACAGGGGTATTCAGCAGAAGGCGGGGCAGAGTTACTGGCAGGCATGTGACAATGGAGAAAGAAAGATGGGGAATGGAAATCTGACAACCCGGTTTAAGGGAGCAACCATTTACATTTTTACACCTGTCAATGGGAAAGGGACTAATATTAGGTCGCAGTATATCTATAACAATTTTAATCAAAGGTCCTTAATACTCAGAATGACAAGATACGCATTCATTTGAAGGCATATTGTCTTAAAAGTACTCGTGTTTTTCTTTCTCTAACTTGCCCACATTAATAAAGTACAATCACAAAAAGCCAGGAAAGTTGGTCCAAAGGCCATTACTGTATGCTGTATCCAAGTGGAATCACCATGGAAGTCTGTCCCAGAAGCAAGGGCAACATGACCAGATTGACATTAATGACTTTCGCACAAATTATTATTATTGGACGGTTGAGAACAAGGAGCCTCATGTTTATTTTTATTTTTTCCCCTTCGTTTTTTTTTGTGTGTTTTTGTATCTTATGATTTTTATTATGGACTTATTACATACAGAACAAGTGATGACTACCAATACTGGGATCCAGAAATATGAACTGTAGAGACGGAAAGTTTAAAAAAAAAATTGTTTTTTTTTTCTCAGTTTTATTTCATTTCAGAGGGCAAAGCCAAAAGTTCAAAATAAAAGGATATTATACATAACCCATTATATTAGGTGTGGCCGAGTCTCATATTCTCAACTTGCCACAAGGGGCCATCTGTTGCCTTATGGGATATGTATAAATTCCATTTAATCGCTGTAAATAAAATTGCATATAGATATATATTTCAGGTAGAAGGAAATATATTTAAAGTATTGAGTGCTGTGTATTTCTTATGGTAATTAGCTACAACTTCAAAGGGTGGCCTTTTGTTTTCCTGTTTACATTGCACATGGGCTGTAAACAAAAGCTTGCTGTGACTCATCCAACCAGGCTGTGCCCAATATACATTTACTAGGTACAGTGACCAATCAGGGAGAATTATATTAGCCACCTTGCATAAAGGAGGGGGGGGTATATAATGCTTTTGTGAGCAAGCTAAGGGCACTTTCTTTTGGTGTGTAAGAACAGACCGCAGCCACGATGGGCTGACCTGAAGTTAACAGGTAATATAACTATACTTGTAGCTTATATAGTATTGTAAATATGGGCGTTGTGGGTAATTTGTAAATACCATGTAAGCCAGGGGACCTACACTGTACATTGTGTTGTAAATACTGTCTGGTGTGTAATTTTGTATATATTATGTAACCCTTACCCTATCAATAAATGTGTATTGCTGGATAGAACTACCTCTTTTTGTATAAGATCTCTCAGAGCAACAAGTGGTAGCAAAATATAGATGGCAGCAAGAAGACTAGAGCAAAATACTGGCTGAAGAGGGCACAATAATCTGGCAAACAGGAAGCGCAGACACATGGCGTAAATCAGTAAATAAAAGGGAGGAGCAAAGCGTTCAAGGTTCAGCAGAAGCCATGGCACAAGGCAGGGATGTCCAATGGATCAGACGGGGCACTGTTTAGCATCTCTGGTAGCTCATCAAGAAGCGTCATTGCCAGACACAGCAGAGGTCCCGGGTTCAAGTCCAGGCCCTGAGAGTAATAGCAGATTTAATTACATTAAAGCGGAGGTTCACCCTAAATTACAACACTATATCATGCTGATCATCGCACCACATACATCTACATAAGCCAAAATAATATTTTTTATGTGTTTTACAATACCGTGAATTTGCTGTATAAAGTTTGACTTCCGGGGTTTTCTCCCACGGGAGTAGGCATCTCCACTCTTCCCCAGCGCCGCAATGTCTCCTGGGAGGATAGTGTCATGCTTCCCAGAAGATCATGCGGAACGCTGTCCAGCGAATGCTATCACAACGGGGTGTGTACTTTCAATGACGTCGCCCGTTGTGATGGCAACCAGAAAGTTTACGGCGCAGGTCGCCATAAACACTGCTCATGCACGGGAAAGAGCGGTGAATGCCGGGAGCCGTGCATTCACCGCTTCCAGGAAGTCACTGCTTGTGGGCTTCACAATGCCCACAAGCAAAATGGGAAATGCCAGCATCGGGTTTTATAACTTTATCTTGTCTAAGAAAACGGACGGGGGATGCTTCTTGGCACCGAAGTGAGTACTTACAGTACTTGTGATCTAAAAGCCCATTGTATGCACACAAAAAAAAAAAACGATTGGCTGCGGAACCTCCGCTTTAACAAATGGAAGCAAAACTCCAGCTCACACTTTATAATCCCTTACAAGTAGAGATGGGAAGGCCTGGAAGAAAATTTATTACCTTATTTTTATTAGTTTTTTTTCAAAGCTGTTTTGTGGAGGTGTGTGTGTGTGTGTGTGTGTGTGTTGTTTTTTTTTTTTTTTTTTAAACAATGATGACTAATCTATGACATGGTATTCAAGCTATATAGCATGAAGAGCAGCGCTATTGTAAAGTGAAAAATTGTGACATATCAAAAAACAATAGAAAACATTGTGACACTAAAAAATTAAACATGATAGAAGTTCAAAATCATCAACCAAATATCCAAAAAAGAGTGTCCAGAAAGAAGGAAGAAAAAATAATTTAAAAAATTCAAGTGTCCCCAGAAAGGGAAAAGGATGAATTGCATGCATGGAAGAGCCAAATCCCCAGATCCTCCGTGTGCAGCACACGTGATGTAAAAGGTGGCAGCTTACCAGAATGTATTGGCCTCCAAACTAATGGAAAGGCCAAACGAGCTGTAGGGAACACCCTTTCCCAAATATATCCACAGTGGCGCTGGTAGTCCTGGTGTGCTCCAAATCAAAAGCCCATTCATGATCTATGCATAAATAAATCTAAAAGATCATAGCGTGATTCTGTATAAAAAGGGCCATTTATTGTGTAAAAGAAATAAACTTGCATATCCACATTAAAAACGAGCATGTAGTCGCATAAAAAAAGCTACAGTGATGGCCATCGACCTAGTAGTGAGCGGCCGAATAACGTGGTGACGTAGCATTTGGTGAGACGAGATGTTGCGTCACTACGCTCTTTGGCCACTCGCTACTAGGTCGATGGCAATCTCTGCTTTTATGTGACTACTTGCTCATTTTTAATGTGTATATGTGAGTGTATTTCCTTTACACAAATGGCCCTTTTTATACAGAATGACGCTATGATCTTTTAATTATGCATATACCATGAATGGGATTTTTGATTTGGCGCACGCCAGGACTACCAGCTCCACTGGATATCGTTGGAAAAGGGTGTTCCCTACAGCTCGTTTTAGCCTTTCCATTAGTTTGGAGACCAATACATTCTGATAAGCTGCAACCTTTTTACATCACGGGTCTTGCAAATGGAGGATTTGGGGAAGTTGGCTCTCCCATGCATGCAATTCATCCATTTCTGTGTTGGAATTTGGCTTTCTGGGGACACTTTCTTTCTCTCGCTCTTCAATAGCGCTGCACTTTATATAGTGTGATTTGTCTAGGTCAGTGATGGCGAATCTTGGCACCCCAGATATTCTGGAACTACATTTCCCATGATGCTCAACTAGCGTGCATGAGCATCATGGGAAATGTAGTTCCAAAACATCTGGGGTGCCAAGGTTCGCCATCACTGGTCTAGATGTATTTTCTATTGGCCTGTGCTAGCATCTATTAGTTCAATCATCACTTATTTGTTTTTAATGCTCATATCTAGTGCAGATATTTTACAAATTCATATAACATGAAGACCTTGATGAAAGATTTCTGAGAGTTTATGTAAAGTCTTAAATTATTGCAAATTCTCTCAGCTGAAGACTAGCAAATCCTGGAATACAATTCAAGTAACACTGTACTTCTTAATGCAGTTCTTAAACGAGAAATATGCATATTTGCCACTAGGGGGCACTGCAGGGGAAAGGCATCTTGTACTTCCTTTAGCTGGATGATTGTTGGGATACAGTAGATCAGGGATATGCAATTAGCGGACCTCCAGCTGTTGCAAAACTACAAGTCCCATCATGCCTCTGCCTCTGGGTGTCATGCTTGCTGCTGTCAGTCTCGCTATGCCTCATGGGACTTGTAGTTTGGCAACAGCTGGAGGTCCGCTAATTGCATATCCCTGCAGTAGATGATGGTTTCTGTCCTCTCAGGCCTTAACTGACAGGTAAGAGGGTAAATTTTGTCTGACAAATTTTAGTTTTTGTTGACCTTTTTTAAATGATTACCATTAATTTTCTCCACCATGACCGCATACTGTTTACCTATAGTCTGCTCCATAAATAGGGGGGGGGGGGGTTTAAATTTATTCCACAGTGCAATTTTTGCTAAGAGCAAAGCTGCAATTTGAAAATATTGTGATTTTTTTTTTTTCCAATTGCTACAGGGATGACAAAAAGCATCCTGGAATGCCAGAGGTGCCCTAAAGACATTAAGAATTTTTTTAATGTAATGAAAGTGAGAGTAGCTATTCGCTCCAGAATTCCCTTCATTTAGGCTGGGGAGGCGGGTCGGTTTAAAAGGCACTTTCTCTTATCGTCCATGGACTGACACAGCTGTATCGTCCATGGACTGACACAGCTGGATACTGTAAACGTGTGGTTATATGTCCCTGCTCGCAGGAGAAGATCTTGGCAGAATGTTAGAAACCTACATTCTAGAACAAACCAGAGCTGAACAGCCCCGCCCAGGGGGGCGGTCCCTCCTACCTGTAGCTAGCAGCCTCAGTTTTTTTTTTCTGCCTAGCAGAAGGAGAAGACGTGGCTCTCTCAGGAGCCAGTCTCCTGGAAGATTTTTTGTTTAAATTTTATTCCTTTTGGGAATTTTATTTTTGAGACCTTCAATCAACTGTCGGCTGGGCAACAGATAGGGTACACTGGTATCCTCGTAGTCTTCCCTGTCCGACCATCGAGCGGTGCTGATCCTCGCCTTGTGTGCGTGAGACTCCCGCGGTCCTCTCAAGATTGAACAGTACCTGTCTGTATCTTTCGCAGTGGACCGGGACGGCAGCTACGCAGTACTACTCTGTGATAGGTCTGTCTTAAACAAGCCAGTGGGTCCCTCTGGGACGGGTAAGTAGGCTCTCCTGCTGCAGGTGAGTACATGCTGGCTGTGTTTCTTTATATGGGGGTTTCTCCCTGTCTCCTCCCTGGTATGCTGCTCTCTGCACCCTGTATTGGTGCTGTGTGGGGGTGCTTGGGGGTCACTCTGGCCTGACTGGGGGCTCTCATATCTGTGTAGTGGAAAGGAGCAGTGTTCTGGGAAAAAAGTGAGTGAGTGTGGGGACTTCATTGCGTGTGCCATTAGCGCTGTGTGGTGAATTTGAAAAATGCGCTCGGCGGCCATCTTGCCGTGGTTTAATGGCGCAGTAATATATGCGGCCGGCGGGCATTTTCTTGAAGCCGTGGCGCTTTCACTTCGGTTTCGGCCTCTAGTGGCGCTGCTGTGGCGCGAATCTCCTCACACACACTCTCTCTCCTCACACACACTCTCTCTCCTCACACACTCTCTCTCTCCTCACACACTCTCTCTCTCCTCACACACTCTCTCTCTCCTCACACACTCTCTCTCTCCTCACACACTCTCTCTCTCCTCACACTCTCTCGCTCCTCACACACTCTCTCGCTCCTCACACACTCTCTCGCTCCTCACACACTCTCTCGCTCCTCACACACTCTCTCCTTAGGCTTCACTCGCGCTGCAGCGCGGTTCATAAGGGTTGGTGAGTCCTCTGGGTATCCCCGCCTCAGCGCAGCCAGTGGGTGGACTGTACTATTCACTATAATAAGTGTGTATATGGTCTGAGGGTGGCAGTATGGAGTCTGATACACCTGCTTCTCCACTCTTGTCAGAGGCAACAGGCAGTGCTCCTGCACCTGCGGTCCCTATGGACCAGTTGTCGGCAGTCCTGGAATCATTCCTTGTCAGAATGGAAGCGGTGTGCGAGCGCAAGGGGAGCTATAAGCCCCCTCTCCCCCACAAAAATCTTTAGTGGAGGAGTGCTCTGATTCAGATATGGGCCTAGCTACTGCTGCTCAGGACCCTAGCTCTGAATATTTTGTTTTTGAACAGGACATTCCCTTGTGAGGAAGACTCCAGTTCTGTGTCAGTAAATGACAGGGCGCTTGTAAGTGAACTCATTGATGTGAGGAACACTCTCAAGCTGGATGCTGTGGCTGTGGTACCTCAGGCGGACGCTGTTTCCCTTGGTTCCTTCAAGCTTTTGTTTTACACAGCTTCCTCACTGTTTTCCTCACACGCTGCGTCGAGAGCAGCATGGATGATACAGTGGTACAGTGTCGCCCCCCCCCCCCCGGTCGGTGCAGCATGGTGGGGGGACTTTATTCATTTATGTCTCTAGTCTCTGTGAGCCTTCTGTGTGATGTCCTGAGGCAACAACAGGGTCTCTGCACCTGTGGTTCCCATCATTTCCTGGGGAACGCTCTGACAGGACCACGGTCTGAGGATCAGAGGGTTACCTGTTACCTGCATGCTGCTTCGGCAGCACAGTTAAGCAGGTTGGAATGATAGAGAAGATAATGCGCCTCTGCGCTATAATTTAAAATCATCTTATACCTCTACACTGGATACATTCACAGTGTATGTATGTGTTATTGGTCTCTGTGTCTGCGTGGGTTTCCCCACACTTTCCAATGCTGTGTTTCAGTGCCATACACGATATAAACATACACAATATGTTTATGCACGATTCTAGATACATTCACAGTATATGTATTATACTCTCTGGGTCGGTGTGGGTTTCCTCCGGGGGCTTCGGTGTCCTCCCGCGCTCTCATGGTATGTGCGCTTCGGCTCTCTGCACAGTATAGACATGTTCAATATGTTTATTGCACATAATATACATATTTACAGTATGGGTATACTGTCTGCGTGGGGTTCCTCCGGGTACTCCGGTTTCCTCCCACGCTCCAATGGAAATGCACATCACAAACATGTGCAATATGTTTATTCACATGCTATCATTCCTACACGGTGTCTGTGTGGGTTTCTCCGAGTGTTCCGGTTTCCTCCCACCCTCTGACGGTATGTGCGCCTTTGGCCCTCTGCACAGTTAAACATGTTCCATATGTTTATCACGCATGCTATAATACCTACACGGTATGTGTATGCAGTCTGTGTGGGTTTCCTCCGGGTACTCCAGTTCCCTCCCACACTCCATTGGTATTGGCGCTTTCGGCGCTATGCACAGCCTAAATTTGTGCGACTTGATATCCACATACTAACATACCTACTCGGTGTGTCTGTGCGGTCTGCGTGGGTTTCCTCCGGGTCCTCCAGTTTTCCGCCCACGCTACATGACATGCGTGCCTTAGGTGCAATACACGATAAAACATACACAACACTAAATACATTCACAGTAGTTGTATGTATTGTTCCTCTGGGTCTGTGTGGGTTTCCTCCTGGTACTTCGGTTTAATCCCACGCACCAACGGTGCTATGCACACATAGGCATGTGCAAAATGTTTATCACACATACTATAGTACCTACACGGTATGCGTTTGCGTGGGTTTCATCCCGGGTGCTCCGGTTTCTCCCCCGCGCTCCAATGGTGTGCGCATTTTCAGCACTATGCATAGTATAACCATGTGCAGTTTGTTTATTCGCATGCTAACATACCTACACGGTTGTGTACGCAGTCTGCGTGGCTGGTTTCCGTCCAAGCCCCGATGATGTGCGCGCCTTCGATGCTGGCACAGTATAAAAGTGTTTTAATTTGTTTATCTACACATAATACAACCACATACGGTGTACGTAGTTTTAGTATGCTTTGTGGCTGAGTGGGTTTCCTCCCACACTCTATTTGTGTGTTTTGACGCAATACACAGTATAAACTGTGTTTGTACAATCGGCAGTTATCAATGGGGTGGCTGCTGGATGGAGCATTGTCATAAGGATCCCTGGTATCAGGGGTACCACTTTCCACCTGACTTCAGTGGTGATCAGAAGCGCTGGCTTGGACTGTGTTCGCCAGGCTGAGGTTAGCGTTACGCCCGTTAGTGGCTGCGTCTCTGGCGTTTCTGTAGCTCAATGACTGGGCAAAAGCCTCTGCTTCATCAGTCGACCAGCAGGTGCACTGCAACTGCTTTAGCCTTTAGGGTCTCTGTGCCTGGGGTGGGTTTGCGCCACCTGTGGAGGCTGAGTTACTGGTCCACTGACCAAGTTTCTAGGGAAGCGCTGTCAAGTTGCCTTTCTTGGCAAACAGTTGAGGCACCCAGTAAGCCGGGGCCTCCCTTCTCCGATACATTGCAGGGTCTCTTTGGGATTTTCATACATCTCGCTGCAGGACGGTCCTGTCAGCCGTGTGCATTGCAGGGAAAGGGTCCTTACATCCGAAAGTGTTTTCACCTCTTACCGGAGGTGGGGCACTGGGTGTGGACCTTTATGGCCTCTCGACTCACTCGCAAGGTGTCAAGATTCCTGATCAGGTCCAGGGACCCCTGGGCAGACGCGTTTGTGGCCCGTGGGGGCAGTATCGCCTGATATATGCTTACCCTCCGCTACTGTTGTTGCCTCGCCTGCTTCGCAGAGTAGGGGCCAAGGCCATTCCGGTGATCCTCATTGCTCCGGAACGTAGACATTGGTACGCCGATCTACTTCGGCTAGTCGCAGACGTTCCTTGGCGACTGCCTATTGGGGTGGACCTTCTGTCTCATGATCCCATACTTCATCCTGCTTTACAGTCCTTGGCTTTAATGGCATGACTGTTTAAAGCCAGGTGCTGAGGGACCGAGGTCTCTCGGTTTTGGTCATATCATCTATGTTGTTGGCACGGAAATCTCCCTCCAGAAAGATATATCACAGTACCTGGAAGGCTTGCATCGCTATGTGAGTGAGTGAGAACTTGTATAGCGCTGCAATTGCGAACTAAATCGCCTCAAGGCGCTTGGCATCCAGTGTCGTTGAGATCGTTAGAAGAGATGGGTCTTTAGTTTTTTCCGGAAGGCCCGATGGTTTTCTTCCATGCGGATGTTCGTGGGTAGCTCATTCCATAGCCTTGGTCCTTGGACAGCAAACCTTCGTTCTCCCTTGGCTTTGTAGCGCGTCTTGGGGATATAGAGGAGGTTTTGGTTGGTTGATCGAAGGTCACGACTAGTGGTGTAGTGTTTTTTATTTTCTCGCATAAATATTGAGGTGCATTTCCTTGTGCGCATTTGTGGGTGAGGCAGAGGGTCTTGAATGTGACCCGATCCTTTACGGCTAGCCAATAGAGGCTCCTCAGGGATGGTGCGATTGATTCCCAGGGTTTTTTCCCTGTTACCAGTCTGGCCGCTGTGTTTTAGATGACTTGTAGACGTGCAATCTGGTATTTGGGTAGTCCTAGGTAAAGGGAGTTGGCGTAGTCAAGCCGAGAATTGATGATGGTTCCGACTACTACTGCTCTGTCTTTTTCTGGGATGAAGGGGATAAGTCTTCGTAACAGGCGGAGAAGGTGGTGGGATCCGCTGACTACTGATCCTATTTGTGCGTCCATAGTCATATCTGAGTTAAAGATGACTCCCAGGCTTTTAACTTTAGTGCTAGGGGTTATGTTTTGTCCAAGGATGGTGGGTGGCGTCCATGTGGTCCTAGTGTTTTCCTTTCAGTTAGCGTGGAAATTGAACAGTTCTGTTTTGGATGCATTAAGCTTGAGGGAGCTCTCTGTCATCCAATTGTTGATTAATGCAAGGCATTTTTCCAGTCCGTAATGTTGATCTTTTTTGTTGTTGATGCGAAAGTAAAGTTGAGTGTCGTCTGCATAGGAATGATAACGTAGGTCCTGTTCACTGATGATTTTGAGGAGTGGCCAGAGGTAGATGTTGAAGAGTACCGGTGATGGGGGTGATCCTTGAGGGACTCCGCATGTATTTATGCGTGGTGCTGAGGTGAAAGCTCCCAGTTTCACTGTCTGGGATCTGTTTTCCAAAAAGGATGTGAACCATGGTAGGTCCTCATCTGCGACTCTTGCTACTTCTGTGAGGCGCGTGAGTAGAATTTTGTGATCTACTGTATCAAAGGCTGCACTGAGGTCCAGCAGTACCAGGAGGCACGATTCTCAATCTGCTGCTTCTAGTGCGTCATCCCATATTTTAAGAAGTGCCGTTTCCGTCCCATGGCCTGGGCGGAACCCTGATTGAAGTGGATCTAGGAGTTTGTGGGTATCCAAATGGAGTTGTAGCTGTTGTGTTACAACTTTTTCGATGATCTTGGAGATGGTGTTCAGGGTTGTTACCGGCCTTCTAAAATTTGGGTCATTCGGGTCAAGGTTGAGTTTCTTTAGGAGGGGTTTGATTATTCCTTGTTTAGGGAAGTCGGCACAATACCTTCTTTGAACGATTGGTTGATGAAGTGTGTTATGGGGGGTGCCAAGATGTCGGTACATTCTTTCAGCAGTTTTGCTGGAATGATGTCGTTCGGTGAAGTGCTATCTCGGAGGCTTCTGATGATGTTTTTAGTAGCGTCGATTGTAATTGGGACCAGAGTAAATTTCTTTGGTTGCAGATTATTTATCTGGTTCTTTTCTTCCTTTGGCCGTGTGGGGTTGTTTGATTTTTCCTGCTGAATTATTTTCCTAATGTTATCGATTTTGTCGATAAAGAAATTGGACAGTTCATTGCAGAATTCCTGTGTTTCGTTTGCTGAAGACTCCAAGCAGGTGGGATTTATGGTATGGGCCACTAGTTTAAAGAGTTTGCGGGAGCGGTTTAGGGCTTTGCGATGGTGTTAGCGAAATGGTCTTTTTTTGCGTTGAAGATTGCTTTATGATATTTCCTGGTGAGTGCTTTGTAGATTGTGTAGTTCTCCTTTGTTGAATTTCTTCTCCATGCTCCTTCTGCTCTTCTGCGTTCTTGTTTCAGTAATGTAAGAGCGTCATTGAACCAGCCCGCGTTGTTTTTGCGGATGAGTGCTCTGCGTCTTGGAGCTACCGTGTCTGCTGTCTGTAGCAAAGCTTTGTTCAGGGAGATAAGTATTTCTTCTGTTGAGTGGTTTTGGTTAAGCATTTCCATATTGTTCCGTAGTGAGGTTTTGAAAAGTTCAGAGTATAGTTTCTTCTTTGATCTTGTCCAGTGTGTTGTTGCTGATTGTATTGATTTTTGTCGGGTGGTGTTGGTCGTTATAGTAAATTTGATGGCATGGTGGTCTGTCCATGGTAGAGGCAGGTTGTCCAGTGTGTTGATGTCGATATTTTGATTGAAGATTAGGTCAAGAGTGTGACCTGATGCATGTGTAGAAGCATTTATCAGTTGTTGTAGGCCAAGTTTTTCTAGTTGGTCGATGCAAGCGATGGGGTCTTCGGGGGCGTTGGCCCAGAGGCTGAAGTCTCCAAGTAGCAGGAGGTTTTTGGTTTTCATGGTGTATGTCGAGAAAAATTCATCAAACCGTGAGGAGTTGTGTCTTTGGTCCCGGTGGTCTGTAGCAGAGCAGTATGTGGATGGTATCCTGGGGTGTAGTTTGAAGTTGCAAAGTGAGCGTTTCCATAAAAGGTAATGCGTTCTGTAGAGTTGGTTTGATGAACGTAAGGTGGTCCTTGTAAATTACTGCTAGGCCTCCTCCTCTTTGTCCTGTTCTATGCTCCGTTAGGATGCGGTAGTTCTCCGGCACTAGTTCTGCTAGGATGGTATTGCAGTCGGGTGTTAGACTGCCTCTTCATCACGGAAAGCTGGCTAAGTTGTGTTGAGTGATGAAATCATGGATTTCCTGTCTGTGTTTGACTGCCGATCTGGTGTTGATTAGGGCACTTGATAGATGTTGTAGTTGCCGTGGTCTTCTAATGTTTTTTTCCTGTTGATAGTTGATTAATTCTTAGGATTCGTTCTTTTTGTAGTTTTTTTTGGATGGGTGTCGGTAGTGTAGTGGTGAAGTTCTTTAGGCTTCGGATGGTGTCAGCTGAGTATTTAATGTTGCCCATGTTGAGAATGATCCAACTGATGATAATGATCCAATGATGATCCTAGTGATGATGATTCCTTGCTGATCCCTGGAAGCTGTTGGAGCTGCCGTGAGCCTTCCTGCTTATGGAAGGGACCTGAGATACTTACCTGGTTATCAGATTTGATGGACGGCTAATGATAGTCCTGAGAAGAGGATGATGATCGGGTAGGATGAACGATGATGATGCCGATGATGGTCCTGGTGAAGGCGAAGATGATCCCACCTATCTAACCCATCTCCCGTTGATCCAGAGGAAGGCGAAAAACCCCCACCAAGCACGAGCCAATAGTGCTGCAGCGGGGGAAAAAAATTCCTTCCTGATCCCTCCTAGAGGCGATCGGGTTACCCTGGATCAGCTAGCTAATGGAGGAGCCCGGTATACTTACCTAGTTGTCAGGTTTGCCAGGACAACTGGTGATGCTGCTGAGAAGAGGATGATGCCGCTGAGGATGCGGATAAGGATGATGATGAGAGAGAGGATGCAGATGAGGATGCGGCTGATGGAGGTGCTGGTGATGATGAGGATGTGGCTGATGTGCGAGGAGCTTGATTGGCGTCCACGGACGTATTCCGTTCCCAGGATTTTCCTCTTCTTACAGCGTGGTGTGACCCAAAAGCTGGCCTTGCGTACCATCGAGGGTTGGATTTCGGCCCGGGCTGTCTTTTTCAACGACCGCTACCGGGCCATTCCTTGATTAGCACCTTTTGTGCAGGGGGTTCGCCATGTGATCCCCCCCCCCCCCTGTCAAGCCTCCTCTCCCTACTTGGGATCTGAATTTGATGCATCTCAGTTCTCCAAGAACATCCCTTTGAAAATATCAGAGAGATTCCTCTCTTGACCTTGTCCCAGAAGGTGGCCTTCTTAGTGGCCATTACTTCGGTTAGACGGGTGTCTGAGTTGGCGGCCTTGTCCTGCAAGTTGCCTTACTTGGTCCTTCATAAGGATATGGCGGTGTTGCGCCCACGACCGTCCATCTTTTCAAAAGGTGGTCTCGGCCTTTCACCTTAAGGAGGACATTGTTCTTCCGTCCTCACCCATCGCATCCCTGAGAGTTTGCGCTTCATACATTAAGATGGGTACAAGCCTTATGGTGTACCTGTCTGCTACTGTTTCCATTCGGAAGTCTGACTCACTGTTTGTGTCTGTCTCTGGTCCAAAACAGGGCCGAGCGGTGTCGTCTGCCACCGTCTTTAGGTGGATTAGGCAGACCGTCATACAGGCCTATGCCCCTAAGAGGCGGGCGCCTCCCTTTCTGGTTGCGGCGCATTCCACCAAGGCAATTGGTGCTTCCTGACATCAAGCGTCGGTTGCACAAGTGTGCAAGGTGGCGACCTGGTCAGCCGTTCATACCTTTTTCTAAGTTCTATAAGGTTGATGTGGCTGCATCTTCGGATGCTTCCTTCGGACGCAAAGTGTTGCAGGCCACTGTTTGATGTTGCAACTCCTCCGTTGAGGAGCTCTGCTTGTTTGGAGTGAAGTTTTGGTTGTTCCTTTTTACTACTGCTCCCACCCTTTCTGATCGTGCTTTGGGACGTCCCACATGTTTACAGTATCCAGCTGTGTCAGTCCATGGACGATGAGAAAAAATAAGATTTTTGTACTCACCGTAAAATCCGATTCTCTGACGTCCATGGACTGACACAGCACCCACCCGTCTAAGGTTTGTACTGCTATGTTACGAACTGAGGCTGCTAGCTGCAAGTAGGAGGGTACCTCCCTGGGTGGGGCTGTTCAGCTCTGGTTTGTTCTAGAATGTATATTTCTAACATCCTGCCTAGATCTTCTCCTGCAAGCAGGGACATATACCCACACGTTTACAGTATCCAGATGTTTCAGTCCATGGACGTCAGAAACGGATCTTACGGTGAGTACCAAAATCTTATGTTTTCACAGCTAGCGGGGTGCTTTTAACCAACCAAGAAGGGGTTAAAAGCGCCTGTGTTGCGGCTTTTCCGGAGTGCTTTTTCTGTACCCCAGTTCTTATGTTTTAGTGCATAGTTGAGTAACTTAGTTTGGTCCAAGTTTGGTCCAAGTTTCCCTTTTAATAGGGGCCCCCCCACCCTATGTGAATTAATATGGGGTACATTGTATGCCTACCCATGCACCTGGGGGGAGAAAAGTGTCAATCAAAAAAAAAACACACTACAAAGGTTTTTAAAGTAATTTTATTAGGCAGCTTCGGGGTCCCTTCAGTCTTTGGGTGTCTCTTCTGACTTCTCTGCGCTCCTTCCCCCGGTGTCTTCGGCCGGGCTCCCCTATCTTCTGCTCCTTTGCTAGCGGTTGCCCCGTCTTCTCCGTCTTCCGATGTTGACACAGCGCTCTCTCCCGCTGTAATGCCGTGTGCGCAACGACTTGTATTGGCATGGGGTGGGGTCGCTGGGTGATGTCATCTAGTGACCCTGCCCCTTATGACATCAGCGTCCCATCATGCTCCGGGTGGTGACATCATAAGGGGTGGGATCACTGGATGATGTCACCCATGACACGCCCCATGCCAATCTAAGTTGTTGGCGCACACTGCATTACAGTGGGAGAGAGTGTTGTGTCAACATCGGAAGAAGAGTGGAGGGAAGAAGACAGAGGACCGGGCAAAAGAGCAGAAGATGGTGGAGGAGCCTGGGAGAAAAGGCCGGAGAGCGCAGAGAAGTCGGAAGAGACCCCTGAAGTCGCCTAATAAATTACTTTAAAAACCTTTGTAATGTGTGGATTCTTTTTTTTTCTTTGACACTTTGCCACCCCGCCACCCCATACTCATTCATGGGGGGGGGGGGGGGGGGCTGGGATCTTATAAAAGGGAGCTCCTGGATTCCGATATCCCCCCCCCCCCCCCCGCTTGCTCGTCCCCACCCCCCTTTCCTGACTGACTGGCCGGGCTGCGTGCCTGGATTTTGAGCCCAAATGCCCTACAAACCCCCCGCCCCCCCGTTTTTTTTAAAATCCATACTAGACTGAAGGGCCTGGTATGCTCTTGGAGGGGGGGGGGGGGGGGGGGAACTCCCATAGCGGACCAGTTAAGATGGCTCCCATAGGGAAACGTGTGAAAATCAATGTTGGAGTGTTTGTCGCACTAGTGGTAACGAGGCCTTACCCAGTTTTAAACCTCCTACACAGCTGTTTTAGTTAATAACTGGTTCCACCTATGTATCAAATTGATTGTTGGCACCTGCTTGGTATAATTTGTTAATCATACACCTACAAAAGCCCTGACTTTGTGTTGGTGTACAAAGTGTAAGAATTTATGCTGGTTTGAAGCCAATGGGTAGTCGCACCAAATATTGATTTGATTTTTGTTCTGCATTTTGTAAATTGATAAAAATAAACCAAATATGGATTTTTGAAAGCATGCTTATTTTACAGCATCTCTTCACACCTGCCCAAAAAGTTTGTACCGTACTGTGTTTTCTGCTCACAGCCCAAAAAGAAGCTGACTTAGTGCAGAAATCAATCTGTTCACATGTTGCTTTTCATAAACTGCCATACCTGAACCAATTTTACCAGTTACAGTACCTTATTCTCATGATGTTGCTATTATATCATTGCTGCTGATTAAACTACCTCATAAACGTAGGGGCTGATGTCCAATGGGCTACAGTGCTGCTAATGATAAAATCACCAGCCTCAGAATCATTAAAAGATAGATGGTATGTCACTATTGAATAGCTCCCTAGCCATCTGTGGCAGATGAGTCTCATCCCTGAATGTTACAGAATCTTGATCACTAATGATGGGAGCAACATCTTGTTCCATCAGCTAGCAATGGAGTGATTAGATGGGGGCAATCAGCCTAGTGCTGCTAATATTAATAATACATACCTCATCAACCAATTCTGCAAATATTATGTTGCTATGATGTCATCAACCCAAATGCAAAACTTATTAACATAGGCCCTTACATTTGTTTGCATAGCAGCAATATATCAACCTGATGCTGGATTACTACATTGCTGCTATACCAACTACCTAATTTCAGTTATGCTGATAATACTACGTTGCTGGATAGCAAAAAAAAAAAAAGTAGTGAATGGATGGGGGGAGTTTGTAATTGGGCTTTTAGGATATGCTAATGTCTGCTATGTTGTGTATTAAGTATGTTTCCTAGCAAAATGCATGGACACTGCATTTTGAAGAAAAGGCTCAAGAAGCTGCATTTTGGGGTGCTGACTTATATCTAAAATATGTCTGTCTATTGTAGTCCTGCTTAAGGATCTAAATGCCCATTCTGGTAGAGGTGCATGCATCCTTCAAACTATAAATTCCTTGGCAGTTAAAATAGTTTGTATTTAAAGTGGCATTCCAACTTGCCCCTAACTAACCTTAAAACGGTCCCTTCCACCTTCCTAACATCTATGCTAACTAACCTGTGTAAGAAAGAGATATATATATATATATATACATCAATCAGCCATAACCTTTATGATCACTGGCAGGTAAAGTGAAAAATCTTTGATTATCTTATTTACACTAGCATCTGAAAGTGGGTGGGATATATTAGGCAGTAAGTGAACATGTTTTCCCTGAAGTTGATGTGTTGAAAGCAGAAAAAATGGACAAGTATAAGGATTTGAGCGACTTTGACATGGGCCAAAATGTAATGGCTAGATGACTTGGTCAGGGAGACTCTAAAACTGTAACCTTTGTGGGATGTTCCCAGACTGGAGTGGTCAGGACCTACCAAAAGTGGTCCAAGGAAGGAAACCTGGTGCCAGGGTCATAGGCAGCCAAATCTCACTAATGCACATGAGGCGTGAAGGCTCGCCCATGTAGTCTGATCCAGTGGACGAACTACTGTAGCTCAAATTGCTGAAAAAGTTAATAGGTTCTAATAGAAAGCTGCTCACCAGTCAGCGTGCCCATACTGACCAAAAGTACCTGAAACGGGCATGTGAGCATCAAATTGGACCATGGAGCAATGAAAGAAGATGTCTTGGTCTGATATATTCATAAATGGTTTGCAGAACACAACAGTGAGTTTGAAGTGTTGAATTCCAAATTCTCCAGATCTCAATCCAATCGAGCAACTGTTGATGTGCTGGAAAAACAAGTCTAAACATGGAAGCCTCGCTTAACAACTTACAGCACTTAAATAATCTGCTACTGATGGCTTGGTGCAAGATACCACAGCAAGAGTGTATTGATGGGTTATGGTGGATGGTCATATTGTTATGGATAATCAGAGTGTGTGTGTATGTGTGTATATATATATATATGTGTGTGTGTGTGTGTGTGTGTGTGTATATATATATATATATATATATTTTTTTTTGCAGTCAGAGTCTGGATACAGGATACTGAGTAGTAGTAGCAGCTGTGACCGCCAACCCCCAACCCCTGGCGACCTGAGTTGTGCCATGGTCGCCCGTGAGAGTACGCCTAAAAGAGGGCAAAAATGACACTGACTAGGTATGCAAGAGAATTTAATGAAAAGCAAACATGACAGTCAATCCAACAAAACAGTGAAAGCCCGCTTCATCTCTACATGGGGATCTGGTATGTACCTCTTGTAACACGATGAACGCCAACGCCCCATATACTGAATGACATGCGACGGTACCCCCTGCTTGGAAGCCGCAGACGCCGCCCCAATCCTGAACGAGTGCCCAGAGTACTGACCAGGGTCATGACCCAGCCTACCGATCAAAAGCCTGACATGGGAAATGAAGAGACTGGAAGTTAGGGCCCGTGCAGGAAAGGGGAGCAAAGGGCTATCAAGCGGGGTGGCAGCGAATAAGCCCATGAGCTGATCCAGAACCACCACCGGACACCAGGCCGTGCCGGTCCTGTAATAATGGATGACAAAACCTAGCCCTACCTGAGAGTTCTTGCACCTGGGGAGCTGCAGTACGAAATGATCCGCCAACCTAATGAGATCGCCTCTGAGGAGAACTGGAGCGTGGGGCCCTGCCCTGGTCACTTCCCCCGGCCTGAGGAACCCAAAGAAGCTGAGGTATACCGCAGCTTTCAGGACCAAGCTGGGACCCAACCCGAAGGGAGAGCGGGACAACAAATCTGACAGCCCCCGGAAGATGACACCCGAGATAGGTAAACGTCTGACCACTGGTCTACCTTGCGTCTTCTGAATACCCTTGAGCATGGCCCTGATAGGATGATGACCCAGGATGGAATAGGGAAAGGAAATGTTGAATGCCAGCCAGGTATGATTTGATGGTGCTGTGGGACAAAGACAGATTACCATGACAATGGGCCATGAATGCCAAGAGGAACTTGACATCAACCGTCCTGGCGCCCGGGTACTGGGACAAGAAACCACCAAAACACCTCCACCCCGTTCTGTACGCCTTGAGAGTGTTGGCGGATAAGGAAGCATTGATGAGGCCGGCTGCTTGAGACCCGAGAGCGACTAGTCCAATGTCAGCTGGGCAAACGACGGGACAGGCAAGCCTATCCGCTCCGCCTCTGGATGCTGCAGAAAGAAACGAGGAAGGTCAGCTCTGGACAAGGCATCTGCCGCCCTGTTATTGACCCCCCTCACAAATTGCCCCTGAAAATGAAAGTTAAACTTGAGGCCTAACCAAGTCAACCTGCGCATGAATGACATGATCAACAGAGAAGCAGATCTCCCCCTGTTGATGATCTCAGCCGTGGCGCTGTTGTCAGTAAAAAAGATGACGGTCTGCCCGGACCACGAGGGACCCCAGTTGCAGGCAGCAGCCACAATGGGGAAAATTTCGAAAAGCGCTGAAGTCCTGGCAAACCCTGGAATATCAGCCACCTCAGAAGGCCAGGGGCCTGCCAGCCACTGACCCCCGAAAATGGCCGAAAACCCCACTGAGGCCGCGGCATCCGAGAACACCCTCGGGGAGGCTGCCATGGGTGGACGGATGAATAAGGCAACCCCATTCCAGCTGCATAAAAACTGATCCCACATCAGCAGATCAGCCTTGGCAACGGCCCCCAAACTCCCCACAGAGTCCGAGTCTGGGTAGAGCGGAAGGAGAGCCAACAGGCGGGAGACAAAGGACCTGCCCTGTGGGATGATTCTCATGGCAAAATTAAGCATGCCCAAGAGAGACCGCAGCTCTCTCTTAGAACATACTGGGGACCTAACTAAATCATGAATGACCCCCCGAATCCTGATCAGCTTGTCCTGAGGTAGACAAGCGATCATGCGGTCAGTGTCTAAGGTGATCCCTTGAAACGTTATCACGGTGGACGGCCCATCGATCTTGTGGACGGCCAAGGGGACGTTCAGATCCCTGAACAACTCGGTGAGAGTGGCAAGATCCCTGGGTGGCCGTGCTGGGCTTTCCAGCAGCAGGAAATCATCTAAATAATGAACAACCTTGCCACACCCCAGCTGTGCAGAAAGGATCCACTCAAGCGCAGAGGCAAACGTATCAAAAAGCCAAGGGCTGCTCTTGGACCCGAACGTCAGCTTGGTGGCGAAGTAAAACTGCTCCCGCCATCTGACACCGTACCACTGCCAGAGAGATGGCATGATCGGGAGGAGTTTGAAGGCGTCCGCAATGTCCGCCTTTGACAACCATGCCCCCCTCCCTAACCACAGGATATGTCGAACAGCGGAATCCACTGAAGCGTACTTCAAGGAGAACTCTTCCAAAGGAATGAGCGAATTTAAACTAGGTACTGGCGATAAATGAGGAGCCGACAGATCGTAAAGTAAACGGTATTTATTAGAAAACTTTCCTTTAACCACCCCGATGGGGCTCACTCTCCATAAATCAAAAGGCGGGGAAGAAAAAGGCCCAATGACAAATCCCTTGGACAACTCCACCCCCAACAAGTCATCCACCAACTCAGGATTGGTGACAGCCGACACCAGATTATCACACTCGTGTGAGTGACACGGAAGGGTAATCAGGCCCGTATGGAAACCCTCCACAAAACCATTCATCAAAAACTGCTTGAGAGCGGGGGATGGGTGGAGATCCAGCCAGAACCCCAACCTGGAGACATTGACCCGGCTCAGTCAAGATACACTGGATGGCTTGACTGGACAGGCAGTTTTGGGATGGGCCCTGAAACAGTTTGCACAGACATGCAGCAGTCTGCACTGGTTGTAATTACATGAGGTGTAATTGTAATTATTACACAGCTGTGACCTGCCCAGCATTAGGGATGGGCCCGGTGCTCGATTCGAACCCATGTTCGAATCGAGCACCGGGCGTTCGCTCGCTCGTCGAGCCCAGAACTATTTGGGCCGTTCGCATCACATTCGTGTGATGCGAGCGGCCCCGCAATGCATTGCGGCCGGCGCGGCCGGCGCAGTGCATTGCTGGCTGATGATTGGCCAAGCATGCACTGTGACCCCGCATGCTTGGCCAATCACAGCGCCCGAAACTCGGAGAGCAATAATTGGCTACAGGCAGGACGCCTGTAGCCAATTACAGCTCAGGGGCTTTAGTACATGCCCCACCATTTAAAAGGCCGCCACGCCATCGGCCCCGGTCACATGAGTTCCGGCTTTAGGAGAGATCAGTCTGCTGATTCTGTCTTTGCTTGATACTGAAAGATTTGCTCTTCTTTGCTAAACCATTGGCTATTTCTTTGCTAAACCATTGCTACCTAAGTCATTGATCGTTCATTGCTGCTGATTGCACAGTTAGCGTGTTATTAGCTGCTGCTGGGGATTAGTCTGGTGCGTGCTTACTGTTAGTACAGTATTGCAGTAGTACCAACCGCAGTGCTGTTAGCACAGCATTGCACCCCAACAGCACCCATAGGACTTCTAGTGTGTTAGTGGCATCACACAGAGCTCCTATATTTTCATCTCAGCAGCACCCATAGGACTTCTAGTGTGTTAGTGGCAGCAAACAGAGCTCCTATATTTTCTTCTCAGCAGCACCCATAGGACTTCTAGTGTGTTAGTGGCATCACACAGAGCTCCTATATTTTCTTCTCAGCAGCACCCATAGGACTTCTAGTGTGTTAGTGGCAGCAAACAGAGCTCCTATATTTTCTTCTCAGCAGCACCCATAGGACTTCTAGTGTGTTAGTGGCATCACACAGAGCTCCTATATTTTCTTCTCAGCAGCACCCATAGGACTTCTAGTGTGTTAGTGGCATCACACAGAGCTCCTATATTTTCTTCTCAGCAGCACCCATAGGACTTCTAGTGTGTTAGTGGCATCACACAGAGCTCCTATATTTTCTTCTCAGCAGCACCCATAGGACTTCTAGTGTGTTAGTGGCATCACACAGAGCTCCTATATTTTCATCTCAGAAGCACCAATAGGACTTCTAGTGTGTTAGTGGCAGCAAACAGAGCTCCTATATTTTCTTGTCAGCAGCACACATAGTACCTATAGTGTGTTAGTGTCAGCACCCATAGGACCTACAGTGTGTTGTGAGCACACATAGGAGTTCTATTTTTTATACTATATACACTACCGACTACAATGGCTGGAAGACCGCCAAGGAGAGGCAGAGCGTGCCGAGGCAAGAACACAGGGCAGGCAGGCTCTGTTTCTAGAGACAACAGTGCTGGCCGTGGACGTGGTCGTGCATCGTCATCAGCACGTGGCCATGGGACACGCTTGTCTTTGTTTTCGGCAGCTGGACATGTGGAGCCGCATCATGCCGAAGGCTTGGTAGAATGGATGACCAAGCCCTCCTCATCCTCCTCATCCTCTCTCACCCAGGCTCAGGGTACTGGCAGAGCAGCTGCCAACGCGTACTCAATGGCATCATCAGCCACCCCTTCCCTAGACCCACCATGTCCTCCTGAGGAGTCCCCCGAACTGTTTGAGCACAGTGTTGGGTACATGCTCCAGGAGGATGCCCAACGATTCGAAGGCTCGGATGATGATACCCAGCTTGAGGAAGTCAGTAGTGTGCGCGCAGAGAGAGGGGATGCTGAAGGACAGCAATCTGGCAGTAGTGTTCCACCAGCTGCAGCTTACTGCCAGGTTTGCTCTAGTGGTGAAGAGGGAGGGGATGATGAGGTCACTGACTCCACGTGGGTGCCTGAAGGGAGAGAGGAGGAGGAGGAGGAGGATGCAGCGTCACATGTCCAACGAGGCAGGATGCCCCCTGGAGGCCAGCTAGAGGCCAGCACAGCAACTGTACCACACCGCAGAGCTCCGCCTGTGCAGGGCGCTGCCTCTGCACGTTATCACAAAAGTTCTTTGGTGTGGGCCTTTTTTGAGACGAGTGCATCAGATCGCACCACTGCTATTTGCAATATTTGTCTCAAGCGTATCTCGCGTGGCCAAAACATCAGCCGCTTGGGCACCACAAGCATGAGCAGACATATGTCGACCTGCCATGCAGCTCGTTGGCAAGCACACATAAAAGACCCACACCAAAGAACAAAGCGGACCTCTCCTTGCTCCTCATCAGCTGGGATCTCCATCCCCACTATATCTTCAGTCCTCTCTGAAAGCTGCTCTGAGAGGACTGAAGGTGTAGAATTAGGTGTGTCACAACCAAGTACTTGCAGTACACCGACGTCCGATTGTAGCAGGCAAATTTCCCTGCCCCAGCTGCTGGACCGTCGAAAGAAGTATACTCCCAGCCATCCACATGCCCAGCGGTTGAATGCTAGCTTGGCTAAATTGCTAGCACTTCAACTGCTGCCTTTTCAGTTGATAGACTCGGCCCCCTTCCGTGAGTTTGTTCAATGTGCGGTTCCTCAGTGGCAGGTTCCCAAACGCCACTTTTTCTCACGGAAGGCGATTCCGTCTCTCTACTGGCATGTGGAAGGCAATGTCCATGCCTCGCTGGACAGGGCGGTCAGCGGTAAGGTGCATATTACCGCTGACTCATGGTCCAGCAGGCATGGACAGGGACGTTATCTTTCTTTCACGGCCCATTGGGTCACTCTATTGGCAGCTGGGAGGGATGCAGGACAAGGTGCAGTAGTGTTGGAGGTTGTTCCGCCACCACGCCTCCAAAATGCTACTACTGGTTGTGACACACCTCTCTCCTCCACCCCCTCCTCTTCTTCTTCCTCCATGTCCTCTTCGAGTGCTCTGTCCTCGGAACCAGCGGTGCTCCGTAGGCGTACAAGGGGCTACGCGAGTACGCAGGCAAAAAGATGCCATGCCGTGCTTGCGCTGGTGTGTTTGGGGGACAGGAGCCACACTGGGCCAGAGGTTCTGGCAGCTCTGCAGGGGCAGGCCGAGAGGTGGTTGACGCCACGCCAGCTTAAGCCAGGAATGGTCGTTTCTGATAATGGCACCAACCTCCTCTCCGCCCTGCGACAGGGGCAGCTCACCCATGTGCCCTGTATGGCTCACGTCCTCAACCTGGTGGTGCAGCGGTTCTTGGGCAGGTTCCCAGGCTTACAGGATGTCCTGAGGCAGGCCAGGAAAGTCTGTGTGCATTTCCGCCGATCTTATAATGCCAGTGCTCGGCTGACTGAGCTGCAAAAGGAGCTGAACCTGCCCAAGAACCGCCTAATATGTGACATGCCCACCAGGTGGAACTCAACGTTGGCCATGCTGCAGCGACTGCACACGCAGCAGAGGGCCATCAATTAGTACCTTTGCGACTACGGCACCAGGACAGGGTCAGGGGAGCTTGGCTTTTTTTCCCCACGCCAGTGGAGCATGTTCAGGGATGCATGCACTGTCCTCTCACCATTTGAGGAGGCCACGAGGATGGTGAGCAGTGACAGTGCATGCATCAGTGACACTGTACCTCTTGTCCACCTGTTGGAGCATACGCTGCGTGGGATAATGGACAGGGCACTTGAGGCAGAACAGAGGCAGGAAGAGGAGGACTTCCTTGTCTCTCAAGGCCCCCTTTATCCAGACAATGTTCCTTCTGTCCCACCCATCACACAGGAAGAGGAGGAGGAGGAGGAGGAGGATTGTGTGAGCATGGAGGTGGAGCCTGGCACTCAGCATCAGCAGCAGCAGTCTTTTAGGGATGATGTACAGTCCCAACAAACCAGTGGACTTGTACGTGGCTGGGAGGAGGTGGCTGGCGATCATGTCATCCTCAGTGACCCAGAAGACTCCGGACCGAATGCCTCAGCTAACCTACGCTGCATGGCCTCCCTGATCCTGCAAAGCCTGCGGAAGGATCCTCGTGTTCTTCGGATCAAGGAGAGTGACCATTACTGGCTGGCCACTCTCCTTGATCCACGGTACAAGGGTAAGGTTGCGGACCTTATCTTGCCGTAGCAGAGGGAGCAGAGGATGAGACATCTCAGGGAGGCCTTGCAGAAAGGTCTGTGCAACGCGTTCCCAGAAACTGGGAGGTTACAAACTCCTGGTCCTGGACGACGAGTTGCTGAGGCTTCGGTCAGTAGCAGAAGGAGCGGTGGGGAAGGTGGACGTCTGACCGATGCGTTCAGACAATTTTTTAGTCCGCAGCCCCAAGGTATGATCGGTTCCAGCAACCATCGCCAGCGTCTGATATACATGGTGCAGGAATACCTAGGGGCAAGGTCAGACTTGGACACCTTTCCCACCGAAAATCCTCTGGCTTACTGGGTCCTGAGGATGGATCACTGGCCAGAGCTTGCACAGTATGCAATTGAGCTACTGGCCTGTCCTGCATCCAGCGTTCTTTCCGAACGCACATTCAGTGCTGCTGGAGGATTTGTCAACGATCATAGGGTGCGCCTGTCCACCGACTCGGTTGATCGACTGACCTTCATAAAAATGAATCAGTCTTGGATCACCACCAGCTACCAGACACCTGAAGCGGATATAACGGAATAATTTATAATGTCACATCCCTTCAAGACTGCCTATGCTGATGCTGAGTGACTGTCCTGTTATGTTCACTGACTATCCTCTTCCTCCTCCTCAATGATCCATGCCACCACACCAGTGCCTAAGGCACAATTTTTCAGCCCCTGTATAACAGGGGCGTGTAATTACAATTTTTTAAAAAGATGCTTCGCAACAGGTGTGACTGCTGTGCTCAGAGTACAGTATCTGTGAGGGGTTGCAGTGTTGTGGCACCAGCACCAGTGCCTAAGGCACAATTTTTCAGCCCCTGTTGGGGCGTGTAATTACAATTTTTAGGCAATGCTTTGCAACAGGTCTCATTGCTGTGCTCAGAGTACAGTATCTGTGAGGGGTTGCAGTGTTGTGGCACCAGCACCAATGCCTAAGGCACAATTTTTCAGCCCCTGTTTAACAGGGGCGTGTAATTACAAATCTTGATCTAATAGTTCACAGCAGGGCCCATTCCTGCGCCCACCAAGAGTAACTATGAGGGCCTACAGTCTTGTGGCAACACCGTCCACCACCACCACCACCACCACCACCAAAGGCCCAATTTTTCTGCCCTGTTCAACAGGTGCATGCAATTACAAATCTTGATCTAATAACTCACAGCAGGGCCCATTCCTGCACCCACCAAGAGTAACTGTGAGGGCGTACAGTCTTGTGGCAACACCGTCCACCACCACCACCACCACCACCAAAGGCCCAATTTTTCTGCCCGGTTCAACAGGTGCATGCAAGTACAAATCTTGATCTATTAACTCACAGCAGGGCCCATTCCTGTGCCCACCAGTCTTGTGGCTACACCAACATCTAATAGGGCAAATTTCTGCAGAGTATATACGGCAGGCCCCTACTTTCAAACATCCAACTTACAAACGACTCCTACTTGCAAACGGCAAGAGAAAACAGGAAGTGAGAGGAAATCTACCCCTAGGAAGGAAAATTCTATCCTGTTAGATTTAATTTGGGAAAAAGGTATCTCCTCTCTACTGATGCTTTATCACCAATCCTTGTTTCAATTAAAACCCCACTTTTCCAAAAACATTTGTCATTGGGACGGAAAGTGAGGTGACATGTTCTGAACAGATGTGCAAAGACAGCAAATGTTACAGGGGTGATAACCCCTCCCTATGTTCTCCAAAAAGCTTAAAAATAGATTTTTTTGGGATGTAGCTACACTTCATAATGTACCTGTTCAGATTCTACTTAAGAACAAACCTACAGTCCATGTCTTGTTTGCACCACCTATATACTGCTGTTCAGAGTATATAGGGTTGTAGGTATAGGGTTTTATTTTGGGTGCGGGGTCCCCCTTAGTATCCATACAAGACCCAAAGGGGCTGGGGTGGGGGGGGGGGGTGATGGGGTAGCCATGCCATTTTTCTCAAGGATTTTCAGCCATATGGCGGCCAGGACAAGACATGACATTAAAGCCGCAAGTGGTTTTAAATGGCTTCTTTTTTTCCTTTACAAATGTCATTTTGTGCAAGGACAGTTCTAAACACGGGAAACACATGCCACTTCACAGGCATACTTTAGACACCCCCCAGGTACCATATTTAAAGGAAAATTTCACTTTTTTTTTTTCACTTTATGCATCATTAAAATGACTGCTCCCGAAAAAACTTTAGTTTTTAAAATTTATTTTTGCATTGATATATGTCCCCTGGGGCAGGACCCGGGTCCCCAAACCTGTTTTATGACATTAACATGCATATTGGCCGTTGTAATTAGCAATTTTGATTTCGAACGTTCGCGTCCATTATAACGAATAGGGTTCGAAAATTTGCGCGAACTTTCGGTCCGTTCGAAGGTTCTGGTGCGAACCGAACCCGGGGGTGTTCGGCTCATCCCTACCCAGCATATGGATGGGCCTGCCAAGCTTGTCCACCAGCCCTGAGGACCCTACGGCAAGACTGCCAGATCCTGGCCTACTGGTCCCAGCTACCCCTGGGTGATCAACATTGGGACACCAGTTGGTGGTGTGAGCAGCCGACTGACAGGTAGCACATGTTGGAGATCTCTGACTGGCGAAATGTCTGCAAAACAATTCTGTGTCAATGACACTCCAACATGATACCACCTGAAACTGCGCCCACATGGCAGCGACCTTAGACGAAAAAGACCTATGATAGTCGTAAAAGGTGCTGCCACCATATTTGTGGGCCAAATCGACTACCTTGTGTAGATACAGGTCCAACTCCTCCCTCCTGCCGGGACTAATGCCACAAATGACATCCCTGAAAATACCAAACGCAAGGACAAACTCAGCAACGTTGAGCTTACGGTTTAGCCTGGGATCTCGGGCCCTGAGGACCACCGAGACCTCCCCGCAAGCATATGCCTTGTTCTCCACAATGTCCTGCGAGGCAATGAGCAGGGATGCCAGGTTAACGTCCTTCCCCTCCAGGATGTCCTTCCTCAGATTAGCCGGGACAAAATGGGCAGGGGAAATAGAAGGAAAAACACTGGCCACAGCAGGATCAGCCAGCGGTAGCGGCCCACCTGTGATACCTGATGGAGATCCAGATGGACCAGGAGCTGAGGAAGCCACCGGAACCACCACATTGTCTGGACGGGCCTCCAGCACATCCATCCTTTCTTGTAAAAGCTGGACCGAAGATGAAAGAGTATTCAACACCGTATGGATCTGCGTCAAAGCGGTGAGGAGGGACGCATGCTCCGTACCGGTGGAAGGAAGAGGCTGGGCTGGGATTGGAAAAAGGAGCCTAAATAACTCCGCCTTCCTGGCCGACGCCGAGAAAGGAATGCCCCTGGAACGTAGTTCGGCAATGAGTTTGGGTATGGTCCAGCTCCTTAAGGAAGGCGTGCTGCCAAGCTCCGAGCCCCTTGCTGGTGTGGAAGGGCCCGCTGGCGTGGAAGGGATGAACGCAAACTCCACGCTCTCAGAGATATGCGACATACTCCCAATCTGTGAACAAAACACAAACAAACCACCAGTCAACACCACCTACCGACCTAACCCCCGCCCACCTGCCCTAACGTAATGATGTGTGCAGTTGATGCCAAACCAGGCGCCTGAAGAAGCTAATGACCGTGACCCCCTACGTGAGTGTAGCGTGAGCCCGAGCAACCTGTGGCGCCGGACAGGCAATTAAAAACGAACACTCAGGGCTTAGTACCTACAGACCGTGGTAGGCAGATATAGGCATGTAAGTGACGTGCACGTATGACGTATGAATGTACAGGCGAGAAGATTGCATCAAATCAATTAAAAACGAAAACCTCAGCCTGTACGGATCCGAAGACGTGACAGATCCTGGAATGTAACCTACTAACTACCCCTGAGTAAAAAGGCCACAGTACGCACCTGAAGCGTCCGAATGAACAGAGAATTCCACCTGTAACAACATTTAGATGTATGCACTGAACAAATGACGCCCAGAGCGAGCTGTGCCCCCCTAACCAAATTCGAGGTGACTTGAGCAACACAGAGTGTACGTGTACTGTGGCGGGAACGACAAACGAGAAAAATGAAGAAGCAACCCTGAACTTGACCTAACCCGAAGCTACAACGAACCCTAGCGGGAACCAGTGACAAGGCGTGAACGAGTGCTGACCACGTATGGAAAAGCAGCCCCGTGGCCTACTGGCTGGACTAGCGTCCCGGCAACCTGCAAATAACCGCTAGTGCAAGCTAACCTAAGTGGGAAGTGGACCAGAGGTAGCCGGTGAAGTGAACCGGGGGAACCTGGCGTAGAGGACGCCTCAAGCCCAGACCCCCACTCTAGTAACCCGGGTCCCCCCCCTAGTAACCCGGGCCCCCCCCCCCAAAGGACCTGAAGCGGGGGCAGTTGATCCAGCAAGGGGTGGAAAGGCGAGGCTGGCAGAGTAAGAAAGGTGACACTGCATCCCACCTACCAGATACCCGTGCCACCGCCCCTCCCCCGCTAGATGAAGGTGAACCTACCTGTACCAAGAACTGGAACCCCTGGACGACCTGCGAAAAGAAACGCACCCTGGGCGTGGGGTGGCATAGAACAATGAAAATCCCAGCAGAAAAACAGGCACATTGACACGTATTCAACAAAGCTAGTAATGAGAGCAAGTGACAGCCCGCCCCCACCAACCAGCCCGAGACCTACCTGTACCGATCACAGAGAAAAGAGAATGACAGCTGCCACGAGAGGTCCCTGCAATGAAACTTGCCAATGCTGCGCCAGCACTGAGAGGAGAAAAAGGCCCAACCTGCCGCCAAACGCCGGGACCGCTGAAACCGCGCCAGCTGCTTCCTGTAGCAGGAAGAAAAGAGTAAGATTCCTGTACTGACCCCCCCACTGACCAACCGTCAGTAAAGTGCACCGACCCTATAGGAAGGGACACCGCTCTGCACGCTGAGCCACCGCTTGTGACCCCGGAACCGGAAATGACGTCACCGCCGGATCCTGACCTGTAACCCGGAAACACAGCTGACGCCAGCCAGGGGGAGGATGGGGAGAATATAACGCCCCACCCTCCTCCTACAAATTCAGGCTAGCCAATGGCTAGCCTTCTAACATAATCGTGCTAAATATTAAAAAAAAAGATAATTATATAATGTCCATAGAGGAGTGAGTATACATTGTAATAATACATTGAAACTCCATAGGTGAATCCGCATGAAATGTGATAATAGATCAAAGCCTCCTTCGTGACCGTATCCACCATCCATCACCTAAAACGCAATATCTCCACTAACCGCTGTAAAAACTGCTTACCTGCTCCTGTGGACCCTTTGTTACAGTCGGTCGGTCTACGCCTGTGGCTTAAAACCCAGCCCGGCCTTTCTCCACATCTCAGGGCTCCTCCACAATTCAGATGTCACTCTGAATTGGATAGAAAATTGTTACCCAGAAGAAACAAAAATGCTCCATATAGTGTAAAATGCTTGGTAGGTTTATTGGGGAATAAAAAAAAAGGGCACCTACACCAGTAAGTAATATAAACACAATACATGTGGTGTGTCGGCTGGCACACAACCAAACCAACACATCCTTCGGGACACGAGGGAGATGGTGATGTCAGAGTGATGGGCTGACGTCAGCATCTCCCTCGTGTCCCGAAGGACGGGTTTGTTTGGTTGTGTGCCGACCGACACACCACATGTAAGGTATTTTTACTACTTACTGGTGCAAGTGCAATATTTTTTTTTATAACCCAATAAACCTACCAAGGATTTTACGCTCTATGGAGCCTTTTGTTTCTTCTGGGTAACCCTTTCCTATCCAATTCACTAAGTGACATCTGAGATGTGGAGAAAGGCCCCCGGCTGGGTTTTAAGCCACAGGCATAGGCCGACCCCCTGTAACAAGGGGTCCACAGAAGCTGGTAAGCAGTTTCTACAGCTGTTGGGGGAGGCACTGCGTTTTAGGTAATGGACGGTGGCTACTGTCACTAAGGAGGCTTTGATCTATTACATTTCATGTGGATTCACCTATGGAGTTTCGATGTATTATTAAAATGTATATGGACATTATATAATTACAGTATTTTTTTTTGAATATTTAGCACGATTCTATACCGTTTATTCTGACTGTTGCACAAGAGTTGCTGCTTAGTTTTTTCAGTGATAGGCAATTTATAGCGCAATTTTTTTTTTATTGTTTTATATTAACCACTTAAGCCCCGGACCATTTGGTAGCTAAAGGACCAGAGGTGAATTCAGAATTTTGCACTGCGCTGCTTTAACTGTAAATTGTGCGGACATGCAATGTTGTACCCAAACGAAATTTGCGTCCTTTTCTTCCCACAAATAGAGCTTTCTTTTAATGGTATTTGATTGCCTCTGCGATTTTTATTTTTTGCGATATAAACGGAAAAAGACCGAAAATTTTGAAAAAAAATGATATTTTCTACTTTTTGTTATAAGAAAAATCGAATAAACTCAATTTTAGTCATACATTTAGGCCAAAATGTATTCAGCCACATGTCTTTAGTAAAAAAAATGTCAATAAGCGTATATTTATCGGTTTGCGCAAAAGTTATAGCGTTTACAAACTAGGGTACATTTTCTGGAATTTACACAGCTTTTAATTTATGACTGCCTATCTCATTTCTTGAGGTGCTAAAATGACAGGGCAGTACAAAACTCCCCCAAATGACCCCATTTTAGAAAGTAGACACCCCAAGGAAATTGCTGAGAGGCATGTTGAGCCCATTGAATATTTTTTTTTTTTTTGTCCCAAGTGATTGAATAATGCCAAAAAAAAAAAAATTACAAAAAGTTGTCACTAAATGATATTACTCTTTCGTCCATGGACCGACACAGCTTCTCTATTGACAAAGTGGGTATTATCCGTTAATTAGGAGTGACTAGGCAGAAAAACTTGTAAAAAAAGTGTTGCATCACACCTTCTACAGTAACGCCCAGGGGGCGGACCCTCTGGGTATACCCTCTCAGTCTGCATCTTCGCAGATCAGTTTTTTTCTGTCTAGCAAGGAGTAGGACATGGCTCCCTTCGGGCCCATTGGTCCGGGGAAAAAAGATATATATATATATATATATATATATATATATATATATATATATATTTTTTTTTTTTGCTACATTTGTTGTTTCCTGCGATCTTCGATCAACTGCCGACTGGGTGACAGGCTGGATCCTCGATCCTTGTAGTCTCCCCAGTTTCGGCCATCGAGCATGTGCCGACCCTAGCTACGCGCTGGGTTTTCCACGACATGCCCGTCGCTCCACGGGTGGCCGGTGAGCCTACGCTCCAAGGCTTGCATCGGACCGCTCAGCTTCGGCTGACCTTACGGCCGAGTCACAGCAGCCTGTCCGGTTAGCGTCATGCTCCAGGGCATACATATGATCGTCCCTTCTGGGTCCAATCACAGCATGCCTGGCCAACAGTCACCTTCCGTGCGCGGACGATGATCTGTTTGGAATGTCTTCCAGCAGAATACATGCAGGATAGGTAAGTAAAACTCCCCTGCCTCGGCTGGGTGATTTAGCTGGACATTCCTGGAGAGATCAAGTAAGTGGTTGTGGCCCCTTTCTTCCCTCTCTCCCTGCCTTTCCCTCCTCCCTGGGCTTCTAGCTAAAGGGTGCTGGGGGTCACCTAGGGGGTCCCACTGGAGCGGGGCTGGCTGTAACTAACATTTAAAAGAAATGTCATTTTTTCTTACCTGTGTTTGTGTCCTTCCTCCTCCATGCTGTCGGCGGCCATTTTGAGGTGGTCCATGCCAAGTTTGGCCTCTTGTGACTGCCCGGCGGCCATCTTCCTGTGGTTCGGCCACACCCACTGGCCCCTATCAGCTGATCGGCGGCCATGTTTGTCCACCCTGTATGCAGATATTGCCGTTCGGCGGCCATCTTTTTGTGGGCTATGGCTGCTTGACCTCTATCTTCTGTCGGCGGCCATTTTCTTAGAGCCCACATTATCTTCCATACAGACGTTTTTGGCAACCATTTTTCGAGAGCCTCCGGCCTCTAGGGTGCATTACACTGGCGCGAAAATTCACACAGGAAGTGCTGATAAAAGAAGCAGACTGACACAGCAGCAGAGGGACAGCATCACAGGCGCAGCATAGCAGTACCTATCCAGGGTGGTGAGTCCTCTGGGTGACCCGGCCTCTCTGCAGCACAGGAGGGTGGCCTATTGATATCTTGCCTGGAGCCCTGTGAGTGTCAGCGTGTGGTCAGCATGGCATCTGAGCCAGATGTCTTCTCCCCTGAAACGCCAGATTTAGCAGCTGGTGCCCCTGAGGTGTCTATGAACGCTATGACTGCAATCCTAGAGGCGTTTGCTGCCAGGGTGGAAGCAGCACACGGGAATACAGGGGGTAGTAAACGCCCCATCCCCTGCAAGCTTCTGGGGATAATTCTGGTGCAGAACCAGGTCCAGCTACGGCTCGGGGCCCAGATTCTGACGCATCAGAGACTGCAGACCGTGACCGGACAGTGAGAATGACTCAAAGTCCAGGTCAGTACGCGAGACGGCTTTGGTATCTGACCTTATTACTGCAGTGCGGGATATGCTAAAATTGGAAAATACTGCAGAAGCAGCAGAGACTCCGGTCCACTTGGGTTTCATAGACCTGCCCGCACTGCTAAGGTGTTCCCTTGTGTGTCTTTTGATAAACTCTTATACAAGGAATGGGAGAACCCACTGAGGGTCTTTACAGCCCCAAAGAGGTTTGCGGTACGGTACCCCTTTTGAGGAGAGTTTTCTGAAGAAATGGACCTCTCCCCCCTATAGTGGACCCTCCGGTGTCCAGACTTAATAGAGCCACCACAATTCCTGTAGAAGGGGCTCCTGTTTTCTAGGACCCTGTGGATAAGAAGGCTGAAGCACTCGCTTGCTACCTATACTCAGTGGTAGGCTCAGCAGTACGCCCGGCATTGGCGGGGGCCCTAGTGTCTCACACACTTACTGAATGGGCAAGATTGCTACTCCAGGGGTGAAGGAGCGAGATGCTCCTCCTGATGAGATAACATTGGCCGACCTGTTGGTTCAGGGCCTTAGGTTTGTCTGCGAGTCAGACATGAATACTATTCCCCTGCTGTCTAAAACTTCGGTTTATGCAGTAGCAATACGCCGCCTGATCTGGCTAAAAGGCTGGTCTGTGGACCAGACTTCCAAGAAAGCCCTGTTGGATCTGCCTTTTAAGGGTGACAGACTTTTTGGGGCTTCTCTGGATGACATCATCAAGGATGCCACAGGAGGTAAAAACACTTTGCTTCCCCAAATTAGCAAGGGTAAGGGGCCACGCTAAGGGCAAGGGCCCTCCTTTACTGCACACAAGTGTTTTTTTCGTCCCCCTAGGGCGACAGGGAAAAGACCCCAGGCCGATAAAGCGCCTGCCCAAGGACAAAAGCGTCCCTGGTCCCGCATACCCAATAAGCCTGCGGACAAATTTGCGTCCGCATGAAGGTCCACCCCCACCCAGCTCTCGGGTGGGGAGACGTCTTCGCAAATTCGCGACTCGGTGGACAGCACTAATCTCCGACAGGTGGGTTTGCGAAGTAATCTCCTCAGGCTACAAGATAGAGTTTCTCTCTTGTCCACCGGACAGATTCAACACCTCCAATCTCCAGCTACTACCGACCCGTCGGGAGGCCCTGTATGGGGCGGTCCAGGGTCTACTGGAGAGCGGGGTAGTTATTCCAGTTCCAGAACTGGAACGGGGTTTTTACTCAAATCTGTTCATTGTGCCGAAGGAGGGGGTTCGTCCAAGCTTGGATCTCAGAGCCCTCAATTGCTTTGTGAAGGTACAAAGTTTTCGGATGGAGTCGGTTTGATCTGTAGTCACGGCTCTCCATCCGGGGGACTTTCTGGCCTCCTTGGACATCAAGGACGCATACCTGCATGTCCCCATATACTCCAGACACCAGAGGTTTCTGCGATTTGCTATCGGGAAGGACCACTACCAGTTTGTGGCCCTCCCGTTGGGCCTTGCCTCAGCACCCAGGACGTTCACCAAGGTGCTCGCTCCGTTTCTGGCACTTCTAAGACAGCGGGGTATCGCTCTCACAGGCTACTTATACGACCTTCTGCTGAAGGCCCCTTCAAGCTCAGAATTAGAGGTAAGCGTGTCCATTACCTGTCAGACTCTTCGAGACTGTGGTTGGATACTAAACACGCAAAAGTCAGTATTGGTGCCCACTCAACGCCTAGTGTACCTGGGGTTGATTCTGCATTCCTCAGAGGCAAAGGTATTCCTCCCTGTGGAGAAGTTGCAGACCCTCCGGGCTGCAGTATGTCAGCTGACTTCCAGGAATTGGTCGTCACTCCGTTTTTGCATGCGAGTGTTGGGCCTCATGGTAGCCTCCTTCGAGGCGGTCCCATATGTTCAATACCACACTCGAGTGTTACAGAAGGAAGTTCTGTCCAGATGGAACAGATGCCCTTCATCTCTGGATTATCAAATCCGAGTGAGCCACCTAGTCAGGAGATCCCTGGTATGGTGGCTGACAGCATCGGCTGTAATGGCCGGGAAGTCATTTCTTCCGGTTTACTGGATAGTGATCACGACGGACGCCAGCCTTACAGGTTGGGGGGGAGTCTGGGGTGTCCAGTCGGCGCAGGGTCGCTGGACCCCAGAGGAAGCTCTCCTGCTGATCAATGTCCTGGAGATCCGGGCGATCAAGCTGTGCCTCTTCAAATGGTCTCAGAGACTGCAAGGGCGTCCAGTCAGGATCCAGTCTGCCAACGCCACAGCAGTGGCATATGTCAATCATCTAGGAGGAACAAGAAGCTCAGCTGCAGCATCGGAGATCGCTCGCATCCTGAAGTGGGCAGAGAGGAACGTACCGGCACTGTCGGCCGTGTACATTCCGGGTGTGGAAAACTGGCAGGCGGACTACCTGAGCCACCAGATGCTGGACCAAGGAGAATGGTCCTTACACCCGGAGGTGTTCCAACTCCTCTGCCAAAGATGGGGCACACCAGACATAGATCTTCTGGCTTCCCGACTCAATCGGAAGGTATTGAGATTTGTGGCCCGGTCAAGAGACCCATGGGCAGACGCAACGGACGCGTTGGTAGCATCGTGGGGTCAGTATCGGCTAATCTATGCCTTCCCTCCCTTAAGGCTTCTTCCTCTTCTGCTCCGCAGAGTGGAGGCAGAGGGAATTCCAATGATCCTAATCGCTCCAGATTGGCCTCAGCGTCCTTGGTACGACGATCTAGTACGTCTGGTAGCAGACGTCCCCTGGCGCCTACCACTACGTAAGGACCTGCTATCGCAAGGTCCCATATTCCATCCTGCTTTACAGTCATTGGCTTTAACGGCATGGCTGTTGAGAACCGGGTACTGAGAGACCGGGGCCTGTCAGACTCAGTAATCTCTACTATGAGAAGTGCTCGAAAACCGTCCTCTAGGAAGGTCTATCACCGCACTTGGAGGGCCTACATCTCCAGGTGTGAGGAAATGAAATGGCATCCGCGTACCTATTTGGTTTCCAGAATCCTGCTGTTTTTACAGCATGGGGTGGACCAAGGGCTTGCCCTAAGTACGATTTAAGGGACAGATATCTGCCCTGGCTGTCTTTTTTCAGCGACCCCTGGCGACTCACTCTCTCGTGAGTACATTTGTGCAGGGGGTCCGACAGGTGGCCCCTCCGGTTCGTCCCCCGTTACCTCCGTGGGACTTGAACCTGGTCCTCTCGGTGCTTCAGAAGGCACCGTTTGAGAATATTAGAGATATTCCCCTGTTGACACTTTCTCAGAAAGTGGTCTTTTTGGTGGCTGTTATGTCAGACGAGTCTCTGAGCTGGCAGCCTTGTCCTGCAAGGCTCCCTATTTGATTTTCCACAAGGATAAGGTGGTGCTGCGGCCGCAGCCTTCCTTTCGTCCGAAAGTCGTTTCGGCTTTTCATCTCAACAAAGACATTGTACTTCCATCCTTGTGTCCTCAGCCGTCGAATCCTAAGGAGTCGGCGTTGCATTCCTTGGACGTTGTCCGAGCTTTGAGAGTATACCTATCTGCTACTTCCCTGTTCCGGAAGTCAGACTCACTGTTTGTTTCGGTGGCTGGTCCCAAGAAGGGCCAAGCAGTCTCATCGGCCACCATCTCTAGGTGGATCCGACAGATAGTAATCCAGGCTTACGCCTTAAAGGGTCAGGCGCCCCCCTTTCCTGTCACGGCGCATTCGACCAGGGCAATAGGTGCCTCTTGGGCTTTCCGACATCAAGCGTCTGTTTCCCAATTATGTAAAGCGGCGACTTGGTCGTCTGCTCACACTTTCTCAAAATTCTACAAAATTGATGTAGGTGCATCTTCGGATGCCTCTTTTGGCCGCAAGGTTTTGCAAACGGCTGTTTAGAGTTGGAGGAGTGCTGTTTTGTGTTTGGGGTGAAGTTTATTTTTATGCTGTTACCACCCCTCGTTTTTTCTCTGACACTGCTTTGGGACGTCCCACTTTGTCAATAGAGAAGCTGTGTCGGTCCATGGACGAAAGAGTAAATAGGATTTTTTACTCACCGTAAAATCCTTTTCTCTGAGTCCATGGACCGACACAGCACCCACCCCTCCTTTTAAGTTTGTACTGCTTTTTGACGAACTGATCTGCGAAGATGCAGACTGAGAGGGTATACCCAGAGGGTCCGCCCCCTGGGCGGTACTGTAGAAGGTGTGATGCAACACTTTTTACAAGTTTTTCTGCCTAGTCACTCCTAATTAACGGATAATACCCACTTTGTCAATAGAGAAGCTGTGTCGGTCCATGGACTCAGAGAAAAGGATTTTACGGTGAGTAAAAAATCCTATTATTGCTCACACATGCCATGGTTATATGTGGAATTGCACCCCAAAATACATTCTGCTGCTTCTCCTGAGTACGGGGATACCACATGTGTGGGACTTTTTAGGAGCCTAGCCACGTACGGGACCCCGGAAACCAAGCACCGCCTTCAGGATTTCTAAGGGCGCAAATTTTTGATTTCACTCCTCACTACCTATCACAGTTTTGAAGGCCATAAAATGCCAAAATAGCACAAAACCCCCCCAAATGACCCCATTTTGGAAAGTAGACACCCCAAGCTGTTTGCTGAGAGGCATGGTGAGTATTTTACAGCTCTCATTTGTTTTTGAAAAGGAAGAAAGAACATTTTTTTTTTCTTTTTTTTTTCAATTTTCAAAACTTTGTGACAAAGCGAGATCTGCAAAATACTCACAATACCTCTCAGCAAATAGCTTGGGGTGTCTACTTTCCAAAATGGGGTCATTTGGGGGGGTTTTGTGCCATCTGGGCATTCCATGGCCTCCGAAACTGTGATAGGCAGTGAGAAGTGAAATCAAAAATTGACACCCTTAGAAAGCCTGAAGGCGGTGCTTGGTTTTTGGGGTCCCGTACGCTGCTAGGCTCCCAAAAAGTCTCACACATGTGGTATCCCCGTACTCAGGAGAAGCAACAGAATGTATTTTGGGGTGTAATTCCACATATGCCCATGGCATGTTTGAGCAATATATCATTTAGTGACAACTTTGTGCAAAAAAAAAAAAAAATTGTATTTTTTCCGCAACTTGTGTCAACATATAAAATATTCCATGGACTCGACATGCCTCTCAGTATATAGCTTGGGGTGTCTACTTTCCAAAATGGGGTCATTTGGGGGGGTTTTGAACTGTTCTGGCATTTTATACACAACATTAGGAAGCTTACATCCACTCTTCTAACCACTTGAAGACAAAGCCCTTTTTGACACTTTTTGTTTACATGAAAACATATTTTTTTTTGCAAGAAAATTATGTTGAACCCCCAAACATTATATATATTTTTAAAGCAAAGGCCCTACAGAATAAAATGGTGGGTGTTGCATTTTTTTTTCTACACAGTATTTGCGCAGCGATTTTTCAAACGCATTTTTTGGGGAAAAAATACACTTTTTTTAAATTTTAATGCACTAAAACACACTATATTGCCCAAATGTTTGATGAAATAAAAAAGATGATCTTAGGCCGAGTACATAGATACCAAACACGACATGCTTTAAAATTTCGCACAAACGCGCATTGGCGACAAACTACATACATTTTTAAAAGCCTTTAAAAGCATTTACAGGTTACCCCGTTATATTTACAGAGGAGGTCTACTGCTAAAATTACTGCCCTCGATCTGACCTTCGCGGTGATACCTCACATGCATGGTGCAATTGCTGTTTACATATGACGCCAGACCGACGCTTGCGTTCGCCATTGGGCAAGAGCAGGGCAGGACAGGGGTTTTTTTTTTTTTTTTTTTTATTATTAATTTTGCTTTTTTATTTTATTTTTAAACTGTTTCTTCCATATTTATTTATTTTTATCACTTTTATTGTTATCTCAGGGAATGTAAATATCCCCTATGATAGCAATAGGTAATGACAGGTACTCTTTTTTGAAAAAACTGGGGTCTATTGGACCCTAGATATTTCCTCTGCCCTCAAAGCATCTGACCACACCAAGATCGGTGTGATAAAATGCTTTCCCAATGGCGCTTTTTATATCCGGGGGGGGGGACATTCCCTCCCACTGCTTGTAAAAGCAGTCCAGAGGCTAATTAGCCACTAGGATTGCTTTTACATGAAAGCCGGCCGCTGGCTGAAAAGAATGATACCAAGATGATACCTAAACCCGCAGGCATCATTCTGGTATAAACATTCAAAGTCCAGCAACATACCAGTACGTTGCTGGTCCTTGTTGGACATGTATTGTAATCTTTTTTTTCATGCAGCCTGTTGGCTGAACGAAAAAAAAAGATTGATCGGTGGGTATGCCCACCATTAGAATACCGCCCTTCATCCACCCACTTCTAATGATGGGCATACACGCACCATTTATATATGCCGAAGCATGGGGGCATCTTCTCGCAAAAGTTATGCCGCGTACACATGGTCAGACTTTTCCACGGGCAAGCCTCCGTCGGAATTTCGACTGTATGTACGCGGCATTAGGAGCAAAATCGCTCCTCCGCTCCTGCTGCCCCAATGCTTCGGCATATATGCTTTTTTTTTTTAACTGTGGTGGTGAAATCACCTCCTACAGAACTGGAGTCACAGGGATCAGGCCTGTCTCTGCGAACGCTGCAGTTATGTGTGTTGTGTTTTGCAAGTGACAGTGATCGATCGATACTGCACTTCGGTGGCCTGGGCTGGACGGAGGGGCAAAACGCAGGTGCTAGCAGGTATCTGGGTTGATCCCACTAGCACTGCGTTTTTGGGAACCCTAAACTGCTGGGGACGCTAGTATAGATCTGATCAGATCAGATATAGATCTGTTCAGATACTATACCACTAAGGGGGTGTATGCTTCACGTGTGGGTGTTAGCGCTACTGGCACTAACTTGACGCTGCCTGGGGTGTGACGCAGACCCTCTCTGACGCTAAAACCTAACTGATATCACCCGCCGGGCGATCAGGGGGTTAAACCTTTATTGGGTTATATACGGCGGGTGCCCTGACACTATAAAAAGCAAACTAACTAACCAGCGTCACCCGTAACACTTATATGATGATCACTGGTGAAAGGGTTAACTAGGGGCAATTAGGGGGTTAAAACCTTTATTAGGTAATATATGGGGGTACCTGACGCTATATAAAAACCTGACGGCGAACCTAAAAAAAAATTACTGGCTACCTATCGGCATCACCGACACTAAGACAACGATCATAAAAACGATTGCTTAGCGACAGTGGTGATAGGGGGTGAAAGGGTTACCTGGGGGCGATCAGGGGGTTAAACCTTTATTAGATAATATATGGGGGTACCCGACGCTATAAAAACCTGCGGCGAACCTAAAAAAAATTACTGGCTACCGATCAGCATCACCGACGCTAAGACATCGATCAGAAAAATGATTGCTTAGTGACGGCGGTGCTAGGGGGTGAAAGGGTTATCTGGGGGGGTGATCAGGGGGGTTAAACCTTTATTAGGGGGGGGTTAGGGGGCTACACTGGACCTAAAACTAAATGTAGTGACACTTTTACAGTCACAAATGTCACTGATTGCAGTGACCATTTATTTAGTAATCACTGCAATCAGTGACACTGTGACTGGGGGGTGATCTGGGGGGGCGATTTATGTGCCTATGTGTCCTGGTGTCAGTGTAGTGTTGTGTGTACTAACCTGGCATCTTCTCCTGTACGGCGCTCGGTATATGTGAGCGCCCCAGGAGAGATGACATCACTTCCTCCTTCCTGGCAGGCAGGGGAAGCTCTCTCATTCGCCGGGAGCGATCGAGAGGGGGTGGCCGGAATCGAACGGCCGTCCCCTCATGCCGGATCGCTCCCGAAGGTAAAACGACCACCCACTGTAAAGAAGGGGGGTCCGATCGGACCCCCCAACTATACAAAGGCAATCACGTATATGTACGTGATTCTGCCTGTCGGTGACATTCTGCTGACGTATATTTACAGTGGGCGGTCGTTAAGTGGTTAATCAGTGTACTAACCTATTTTTAGGCCACTTCGGTCATATCATTTCCCCTGTGTCAGCCAGTGGTGACTGAAAGGGCTTTGTCAATAGCTAGTAAAAGTATGGAGCAGTGACGTTGCCCATAGGCTTCAATGGCCCATTAGTTGTTGGGTGCTATTTCCTCTCCCCTTAAGCCAAGCTGGCTGACACAGGGAACTGAATCAGATGACCAGACCGAAGCAAGCTGAAAATATATACACTATATTAACAAAAGTATTGGGTCGCCTGCCTTTACACGCACTTGAACTTTTTTGGGATAAATTGGAGCGGAGACTGCAAGCCAGACCTTCTCGTCCAACATCATTGCCTGACCTCACAAATGCTTTTCTGGAAGAATGGTCAAACCTTCCCATAGACACACTTCTAATACTTGTGGACAGCCTTCCCAGAAGAGTTGAAGTTTTTATAGCTGCAAAGGGTGGGCCAACTCAATATTGAACCCTGTGGACTAAGACTGGGATGCCATTAAAGTTCACGTGCGTGTCAGATGTACCAATCATTTTGGTAATATAGTGTATATCTTTCTTGCACAGATTAGTTGGCATATAGCAGTAATGGCGAACCTTGGCACCTCAGATGTTTTGGAACTACATTTGAGGAATCCGACATGTTGGAAATTTTTTGAAAAACAAACGATTTTCTGATCAATGATGGGAGAATCGTGCGAGAAATGTAATAGAAAAAAAAAATGCACATGCACATGTGCAAGAAAAGAATATTCCCGGAGATAAAAGAATATTCCCGGCAACATGAAGGTTTGGTCGGCTGAATTTCGAAAATCAATGGTGGCATCATTCAATCACAAAAGAAACAAACTTTCTGATTTTGAAAAGAAAATTTGTTCGAAATTCGACCGTGTATGGACTGCTTTAGTAATTACCACAGCCTTTTCATCTGAGGGAAATCCTGAAACCATGACCTGTTGGGGCGCCTTGAGGACTGGAGTTGAGAAACACTGATTTAAGCAACTTGCATAAAGTTCAGATTTAACCACCAGCTTAATCCAAGTGGATATGCACATTAGAAGCAGAAAAAAAAAAAATTCTAGGCCTTATGTCAAATAAAAATAAATAAAAAAAAAAACCAACAAAAATAAAGCTTTACATACTCTGAGCAATAAGGTTTTTTTTTTTATTATTGATAAAGTAGCTTACAATCTGTATAAGTTAACATTTCAGTACATACAATGGCAGCACAATACAAATACAGGAAATGTGTAATACAGATAAAAGCAGCTGTTACATGTAAGCTGCAGGGATTGCCATCATTATACTCTAACAAAGTTAAACTTGCTTTAGCTAATTAAAGATTTATTACTATAAATATGAGACTGACATTAAAAATAACATAATTTATACCTGCAACTGCATAAAGAAGTAGCATATATAAAACAACAAAGATAATGTTATTAAAGTGATCTGTTGTAAAATAGGAATTTATATTGGTGTTTGTGTAACAAAAGCATAATGGGACTTTTATAATCACATACATTTCTTCTTCTCCATCCATATATTTATCCACCTAAAAACATCCCCTCTGGCTGCATCTATATTTGTTCAGTGACATCCACTTTACCCAGCAGCATGTGAAACGGGATGGTTATTGACCACTTTGATTAAATGAAAAGCCCGTACTCTGTTTAATAAAATGATGTGTAAAAATGTAATGAACACAGTAGTAGAAAAAGCAGAAACAGATTCTCTACATTGTTTCTCCACCCTGCAAAGTCCCTGTAACTATGTTACTGCCTCCGTAGCCCCTTTTTGAAATGCAATTTAATGAACATTCCCCAGTAAAATTTTTAGTAAAATTTTTACCCCAGCAGTTGCAGTTTACAACTTTCAATGTGCTTGGTTCCTGCTCGCTCAATGCTGCTTCCCTGAACTTCCAGTCTTAACAAGAAAGAGTTAAGAGTGGTGGGACTCCAATAAGTCTATTAGTTTATTGATGCCCATGGTATCAGCACGGAAGTACTTTGTATCCTAAGCTACCTGGCTGTGTCTTTCTATTGGTGCACTCAAAGTAGAGAGACACAGATCTAGTTCTTGCATGCAAAGGTGGTTCCATAGGATGCTGCAAGTGAAAGGATCCACCCTGAAACTGGAAACCTGGGGCAGCAGTCATGGAAATAGCTTAAAATGAAACATACTGTAGACAATAAAACATTAAACATATAGAAGCTGCATGCTCTGTGATTAAACCAGCTGCTAACAGTGCTTACAAAGTCAGAGGGGTTAATACTTCTTTAAATAACCAATGTTGGGGAGTGTGCAGGACAGCATTAGACTAACGCCAGTGTAAATGTACTGTATATACTCGAGTATAAGCCGACCCACCTAATTTTACCACAAAAAAAAATGGGAAAACTTATTGACTTGAGTATAAGCCTAGGGTGTCCATGTGCATGCCTCACTTTGCCTCACTGTGTCCATGTGCCTGCCTCACTGTGTCCATGCCTCACTGTGTCCATGACTAGACTGACTTTTAACATGGGAGTCTATGGAAGGGGTGCCCAGTTTTGAAAAATCGGTGGTCCCCCAGACAAACTTTGCACACTTGTAGAGCAGAAATGGGGCTACATGTGTGCCAAGTTCTGGGTCCAGGGGACCTACGACCGGCCGGTACCGGGTCCCCAAAATCACCAGAGAAATTACCGTTTAACATGGGAGTCTATGGAAGGGGGCCCGGCTTTGAAAAATCGGTGCTCCCCGGCCCACAAACTTTGCACACTTGTAGAAGAGTGGAGCTACATGTGTGCCAAGTTTGGGGTTCTGGGGACCTACGGCCGGCACCGGGTCCCCAAAGTCCGGGAGATCAGGCGCAAAAAGGTGACTCGAGTATAAGCCGAGAGGGGAATTTTCAGCACAAAAAAAATGTGCTGAAAAACTCGGCTTATACTCGAGTATACAGGTCCTTCTCAAAAAATTAGCATATTGTGATAAAGTTCATTATTTTCTGTAATGTACTGATAAACATTAGACTTTCATATATTTTAGATTCATTACACACAACTGAAGTAGTTCAAGCCTTTTCTTGTTTTAATATTGATGATTTTGGCATACAGCTCATGACAACCCAAAATTCCTATCTCAAAAAATTAGCATATCATGAAAAGGTTCTCTAAACGAGCTATTAACCTAATCATCTGAATCAACTAATTAACTCTAAACACCTGCAAAAGATTCCTGAGGCTTTTAAAAACTTGCAGCCTGGTTCATTACTCAAAACCGCAATCATGGGTAAGACTGCCGACCTGACTGCTGTCCAGAAGGCCATCATTGACACCCTCAAGCAAGAGGGTAAGACACAGAAAGAAATTTCTGAACGAATAGGCTGTTCCCAGAGTTCTGTATCAAGGCACCTCAGTGGGAAGTCTGTGGGAAGGAAAAAGTGTGGCAGAAAACGCTGCACAACGAGAAGAGGTGACCGGACCCTGAAGAAGATTGTGGAGAAGGACCGATTCCAGACCTTGGAGGACCTGCGGAAGCAGTGGACTGAGTCTGGAGTAGAAACATCCAGAGCCATCGTGAACAGGCGTGTGCAGGAAATGGGCTACAGGTGCCGCATTCCCCAGGTCAAGCCACTTTTGAACCAGAAACAGCGGCAGAAGCGCCTGACCTGGGCTACAGAGAAGCAGCACTGGACTGTTGCTCAGTGGTCCAAAGTACTTTTTTCGGATGAAAGCAAATTTTGCATGTCATTCGGAAATCAAGGTGCCAGAGTCTGGAGGAAGACTGGGGAGAGGGAAATGCCAAAATGCCTGAAGTCCAGTGTCAAGTACCCACAGTCAGTGATGGTCTGGGGTGCCATGTCAGCTGCTGGTGTTGGTCCACTGTGTTTTATCAAGGGCAGGGTCAATGCAGCTAGCTATCAGGAGATTTTGGAGCACTTCATGCTTCCATCTGCTGAAAAGCTTTATGGAGATGAAGATTTCATTTTTCAGCACGACCTGGCACCTGCTCACAGTGCCAAAACCACTGGTAAATGGTTTACTGACCATGGTATTACTGTGCTCAATTGGCCTGCCAACTCTCCTGACCTGAACCCCATAGAGAATCTGTGGGATATTGGGAAGAGAAAGTTGAGAGACGCAAGACCCAACACTCTGGATGAGCTTAAGGCCGCTATCGAAGCATCCTGGGCCTCCATAACACCTCAGCAGTGCCACAGGCTGGTTGCCTCCATGCCACGCCGCATTGAAGCAGTCATTTCTGCAAAAGGATTCCCGACCAAGTATTGAGTGCATAACTGAACATAATTATTTGAAGGTTGACTTTTTTTGTATTAAAAACACTTTTCTTTTATTGGTCGGATGAAATATGCTAATTTTTTGAGATAGGATTTTTGGGTTTTCATGAGCTGTATGCCAAAATCATCAATATTAAAACAAGAAAAGGCTTGAACTACTTCAGTTGTGTGTAATGAATCTAAAATATATGAAAGTCTAATGTTTATCAGTACATTACAGAAAATAATGAACTTTATCACAATATGCTAATTTTTTGAGAAGGACCTGTATACGGTAGTATGAGACCGTCACTTATTGGGCCCTTTTACATGAATGTTCCGTCTGAATCTGTCTTAAGTTTTTTTTAGATGGATCCAGACTGAGCCACGATGTACTGTATGCCTATGGGCAGATGGATGTAAACAGACAAATGTCCATTTACATCTGCTTTCATCCCAGTCTGTCTGCAGGAAAAAAACGGTTTAGGTCTTTTTCTGTGGACATAAATGGATATAGTTTGTTTTTGCCTGTTGTTTGTTTTTAGGCTTTAAATATGTTTTTGGTTATACTTTTGTGCACCTAAATGACTATTTTTTTCAATAGCTGAAAAAATAGATGTAAAAAATGGATGTATCCTGAACAGAAGACGGATGTACAAACTGATAAAAAAAGGATTTCACAGTTTTGTGGTGGAACTGATGACGCTCGTGTGAAAGGACAACATGGGTTGCGCCAAACAATTGATTTTTGAGTTTATGTGCAAAGGCTTCAAAAATCATTTAAGATCTAAGATCAGTTAGCTCTTTGCTAATGTAATGCATGTAAACACACAGTAAGTATATCAAACAACCATAAACACTAGCTATTAATATCTTAACCACTTCGCGCCCGGGTCATATGAAAAAGACGTCCGCAAAGCGGTCGTCAATTGCTGATAGGACGTCTATGGACGTCCTCCCATTTACTTCCGCGATGCGCGCCACCGCGGGCGCGCATCGGGGAAAAGCTGTGCCCGCCGTGTCAGGTGGGTGCCGATGCACGTGCTTGGCGGCCGCGATGTCCGCCAGGTACGAGCGATCGGCTGTCACAGAGCCAGGGACGTGGATCTCGGTGTGTAAACACCGAGATCCACGTCCTGTGAGGGAGAGGAGACGGATGGTGTGTCCCTTGTACATAGGGACAACAATCAGTCACCTCCCCCAGTCAGTCCCCTCCCCCCACAGTAAGAACATCTAGCAGGGAACATATTAACCCCTTGATCGCCCCCTAGTAGTTAACCCTTTCCTTGCCAGTCACATTTATACAGTAATCAGTGCATATTTTTAGCACTGTTCGCTGTATAAATGTGAATGGTCCCAAAAAATGTGTCAAAAGTGTCCAAAGTGTCCGCCATAATGTCACAGTCACAAAAAAAAAATTGCAGATCAACGCCATTACTAGTAAAAAAATAAAAATAACAAAATAAAAAAAAATCATAATTCTATTCCCTATTTTGTAGGCGCTATAACTTTTGCGCAAACCAATCACTATACGCTTATTGCGATTTTTATTTTTTTTACCTAAAATATGTAGAATACGTATCGGCCTAAACTGAGGAAAAAAATAGTTTTTAAAAAAAAAAAATGGGAGATTAATTATAGCAAAACTTAAAAAATATTGTGTTTTTTTCAAAATTGTTGCTCTATTTTTGTTTATAACGCAAAAAATTAAAACCGCAGAAATGATCAAATACCACCAAAAGAAAGCTCTATTTGTGGGAAAAAAAAGGACATCAATTTTGTTTGGGAGCCACGTCGCACGACCGCGCAATTGTCATTCAAAGTGTGACGGCGCTGAAACCTGAAATTTCGCCTGGGCAGGAAGGGAGTTATGTGCCCAGTTGTCAAGTGGTTAAGCTGGGTACAAACGGGTAGAGAGACAACGGGCGGGAAAAAAAAATACAGTGGAACCTCGGTTTAAGAGTAAATTGGTTTGAGAGCAATTTGATTTGCGCGCAATTTAAAAAAAAAAATTCTGACTCGGTTTGTGAGCTAAACAGGCCTGCAGTACCGCATTTGGCCAGAGGTATGGGGGCGCAGGAGCCGAGCAGCGATTATCGCCTCTGTTCGACAATGCTCAGAAAGACTCCCGATCAGCGCTGATCGGAGTGTTCTGGCGGGTGGGGCTGTCCCCATGTCAGAACACAACAGCTTAGTGGGGGAGATCGCTGAACTAACTTTGCAAGGTTAGTACAGCAGTTCCGACAGGAGCTGACAGGTTGTTTTTTTTTCATTCGACTCACGGGGGTTGAAAAAAAAAAAAAAAGAATGGTGTGTACCCAGCTTTACTACTAATGGACTTAAAGCGAAACTACACTGCATCTCAGCACCACAAACCAAAAACACTCAGGCTGTGGTCAAACCTCCGATGGATGCGGCTCGCAGCAGGGGGTCTGGTGCGTCCCTGTTTTCTGTTTTAGGGACGAATCGGGGCCGAATTTTGGCCTAAATTTGACCCTGAAACTGCGCCAAAGACTCACAGCATTTCTGTGCAAGCCGCAACTGAAATATGTGAACCGGCGCCATAGAGAGCCAGTCACAATCTCCTGTAATGCAAATTGGATGCGGGGAAACCTGCATAGGTGTGAACACAGCCTAATAAATTTTTAAGATTCAAAAGCAAACTTCTCCCATCCATCCATGTCTCCATGCTTTATTTTGCTGAGAAATCACTCTCAAAAACATTTCCTAGAATTTATGATAGTGGCCGTCTTAAGTAGGGGCAGATGATTCATGTAGTATTTACTTCCTGGAATCCAGGCAGGAGGGTGTGCTTAGCTGAGAAAACCCCTCCTCCCCTCCTGAAGACTCCTGGGATATATTACATAATTTGCCTAGGCCTGGAAACCAGGAAGTAAATGAAGAAATGTAAAAAAATTGTTTAAAGTAAATATATTCCTATCTACTTACTAATGCTAGCAGTCTAATGATTAAAAGTAGTCAATGTTGATTGAGAGAGTGTAGTTCCACTTTAACCCCTTATTAGCAATCACGATGTCTACAACATATTGAAATCAAGTTGTGCTTTGTGAGGTTATTGTCTACAGTTGTTTAGGGCCCTTGTACACGGGGTCATCCAGCTACAGTAAATCGCTCTTGGGCTTTACTGCACCCAGGTTAGACAGGTGGACCACGTCTTCTGTGATGTGATCATTCTTCAATAAATATTTGGATGTTATTTGATGATCCATGGTGTGCTAGCGAATATGTGCATTTGATCTGTGATGTCTCCAGTCTCCAGTTCCAGCTGGTTGTTGCTACAGCACCCACTACTCCTAAGGCCTTATCCAGGAAAGTGTGCAATGGGAATATTGATACCACTAAGTTGTACCATCCAGCCCTGGCACAAGACATCTGTCAAAGTCTATGGCTGAATGGGGCTAAATGCTGTAGCAAGGAGTACCTGCGTTTAGGGCCCTGTAACACAGGTCTTCATAGACTTTGACAGGTTGTCTGCACTTATACTTTCACACAAGCTTCGTCAGATCAATCACAGAGACTGATACGCATTAGTGGATAAGTTCACGATTTGTAACATGTCCACCCATATTCAGGTGTAACGTGACAGATGCACCAGCCCCCCCCCCCCCCCAAGCCCCCTCATCCCTCATCCCTCATTTTGACAGCCAGTGTGGGATCTTATCCCCCCCCCCCCCCACTGGCTGTCACAATCTAAAGAAAATGTGACTGTGCGGGGCTCCACCTGCCCGCCAGCATCATTTATTCACAGTGTTCTGTGAATGTAAAAACGACAAGTACCAGCAGCCTTTGTGCTTGTCGGCTTGCAGTTCTCAATTAACTACCAGGGCACTTGTGAGGGCTCTAGAAGTTCATTGAGTCTTCCTGTCAGAGTGTAACTGCCTGCCCATATAAGAATTATGGGCAGACACCTACACAGACAGTCTGCAGGACCATGGCATTACACCCAGGATCTGCTGATCTTGGGTGCAATACTTTACAGGCCCCTAACAAAAAATGATGAAGGCATCATTTTTTTACCTGCAAAAAAATGTGCATTTATTATTATTATTTTTTTTGTAAAGGTGAACTTATCCTTTAAATCTGAATCCTTTTACATTAGTTTACATAATGTTTTCTTCAGTTTACTTCAGTATATATCTGTTTTTCACATGTTCGCAGACCTACATGGAAGTAGACCTCTTCTGATGACATAAACTGACGGATGTAAACGGACATACGCCCACCCATAGACACATGTTGGGGTTTAGTCTGGGAATGCTGGATCATAAGACTTTATACTTAATGTGTCCTCTAAGGGACCAAGATCTCTGCATCTAATTTCCCAGGTCTGCCTACCTGCACCAGTCATTGTGCGTTTACATTAGGAGTGATGCAGGAGGACTGATACTTGGGAAATACCATCAGCCTCCACAAGACATATACAATGGGTATAGAAAAGAATCACCCCCCTTTAAAATAATCACATTTTGTTGCTTTGCAGTCTGAAACGAAGACAGACACATTTTTTGTTTTATCCAGCTGTATTTACTCTGTGCAATTTATAACATCCAAGTGAATGACATAACACCAACATGTCAGGGAAAAAAAAGTTCAAAAACAGAAGTTGCAAAAAGAATCACCCCCCTCCTAAAAATGACTTGTAAACTCAATCAGGTGTAGCTAATCACCTTTTCCAATGGCACACAAAGCTATTTGACTTTCAACTGTGATCAGCTGTGGTCATTTAGATTATCTCAGACCTTTCCTGAAGCCTTTCAGTCCCTGGTAGTGCAACTGAAACAATCAATCAACTATGAGTGATAAGGCACTGTCACCGGGACCTCCAGGATAAGGTTGTGGACATGCACAAGTCAGGAGATGGATACATAAAAAAAGGTATTTGGTACAACTCTCTGGATCAGGACGTTGCTCCAAACCGGATGAAAGAGCCAGGAAGAAACTGGTCAGATTGGCTACCAAGAGGTCTCCAGCAATTCTGAAGCAGTTGCAGAAATTAATGACACAGAGTTGGTCATTGTGTGCATGTGACAACAATATCACAAATTCTCCACAAATGTGGCTTGTATGGGAGGGTTGCAAGAAAAAAAAGACACTCCTCCAGAAAGACCACATGCAGTCACGACTGAGCTTTGCCGAAACACACCTTGAAGATTGTGAGGTCACAAGGAAAAAGGTGTTATGGTCAGATGAGACTTAAATTTAATTATTTGGCCTCAACACCAAACTATATGTCTGGCGGAAATACAATACACCTCACCCTCCAAATAACATAATTGACAGTCAGCAGTTAGATGGTTACATTGTATAGTGGCAAGAACAGAACAGGAAAAAATAAAAATTTACATGTTTAAAGTTCGGCTCCCAAGGCAGTAAAGATCCAAAAATTACTAGCTGAAACATTATGAAAATTCCTACTACAATACATGTTGAAATAGAACGAAAATATCCAGGCGTGTCTATTGAGCAAGACATAATAGCTGAGTCTCCATGTAAACTTGTAGGTAGAGGTGCAAAATGATATATATATATATATATATATATATATATATATATATATATATATAAATAAAGGGGGGGGGGGGATATGTGCTAACGCTGCAACCATTACAGCCAGGACTGTACCTGGCGACCCAGTATGCATATGGAATAAGTAAGTAGAACAAAGCAATAGTAGTAGAAAAGTGAGGAACTATAGAGAGAGACCTAGAAATAAAAGAGAAGAAGAAAAGAAGAGTCCCGTGGGGTGCGCGACAGAGAAGCATAAAAATTAAAAGAAGCATGCAATCAAATCTTTAAAGCGGAGGTTCCGCGGTCCATCTTTTTTTTATTTTTTAGTCCATTCAATTTGGATATAGATTACAATGTAGTACTCACTCATCTGGCGTTTTTATTCATCCCCCGTCCGTTTTCTTTAAAAATAAACACTTATATAAAGTGATCCATAGCTTTTCCATTTTGCTTGTGGACATCCTGTAGCCCACAAGCACAGACTTCCGGGTAGCGGTGAATGCGCGCCTCCCCGCATTCACCGCTCTATCTCGCGCACAAGCATCGCCGTCAACATTTCCTGTCCTGGCCAATCAGCTGTGCAGATAATGTCCGCCCTCGTCACGTGACCGGGTAGTTAAGTTACGAGACAAGTGAAATCTCGAGAGATTTCGCTGGACCGCATCTCCTGGGAAGCATGACAGATTGCTCCCAGGAGACATTGCGCAGACTTCCCATGACACACAGCGCGGCCGGGGAAACTTAAATACACGCCTACACCCGCGGGAGGAAAAGACGGAAGTGCCAAATCGTACAGCTGATTCACCTTGATTAGAGCCGAACAAAAAAAAAAAGGTTAGTGATATGTGTATGTAAATTGTGCAAGGAGATTGTTAATGTAAAGTTCAAATTTATGGTGAACCTCCACTTAAAGGTTGGATATGGGCGATCCACGGTTGCCAGACCCGAATACATTTTTTGTGAGTGTCCAAAAGTATAGCTGTCAGCTTCTCTTTTATCATAATATCATTTATACCGTTTTTGACTGCTTCAAAGTTAAGGGTAGGGGTTTTCCAAGCCTTTGAAATAGTTCATTTAGTTTCAGTAAACAGATGTAAGGCCAGTTGATGTTCCGGGCGAAGCAATTCTGCAATCGGTTGGCAAAGAGCCTCATAGGGGTCTATTTAGGATCAGTATGAAATAAATTACGAAGAAGAAGATAGACCCTGACCCATAATCTGCACACCTTCGGCAAAGAACATAATTTCTACAGTAAAGCATGGCAGTGGCAATATCCTGTTATGGGGGCATTTCTCTGCAGCAGGGACTGGAGCAATGGAAAAATGGATGGGGCAAAATACCGTCCAGGAAAATCTGCTGCCCTCTGCCAGAAAGTTGTCAATGGGAAGAAGATTTATCTTCCAACATACAATGACCCAAAGCACACAGCAAAAATGACCACACAGTGGTTGAAGGAGAAAAAGGTGAATGTCCTTGCATGGCGTAGTCAGAGCCCAGACTTAAATCCCATTGAAAATCTGTGGAATGACATGAAGACTGCAGTCCACAAATGGCCACCATCAGACTTAACTGAACTTGAGCAGTCCTGCAAAGAAGAGTGGGAAAATATGGCAAAGTCTAGATGTGCAACGTTAGTAGAGACGTATCCCAACAGACTAAAGGCTGTAATTAAAGCAAAAGATGGTTCAACAAAATACTGACATAAGGGGGTGATCCTTTTTCCAACTTAGTGATTCCGTTTATTTATTTTATTTTAAATAGTTTTTTATCTTTTCATCCATGGACGGACACAGCTCCTTAATTCTTGACAGTTGGGTTATGTTCCTGTTCCTAGGAGAGGACTAGGCAGAACATGTTAGTTATCTTAAAACATGAAACTTTAACAGAGTTGAACAGCCCCACCCAGGGGGCGGTCCCTCCGTACATAACCCTCCTACCTGCAGTCAGCAGCCTCAGTTTGTTTCTGCCTAGCAGAGGAGATGGACGTGGCTCCCTTTGGGACCTGAGTCCTGAAGAAATTTTTATTTTATTTTATCTTCCATCAACTGCCGGCTGGGCATGACAGGCAGGATATTATAGATCCTTGTAGTCCCCCCCCCAGTCCGGCCATCGAGCGTGTTACAGTCCCTTGCACATAGGCGTCGGGTCTATCACGACATACCCCATGACTCCAGGGGTGGCCGGTGAGTTTCTGCTCCAGGGTCCACATATGACTGGGCTGCTTGCTGTCTCACTCACAGTGGACCGGGCCGACAGCTACTCCGTACCACTCGGTTGTAGACCTGTCAGGAACGCACCAGCAGGTCCTCGTTTGGACGGGTAAGTACAGTTTCCCCTGCCTCGGCGGGTGTGAACAGCTGGGCATTCCTGGGAAAGGGAGTTCTCCTGTCCTCCCCTTCCCTGTTTTCTGTCACCTTTATCCCTTCTGCCCCAGCAGGGCTGGCTGCGACCGGGGCGTACCTGTGAGGGGGCTCCGGGTCCCGGTGGGGGTCCGTGTGGTGTCGTTGTTCGTTCCTCTGAGGGGGGTACTCTACACAGGGGAAGCCCATGCCTGGCCTTCTCGTCCACATCGCGGTGCTCGGGCGCCATTTTGACAGCGCTGGCGCTATTTTCAAGGTGTTTTTTCTATTGCATTGCTTTTTCCCATTGGTGGCCATCTTGCCGTGGCCGCGCTCTGGCTATTGCGGGCGGCCATTTTCTTGCGGTTGCGCCCTTTCCTGTGGCGTCTGGCGGCCATCTTTGGCGCAGTGTGGGCCTATAGTGCTGGCTCCTGGATGGCAAGCATGATTCTCCTCACAACTTCCCTCACTGTTTCCACACACACTGCTTATAGAGCAGCAAGGATATTACAGTGATACACAGTCTTAGTGTATAGAGGCGGGCAATGACGCTGAGCGGTCTCATTCTGGGCAGGTGTGTCCCCTGGGTGACCCCCCGGTTGGTGCAGCATGGAGGGGGGGACTTTGGTCATTAGTTTGACTAGTCCTGAGAGCTTTCTGTGTGACATGGAGTAAGTATCTGAGAGGCAACAGCCAGTGCCCCTGCACCTGTGGTTTCCCGCCATTTCCTGAGGGATGCTCTGACTCTGACAGGACCACTGTTCTGAGGGTCAGAGGTTGTTTTTTGTGTGCAGTTTGGTGCTTGCTTCGGCAGCACTTATACTCAGATTGGATTCAAAGAGGATTAAGCGCCCTCGGCGCCATAGTTTAAACATACACAATTATGTTTATAGTGTCTGTGTGGGTTTCCTCCGGGTGCTCCGGTTTCCTTCAACGCATATTATAAACAATATGTTTATATACAACACTAAATACATTCACAGTATGTGTCTGTATGGTTACTCTCTGTATCTGCGTGGGTTTCCTCCGGGTGCTCCGGTTTCCTTCCACACTCCTATGACACGCGCGCCTTCGGCGCAATGCACATTATAAACATAAACAATATGTTTATATACGACACTAAATACATTCACAGCATATGTCTGTATGGTTATTCTCTGTGTCTGCGTGGGTTTCCTCCGGGTGCTCCGGTTTTCTCCCACACTCAATGTCATGCGCGCCTTCGGCGCAATACACAGTATGAACATGCGCAATATGTTTATACACAACACTGGATGTATGTATTATTGCTCTCTGTGTCTGCGTGGGTTTCCTCCGGGTGCTCCGATTTCCTCCCACGCTCCAATGGTATGTGCGCCTTCTGGGCTATGCACAGCATAAACATGTTCAATATGTTTATTCACACATACTAAAATACATACACCGTATGTCTATGTACTATGCTCTCTGTGGCTGAGTGGGTTTCCTCCCACGCTCCAATTGCGCATTTTGGCGCAATACACAGTATAAACTATGTGTTTGTACAATCAGCACTTATCAATGAAGTAGCTGCTGGAAGGTGTCAGTCCCTTTTTTGGGTCACACTCGACCCACTCTATATTGAAGACGACTCTTCATAGATGGGGACTGGGTTTGTCGCAGAGGTCCTTTTTGGTCCCTCAACGCATGTTATTCCTTGTAGAGCATTTTCATAAGGATATGTGTTTTTGCCTATGAAGTTGACCCCTGGTATCAGGGGTACCACTTTCCCGGCAGGGGGGTCACCTGCCTTTCGGAGGTGATCAGAAGCAATGGCTGGGACTGTGTTCGCCATGCTGAGGTCAGCGTTACGCCCGTTAGTGGCTGCGTGTCTCTGACACTCAATGACTGGGCAAAGCTTTTGTACCAGGCAGTAGAGGAGCATCAGCTTCCTCTATAAGTCGACCAGCAGGTGCACTGCGACTGATTTAGCCTCTAGGGCCTCTGTGTTGGGGGTGGTTTTGCGCCACCTGAAAAGGCTGATGTACTGCTCCGCTGACCGAGTTTCTAGGGAAGCTCTGACAGATTTGCCGTTCTTTGGCTAACAGTAGAGGCGCCCCGTAAGCTGGGACCTTCCTTCTCCAATATATTGCGGTGTTTCTTGGGGGTTGTCATACCCATACCGCTGCAGGACAGATTCAGATCTGTTCATGGCTCTTAGGCCTCAAGGCCCTGAATACCTTTGTGTAGCCGTCCGGTTTTTCCAACCATGGTTGCTTCATAAAAGATCGATGTTTTCTTTCTTATTCACCGGATGGTTTCTTTGTCCTACAGTCTCATCGGACTGCCCTGATGGGGCAGTTCAAGACTGGGTGGACATTCAGGATGGAGTCGGTTTGCTCCATCCAGGGACGTCCCTGGACTTCAGGGACGCAAGCTAGCATGTCCCCAGATGTGACAGGCACCAGAAGTTCCTGTGATTAGCGGTCAGGGAGAACCACTATTAATTTATGACTCTCCTTTTTGACCTAGCGGCACCGGGAGTATTCACCAGGGTGCTCGCTTCGATTCTAGCCTTGCTGAGTCAACATGGCATTGTCATCATTGGTCTCTGCATGGTCTTCTTTTATAACCTGTTTTCAGTTTAGAATTAAAGGAAGACTATAGTAAGTCACCATCCTGGGGCTGGTTCTGTGCTCATCAGAGGCGAGAATTTGTCTTCCTCCAGAAAAGTTGCGGATGCTCAAGGGGGCAGTGAAATCGGTCTCATGATGGCCTCCTTCGAGGCAGCACCGTTTGTCCGTGTCCACACTCGGAGGGGGGATTCGGTCCTATGGAACACATCCCCATTGTCTCTGGATCATCAGATTCAGATGAATCGCCTAGTCAGGGCCTCTCTGACTTGATGGCTGACATTCCGGCACTTCTGTCCGGGAAGTTTTTCCCTACTTTTCTATTGAAGGGAGGTTGGGGGGTCCAGTCGGTCCAGGTCGCTGGACTCTGTCAATGGTCAATGTTCTGGAACTTCGGACAATCAGGAAGTCGTGGAGACTACAAGGCCGCCCAAACAGGTTCCAGTCTGTGGCTTATGTCAACCTTCTGGTTATCCTGCAGTGGACGGGAAGAAGCGTGCCGGCTCTGTCGGCTGTCTACATTCTCGGTGTGGAACTCTAACTGGCGGACTATTTGAGTCGCCAGTTGTTGAACAAGGGGAATGCTCTTGCACCCGGAGGGGTTTCTACTCCCTTTGCCGGAGGTGGACGTCAGACGTAGACCTCCTGGCTTCGCGACTCGTTTGCACGATGCTGAGATTCATGGTCCAGTGATCCCTGGGCAGACGCATCAGTCGCATGGAGGCTAGTTTATGCCTTTCCTCCACTGATGTGGCTAACTCGGCTGCTCCTCAATGTGCTGATCGAGGGGATTCCCAGTGATCCTAATCGCTGTGGATTGGCCCCGGCGTCCTTGGTACACCGACTTCGTACACCTGATGGCGGACGCGCTGGCGGATAACAATGCGGGAGGACCTTCTGTCTCAAGGTCCCACACTTCATCCTGCCTTACAGCCGCTGGCCGTATGGCATGGTTATCGTCAGCCAGGTACTAAGGGACCGAGGTCTTTCGGATTCGGTCATCTCGACCATGCTGAGGGCACTGAATTCTTCCTCCTGCAAGATCTACCATCGCACCTGGAAGGCCTACGTCTCCAGGTGCGTGGAGATGAAGTGCCGTCCACGGACATGTTCGGTTCCCAGGGTCCTGCTGTTTTTACAGTATAGAGTGGTTTTAAATAACTTGTTTTAAGCACCACCAAGGGTCAGTCTCAGCCTTGGCTGTTTTCCTTCTATGGCCGTTGGCGTCCCATTCCCTGGTGGGTACCTTTGTACAGGAGTTTTGATGGGGGCTTCCCCCAATTAGACCACTTCTCCCTCCTCGGGATTTGAACCTAGTGCTCTCGTTTCTTCAGGAACCTACTTTTGAGAACACCAGTGAGATTCCTCTCCTGACGTGATCTCAGAAGGTGGCCTTTCTAGTGGTCATTACTTCTGTCAGAAGGGTTTCTGAATTGGCGGCCTTGCCTTGCAAGTCCCCATGTTGATCCTCCATAAGGATTTAGCGGTACTATGCCCACGACTTTAGTTTCTTCCACAGGTGATTTCGGCTTTTCACCTGAAAGAGGACATTGTACTTCCATCCTTGTGTCCTCGGTCATCGCATCCCAGAGAGTCTGCGCTCCACACTTTGGACGTGGTACGGGCCTTGCGGGTGTACCTGTCTGTTACGGCTCCATTTCGGAGGTCTGACTGTTTGTGTCGGTGTCCGGTCCACAAAAGGAGCCTGGCGGTCTCGTCAGCCACCATTTCTCGGTGGATCAGGTGGACCGTCATCCAGGCCTATGCCCTTAGGGGCGGGCGCCTCTCTTTCCCGTTACGGCACGTTCGACCAGGGCTTTTGGTGCCTCTTGGGCTTTCTGATTTCAATCATCTGTATCACAAGTGTGTAAGGCGGCGACCTGGTCGTCCGTTTACGCTTTTTCCAAATTTTACAAGATTGATGTGAGTGCATCTTCGGATGCTAGCTTCGGCCGCAAAGTTTTGCAGGTTGCAACTCCTCCGTTAAGGAGCTCTGCTTGTTTGGGGTGAAATTTTTTTTTGATGCTGTGCCCACCCCTCGTTTTTTTGACACTGCTTTGGGACGTCCCAACTGTCAAGAATTAAGGAGCTGTGTCCGTCCATGGACGAAAAGAGAAAATAGGATTTTTGAACTCACCGTAAAATCCTTTTCTCTGTCGTCCATGGACGGACACAGCACCCACCCCTCCTTTTTTTAGTTTGTACTGCTTTACTACGAACTAAGGCTGCTGACTGCAGGTAGGAGGGTTATGTACGGAGGGACCGCCCCTGGGCGGGGCTGTTCAACTCTGTTAAAGTTACATGTTTTAAGATAACTAACATGTTCTGCCTAGTCTTCTCCTATGAACAGGAACATAACCCAACTGTCAAAAATTAAGGAGCTGTGTCCGTCCATTAACGACAGAGAAAAGGATTTTACGGTGAGTACAAAAATCCTATTTTTATTGTCACATATGAAAAAGTATACGATAAACACATGTAAGTTGACAAAGTTCTACATACTTTTCAAGTATACCATAACATATTACTCTGAAAACAAAAAAATTTTCTCGTTCGCATATGCCTGTAAATATACATAAAAAAAATAAATAAAAAAAAAACAACTAAACAAACTCCCACTAAACAAACCAAAGAATTTTGCCAGAGTGTACTCCCCCCCCCCCCCCCCCCCACCCTTCAATATAGTCATTATTCAATAATTCTCTTATAGCAAGCCAATGCTGAAGAAAGAAGATGCCGGGAATCCAGCATCCCAGTATTCCATTACCTTAACTGTTCCCCATTTTTTAAACTTTTAGAATCCAGTCATGATCTATTTAGGGGTTAGTAGCCACTGTGTCAGATGAATCCCTCTATACCATATTTTTCTAAATTTCTTTGAGCGTCCTCTAGCCTCATATGTCATCTCATATAATGTGATATCAGAATTAACTAGTTTTTTTTTTCCAAGCCATTCATTCGAGGGTAGTAGTACGTATCCAATTTATCGCTATTAACTTTCTGACATAAAAGGTATCCATGTTTCATCCTCCAGAACCCCCAACGGAGATAGTGATTCTGTTGTTGAATCTTTTTCTGACATGTTGGTGTAATAGCTTTCACTTGGATGTTATAGGTTGCACTAAGTAAATACAGCTGGATAAAACAAAAACCATGTCTGTCTTAGGGCTCTTTCACACGGAGGTCCGTCCAGGTCCGCCTGTCAGTTTTTTAGGCGGACCTGAAACGGATCCTCCATGCACCCCTATGGAAGCACGGATGTCAGCGGAGACATGTCCGCTGACATCCGCTCCGCTCCGCTCCGAAAAAGTGTGACGGAGGAAAATCCTATTTTTCCTTCCGTCTGCGGAGCGGATCGGATGACAACGGACTCTACGGTCCGTCGTCATCCGATTCCCCATAGGGGAGAGCGGCGCTCTGACAGGGCGATCCCTGCACAGTGTGCGGGGACCGCCCAGTCATCCGTCGGCTCAGCGGGGATCAACGGAGCGATCCTCGCTGAGCAAGCGGAGCTTCACGGGGCGGATCTTCACGGATCCGCCCCGTGTGAAAGAGCCCTTACTTTCAGGCTGCAAACCAACAACATGTGATTATTTTAAAAGGGAGGTGATTCTTTTCTATTCCGACTGTAACTAGCCAGTTGTAAGTGAAACAATCAGTCAGCCTTGGCTGACTTTTATGATACTGGTTTAGGGTTGTCTGACCCTAATATATTAGGGTGTTTGAATCTGACCCCTATATTTAAACAACTCAACATTTGCCTTGATTTTTTTATTCTAACTTTGACTACACCTTTTATTGAGATCAGTGGAAGTTAAATAGTGTATTATATTCTACTGGCATCAAACCAATAATACTGTCATTACATTGTACAAAGGAGGGAAGCAGCACTATATTAATGTCCCTTCCTGTTTTGCAGCGATTACTTTGACCAGACAATTCTAATTATCTAGTGGCCTGACCTCAGTACCACAACAAAAATTATTTTCAGAAATTACGTAAAACAAAATAACATGAGAACCATGAACTAAACATATTATACATTTAAGATACATACACAGATTGTAGAAATCTCTAAAAGACTCAAAATAAGCTGTCACATATATGCTTTATGCCTAGTAAGTAGTTATTCAGCTCATCCTTCTCTTTAGTGATAAATGGTTACTTAGTACATGGATCAGTGGAACAATCCAAATTTATATAATAAGTAAAAGATCCTTGATGAATCCCATACTCTTCATTGCTTACAGACATCACAGCAACAACGATCAACTGGCAGCAAAAAAGCCGCATCTGCAAATTTGGAAGAGCCACTGAAAACGTTTTGATTTTTACATTTTTAATGATTCTCTTTGCACATAGCAGAAACAAAAAGTTTGTAAAAGCTCTAGAAATTTTACAGCTGTTATACACTGATGTATTACAACTTGTGATCTGATCATCATCTCAAGTCAAAGTAACAAATACCATTCAATTGAACTAACATTCAATATTTTACACTACCATATATTTAATGAACAAGTTATTTAAACAACTGAGGCACTAACTGGCGCCAAAATTGAAACAAAAAATTCAGGATGCACTTGGTGCATGGACAGTTTTAAAATATATATTTTTTAAATGTGATTAATGGGGCGTTTTTGTATTGAAGTCAACGGCATGTGATTTTGCATTGAAGTCACTGTGGGGACGTTTCTGCATTAAAGTGAATGGGAAGTGATTTTGCAATAAAGTTATTGGGATGCGATTTTTAATTGAAGTCACTAGGGGGCATTTTTGAATTGAAGTCAATGGGACGCGATTTTGCATCGAAGTCAATGGGACGTGATTTTACATTGTAGTCACTAAGGGGCGTTTTTGCTTTGAAATCAATGCGACACAGCATGCCATTATCAGCACCTTTTTTTTTTATCAGCAAAACGCAGATAACCATATTTTCGTCCAATAATTTTCAGCAAGCCTATAGGAAGAGCAAAAAAGTAACACACTCTACTCTCATCAGATTAGCAGATGTAAAGGACCTTGCCAACCTGTCCAAAGTATGAACAGACAGCAACAGTGTTCTCTGCACTCCCTTTTATTAGTTGGAGCAACAACAACTATCAGCAAATAGAATTGTGTCTACATCACAAAGTCCCCGACTGCAACTGAGACTGTAGGTTTGACAGCAGATACATTGTTCTCCACCACCCTGGAAGTTGGCACATCTCGAAGAGAGAGAGGCTGGACTATGAAAATTGGAGCATTAAAAACAGATGTTATCTCTATGATATACTATGTGGAATGTGATTAAACTTGGAGAATAGTCTATTTATGGAATTTATTATATAGTCAAAGTTATATCTGCCAATACTTATTGTTGCCCTAACTACTGAAAGGTAGATGGAGTGCAGAGAAAACTGCTGCTGTGTGGTCATGAATCTAGAGCCTTCATTATTCCATAGTCAATGAGAGAATTTACAAATGCAAAGATACAGCACTGTTACTACTCTCTGTATGAGTGGGCATTCTACAAAGACCTGTGCAAAAGATCACTTGAAAACAAAGCATGGTTACTACTTTTTCAAGGGTAACAAGTAAGCACCTGCTTCATCCGCAGTCATTGGGGCTGATTTGTTAAAGGCAAATAGGCTGTTTGCCCTCTGCATTTTGCAAGAATTTGCCCCAGATCTTAGTGACTGCGATGAAATTTCACTTTGCAAAAAATACCCAGTTACATGCAAGGAAAATAAATAAAATGATTTTTTGCTTGTACATTTAGCAGGGCTTTACTTCATTCACTAAACTCTGGGGCAAATTCCTATGCAAATTGCAATTTAACTTGCAAAGAAAACAGCCTATTTGCCTTTAGTAAATCACTTACATTGAGTTTACATCTAGAAAAATACTGATCAATAAACCACTATCCATAGGTTACCATAGTGAAAACCCTAATAGTATCCAGAACAAAATGTTCCCTGACTCAAGTTTGCATCAGAGTACCTGAAAGTAAAAATACACAGTTTTGTCAGCAGAATTTAAGATACAACATTACATCATCACAGCCATATTCCAACTGTTGAGCATGGAGAAGGAAGTCTGAAAATAAGGAGGGGATTTGCTGGTTTGGGCATGAATGGCTTCCAAACACAGAGACACTAAACTAGATTGGAAAGTTCATAATAGAATATCACGGTGTCTACCTGTGATCTAAATCTTTAAAAATAATATGGGTAATAAAATATTATGATCCAAAGGCAAGAGCTTAGACCTCCATCCAACTGAAATTATGTGGCATGATTTGAAAAGGGTCAATTCAAAAAGACATCCTAAGTATCCATGAACAGAAATAACATACACTCAGGTCTGATCATTGACTATAGAAAGCGTTCGGCTAAGACATGTAAAACTGATGTTTTATGGTGCTTATGGCACCCTTAGAACCTCTTTTTCTGAGGCCCTCGGTGGTTTAAGAATTTAAAAAATGGTATCCCCTGCTGTTCTCCTTTTGATGAGTTAAACTATCTTAAGTTTGCAGTGAAATCCTTCAGGAAATGTTTTATGACCAGTTTCTCTAGGATTAAATATTATAAACTGATAATTAAATTATAAAAAACTGAAAAACAGATAATTAACAATGTTAAAGTGGTTCTAAGGGTGTTTTTTCCCCCTTAATGCATTAAGGTAAAATACCCCACTAATTATCCCCCCCCAACACTTACCTGAGCCTGTTATAGATCCAACACTGTACATGGTGGCAGTCTTCTCTGACCTCTCTTCCTCTTTTCAAAGGGACCCAGACAGCATTGGCTCCTGCTGCTGTCAATTAAATGGTGTGAGAAGGGAATTGGGGGTGGGACAGAGCCGCGCTGTGTGTGTCTATTTGACACAAGCAGTGTGGCTTGGGAGCGAACCTGCAAGCCACTTGCTATGGGGGGGCACACAGAGAAGAGGATGAGCCTGGAGTGCTGGAAGAGGTGGTTCAGAGTTGCTCTATGCAAAACCATTGCACAGACCAAGTAAGTATAACATGTTTGTGATTTTATTTATATATACAACTATATACTTTACAATCATCATAGAGGAAAGGGAATTACATCATCATTTACATCTGGTGGAAAAGAGATTTAATCTCAAAATATGGAAAGGCTTCTTCACAGTAAGAGCTGTGAAATTGTGGAATAGACATCCTTAAGAGCTGGTTCCAGCTAACTCAGTGGATTGTTTTAAGAAAGGCCTGGATTCTTTCCTAAATGCACATAACATAAATGGATACTAAAATGTATAGAGAAAGTTGATCCAGGGAATATCCAATGACCTCTTAGGGGATCAGGAAGGAATTTCTTTCCCTGTCGGAGCAAACTGAATCATGATTTAGGCCTTATGCACACTGGACATTTTTACAGCTGCTGTTTTTGGCTTCAGACGTTTTTTTTCTGCAGCAAGTAAACTCCCCAGGATGTTATCCTATGTATCCATGCACACATAGGCTTTTATCAGTGTTTTTTGGCAGCTGAGTTTTCTGGCTGGAAGAAAATTCTCTAACTCTGCTAAAAGCTTAAAAACACAAAAAACTTAGATATTCTGTGTTTATCAGTGTTTTTGAGCCATAAGCTTTTGTGGGATTATTGTTTTACTAAAAAAACCTACAACTAAAAAAACGCTGCAAAACTCACTCTACAGCTACAGCTTTCTACATCTAACACTACTGGCGTTTTTATAACGTCCAGTGTGCATGAGACCTAAGAGGTGTTTTTCAGCTGTAAAAACACTGATAAAAGCTGAAAAATGCTGCTATTCTGCGTTTATCAGCGCTTTTGAGGCATAAGCTTTTGTGGATGTAACGTTTTGCTAAAAAAAGCTAAAAAAACACTGAAAACCCTACTGCAAAACTCATTCTACAGCTACAGCTTTCTACAGCTAGCGCTACTGGCGTTTTAATAACGTCCAGTGTGCATGAGGCCCTATTGTTTTACATTTGGGTACTGAATAGCGTATATGGAAATGTTCTATTGAAGTGTGTTGGTTTTCTTTATTTTTATTTGGTGGTTGAACTGGATGGACTTGTGTCTTTTTTCAACCAGATTAACTATGGAACAATCACTTTAAATTCTCAAGCGCCATATTCAATTTCTGGAATTTAGCAGGTGCAGGTTTTAGTAGTCAAAAGGTGGCCTCCTTCAGTTCTCTGTTTCATCTGATTTTGACATGCCTGGTTTAAACCATGTGCGCAACAATGGCGCAATTTATGTTTGTTAAATAAGATTGATCTTTTAATATTATGACTTAGATGAAGATCAGATGGCATCTTCTGAAGCCATATATAAAAAAATTGACAAGGCTTTGCAAGCTCTCTATACACAGCGGTGTGAAGAACTGTGCCTATTTATAGATTGTAGTTTGTTTTGTGGAAAAATAATGTGTGCTTTCTTCCTTGTGACATCATCATAGTACACAAATTTGATAAACCGGTAAATCAAGTCTGCGCATTTGGCTTACTTAGTAACCTATTGATACAGACAGTTATGTAAAATTACATTTCTCACAGTCCATCCCAATTAACACTAGAGCTGATTTTCAAGTCAACACTGCAGTTTTAGCTTATGTATATAACTCTGCACAGAACAGCAAAGAAGTGCGATTTAGACATTTTCACAAGCTTATTACACATAACACTGAATATTGAACATCGGTTAGGATTTGGTTATGTGTTATAATATATTCTGTTCTAATACAGTCTCCCTCACCATATAGTAACCTGCACATAAATCTTTGTAAAAATGTATAGTCAGTATTATTTGTTATTAAAATGTAATATCTATAAGTAACCTTGTTTTTTTCCCCAGATCCTGAATATACAATAATATTGTAATAGTGTACCAATTCTACGCGTTTCAAACAAATTTTCTTCAACAGGGGCATCTGTTGAACATTTTTTCGAAACGCGTAGGGTTTGGTACACTACCTCATTCACTGCCCCTTTTTAAACGTTTTTATTGTTTGTGATCACTTTTATGTTGGTTGAATAAACCCTCATTGACCTGCACCATTGGAGCATTCCTTCCCTTCTTTTCTCCTCACATGGGTGGTTGGTCAAGTAATAGCTTCTTTTGGCCACTGGTTACTAATATTCACCGTGGTAAAGAGTCTCCTTGCTGAGTGGCGGTTCCAGTTCCATCGGAGGACTACCTGGATCGGTGTGAAACCCAGAGTCTGCTGTCAAGTCGGGGAGCCTACCGGACAGTCTACATTGGGGACCCATCTGATCCAGTTTCCAGACTAACTGATGAGGAGTGCCACTGGGATTTTGTATGCCTATTTGACCTGCCTAAACCACAGGTCTAACGTTCCGGTAAGAGTATTCTACCTCTCTTTTTCTACAAGAGTTATGTGATGACCCTTCAGTGCTACATGTTCTTTCTTCACAACACGAAAATTTTCTATGGACACTGTATGGACTCATTATATTGATATTATTTATCACTTTGGTTTGATTGGAGGCCCAAATTATTGGGCTTCATTTCTTCACTTAGCGCTAGATCTTCATTCCATGTTTATTAATTTTAGTCACATTTTATGTAGCAGCTTTATTTTTATTTATTATTTTAGATTAGCGCAGTATTTTCTCTCTTTATATTCAATATACTGTTTGAAGGTAATTGTCTATTTGAAGGGCTGCCTCTTTTCCTAACAACAGTCGACCTGGCTCTTGGATATCCATTTAAAGCTCCACTCCGAGATAAATACATTTTTGGCATGATTTTAGGCAATCTTAGAACTATGAATAATATCTCCATTTCCCTTTGCAGCAGCACCATTCTCTTGGTATCTTCCTTAAAAGTCTTAATTCAGAAGCTGCTCTGCATTCATATCCTGTGAAGGGGACCAGACAATCATACTTGCTCTCTCCTTTGCAGGGTGACCGGTCCCCTCACTGCCCCTGTGTAGGCCTGCCTGTTAGATTGCTGACTTCATCACGTCAGCGTAAAGGAACAGTGGGCGGTGCTTTTGTAATCTACATGCTTGTCTTCACAAATCCCTGCCCAGCTCCGCCCACTTTTGCTTACTCCTGCTTCTGTATTCCTGTGCTCGTTTCCCGACATTTGAGTAAAAAATATTTTACTTTCATTTGTGTTTTTTTTAAAGAATCGGATGCTTTAATTTGGGGGGAAAAGGGTATTTTTGAACAGGAAGAGATGCTTGTCTTACCTGTCTCAATCCAGCACAATTTGCATAGTATGGGCGGTGACATTAGTCTCACTGAAACCGCCCATTGACCTGCCCAAACAGGAGCTAACATTGCATTGCATAACAAGATGTGTAGTTTCTTATGAAGAGAGGTGACTTTCTGTGCCAATGTGTGCCACCCCTCGGGGGCGGGGAGAATGAAAAGTCCCAGGCTCGATACACTCTGTTCATGCTTTACGTAATTTGGAATACGTTTGGTGTAGTCACCCTTTATAATCTGAAGTCAATATGAAAAAAAATGGCCATGCATCACGGTAGTTGATATGTAACATATAGGAATATCTCTTTTTTTCTTTCTAAGGTAATACACAAACTGATCTCAGCAAGTAATTCACCCAAATGAAGCCTGGTTTAAAATGATCAGGATGCAATTGGATTGTGTAGGGCTTAAGGGAGAGATATTAGTGCTTTGACAGTTGAAAGTGCTTTTAATCTCATACAGTATTTTGCTCATTTATAAGAAAAATCTTGATGTTTTGCTGCATTTTATATGAAGATAAGAGAACAAGTCTTTCCTCTGCGCACTGGTAACACCCATCAGTAAAGTCAAATTGGAGATTTTAGTGGATCCAGCAGGCATGGTGATATATCTGAGAATGGGCATATGTCTGTCTGCCTGTTATTCTTGGTAAAAAAAAACAGTCCTCTTATAGCCAGTCTTTGCCTATTTTTAATAGTTACTGTTTAAAGTATAAATGTCCCTCTCCATAAAACTATACCGTGTATAATGGCTGCTTGTCAAACACAAGCAAATATTTACAATAATCACAAGATATTGTTATCTAAATGTAGATAAATATATTTTTGTAATAGCTTAAAGTGCAAGGGGGTAGTCAACCTGTTATCACCACAATTGCTGTTGAAATACAAGCTCCAGCATGCCTTAACATCTAGCAAGTACCAGAGCTTACACTTCAACAACAAAAGGAAAGCTACAGGCTTAAGTGCAATAAAAATACACAAAGCATCTTATGAATATATTACAGATATAAAATAACAGTAACCATACTAAAAAGTGAAACCTCAAATACAGGTGGACATTAGATGACCCACCACTAGCTTCTTATATTTAAAACAATCTCTCCTATTCAATAGAGATTTCTTGTACCCCCTTCTCTAAACAAGTCTTTCCCTTCTCAACGCAGCGGAGGGAAAGGTTACACTCCTCTCACTGCATTCTCTGTAATGTAAAATCTATAAAAGCATCAACTATGAAGCATCTAAATGAGGAAATCGTGTGTAACTTCCTAAGTCATAAATGAGTTCTGGCATGCACCCTAAATAGAAATACCATTTCAAGGTGGACTGGCCTTTGTATTGTCTAGCTGAAAAGTTTTCGCTTGGACACATATACAGTAGCAGACAAAAAAATAATAATTCTGAAACACAAGTGGTATAAAATATAATGCCTATCTGTTTGAGCCATGTGCATTTCAATAGCATTATTTCTGAGGCTTTTCCTCTCTTGTCCTGTGTCTGTTGCTAATAGAGTCTAGTCCATTCAAAGTGAATTATAAAAAAAATTAAATGTAGTTATGAAATGTACCACCTGCAACAACTTTCCTTATTTCTTATTACCAGCGATACCTTGTTGAAGTTACACATTATGTCAAATATTAAAGCTATTTTAAACATGTCTATAGGGTCATAAATGTGGCAGGTTTGCAATGATGATATGTACAAAGTTTACAAAACTATGCACAACTTACTTGCAAGACCTGCCATTTTTTAACAGTTCAGGCACAATGTACAGCTGCACTGTATACTACGTATCCTTTAGTGAATTAATGCGGGCACAGATCTTCAGGGCTGGCCCTAGCTTAATATTCATGGTACTCATGAGATGGTCTTCCTTTAGTAACAGAAGTGCCTGTCCATCAATCTCCTGTGTCCTAAATTCATCAGCGATTTCATGGCATCCTAGATCGAAAAAAAATGACAGGAAGACATATAAATGTCTTTATACGGCAAATAAATGTCCGAATTGAAATATTTTTAAATAAACCTAGGCAGGCATTTAGGCCTTATGCATAATGGCATAATAAATGCTGCTTTTACAGGCATACAGTATATTTGGTTTTATGCCTCTAAACGCAGCCTTTATGATGTGCTCTATGCACACCAAGCGTTTAAAGTAGGGCTGTTACTGATTCAAATTTTCGTGTTCGATTAATCAATTTTTTTTTTAATCGATTAATCGACTAATTTCGATTAATTATAATGCACATACAGATCCAACTACTTTTAGCTGATCTCCTTGCAGGCTGATTCCCAGTGCAGCTATCAACCACTGGAAAAATGGATAGCAGGATACAAAAAACACACAAAGGCAGCGCTCAATGGGAATAGCATTAAAACTTTTATAGTCTTCAAGTAGGTAACAAAATAAATATTGCACTGGAGATAAAATCGATGTAGCTACATAAACTGTAAAAATGGTGCGAGTAATACCAAATGGTAGCAAATGCAGTCATAAAAACATGTAGCCAAGTATGATACTGGTATAAAAATGTGTACAACGATACCACTGCTGAATCCAGATAAGGAGGGGTTAACATCAGTCCGTCGGCATGTAGATGTCCCGTGAAGGGAACTATCAAAACTCCCAGTGGATGGCTGTAGAATCCCAGGTTGATAGAGGGAAGTGATAGAGGGAAGTGTAACAGCCCTTGCGTGTGGCAGATAGTAAGGTCCTGCTGTAATGCAGATATGAAGGCACAGCAAAGGAGCCCTTCAGATAAACACGGCAAGCTCCGCCGGTGTCCATGGCGTCACCGGATCTCCGACGGAACTCCCTGAAGACCCGGAAGCCGGCAGAGAGGTGAGTACGGATCAAAAGAATTTTGATCGATCAACAAACTTAATTGATTAATCGAGGAATTAATAGTTAATTTCCACAGCCCTAGTTCAAAGGCATAAAAAAGGCACCAAAAGCAGGAGCTTGTGCGCATAATTTATGCATATAAATGCACATAAATGCACGCATGAGCGTACATGTAATCCAATGCCCAGATATTCTGGCCAGTAGAATGCATTTACGTTCAATGCGATACATACATAAAAGCATGTACATATACAAGCAGAGGTATCCTTTCTGCCAATCCTGGCAGAAAAAATACAGCATATTGGAAGCATAAATTCATACACCAGTGAGCATGAGGCCTAAAGCTATGCAAATAAACACCATAAAACCCAAAGCAGCACCCCCAAACAAGGCCAAGATTTCAATATTAAAATTGTTAAAAATAAACAAATATTTTTCACATATTTGGGCAACTCTGCAAGTATAACTTCATCCTTTTATTTTCAGCTGTCCTCTGGAAGTTCTACAGACAAGTATGGGAAGCAGTACAGCAAGTGTAATTACACCGATCAGCCATAATTTAAATGAATAACATTGATTATCTCGTTACAATGGCATCTGAAGATCAGTGGGATATATTGGGCAGCAAGTAAACTTGTCACTCCTGGAGTTGATGTGTTTAAAGTAGAAAAAAAAATGGGCATCACAGTTTGTTATGTATGGGGCTGCGTAGTCACAGAATGGTCAGTGTTTCCATGCTGACCTGTGTTTACAGCCAAAAGCACCTACAATGGGCATGTGAGCATCAGAACTGGGCCATGGAGCAATGTAAGAATTCCTGATCTGATTATATATGTTTCATATGTTTTTAATGAATGCTTTTTATGAATTTTTGGTATTGATATTGAATAAAATCATTAATTTTCATTACTTGTGTCGACAAAGTCCATGTTTTCCCATACTTTCTCTGAGCAATGGAAGAAGGTGGCCTAGTCTGATGACTTATGATTTCTTTTACATTATTTGGACCTGTGCGTTACACCACCTGGGGAACAGATGGCACCAGGATACACTATGGGAAGATGGCAAGCCAGAAGAGGCAGGTGATGCTTTGGGCAATGTTCTACTGGGAAACTTTGGTCCTGTCACTCATGTGGATGTTACTTTACACATACTACCTACCTAAACATTGTTGCTAACCAAGTACAGTGGAACCTCGGATTACGAGCATAATCCGTTCCAGGAGAATGCACGTAATCCAAAGTACTCGCATATGAAAGCGAGTTTCCCCATTGAAGTCAATGGAAACAAAAATAATTTGTTCCGCATTGACTTAAATGGCATGCAATACCTAATGCGGCCACACGCGGGGGGCGCCAGAGAGCCTCGGAAACGGCCAAAAAGGCCCGAGGACACCTCGGCTGACCACGGTAAACCTCAGAAAGACTTTGTTCCCGAGATTTGCCGAGGTCAGCTGTGCTGTCCTCGGGCCTTTCCGTGCATTTACGAACGGCGCCGATCAGCTGCGATTGGCGACGTTCGGCTCTGCTCGGCTCCCACGCGCTCCCATTGATTTGGCCTGAATCGTGCTTGTTTTGCGAGACAACACTCGCAAACTGAGTTACGATTTTTTAAAATACAGTGCTCATATTGCGAAACGCTCGTTAACCGCCTTACTCGCAATCCGAGGATCCACTGTATACCCCTTCATGGAAATGGTATATCTTAATGGCAATGGCCTTTTGCAGCAGGATAATGCACCCTGACACACTGCAAAAATGGTTCAAGAATGGTTTGAAGAACACAAAAAGTTTGAGGTTTTGACTTGGCCTCCAAATTCTCCAGCTCTCAATCAAGCACTTGTTTTGGAAAAACAAGTCCTATTCATGGATTATCCACCTTGCATTTTACAGGACTTAAAAGATCTGCTACTGACAGCTTGAGGCTAGATACCAAGTCGTTACAGAAAAGTGAAGATTTACTCAAATGTGTGGACACCTGCATGCAGTTTTTAGGTTACAATCCTGTGACAGCAATCTCCAGCTTTAACCAACTTGGGTACAACCAGCCTGCTGTATTTGCTTGCAATTATCACTAGCGGCTGCTATAGCCCCTAGCAATAATCACTATCCTCTCCTGGCAGGGATGGCTTTATCTGTCTTTATAATAGCTTCCTGTAATCTCTTGCACAATGAGACTTGGACTGGGTGAGTGAGTGGTAACTTGGTAAGCTAATAAGGCTCTACTGCTTTTAAGGTGCTGTCCACCTGGAAACTGGATGTTTGCTGACATTAAAGAGAGCAGATTGAAGCCAGCCATAGACAATTTGAATCAGCAGGGACTGGCCGAGATTCAAACCATGTATGGGCCAGCTATAGCTGCCAGCAATAATCAACGTGTGTTCTCCCCGCAGAGATGGCTCCCCGTGCCCCACCAAGGTTGCAGGAAAGAAAATCACACCATCTGTGGCTGGGTTAAGTGAAGATGACCTCATTATTGTGGTAATCCCCTTTCACTGTCAAATCAGAAGACTAAGGGCAGGACAGTGATCAAGCTCTGGTACTATACTGAATCGAAGAAAAGTGAGTTCAGCTTTAAGTTTTCCTTTGCAATTAATAAATCTGCAGTGCAGAAGTCTTCTCCACACATCAGTTGAGAAATACCACGAAAAGCTGTCTGAAGACACCAGTAGAATCTAGCACTATATCATAGTATATGCTGTACATATCTCATTTGAGGACATAGAACCTCACAATTACCTGGTAATGAATGTATGAAAGCCCATACATCTTCAACTGTCCATAGCGATGGCTCTGTTTGAGTATCCGGAGGCATCAGAGATGGTGAGGGCAAATGTCTTGCTTGAAGGAGGCGTAATTCCTGCTCTCTCTCACTCTGTCGACGTAGCCGTGTGGTCATGGGAGCTGGAAGAGAATCTTCTTGGAAATCCTCTAAGGCTTCTTCACTGCATGCATAGGTACTAGGCAACTGCAATTAATTGATATAATGCTAAATGTTAGAGCCAAATCAAATATATAGTGTAACTCACTGCAATTATTGCTCCCTACAAACCTGTCTTAGGTAGTGCTCTCGGACTGACCCTTCAGAGCTGTGGGAACGCCTACTACGCCTCCCTATATTTCCTTCCATCTTTCTACTCCATCTACTGCTTTTTTCAGCCTTGTAGTGTCCAAGACGTTTTGTTCCATTACAGTTGTACCTAGAAGGAAATTGTAGCTTAATGCATCTATAGAATACAGGGACATTACCATCAAATGTATTTACAGTCTTCACTTGGGCGATACAATAAATGTGTTCTACCAAATTGAATGTTTTTTTCTTTTGACCAGAACGATGACACTGTTCAAAAATAATGTAGAATTTGCTTTTCTAGATACATACTACATGTCTTTAGTTTGCTTTATCAGTGTTAAATTTGCTTTACAAATAAAGTCAATAGCTTTTAGTTTGTTTTATCATTGTTACATATATCTAAACCTTCATACTTTTAATGGAATGCATTTAAAAAGGAACCGCCCTTTTAAGTACGGGTTGTTGTTGGGGTTGGAATAGGTATAGAGTAAATGCTGACAGCCCTTGGATTTAGTTATCATCAATCCTTGGGTCTAGAAGTGGTAACGTCCTGGGACTAATGATGCTCACTCCCTCAACTCGCTCTACCATTGGTTACTCCATGGATCTAATGGCATAATTTCCTGCCTGTCCATGACTGTAAAAGTAGTAAACATACAGTTTACTCCTACAGTTACTCACACGACTCATAGACCATTAGCATTTACAATATATAATGCAAATTGTAGTCTTGTGGTATAGATTGTTGTGCTGAGGAATCCTTGTGCTATCACACAAAACACTGGTTGATTTAGTTCTCCTATCATTCTATTCATTGACTGGTTTACATTAACCTGCCATCTAAATTTTGCTGGTTGTATTCTAATTTTATTTCTATGAATTAGTACAAAAAAATAAAAAAGAGCTAATCGAGAGTGGGCACTTTTCATGCCCCGATGAATATACTGTACTCCCTAACAAACTCAATTCTCAATGCCAGCCTTTTTTCACCAGGGTGCCCAAAAATTGCAAGCAAGCAGGTTTTGTTACTCAAAGCCACAGGTTTTATTGTGCAGCATTAATCCCTTGGGCAACATGCGGACCGGCCACTGGCATTCTAACAACCAATGACATCATCTGTTGAGAAGGAGGACATCGGCACCTGCACAGCATCCTTGTTCAGTCCTCCCCTGCCCCTTTCTGTCAGCACTGGGGTCATGTTAGCAGAGAGAGGGAGAGAAACACTAGAATGCTGGTCAGTAGCAGTGTGAAAAGGTGGAGGAATAAATCACCACTAACGTTGGGTGTCCTATGTGTGTGGATGCTGCTGCTGCATTATGTAAAACTATTGGGTTGGTTTATACATTTTAGACTGGGGTGCAGAATTTTAAAGGCTGCTTAGACTAAAAAAAGGTTGAGAAACATTGCTCTATACAAGCCAATCCTACAAAGCACTTGCAACACCTGTCCAGCATTCTAATAAACTACGCTAGCAGCACAGTTTTCCACTCCCCTGAAAAGCGATCCGCAATGGATTGAATGCCATAGAATATATCATATGTGAAGATATGTAGCCTCCTCAATATTTGTTTCAAACCTCAAAATGTTGACCCACTGCGCCACAACCGCATGCTCTGCACACGGTTGCAGTGTGGCATAATTTGTTTAAATAGGTCGTGTTCAGTGGCGGTACTGCCTGCTGAATGTGATAAGGAGTATAATTTTTGCATGTGTACACCCCGGCATTAGCATCTTAAGGGTTAGGGGGGAAGTTGAGTCACTTATGTTTTTACTGCCCCAGAACCAAGTGATAAAAACCCGCTCTAAGACCCCTTTCACACTGAGACAGTTTTTAGGCGTTTTAGCACTAGAAATAGCGCCTAAAAACTGCCTCGCATTCATTTGCATGAGTGCTTTCACACTGGGGCGGTGCGCTTGAAGGATTTTAGAAAAAGTCCTGCAAGCAGCATTTTTGGGGCGAGTTTGGTGTGCTGTAAAAAGGGCTCCAAAAATGCCCCTGCCCATTAAAATGAATGGGCAGCACTTCCAAAGCGCCTTAAAAGTGATTTGAAAGCGCCGCAAAAAAAGTGTTTTTTAGGATTTGTTTTAAGGTCTCCGCCCCGCTACCGCCCGAAAAGCACCACAAAAACGTCAGCCGCTTTAGTGAGAAAGGGGTCTCACAGTACTGCATTTGTTATTATGATCTACTTGGCTTTTCAGCAGCTTGTATTCTTCTGAAAACTGGAACTCCATAAAGCCATAATGTTTAAACATACTTTTTCAGCTGCAAAAACTTTTCAGGATAACCCTGCCCAAAATAAAATGTTTTTGCCAGCTTGAGTCCTATATAACAATGCCAATTACCTTTTTGAACATGACAGAGAACAGAACCTCTTCGACCTCAGGAACGTGTTTGAATATCCTGTTTTCCCACAAAATTCACACTCCAATATCTCACATTCTAGTTCATCCACACCTTCTGCCAAGAAAAAAAAAAGATTTAGCCTATCAACCTATTAACTAATTAACTAATGAGATATTTATTCATAGTGAGTAGACTAACAGTAATCTCAATAATACTGAGTAATTTCACAATTTTTCTCTCTATTGTAAACAGATTAAAGAAAGGGCTCTTTCACACAGGCATTGAAAATGGGGTTGGGTTGTGTTTTTACTGCTTCCTGACCGCCTATCAATGCCACTTAAAACTGTTAAAATAGGAAGTGGATGGAGGTTCACACTGCAGCATTAGCATTGCTTCACGTTGCGTTGAGGCAAAATTAATGCTGCCTGCAGAATTTGGCAAGCGATGATGCTTCTCAGCCACCGTCACTTCTATTGAAATGCACCACAAGCATGCCATAAATGCACTGTAAACACAACAGTGCGTTTAAGGTGCGGTTCCAAAGCATCAAAAGTGATCATTTTTAATTTTAGCCTTGTACAAATTAAAAAAACACATCTCACACTGCGTTTGAGAGTGTTGCTTGAGGCAATATGAATGCCTGTACAATGCAACCAAAAACACTATACTACACTATTGGTGCTTTAATGCATGTTAAGGCTGCTCTAGAATTCAACGCCTGTGTGAAAGAGCCCAAAAAAACAAAACTACCCTATTGGTTCAATGGGGAAAAAAAATCTGAACCGTTGGAGCTTATAAATGTCTGCTGTCCTTCCTTAGTTGAACTGAGGTCCCCTAAGGCTCGATTCACACTAATGCATTTTTTGGTGCATTTTGTAGAAATGCATGGAATTTTTTTAACATGGGTTCCTATGGGACATGTTCACATCAATGCATTTTTGTGCCTCTGCGCTTTGGAAAGGGTCGGGGACTTTTTTTCCCGCAAAAAGCAGCGTTTTGCATGTAATAGAAGTCAATGGACCTGCATCAAAAACGCATCAAATACTGCGTTTTTGCTGCGTTTTTAGCGTGCTTTTGCCGCGTTTTGCGTTTTTATCTTTTTTTTTTTTTTTTAAAGGAAATGTAAAAAAATTAAAATAAATGTATAAAAATAAAGAAATATAAAAAAAAAAACGCAAATCACGGTAAAAACGCGGTAAAAACGCATGTTGAAAAACGCGGCAAGCACCGCAAAAAGCAAGGCAAAAACGCTCAAAAGCAACATGCATAGGTGTGAATCGAGCCTAACACCTGTATGGGCTGCCTCAATTAACTACTGATCTGCAGCAATTGAGAATGAACAGAAGCAAGCAAATAGCATCGTCACAGTTGGTCGTGTCCAGGTAATCATAACAGAGCACAGAAGTCGTATGAGCACTGAGAGATGCAAACTAAAACTTTAAAGAAAAATTATTAAGCACACATAAACAAAATTAAAGTGGTTTATTTTAAGGCCTGTTAAATATACCATTGAAAGCATTTTGTTATACCTGGGTGATAAGTGCAAAAATACCTGTTGATCTTTCCAGAAATCCTGTCATTTGATCAACTTCCTGTGTTTTTTGCCACAGGTGTCACACCTCTTATCGTTTAGACTGTATTCACACTAAGCATTTTCGTGAACGCGCATTTACAAAGCATGCAAAAAACACCTGTAGCTCTTGCATTGCCATTCACTGTTAATGGTACCTCGAAAGAGGCAAAATAGAGTGCATCTGTTACGCAATAAAAACCTGACAAATGTGGCAAAACACTGGGCTAAAAAAGGCACAAAGCGTAATGCTCAGTAAGGTACATGAGCTACTTTGCCAAGTTTGTCATGTGTAAAGCAGCCCATTAATACTATTGTGCTGCCTTATGCATGTGGTGCAAAAATTCCCACATATGTGATTTTTCACGCGTTCACAAAACGCGTTTTTCACGCGTTCACAAAATGCAAAATGTGAATGGAGACTAATAGTGTTCTGAGAGACTACAAGACCCTGCCTGAAAAAAGAAAATGATTGCAGCCACCACATGTAAGGACTGGTAAGGTACTGCAGTATATACAAAAGCTTTTTGTTTCTGGGTTTAGATGCACTTTAAAAAGTAGATCTCAGCAGTTTGGGAGGTGCCATTGCTGATTTGCTTTAAAATTGTTTAAGGCCTGGTTCACACCTATGCATTTTTTTAGTGCGTTTTCAGTTTTGCAGAAACACACTACAGTCCATTTAACATGGTTTCCAATGGGTCACGTTCACATCTATGCATTTTATGGAAAGGGCCAGGGACATTTTTTCTGGTTTTTGGTTCCATAGACTTCAAAAAGCACCTTGAATATGCAATCTGTAACCTGCAGAGGTTGAACCAGGACTAATATTGTTTTTCCCCGAAAATAATACACTGTCTTATATTTATTTTTCCTCAAGAAGACACACTATGGCTTATTTTCAGGGGATGTCTTTTTTTTGCCGTAAGATTCTTGCCCTGGAAGTCCTCCACAATTCCTTTCTTGTACTCAACAGAATAACTCTTTCTTTTTGCACTCATCTTGTCTGGTTGTACAGATACTCAGGAAAAGCAGAGATAGGCCAGCAAAGCTGATGTGTAAGGGCTGGCTTATTTATCAGGGGTCCAGTGAGAACTGGGTCCAATCTGCACAGTGGAGCTGGGATGATCTCTCTGGGCTCAGTAGCAGACTGCTTGCTGAAGCTTTTCCCCTATCCCCTGGTGTTTGTGTGGGGTGAGAGAGACCCACAGACTGTTGCTGGTCAGTGCTGGGGAGCAGCTTTACTTCTTCCCCTGAGGACACACAATACAGAGCGTCCTGCTCCTCACTTCACTGAGGAGACTTTTACTTTCACAGAATGACCGGGACCTGACAGGGGGAGCCGACCTTATTGATGGGGCTGCCCGCACCTCTCCGGTCACCTCCGAGATAGCAGCTGTCACGATGGAGCAGATGAGAAGGGCTGCCCGACTTCTTTACCGCTCCGCACCAGTACGCTACATAGCCACGCCTATCACTGTGTCTTATTTTTGGGGTATGGCTTATATTGCACAAATGCTTAGAAATCCTGCTACAGCTTATTTTATGGGTATGTCTTATTTTCGGGGAAACACGGTAGGAAAGCAAGGATAAGAATGACAGGTCTGGGTAATACACCTTTAAAAACAACTCCATGTTACTATCTTAACAGCCGCCCTTTATTGTATTCATCTTGCTCTACTCAGGAAATATGGGGTCCCAATTTAAACCAAAATTACAATGTTCTGCTCTCTTCTCAGGCTACAGTTCTAGTTACAAAATGAATCAGTAACCTGTGACATTAATTATGCACTGGAAGCTTTTGTTTTGTGACCTGAACATGCAGTATCTGACCGCATTAACGGAGGGGGAAACACACATAATTTCCTCCTTACAGAAATTACAGTTTAAGTAACTAAAAGTAAATTAGCCAGTCCTTTACTGTGTTAAAGGGAAACTAGAGAGTAATTTCAGTGAGCATCTAATTTGAAGTATTTTTGTAAAGTATGCCCTAAGGCCTCATTTACATGGGCACTGAGGCTGCATGCTGAGCTGCTGTCCTCTGCATATCCATCCACCTCAAAATCTGACATGTGATCCAAATGTGCAGTGTCTGAACAGAAGAAATATATGTGTATGGCTTAAGGCACAATCAGAGTTCAGTGCTACTAAGCAGAAATCAAAGCCTGCAGGCCCAGGTCAAGGAAATGGGGATGACTGGTCAGTCTACCCAGGTGCAGCTATCTCATGCAAAAAGGATGGGCACCATGCCACAATCATGCTTTAGATTAGTGGCTAGCAATCAGCAGGTCAAGGCTACATGTCTGCTTTGACAGCTAATGCTGTTGCCCAACGCTGACACAATTTGAAAGCACCTACCAGCTGTTAGAATGCAAGCATTTAGTCACACATGAATAGCACAAAGTTTATGCCAACCATGGGCATCCACACTGGGGATGGAGAATGGATGAAGGAGAGTACACCCATTCTATGTCATGCATTAACAGTGGAAGAGGGAGGCGCAGTTCTGCATTCTTGCCATGAGTGGTGTATGACCTCATCCCAGTACTGAGTGCCTGTATATGTATATTGCAAATATGTTTGCCCCCATGTACGCATAGCATTACAAACTGTACATAGAAACATGTTTTCCTTTATCGTACATCACGGGACACAGAGCAGCATAGTAATTACTATGTGGGTTATAGAGCTTACCTTCAGGTGATGGACACTGGCACACCCAAGACAGGAAGTCCCTTCCCTAGATAACCCCTCCCATATCGGGAGTACCTCAGTTTTGTTGCCAGTGTCTAAAGGTGTTTGTCACGGTTAAGCATGTATTCAAGTTAGCTCTGCATATGGTCTTTGAGGCCTAAAGGCGAGCTATTCCGGATCCGTCCAAAGTGCTTCAATGCCAAAATGGACGGTACCCGGGCCTCGGGGAAGAAGATGTGGACCATCTACGAGGTTTGGCCTGTAATGCCTCTCTTAGGAGGGCTGGACCCTGGGATCCAGTACTCTGGTCAGACCCAATACCAAGAGGTTTCTGGCAGGGTGCTGTACAGGTCCAGGGGAGTGGTGTTCCTTTCAGTAGAACCCCGGTCCCTGAAGGTCAAATGACGTTGCCCGCCAAAGGGGCGAAGTTTGGGCTGTCTGTTCCGAACAGGGTCCTGCGGCGGGGACAGGTAAGTGAGGGTCCCTGATGAACTTGGTCCAGCAGGGACCCTTCAAAACGAATGTGTTTGCCTGTATTTTACCTACATGGTATATTTCCCACTGTACCTGATGCCTAAAATATCTTTGATAAACCTGAAATGTATTTTTCTTATGGTTCTATTGGACATTATGTAGTACCCCTGTTTGGCCACAGGAGGGAGATACTTGAGAATGTCTATATAGCTGGGCATACCTTCTATAAGTGTAATGCCTAGACAGATGGAGGAGCATTCTTCTATGTACAAGCTCTGCAGTACCCATCTGTAAAAATTTTACCATACCTGCTAGGGGGACCTAAAACAGCGTTCTTAGTACATGGCGCTGTGGTCTCCCTCTATAGTGTCAGCTAGGCTCCAATATAAAACTGCAGCTCCCTCCTGCTCCTCTCCCCATTCCTTCCAGGGAGCGTTTCTGGCATGCATGCGCGCGCCCGACGCGCTTCTGCGCATGTGCGGGCGTCCTCTGCTTTAAAAAGACAGCCTCTGAGAGACATGCTGTAAGAGGATGGACACATCAGCAGAGCTCCTTGGTGACATTTATTTTTGATATTATATTGGGCACACTACAGGTGGTGATACAGGCATCCCCAAGGCACATTAGTTTAGTCACCTGACTAGCTCTCATAGCAAGCTTGTACGCTAGACTATAGCTAGTGGTTGGTGCATTTTTGGCTGTAAGTCCTTAGCTTGAGCTAGGACTATGCCTTCCAAGGGCTCTGGGAGGATTAGAACTAAGATTGGCGGCATTAATCGCTTCCTCCCTGCCGGGAAAATAGCACGCCAGATCTCCATCTCCACCATTAGAGTATCTAACAGCAGAGCAATTGTCTCAGGATGAAATTGATTTTCCTGCAGGGGATCAGGAGGATGATGCAGCCTCGGAGGAATCTACCTTAGAGGAACCGTTTTCAGCCTCTCAGGCTGAAAAATTGTTAGTTCAGTCTTTAACAGACATGGTTCGGTCAGCTTTCAAGCTGCCCCTTTCAGAACCAGCAACTACATCGGTTTCTTCATTGGGCTCTTTGAAAGCCCCACAGGCTAATGGTTCCTTTCCAGTGCATCCATTGTTAGAAGGTCTCATCTATAAGGATTGGGAACATCCTGATAAATTGTTCCTTCCTCCCAAAAAGTTTTCTGTGGTATATCCTATGGAGGAAAAGTTCACCAAAAAATGGAGCCTTCCTACTGTGGACGCTGTTATCTCTTCTGTGAACAAATCCCTGACATGTCCAGTGGACAATGTACAGATGTTTAAAGATCCAACAGATAAAAAGTTGGAAACCCTATTAAAGACTGCTTTTTCTACAGCTGGTACTGTAACTCAGCCTGCAGTGGCAGCTATTGGCATCTGTCAGGCCTTGAAAGACCAGATGAAGCTGGATTTAAAAGACAGGCCAGTTCAGCAGGCGCAGGATTTAGCAGATCTACCTAGGGCTTTATGTTTTGCGGTTGACGCCATTAAAGATTCAATTCATCAGGCCTCCCGCCTTACGCTGGTGTTGGTACACATGCGTAGACTCCTATGGCTGAAAAACTGGTCAGCCGAGACGCCCTGTAAAAAGCTCCTGGCTGGATTTCCATTCCATGGGGAGCGGTTATTTGGCGAGGACTTGGATAAATACATCCAGAAAATCTCCAGTGGAAAGAGTACCCTGTTACCTGTTAATAGGAAATTCAGGGGTCCTGCCTTCAATCGGCCCACCTCGCCAGTCCCAGGAACTTCAGCCTCCTAAGCAGTTCCGACGGCCTCCCCGATCCAATCCTGGAGGGAAAGCTCAGGGACAGCCACAGGATAATAAAAAGCCCTGGAACTGAAGGAATACTAAACCAGCCCCCCAAGTCAGCCTTATGAAGGGTCGCCCCCACTCAGACGAGTGGGGGGAAGACTTCTGTTGTTTTCAGGGGCTTGGCGAGAGACGATCCAGGACAGATGGGCTCTCTCCACGGTATCCTTGGTATACAAGTTGGAGTTACAGGAATTTCCTCCTCCTCGGTTTATAACATCAAATGTCTCAAAAGATCCAATAAGGAGAAGATCTCTCCTTTCGGCGTTAGACCGACTATTATCCCAAGGGGTAATTGTGGAGGTTCCGGTAAAGGAACAGAGGTTGGGATTTTACTCAGACCTCTTTACCGTTCCAAAGCCCAACGGAGATGTAAGACCCATACTAGATCTCAAAGGTCTAAACAAATTCCTAATCGTCAAATCGTTCCGTATGGAATCAATTCGGTCAATAGCCGCCTCCCTGCAAGGGGGAGAATGGTTGGCGTCCATCGATATCAGGGACGCTTATTTACATGTTCCTATATTCCCCAGTCATCAAAAGCTTCTACGCTTTGCGGTGGAACAGCGCCATTATCAGTTTGTGGCGCTACCTTTCGGATTGGCCACGGCTCCGCGAGTGTTCACAAAGATCTTGGCCCCTCTGTTGGCCGACTTAAGAACTCGGGGAATATCTATAAGGGCCTACCTGGACGATCTATTGATAATAGATCAGTCAGCTTCCAACCTAAGGGTTGCTGTACACAACACGGTACAATACCTGGAATCCCGGGGCTGGGTGCTAAATCTGGACAAATCGGCCTTGCAGCCAGCAAGAAGACTGGAATATTTAGGCTTACTCATATACACAGACCAAAGAAAGGTTTTTCTGCCTCAGGCAAAAAAAGGGATTTTTATAACAGCTTACCTGTAAAATCCTTTTCTTGGAGTACATCACGGGACACAGAGCGACTTAGTCATTACTAATGGGTTATATAGTTTACCTTCAGGTGTTGGCACTGGCCAATTCCAAACCGGAAGTACCCTCCCCTATATAAGCCCCTCCCACCCGGGAGCACCTCAGTTTTGTAGCCAAGCAATAAGTGTCCCAAAAAGAGGGGTGGGAGCTCTGTGTCCCGTGATGTACTCCAAGAAAAGGATTTTACAGGTAAGCTGTTATAAAAATCCCTTTTTCTTTTTCGTACATCACGGGACACAGAGCGACTTAGTCATTACTAATGGGACGTCCCAAAGCAATGCCAAATGAGGGGGGGGGTACATAAGCTGGGCGCCATCAGGCATGAGGATCTTTTGCGGCCTGCAACACACTGCGCCCAAAGGCGACATCCTCCTGACTTCTAACGTCTACCTGATAGAATCTAGTAAACGTGTGTACCGAAGACCATGTTGCGGCCTTACATACTTGAGCCAGGGAGGCCTGGTGATGCACTGCCCATGAAGTTCCAACCGCTCTTGTGGAGTGCGCCCTAACTTTGAACGGAGGCGGTCTCTTTCTCAAGCCATAGGCTTGTATTATGACCTGTCGAATCCACTTGGCTAAAGTAGATTTTGATGCTGCCTGACCCCTTCTGGGGCCTTCCGGCAGAACAAACAAAGAATCCGTTCTGCGAATCTGAGCAGTGGCTTTTAGATAAGCTTTAACTGCTCTTACCACATCCAAAGAATGTAATAACTTTTCCTCTACTGAGCTAGGTTTGGGGAAAAAAGAAGGAAGAACCACATCTTGGTTCAAATGAAACCTCGATACCACCTTAGGAAGAAAGGCTGGATGAGGACGTAATACTACTCTGTCCTTATGGACAACCAGATATGGCTCCTTACAGGACATAGCTGCTAATTCCGACACTCTTTTAGCCGAACAAATGGCTACTAAGAAAACCAATTTCCTGGTGAGAAGAACCAAGGAAATGTGTTGTAATGGTTCAAACGGTTGTTTCTGTAGAACCGACAGAACCAGGTTTAAGTCCCAAGGACATATGGGAATACTAACCGGAGGGCTAATACGCATCACTCCTTGTATAAAGGCTTTGACTAGTGAATGCGAAGCCAAGGGCCTTTGAAAAAATATTGACAAGGCCGAAATCTGACCCTTGATAGTACTCAAGGCCAGCTTCCTATCTACAGCCCACTGTAGGAAGTCCAGAATCCTCCCTATCATGTACTTACGTGGATGCCATTTCTTGGTCTCACACCACGTAATGTACGCTTTCCAGATCCTATAATAGATCTGCCTGGATACCGGTTTCCTGGCATTGATCATGGTAGATACCACAGAATTAGAGAGCCCTCTCTTTTTCAGAATGTGGGCTTCAATAGCCAGGCCGTCAAACCTAGGGCTGGTAAGGAAGGGTGGTATATCGGTCCTTGCGACAGCAGGTCCGGACGAAGTGGGAGGGTCCAAGGACTCCTCACTGACATTTTTACAATCTCCGCGTACCATGCCCTTCGGGGCCACGCTGGAGCCACCAGAATCACTGGTTTCTTTTCTACCCTGATTCTGCGGAGTAATCGTGGTAACAATTGTGGCGGTGGGAATGCATATATCAGCTTGAACCGATCCCAAGGGAACACTAGGGCATCCGAGCCGCAAGCTAGGGGATCCCTTGTGCGAGACACAAACCTGTCCACCTTTGCGTTGAATCTGGATGCTAGCAGATCTACATCCGGTGTTCCCCACCGCTGGCATATTGCCTGGAAAACCTCGGGGTGAAGAGACCATTCCCCCGGGCATAATTGTTGGCGACTTAGAAAGTCCGCTCTCCAATTTTCCACTCCTGGGATGAAAACCGCGGATATGGCTGGGACATTTCTTTCTGCCCACTCCAGGATGCAATTTGCTTCCTTCTGGGCTGCACGACTTTTGGTGCCACCCTGATGATTGATATATGCCACTGCCGTGGCATTGTCTGATTGAATTCTGACAGGGGACCCCTGGAGTTTGGATGTCCATGCTACTAGGGCATACCGGGCTGCTCGTATCTCTAAGAGATTGATGGGCAGGGCCTTTTCTGCTTCTGACCACCTGCCCTGGAGAGACCATTGCTCCAGCACTGCCCCCCAGCCGATGAGGCTGGCATCTGTAGTGACCACCTTCCAAGAAACCGGACTGAAGGGTTTCCCTCTTTCCAGATTCTGGGGCACCAACCACCAATGGAGGCTCTTGCGAACGGAAGGGGACAGGGACATTGGTAAGTCTAAAGCCTGAACTTTTTTGTTCCAGGCTGACAGTATGGCCCTTTGCAAATTCCTTGAATGGAATTGACCGTAGGGTACCGCTTCGAATGAAGCCACCATCTTTCCCAGCAGCCTCATGCAGAGACGTATGGATGGTTTTCTTTTTGTACCCACTAAGTGGGTCAAATTTCTTAAAGACGACACCTTCTCTGGAGGTAAGAAAATCTTTCTCTGATTTGAATCCAGCCTTAGCCCTAAGTATTCCAGACTTTTGACTGGTCTTAGAGCTGACTTGTCCCGGTTGATAATCCAACCGTGATATTCCAGATACTCGATTGTCTTGTGAATAGCTACTTCCAGCTTTTCCACTGAGTGGTCTATTAGTAGCAGGTCGTCTAGATATGCCATTATCGTTACACCCTGTGTTCTTAGATTGGCCAATAATGGGGCCAGAATTTTTGTGAACACTCGTGGTGCTGTGGCCCGACCGAAAGGTAAGGCTCTGAACTGAAAATGGCGCCCTTCTACTGCAAAGCGTAGAAATTTCTGATGGGCCGGAAAGATGGGAATATGCAGATAAGCATCCCTTATGTCGATCGAGGCTAGCCATTCCTGCCCTTGTAGGGCGGTGGCCACTGATCGGATCGACTCCATCCGAAAGGTCCTGATATTTAGGAACTTGTTTAGCCCTTTTAGATTTAATATGGGCCTCACGTCCCCATTTGGTTTGGGGACTGTGAAAAGGTTCGAGTAAAACCCGAATCCGCTTTCTTCCAGGGGAACCTTCATGATTACCCCTTGGAGCAATAGTTGTTCTAGTGCCAGAAGGAGGGATCCTCTCTTTTGGGGATCTCTTGGCACGTTTGACCTCATAAATTGGGCAGGAGGAGTGCCTTTTAACTCCAGCTTGTATCCCAGACTTACTGCGGAGAGCACCCATCTGTCTCTGATGGTGTCCCGCCAGGTCTCTGTGAACAACTGAAGTCTTCCCCCCACCCGATTGAGCGGGGGCAATACTTCATGCCTTAGGGGGAGGTTTTGTACCTCTCTTGATCCAGGGCTTCTTGTTACCCTGTGATTGTCCCTGATTTCTGCCCCCTGAATTTGACCGCGGAGGCCGTCGGAACTGCTTCACAGCCGATGTGCCCGGGACTGGAGAGGTAGGCCTCTTAAAAGAAGGACTTCTACCCTTGTTCTTAACCGGTAAGAGTGAACTTTTACCGGCAGAAATTTTCTGGATATATTTGTCCAGATCTTCTCCAAATAAGCGTTCTCCATGAAATGGGAAGCTAACCAGCAGTTTTTTACAGGGAGCTTCAGCAGACCAGTTTTTGAGCCACAGAAGCCTACGCATATGTACTATAGACAGCGTAAAGCGGGAGGCCTGTTGGATTGTATCCTTTATGGCGTCCACCGCAAAACACAAGGCTCTAGGCAGGTCAGCTAGGGCATGAGCCTGCTGATCTGGTAAGTCCCTTAAGACTTGTTTCAACTGATCTTTCACTGCTTGGCAGACTCCAATCGCTGCTACCGCAGGTTGTGTCACCATACTTGCTGTAGAGAAAGCAGATTTTAGTAAAGACTCCAATTTTTTATCTATTGGGTCTTTGAACATTGGAACATTATCTACTGGACATGTCAGTGATTTGTTAACAGAAGAGATGGCTGCGTCCACTATAGGGACCCTCCATTTTCTTATGAACTTATCCTCCATGGGATAGATCACCGGAAATCTCTTGGGGGGAGCAAATATTTTATCAGGATGCTCCCAATCCTGGTAAATAAGCCCTTCTAATAAAGGGTGGATTGGGAAGGAACAGACCGCCTGGGGAGCTTTTAGCGACCCCAGCGAGGAAACCGTAGTGGATGGTGGTTCCGCCAGAGGCATTTTAAATGCTGATCGGACCATGTTAGTCAGAGACTGAACCCATAATCTTTCAGCCTGAGAAGCTGAGAAAGGTTCTTCCACTGTTGATTCCTCTATAAGTGAATCAACCTCATCCTGATCCCCTTCAGGTAGGTCGATCTCTGTGTGGGGCTGTTCCTCCACTAACAGGCACTCTGAAGGAGGAGACGGAGATCGGACGCGCTTTTCCTGTGACAGGGAAGCAGCGATCAATGCTGTTAATCTCTCTTCCAATCCTCCCAGAGTTGAGGATAAAACCTCCTCTGTTATATATACAGGAGCTGGTGGACTGGGGACAGCCGCAGCACCAGGCATTCCTGCAGGGTTTCTACGGCTACTGACCTCTGCATTCTCAGGGGAGATTGGTGCAGTGCAAGCATGCCCAATATCCTCAGAGCCCGATGGAGACCCCTTTGGCTTCCTGGAAGATCTATTTCCGGAGCGTCTGGACGACATATCCCTTAAGCACAAAGCTGAGGTATTCCCGTCGTCATACACCACTTTTTGCTGGTAATAGTCTAACACAGGTGCTGCTATATACCAGCTGGTGTCCACTAAAGTGCCTTTCTATGGGGATGCCTGCATCAACCGCCTCTGTGTGCCACTGTTTGTTGCTAGCTCTGTTTGCATGCAGCTGACACTTGTACTGTGTCTTTTAACCATGCTGGGACGCCCGCACATGCGCAGAAGCGCCGCGGCGCGCATCGAGCGTCATCCACCCGCCCCGCCCCTTTTTTTTCATAGGAGGCGCGTGCACGCGCCCGCGCGCGCGCCCGTGCGCCAATGGCGCCCTTTTCGAAAACCAACAGAGGACTAGGAGCCAGGGCCCTTTTTGCCGGAGGGCCTGTGCGGTGGATGAACGCAGCAACAGGGCAGAGGAAGTGGATTCCCTCAGAGAAACTTACCAGCTGCCTGGATCTTTTGAGTTGAGAAAACCAAAGATCCACATTTACAAGAAAAATGGACTACAGCGGCCTCTAGTGGTTTAACACAGGTACCGCGGTCCCTGTTTTTTTTTTTTTCTTGACTACTATTAAAATTTTACATTTTCAGTAGTTATAGGCAAACACAGATATTTAGCGGGAATACCGTTAGGTAACAGACAGAAAGACAAATTAGGCTTGGGGGTCCCCCAATAGAACCAAGTTCCTGAGGGCCCCCACTTACCTGATCCCCGCCGCAGGACTTTGTTTGGTCCACAAAAGTCCAAACTTCACCTATCACGGCAGGCATTGTAATTAAACCTTCAGGGACCGGGTTCCCAAGGATTCCACTCCCCTGGACCTGTATAGCACCCTGCACAGACAGCGTCTTGGTCGTGGGTATGACCAGAGCTCTGGATCCCAGGGTCCAGCCCTCCTAAGAGAAGCATTACAGGCAAAACCTTGCTCTTCTGCTGCAAGGCCCGGGTACCGACCGTTTAGCTATGAAGCTTTTTTGGTGGGATCCGGAACAGCTTACTAAGGCCCAAAAGAACCTGTACGCAAGCCCAGTGAAAACACATGTTACTCTTTGGCCAACACCTTAGACACTGGCAAAAAACTGAGGTGCTCCCGGGTGGGAGGGGCTTATATAGGGGAGGGTACTTCCGGTTTGGAATTGGCCAGTGCCAACACCTGAAGGTAAACTATATAACCCATTAGTAATGACTAAGTCGCTCTGTGTCCCGTGATGTACGAAAAAGAAATCTCTTCCTTAAGAGAACTAATTCAAGCGATCTGTGCAAAGAGACAGCCATCCATTCGTCTTTGCATGCGGTTGCTGGGAAAGATGGTAGCCTCATTCGAAGCAGTTCCGTATGCTCAATTCCATTCAAGGAAATTGCAGAACGCCATCCTATCCGCCTGGAACAAAAAGGTTCAAGCCCTAGACTTCCCAATGTCCCTGGCATCGTCAGTACGCAGGAGTCTATGTTGGTGGTTGGTACCCCAAAATTTACAAAAGGGAAAGTAACTACGGATGCCAGCCTTCTAGGCTGGGGGGCAGTACTGGAGCAATGTTCACTCCAGGGAAAGTGGTTGAATATCGAGAAGACCTTGCCCATCAACCTGCTGGAAATTCGGGCGGCACGTTTGGCCCTGGAAGCATGGACTTCCAAGCTACATGGGTCTCCTGTCAGGATCCAATCAGACAATGCCACAGCTGTGGCATACATCAATCACCAAGGGGGCACCAAGAGCGGTGCGGCCCAGAAGGAGGTGAATCATATCCTGATATGGGCAGAAAGACCTGTCTCATGCATATCTTTATTCCAGGAATAGAGAATTGGAAAGCAGACTTCCTGAGTCGGCAGCAGTTATCCCCAGGGGAATGGTCTCTTCACCCCGACATCTTTCAGACAATATGTCAGAGATGGGGGACACCAGATGTAGATCTATTGGCATCCAGGTTCAACACAAAATTGAGCAGCTTTGTGTCCAGAACAAGGGACCCGCTTGCTTGCGGATCGGATGCACTGGTGTTCCCGTGGGATCAGTTCGCACTAATATATGCGTTCCCTCCGCTGCAGCTACTACCTCGACTCCTCTGCATAGTCAGGATGGAAAGGAGGCCGGTGATTCTGGTAGCCCCAGCATGGCCTCGGAGATCCTGGTACACGGAAATTGTAAGAATGTCTGTAGGCAAGCCTTGGACCCTTCCGCTTCGGCCAGACCTGCTCACGCAGGGTCTGATATACCACCCTTCTTTACAAACTCTAAATTTAAACGGTCTGGCTATTGAATCCCACATTCTAAGAGAGAGGTCTCTCTAACACGGTGGTGTCTACAATAATCAATGCTAGAAAGCCAGTGAAAAAAAGAAAACTGCGCTAATGGACCTCTAAATAAAGCTGCAACAATGAGTGTTATACAACACCAAACCATGTAATAAAGAAAAAAAGAGTTGCGCTAAAGTGAACGTGGCACCTAAGTGACAAATTATTATATTGAACAAATAAGATACAATATTATATCGAATGTACATGAAATCAATGAGCACAACAGCTCACGAAGTGAATAAACACCAAAAAGAGTGACCTATATAACAGTGATAAAAATCTGAAAAAACCTGTGATAAAAGGTCACTGATGATAAATTTAATTAAATCCATAAACACAAAAAAATGTCCATAGGCAAAAATGTGTTTTTAAGGAACAAAGTTCATGCAAATAGGTATATCAAGTATTGATGATCCTCCACGGTGCAGCTGAATTCCAGACCAAGAAACACCAAGAGCGAGTGTTTGTGTAGGACAGCCTCCACCAATAAAATTACTGCCTCTTACCACAAAAGATGGATCCCTTATCACAGGGGATCAAAGAACGCCTGTGGCTATTCCCCAGCCAGGGGTATGGGGCTTACAGCGTCTACTGCAATGGCGTCTCAACCGGGAGGTCGGTGGCTCACAATAGCAGAAACCAAGGTCCTATTGACGCCAATGGGAAGAGTACGGATGTGTCCTCAAAGCAGCACACGAAAGCCAGTATCTAGACATATATATTATAGAGTTTGGAAGGCGTATGTGGCATGGTGTGAAGCCAAGAAATGGCATCCTCGGAAGTACGTCATAGGCAGAATACTTGACTTCCTACAGTGGGCTGTTGTCAAAAACCTAGCCTTAAGTACTATTAAGGGACAGGTTTCGACCTTATCGATATTTTTTCAAAGGCCACTAGCTACACATTCGCTAGTAAAGACCTTCTTGCAGGGTGTGACTCGTATCAACCCACCAGTGAGGTCTCCCATATGTCCATGGGACTTAAAACTTGGTTCTATCAGTTCTTCAAAGACAACCTTTTGAACCATTACTCCACATTCCTTTAGTGGTCCTCACCAGGAAATTAGTGTTCTTGGTAGCTATATCCTCACCCAGGAGGGTATCAGAATTAGCAGCTTTGTCTTGCAAGGAGCCATATTTGATTATCCATAGGGATAGAGTGGTTTTATGTACACATCCAGCCTTTCTTCCGAAGGTCGTGTCAAGTTTTCATTTGAACCAAGATATGGTTCTTCCTTCCTTTTTTCCCAAACCTAGTTCGGTGGAAGAGAAATTATTACATTCTTTGGATGTAGTAAGAGCATTTAAAGCCTATCTTGAAGCTACTGCTATGATTCGGAAAACTGATGTTTTGTTTATTCTGCCAGAGGGCCCCAGAAGGGGCCAGGCAGCGTCGAAATCTACTATTTCTAAGTGGATTCGGCAGGTTATTATTCAAGCCTATGGTCTGAGAAAGAAGGTGCCTCCATTTAAAATTACAGCACACTCTACTAGAGCGGTTGGTGCTTCTTGGGCAGTGCATCACCAGGCCTCCTTGGCTCAAATCTGTAAGGCCGCAACTTGGTCTTCAGTTCACACATTCACTAAATTTTATAAGGTGGATGTAAGAGGTCATGAGGATATCGCCTTTGGGCGTAGTGTGCTGCAGGCTGCAGTATAGATCCTCATGCCTGATGGCGCCCAGCTTGTTATGGTGTCTCCCTCCCCTCATTTTGGCATTGCTTTGGGACATCCCACATAGTAGTTACTATGCCGCTCTGTGTCCTGTGATGTACGATAAAGAAACTAGGATTTTTATAATAGCTTACCTGTAAAATCCTTTTCTTGGAGTACATCACGGGACACAGAGCTCCCACCCCTCTTTTGGGGACACTTATTGCTTTGCTACAAAACTGAGGTACTCCCGATATGGGAGGGGTTATATAGGGAGGGGACTTCCTGTCTTGGGTGTGCCAGTGTCCATCACCTGAAGGTAAGCTCTATAACCCACATAGTAATTACTATGCCGCTCTGTGTCCCGTGATGTACTCCAAGAAAAGGATTTTACGGGTATGCTGTTATAAAAATCCTAGTTTTAAAACACTAACACACAATAAATTAGATTAATATAATTAAACAGCACTTGTATAGAATACATATATGTTTATCTTTTAAAAAAAATAAAAAAAGAGAGAATAAAGCCTAACACTTAAGTGATGGCAAATAAATCATTACAACAAAATCAGTCTCTGAAAGAATGGCTCTTTATTTCTATTTATTTAAGTAAATTTACTTAGGTCTTCTCATTGATCCCCAACCTAAACTAGCTGTTTGCACATCTAGACTTTGCAATATTTGCCCACTCTTCTTCACAGAACTGCTCAAGTTCAGTTAAATTTAATGGTGACCGTTTGTGGACTGCAGTCTTCAACCAGTCTTAAACCATTCCACAGATTTTCAATGGGGTTTAAGTCTGGGCTCTGACTAGGCCATGCAAGGGCAATCACCTTTTTCTCCTTCAACCACTGTGAGGCCATTTTTGCTGTGTTTTTTTTTTTTTTACAACTTTCTGGCAGAGGGCAGCAGATTGCCCTCAAGAATCTGATGGTACTTTGCCCCATCCATTTTCCTTCTATCCTGACAAATGCTCCAGTCCCTGCTGCAAAGAAACACCCCCATAACAGGTTATTTTCACCTCAATGCTTTACTGTAGGAATGGTGTTATTTAGATGGTGAGCTGTATTGGATTTCCGCCAGACATATCCTTTGGTGTTGAGGCCAAATAATTACATTTTAGTCTCATCTGACCACCTTAAAAACGCACCTTGAAGATTTTGAGGCCACATGGAAAATGGTGTTATGGTAAAATGAGACTAAAATTGAATGATTTGGCCTAAGCACCAAACGATATGTCTGGCAGAAATCCAATACAGCCCACCATCTAAATAACACCATACTACCATAACAACAGAAAAGTTAGTAGAGACATATCCCAACAGGGTTAAATGAGTTGTAAAGGCAAAAGTTTTTTTATCTTAATGCATTGTATGCATTAAGATAAAAAACCTTCTGTGTGTAGCAGCCACCCCAGCATCCCCCTAATTACCTACCTGAGCCCCATCTCTCTTCAGCGATGTCCACGAATGTCTAAGCCATCCAGGATTTGAAAAAACGGGGTGTTTATGCAAGGGGAAAAGTTCATGCCGACCATGCACTTTAGAGGAAATTGTGCAATGAATTCAAGAGGCTTTTCAGTAAAGCCCGCACAAGTCCGCTCATCATGCTAGCCGAGAACTTGCAATACCTCATATGACTGTTTGGCGTGTGTTAAAGAGGAAGTAAACCCTGATGCGTTTTACTTGCTCTTTATTACCCTGCAAAGGTAAAGCATAATGGGCTACTATGCATCGCATAGTAACCCATTATGTGTCACTTACCTGAAAACGAAGCCTGCGATGTCACTGCTGTCCCCTGTTGCAGGAAGTGGCCATTCTTCACCCCTCTTCCTTCCGGGCCGCAAACTCCGGCTCTGTGACTGGCCGAAGTCGCGTGACGTCACGTGCGCGGGAGCCGCCAGTCAAGGCATGACCTTCCTTTAGAAACGGCACGATCACTGTTTCTAAAGTGTGCCTGCGCCGCGCATGCATCGTAGACATCGGCGCTCTTCTCTATTGTAAATATCTCCTAAACCGTGGAGGTTTAGGAGATATTTCCAGCACCTACAGGTAAGCCTTAATTTAGGTAAAAGTACAACCATTTTAAGACGACATTTGCTTCTGAGGCAATAGCGATTGCAACTGCCACATGTGTTGGGGACAAATTCAGCTATCGTTTTGATGTCATCAGTGCAGCAGGTGGACGGCACATAGAGCATGTATAACAGTGTGTGAAACAGTAAACTTACTTAATAGTTTGTAATTTGTTATGTAACTAACACATTTTCATTATTAAATATAACTACTTGAAATTGAGTCATTCTGAAATTTTGAAACACACTGTATATGTATCTGTGCAGCTCTTGGCAGTCTTATGACTGGCTTAGGTTAAAGCCTAGTACACACGTGCCGAATGTCAGGCAGTATTGGCCGGTTCAATAGAAAACCGTCTGAAATTCGGCCGTGTGTACTGCAGCCGGTCTGCTGAATGGGGCATGACCAAAAAAGGTCTGCCAGCCAGCTTCCAGTCAGCGTTCTCAGCCAATGGGGTAGGGGGGGGTGTCCCCCTGTCATGTCACAATAACACAGCAGGGGAGATCACTGTACTAACGTTGGATTGTTAGTACAGCAGCTCCTCCTAAACTGTCAGTTTTTTTCCTTCAGCCTGCTGGGTTGAATGAAAAAAAAAAATTGTAGTGTGTGGCTTAAGGGTGTATGGTTGGAGGGAAAATAATTGAAAGCCTGGTACACATTATGAGTTTTTTTTTTCATTCAACCCAGTGGGGGCCGCTGTACTAACTATGTAAAGTTAGTGCAGCAATCTCCCCTGCTGAGCTATTGTGTTCTGATAAGGGGACAGCCCCTCTGCAAGAACACTCTGATCAGTGCTCTCTGCCATTGGCAGAGTGCGGTGATTGGGAGTTGGTCGGTTGCTGGTTTTCCAACATGCTTGTCCGACAGATGTTTTTGAACTGGTCGATGTCTCCCGACATTCGGCCCCTGTGTACGGGGCTTTAGACTGAGCTCTTATCATATTCTCTGATGTTCCAACATGATATACAAGGTTGAGATGAATTTGGAAAGAAAACAAATGCTGGAACAGTAGAATATACTGGGCTGCATTTTAACAAGCTTGTCAGGCCATTAAGATGATAAAGATATCAGCAACTATAAGGATTTAGCTTTAAAAAAGGCCTGCCTTTGTCCTATGAAGTTAACAGCTACATATGAGGTATTTCCTAACTGAATCCAGGACAAAAAAATCTATGGCAATAGTAAAGATAATAGGCCAAATGTTCTAAAGATCATGTTGCTGTAATCCAATTATATTAAAACCTAATTTGGGATTAAATACTTATTGGTAAAGAGTTGTTCAAAGCACTTATTATTGTATGTATTCAAATATGATGAAAAAAAAACAAAAAAACTTACCATCATCTGTAACTATGTGCTGGCTTCCATAGGAACACAGTTAGAGTTTTTGTCCAGTTGTCAAAACAAAAGAAAGGGTTCCTGCCTGCACCACTAATATTCTAACGATATAAGATTACCTGCCTGCACCTCACCTGCTAAATTCCACTGTAACATCTTCTGGGTGGGAGCACTTTGTTCCTGGGCCATGGTTTTGAGACTTCTGTTTGGGGGTATACCATTAAGACTGGGATTAGGGATATCACTTAATTAATGGAGATAAACAACAACACTGCCCCAAACAATCAACAATTTACTTAAAAGGAAAATGTCTACTTATAAGTAGATGGGTAAATACAAAAAGGACATTTGTGTACTTTTGTAGAGGTTAATTCTCTGCATATTAGTAGCTGTGCGCAACGGTTCTAGTTTATTGACCAGTTAGACTTTAAAACCATCAGCCCTATGTTGCATTTCTGACGTGACCTGGCTTTTTAGAAAAAAAAAAAAACGTACTTTGTCTTCGGTCTTTTATGATTGACTGCATGAAAAACAACTGAAAATACATCAAAATCTCAAAAAAGCACAGTCAAAATGGTTACATTCGTTTCCTTCTGATATCTTTGTGCCGTGCACAGCTCTTTATCTCGTAGGGTTTGCTATTCTGAAATGTCCTGGTTGCTAAGTGAGAGTTCTGGAGGCCATAGCCAGGTCATGTGCCACTTTATAAACACATAATTTTGCTAGGGTCTTCCTAGGCACCAGGTTGAAGAATTTTTCCAGACTACAATCCTCTGTCTCGGGAGAAGAAGAAGGGCATAAAATAACTCTGCTCATTAATTAATTAATTTGCACTAGAGCAACCTATTATGAGATCCCTTTGAAACCCATATGTCGTGAGATAGCAGTAGAAAAAAATCCTGTTTATCCCTCCTGCTGAACAGTACACACAGTGAAAAAAATAATTGAGTATTAGCAATCTAACTTGGCCAACAATTCCTTGAAATTTATTTGGCCAACATTTCCTTGTAATGTATTTGGTACATACAGTGCCTTGCAAAAGTATTCACCCCCTTGGCTTTTTACCTATTTTGTTACATTACAGCCTTTTAATTCAATGTTTTTTTAATCTGAATTATATGTGATGGATCAGAACACAATAGTCTAAGTTGGTGAAGTAAAGTTATGAAAATACATACATAAAACAATTTTTCAATAATAAAAAAATGATAATTGGCATGTGCGTATGTATTCACCCCCTTTGTTATGAAGCCCATAAAAAGCTCTGGTGCAACCAATTACCTTCAGAAGTCACATAATTAGTGAAATGATGTCCACCTGTGTGCAATCTAAGTGTCACATGATCTGTCATTACATATTCACACCTTTTTAAAAGGCCCCAGAGGCTGCAACACCTAAGCAAGAGGCACCACTAACCAAACACTGCCATGAAGACCAAGGAACTCTACAAACAAGTAAGAGACAATGTTGTTGAGAAGTACAAGTCAGAGTTAGATTATAAAAATATATCCAAATCTTTGATGATCCCTAGGAGCAACACCTAATCTATCATAACCTAATGGAAAGAACATGGCACAACAGCAAACCTGGCAAGAGACGGCCGCACACCAAAACTCATGGTTCGGGCAAGGAGGGCATTAATCAGAGAGGCAGCACAGAGACCTAAGGTAACCCTGGAGGAGCTGCAGAGTTCCACAGCAGAGACTGGAGTATCTGTACATAGAAAAAAATAAGCCGTACGCTACATAGAGTTGGGCTTTATGGCAGAGTGGCCAGAAGAAAGCCATTACTTTCAGCAAAAAACAAAATGGCACGTTTTGTGTTTGCGAAAAGGCATGTGGGAGACTCCCAAAATGTATGGAGGAAGGTGCTCTGGTCTAATGAGACTAAAATTAAACTTTTTGGCCATCAAAGAAAACGCTATGTCTGGCGCAAACCCAACACATCACATCACCCAAAGAACACCATCCCATTTTCAGCAGTCGGGACTGGGAAACTGGTCAGACTTGACTTGACGAAAAGATGGATGGTGCTAAATACAGGGATATTTTTGAGCAAAACCTGTACCACTCTGTGTGTGATTTGAGGCTAGGATGGATGTTCACCTTCCAGCAGGACAATGACCCCAAACACACTGCTAAAGCAACACTTGAGTGGTTTAAGGAGAAACATGTAAATGTGTTGGAATGGCCTAGTCAAAGCCCAGACCTCAATCCAATAGAAAATCTGTGGTCAGACTTAAAGTTGTTGTATAGTGATTTTTTTTACTTTTACCTACAGGCGAGCCTATAATAAGGCTTACCTGTAGGTAAAAAAATATCTCCTAAACCTTTACGGTTTAGGAGATATTCCCCTTGCAATGAGCCGCTGACTGCGCACAGGGGATTGTAGGCTAAAGGCCCGGCAGACGCCGGACCTTGCCGGAAAGAAGTCTCCCGCGCGCATACCCGGAAGACACGCCGAGGCAACATGTCATCTCCCTCGGCGTGGACCAGGTAAGTTACCGACGCCTCGTTCTAAGGTAAGTATTTCATAATGAGCTAATATGTGGTGCATACTAGCTCATTATGCCTTTTGCCTTACAGGGTTAAAAAAAAAAAAAAAGTTCAGCGGGTATACAACCGCTTTAAAGATTGCTGTTTACAAGCGCAAACCATCCAACTTGAAAGAGCTGGAGCAGTTTTGCAAGAAGGAATGGGCAAAAATCCCAGTGATAAGATGTGAGATTTATCCAAAGCGACTTGGAGCTGGGATAGCCGCAAAAGGTGGCTCTACAAAGTATTGACTTTAGGGGGGTGAATAGTTATGCACATTGACTTTTTATGTTTTTTGTTCTATTTGTTGTTTGCTTCACAATAAAAATAAAAAAAATCTTCAAAGTTGTGTGCATGTTCGGTAAATAAAATTATGCAAATCCTCAAACAATCCATGTTAATTCCAGGTTGTGAGGCAACAAAACACGAAAAGTGCCAAAGGGGGTGAATACATTTGCAAGGCACTGTATATACTTCTAGTTCATACTTTAACACAATACAGGTAATGTCCTCTTTAAAACACCAAAAGGCAGGACATGCCTATCACAAATTGCACCTTTGCCCTGATCCAAACTGTAATAGTTCGAAGGTGTATCCAGGAGCAGAAAAAATGCTTATGTCCCATCACCCAAAGAGAATGTTAGTATCCACCTCTTCTACTCTACTCCCCACTCCGGAAACTGGAAAAACAATACCAAGGAAAACTTTTTATAGTATAGGGTTTGGATAGTTTTCACACTAATGTCCTAAAACATTATAAAAGCAGTGTTAAGCTGGGTACACACACACACAGCTTTTTTTCATACAACCAGGAGGCTGAACGAAAAAAAAAAAAAACTTGGCTACAAGTGCTGATAACCTGCTGATTTTCCAGAATGACTGTTCGACAGAAGTCGGCCGGCTCCTACAAAACCGGCTGATTTTTTGCCCGTGTGTAGCAGGCTTTAAACAGCAGGATGACTGAGGCAGAAATACAGTGAGCCCTTGGTCTACGCCTACTAAATGTAAAGCTGAAGCATACTGCTGACATGCTAATAGGAATTATTACAGAAAGTAAAAAATATATATTATTTGATTTGAGCTACTCAAGAAGAATTATTTGAAAAACATTTACCGAAATAATGACAAAGTCACCGGGGGGTTTGAAGGGTCACATAAAATCACAACCCCTGTCAATTACTGCTCTTATGCAGAAATATTTTGTAGAAAAAAACCTGAAAAACTGGCTCAAGAAAGCATCGTTACAAACAAAGTCTCAGCTAATCTCAGATCTTTGAGATAATTGCTGTTGATTCACAGTAGCCCACATAATAAAATGCAGTGTTTTACCACTCAGGCTAGTGTCTGTTTGCAGTCTGACCTTTTTTTTTTTCTTTTAACTTTACTGAAACGTCAAGCTGGGTTCACCGAACTGGCTGACTTTCGGCTGGTGTGTACAGTTCCCTGTCTGACAGAAGCAGGTCTCACGACCAACATCTATCAAATCAGCATGCTGGAAAACCAGCATCCAATCAGCACTTATAGCCAATGGCTGTGAGTGCTGATCAGTGTGTTCTGGGAGGGGGAGTAAGTCCTCATGTCAGAACACACTAGCTCAGCAAGGGAGATCACCGCACTAACATCGCCCACTGGGTTGAATGAAAAAAACGTCATCATTCATCTCTCCATACAGTAGTGTGGTAATGTTGTGCCGTCCAGTGTGTTGTGGAAAAATACGCATCACACCAGCATTTTGGTATGAACAGGGCACACAGAAAACATTTGTTTTATATATGCCCTTGCGGTGACTAGTGTTTCTCCAGTGCAGAAAACAACCTGTTAATGCACACAGTGTAAATTAAAACTTAGGCTGGCCATAGACGGTTTGAATCTCGGACAGTTACTGCTGATTTGACACATTTATGGATAGGCTGAATGTACCAAGTTGATTGATCAATCAACCTGGGTACAACCAGCCTGAGGAATTGTACATACAATTATCGCTAGTGGCTGGTCTTCTCCCGGCTTCCCCTGCTCCCCTCCCTACCAAGAGAAGACAATGGCTTGGCAGGAGGGATTCCCCTGTCACCACTGTCCATGGTTGCAGTAAAAAAAAATTGCTCCGTGTATGGCCTGCATTAAACTTAAACTCCAGGCTAACAACACTACAAATCTTTTGGCAGATAAATCAGTTTGTGAATCTATATTCCAACTGTAAGTTTGCCAGGTGTTCAGCTTGAAAACATACTCTTATCTAATCTTTGATTTTAATTATTGGTTGTAAAACCTCTTGCAAAAAAAAAAAAACTGAAATAAAATAAAATGTAATAAATGCTCAAGAAGGACATAAAAGTGAAATACATATTCAACTCACTAACCCTCAGCAGTCAGGTCTTCCATCTCTGTGTCTGTAGAGTTGTCAGGAAGTTTAGCTGTGCTCTGAATGTCAGACTCCATATCAGCCATGTTTATTATCTGCTCATCCAATGGCAACTGGCCTTTGGCAGCTTCCTCCACCATGAGGGAAGACCGATTTACCTACAAAACAAGTGCAACAAAAAGGACATTTTGCTCTAACCACATTATAAGACCCTTAGGGTATAGAATTCACAATATATGTGTAAAGGAATGCCAATTTAATTACAATCATTTATTTAATATTTCTAATAGTTCAACTTGTAAAAAATACATGGAAAGCAGTACATCACAGGAATTGGCTGTTTTTTAGGTCGGAAATAGGCAAAAATAGAAACGGTTTCCTTCATACAGTATTCATTTTGTATCCTATATTGTTATTAACCCTTTTGCTGCCAGGCCATACATTTCACTTCAAACCTCAATTGGGCAGACTTGACATTTTTCACTTTTTTTAAATCATTTACAGCTTTCTGAGTTTGGAAAAGAACCATAATTATTTTGAAAGTAGAGCTGGTAGAACAAAAGTATGGTGCTACTGATTTTGTAGGCGCCATGATAGTTGTTTTAAAGAAACATTTTCACAATATAAAAAAAAAAAAAAAAAAGTTCCTATTGAATTCCTACTAAATCTAAAAGATAAAACTGAATTGTGTTAATAAATAACAAATATTTGTAAATTTTAAATTGTGTCTTTTTATGTAAAGAGGATAATTGAAGTTATGCAAAACTCTAAATAAGCAACTTACATCAAAAAATGTAGAGCTTGGCTTAACACTTACTGTATGAATTGTAGTAATGCCTGATTGCAGTGCCATATGTGCTCTGCATTAATGTGAGTTGCAATAAAATGATGCAGCCATACATTTTATTGCAATGCAGTGCATTACATGGCAATGAGTCATAACATGGCAGACAGTGGCAAACAGAGTTGAATACATTTAGTTTTAAAAAATAAACAAAATCAAGCACAATGCACTGCAGCACTTGCTGCCATAGGTGTGCGCAGCCTTTGGCATTAGGGTGTGCACCCCAAAGCTCGAACACACTCTACCGATCACTCACGATGTTCATTCAGAAAGGGAAGGGGCCGGTAAATGGCATATTTACTGGCCCCTTCCCCCACTCATCCTAAAACATCCACATCAACAACCGGTGGGAGAGGAGGGAAGCCGGTAGTGCTGTGGGGTGAAGGAGGGGGGGAGCCAGGTCAGTAGGGGGAATATGTTCTGCACAGGATGATTAGGGTGTGCCTGGGCACACCTGGCACACCCTGTGCGCACACCTATGCTTGCTGCACAATGCACGCCAGCATACGCAGGTTATGTGCACCTTAATGCATGTCCACTGATGTGAATGCGTGTATGGGCTCCCTTAGTGTGGATGCACTGCAGTGCAACCACACAAGTAATATGCATTAACACTATGTAGTACATGTGTATGTTATGTGTGTAATCTGTGTGTATGCGGGTGTTTTAGGCCTCATTCACATGACCATAAATGGCCAAACAGCATCAAGAGGGAGTGTATTTCTGCACCCAGGATTCACGTGTTTTTGTACAGATGTAGCCAGAAACCTGTACAAATCAATAACAGGATCACAGATGCTATTGCTTTATGCATGTGATCGCACATCCATGTAAGAGTGGCCCAGTTTGCGTACAGGATGTGTGTTTACAGGTATATAGCCATGTATGCAAACAGCTGTGACACCTAGGCAAAAAATATTTTTTTACATTTATATTTGTTTTTCTTTAGCAGGCCTGTTTTGGGGGAAAGGGGGCTTTAGTGAAATATTAGGGGTCTAAATGGACCGCCGATGTTTCATTTGACACAGAGAAAGACATTGAGTCTTCAATCTCCTTCACCTCTGCATCTGCAATGAATGAACGAACAGTTCTGTACAGAGGATTCCCACTCATTCACAGACTAAAGACATAAGTACTGTTTAGCATACTTCAGTTATGAATGAACACAGAAGTGATCACTACCTAGAGGGATTTAGAACAGTATACCGAGGGATTTTAGTGGCTGAGGGAAAGCATAGGGAGATCGAGGACACAGGGAGGTGTGGGGTACAAGGGGACACAGCCTGCAGAAAGACATCAGGAAAATGGTTAAGTGCAGGCGGTGTCACATTTTTAATGAATGGCTGTGATAAGGGTTTATCAGTTGCTCATCACAGCCATTTTGTAATCAGTAAAGTCTGGGGGACAGTTCTGTTATGAGTTCATGGTCATAAAAGCGACCATGAGCTTTGAATCATAAGGGGGAATGCAGCCAATGTAAGGCATACTGACCTATAAACGGTTGTGCTCCGCCATGTACCTTACATCAGTGGCAGGAAAAGGGTTAATGAAATATGAATTTATGTAGCTCTGGGTGCTGTAAGGCTAAAGTGAAGCCATACTTACAGGAAATGGCTCAAGACCTTCCTGAATGACAAATCCTTCAATAACATGAGTTAGGATCTGCGGTTTCACAATGGCTTGTGGAAGCTTGCTATCCAAATCAGGAATGCTGTTAGGCTTCTGTGTACTATTGCTCCTTGTAGTGGCAGCTGGTAAAAAAAGAGGAGGTGCTGGTATGGAGGCATAGGAGGAGTCTGAAGGTGACTTAATAACCGAGGCACTCACTGAAGATACCACGCTTGGGAGACCTACAAATTATAAAACAAATATCAACCTTACATGATAACAGTTGTATATTTGGAAAAAGATTTTTATTACCAGTCAGCAGAAGTTACAGTCATCTTCAGTACAAAAATTATCCATAAAAATCCAGAAACATACAAAGACAATAGGACTGGCCTGTCCAGAACAAATTTCCATATTACACATACCACTAGCAATGTTTTAAAGGCAATATTCCTCAAAGACCGCTAAGCAACTCTCCCCCCCCCCGCCTTTTTTTTTTTTAAACATGGTTAACATTAAACCTCATTATAAAATGTTCAAAACATAAACATTAACTTAATTATCATACAAAGAACAAAAATCCATCTACCCAGGTCCCAGTGATGTGTGTGAAACTCCTCCTCCATTGCACAACTCCAGGGATTAGTATCCCTCCTCATGCCATCCCCTATCCTTTCAAATATCAACTTTCCCTTCTAATGTGTCAGTAGAATCAACCCAACGGAACCAAATCTTTCTAAGTTTTTTGGGAGCTCCCCGTGCCTAATATGTAATTCGGTAGAGCGGGATATCCGTATTAACCAGTTTCAACCACATTCCCAAAGTAGCGTTTTCAACATGAATCCACCTCCCCGCAATAAGCTTACACACATAAAAGAAAAGGAGTCTAAGAAACAATTTCATAGCTGCATCCATGTCCTCATCGTCAATAATGCCCAGTAAACATAATAAAGGGTTACATACATAGGGAGGCCAAACTTAACAGCAATAAACTCCATCACCTGGGACCACAAGGGCCTTACTTTGGAGCTTTCCGTCACCATGTGAAGAAAAGTATCCTCACTTAGCATTTATGACACGCCGGAGAGTCTCGATTAGGGGGTAAAATATATCTGGTGTAAATATCTTAACTGAATCATCAGATCCGTGGATGCTATGACTGTGGTTAGGTACGTATTATGCACCTCACTCCACATCTCATCCGATAACTCCAGTGCAATACCTATCCAACGGGCCTTAGCTCTCTCAACCAAGTGTGAATCCCCAGGACCCAAAGCTGCATAATATCTGGAGACCAACTTAGCGGGATCTGGGTCTAGAAAAAGTGCCTCCAATTTGGTGTTATGAACAGTCCCACTCCCAAACTGGGCCACTGCAGCATGACAAAGCTGTGCATATTTAAAGTGCCATGTCTTAGATACCCCATACATCCCTTCATGAAGAACTGCTCAAAAGTGCATAAAATCCCATCATAAATAATTGTGTGCATACTTGATCCCGTAGCACGCACAAATGGAACCACCTTCCATTTTAAAGAATTCCCCTATGGCTGGGTAAATCCAACTCGCTCCCAGGGACCTCTCCCCTATATAGCATGTTAAGCAGGGCTTCATACAGCGTGGCCACCAACGCCTCCGCCGCAAATTGTTGCATTTTGAATTTGGGGAAAAAAAAATCTCCAGTGAAGATTGAATCAGTTGAGAGGCAAAAAAAAAGGTCCTCAAATCCGGCAATCGCCAATCCACCCATAACCCGGGGGAACTTCAAAGTAGCAAAGTATAACCTGGGAGTATGAGATCCCCACAGAAAATAAAGTATCATGGAGTCTATATTCTAAAAAATCTTTTTGGGCACATACATAGGGCAGTTAGACAATGTATATAAGAATTTAGGGAGGAATATAATTTCGAATAAATGTATGCACCCCATGAGGGTAAATGGTAACGCCTGCCATCTCCGCAACATCTCCCGAAATGCCATTATCACCAGTGACAAATTGTTTTCCAAAAATCTAGATACAGGCAGTTGAATCTGGACCACCAAGTACTAAAAAGACTTAAGCCCCATACACACTATCAGTTTTCCTCCAGATTTTTGTCTTCAGGTTTACCAAAACCATATAGTGCAAGGGCCTGCCTGATTGCATACGAATTGAAACTCTTAAGGTTTGACCTCATATTAGATGGTTTTGGTAAACCTGAAGACAAAAACCTACAGGAAAACAGATAGTGTGTATGGGGCTTTAGACAGCGGAATGGGGCAAGTATTAGGAACACCCGGGCTATCATCTATAGAAAACAAAGATGATTTAGATCAATTTATGTGAAACCCGGAATAGTCCCCAAATTCCTGAATCAGGGCAAAAGCAGCAGACAGGGAAGGACCCGAATCCTGCAGGTACTTTTAAAAGCATGTCATCAGCGTTTCTACAGTGGACCCAAACGTAGACTATAAAAGATAGTATCCGCTTGTAACTTCTCAGCTAACGGCTCAATGGCAGGGCAAATAGAAGGGGGGATAGGGGGCAACCCTGTCTTGTTCCCTGAAATATAGGAAAGGGATCAGAAATTACACCAATAATACGTATATGCACCACTGTGTCAGTATATAAAAGCCACACCCACAAAACAAGTTTAGGACCAAAACCATAGCATTCAAGCAAAATAAATAAATAAGGCCAGTCTACTGAGTTGAAGGCCTTCTCAGTATCCAAGGAGGCAACAACTCTTGGAGTTATATGTAGAGATTGTAATTTTTCAATAAATTGTCTTATATTAATCTGGGTACATCTCCCCGGCATAAAGCCAGTTTGACCAGCATTAAATAAGTTTCAAAATGACCTCCTGTAGCCTACCTGCTAGGACCTTAGCAAGAAACTTAGTGTCAACATTTATAAGCAAGATCGGACGGTACGAGTCCCATGCTTTAGTATCTTTCCCACTCTTTCATATCAGGACCACAAGAGCCCCCCGTATAGAAAGTGACAGACTACTCTCCTCTTTTACTGAGTTAAACACCTGAAGTAATCTAGGGGCCAGCAAGTCCCTAAACGTTCCGTACCACTCCAAAGGCAGGTCATCCAATCCTTGAGATTTTTGAGGACAAAAGAAAGCAATGGCGACCTCAGTTTCCACAAAACATATTAGCCCTGTCCACCAAACCCCAGTCTTCATCAGACAACCCCGGGAGGTTAATCTTAGACAGGTAAGTGGAGAGAGCAGCCTGACTCGCAGAAGCACGAAACACATACAGATCTCTATAAGAATGAACAAAAGCCTCTAGAATATCTAGCGAGTACCCTACTGTCAGGGCTGGGCTCAGCCCTTCCTTCTCAGAGCAGGTCGCTCAGCTGTCCATTAATTGCCAGCTCCAATTTTTTCCACAGTGACTCACCTGATGATGATATCCTGTTTCGTCAGTCCTGCTGGTTACTTAACCACTTAAGCTCCGGACCATTTGGTAGCTAGAGGACCAGAGGTGAATTCAGAATTTTGCACTGCGCTGCTTTAACTGTAAATTGTGCGGACATGCAATGTTGTACCCAAACGAAATTTGCGTCCTTTTCTTCCCACAAATAGAGCTTTCTTTTAATTCAATCTTATTTTATTATATTATATGCAAGAGAAAGACAGAAAAAGACACACTTCGTCTTAAACATTACAAACAGTGATAGGATACACCATCGACAGGTATCATGTATGGCAAAACAAAGCAGGGCTAAGTTACACATATAAGGATTGAGCACCTGTGTAGGAGGACCTCCGTGGGATTTTTGTAATATCAGTCCCTGTACAAGAATAAATGAGGTAAGGAAACCTTTATCTGTATTTCTGCAAAGGGGATCCTAGGTCCTCCGTATGCAACTTATCAGATGAGATTATACACAAATCTGTTTGGAGAATATGACGTAGGGTCACTCATTGGGTTATTGGCATTAAGTAGATCGAAGCCCTGGTACGTTTTCTCACTGTATTCCTAGAGGTGTAATTAGATATAGAGAAAAGAAAAAAAGAATCAGGGTCAGGGGCAGATAGAAGGGGACAATTAGGTAGGGGACAGGAATCAGAATCCCAATCACTCCATCACGGTCCCACGGCGGACCCGTCCAGGTCACGTCCCGCCCAGGACACAAACTCAGAGGAGTATCGGAACACGGACCACGAAGTCCATGTGAGAGAGAACTGTTCACTTTTACCACTTTCCTCCGCCAGCAAGCGTTCCAGGTCTCTAATGTGGTCCACCTCAACAGCCCAATCTCCCAGGGAAGGCATGGTTGTCGATCTCCAATGACGGGGAATCACTATTCTGGCCGCCGCCAAGAAGTGTCGCAATACATCATTTCTGATGGATTTAAATGACCCCGGGATTATAGACAGGAGGGCCACCTCAGGTGAAGGCTGGATAGAGGTCGCCATCAGTTTGCAGTAAAGTGTGAAAATTTGCTGCCAAAACCTCCGCACAGGAGGGCACTCCCACCAGATGTGGAGCATGGTTCCCCGGGAGTCGAGACACCGCCAGCAGGCATCCGACACTTCCGGATTGAAGTGATGAATAGATGATGGACATCTGTACCATCTCGTTATTAGTTTAAACCCCTTCTCCTGGGTCTTAGTGGCTAGGGATAATTTGTGAGTGAGGATGAAACATTTTTGCCAGTCAATAGGGGAGATAGGGTGATGCAGATCTGTCTCCCAGGCCACCGTGTACGGTGGAAGGTCAGGGGAGTGGATATCGAGCAGAATGGAGTACAGTTGAGATACAACATGTGTTGGAGGCTCCACCTGCATGAGCAGTTCCTCGAATCTCGTCAGTTCAGCAAGAATGTCTGTAATAGACGGGAAAGTCCGGATGTAGGAGATAGTCTGTTGCCTCTGAAGCCACTGCATGGGGTGACGGGGGGTCGGACCGGCAGGGGTATCTGACCGTAAAGTGGGGTCTGCACGAAGGACCTGGGCAAGTCGTCTATGATCCTCCTTTCGCCATGGTCCGAATCTTGTTACAGACATAGCTGGTGGAAAGGCAGGTGTCCCAAAGAAGGGAGTCATAGGCCCCATGTGGTTTGACAAGCCCCTTCTGGACAACATGCGGTCCCAGATCCGAATCGTTTGACGGGTAAGGTCATTGAGAGGGCCTGAACCCCCCCGGACTGTGGGCAAGGTCCACGGGAGAGTGGAGAGTTCAATTGGGTTCATGTGGCCTTCTAATTGGACCCAAAGTTTGGTGGAAGAGTGGTGAAACCAGTCTAATATGCGGGTAAGCACCGCTGCTTTATGGTATAGGGAGGCAATTGGGGCTCCGGCCCCCCCCCCGAGCCTTTGGGAGAGACAGTGTTTCATACCGTATCCTTGGACGGGCCGCATTCCAAATAAATTTGGAAAACAGCTGGCGTATTTTCTTGAAGTACGAGTTGGGTATGTGAATAGGGATGGTCTGAAACAAATATAAGAACCTAGGGAGAACGTCCATTTTCAGGGCATTCACTCTACCCAGCCAAGAGAGCTGTTTGGACGCATAGTTGGTTAAATCTGCTTGGGTCCTAAGGAGTAGGGGGGCAAAATTCAGGGAAAAAAGTTGGGAAGCATCCGCCGGTATTTGAATTCCGAGATACCTTATGGAGGGGGAACCAGTTTTGAAGGAGAAAGTAGACGCTAGTCGTCGTAGGGCCGATGTGGGCAGAGATATGTTAAGGATTTCCGATTTATTGTAGTTAACCTTGAAGTTGCTAACTTCTCCAAATTTCTGAAACTCCTGCAATACCGAGGGCAAAGATGTGTGTGGATGTGTCACGAACAAGAGCAGATCATCTGCAAAAAGAGTGAGTTTCGTATGTGTGGGCCCGACTGTTATGCCGTGGATAGAGGGATTGTTACGTAGAGCAGTAGCCAAATGTTCCATAGTGAGAACATACAGGAGGGGGGATAGTGGGCATCCCTGTCGTGTCCCGTTGGATACAGAAAAGGCTGGAGAAAGCGAGCCATTCAGTCTAATCCTAGCATACGGAGAGGAGTAAAGGGACATTATTCTCGCCATCATATTAGTTCCCACACCTATTTGTTGCAGGGATAATCGAAGGAACTGCCAGTCGACTCGGTCGAATGCCTTCTCGGCATCGACTGTTAAGAGGCATAGTGGGATATCGTGGGACCGGGCATAGTTGGTTAGAAGAAGGGTCTTCAGGGTGTTATCTCTAGCCTCACGGCCACTCACAAAGCCGACCTGGTCTAAGTGTATTATCCCAGGCAACAACGGTTGTATTCTATTGGCTAGAATTTTAGCAAAGACTTTCAGATCGACCCCAATCAAAGAGATCGGCCTGTAGCTTGCACATAGAGTAGGGTCTTTGCCTGGCTTTGGGATGAGGGATATGTGGGCCTCAAGTGTTTGTGAGGGGAACAAGGAGCCCTCCGACAAAGAGTTGAACATCTTAGTTAGAAAAGGTGTGAGGAGGGCGGCAAAAAGTTTGTAAAACTTAGGAGTGAAGCCGTCTGGGCCCGGGCTCTTTCCACTCGGCGTACCCGCTATGGCTTTGGCAACCTCCTCTTCTGTGATTGAGACTTCCAGATCAGCGATGATGTCATCATCTAATGTGGGGAGCGCGGTTTCTGAGATATATGACACCTGGTCTTCCACCCTGAAAGAAGGGGAACCAGTCCCGTGAGTCTTAGATATATTGTACAGGGACTGGTAGAAGTCTCTGAATTCCTCTGCCATCTTAGTGGGTGAGGAGACCAATTCTCCCTGTGCCCCCCGAATATGAGGCACAAAGGTGGAAGTCGCTTTTGGGTGCAGGGCGCGAGCCAATGGCCTACCACATTTATCTCGAAACTTATATTGATGGAAAGCGAGCTTATCTGCATATGTGCGTGCAGAGGCTTCATAAAGCTCTCTGAGTTGTGATCGCGCCTTAGAAACGTCCGCCAGTGTTGTCACTGTCGGGGATCGCTTGTGTTCAGTTTCTAAGTTCCTAAGCTTTTGGTTTGCTGCCTCAATGGCGGCTGAGCGCTCCTTTTTAAGACGCGTACCCATTTGGATAAAGGCACCTCGTAGAACCGCCTTCAGTGCCTCCCACTGAAAGGGCAACGATGTCGTATCTGAAGCGTGGTCCGCAAAAAAATTAGATATTGTATCCGAAACCCTTTTCACACATTCTGGATTCGTAAGCAACGAATCGTTCAAGCGCCATGACCACTCCCTATTCGGAGTGGAGGGGAGCGAGAACGTCATATGTATAGGAGAGTGGTCAGACCAGACCATTGGGTCTATGGTGCAGTCCGGGGACCAGTCTAGACAGCTATGGTCACTCATTAGGTAGTCTATGCGACTATAGGTGTGATGGACATGGGAGAAGTGGGTATAGTTGCGGGCCGTGGGGTGCAACACCCTCCAAACATCCACTAGACGCAGATCGTAAAATGCCCGTTTTAGAGCCCTCAGTTTGGGGAAGGAGATACACGATCGCGAGGTGGAGGAATCTAAAAGTGGTTCAAGAGGGGTGTTAAAATCTCCCCCCAGTACGACCTTACCCTCCATGAATCCCGACAGAACCCTCAAGTATTGTAACGCGGCCGATACTTGGTTAATATTAGGGAGGTAAATGTTGGCTACCGTAAATTTGGTACCCCATAACATGAATTTCACAAACACATACCTCCCCTGTGGGTCCGAGAGATGATCAAGTACCTCTATAGGGAGCGTCTTATGAAAAGCCACAGACACTCCCCTGGCTTTCTGGGTTGGGCTAGTGCTGTGGAACCACCTGTTGAAATATCTGCTGGAGCAGGAAGGGGTGGAGGCAGAGTGAAAATGTGTCTCCTGGAGAAGAAGCACATTGACCTGGCGTTTGTGCATTTGATACAGGATTTGTCCTCTTTTGGTGGCAATATTAAGCCCATTGACATTGTAGGAACAGAATTGTAGCCTAGGGCGAGAGATCACCGTGTGAGCCATGACGGAGCGACAGGGGGGGAGGGTGAGGGGAGGTGAGAGAGAAATAAGGAAAGAAACAGAAAAGGGGGAAAACACAGCAGGGGAGGAAGAGAGGAGGTAGAGCGATGTGGGGAAGAGATTGAACAGAGAGAGCACCTGGGGAAGGTGGCTCAAAAATACTAAAGTGTGCGCAAAAACGTAACACTTCGTGAAATATCACGTAGTAGGCACGAACTGTGCCAATCCTATTTAGGGGGAGAGAACGGGATTAGAACAGCTGAGTTGTGTTCCCGACAACCTAGCAGGCATAAATAACATAACTGTAAAGTAACACACCCAATGACCGTGGTATTTAAAGCTTACCTGTCTAGTCACTAAAGAGCAATGTCAGATTAAATACCATTGGTACGCTTGAGTACAATAAACAATCAAAAATGACATAAAAAAGAAAAAAGAACATCAGTGAAGAACAAGGTGTATACAAACTGGTGGCAAGATAAAGGCACAGGTATTCCCGCGTAATCATGCGGGGGTAGGAAACATCAATTGCTACATTTATAGCAGCATTAACTATGATTGTCATCACGGCTCAGCTCAGATATCTGTGTAAACGCACAGAAGGTGTCAGTGCCAAGGTCAGCCAGTTTCAAGCCCCCAGGACATAAATGCCCAGAGCCCAAGGGAAGACCCGGAGGTCCCCGGACGAGCCAAAGGGCTATGTCCGGGAAACCCCAAGCCAACCCGCAGAGCCAGAGCCGTGAGAGAACATATCAACATCACTGGCCGCTTTTCCAGAACCCCATCAAGTACAACCGCACCAGCCGAGGGCAGCGAAGTGCTTTTCGAGCCATGTGAGACAACTAAACCGTCAGCAGCATTTAAATAGCAACGTTAGCAAGAGTCAGTGGGCTGAGAGTGCAAGTACACTGTGAAGACATAACAAAACAGGGAAAACAGAAGGTGGACCTGGCCGGAGTCTCATAAAAGAGCTGTATCCACCTGGTAAGTAAAAGGACATAGCAGAAAGAACCATTTCAGGTCTCAGACGACAGAGTCCGGATCAGTCCTCTGGTGACGTGGCTCGCCGCTCTCTAGGACCAGAAGGTACCGATCTAGACTGAGGGCGTCCTCGACGTTGCAGAGGAGGGCCCGGTAGCCGCTGACGGTCATCTGGGGGGTCCAACCAGTTCGGGACGACAACAGGGTCCCGGCTCAGGAACAGGAAGAAGGCAGGAAGCTGGTCCGGGTCTGAGAGGACAAATTTGTGGTTATCTTCCCGGGTCACTTTGATGCTGAATGGGTGACCCCAAGTGTACGTGGCGCCTACTTGGCGAAGCAAGTCCAGCAGAGGGCGGACCATTCGCCGCATGTACAGCGTGTTGCGGGAAAGGTCCGGATAGAGGTGTATAGATGATCCGTGAAAGTCTAGTGGCCCCAGGCGCCAGGCCTTGCGCAAAATCTCCTCCTTTAGGGTATAGTAGTGCACCCGGCAGAGGACGTCACGAGGGCAGTCCCTGCGATCCCCTCCTATGCCTCCCACTCTATGTACTCTGTCCAATTCAATGGGAGATGTAACTTCCCTGCCCAGGACCTGGTTAAGGATAGCAATGACAGTGGGTTTGAGATCAGTACCTGAGGTCGCCTCCGGGACCCCCTGCAGCCGGATGTTGTTCCTGCGACTCCGGTTCTCACTATCTTCTATCCGGAGCTGGTGTTGCCTTAGACGGGAGAGATGAGCCGTAGATGCATTTTCAAGCGCCGTTATGCGGGCTGAGTGGTCTTCTTGGGTGGTGACCATAGCAGAAACCGTGACCTCAGACGCGGAGACCCGTTGTTTGAGGGCATTTAGTTCAACATGGAGAGAAGTTTCCATTTTGGAAGCCCAGGAATCAAAGTCAGCTCGGAAGGCAGACAGTATGGCAGTGGATGTGGCGCCTGTGGAAAGCGTCTCTGCTGAGACAGTGCCCTCGCCAAGGGCAGTGGGATCCATCAGAGGAGTCGGGTGTGTACCCGGGCCGGTCCCACTGGCAGAGGAAGCTGCTGCAGTCGGGGGAGGAGGTTGTGATCTGCCTGAGGCTCGGGTTGACGAAGGTTTATCCTTCCCTGTACGGGAGTCCTGCGATGTTGTGCGTAGCAGGTACCGTTGAATAGTACCTTGTTGCAGTTCAGCGGAGTCAGCAGAGGTAGAGCTGGAAGCCGCCATCAGCCGGTTGGGCGTGATTGGGTGGGAACGTAGCCTGCGGTCGTCGGGAGAGCACAGAGCTCAGCGGTGCATGTCTTCAGCCCTCCATCCTCAGCCACGCATCATCAAAGGTGGAACGGATGAGCAGAGGATGCGACCCGTGTTGCAAATGGGGATCAGTGCTTACTGTGATGTTACTGTCCTTTTGGAGTGCCTGTGCATGTGCTGCAGCACAGCGACACGGCAGTTTAGGCAGTACCGGTGGCCGAGGAGGGAGTGGATGGAGGTCAGTGGTAAGAGTTGAGAGTTAGCACTGAGTCCGGGTGGAGCAAGATGGCCGCTACACTTCTTGGCAGTGTGTGACTGGAGGAGTGCGGGGAGGGCGAGATGGATGAGGTATAGGCTCAGCTGCCCCGTAGGCCAGAATAGCCAGGATTTGATGTATAGGGTGAAGCAGGTTGAAGTGGGCAGGGGGGGGACCCAGCAGCACTATGGTCGGGTGTAGCAAGATGGCCGCCCCTTAAGCCTATGGGATCAGGGCTCCCACCAGGTACTCCCGTCTGCCAGCCAGGGGGGGATTAGCCTAGGTCTAATGTCCTGTATTTCACCCCTGCCCGCTTACCCTGTGTGGGATGGTCCTTCCTGCTGGATGCTGCGTTGGGTGTAGTGGGAGCAGCAAGATGGCCGCCGACTTCCAGAGGTAGGCCGGAGCCGCGGACTTTCCTAAGGCTGGCCGCCGCGGGTGTGTGAGGCCGAACGTTCCGGGATCTCTCAGGCAGCTAGCTCCATCCAGTGCAGGCACAGGTGTGGCCGAGCCTCTCGCCGTAAACCCCGCCGACCGCGGCACTCCAGGCCGGAGGATGCAGATGTTATTGTAGGCCGCAAGATGGCTGTCAGGCTCCGGAGCCGACCACGGGCCAGGAAGAAGACCGAGGGGGCTCCTTACTGTACAGACACCCCCATCCAAGCCTGGATGGAGATGCAGGGTGCCCTGTGGGTATCCGTAGACCCCCTGGGAGGTGTTGGAGGCTTTGTGGGCCCCAAGATGGCGTTGGGCCCGAGCTGCATGGAACTGGCCTGGCAAGTTCTGGACGGCCGGCCCAAAGTCAAAAATGTACACCGGATTGCAGGTAGGAGACCCTCAGGAGCAATGGGGGTAGATTTGGAGTATCATCCAAGTAATATGTAGCGAGGATGGCTATGGATGGAAGGTATGGTTGCAGAGCTCAATGTCTGCACGTCTTCCTCAGTCGGCTCCCGGACACGCCCCCCCAATAGAGCTTTCTTTTAATGGTATTTGATTGCCTCTGCGATTTTTATTTTTTGCGATATAAACGGAAAAAGACCGAAAATTTTGAAAAAAAATGATATTTTCTACTTTTTGTTAGAAGAAAAATCGAATAAACTCAATTTTAGTCATACATTTAGGCCAAAATGTATTCAGCCACATGTCTTTAGTAAAAAAAATGTCAATAAGCGTATATTTATCGGTTTGCGCAAAAGTTATAGCGTTTACAAACTAGGGTACATTTTCTGGAATTTACACAGCTTTTAATTTATGACTGCCTATCTCATTTCTTGAGGTGCTAAAATGACAGGGCAGTACAAAACCCCCCCAAATGACCCCATTTTAGAAAGCAGACACCCCAAGGAAATTGCTGAGAGGCATGTTGAGCCCATTGAATATTTTTTTTTTTTGTCCCAAGTGATTGAATAATGACAAAAAATAAAAATAAAAATAAAAATTACAAAAAGTTGTCACTAAATGATATATTGCTCACACATGCCATGGTTATATGTGGAATTGCACCCCAAAATACATTCTGCTGCTTCTCCTGAGTACGGGGATACCACATGTGTGGGACTTTTTAGGAGCCTAGCCACGTACGGGACCCCGGAAACCAAGCACCGCCTTCAGGATTTCTAAGGGCGCAAATTTTTGATTTCACTCCTCACTACCTATCACAGTTTTGAAGGCCATAAAATGCCAAAATAGCACAAAACCCCCCCAAATGACCCCATTTTAGAAAGTAGACACCCCAAGAAAATTGCTGAGAGGCCTGTTGAGCCCATTGAATATTTTTTTTTTTTTGTCCCAAGTGATTGAATAATGACAAAAAAAAAAAAAATTACAAAAAGTTGTCACTAAATGATATATTGCTCACACATGCCATGGTTATATGTGGAATTGCACCCCAAAATACATTCTGCTGCTTCTCCTGAGTACGGGGATACCACATGTGTGGGACTTTTTAGGAGCCTAGCCACGTACGGGACCCCGGAAACCAAGCACCGCCTCCAGGATTTCTAAGGGCGCAAATTTTTGATTTCCTCACTACCTATCACAGTTTTGAAGGCCATAAAATGCCAAAATAGCACAAAACCCCCCCAAATGACCCCATTTTGGAAAGTAGACACCCCAAGCTGTTTGCTGAGAGGCATGGTGAGTATTTTACAGCTCTCATTTGTTTTTGAAAATGAAGAAAGAACATTTTTTTTTTTTCTTTTTTTTTTCAATTTTCAAAACTTTGTGACAAAAAGCGAGATCTGCAAAATACTCACAATACCTCTCAGCAAATAGCTTGGGGTGTCTACTTTCCAAAATGGGGTCATTTGGGGGGGTTTGTGCCATCTGGGCATTCCATGGCCTCCGAAACTGTGATAGGCAGTGAGAAGTGAAATCAAAAATTGACACCCTTAGAAAGCCTGAAGGCGGTGCTTGGTTTTTGGGGTCCCGTACGTGGCTAGGCTCCCAAAAAGTCTCACACATGTGGTATCCCCGTACTCAGGAGAAGCAACAGAATGTATTTTGGGGTGTAATTCCACATATGCCCATGGCATGTTTGAGCAATATATCATTTAGTGACAACTTTGTGCAAAAAAAAAAAAAAATATATATTTTTTCCGCAACTTGTGTCAACATATAAAATATTCCATGGACTCGACATGCCTCTCAGTATATAGCTTGGGGTGTCTACTTTCCAAAATGGGGTCATTTGGGGGGGTTTTGAACTGTTCTGGCATTTTATACACAACATTAGGAAGCTTACATCCACTCTTCTAACCACTTGAAGACAAAGCCCTTTTTGACACTTTTTGTTTACATGAAAACATATTTTTTTTTGCAAGAAAATTATGTTGAACCCCCAAACATTATATATATTTTTAAAGCAAAGGCCCTACAGAATAAAATGGTGGGTGTTGCATTTTTTTTTCTACACAGTATTTGCGCAGCGATTTTTCAAACGCATTTTTTGGGGAAAAAATACACTTTTTTTAAATTTTAATGCACTAAAACACACTATATTGCCCAAATGTTTGATGAAATAAAAAAGATGATCTTAGGCCGAGTACATAGATACCAAACACGACATGCTTTAAAATTTCGCACAAACGCGCATTGGCGACAAACTACATACATTTTTAAAAGCCTTTAAAAGCATTTACAGGTTACCCCGTTAGATTTACAGAGGAGGTCTACTGCTAAAATTACTGCCCTCGATCTGACCTTCGCGGTGATACCTCACATGCATGGTGCAATTGCTGTTTACATATGACGCCAGACCGACGCTTGCGTTCGCCATTGGGCAAGAGCAGGGCAGGACAGGGGTGCTTTTTTTTTTTATTTTTTTTTTTATTATTATTAATTTTGCTTTTTTATTTTATTTTTAAACTGTTGCTTCCATATTTATTTATTTTTATCACTTTTATTGTTATCTCAGGGAATGTAAATATCCCCTATGATAGCAATAGGTAATGACAGGTACTCTTTTTTGAAAAAACTGGGGTCTATTGGACCCTAGATCTTTCCTCTGCCCTCAAAGCATCTGACCACACCAAGATCGGTGTGATAAAATGCTTTCCCAATTTCCCAATGGCGCTTTTTATATCCGGGGGGGGGGGGACATTCCCTCCCACTGCTTGTAAAAGCAGTCCAGAGGCTAATTAGCCACTAGGATTGCTTTTACATGAAAGCCGGCCGCTGGCTGAAAAGAATGATACCAAGATGATACCTAAACCCGCAGGCATCATTCTGGTATAAACATTCAAAGTCCAGCAACATACCAGTACGTTGCTGGTCCTTGTTGGACATGTATTGTAATCTTTTTTTTCATGCAGCCTGTTGGCTGAACGAAAAAAAAAGATTGATCGGTGGGTATGCCCACCATTAGAATACCGCCCTTCATCCACCCACTTCTAATGATGGGCATACATGCACCATTTATATATGCCGAAGCATGGGGGCATCTTCTCGCAAAAGTTATGCCGCGTACACATGGTCAGACTTTTCCACGGGCAAGCCTCCGTCGGAATTTCGACCGTATGTACGCGGCATTAGGAGCAAAATCGCTCCTCCGCTCCTGCTGCCCCAATGCTTCGGCATATATGCTTTTTTTTTTTTAACTGTGGTGGTGAAATTACCTCCTACAGCACTGGAGTCGCAGGGATCAGGCCTGTCTCTGCGAACGCTGCAGTTATGTGTGTTGTGTTTTGCAAGTGACAGTGATCGATCGATACTGCACTTCGGTGGCCTGGGCTGGACGGAGGGGCACAACGTAGGTGCTAGCAGGTATCTGGGCTGATCCCGCTAACACTGCGTTTTTGGGAACCCTAAACTGCTGGGGACGCTAGTATAGATCTGATCAGATCAGATATTGAGCTGATCAGATACTATACCACTAAGGGCGGTGTATGCTTCACGCGTGGGTGTTAGCGCTACTGGCACTAACCTGACGCTGCCTGGGGTGTGACGCAGACCCTCTCTGACGCTAAAACCTAATTGATATTACCCGCCGGGCGATCAGGGGGTTAAACCTTTATTGGGTTATATACGGCGGGTGCCCTGACACTATAAAAAGCAAACTAACTAACCAGCGTCACCCGTAACACTTATATGATGATCACTGGTGAAAGGGTTAACTAGGGGCAATTAGGGGGTTAAAACCTTTATTAGGGTAATATATGGGGGTACCTGACGCTATATAAAAACCTGACGGCGAACCTAAAAAAAAATTACTGGCTACCTATCGGCATCACCGACACTAAGACAACGATCATAAAAACGATTGCTTAGCGACAGTGGTGATAGGGGGTGAAAGGGTTACCTGGGGGGCGATCAGGGGGTTAAACCTTTATTAGATAATATATGGGGGTACCTGACGCTATAAAAACCTGCGGCGAACCTAAAAAAAATTACTGGCTACCGATCAGCATCACCGACGCTAAGACATCGATCAGAAAAATGATCGCATAGTGACGGCGGTGCTAGGGGGTGAAAGGGTTACCTGGGGGGTGATCAAGGGGGTTACACCTTTATTAGGTAATATATGGGGGTACCCGACGCTATAAAAACCTGCGGCGAACCTAAAAAAAATTACTGGCTACCGATCAGCATCGCCGACGCTAAGACATCGATCAGAAAAATTATCGCTTAGTGACAGTGGTGATAGGGGGTGAAAGGGTTACCTGGGGGGGGCGATCAAGGGGGTTAAACCTTTATTAGGTAATATATGGGGGTACCCGACGCTATAAAAACCTGCGGCGAACCTAAAAAAAATTACTGGCTACCGATCAGCATCACCGACGCTAAGACATTGATCAGAAAAATGATCGCATAGCCACGGCGGTGCTAGGGGGTGAAAGGGTTACCTGGGGGGTGATCAAGGGGGTTAAACCTTTATTAGGTAATATATGGGGGTACCCGACGCTATAAAAACCTGCGGCGAACCTAAAAAAAATTACTGGCTACCGATCAGCATCGCCGACGCTAAGACATCGATCAGAAAAATTATAACTTAGTGACAGTGGTGATAGGGGGTGAAAGGGTTACCTGGGGGGCGATCAAGGGGGTTAAACCTTTATTAGGTAATATATGGGGGTACCCGACGCTATAAAAACCTGCGGCGAACCTAAAAAAAATTACTGGCTACCGATCAGCATCACCGACGCTAAGACATCGATCAGAAAAATGATTGCTTAGTGACAGTGGTGATAGGGGGTGAAAGGGTTATCTGGGGGGTGATCAGGGGGTTAAACCTTTATTAGGGGGGGTTAGGGGGCTACACTGGACCTAAGACTAAACTTTGGTGACACTTTTACAGTCACAAATGTCACTGATTGCAGTGATCACTAAATAAATGGTCACTGCAATCAGTGACACTGTGACTGGGGGCTGGGGGGTGATCTGGGGGTGTCTGGGGGGGCCTGGGGGGGCGATTTATGTGCCTATGTGTCCTGGTGTCAGTGTAGTGTTTTGTGTACTAACCTGCATCTTCTCCTGTATGGCGCTTGGTATATGTGAGCGCCCCAGGAGAGATGACATCACTTCCTCCTTCCTGGCAGGCAGGGGAAGCTCTCTCATTCGCCGGGAGCGATCGAGAGGGGGTGGCCGGAATCGAACGGCCGTCCCCTCATGCCGGATCGCTCCCGAAGGTAAAACGACCGCTCACTGTAAAGAAGGGGGGTCCGATCGGACCCCCCAACTATACAAAGGCAATCACGTATATATACGTGATTGTGCCTGTCGGTGCCATTCTGCCGACGTATATTTACAGTGGGCGGTCGTTAAGTGGTTAAGCTGTTCAATTCCTCTCTGCCTTTGCCTTGGTCAACACTAGACTCTCCTGTGTACCTGTTGAAGACTTGCTTGGCTGACATCCCTTCTGGTTCCTGTTCCTACTTGCGGTTTCACTAAGCTGATTCTCCGGTTTCCTGATTTCCTGGCCTGTCCTGAAGTATGCCGATCTCTGGCTCCCTGACGTCCTGGCTTATCTGGTTATCCGTTCGGTTAACGAACTCTGGCTATGATTTGACTACATTGCTCTGTTTACCTTTTTACTATTATTATTACTTAAACAAGTGTGATTTTAACTGCACTTCTGTCTCAGTCTGATTCATGATTTCTGACAGTAGGCGAAGGCCATGAATTTAGAAAATACAGTCAATCCATTTGTTGGTAATATTTTTTCCAGGTTGGAGGAGCAGGATCATCGTATGGATCAGTTTGCCTTAGCATTACAGACGCTCCTGAATTACACGGCTCACCTGAAATCTCCCACTGTGGCTGTTCCAGTACAACCTGTGTTGCAGGCACCCGCCTCGAGTATTACCTCTATAAGAGGTATGTCTGGTTGCACTCTGCTTCTCCAGCGATTTGGGGGCAATCCAGTTCAATGCAGAGTGTTTCCCAATCAGGTTGAGATATAATTCGAGTTGCTGCCCCAGGCGTTTCCCACGGACAGAAGCAAAGTAGGTTTCGCAATAGCTTTACTTTCTGAGAGAGCCTTGGCCTGGGCAAACCCACTATGGGAGACGCAAAAGCCTGTTGTCCTGAGTTACCCAGAGTTTGTGGCTTCCTTTAAAAAGGTATTTGACATTCTTGCATGCTCTGCTTCTGCTGCCAAGTGCCTTATGTCCATCAAACAGAGTACGAGAACTGTTGCAGATTACGCCATTGAATTCCGTACTCTGACAGCAGAGGTTGCGTGGAACAATGAGGTCTCGTGGCTGCTTTTTCTCATGGTCTCTCGGTTACCATCAAAGATGAGATAGCAGCCGAGATATACCCACTGAGCTGGAGAAGGTAATCACGTTTACCATCCTCATTGACTCCAGACTCAGAGAAAGATTCTCTTTTAAGGAGTGCTTGCGAAAGCCTCCTGCACATTTGTTTCCGATCTTTGCAGTCCCACACTTGCCTCCCTCACCTCCCATTCCTCCTGGTACCGAGTCCGTCAGTGAAGATGAACTCATGCATTGGGCTTCACACGTCTCTCTGCAGATGAGAGAACCTTTTGAAGTCTTGACCTACCCATCCAGGGAATGCCCGAACCTTGAGGTCCTGTAGCGGACAGACCTTAGGTGGCATTGTTTCGTCCCCAGTTATCCAGAAGGATAAGCCTCTGGGCCCGGTTATCCTTTCTTGGTCTGAGTCGTCCGTTGAGATACAGGTTCTAATTCACTCTGGGGCTGCAGGCCTGTTTATTGATGCTGCCTTTGTATCTAAGCGCTCGATTCCGCTGCAGCTTCATGCCACCCCACTTGCCATTGAGGCCCTTGACGGGAGACCTTTACAGCCTGCCCATGTGACTCATGAGACTGTTCCGTTGTCCATGGCCGTAGGGGTTCGTCACCATGAGATAATCCCATTCCAATTTATTTCCTCACCTATGTTTCCTGCTGGTTATTGGTTATCCTTGGCAGAGGCACAACCCCTCTTTTTATTGGCTTCATGCTGAGGTTCTCTCCTAGTTGCCACAATGCAGCAAGACATGTTTCAAGAATGTGGCTAAGGTCCTATGCACCTCTTCACCCTCCTCCCTGCCAGAGGAGTACCGCGATTTTAGCAATGTCTTTGATAAAGGTCAAGCAGGTAGGTTGCCTCCACTCCGGTCATATGATTGCGCAATTGACCCCTTAAACCTGGTGCCATACCCCCTCGTGGCCGGGTTTACCCTTGGTCGGCCTCGGAGGATAAGGCCATGGAGGAGTATGTTGCAGACGCACTTTCTCAAGGATTCATCCGCAAGTCTTTGTCTCCTGCTGGTGCTGGTTTCTTCTTTGTGAAGAAGAAGAGTGGTGAACCGAGACCTTTTATTGATTATAGGGGTCTCAATTGTTTCACGATTAAGCATGCTTATCCAATTCCGTTGATTACGGAGTTATTTGACCGGCTCAAGGGAGCAGTGGTTTTCACAAAGCTGGATTTGAGAGGAGCATACAATTTCGTGAGGATCAAGGAGGGCAAATGGAAAACTGTGTTTAATACCTTAACAGGCTATTATGAGTACCTCCAGCAGTTTTCCAGGAATTTATCAATGATCTCCTCCGAGATTTGTTGCAGCTATGTGTGGTGGTTTATCTCGACGATATCTTAATTTTTTCCAAGTCCCTAGAGAGCTACCACACAGATGTCTGTCGTGTGCTTCAGAAGCTGAGAGAACAATCTCTATTGTAAATGGAGAAGTGCGAGTTCCAACGTGAACAAGTTAAATTTTTGGGTTATGTCATTTCCACTGCTGGTTTTATGATGGACCCAGAAGACTTTCAGCAGTCCTACAGTGACCCCGACCTGTGGGTATACGGTCTCTTCAACGCTTTCTTGGCTTTGCCAATTATAATCGAAAGTTTATTCGTAACTTCTCGTCTCTGGTCAAGCCCTTGACTGATATGGCCAGAAAGGACAGTAACCCACAGAGTGGGTCTCCGGAGTCCATTAAAGGCCTTTTGAGAGTCTCAAGGCTGCCTTTGTTTCTGCTCCTGATCCTACGCTACCCTTTATCCTTGAGGTTGATGCTGGAGTTGGCGCCCTTCTGTCTCAACGTCCTACCTCTGAGAGTGCTATGCATCCTTGTGGCTACCTGCGGAATACAACTACGAGATTGGGGACAGAGAGTTGTTAGCGATCATTTTAGCCCTTAAAGAATGGAGGCATCTCCTCGAAGGTACCACTGTGGCGGTTCTCATTCTTACTGACCATAAGAATCTCACATTCTTGTCCGAGGCTAAACACCTCTCTCCCAGAAGGGCACGATGGGCTCTTTTCTTGTCTAATTCTTACACGGTAATAAGAATGTAAGGGCTGACGCTTTGTCGCAACAATTTTCCTCCACTTCCAAGATGGAATCGGTTCCTGTTCCTGTGACTCCTCCTGATCTTATTCTGGCTACGGTTCGCACCAGTCTCACTTCTCCTTTGGGTGACAAAATTCTTGCCGCTCAGGTCCATGCTCCTCCTGAGAAACCTTGTGACCGCTGCTTTGTCCCTGAGAGTCTCCGTACTGCTGTGCTCCAGACTTACCATTCTCCCAAGGCTGCTGGCCACCCTGGGAAGAATCAACTCTTTTGGGCCATTTGCCAACAATTCTGGTGACCTAGTCAACGTGCTGATGCAGCTGCTTGTTCCGTGTGTGCTCAGAGTAAGACACCACAACACCTTCCAGTGGGCCTCCTACAACCCATACCCAATGGATAGAGGCCTTGGACCCACCTGTCCATGGATTTCATTGTGGCGTTACCCAACTCTTATGCCCCATACACACGATCATTTTTCATGCCGTTAAAAATGCCATTAAAAAAAATGGCCATTAAAAATGATCGTGTGTATGCTCCAGAGCATTTTTAACGACGTGAAAAACGGGCATTAAAAATTTCGAACATGCTCTCTTTTTTCACGTCGTTTTTCATGTCGTTTTTTTTAACGACGTGAAAAACGATGGTGTGTATGCTTTAACGACGTGAAAAAAAATGCGCATGCTCAGAATCAAGTATGAGACAGGAGCGCTTGTTCTGGTAAAACTAGCGTTCGTAATGGAGATAGCACATTCGTCATGCTGTAACGGACTGAAAAGCACTAGACTGAAAAGAGCGAATCGTCTCTCAACAAACTTTACTAACATGAAGGGTGGCGCCATTCGAACGGAACTTCCCCTTTATAGTGCCGTTGTACGTGGTGTACGTCACTGCGCTTTTCTTGAACATTTTTTAAAATGATGGTGTGTACGCAAGACAGGCTTGAGAGGAAACAAGAAAAAAAATGACGAGAAAAACGTCAGTTTTAAAAATGACATTAAAAATGATCGTGTGTATGGGGCATTAGGGCAACACAGTTATCCTTATGGTGGTTGATCGGTTCTCGAAGATGTCGTATTGTATTCCACTTAAGAAGTTGCCCACATCTAAGGAACTGGCTTCTATTTTTGCTCAGGAGATATTTCGCTTACATGGGCTACCCAAGGTGATCGTCTCGGACAGGGGTAGTAAGTTTGTGTCACAGTTCTGGCGAGCCTTTTGTGCACAATTGGGAATTCAGCTTTGTTTCTCCTCTGCGTATCACCTGCAGTGTGATGGGGCCGCAGAACAAGCCAAAAAATCCTTGGAGCAGTTTCTTCGTTGCAATATTTTTCTGATCATAACAACCGGTCAGACCTCTTACCTCGGGCGGCGTTTGCTCACAAAAGTGCCTTGAATACTGCTTCCAGATTGTACCCATTTATGGCAAACTATGGTTTCCAACCTTCCATGTTGCCCGACTCATTTGTTCCTCAGAGCATCTCTGCATTAGAGGAGCATCTCCGTGGTCTTCGTTCCACTTGGGCACAAGTCCGGGAGGCTTTGCGACATGCCAATGATAGGTACAGACTCCATGCTGACCGCAGACGCCTGCCTGCACCTTCCTACCATGTTAGGAACAGGATCTGGCTGTCGTCTCCCAACCTACAACTCAGTGATCCCGCGCTGAAGTTGGCACCTCGGTTTATTGGCCCTTTCTGTTTTCTCCACAGGATTAATCCAGTGGCTTACACTTTAGACCTTCATTGTAATATGCATATCTCAAATGTATTCCATGTCTCCTTATTAAAACCTTTGGTCTGCAACCACTTTACCACCTCGATGCCACGTACTCACACAGTACAGGTTGAGAACCATGAGGAGTATGAACTACAGACCATTGTTAACTCCTGTAGGTTCCGTAGGGGCATGCAGTACCTGGTGCATTGGAAAGGGTACAGTCCAGAGGAACGCTCTTGGGTCTCATCCTCGGACGTACATTTCCATAGACCTTTTCCCCTCAAACCTGGTGGTCCTCCAAGGGGGAGGGGTTGTTGAGGAGGGGGTACTGTCAGGGCTGGGCTCAGCCCTTTCTTCTCAGAGCAGGCCGCTCAGCTGTCGGTTAATTGCCAGCTCCTATCGTTTCCACAGTAACTCACCTGATGATGATATCCTGTTCGTCAGTCCTGCTGGCTACTTAAGCTGTTCACATTTCACAGCACTGAAGGCACAGCACAGCACTCATTCTATGGTCACATTTTTTTCAGAAATATTTATTGTACAAGATAAACATTATACACATACCCTATACAGACACTACCCGAGCCCCCAAATTTATTTAGTGGTCAAAAATTAGTAATGTGTTGCGTTAAGAGCTACAAGCAAAAAAGATTCTTAAAGTCCTCAAAAAAAAAATCAGGCCAATGTTTGAGATCACAAAAGAATACACCAGCCCAGCATAGACAGAAAATTTGGATTTTTACTCTGTGTCCTACAATAAACTCTAGGAGAAAGATTTTACAGTGAGTAAAAATCAAAATTTTTAGAGAATTTAATTATACTGCTGCCTACAAGAGGATTTGGACGCCGTAACAAGCAGTCCCGAGTGCAAGACTGTAATCACAGAGGTGTAGGGCCTGTGTCTGTCCGTGAACACTAATGCCGCGTACACACGGCCGTTTTTCTCGTCGAAAAAAACGACATTTTTCCCATTCGACAAGAAAACCGATAGTCTGTGGGCTTTCTGTCGTTTTTTTTCGACGAGAAAAACGGCATTAAAAACGACGAGAAAAATTAGAACATGTTCTAATTTTTCTCGTCGTTTTTTTCGACATGTTTTCCGCTGCAGTGTCTCCCATAGGGAAACACTGCCGCAGAGCCCACAGACGGTCGTTTTTCTCGTCAAGAGAAAAAATGACGTGAAAAACGACCGTGTGTGGGGAACAAGCTGTTCCCCCGTTTTAAATGATATTATTCACGGCGGTTTTTTAACCGCCGTGAATAATGATCGTGTGTACGCGGCATAAGAATAGGATTTTACGGTGAATACAAAAATCCAATTTTTATTTCATGTTCTTTGAGGGACAAAGGACTAAGGGCTAATTGGGACATCCAAAAGCAGTCCAACTGAGGGGTGGGCAACACAGCAAACAAAACTCTAACAGGCCCAACTTTAAATAACAGAAAAAACTAGGGGATGCCTGCTGTTAAAGAGCTGGCTGAAGGACCTTACACCCAAAGTTGGCATCAGATGAGACCTGAACATCTACATGGTAAAACTTAGAGAACGTGAGAACAGAATACCAGATGACAGCCTTGCAAATCTGGCAAACAGTTGCCTGGAGCCAAAATAGCCCAAGAAAATCACATATCTAGTAGAGTATGCTTTGACAGGAAAGAGTGGTACCCAGTCCCTAAGACCACAAGATTGGGCACCACACCATGAGCTGTCTAAGCCACTGAGAAAAGTTGGAACAAGAAGCTGATTCCCCTTTGTGGGGACTATGAAGGAAGACAAAGACAGACTTTCTAAAGAAAGCAGCAGCTGTGAGGTAGATGGGCACAGCTTGAACTACATCCAGACAATGAAGGAAAATCTCCTTCTGATGTACTGGGGCTGGAAAGCAGGAAAGAAGCACAATGTCCTGGTTGAGATGAAAAGCCAAAACCATCTTAGAAAGGAAGGAGGCTCTGATGCCCTGTACACACGATAGGATTCTCCGTCAAAAAAAGTTGGATGTGAGCTTGTGTATGCTCCATCCAACATTTTCTGTCAGAATTTCTGCCAGCAAAAGATTGAGATCAGGTTCTCTATTTTTCTGACGGAAAAAGTTCTTGTCGGAAAATTCCGCTCGTCTGTATGCAATTCCGACGCGCAAAAAAACATGCATACTCAGAATCAAGCTGAAGAGCCGAACTGCCTATTAAACTTCATTGATCTTGGCTCGTCGTACGTCTTGTATGTCACCGCGTTCTTGATGGTCGGAATTTCAGACAAGATTTGTGTGACCGTGTGTATGCAACACAAGTTTGAGCCAATATTCCGTCAGAAAAATCCACGGTTTTCTTTTCGGAATTTCCGATCGTGTGTACGGGGCATTAGTCTTAATACCACCTTGTCCTTGTTTCAGATCAGACAAGGTTCTTTAAAGGATAAAGCTGCTAGTTCACATATGTGTCTTGCAGAGGTGATGAAGACAAGGAAAACAACCCTGGGAATGTGGAAAGAGGAATATCCCTGGTAGGTTCAAAAAACAGTTCCTGAAGTGCTGAGAGAACCAAATTAAAATCCCACAGAGACCCAGGTGTGTGCACAGCAGGAGTTACATGAGTGACAGTCTGTACAAAGGCCTTAAATAAAGCATGGGAGCAGTCTCTGAAAAAAAAAATGCAAGCGCCAAGATCTGACTCTTGGTCGTAGTCAGGGCCAATTGCTGACCCAGACCTGATTGCAAGAAGGTCATGAATCCTCTCTCTGGGATGAAAGCTTATTTCCCTGCTAGGACCCGAACAGATTGTGGTACCGCATCTCCCCGTACCAGTCCAGAGTGATGTAGATCACCAAAATGCCCTCTATCTCGGTCCTGCAAAGAAATCAGGTTGTACTGATACCATGGAGCCACCAGAGGATCTCTGCACCTGGGAGACAAACCTGTCCATATTTTCATTAAATCTGGAGGCCAAGAGGTCCACATCTGGCACCCCCCAGGTGTGACACAGGTTCTGGAACACTCCCAAATGATAGAAACCATTTTCCGGGTTCCAGGCATTGCTGACTGATGTAGTCTGCGTTCCACTTGCCCACACTTGCAATATTAATGGCAAACAAGGTTGGAACAGGACAGAATTCTTTTTAATTCTCTTGTTTCGGTAAGACTTTAAATCCTCCCTGATGGCTGATGTGGACCACTGCAGTGAAATTATCCTGAATGGAAGACACCCTTGGCATATCAAGGGGTGTAGGGCGAGCTAAATAGTCCAAAGCTTTAGAATGTTGATTGGGAGACGAGATTCCTCTGGCCTCCATGTTCCCTGCTCCGACAAGGTGACTAGGACTCTTACCCAACCCTGGAAAAGGATCAGAAAGGAAAGGATTTCCCTAACTCCAGAGTTGGATTTCTGAACTATCAAGCCAGAGACTACCTGGTCTTTGGTGACAGGCAAAGTGGTTTGTCCAGAGACTACAACCATGTGTCCCATAATGACAGGATGTTGAGTTGTAGGGGACTGAAGTGAAATTGGGCAAACGGGACTGCCCCAAAGAGGGCTAACATTAGCCTCGTGGCTTGTGGGCAGAAATGAACATATGAACTCATTGACACCTGTCAGTGCACTCAAGCCAACCCCAGTCTGCTACAGTCTCTACCAGTCTACTACAGTCACCACCAGTCTACCATGGTCTCTACCAGTCTTACACAGTTACCACCAGTCTTATACAGTCTCTAACAATCAAGCTGCTACAGTCTGTCTGCTGCAGTCACTACCAGTCGGTCCTGCTAAAGTCTGCTGCCAGTAGTACTGTTACGATCCATTACTAGCCTATCCAGCTGCTGGTAGCAACCAGTAGTCAGCTACAACCTGTCAGTCATTGAATGAATTTCAATACCCGTAAAGCCCCATACACACGATCGGATATCCTATGGATTTTCGTCCGATGGATTTGTCCATCGGATATCCGATGAAACTGTTTTCCATCAGTCTTGCCCACACACCATCAGTCAAAGTACCGACCGTTCCAAACGCGGTGACGTAAAACACTCCGATGAGCCGAGAAAAATTAAGTTCAATGCTTCTGAGCATGCGCCGACTTGATTCTGAGCATGCATGGGTTTTTCTTTCTCGTACATCACTGGACACAGAGCGGCATAGTCATTACTATGTGGGTTATATAGTTTATCTTCAGGTGCTGGCACTGGCAACTTCCAAACCGGAAGTACCCTCCCCTATATAAGCCCCTCCCATCCGGGAGCACCTCAGTTTTTTGCCAGTGTCTAAGGTGTTGGCCAAGAAGTAACATGTGTTTTTCACTGAGCTTGCGTACAGGTTCTTTTGGGCCTCAGTAAGCTATTCCGGATCCGACCAAAAAAGCTTCATAGCTAAACGGTCGGTACCCGGGCCTTGCAGAGAAGAGCAAGGTTTTGCCTGTAATGCTTCTCTTAGGAGGGCTGGACCCTGGGATCCAGAGCTCTGGTCATACCCACGACCAAGATGTTTTCTGTGCAGGGTGCTATACAGGTCCAGGGGAGTGGAATCCTTGGGAACCCGGTCCCTGAAGGTTTAATTACAATGCCTGCCGTGAGAGGTGAAGTTTGGGCTTCTGTGGACCAAACAGAGTCCTGCGGCGGGGAAAAGGTAAGTGGGGGCCCCTCAGGAACTTGGTTCTATTGGGGGACCCCCAAGCCTAATATGTCTTTCTGCCTGTTACCTAACGGTATTCCCGCTAAATATCTGTGCATGCCTGTAACTACTAAAAAATTTAATAATTTTAAGAGTGGTCAAGAAAAAATAAAATAAAATGGTTAAACCGCGGTACCTGTGTTAAACCACTAGAGGCCGCTGTGGAACGTTGTTTTCTTGTCATGTGGATTTTTTCTTTCCAAGTCAAAATCCAGGCAGATGGTGAGTTCTCTGGATGGGAAACTGTTTCCTCTGCCATGTTGCAATGCTCGTCCATCCCCCGGCCCTGTGGCAAACAGGGCCCTGGCTTCTGTCCCTAGTTCCTTTCAAAAAAGAGTGCCGAAGGCGCACGTGCCCGCGCGCGAGCGCGTGCACGCGCCTCTATTTATAGAGGTGAGCTGGAAAAAGGGGCGGAGCTTGGTGGATGACGCTCTGTGCGCGCCGCAGCGCTTCTGTGCATGTGCGGGCGTCCCAGCATGATAAAAAGCACAATTAGGTGTTGTCAGCGGGTTATGGAAGGCAGAAACAGAGCTGGCAACATTTAGAAAGGCATACAGCAGGCGGTTGATGCAGGCATCCCCATAGAAAGGCACATTAGTAGACACCAACTGTTTATATAGCAGCAATTGTGCTAGACTATTGTCAGTAAGTGGTGTATTTCGGCTGGAATACCTCAGCTTTGGGCTTAGGAATATGCCGTCTAAAGTCTCCGGGACTAAGAATCCCAGGAAGCATAGGGGGTCTCCATCGGGCTCTGAGAATCTTGGGCATGCTTCGGCTGCACCAATCTCCCCTGAAAAATCAGAGGTTAGTGACCGTAGAGCACCCTCAGGAGTACCTGGTACTGTGGCTGTCCTCAGTTCACCTGCTCCTGTGTATATAACAGAGGAGGTTTTTTCCTCAGCTCTGGGAGGACTGGAAGAGAGATTGACAACATTGATCGCTGCTTCCCTGTCAGAGGGAAAGCGCGCCCGATCTCCGTCTCCTCCCTCAGAGTACCTGTTAGCAGAGCAACAGTCCCATACAGGGATCGACCTACCTGAAGGGGATCAGGATGAGGTTGATTCTGTTGTAGAGGAATCAACAGTGGAAGAGCCATTCTCAGCATCACATGCTGAAAGATTATGGGTTCAGTCCCTGACTAACATGGTCCGATCAGCATTTAAAATGCCCCTTGCGGAGCCATCATCCACTTCTGTCTCCTCGTTGGGGTCGCTAAAAGCTCCCCAGACTGTTTGTTCCTTTCCAATCCATCCTTTACTGGAAGGGCTCATTTACCAGGATTGGGAACATCCTGATAAAATATTTACTCCCCCCAAGAGATTTCCGGTGGTCTATCCCATGGAGGATAAGTTCATCAAAAAATGGAGGGTCCCTACAGTGGACGCAGCCATCTCTTGTGTGAATAAATCACTAACATGTCCAGTAGATAATGTCCAAATGTTCAAGGACCCAATAGATAAAAAATTGGAGTCCTTATTAAAATCTGCTTTCTCTACAGCAGGCTTGGTGACACAACCAGCAGTGGCAGCTATTGGGGTCTGCCAAGCAGTAAAGGATCATTTGAAACAGGTCTTAAGGGACTTGCCAGATCAGCAGGCCCTTGCCCTAGCTGATCTACCTAGAGCCTTATGCTTTGCGGTTGACGCCATAAAGGATTCAATCCATCAGGCCTCCCGCCTTACGCTGTCTGTAGTACATATGCGCAGGCTTCTATGGCTAAAAAACTGGTCTGCTGAAGCTCCCTGTAAAAAATTGCTGGTTAGCTTCCCATTTCATGGTGAATGCTTATTCGGGGAAGACCTGGACAAATATATCCAGAAAATTTCCAGCGGTAAAAGTACACTCTTGCCGGTTAAAAACAGAGTTAGAGGTCCCTCTTTTAAGAGGCCTGCTTCTCCAGTCCCTGGGACATCGGCTGTGAAACAGTTCCGACGGCCTCCTCGGTCAAATCCCGGGGGTAAAAATCAGGGACAATCGCAGGGTAACAAGAAACCCTGGGTCAGGAGAGGTACAAAACCTCCCCCAAAGTCAAATGCATGAAGGGTTGCCCCCACTCAATCGGGTGGGGGGAAGACTTCAGTTGTTCGCAGAGACCTGGCGGGACACGATCAGAGACAGATGGGTGCTCTCCGCAGTAAGTCTGGGATACAAATTGGAGTTAAAAGACTCCCCTCCTTCCCATTTTATAAGGTCGAACGTGCCAAGGGATCCCCGGAAGAGAGGATCCCTCCTGTTGGCACTAGAACAACAATTGCTCCAAGGAGTAATTATGGAAGTTCCCCTGGAAGAATGCGGGTTCGGGTTTTACTCAAACCTCTTTACAGTCCCGAAACCAAACGGGGACGTGAGGCCCATATTAAATCTAAAAGGGCTAAACAAATTCCTACATATCAAAACTTTCAGGATGGAGTCGATCCGATCGGTGACCACTGCCCTACAAGGAGAGGAATAGCTAGCCTCGATCGACATCAAAGATGCTTATTTGCACATTCCCATCTTTCCAGTTCACCAAAAATTTCTACGCTTTGCAGTAGAAGGGCGCCATTTTCAGTTCAGAGCCTTACCCTTCGGTCTGGCCACAGCACCAAGAGTGTTCACAAAAATTCTGGCCCCATTATTGGCCAATCTAAGAACACAAGGTGTAACGATAATGGCATATCTAGACGACTTGTTGCTGATAGACCACTCAGTGGAAAAACTAGAAGTGGTCGTTCACAAGACAATCAAGTATCTGGAATCTCACGGTTGGATTATCAACCGAGACAAGTCAGCCCTAAAACCAGTCAAAAGTCTGGAATACTTGGGGCTAAGGCTGGATTCAGACCAGAGAAAAATTTTCTTGCCTCAAGAAAAGGTGTCGTCTTTGAGAGATTTGATCCACCTAGTGGGTACAAAAAGACAGCCGTCCATACGCCTGTGCATGAGGCTGCTGGGAAAAATGGTGGCATCATTCGAAGCAGTACCCTACGGTCAATTCCATTCAAGGAATTTGCAAAGGGCCATACTGTCAGCCTGGAACAAAAAAGTTCAGGCCCTAGACTTACCAATGTCCTTGTCCCCTTCCGTTCGCAAGAGCCTCCGTTGGTGGTTGGTTCCCCAGAATCTGGAAAAAGGGAAATCCTTCAGTCCGATTTCTTGGAAGGTGGTCACTACAGATGCCAGCCTTATAGGCTGGGGAGCAGTACTGGAGCAATGGTCTCTCCAGGGCAGATGGTCGGATGCAGAAAAGGCCCTGCCCATCAATCTCTTAGAGATACGAGCAGCCCGGTATGCCCTAGTAGCATGGACATCCAAACTCCAAGGGTCCCCTGTCAGAATTCAATCGGACAATGCCACGGCAGTGGCATATATCAATCATCAGGGTGGCACCAGGAGTCGTGCAGCCCAGAGGGAAGTAAATTGCATCCTGAAATGGGCAGAAAGATATGTCCCAGCCATATCCGCGGTATTCATTCCAGGAGTGGAGAATTGGAAGGCGGACTTTCTAAGTCGCCAACAATTATGCCCAGGGGAATGGTCCCTTCACCCCGAGGTTTTCCGGACAATATGTCAGCGGTGGGAAACACCGGATGTAGATCTTCTAGCATCCAGATTCAACGCAAAGGTGGACAGGTTTGTCTCTCGGACAAGGGATCCCCTAGCTTGCGGCTCGGATGCCCTAGTGTTCCCTTGGGATCAGTTCAAGCTGATATATGCATTCCCACCGCCACAATTGTTACCTCGATTACTCCGCAGAATCAGGGTAGAAAAGAAACCAGTGATTCTGGTGGCTCCAGCGTGGCCCCAAAGAGCATGGTACGCGGAGATTGTAAAAATGTCTGTGGGGAGTCCATGGACCCTCCCACATCGTCCGGACCTGCTTTCGCAAGGACCGATATACCACCCTTCCTTACCAGCCCTAGGTTTGACGGCCTGGCTATTGAAGCCCACATTCTAAAAAAGAGAGGTCTCTCTAATCCTGTGGTATCTACCATGATCAATGCCAGGAAGCCGGTATCCAGGCAGATCTACTATAGAATCTGGAAGGCGTACATCGCTTGGTGTGAAGCCAGGAATTGGCATCCACGTAAGTACGTAATAGGTAGGATTCTGGACTTCCTACAGTGGGCTGTAGATAGGAAGCTTGCCTTGAGTACTATCAAGGGTCAGATTTCGGCCTTGTCAATATTTTTTCAAAGGCCCTTGGCTTTGCATTCACTAGTCAAAGCTTTTATACAAGGAGTGATGCGTATTAGCCCTCCGGTTAATATTCCCATATGTCCATGGGACTTAAACCTGGTTCTGTCGGTTCTACAGAAACAACCATTTGAACCATTACAGCACATTTCCTTGGTTCTTCTCACCAGGAAATTGATTTTTCTAGTAGCCATTTGTTCGGCTAAAAGAGTGTCGGAATTAGCCGCTATGTCCTGTAGGGAGCCATATCTGGTTATCCATAAGGACAGAGTAGTGTTACGTCCTCATCCAGCCTTTCTTCCTAAGGTGGTATCGAGGTTTCATTTGAACCAAGATGTGGTTCTTCCTTCCTTTTTCCCCAAACCTAGTTCGGTAGAGGAAAAGTTATTACATTCTTTGGATGTAGTAAGAGCAGTTAAAGCTTATCTAAAAGCCACTGCTCAGATTCGCAGAACGGATACTTTGTTTATTCTGCCGGAAGGCCCCAGAAAGGGTCAGGCAGCGTCAAAATCTACTTTAGCCAAGTGGATTCGACAGGTCATTATGCAAGCCTATGGCTTGAGAAGGAGACCGCCTCCGTTCAAAGTTAGGGCGCACTCCACGAGAGCAGTTGGAACTTCATGGGCAGTGCATCACCAGGCCTCCCTGGCTCAAATCTGTAAGGCCGCAACATGGTCTTCAGTACACACGTTTACTAGGTTCTACCAGGTGGACGTTAGAAGTCAGGAGGATGTCGCCTTTGGGCGCAGTGTGTTGCAGGCCGCAAAAGATCCTCATGTCTGATGGCGCCCAGCTTATGTATGGTGTATCCCCCCCCCTCATTGGGCATTGCTTTGGGACGTCCCACATAGTAATGACTATGCCGCTCTGTGTCCCGTGATGTACGAGAAAGAAAATAGGATTTTTATAACAGCTTACCTGTAAAATCCTTTTCTTGGAGTACATCACGGGACACAGAGCTCCCACCCCTCTTTTGGGGACACTTATTGCTTTGCTACAAAACTGAGGTGCTCCCGGATGGGAGGGGCTTATATAGGGGAGGGTACTTCCGGTTTGGAAGTTGCCAGTGCCAGCACCTGAAGGTAAACTATATAACCCACATAGTAATGACTATGCCGCTCTGTGTCCCGTGATGTACTCCAAGAAAAGGATTTTACAGGTAAGCTGTTATAAAAATCCTATTTTTATCCAATGGACTTGCCCATAGACGATCGGAGTTTTCGATCGGTTTTTTATCCATCGGAAAATTTTAAAACAAGTTCTATTTTTTAAAACCGATGGAAAAAAGACCGATGGGTACCATACACGATCGGTTGGTCTGATGAAAACCATCCATCTGACGGTTTTCATCAGTCAAACCAATCGTGTGTACGGGGCTTTAGTTTTGTTATAGTCGGTCACCTCTACTGCTCCTTGTGTGTTATGTTACACCTCAAATACCGTACCTCGAATACAAGATAAATCCTTTAGCATTCGTGAACACACTGTTGAAAGCAGGAGAAGTTCAAATCACTGGAAGTGGCAAGTTCACCGTAGGCAGCAGAGGTAAAACCATGTGTCTTGCGATAACGAGCAGTGGTGGGAAGGTGCTACCTCACGCTAAATGGCAAGAAAAAGAGCGCAGAATGTATGTGTGTTACACTTTTAAAGACTCTGCATTCAATCGCTCAGCATTACAACCATTTCCATGGTATACCAAGTGGAAAAAAGGGATAATATTGGCACCCAACAGTTCTAAAAAACAAAGTACCTCCCAATACTGGGCCCACACAGCCTACTCATAAAAAAAAAAAAAAAAAACTCATTAAAGACTAGGTCACAGCAGAGGCTCTGGACCTGGAAAGTGTTCTGCAGCTGACAGTACACAGAGGTCTGAAAAGTGCCACAATGCAGAGCTCAGTGTCCAATGGTCACATTCCAGTTCAAAGAGCACATGGATGAAGTCTTGGTTAAAGAAAAAAAATTCTTGTGAAAAAAGGAAAAAATGGCTTGTAAAATTGGTTGATGTTTCCCAGCAGAGAAAAAACACCCACCCTCCTAGGACACTAGCAAGAAACCGAGTATAAACCAAATGTAGTGGGTAGTACAAACCAATCGTCTTTGAATCCTCTGTTCCTCAATGAGCCATTAAATTGATTTCTAATTGATTGCACACCATTTTATATTGCATTCTGAATTGTTAAAGGTCAGCTACAACCAATACTTATCTTACAGTTTTGGACAGGGGCCATCTGGCTAACACTGAACTCCAGGCGGCAAACAGTTAAACAAGGTTGTTTTGCTGCCAAAATAATTTTTAATTTAATTCAGTGATCCAGATCCTCCTGCAGACAACATAGCCAGGTTAAAGACCCCACTTTTCCCTACTGCAGTTAAAGAGAACCAGTCACCGGCATTTGGAATAATCTGCATCTCCATTCTTGAATTTCTATAATAATGTAGCCTTACCTTTTGGAAATTGAGAGACTTTCGTATTGTTCTATAGGAGATTATTTATTTGTATTATTTTAATCCCTGAGCAGTGTAAACTGAAATCTTCCACAGAGGCTGTCCTATCTTCTGCCTCAGTTCAGTATTGAAATTAGACACTCATAAAAGCTCTTCTTTAGAAGCCTAGGGAAGGTGTCTGCTTTCAGCACTGAACTTCGGCATAAGATAAAGGTACATCTATTGAGGCTCCACATTAAGCTGACAGTTTGCATCTGAGAGGAAGAGAACAAAAAGTAATTTCATTGAACCCTCACCGCACCATATCAACTAAAGCCTGGTACACACTAACAGTTTTTTTTTCCGTTCAGCTAAAGAGCTCAGGAGGAGTCGCTGTACTAACGATCCGAAGTTAGTACAGCGATCTCTGCCGCTGAACTATTGTGTTCTGACAGGGGGGACAGTCCCCCCCCCAGCCAGAACACAGCAGCCTGTGCTCTAACCATCGGGTGCTGATCAGCAGACCTTTTTTGGTCATGCCCCAAAGGACCGAATGTTGCCCAATTTCTATTGAACTGGTCGATGTTGTCCGATATTCGACCCATGTGTACGAGGCTCAAGGCTCTGTGCAATGCCACTAGCCTCTTCAATTTGAATCTATACTTTTTTTTAGCTCTTTATGTTTTTCTTAAACCTTAGGTCTGGCCCGTCTACCCGCCACCATTCTTGCCTAGGCTAGAAATGTGTGTTAATGCTGCCTTAGCCCTTCACATATCCCAGGAGGCTGCAGCAGTAGGGACTACAGTGGCTAATGGGAGGAGCTGCAGACACCAATAAATGCTGGGTGCCTGGACCTGGAAGAGACAGCTGGCTTCCGATGACTGTACCTGATGAGCGGATCCCAGTAGGACAACACCAATACTAAGAATAAACAATTCACTTACTTATACCATTTGTATTTAACCCCTTTATGACTGTTCAACCAATTTGTGCAGTGGCAAAAGGCTGGGCTTTAACACCCACATGCCGCACATGCTGTGCTGTATGCATCTCTGGATGGCTGGTGTTAATGTGTTGAGAGTGCGCTCCAAGCACAAAGACCAAGCTGTGTAAAACAGATCTTGGTCTAGCCAAAAGATCAGTAGCCAGCGGGTAGTCACATGATTGCTAATCCTTCCCGCTACTGGGGTCTTCCGAACTATTTTTTTTTATCAAAAAGGTTTTTATTGCTCACAAAACAAACAGTTCTTGAGTGTAACAAACAATACATGAAACAAGCATTCCACTCATAATCCCGACTTGCATAGAGTTCACTGCCTATACCCCACTGACTCAACCCTACTCCAACCCCACCAACCTCCCACCTGTTCCAGCACTTAGACAAATGTCCAACCATAAATTCCCATCGCAATATCCATGTCTACACACCCCTCAACAGCCTCATCCGTATTAGTTCCATGGGGCTTAAACCAGGTACAGCGAGCCATGAGTCCCAGAGCTTATCAAATTTTCCGGCATTACCTCTGTGCTGATAAATGTATTTCTCCATTATGAGCATTCTACCCATTTGTTATATCCACATTTTGGCTGTGGGCGGTGTGTCTGATTTCCAGTGTAGAAGGATGGTTTTCCGTGCCTGAAATAGTGCTCTGGTAAATGCCATTCGAGTCACCTCCTCCGGTATCACCCCCTCCAGAACTCCAAGCAGGCAGTGTAGTGGGTCAAGCGAGACGTTGGTCTGGAACACCGAATTGAGTGTAGCCATAACCTCCGTCCAATATCTGTGGAGTTTGGGGCAACGCCAGAGCAGGTGAATCAAATCCCCAGGCACCGCCCTACACCTACCGCACAGCGGATCGGGTACCCAACCCATTTTGAAAAGTTTAACCGGGATATAATGTACTCTCAATAGAATGTACAGCTGAGACACCTTCTGTGACACATTAAGCGAACAAGCATTAACCACCTGTAGTGCCTCTTCCCACAGCTCCCCTGCAATAGGTCCAACATCAGCCTCCCACTGGCTTGCCACCTTCATGGGATGCCCTTCCAAAAACGATGATAACAGCATGTTATAGCACTGGGAGATGATACCCTTAGTTTCAGAGGCATCCTGCAGTAGGTGGAAAACTGGAGTGGGGGATTGAACCCACTCCATCGCATCTCCCTGAGCTCTAACAGCGTGCTGCAGTTGTAAATAGTAAAATAACATATTAGATGGAAGCACATATCTAGACTGAAGTACACTAAAAGGAAGCAAGGCCCCGTTATGAAAAACTTGTCTCAGGTGAGTAATACCCATGGAGTGCCATTTAGGTCCCTGCTCAATCTGACTAATTCAGTATACATGTTGTTCCCCCATAGCGAGCTGTACACAGTGAACCCCGTAACCTTCTAGAGCTGTTTGGCTTTATTCCACACCTTCTGGAGGAGCGAATAGGTGGGCATTAGTTTAATGGGTTTCTGAAACCGTTGGGCCTTCAGCCCTTCTGGTATCGTGTCGGCTCCCGAACCAAGCAGCATAAGCCTGGCTGAGGAACCCACAGGTAAGGGAACCATAGCTCCTATCAAGTGCTGTAGCTGTGCCGCCAAATAATATATCCAAGGGTTGGGTAGGGCAAGCCCCCCCCTCCTTTGGACGCTGTAGTTGTTCTAGTTTAATCCTGGGGGGTTTGGTGTGCCACAGCAGTTGCCTAAAGAGGGAATTGACCACTCTAAATATTTTAAGTGTGATCTTCTGAACTATTTAAAGGGATGCCAGGGCAGGCAGGAAGGTTAAAAATACAATAAATTATGACAAATACTATATATTTTTTTTGTTGATTGAACTTAGGCTTTAAACATCTGCTAATGTCAAATACAGTATCTCTCAGGAAGTCCAGTAATGAGATTTCTCTGCAGTAATTTGCATCTTTACCTCTCAAACAAAATTAGAATGATGGCGTAAGTTACTCACCCATATCGATCTTTCAGTGATTTCGTTATTTTACATTATGGTAATTCCACTGGTGGAGCATGTCAATACATTTGAGCTGTGCTATGTCTATGACAGGTATGCAGAGGCTAAAGTTTTATATTGATATCTAATCACTGGGGTTTTGGGGAAATATAAAACTTTAGTGGGTCTGTAAAATTGAAATATTTTAGGTGCAGTTGGTTTTTTAAATTGAACCTTCCAATGCCCTATGTTTTATTACATTAGTCTATTTCTACCTCCGCTAATAAATTGTGTTGATGTCAGCAACAACTTGAATCAGCTGATTTCTAGGTACACAAGCAACACTGCTCCAGACACTGAATATTTACATTCTTACCTTGCAAGATATGATCTACAGGAAGCTCCTCTCCACTGCCTACAGGAAGTGCTGGGGGAGAACGTGTTGGAGGTGTGGGGGTCTGTGTAACCACACAGTCACAGTCTTGCTGCACCATTGGTACTTCCTCTGAACACATATTTTCAACTTGGTAAACCTATATGAAAGAAAGAGGGTTCACAGTTAATTAAAATACTAGGGTATCCAAACTACAGATACAAGGAATCTAATATTGGGTTTCCTCTGTTACAGTGCAGCTGATCAAACATGCCCATTATTATGAAATCAATATCTGTCAACTGTTCTCCCTGGAGAAATAGGGCACACAAATTACACATATCTGAAGAACACTATGAAATGCTAGACTCATTCTATCCATTCCAGACAACCAATAGTAATTTATTCTTTATATTCTGGATTATGGATAAACAAGACAGGGAAGATGTGAACACACAAAATAAATACTGGTGTCAGCAGGCATAAGGCACCTTGTCTAGTTGACTCTTGGCATACATCCAGTCTTTTTTAATAAAAATTTACTATGGATTCTGAACATATACAGTAGTTCTCGGTACTTGTATAAATTTTTAATTCTCACATTTCCACTTTTATCTGAAAACTAGAAAAGTAACCATCCAAGACAATAGAAACCCTGTCTCATTATCTCGTTTTCTAGATGAATCATTATCTACTTCATGTAACACAACATGTTTTTACCTGTGAAAAGGTGTAGAAATTTGTACATATGTATGTCTATCAGCTAGACAACATTCCAGTTAGGCAATACATAACAAGCATCAGCTTTCTTTTTAAATGTTAGTATTTGTTGACACCCAAAAACAAAAAAACAAAACCTACTGCATTTATTTGCCTGAATCCTCTGCTTACTTTTGTTAAAATGTCTTCATGCATCACTTTGTATATGCTGGAGACTGCACTGGACTAACTGTATCGGTCACTGGTTGTGGGTAGGTGGTTATGTGGGCCAACGGGAAGGAATCCCTCCAGTGGGTTTTGCCCAGTATTAGATAATGGTGATGAACACCAAACACCAAGTATGTTTCACCTGGAACCTCAGCTGTCACTCTAGTCTCTGATACCTCACAAATACTGTATATATCCAGAGTGGGAACTTTTCCCATTTAATAGAATGCAGTAATAGCCCTGAAGAAGGGGAAATTATTTCCCCCGTAACAGAAAGGCTGATGTACTTGTCACAACTTTCAATAAACACCTTTAAATTTGCCTTTTTTTTTTTTGGAAAAGGGGTACTCGTTCCTTCCTACTTTTCCAAGTCTTCAAGCAGTACTTAACCACTTCTTCTCTAGAGCAATTTCTCTTAATTTTTTGCAAATGTTCAAATGAGCATTTTTGGCTATATCTATAGGTAACACTTTAAATGCCTTTATATCTCATCAGTTTAGAATTGAACATAAGGCCCCTTTCACACTGGGGCGGTAGGTGCGGTGGCATGCCGCTATTTTTAGCGGCACTATACCGTCGGAATTGCCGCGGTATTCGGCCGCTAGCGGTGCGGTATTAACCCCCGCTAGCAGCCAAAAAAGGGTTAATACTGCCGGTAATGCGCCTCTGCAGAGGCGCATTGCCGGCGGTATTACCGCGGTTTCCCATTACTTTCAATGGGAAGGAGCGGTAAACACACCGCTCCTCTCACCGCTCCAAAGATGCTGCTAGCAGGACTTTTGGAGTGGTCCTGCTAGCGCACCGCCTCAGTGTGAAAGCCCTTGGGCTTGAGGGGCAGGAGTTTTCAGGCGGTATTTAGGCGCTATTTTTAGCGCTAAACCGCCTGAAAAACTCCTCAGTGTGAAAGGGGTCTTAATGAGGTATCTAGAATTATGTGCTCTTACTCTAGCATGCATGGTGATATGTAACATGCATGGCACAATTATGTACATACACGTGTGCACTCTACAAGTACATTTGCATTCGGATGCGTTAGTGTGGAGCGAAAGGGGTGCTTTTTAAAAAAAAATTGTCATCTTTAATATTCTATTATATTAAAAAAACAAAACATTGTTATGTCACATACTTTTATTGCTGTAATCAGATAGCATTGGGCAGGTGATAGATTCTCTAAGACATCAGAGGCCTGTTAGACCATAAATGTCTCTCGTGCCCTTTGCTTCACCCGACCGAGTACAGATTTGTGCTCCATCAGCTGTTTACCCTGCTTTCTAACCAGCATTTTGACAACTCTGAACTGGTAGTGTACTCAGATCTGAGTGCTTTCAGTTCACACTTTTGCAGGGTGGGGGGGGTATGGGAATGGATGTTTTAGGATCTCCTCTTGCCCTCCATCTTGTTGTTATTTTTTTGAGGTTGGGAGGGGGGGGGGGTGGGCTGCTGCGGCCATGGATTTGTTTTAACCACTTGAGACATACTACAAAAAGAGCTCAAGTTGTTAAATGCCTACTATATAGAAAATATTGTATTCTGGGAACTGTATAAGGTATCCAAAATGATAGCATTGTATTCATATGTAATTTTTTATTTATTTTTTACATGCCAATAATTATATTTTCCTAGCATTTACACACAGATCAAGCTGTCTAGCAAAAGTGAAAGTTACAGGAGTTGGTATAAACCAAACAACAATACAGGGTTTGCTTTTCCCAAAAAATAAAAAATAAATCTAAAGTTAGTCTTTAACCACCAAAGTATGTTTAAAAAAGTGTTAGTGGTATACAGGGGGTTAAAACAAGTTAATGGCTGCAGCAGCTCCCAGTTTTTATGTACGTTATCCAGGCAGCTGTAGAGCTGCTCAATCACCTTTATGGGACTGTGATTGGGCAGCTTGGGTATTATATTGGGTTTGCACTAAAATTATTTTATTATTTTTTTCCTGAAAAACAGACAAACTTATCAAGCGACATACAAAAATCGCAATTGCCACCATTTTATTCCACAAGTCCTCTATTTTCTATTTTCAGGCAACATATATTTTGTATAGGAGATTTTAAGTATCTTTCTGGCAAAAAATCTGAAAAATAAGGAAACTGCCCCAGTAGCTGGTTAATTTTGTTGCTTCTTAAAGTAGAACTTCACTCTAAAAGGGAAATTCTGTTTTTTGTAATACCCCCCATACTCTAGCATTTTTGGCAGTTTTTATGTGCTCTTACTCTAGCATGCATGGCGATATGTAACATGCATGGCACAATTATGTACATACACGTGTGCACTCTACAAGTACATTTGCATTCGGATGTCTTTTTAGGGAGCAAGTACCTATTTCTGGCAGGTACCCATTCCTACTAGGCAATTCCAGCTGAGGTTCCACTCCCCCTCTCCCTGCCCACAACCTGCCAAGTCATATCATAGGTCCCAGGAGGCTGTGGGTCCATTCCCAAAGCACAGCACGACTTGCACATGCACAGTGGGAAGCCAGCTGTGAAGCCGCAGGGAGTCACAGTCAGCTTCCAACATCCATCCGGCGCCAGGGAGCCGAAGACTGGTGGAGAATCGGTCCGAGAGAGAACACTCCTGCTGGAATTCCTGGATAGGCAAGTGTCCTTTTTTTTTAACGGACTGAAAATCCTTTTTAAAGTCCATTTACAATTACATATCCATCTAAGACTACCCTATCCATAGGTTGGCTATGTTTCTGTGCGATTTCGCTACAGAATGAACACTGTTGCCATCGTTATAGCAAAAAATAAATTGATCTCCTAGCAGGGTCAACAGGTGTCAAAACTTTGTGACGGGGGAACTCAGAAACATATAAACTGCTGTGTTGATGCTAGTGGGCCTACAGCATATACTTTTTTTGTTTTGCCAAAATGTCCACTTTAAAAATCACACCGGAAGCTTACCACTGGTTGCTCCACTTGTGCTGGCGGTATATGGAAGTTGACTGCAACAGTCTGAGGAGGGGGAAGTGTCTGGAATGGCAGCTGAACAAGTGCTTCTGCTGCAGGAAGTTCTTCTTCAGTAAGCAAAGCATTCTGCACCAGAACTTGGCCTGGGGTTAACATCTCAGGCTGCATGGATATTGCCTGCATAGATTGCAGCGGCAAGGCTTGCAGCTGGGAAGAATGAGACGTGGGTAAATTAGGAGATGATGTCGTAGATGGAGGAAGATTTTGGAGTGACGACTGACTGGTTGGTGCTATGGGTGACATTAATGGCTGCCCAGATGCTGCTACAGTTTGTTGATGTGATGATCCAGGCTGGCTTCCTGGTGTTACTGCAGATGAAGGATGGGTTGGATAAGCCACTGGTGATGGCGAATGCAGAGTTGTCTGTATTAGATGCAAATTTTCTCTCGATGGAAGAGATGACTGTACAAGAAGTGGTGGCTGTGGCTGAATAAGGGCCTGTGGGTGAATAATGATAGTGGGTGACTGACAAGGGGACTGCGCTGGTGGTGGAGACACTACCACAGACTGCTGGGCAGAATGGGAGAAAGTGGGTGATGCAGGAGGAGGAGTTGGTACCGGGGTACTGTGATGTGAATGAGCACTGCTGGGAAGTGGTAGAAATGATGGGCTCTGCATTGGCACACAGTGCTGGGATGTTGGAGACTCTAACGTTGGGTTATGTAATGTAATGGTCTGAATCTGATGTCGATGCTGTATTTGCTGCTGCTGTTGCAATATCATTTGATGATGCGGCAGCTTCGGTGGATCTGGGTGTAGCTGGATTGTGGGGTGCTTAGTTAGAGATTGTGGCTGGACTGAAGAATATGATACTGCAAAAAAAAAAAAAACAATAGAACACTCAATAAAAACATTTTTTATAAAGAGCTGAACAGACAAGCCTTACTGTCCCTGTTTTAACTAAAAAGGTAACCCACAAAATGGTATTTCACTCTTTTACTGTGTTTTTAAGCTTTAATGTATGGAAATAACATGTTTTTATTATTATAATATTAACCATTCCTAATTACAAACAAGACATTCCTAAAATACTCTTGTACCGTGCTTAAGGTCTAATCTCATGTTACTACTAGCTAAAAAGCTTTTTGTCTATACCCGCTGACTTGACTGTTACTGTTGCCAGCACAAACATGACAAAAGCATATATAAAGACTTCCAGTAAGAAGACACAGGATAACTGACACATCAGCACAAGACAAATTTACACAATTATGGTAGGCCAGGTGTTCTTAAAAGGATAAGTTTACTTAAAAAAGAGAAATAATAAATGCTATTTTTTGTTTTGTTTTGCAGGTACAGGCTTCTTAGGAGCCCGTAAAGCATTGCACCTGTGATCAGCAGATCGGGGGTGCAATGTCAGGCTCCTGCAGACTGTCGGTACAGCCGTCTGCCTGTACCTCATATACAGGCAGACAGTTACTGAACTGTAGGAAGATCAATGAACTATGAGAGAACTCACCAGCACCCTCACAGTTCACTGAGAACTACAAGCCGTCTCCAGCTATGGGAAATGGTAGTTGTAGTTCATGCATTCAGAGAACTATGTAAACGAATGATGCAACTGTGTGGGTAGAGCCCTGCAAGGCCGTGCAGTTTTTGAATTATGACAGTGGGTGCAGGGAGATGATGCTTCTACCGTTGTTTCAATAGGGAATCGGGTAGGGGTGCGGGCGGGAGCTTTAGTAACAGGTTACTGAATATGGGTGTAACATCTAATGTGTTACTAAAGGTGAACTTAGCCTTTAAAGGCCTGTTGTGCAGTTATTTAATTTCTAATGTGAATTTTAACACAGCAGCCTTGGAAGAAATTAAATAAATGGAAAAAAAAGCATGGTTAAAAACCTTCTTGTATACTGTGCCTATACTCCGGTTCATACCTAGTTTTTCTTCTTATATGATTTGGATGAGGCCATAAAAGTATCATATATACTGTTTTACCTGCCAAAGAATTTGCAAAACTTTACAGCCAATTTTTTGGTTAAAGTGATCTATGAAATGAGTAGCGCTATGTTCCTGTGAAATCAATCAGTTCTTCCATATACTTGTGTTTAGTCTCTTGTGACAAAGAAATATATTCCAAAAGATATAACAGAAATGTATATGGAAAAAAACAAAAACAATAATGCAGTGTTCTTATGTTCGTGCCTCTGAACTCACACAAATTTCACATCATAAAAACCCAAAAAATAAAGTCAAATGAAACAGTCCCACAATGTGACAACTGGGTCTTCACTGTGCATGTGTATGTGCTTGTACTATCACCAATGACAGTGATAGTACACACGCACGCATGCATAGGCGGGATTTACATGACCCATGCCAGCCCAAAAGGGCAAAGCAAGAAAACTTTGGACTCAGAAGAAGAGGCAAACAACATGGCCCTTGCAGGAATGGAGTGAATGAATTGAGCTCAAACCTACATTGCTGGAGTAGAGAAAACCCATGGTAAGTCTGTCATAATATGCAATAAGGCCGGGTTCACACTTCTCCGACAAACGCTCCGACATTGGGAGCTCATGTCGCATGACGTGTGAAAATCAATGTTTCCCTGTGGGAGCCATCTTAACTGGCTTTGATCCTACTTCAGCCCATCGACTATCATTGAAGTCGGATCAAAGTCGGACCGCGATCTTGCATAATCCGACTTTGGCATGCGACTTGTGCTGTGCTGCTCTTGAGGGGGAACTCCACGCCAAATTTGAAATAAAAAAACGGCATGGGTTCCCCACCAAGAGCATACCAGGCCCTTCGGTCTGGTATGGATTTTAAGGGGAACCCCCTAAGCCGATAAAACGGCGTGGGGGTCCCCCTCAAAATCCAAACCAGACCCTTATCCGAGCATGCAACCTGGCAGGCCGCAGGAAAAGAGGGGGGGGGGGCGAGAGAGCGCCCCCCTCCCTCCTGAACCGTACCAGGCCGCATGCCCTCAACATGGGGGGTTTGATGCTTTGGGTCAGGGGGGTGACCTGCGGCCCCCCACCCCAAAGCACCCTGCCCCCATGTTGATGAGGACAGGGCCTCTTTCCGACAACCCTGGCCGCTGGTTGACGGGGTATGCGGGTGGGGGCTTATCGGAATCCGGGAGCCTAAGATCTCCAGATCCTGGCCCCCCCCCCTATGTGAATGAGCATCGTACCCCTACCCATTCACCTGGTGGAAAAAACGTCAATAAAAAAACACTACACAGGTTTTTAAAGTAATTTATTACACAGCTCCAGGGGTCTTCTTCCGACTCCGGGGGTCTCTTCCGACTTACTTCGGGGGTCTTCTTCCGACTTTGGGGGTCTTCTTCCAACTTCGGGGGTTGTCTCCGCGCTCTCCGGTTCTTTCTTCCTTCTGCCGGGCCTCCGCAATCTTCTTTCAGCTCTTTTGCTAGCGGGGCCCGGTCTTCTCCGTCGCCTTCTTCCCTCTTCTCCTCTTCGATGTTGACACGTCGCTTCCTCCCGCTGTAAAGCGGTGTGCAACGATTTATATAGGCCTCTCATGAAGTCACAGTCACAAGCTCCGGGTGGCCCCGGAGCATGTGACTGTGACGTCATAGGAGCATGTGGCCACCCGGAGCATGTGACTGTGACGTCATGAGAGGCCTATATAAATCATTGCGGACCACACACCCAGCATTACAGCGGGAGGAAGCGACGTGTCAACATCGAGGAGGAGAAGAGGGAAGAAGGCGACGAAGAAGACCGGGCCCCCGCTAGCAAAAGAGCAGGAAGAAGATAGCGGAGGCCCGGCAGAAAGAACCGGAGAGCGAGAGAAAAACCGGAGAGCGTGGAGACGACACCGGAGACCATCGAAGTCGGAAGAGACCCCCGAAGTTGGAAGAAGACCCCCGAAGTCGGAAGAAGACCCCCGAGCTGCCTAATAAATTACTTTAAAAACCTGTGTAGTGTTTTTGACATTTTTTTGCCATCAGGTGAATGGGTAGGGGTACGATGTACCCCACACTCATTCACATAGGGTAGGGGGCCGGGATCTGGGGGCCCCCTTATTAAAGGGAGCTCCCGGATTCCGATAAGCCCCTGCCCGCATACCCCGACAACCAACAGCCAGGGTTGTCAGGAAGAGTCCCTGTCCTCATCAACATGGGGGCAGGGTGCTTTGGGGTGAGGGGGGCGCAGGTCGCCCCCCTGACCCAAAGCACCAAACCCCCTATGTTGAGGGCATGCGGCCTGGTACGGTTCAGGAGGGAGGGGGGGCGCTCTCTCGTCCCCCCCTCTTTTCCTGCGGCCCGCTAGGTTGCGTGCTCAGATAAGGGTCTGGTTTGGATTTTGAGGGGGACCCCCACGCCGTTTTTTCGGCTTAGGGGGTTCCCCTTAAAATCCATACCAGACCGAAGGGCCTGGTATGCTCCCGAAGGAGAACCCATGGCGTTTTTTTTTTTATTTAAAATTTGCCGTGGAGTTCCCCCTCAAGATTCATACCAAACATAGTGCCTGGTATTGGCGGGGATCCAAGTCGGATCCCCGTTCATTGAAAGTCGGACGTATGTCGGCTTCAAGTCGCAGGGCAAAGTCGGATACAAAGTAGGACGGCTGTCGTGTCGCCCAAGTGTGAACCCGGCCTTATGCTGTGCATACTGGCACACTATGGAAAATGCTGGCCACTCCCACTACAGTTTAATTCCACTGTAAGTTTCATCAATACAATCGGATACAATGGCTGACAAATAGAGTGTAACCTGTGAATAACTGTTACTCTTCTGTGCCTAGAATAACATGGGCTCTAAATACAGCCAAGGTTTACAATAAAAATTTGGAAAGCATGTTTAAAGTGGAAGTAAACCCGTTTCATGAAATTTGAGCTGGGCACATATATCTGCAGTGTTTTCTTATCTCTCTTCAAAGTCCGGAGTCCCGTGGCTTTCTGCTGCTCTGTTCTTCTGTTATCAGCCTGGTAACATCTGGCAAGTTCTCCGTCAACTGTGATAAAACCAGCCTGAATTTTGCATTGAGATTAGCAGAGAGCTTGACTTGTCACAGCAGTGCTCTTCAAGTCTCTGCCTATGTCAAGTGGGGGGGGTGTGCCTTTCCTCCAATCAGCTGTCTTGGCTGTGTGCCCAGACTTCACTTCCAGTGCTGAACAGGAAGAGAAAATCTCTAACAGGATGTGCACTTTCTAACGAATATATAAAGCTGAACACATTAGATATACATGTAAAACTTATGTAGGAGGATTTGTTTCATCCCTGTGTATCATCTGAGGCTGTTCACTTCACTTGGTATAGGAGAGGGTTTACATCCACTCTAAACTAAGCCAGAGAGTAATAACAGCACTACATGTGATGCTGGCAGGCCTTAGTATCTTCCTCAAGGCCACTGCCCAGGTTATACTGACAATGTTATCCTATCCCTTAAATGGTTGATTGTCATGGTGGATGTAATACAACATATGGAATGACAAAAGATGCCTGCACTGCTTTATGTCATTGTTAAGATAAGGTTAAGGTAAGACAAGAGCCATCATTGCCAACAGCAACGAATGTTTTTTGTCTATCTGGTTGCTATAGGCAACAAAAGCCAATTCATGTTCTCTTCATGCCTAGAATCTCCAGAATGCATAGATTTATTGCATATTAACTAGACAATTGACCCACATATCTACTATACAACAGCTCCAGAAGATTTTAGTTTACAGGAAGACATGCCTGGAGCTATCAGTTGATGTAAGCTTGCTGTGCGTGTTACTGCTGTGCAGCGTGAGTCTGAACCAGGGCTTTCTCCTCTGCGGCATGTCTCATTAGAATCAGCATGTACAGCTTTGGAACTGGTTAGAGTAGTCTTGTGACACATAGCCAGTGGTTGGTCTTGGTTGCTGATTTTTGGTGGACTGCTTTGTGGACACGATATTTCCAGAATTGGTGGGCTTCGTAGTGTTAAATTCTGTACCTAAACAAAGGGTGACATTAATATCCTATGAGTATATAGAAAATCAACACATCACACTTGTGTTACAACCTTTTTCCAGTAAAGACGTGCATGCAAAGACTTAACTGGTCTAAAACCAATTAATCTAACAATATTTAAAAAGGTTATACACTAATGCATGTCTAAACCCAAAGACAAATATGCAGCTTTCCAGTCCTAAGATGTGGTAGCTGCATTTCTTTTCTTTTTCAGGTTTTTGTTACTCTTTACTCTTTCTAAGTAGTGATCCTGCCAAGGTGCCTATGTAAGGTGACAATACTCACTGTACTATACCTTTAGAGGAGCAGCATTGTCATCCTAGGACAGGACTACAGAACAGCTTCCCCTAAACCTTTTCCATAACACAGCGGGACATGCTCTATAATACACAGAGACCTGGGAACCATGCTAATTAATTGACACCCGGAAAGAGAACAAGAAATTATTAGTTTACAAAATTTCTAGCTTGATCAACAGGTATTATTTTGCACTTATCAAATAGATACCACAAAACCCTTTCAACAGTATATATAAATAAAAAATGCTAGAATTTACATACATTTTAAGAAATGAAAGTTTTTGTTTTATAAACTCACCAATATTCTGACATAACTGCACCTACTCATTTACATGTGTCCAGAATGTGAATATTAAATTATTTACATATTTGTAAGAAGTAGAAGGAGCTGTTCAAACAAGCCATTCCTGGCCTCTCTCGCTTCTTTTAATGTGGATTTATTAATTCTCAAACATCCTTAAAGTGGTTGTAAACCCATTTAAAAAAAAAAAAAAAAAACCTGCAAGACAAAGGCATAATGAGCTAGTATGACTAGCATACTAGCTCATTATGCATTACTTGCCTTAGATCGAAGCCCCCGAATCCGTCCTCGTCTCCCCCTCCAGCCATCTCTCCCGGAAGTTACTTCCGGGTATCGCCGCTCCAACGCTGTGATTGGCCAGGAGCAGCGATGACGTCACTCCACGCATGCGCACGGGAGCCGTAAAAGCCGGCGTTATCATTCATAAAACCGGCATTTACAGTGCGCCTGCGCCGTACACATCGGTGTACTCTTTTTTTGCAAATATCTCCTAAACCTTGTAGGTTTAGGAGATATTGCAAACACCTACAGGTAAGCCTTAATCTAGGCTCACCTGTAGGTGCAAGTTGCAAGAGTGGGTTTACAACCACTTTAAAAATCTCAACCAAGACTCTGGAGCAGCGTTTCTCAACCTTTTTCAGTCATGGCTCCATTTGTAAATCTGCACCCCAGTCTAAGGCTGGGCTCACACTGATGCGAATTGGATGTGGTTTTCCCCGCATCCAATTCGCATGACAGGAGAATGCGACCAGCTCTCAATAGAGCCGGTTCACGCATGTCTGGGTCAGTCACGGAGCGGATTGCACAAGGGTCCTGTGCGTCTTTGGTTCCGTTTCAGGTCTGAATTCAGGCAAAAAATTGGGTTGGATTCGTCCCTAAAACGGAGAACAGGGACAAACCAGACCCCTGTTGTGAGCAGCTGCCGAAGACAGTGTGAACCCGGTCTAAAATGTAAAACATGTAAATGTTACTTAAAATCAATAGGAAACATGAGTCTGGGGCGATCCATACAAATGTTGGCACATATAAGGCAGCAGCACATAGTCCAGTACTGCTCACATGCTCGGTCAGTGTTCCCCATACATTGTTGTACCCCCTACATTGGTGGTTAGTGTCTGTGCCTCCTCACATTGGTGGTCAGTGTCGGTGCCTCCTCACATTGGTGGTCAGTGTTGGTGCCTCCTCACATTGGTGGTCAGTGTCGGTGCCTCCTCACATTGGTGGTCAGTGTTGGTGCCTCCTCACATTGGTGGTCAGTGTCGGTGCCTCCTCACATTGATGGTTAGTGTCTGTGCCTCCTCACATTGATGGTTAGTGTCTGTGCCCTCCTACACTGGTGGTCAGTGTGCACCCTATGTTCCTGCTTGCTGCTCAGTGTGCCCCCCTTTCACTTGTGGTCAGTGGGAGCAGTTTTCCTCACAGGATCAGTGGGAAGCGCTTGCAGAAGGGGAAGGAAGAGGACTGGAAGGAAGCGCTGATGGAGGAGGAATAGGAGGGCTCTCGAATGTAAACACAAGTTGTGTTTATGTGTGTGATTCGCCATCACAGTGATCTCAAGGCACATAGCCACTCTGACGGGCTCTCTGCCTTTTGTTGTCATCCACTGTTTAATGACAGCAGATCACAGGCATTGTGCACGAGCACTTGTGATTCCTGGCACCGAACCCAGATGGACCCTAGATGAGAAAGGCTGCAATTGCGTGATAACCGAGTTGTAGATATAGCAATAAATATGAAAATGTAGGAAAAAATATTATTACAGGTATTTTTTATAGTGTAACCAATTTATGCTACATTTTACACACAGTTATTGCACAATCACATCAGTCCCTGCCTTTAAGGAGCAATCTCAGGTCTCTACCTCACATGCATATGTAGACATACTAGACCGGAGCCAATTAACCTACCAGCATGTCTTCAGACTGTGGGGGGGGGACTGGAGTAGCCAGTGAAAATCCACGCAACCACAAGCAGAACATGCAAACTCCATGCGAGTATTGTCCTGATTGTTTTTTGAGATGGGGACCCTAGTACTGCAAAGAGAAAGTGCGAACTACTAAGCCACTGTGCTGCCAACAATAACTTTGTATGCAACAGAATCGCATACTAAATATAAGAATGACAGTGTCACAAAAACAGTGAATTTGCATAGGTGCTTAATGGCAAAACTTAAATTTCATGGTTGCTAATTGCAAATTCCAACCAGCATTGGTGTTTAGTACAAATCTTTAACTACTCAGGGAAAAATTCTAACTTTGCATTGGTGCTCAGGAAAAAAAAAAAAGAAACTTTAAATGCGTGCTCGGGGAAAAAAGATTGCATCCGTGCTCAAGGAAAAACTTTGTATTGGTGTTTAGGGAAAACAATTCCATTGGTGGTGAGCAGTGACAGTGTCCAGGGAAGTACAGGGTGTCATGCCTTTTACCTACTCCATCTTGGGTATCACCACTCAGCAGCTGAACATCTTGTACCTGGTGTGGTTGTAGATCTTCCCTAGGGGATCAATTCAGGAAAAGCCATTGGCTAGTGTTGACATGGCAGGGATGATGCACTCTCCTCTGTCCACATCCATACCTGCCAGCTGCTGGCTAAAGGCTTTCTAGCTCCCCAGAAATATTAGTGGTAACTGCAGGGTAAAATTAAAGTCATCGTTGGCCAGCTTTAATTCCATTGCAACAACCGCAGAACCCCTCAGGAACTGTTGCAAGCCACAATAAAATCAGGAGGTGCAAATCGCACTGATCTGCGGCTTTGAAATTGTGCTGAATTAGCGCGATTTCAAAGCCCCCCCCCCCCCCCCCGGTCACTAGAATCATTGTCCTCATTGTAAGATTTCCCCTCTAACACTGTATTTGGGACAACCCATAATTTGGGATTTTCTTTTACTTTCACTTTCAATGATAATGGTAAACAGGACAAACAGAGAGAATTAATCTCCTTAAAGCGGGGTTCCACCCGCAATTTTTTTTTTTTTAAAAGTCAGCAGCTACAAACACTGTAGCTGCTGACTTTTAAGAAGGACACTTACCTGTCCTAGGCGCCCTCGATTTTGGCCCCCCCGAGGTCAATCCCTCTATCGTGCCAGGTCCCGGCGCCGCCATCCTCACTGAGGAAAACAGGCCTTGCGGCTTCACTGCCCGTTTCCTACTGCGCATGCGCGAGTCTGGCGGCGCTGTATGAATGGGCGGCTGCTCTCTGGGATACACACAGTTGCCAGAAGGCAGCGCGACCCATTCCCCAGAAGACAATGCAAGGAGGACTAGGAAGAAGGCCAGCCGCGGTTTAATAAGAGGCAGTTTAGGAACTTCCGCATAGCAACCGCAAGTAAAAAAAAAAAATTTCTAGCATTTTGGCAATTTTTTTTTTTTAGGGTGGACCTCCACTTTAACAGGGGCACAGACAGCAATTAAACTGGGGTTCCAATACCTCTCCACTTTTTCACCCCCCAAAAAAAAAAATTGCCTTTAGTTACACTTTAAAGGATTATCAGGATGCCAAGATTCTGTCCTCATAGAAAAACACAGTGCCCATGTTGTGAAATTTGAAATTTTTTTTCTTTATAATGCATATATATATATATACACACAGAGGTAAATGAGGGATTTTACTACTTGTCCAGAATATGTAAACATTTTAGTGTGCATGATCTGGGCACAAGTTCTCTTTAAAAATGAGTTGATAAATGTCACACAGAACTGTCCGTAAATAAAAGACTTAGGGCTCTTTCACACGGGACGGATCCGTGAAGATCCGCCCCGTGAAGCTCCGCTTGCTCAGCGGGGATCGCTCCGTTGATCCCCGCTGAGCCGGCGGATGACTGGGCGGTCCCCGCACACTGTGCAGGGACCGCCCTGTCAGAGCGCCGCTCTTCCCTATGGGGGATCGGATGACGACGGACCGTAGAGTCCGTTGTCATCCGATCCGCTCCGCCGACGGAAGGAAAAAATAGGATTTTTATAACAGCTTACCTGTAAAATCCTTTTCTTGGAGTACACCACGGGACACAGAGCTAGTCATTACATAATGGGTTAAGGGTCACCAGCGGTGATTGGACACTGGCACAACCAATGGAAGACAGTTCCCCTCCATATAACCCCTCCCATCAGGGAAGTACCTCAGTTTTGTAGCAAAGCAGTAAGGTTCCCATAAGAAGGGTGGGACCTCTGTGTCCCGTGGTGTACTCCAAGAAAAGGATTTTACAGGTAAGCTGTTATAAAAATCCTATTTTCTTTATCGTACACCACGGGACACAGAGCTAGTCATTACATAATGGGACGTCCCAGAGCAATGCTCATATGAAGGGGGGGAGACACAGATCAAACCGACCGCTTGCGGACCAGAAGCCCTATACTGCTGCCTGCAGCACACTTCGCCCGAAGGCGGAATCCTCATGTCCTTTCACATCTATTTGATAGAATTTGGAAAATGTATGGACTGAGGACCAAGTTGCAGCCTTACAGATCTGAGCCATCGAAGCCTGGTGGTGCACTGCCCATGAAGCACTTATCGCCCTGGTAGAGTGCGCCTTAACAGGAAAAGGAGGAGTCCTGTTCTTTAAACCATAAGCTTGAACAATTACTTGTCTAATCCACCTGGAAATGGTGGATTTTGATACCGCTTGGCCCTTCTTGGGACCATCTGGTAAAATAAACAAAACATCTGTTTTACGTATCTGAGCGGTTGCTTGCAGATACACCCTTACCGCTCTTACTAGATCTAGAGAGTGTAATAATTTTTCCCCCGCCGTCCGCGGGTTTGGAAAAAAGGAAGGCAGAACAATGTCTTGATTCAAGTGAAAAGCCGACACCACCTTAGGCAGAAAAGCCGGATGGGGTCGTAGTACGATCTTGTCCTTGTGACAAATTAGATAAGGCTCTTTACAAGAAAGAGCTGCTAGCTCTGATACTCTCCTAGCAGAAGCTATAGCAATCAGAAAGGCCAATTTCCTACTTAATATAATTAAAGGAATATGGCGAATAGGTTCAAAAGGTTGCTTTTGCAACACTGACAATACCAAATTCAAATCCCATGGACACAAGGGAGACCTGACTGGAGGATTTATCCTCAGTACCCCCTGAATGAATGTCCGAACTAGGGAGTGAGATGCCAATGGTCTCTGAAAGAAGACTGATAGAGCCGATATTTGCCCTTTGATGGTGCTAAGGGCTAATTTCATATCCACTCCTAACTGGCAAAAAGCAAGAATCCTACTTATTTCATATTTCAGAGGATTCCAACTTCTGGATTCACACCAGGAAACGTATGCTTTCCAGACTCTATGATAGATGAGTCTGGAGGCTGGCTTTCTAGCATTAATGAGCGTAGAAAGAGCCAGGCCAGAGACCCCTCTCTTTTTCAAAATGTGGGTCTCAGCAGCCAGGCCGTCAAATTTAGCCTTTGTAAGGAAGGGTGGAATACTGGACCCTGTGACAACAGGTCGTGTCGAAGTGGAAGCTTCCAGGGCCTTCCTATCGCCATTTTTACGATCTCGGCATACCAAGGCCTCCTGGGCCAGTTTGGGGCCACTAGGATTACTGGTATTCCCTCCTCCTTGATCCTGCGAAGCAGTCTTTGTAGAAGAGGGATCGGAGGGAATGCATAGATCAGTGAGAACTGATTCCATGGAGTTATTAGAGCGTCTGTCCCGTAGGCTAGAGGATCTTTCGTTCTGGACACAAAGTTGTCCAATTTCTTGTTGAACCTGGAAGCTAGCAGGTCTACATCAGGGTTTCCCCATCTCAGACATATGGCCTGAAAGATCTCTGGGTGAAGAGACCACTCTCCTGGTAGCAGCTGCTGACGACTCAGGTAGTCTGCTTGCCAGTTTTCTATCCCTGGAATGAAGATTGCAGAGATGCAAGGTACATGCTCTTCTGCCCATGCCAAGATCCGGTTCACCTCTCTTTGGGCTGCCCGACTGTGGGTGCCTCCTTGGTGATTGATGTAAGCTACTGCCGTAGCATTGTCGGATTGAACCCGAACTGGGTAGCCCTGTAACCTGTATGTCCAGGTTTTGAGGGCTAGATATACCGCCCGGATCTCTAGCACATTGATGGGCAGGATCCCCTGAGTCTTAGCCCAGGTTCCCTGGGTAGAAGCCTCCTCGAATACTGCACCCCAGCCCGATAGGCTGGCATCCGTAGATACCACCTTCCAGGCCACTGGGAGGAAGGACTTTCCCTTCCGTAAATTCCTGGCTTCTAGCCACCAATTGAAGCTGTGGCGTACTTGTGAGGACAGGCGCATGGGTATATCCAGAGCTTGGCTCTTCCTGTTCCAGGAGGCTAAAATATTGCCTTGAAGTAGTCTCGAATGAAACTGGGCGTAAGGGACCGCCTCGAAGGAGGCTACCATCTTTCCCAATAGTCTCATGCAAAGGCGAATAGACGGCCTCTTGTTTGCTTTGACCTTGTGGATCAGGTCTTTCAGAGACTGTATCTTTGGCTCTGGCAGGTATACCCTGTTTTGGGCTGTATCTATGATCATGCCCAGGTACACTATCCTTCTTTGGGCCTGGAGAGAGGATTTTTGTAAGTTTATAATCCATCCTAAATGCTCCAGGTATCCTACTGTAGTGTCTACAGCGTGATCCAATCCCTCCTTTGACTGATCTATTAATAGTAGATCGTCTAGATAGGCTGTTACCGCAATGCCCCGTGTTCTTAGGTTTGCTAACAGAGGAGCTAGCACCTTTGTGAATACTCTGGGCGCGGTGGCTACACCAAATGGCAGGGCCACAAATTGAAAGTGGCGATCTTCTACCGCAAACCTTAGGAATCTTTGGTGAGCGGGGAGGATTGGTATGTGTAGATATGCGTCTTTGATATCTATGGACGCAATGAATTCTCCGCCTTTTAAAGTAGCGACCACGGATCGAATCGTTTCCATTCGAAAATGGCGAACGTTCAGAAACTGGTTTAGATTTTTTAGATCCAGGATGGGTCTGACTTCTCCGTTCGGTTTTGGAATCACAAAGAGGTTTGAGTAAAAACCTGAACCTTGCTCCTTTTGGGGTACCTCTGTAACCACACCTTGAGCTATTAAGTGATTCAAACCTTTGAAGAAGGATCCTCTTTTTTGTGGATCCTTGGAGAGTCTTGAACTTCGGAATTGAGAAGATGGGATCTCTCGAAATTCCAGTCTGTACCCTGAGGATATTGTGGATACCACCCATTTGTCCTGGGTTTCTGTCCGCCAAGTCGCTGAGAACTGACGAAGCCTTCCCCCCACTCGGCCGAGCGGGGGCGCCCCTTCAATGAGAGGTTTTGGGGGCTTGCTTATTAGCTCTTGAACCCCACGGCTTCTTGTTCTTCTGAGCCTGTTCTTTGGCTTTTTTGGGCGGCTGAAAAGGCCGTCGCCACTGGCTGGAGTCAGATTTCCCGGGAGCTGGGGAGAGAGTGTGTTTAAAACAAGGTCTCTTGTTTTTCTTTCTCTCAGGTAAAAGTGTCGTTTTACCACTTGATATCTTTTGGATATATCTTTCTAAATCTTCCCCAAAAAGGCGTTCGCCATGGAACGGGAAACTTGCCAACAACTTTTTGCATGGGGCTTCCGCTGACCAATGCTTAAGCCAAAGTACTCTGCGCATCTGTACCAGCTGGAGTGTAAGGCGTGATGCCTGTATGATAGAATCTCTCATGGCATCCACTGTGAAGCATAAGGCTTTAGGCAAATTCTCCCAATTTTTAGCCTGCTCTGAAGGCAGCTCCTTCAGCCCCTGCTTTACCTGTTGGCTGACGACCTGACACATACCGACTGCTGCTACTGCAGGTTGGGTAATTGAGCCGGCCAAAAGGAAGGAGGATTTCAGTAAGGATTCCAACTTCTTCTCAGAAGGATCTTTAAACACTTGTACATTATCCACTGGACATGTCAGGTTTTTATTTACACAAGAAATAGCCGCATCTACCGTAGGCAGGCTCCATTTCTTTAAAAAAATTTCCTCCATAGGATAAAGAATGTTAAACTTTTTTGGAGGTGAAAAACGCTTATCTGGATGTTGCCAGTCTGCGTACAATAGATCCTCTAGTAACGGATGAACCGGGAAGGAGCATGCACCTTGCAGGGATCTTAATGATCCTAGGGAGGAGACAGGTGATTCTGTTACCTCCAAAGAGGGTAACCTAAATGCAGCTCGCACGGCTCCTGCATAGCATTGCACCTGTGACTTTAAAATCTGGGATACCGAAAAAGGCTCATCCGATATCCCTGATCCGTCTGACTCCTCATCCTCTGCTGATGTAGCCTCCTCCTCATCCTCCTCCTCCTCAGGTACTTCTGAAGGGAGGTCCAATACTGGAGGAGATCTGCTTCGCTTATTGTCCTTTTTAGAGGATTTAGCGATTAAAGTAGCAATTTTCTCCTCCAGATTATTTAGGGCAGCTGATAAAGTGTCCTCAGTGACATATGCAGGCCCAGGCTTCACTGGGGAAGCCGCCATACCTGACAGAGGTAATGGCTCATCCTGTACAGGTGCTTTTGGCAACACAGGAGAGGAAGGTACCGAGTCAGCACAGCTAGAGCCCCCTGTCTCAGGCGGCGGTGCTCTTTTATCTCTTTTTGTCCGCATTACTTCCCCTGGAAGGCTTACTGTTTAGACAAAATACAAGGTACCTAAATGCATATACTACCGTGTTCAGTTTAGCAAATACATTAAGTATGCAACTTTTAACACATAACTATGCATAACATGGATGTCTTCTAGGAAGTACCCAATCCAACCACATGGAGTCTTACGTCCCTGTATAGCTGCTGTGTTTCTCTGCCAGGAACAAGAGAACTAACGAGCTTGCTTGCTGCTGCAGTGCTTTTTACACTGACAGTCTTTTAAATTTGGCGCCGTTTCTGTGCCTGCGCGCGCCACGTGCCCGCGCACGCCTCGGCCCCCCCCCCCTCCGATAAAGCGCGCTCCCGGCCTTTAGCGCTATGGTGGTGGCCATAGTGAGAGAGGACTCTCATCAGCCCCTGTCCCCACTTACCTGCATCTGCAGGTGTCTGTATCGGCCACCGGAAGGAGGAGCGGGGTGCTCAAGCAAGCTCAGCAGCGGAGGTGACGAGCAGTGTACTTCGCCGAAGCCGACACTGAACAGAGTGAGGTGAGTATATTCAGCTCTTTACTCCCCCCAGTGGTGGAAAAAAAGAAGACATCCACTTTTTGAAAAAGGTCCCAACCTAGTTATGGACCTTCTAATCTCACCTTATCCACGCCGCAGGTTTTTCTGCTGAAAGTTTTCAGACAGATACCAAACTTCACCCTTCACGGTGGGCTATGTGTGCCAACCTTCAGGGATATGGGTTCCTATTTAAAGGATACCTCTCCCCTGGGCCTTGTACAAGACTCTTACCAGGACTTTATAGCGAAATAGCGAAAGTGCTGGATCTTAGAGCCCAGTCCTCCGAAGAGAGACATTACAGGCGACGCCTCATGGATGAGGCCCGGATCCCATCCAGATTCAGCTCATTTGTAGGCGTCTTGGATGGATCCGAAAGCATAGCTCTTTTACCCCCAGAGGGTCTCTTTGGTAGAGCTTTCCTTTAGCACCTCCTAACGCGTCCAACACCTTTCGACACTGGCGAAAAAACTGAGGTACTTCCCTGATGGGAGGGGTTATATGGAGGGGAACTGTCTTCCATTGGTTGTGCCAGTGTCCAATTACCGCTGGTGACCCTTAACCCATTATGTAATGACTAGCTCTGTGTCCCGTGGTGTACGATAAAGAAATAGGGTTTTCCTCCGTCACACTTTGGCGGAGCGGAGCGGGTCGGATGTCAGTGGACATGTCACCGCTGACATCCGTGGCTCCATAGGGCTACATGGAAGATCCGTTCAGGTCCGCCTAAAAAACTGACAGGCAGACCTGAATGGACCGTCCGTGAGAAAGGGGTCTTAGGCAGTGATAACCTTCTGTCAAAACCTAATGTCAGAATTAGATTCAGAATAGGCAGCTAAAATTATATGTAAAGTCTGATTTTCATGTAAAAGTCAGCTTTGGCCCCTTCTACCCCTGAGTCTTTCTGTTGATCAGTTAAGCTAAGGCGAAATCACAACATTTAGGGCCCATTCACACTATTGCCTTGCATTACCGCAAGTGTGTTAATGTGTGTAATGCTCCATGTTAACATGCACTGTACTAAGGCAGCACATTTGTTTGAAGGGGCTGCCTAACACATCAACATGCACTAAAAAGTTGCAAGCGCTATTTTGTGGCAATGCAGCACACTACAATGCACGGTAGTGTTTTACCAGGTGTTCTGGTGTATTGTAATGCATGTCCACTGGCAAGATGCACTGGGGTGTTATTAAAAATGAATGTCATCACATTGCACCGACATGTAAAACACATCAGGGCCGTCTTTTCGCATGGGCACGCTGGGAAGTTGCCCGGGGGCCCCACTTGCCTGGGGGGTCCCACCTGCCCAGCGACCCCAGCCAAGCATCATTCAGATGTCACAAAGTTCGCTGCGCATTGTGCCAGTGCTGTGCGGTGCGGCTCTCTCACAGAGACAGAGTGCATCGCGATCAGTCCCGATATTAGTCAGCGACTCAGCGGCGGGCAGTGTGAGTCAGCTGTCACTGTGAAGAACGGAGCCAATGCTTTCTGTGTAGTTCCGGCTCTTCACAGGCGGTGTGATATCAAATGCACTCTGCTTGTGACAGATACAGGAAGCATCGCATATGAATTGAAAGCCAGGAGTAGGTGTCCAGATTCAGATAAGGAAACTGGAACGGGAACGATAGCGAAATGTACGCCTCACTAGATATGACAGATCAGAAAAAGAGGTACTTCTTAGTAAAAGTGAAAAGTTTAAGGTGGAAACATTCCTTCCTGTTCTGGCCTCTCTAATTCCTGCACTGACAAAATGTGCAGAAGCTTATTCATTTTTATTCTCATGCGTGATTGTGTAGACAGGGCTCCAGTGCACTGTATTGCCCGGGGGCCTATAATGCTCTTAAGATGGCACTGAAACACATGTTTTGTGCGTTACAAGTACCATGTTTGCTAATGCATGCATTATCACAACATAAGGCAGGCCATAGATAAAGGGATTTTTATAACAGCTTACCTGTAAAATCCTTTTCTTGGAGTACATCACGGGACACAGAGCGACTTAGTCATTACTAATGGGTTATATAGTTTACCTTCAGGTGTTGGCACTGGCCAATTCCAAACCGGAAGTACCCTCCCCTATATAAGCCCCTCCCACCCGGGAGCACCTCAGTTTTGTAGCCAAGCAATAAGTGTCCCAAAAAGAGGGGTGGGAGCTCTGTGTCCCGTGATGTACTCCAAGAAAAGGATTTTACAGGTAAGCTGTTATAAAAATCCCTTTTTCTTTTTCGTACATCACGGGACACAGAGCGACTTAGTCATTACTAATGGGACGTCCCAAAGCAATGCCAAATGAGGGGGGGGTACATAAGCTGGGCGCCATCAGGCATGAGGATCTTTTGCGGCCTGCAACACACTGCGCCCAAAGGCGACATCCTCCTGACTTCTAACGTCTACCTGATAGAATCTAGTAAACGTGTGTACCGAAGACCATGTTGCGGCCTTACATACTTGAGCCAGGGAGGCCTGGTGATGCACTGCCCATGAAGTTCCAACCGCTCTTGTGGAGTGCGCCCTAACTTTGAACGGAGGCGGTCTCTTTCTCAAGCCATAGGCTTGTATTATGACCTGTCGAATCCACTTGGCTAAAGTAGATTTTGACGCTGCCTGACCCCTTCTGGGGCCTTCCGGCAGAACAAACAAAGAATCCGTTCTGCGAATCTGAGCAGTGGCTTTTAGATAAGCTTTAACTGCTCTTACCACATCCAAAGAATGTAATAACTTTTCCTCTACTGAGCTAGGTTTGGGGAAAAAAGAAGGAAGAACCACATCTTGGTTCAAATGAAACCTCGATACCACCTTAGGAAGAAAGGCTGGATGAGGACGTAATACTACTCTGTCCTTATGGACAACCAGATATGGCTCCTTACAGGACATAGCTGCTAATTCCGACACTCTTTTAGCCGAACAAATGGCTACTAAGAAAACCAATTTCCTGGTGAGAAGAACCAAGGAAATGTGTTGTAATGGTTCAAACGGTTGTTTCTGTAGAACCGACAGAACCAGGTTTAAGTCCCAAGGACATATGGGAATACTAACCGGAGGGCTAATACGCATCACTCCTTGTATAAAAGCTTTGACTAGTGAATGCGAAGCCAAGGGCCTTTGAAAAAATATTGACAAGGCCGAAATCTGACCCTTGATAGTACTCAAGGCCAGCTTCCTATCTACAGCCCACTGTAGGAAGTCCAGAATCCTCCCTATCATGTACTTACGTGGATGCCATTTCTTGGTCTCACACCACGTAATGTACGCTTTCCAGATCCTATAATAGATCTGCCTGGATACCGGTTTCCTGGCATTGATCATGGTAGATACCACAGAATTAGAGAGCCCTCTCTTTTTCAGAATGTGGGCTTCAATAGCCAGGCCGTCAAACCTAGGGCTGGTAAGGAAGGGTGGTATATCGGTCCTTGCGACAGCAGGTCCGGACGAAGTGGGAGGGTCCAAGGACTCCTCACTGACATTTTTACAATCTCCGCGTACCATGCCCTTCGGGGCCACGCTGGAGCCACCAGAATCACTGGTTTCTTTTCTACCCTGATTCTGCGGAGTAATCGTGGTAACAATTGTGGCGGTGGGAATGCATATATCAGCTTGAACCGATCCCAAGGGAACACTAGGGCATCCGAGCCGCAAGCTAGGGGATCCCTTGTGCGAGACACAAACCTGTCCACCTTTGCGTTGAATCTGGATGCTAGCAGATCTACATCCGGTGTTCCCCACCGCTGGCATATTGCCTGGAAAACCTCGGGGTGAAGAGACCATTCCCCCGGGCATAATTGTTGGCGACTTAGAAAGTCCGCTCTCCAATTTTCCACTCCTGGGATGAAAACCGCGGATATGGCTGGGACATATCTTTCTGCCCACTCCAGGATGTAATTTGCTTCCTTCTGGGCTGCACGACTTTTGGTGCCACCCTGATGATTGATATATGCCACTGCCGTGGCATTGTCTGATTGAATTCTGACAGGGGACCCCTGGAGTTTGGATGTCCATGCTACTAGGGCATACCGGGCTGCTCGTATCTCTAAGAGATTGATGGGCAGGGCCTTTTCTGCTTCTGACCACCTGCCCTGGAGAGACCATTGCTCCAGCACTGCCCCCCAGCCGATGAGGCTGGCATCTGTAGTGACCACCTTCCAAGAAACCGGACTGAAGGGTTTCCCTCTTTCCAGATTCTGGGGCACCAACCACCAATGGAGGCTCTTGCGAACGGAAGGGGACAGGGACATTGGTAAGTCTAAAGCCTGAACTTTTTTGTTCCAGGCTGACAGTATGGCCCTTTGCAAATTCCTTGAATGGAATTGACCGTAGGGTACCGCTTCGAATGAAGCCACCATCTTTCCCAGCAGCCTCATGCAGAGACGTATGGATGGTTTTCTTTTTGTACCCACTAAGTGGGTCAAATTTCTTAAAGACGACACCTTCTCTGGAGGTAAGAAAATCTTTCTCTGATTTGAATCCAGCCTTAGCCCTAAGTATTCCAGACTTTTGACTGGTCTTAGAGCTGACTTGTCCCGGTTGATAATCCAACCGTGATATTCCAGATACTCGATTGTCTTGTGAATAGCTACTTCCAGCTTTTCCACTGAGTGGTCTATTAGTAGCAGGTCGTCTAGATATGCCATTATCGTTATACCCTGTGTTCTTAGATTGGCCAATAATGGGGCCAGAATTTTTGTGAACACTCGTGGTGCTGTGGCCAGACCGAAAGGTAAGGCTCTGAACTGAAAATGGCGCCCTTCTACTGCAAAGCGTAGAAATTTCTGATGGGCCGGAAAGATGGGAATATGCAGATAAGCATCCCTTATGTCGATCGAGGCTAGCCATTCCTGCCCTTGTAGGGCGGTGGCCACTGATCGGATCGACTCCATCCGAAAGGTCCTGATATTTAGGAACTTGTTTAGCCCTTTTAGATTTAATATGGGCCTCACGTCCCCATTTGGTTTGGGGACTGTGAAAAGGTTCGAGTAAAACCCGAATCCGCTTTCTTCCAGGGGAACCTTCATGATTACCCCTTGGAGCAATAGTTGTTCTAGTGCCAGAAGGAGGGATCCTCTCTTTTGGGGATCTCTTGGCACGTTTGACCTCATAAATTGGGCAGGAGGAGTGCCTTTTAACTCCAGCTTGTATCCCAGACTTACTGCGGAGAGCACCCATCTGTCTCTGATGGTGTCCCGCCAGGTCTCTGTGAACAACTGAAGTCTTCCCCCCACCCGATTGAGCGGGGGCAATACTTCATGCCTTAGGGGGAGGTTTTGTACCTCTCTTGATCCAGGGCTTCTTGTTACCCTGTGATTGTCCCTGATTTCTGCCCCCTGAATTTGACCGCGGAGGCCGTCGGAACTGCTTCACAGCCGATGTGCCCGGGACTGGAGAGGTAGGCCTCTTAAAAGAAGGACTTCTACCCTTGTTCTTAACCGGTAAGAGTGAACTTTTACCGGCAGAAATTTTCTGGATATATTTGTCCAGATCTTCTCCAAATAAGCGTTCTCCATGAAATGGGAAGCTAACCAGCAGTTTTTTACAGGGAGCTTCAGCAGACCAGTTTTTGAGCCACAGAAGCCTACGCATATGTACTATAGACAGCGTAAAGCGGGAGGCCTGTTGGATTGTATCCTTTATGGCGTCCACCGCAAACACAAGGCTCTAGGCAGGTCAGCTAGGGCATGAGCCTGCTGATCTGGTAAGTCCCTTAAGACTTGTTTCAACTGATCTTTCACTGCTTGGCAGACTCCAATCGCTGCTACCGCAGGTTGTGTCACCATACTTGCTGTAGAGAAAGCAGATTTTAGTAAAGACTCCAATTTTTTATCTATTGGGTCTTTGAACATTGGAACATTATCTACTGGACATGTCAGTGATTTGTTAACAGAAGAGATGGCTGCGTCCACTATAGGGACCCTCCATTTTCTTATGAACTTATCCTCCATGGGATAGATCACCGGAAATCTCTTGGGGGGAGCAAATATTTTATCAGGATGCTCCCAATCCTGGTAAATAAGCCCTTCTAATAAAGGGTGGATTGGGAAGGAACAGACCGCCTGGGGAGCTTTTAGCGACCCCAGCGAGGAAACCGTAGTGGATGGTGGTTCCGCCAGAGGCATTTTAAATGCTGATCGGACCATGTTAGTCAGAGACTGAACCCATAATCTTTCAGCCTGAGAAGCTGAGAAAGGTTCTTCCACTGTTGATTCCTCTATAAGTGAATCAACCTCATCCTGATCCCCTTCAGGTAGGTCGATCTCTGTGTGGGGCTGTTCCTCCACTAACAGGCACTCTGAAGGAGGAGACGGAGATCGGACGCGCTTTTCCTGTGACAGGGAAGCAGCGATCAATGCTGTTAATCTCTCTTCCAATCCTCCCAGAGTTGAGGATAAAACCTCCTCTGTTATATATACAGGAGCAGGTGGACTGGGGACAGCCGCAGCACCAGACATTCCTGCGGGGTTTCTACGGCTACTGACCTCTGCATTCTCAGGGGAGATTGGTGCAGTGCAAGCATGCCCAATATCCTCAGAGCCCGATGGAGACCCCTTTGGCTTCCTGGAAGATTTATTTCCGGAGCGTCTGGACGACATATCCTTTAAGCACAAAGCTGAGGTATTCCCGTCGTCATACACCAATTTTTGCTGGTAATAGTCTAACACAGGTGCTGCTATATACCAGCTGGTGTCCACTAAAGTGCCTTTCTATGGGGATGCCTGCATCAACCGCCTCTGTGTGCCACTGTTTGTTGCTAGCTCTGTTTGCATGCAGCTGACACTTGTACTGTGTCTTTTAACCATGCTGGGACGCCCGCACATGCGCAGAAGCGCCGCGGCGCGCATCGAGCGTCATCCACCCGCCCCGCCCCTTTTTTTTCATAGGAGGCGCGTGCACGCGCCCGCGCGCGCGCCCGTGCGCCAATGGCGCCCTTTTCGAAAACCAACAGAGGACTAGGAGCCAGGGCCCTTTTTGCCGGAGGGCCTGTGCGGTGGATGAACGCAGCAACAGGGCAGAGGAAGTGGATTCCCTCAGAGAAACTTACCAGCTGCCTGGATCTTTTGAGTTGAGAAAACCAAAGATCCACATTTACAAGAAAAATGGACTACAGCGGCCTCTAGTGGTTTAACACAGGTACCGCGGTCCCTGTTTTTTTTTTTTTCTTGACTACTATTAAAATTTTACATTTTCAGTAGTTATAGGCAAACACAGATATTTAGCGGGAATACCGTTAGGTAACAGACAGAAAGACAAATTAGGCTTGGGGGTCCCCCAATAGAACCAAGTTCCTGAGGGCCCCCACTTACCTGATCCCCGCCGCAGGACTTTGTTTGGTCCACAAAAGTCCAAACTTCACCTATCACGGCAGGCATTGTAATTAAACCTTCAGGGACCGGGTTCCCAAGGATTCCACTCCCCTGGACCTGTATAGCACCCTGCACAGACAGCGTCTTGGTCGTGGGTATGACCAGAGCTCTGGATCCCAGGGTCCAGCCCTCCTAAGAGAAGCATTACAGGCAAAACCTTGCTCTTCTGCTGCAAGGCCCGGGTACCGACCGTTTAGCTATGAAGCTTTTTTTGGTGGGATCCGGAACAGCTTACTAAGGCCCAAAAGAACCTGTACGCAAGCCCAGTGAAAACACATGTTACTCTTTGGCCAACACCTTAGACACTGGCAAAAAACTGAGGTGCTCCCGGGTGGGAGGGGCTTATATAGGGGAGGGTACTTCCGGTTTGGAATTGGCCAGTGCCAACACCTGAAGGTAAACTATATAACCCATTAGTAATGACTAAGTCGCTCTGTGTCCCGTGATGTACGAAAAAGAAAAAACCATTTTTTTTCCTGCAACCAAGGGTTCAATCCCATTAGGCTATTGTGTTCTGCCATGGGACGGGCATGGGAAGCCATCCCTGCCAGGAGAACACAGTGATTATTGCTAGCAGCTATAGTCACTGGCAATAATCACATGCTAGAAATCCAACATGCTGGTCGTACCCAAGTCAATCAATAGATCGACTTGGGTACAATCAGCGTGCCCATACATGGATCGAATCTCAACCAGTCCCTGCTGAACCGGCAGAAATTCAAACCATCGATGGCTGGCTTAAGGCTGTGGAGATAGCAGGAGGTAGGGCCAAGGCTGCTAAAGTGCAGAAACTGATTAAATGGCATTCTGTCTACCTTGCACAGAAGTGAAACCTATTTTATATTTTAGAAGCTGGGCTGACACACAGGAAATGTTTAAAACAATTCAAACGCTTTACATCTTATGATATCCTTAGATAAATGTGGCTATATTTTTTACCAAATGTGTAATAATTATTTTAAATTTAGCAATACCCCAAGTTTCCATTTAAAAAATTCACTTAATTTAGCTTTTCTATAAGATTCATAAAACACGTGATGATTAGTTGATTTTAATTAATGGCATTATTTTGGGAGATTTACTCAACGTATATGTAGTAGGTAAAAAGAAAATGCATATTTCCCCCGTATTTTATACCTATAAAGATCCTGGCATATACAGAAATATATTTGTTCATTTGCCGTTGACAAAGCACAACATTTCTGTAGACTGAATAGTGTCAGCCCTTCCCATGGTCTTTTGCTAAACGACTCAACCACTCCTACTCTTAGATTTCTACAAAATAATGGCTAATCATTCTGTAGTCCAAAATAAAGACTAGGAAGGCTAAATAGACATCTTGAGATAACACAGGAAGCGTGCAGATGACACAGGACAGCTTTGAATTTCTTACAAGGTCACTAGGTTTTTAGTTACTATCAAAGGAGTACAGCACCTTGCTGCTTCCAATTGTATATTTAACAGACCAAAAAGGAGCAAATAATGGAACTTACGCTTTTCGGAACCCTCCCCCCTCCGGTGTCACATTTGGCACCTTTCAGGGGGGAGGGGGGAGTAGATACCTGTTTAATACAGGTATTTGCTCCCATTTCCAGGCATAGATAGCCGCATTATCTGTGGGTATCTACGCCATGTCCGGCCCCTCCTCCGTCCTCCCCATCTGTCTTCTGGGAGACACACAGGTCCCAGAAGACAGCAGGGACCATTCGGATCGCGCAGCGTGACTCGCGCATGCGCAGTAGGGAACCAGGAAGTGAGGCCGCAAGGCTTAACGAAGATGGCAGCGGCAGCATCCGAGAGCCGAGGGAGAGATCAGCTTCGGGTGCCGACATGACGGGCGTCCTGGACAGGTAAGTGTCCTTATTTTAAAAGCAGCTGCAGTATTTGTATCTGCTGACTTAAAAAAATAAATATTTTTTGGCAGACCACCGCTTTAAGTAAATCAATCCCTGTCAGTTTAAAATGTTCTCTTCAGTCCAGTATTGTTATGTAACGAACAGATGTTTCTAAAAATGCCATAAAGTCCATATAACTGCTGACTCCAATAATCGGAAAGCCTGCCAGGGTGCAGGTAGCAGGTGTTTTGCAGACCTACGTTTTGGTTAAAACTGTTTCCTTGCAAGGCTGCAGTATACTGTAGAAGTTGACGGGTGGTTTGTAAGTGGATTTAAAAAGGGCGTTACATAGCTACTACTCGGCAACTCATGCCGTTCACACCCGTATAGATATGCTGCTGATGGACCAATTTTCCCTGGAGACCTTATCCAGTGCGTCAATTGGTTCCATCACCATGACGGATCATGCCCCGGTATCTCTTTCTATCCATCCACCTCATTCCGACGCCCGGTCCTGGACCTGGCGCCTGAATGAGAATATCCTGGATGATGCTGTGGCGTCTAAATGCGTTTCAGATTCAATTGCCTTGTACTTTTCTGAAAATTCGTCGACCGAGGTTGGGGCGGCGTCCATTTGGGAAGGCCACAAGGCAGTAATTAGAGGGGAGCTCATTTCCCAGGGAGCGCGGTTGAAAAAGGCACGGGAGGGGGATCTCCAATCCCTCTTACGGAAAATACAATCGGCGGAACTTAAACATAAGCGTTGTCTGACTCCGGAGCTGGCGGCAGAGCTCCAGGCCCTTCGCCTGGAGCTTGCTACCCTGTTAGATACCCGCATACGTGCCCGCCTACGTCACGTATCGCACAAATTCTATGAGTATGGTAACAAATGTGGGCGACTGCTTGCTAGGGCTCTAAAGAGACAACAGGCCTCGGGTCATGTGCAGAAGCTTCAAGCTGGGACGGGCCACCCTGTAGTCCACTCCTCTAAAATAGCAGCCGCCTTTAGAGACTACTACGCTCAGCTGTACCATCTTCCTGCCACACTTCCCGGGATGATGGTGGATCAGAAACAAGACCATATTTTAAATGATCTGACTGAGGCCCATGCTCCCCAACTTCTGGCAGAAACCAGCAAGTCACTTGAAACCCTGATTACTAGAGAGGAGCTAGACACTGTGGTAAAATATCTCCCGAAAGGAAAAAGCCCGGCCCTGACGGTTACACAAATGCCTATTACCGTGCTTTCCTCCCTCTGCTCTCTGGGCACATGTGCACTTATTTCAACGCCCTAGCCTCGGGCACAGTTATGCCTAAGGAGGGCCTTTTAGCTCATATATGAGTGCTGCCCAAGGAGGGGAAGGACCACACGGCCCCTAGTAGTTATAGGCCAATTTCACTTTTGAATACTGACATTAAGATCCTAGCAAAAATTTCAGCAAATCGCCTTAAACCCATTCTTCCTTCTTTTATACATCCTGACCAGACGGGTTTTATTACTGGGAGGGAGGCGAGGGACAACTCTAATCGGGCCATTCAGTTGATCCATTGGGTGCAGATCCGGGCTGACCATACACCCTGTCTCCTCCATTCCACTGATGCCGAAAAGGCGTTCGACAGGGTGGATTGGACGTATCTTCGTGCGGATGGGGGCTTGGCCCTAACATGCTCTCCTGGGTTTTCTCTTTGTACAGCCGTCCTGAGGCCCGAGTTAAGGTGAATGGGGTTCTTTCAGATACGTTCCCGATTGGAAATGGGACCAGACAGGGGTGCCCACTGTCTCCTCTCATTTTCGCCCTCACCCTGGTACCCCTGCTCAATAGGATTCGCTCTAATCCCAACATTAAGGGTCTTAGCGTCGGCTCACAAGAACATAAACTCTCTGCGTATGCGGATGATGTCCTATTTTATGTGGCGGACCCGTTAATCTCCCTCCCCAACATTATGACCGAATTGCAGACTTTTAGTTCCATCTCTAATTTTAAAATTAATTTCACTAAGTAAGAAATTCTGTCCTTAAATTTCCCCCCTACTTACGTACATGGTTGCAAACCTCTTTCTCCTTTTCCTGGTGCGGCACTCACATGAAATATTTGGGGGTCTATCTTACTCCTCACTACTCTCAACTATATAGCAGTAACTATGCCCGGTTACTCTCCACTATTAAGTCAGACCTGCACCGATGGGATAGAGAGGCCTTCTCGTGGATGGGCCGAGTTAGTGTGTTAAAGATGAACGTGTTGCCTCGCATTCAGTTTTTTCTCCAAATGGTGCCGATTTTATTACCCAGGTCTTTCTTTTTGAGCCTCAACAGTGCATTTCTTAAATATATTTGGCAGGGACGGAGCCCTCGTCTGGCTCTTCGTACCTTACAGAGACCTAAGCGACTAGGTGGCCTAGGCATCCCGGATGTACGAAAGTACTACGAGGCTATCGCCCTTCAACTGATATTTGACTGGCATCATGGGGTATCCACTAAGGTTTGGGTACCGCTAGAAAAATTATTGGCGGGTCGCAATTTAGCTCATGCCCCCTGGCTTCCCCACCCCAGGCCCATAGGGGTCTGTCACTCTATGTCTCCCCAACGACTACCCATGTTTTAAAGTTATGGGATGCTTTAAACAAATCAGGACAGCTTGCCCCCCCTTTTTCCCTGCTAGCGCCCCTAGGAGGCTTCCCCTGGTTTATCCCGGGGGACCACCCATCCCTTTTTCATTCTTGGACATCATATGGGGAGGGGAGATGTGGTAGGTTCTTTCACGATCAGGGACTGCTCCCCTTGGAGGTGCTTAGAGCTCAGTATGGCAGCTTTCCGATGGATGGCTGGAGACATGGACAGCTTCAGCACTTTGCACGTGGGTTGCAATACGCCATACGATCTCCTACATTTTCCACCCCCTTTGAGAAGCTGTGCATGTCTTCCAGTTCAATCCCGCACTCTATATCTGTCCTCTAGGAACTACTACAGAAACAGGGACCTCCCAGGAAGCCTGCCTATATTCGGGAGTGGGAAAGGAACCTGCAGCTCGAATTTACTGATACTCAACTTGACCAATTATACCGCCTTACTCATTCCAGCTCTGTTGACACAAAAATGCAGGAAAATGGTTTTAAGGTGCTGACCAGGTGGTACAGGGTTCCCACTAGACTTAAACAAATTTACCCGATGTCCTCAGATGCTTGCTGGCAGGAATGTGGCCATAGAGGTTCCTTTCTACATATATGGTGGGACTGTCCTAAGTTACGCCCTTTCTGGCAAGATATTAGAACTCAAATTAAAGTTATCCTGCATGTGGAACTCCCTGACTCTCCAACGGGCTTCCTCCTGCATGTCCGCGCCGTTCCTCTCGGCCTTTACCAAAAATCGGTACTGCCTCATCTTTTGAATGCAGCTAGGAGATTTATTCCCATTTATTGGAAGAATAGCCAAATTTCAAGTCGCTTAGACTGGGTCCGGTTAGTAAATAATATTAAGGCCGCGGAGGAATGGATGGCAAAATGCAGGGATAAGTATGAAAAATGGTATAGTATTTGGGCTACATGGATTCACTACGTCGAGGGGGATGCTACAGACTCACGTTCAGCGGTACAGTCTCCGGCAGGAGTGGAGTAATTGTTAAATTGATTTTTGATCCGACATACACATTTGAACTACCCGCTGCAGGTATGCTCACATAATTTGTATGAGTACACTATCCTTTGTTTGTTTCAATGTTCCTTCTTCCCTTCCCCCCCCTTTTTTGCTTTGTTTTTGTCCACCTGTCTGACCTGATGATATCTATCTGCAAATTATCTCCTGTGTCTAACAGAGTGATTAAGGACACCCTGACTATGATAGGATTTATGTTTTCCTGACCACGTAACTGACGCCTCCGTCTCTTTTATCCTCTTTGTTGGATGGCCGATCGGGCATGTTGTTTTGTATACTGCATAGATACACGGTTGGACAGATATGTGTGTATTTTGCCTCATTTGATTGTACTGTTTCAAATGGAAAAATTTTCTATAAATAAAGATTATATAAAAAAAAAAAAAAAAAGGGCGTTACAGGTACGAGAGCCTGTAGAGCCAGTCAGGATTTCATCACTACATTTAACATAATATAATTGCTAGGTGTGTCCTAATTCTTAGCATTGAAGGTAGATTAAAATAGATTTAGCAAGCCAAATTTTATTAAAGATTTCCTTATAAACTAATAGCAATAGCATCCAGAAAATTTGATTTATTAAACCTTAAGTTTATCACACTTAACCTTCGTTTTGCTTGTTCTGTCCATACGCAATATACACGTACAGGCAACATTTCTATCCAACATCAGCACATTTGCTACTGGCTGAAAACTGTCAGACACCTTTTTCACACCAATGAACAATCATTCAGAACCTTATTTAATAAAAAGAGTTCTTATTTTTAAAAAGAGTATGGTGGGGAGATTTACCTTTAGTTCCTGTCCTGAAAAAACAGCAGGAAATAAAGATATGATCTCTCTAAAGTAAACTTAATTTCGATGTTGGATCACAGGAACAAGATTTCCAAATGGAGGATTCCCCCTCACCTCTATGATTTTCCTTCATTTTGTGTCTCTGTGATAATGGTCACTAAGACAAATAAAGGGGTTGAATATCCCAACTGGGAACACAGACAGCAATTAAAGATTTGAGGGTCTTACAACCCAGCAGCCAACACTGACTCTGTTTGCGGCCGGTTGTATCCTGGCCTTCATCTGCCACCCATTTAGCCTTACAGTGCATCCAGAAAGTATTCACAGTGCTTCACTTTTTCCACATTTTATGTTACAGCCTTATTCCAAAATGGATTCAATTCATCATTTTCCTCAAGATTCTACAAACGATACCCCATAACAACGTAAAAGAAGTTTGTTTGAAATCTTTGCAAATGTATTAAAAATAAAAAATGAAAGAAATCACATGTATATAAGCAAGGCTCAAAAATTCAAGTCCTGAGCTATTAGCCAAGCCTCAAGGGTTACTCGTCACCAGTTGCCCCACCCAATCCCTACCATGCCCGCCCCTAAACCCGCCCGCATAAATTATCTCATGAAATGACACGTAAATGTTTTATGCAGAATTAAGTTCTAAAAATAAATATTAGAAACAACTTTATCCGCGCCCATCAGTGCAGCCTGCCCATGTCCACAAATGCAGCCTGCCCGTGTCCACCAGTGCAACTTTCCCGTTTCCACCAGTGCAGCTTGCCCGTGTCCACCAATGCAGCTTGCCTGTGTCCACCATGCAGCTGGCCCGTGCCCATCATGCTGCCTGTGTCCTTCATGAAGGGGAACAGAGGAGAGGAAGTGGATTACTGGGTGAATGATGAGAGCGCCGAGGAACATCACAGCTTTCATTTCAATTGCCGCGTGTTCCCGCTGCTCGGCGTCACATACAGCCCCGCTTCCCAGGCTGCCCTTCCTCGCCAGCCCTGAAAATCCATTTGCAAAATGCGAGCAGGTGAGTGGAATTTATGAGGGCTGTACATAGGTATTCACAGCCTTTGCCATGACACTCAAAATTTAGCTCAGGTGCATCCTGTTTCCACTGATCATCCCTGAGTTGGAGTCCACCTGTGGTAAATTCAGTTGATTGGACATGATTTGGAAAGGCACATACCTGTCCATTCTAAGATCCCACAGTTAACAGTGCATGTCAGAGCACAAACCAAGCCATGAAGTCCAAGGAATTGTCTGCAAAACCCCTGATACAGGATTGTATCGAGGCACAGATATGGTGAGGGGTACAGAAAAGTTTCTGCAGCAATGAAGGTCCCAATGAGCACAGTGGCCTCCATCATCCGCAAATGGAGTGGACCGCTCAGCTAAACTGAGCAATTGGGGGAGAAGGACTTTAGTCAGGGAGGTGACCAAGAACCCGATGGTCACTCTGACAGAGCTCCAGCATTTCTCTGTGGAAAGAGGAGAACCTTCCAGAAGAACAACCATCTCTGCAGCACTCCACCAATCAGGCCTGTATGGTAGATTGGCCAGCCGGAAGCCACTCCTCAGTAAAAGGCACATGAAGTTTGCCAAAAGGCACCTGAACAAAATTCTCTGGTCTGATGAAACAAAGATTGAACTCTTTGGTCTGAATGGCAAGCATCATGTCTGGAGTAAACCAGGCATCACCTGGCCAATACCATCCCTACAGTGAAGCATGGGGGTGGCAGAATCATGCTGTGGGGATGTTTTTTAGCGTCAGGAACTGGGAGACTAGTCAGGATTGAGGGAAAGGTGAATGCAGCAATGTACAGAGACATCCTTGATGAAAACCTGCTCCAGAGCACTCTGGACCTCAGACTGGGGTGAAGGTTCATCTTCCAACAGGCCAACGACCCTAAGCACACAGCCAAGATAACAAAGAGGTGGCTATGGGACAGCTTTGTGAATGTCCTTGAGTGGCCCAGCCAGAGCCCAGACTTGAACACGATTGAACATCTCTGGAGATATTTGAAAATGGTTGTGCACTGACGCTCCCTATTCAACCTGATGGAGCTTAAGAGGTCCTGGAAAGAAGAATGGGAGAAACTGCCCAAAAATAGGTGTGCCAAGCTTGTAGCATCATACTTAAGAATACTTGAGGCTGCAATTGTTGCCAAAAGGTGCTTCAACAAAGTATTGAACAAAGGCTATGAATACTTACGTACATGTGATTTTTTTCGTTTTTTATTTTGAATAAATTTGCAAAGATTTCAAACAAACTTCTTTCATGTTGTCATTATGGCATATTGTTTGTAGAATTTTGAGGAAAATAATGAAAATGAATCCATTTTGGAATAAGGCTGTAACATAACAAAATGTGGAAAAAGTGAAGCGCTATGAATACTTTCCGGATGAACTGTATGTAGAGCTGCAGCAGAGTATTGGGCACTAAAAAATAGGATTTTTATAACAGCTTACCTGTAAAATCCTTTTCTTGGAGTACATCACGGGACACAGAGCGACATAGTCATTACTAATGGGTTATATAGATACCTTCAGGTGCTGGCACTGGCAACTTCCAAAACCGGAAGTACCCTCCCCTATATAAGCCCCTCCCATCCGGGAGTACCTCAGTTTTGTAGCAAAGCAATAAGTGTCCCAGAAAGAGGGGTGGGAGCTCTGTGTCCCGTGATGTACTCCAAGAAAAGGATTTTACAGGTAAGCTGTTATAAAAATCCTATTTTCTTTCTCGTACATCACGGGACACAGATCGACAGTCATTACTAATGGGATGTCCTAAAGCAATGCCCAATGAGGGGGGGGATACACCATACATAAGCTGAGCGCTATCAGACATGAGGATCTTTTGCGGCCTGCAACACACTGCGCCCAAAGGCGACATCCTCCTGACTTCTAACGTCCACCTGGTAGAACCTAGTAAACGTGTGTACTGAAGACCATGTTGCGGCCTTACAGATTTGAGCCAGGGAGGCCTGGTGATGCACTGCCCATGAAGTTCCAACTGCTCTCGTGGAGTGCGCTCTAACTTTGAACGGAGGCGGTCTCCTTCTCAAGCCATAGGCTTGCATTATGACCTGTCGAATCCACTTGGCTAAAGTAGATTTTGACGCTGCCTGACCCTTTCTGGGGCCTTCCGGCAGAATAAACAAAGTATCCGTTCTGCGAATCTGAGCAGTGGCTTTTAGATAAGCTTTAACTGCTCTTACTACATCCAAAGAATGTAATAACTTTTCCTCTACTGAACTAGGTTTGGGAAAAAACGAAGGAAGAACCACATCTTGGTTCAAATGAAACCTCGATACCACCTTAGGAAGAAAGGCTGGATGAGGACGTAACACTACTCTGTCCTTATGGATAACCAGATATGGCTCCTTACAGGACATAGCTGCTAATTCTGACACTCTTTTAGCCGAACAAATGGCTACTAGAAAAATCAATTTCCTGGTGAGAAGAACCAGGGAAATATGCTGTAATGGTTCAAATGGTTGTTTCTGTAGAACCGACAGAACCAGGTTTAAGTCCCATGGACATATGGGAATATTAACCGGAGGGCTAATACGCATCACTCCTTGTATAAAGGCTTTGACTAGTGACTGCGAAGCCAAGGGCCTCTGAAAAAATATTGACAAGGCCGAAATCTGACCCTTGATAGTACTCAAGGCAAGTTTCCTATCTACAGCCCACTGTAGGAAGTCCAGAATCCTACCTATTACGTACTTACGTGGATGCCATTTCTTGGCCTCACACCACGCGATGTACGCCTTCCAGATTCTATAGTAGATCTGCCTGGATACCGGCTTCCTGGCATTGATCATGGTAGATACCACAGGATTAGAGAGCCCTCTCTTTTTTAGAATGTGGGCTTCAATAGCCAGGCCGTCAAACCTAGGGCTGGTAAGGAAGAGTGGTATATCGGTCCTTGCGAAAGCAGGTCCGGACGATGTGGGAGAGTCCAAGGACTCCCCACTGACATTTTTACAATCTCCGCATACCATGCTCTTCGGGGCCACGCTGGAGCCACCAGAATCACTGGTTTCTTTTCTACCCTGATTCTGCGGAGTAATCGAGGTAACAATTGTGGCGGTGGGAATGCATATATCAGCTTGAACTGATCCCAAGGGAACACTAGGGCATCCGAGCCGCAAGCTAGGGGATCCCTTGTCCAAGAGACAAACCTGTCCACCTTTGCGTTGAATCTGGATGCTAGCAGATCTACATCCGGTGTTCCCCACCGCTGACATATTGTCCGAAAAACCTCGGGGTGAAGGGACCATTCCCCTGGGCATAATTGTTGGCGACTTAGAAAGTCCGCCTTCCTGGTGCCACCCTGATGATTGATATATGCCACTGCCGTGGCATTGTCTGATTGAATTCTGACAGGGGACCCTTGGAGTTTGGATGTCCATGCTACTAGGGCATACCGGGCTGCTCGTATCTCTAAGAGATTGATGGGCAGGGCCTTTTCTACATCCGACCGTCTGCCCTGGAGAGACCATTGCTCCAGTACTGCTCCCCAGCCTATAAGGCTGGCATCTGTAGTGACCACCTTCCAAGAAATCGGACTGAAGGATTTCCCTTTTTCCAGATTCTGGAGAACCAACCACCAACGGAGGCTCTTGCGAACAGAAGGGGACAAGGACATTGGTAAGTCTAGGGCCTGAACTTTTTTGTTCCAGGCTGACAGTATGGCCCTTTGCAAATTCCTTGAATGGAATTGACCGTAGGGTACTGCTTCGAATGATGCCACCATTTTTCCCAGCAGCCTCATGCACAGGCGTATGGACGGCTGTCTTTTTGTACCCACTAGGTGGATCAAATCTCTCAAAGACAACACCTTTTCTCGAGGCAAGAATATTTTTCTCTGGCCTGAATCCAGCCTTAGCCCCAAGTATTCCAGACTTTTGACTGGTTTTAGGGCTGACTTGTCTCGGTTGATAATCCAACCGTGAGATTCCAGATACTTGATTGTCTTGTGAACGACCACTTCTAGTTTTTTCACTGAGTGGTCTATCAGCAACAAGTCGTCTAGATATGCCATTATCGTTACACCTTGTGTTCTTAGATTGGCCAATAATGGGGCCAGAATTTTTGTGAACACTCGTGGTGCTGTGGCCAGACCGAAAGGTAAGGCTCTGAACTGAAAATGGCGCCCTTCTACTGCAAAGCGTAGAAATTTTTGGTGGACTGGAAAGATGGGAATGTGCAAATAAGCATCTTTGATGTCGATCGAGGCTAACCATTCCTCCCCTTGTAGGGCAGTGGCCACCGATCGGATTGACTCCATCCGGAAAGTCCTGATATGCAGGAATTTGTTTAGCCCTTTTAGATTTAATATGGGCCTCACGTCCCCGTTTGGCTTCGGGACTGAAAAGGGGTTTGAGTAAAACCCGAACCCCCATTCTTCCAGGGGAACCTCCATAATTACTCCTTGGAGCAATAGTTGTTCTAGTGCCAACAGGAGGGACTCTCTCTTCCGGGGATCCCTTGGCACGTTTGACCTCATAAAATGGGAAGGAGGAGAGTCTTTTAACTCCAATCTGTATCCCAGACTTACTGCGGAGAGCACCCATCTGTCTCTGATCGTGTCCCGCCAGGTCTCTGCGAACAACTGGAGTCTTCCCCCCACCCGATTGAGTGGGGGCAACCCTTCATGCATTTGACTTTGGGGGAGGTTTTGTACCTCTCCTGACCCAGGGTTTTTTATTACCCTGCGATTGTCCCTGATTTTTACCCCCGGGATTTGACCGAGGAGGCCGTCGGAACTGTTTCACAGCCGATGCCCCAGGGACTGGAGAAGCAGGCCTCTTAAAAGAGGGACCTCTAACTCTGTTTTAACCGGCAAGAGTGTACTTTTACCGTTGGAAATTTTCTGGATATATTTGTCCAGGTCTTCCCCGAATAAGCGTTCACCATGAAATGGGAAGCTAACCAGCAATTTTTTACAGGGAGCTTCAGCAGACCAGTTTTTTAGCCATAGAAGCCTGCGCATATGTACTACAGACAGCGTAAGGCGGGAGGCCTGATGGATTGAATCCTTTATGGCATCAACCACAAAGCACAAGGCTCTAGGTAGATCAGCTAGGGCAAGGGCCTGCTGATCTGGCAAGTCCCTTAAGACCTGTTTCAACTGATCCTTCACTGCTTGGCAGACCCCAATAGCTGCCACTGCTGGTTGTGTCACCAAGCCTGCTGTAGAAAAAGCAGATTTTAATAAGGACTCCAATTTTTTATCTATTGGGTCCTTGAACATTTGGACATTATCCACTGGACATGTCAGTGATTTATTCACACAAGAGATGGCTGCGTCCACTGTAGGGACCCTCCATTTTTTGATGAACTTATCCTCCATGGGATAGACCACCGGAAATCTCTTGGGGGGAGTAAATATTTTATCAGGATGTTCCCAATCCTGGTACATGAGCCCTTCCAATAAAGGGTGAACTGGAAAGGAACAGACAGTCTGGGGAGCTTTTAGCGACCCCAGCGAGGAGACAGTAGTGGTTGATGGTTCCGCAAGGTGCATTTTAAATGCTGATCGGACCATGTTAGTCAAAGACTGAACCCATAATCTTTCAGCTTGAGATGCTGAGAAAGGTTCCTCCACAGTTGATTCCTCTATAACAGAATCAACCTCCTCCTGATCCCCTTCAGGCAGGTCGATCCCTGTATGGGACTGTTGCTCCGCTAACAGGTACTCTGAAGGAGGAGACGGAGATCGGGCGTGCTTTCCCTGTGACAGGGAGGCAGCGATTAATGTTGACAATCTCTCCTCTAATCCTCCCAGAGCTGAGGAAAAAACCTCCTCTGTTACATACACAGGAGCAGGTGAACTGAGGACAGCCACAGTACCAGGCACTCCTGCGGGGTCTCTACGGTCACTAACCTCTGAATTTTCAGGGGAGACTGGTGCAGCAGAAGCATGCCCAAGATCCTCAGAGCCCGATGGAGACCCCTTTTGCTTCCTGGAAGATTTAGTTCCGGAGCTTCTGGACGGCATATTCCTAAGCCCAAAGCTGAGGTATTCCAGCCGTAATACACCCTTTTTACTGAGAATAGTCTAGCACAATTGCTGCTATATATCAATTGGTGTCTACTAAAGTGCCTTTCTAGGGGATGCCTGCATCAACCGCCTCTGTGTGCCTTTTTACTGTTGCTAGCTCTGTTTGTGCACTTCAATAGCCAGCTTGATTGCTTTTAAAACATGCTGGACGCCCGCACATGCGCAGTAGCGCCGCGGCGCACACCGAGCGTCATCCACCCGCTCCGCCCCTTTTCCAGATTGCCTCTATATAGAGAGGCGCGTGCACGCGCGCGGGCACGTGCGCCTTCGGCGCCTTTTTTGAAAAAAACAGGAGCTAGATGGGAGCCAGGGTCCCTGCCGCAGGGCCCGGGGATGGATGAGCGCAGCAACAGGGCAGAGGAGACAGCTTCCCCGCAGAGAACTTACCAACTGCCTGGATTTGACTTCGGAAGAAAAAAATCCACATTACAAGAAAAAGAACCATAGCGGCCTCTAGTGTTTAACACAGGTACCGCGGTCTTACATTTTTATTTTATTTTTCTTGCCTACTATAAAAAATTTTTACATTTTCTCAGTAGTAACAGGCATACACAGAATATTTAGCGGGAATACCTTAGGTAACAGGCAGAAAGACAAAATAGGCTTGGGGGTCCCCCAATAGAACCAAGTTCCTGGGGGCCCCCACTTACCTTTTCCTCGCCGCAGGACTCTGTTTGGTCCACAGAAGCCCAAACTTCACCTATCACGGCAGGTATTGTAATCAAACCTTCAGGGACCGGGTTCCCAAGGATTCCACTCCCCTGGACCTGTATAGCACCCTGCACAGAAAACATCTTGGTCGTGGGTATGACCAGAGCTCTGGATCCCAGGGTCCAGCCCTCCTAAGAGAGGCATTACAGGCAAAACCTTGCTCTTCTCTTGCAAGGCTCGGGTACCGACTGTTTAGCTATGAAGCTTTTTTGGTCGGATCCGGAATAGCTTACTGAGGCCCAAAAGAACCTGTACGCAAGCTCAGTGAAAAACACATGTTACTTCTTGGCCAACACCTTAGACACTGGCAAAAAACTGAGGTACTCCCGGATGGGAGGGGCTTATATAGGGGAGGGTACTTCCGGTTTTGGAAGTTGCCAGTGCCAGCACCTGAAGGTATCTATATAACCCATTAGTAATGACTATGTCGCTCTGTGTCCCGTGATGTACGAGAAAGAAAACACTCCCTGCATTTCAGAACCCAGCACTGAAGTAAAGGCAGTAAATACTGTCAGACCGAGTGCTCTCTGCCCTAGAATACAAACAAATATAGTCCTGTCCTTTTTGTGGTAAGAGCGGCATAGGAGCATGCAATCGGATAAGGTTAAACTTCACTACTGCTGCACTGACCAAGAGGGTAGAGTTTAAAAAAACATTACCACTTATCACCACTGCAAAGGGGGGGGAGGAGGGGGGGTAGATAAAAAAAACATTGCAATGGCCACCAATGCAGGGCATTGGTTTAAAAAACACTGCCTCTGACCACCAGTCGGGTGTGCTAAACAGCACTGCTACTGTGCACCATCAGTGGGAGGGAGAGATAATAGTGCTGCCACTGACACCAATGCTGGGGTTATTATTGCTGTTACTGAAAACAATACTGAGTGTATTATTGAGGTCACTGACACCAATGTTGGGGGTATTATTTTGTCCACTGACAATAATGCTGGGGTTATTATTGTGTCTACTGATACAAATGCTGGGGGATAATATTGCGGTTACTGACAGCAATTCTGGCGGTTATTACTGTTGTCACTGAAATAAATGTTGGGGATTATTTTTGTGGTCACTGACACCAATGCCGGGGCTTATTATAGTGGTCACTGACACCATTGCTGGAAGTGTTTTGTGGTCACAGACAACAATGTTGGGGGGTTATTAAGGCAGTCACTGACACCAATGTTGGGGGTATTAGCATGTCCACTGACACCAATGCTGGGGTTATTATTGTGGCCACTGACGCCAATGCTGGAGGTTAATACTGGGGTCACTGACATCAATGCTGAGGGTTATTTTTGTGGTCAATTACACCAATACTGAGCGTTATTATAGTGATAACTGACACCAGAGTTGTTGTTCTTTTATTGTGGTCACTGACACCAAAGCTGGGGGTTATAATAGTAGTCACTAACACCAATGTTGTTGTTTTTTATTGCATCCATGGACACCAAAACCGTGGACTTTGTATGTGCATTGCACGCATTTCAGTGTGTGTTGCAATACATTTCAAAAAAAGGAGCAGAACCATGGGGGAGTAGTTAAAAACATTCCACTGACCGCCAATGCATTAGCAAGGGGGCGGGGGTACTGTCCCTGACCCCAATGCTGGGGGTTATTATTGCAGTCATTGACATCAATGGCAGGGGTTATAACTGTAGTTACCGACTCCAGAGGTGGAGATTATTATTCTGTTGCGATAACTGGCACTAGTGTTTTATTGTGTCCACTGACACCAATGCTGGAGATTATTGTTGTCACTGACACCAACGCTGGGGGTTAATATTACAGTCACTAACACCAATGCTAGGGTTTTCTTTTTCGTACATCACGGGACACAGAGCGACTTAGTCATTACCAATGGGTTATATAGATTACCTTCAGGTGCTGGCACTGGCAACTTCCAAACCGGAAGTACCCTCCCCTATATAAGCCCCTCCCATCCGGGAGCACCTCAGTTTTTTGCCAGTGTCTAAGGTGTTGGCCAAAGAGTAACATGTGTTTTCACTGGGCTTGCGTACAGGTTCTTTTGGGCCTTAGTAAGCTGTTCCGGATCCCACCAAAAAAGCTTCATAGCTAAACGGTCGGTACCCGGGCCTTGCAGCAGAAGAGCAAGGTTTTGCCTGTAATGCCTCTCTTAGGAGGGCTGGACCCTGGGATCCAGAGCTCTGGTCATACCCACGACCAAGATGTTGTCTGTGCAGGGTGCTATACAGGTCCAGGGGAGTGGAATCCTTGGGAACCCGGTCCCTGAAGGTTTAATTACAATGCCTGCCGTGATAGGTGAAGTTTGGGCTTCTGTGGACCAAACAGAGTCCTGCGGCGGGGATCAGGTAAGTGGGGGCCCCAGGAACTTGGTTCTATTGGGGGACCCCCAAGCCTAATTTGTCTTTCTGTCTGTTACCTAACGGTATTCCCGCTAATATCTGTGTATGCCTGTAACTACTGAAAATGTAAAATTTTAATAGTAGTCAAGAAAAAAAAAAAAAAAAGAGGACCGCGGTACCTGTGTTAAACCACTAGAGGCCGCTGTGGTCCATTTTTCTTGTCATGTGGATCTTTGGTTTTCTCAAGTCAAAAGATCCAGGCAGTTGGTAAGTTTCTCTGTGGGAATCCACTTCCTCTGCCCTGTTGCTGCGCTCATCCACCGCACAGGCCCTCCGGCAAAAAGGGCCCTGGCTCCTAGTCCCTGTTTGGTTTCGAAAAGGGCGCCAGTGGCGCACGGGCGCGCGGGCGCGCGTGCACGCGCCTCCTATGAAAAAAAGGGGCGGGGCGGGTGGATGACGCTCGATGCGCGCCACGGCGCTTCTGCGCATGTGCAGGCATCCCAGCTTGTATAAAGACACAGTACAAGTGTCAGCTGGATGCAAACAGAGCTGGCAACAAACAGTGGCACACAGAGGCGGTTGATGCAGGCATCCCCATAGAAAGGCACTTTAGTGGACACCAGCTGGTATATAGCAGCAACTGTGTTAGACTATTATCAGCAAAATTGGTGTATGACGACGGGAATACCTCAGCTTTGTGCTTAAAGGATATGTCGTCCAGACGCTCCGGAAATAAGTCTTCCAGGAAGCCAAAGGGGTCTCCATCGGGCTCTGAGGATATTGGGCATGCTTGTACTGCACCAATCTCCCCTGAGAATTCAGAGGTCAGTAGCCGTAGAAACCCCGCAGGAGTGCCTGGTGCTGCGGCTGTCCCCAGTCCACCTGCTCCTGTATATATAACAGAGGAGGTTTTATCCTCAACTCTGGGAGGATTGGAAGAGAGATTAACAGCATTGATCGCTGCTTCCCTGTCACAGGGAAAGCGCGTCCGATCTCCGTCTCCTCCTTCAGAGTGCCTGTTAGTGGAGGAACAGCCCCACACAGGGATCGACCTATCTGAAGGGGATCAGGATGAGGTTGATTCAGTTATGGAGGAATCAACAGTGGAAGAACCTTTCTCAGCATCTCAGGCTGAAAGATTATGGGTTCAGTCTCTGACTAACATGGTCCGATCAGCATTTAAAATGCCTCTGGCGGAACCACCATCCACTACGGTTTCCTCGCTGGGGTCGCTAAAAGCTCCCCAGGCTGTCTGTTCCTTCCCAATCCACCCTTTATTAGAAGGGCTTATTTACCAGGATTGGGAGCATCCTGATAAAATATTTGCTCCCCCCAAGAGATTTCCGGTGATCTATCCCATGGAGGATAAGTTCATAAAAAAATGGAGGGTCCCTACAGTGGACGCAGCCATCTCTTCTGTGAACAAATCACTGACATGTCCAGTAGATAATGTTCCAATGTTCAAAGACCCAATAGATAAAAAATTGGAGTCTTTACTAAAATCTGCTTTCTCTACAGCAAGCATGGTGACACAACCTGCGGTAGCAGCGATTGGAGTCTGCCAAGCAGTGAAAGATCAGTTGAAACAAGTCTTAAGGGACTTACCAGATCAGCAGGCTCTTGCCCTAGCTGACCTGCCTAGAGCCTTGTGTTTTGCGGTGGACGCCATAAAGGATACAATCCAACAGGCCTCCCGCTTTACGCTGTCTATAGTACATATGCGTAGGCTTCTGTGGCTCAAAAACTGGTCTGCTGAAGCTCCCTGTAAGAAACTGCTGGTTAGCTTCCCATTTCATGGAGAACGCTTATTTGGAGAAGATCTGGACAAATATATCCAGAAAATTTCTGCCGGTAAAAGTTCACTCTTACCGGTTAAGAACAAGGGTAGAAGTCCTTCTTTTAAGAGGCCTACTTCTCCAGTCCCGGGCACATCGGCTGTGAAGCAGTTCCGACGGCCTCCGCGGTCAAATTCAGGGGGCAGAAATCAGCAATCACAGGGTAACAAGAAGCCCTGGATCAAGAGAGGTACAAAACCTCCCCCCAAGTCATGAAGCGTTGCCCCCACTCAATCGGGTGGGGGGAAGGCTTCAGTTGTTCACAGAGACCTGGCGGGACACCATCAGAGACAGATGGGTGCTCTCCGCAGTAAGTCTGGGATACAAGCTGGAGTTAAAAGGCACTCCTCCTGCCCAATTTATGAGGTCAAACGTGCCAAGAGATCCCCAGAAGAGAGGATCCCTCCTTCTGGCACTAGAACAACTATTGCTCCAAGGTGTAATCATGAAGGTTCCCCTGGAAGAAAGCGGATTCGGGTTTTACTCGAACCTTTTCACAGTCCCCAAACCAAATGGGGACGTGAGGCCCATATTAAATCTAAAAGGGCTAAACAAGTTCCTAAATATCAGGACTTTTCGGATGGAGTCGATCCGATCGGTGGCCACCGCCCTACAAGGGCAGGAATGGTTAGCCTCGATCGACATAAGGGATGCTTATCTGCATATTCCCATCTTTCCGGCCCACCAGAAATTTCTACGCTTTGCAGTAGAAGGGCGCCATTTTCAGTTCAGAGCCTTACCTTTCGGTCTGGCCACAGCACCACGAGTGTTCACAAAAATTCTGGCCCCATTATTGGCCAATCTAAGAACACAAGGTGTAACGATAATGGCATATCTAGACGACCTGCTACTAATAGACCACTCAGTGGAAAAGCTGGAAGTAGCTATTCACAAGACAATCAAGTATCTGGAATATCACGGTTGGATTATCAACCGGGACAAGTCAGCTCTAAGACCAGTCAAAAGTCTGGAATACTTAGGGCTAAGGCTGGATTCAAATCAGAGAAAGATTTTCTTACCTCCAGAGAAGGTGTCGTCTTTAAAAGATTTGACCCACTTAGTGGGTACAAAAAGAAAACCATCCATACGCCTCTGCATGAGGCTGCTGGGAAAAATGGTGGCTTCATTCGAAGCGGTACCCTACGGTCAATTCCATTCAAGGAATTTGCAAAGGGCCATACTGTCAGCCTGGAACAAAAAAGTTCAGGCTTTAGACTTACCAATGTCCCTGTCCCCTTCCGTTCGCAAGAGCCTCCATTGGTGGTTGGTGCCCCAGAATCTGGAAAAAGGGAAACCCTTCAGTCCGGTTTCTTGGAAGGTAGTCACTACAGATGCCAGCCTCATAGGCTGGGGGGCAGTACTGGAGCAATGGTCTCTCCAGGGCAAGTGGTCAGAAGCAGAAAAGGCCCTGCCCATCAATCTCTTAGAGATACGAGCAGCCCGGTATGCCCTAGTAGCATGGACATCCAAACTCCAAGGGTCCCCTGCAGTGGCATATATCAATCACCAGGGTGGCACCAGGAGTCGTGCAGCCCAGAGGGAAGCAAATTGCATCCTGGAGTGGGCAGAAAAATATGTCCCAGCCATATCCGCGGTTTTCATCCCAGGAGTGGAAAATTGGAGAGCGGACTTTTTAAGTCGCCAACAATTATGCCCGGGGGAATGGTCTCTTCACCCCGAGGTTTTCCAGGCAATATGCCAGCGGTGGGGAACACCGGATGTAGATCTGCTAGCATCCAGATTCAACGCAAAGGTGGACAGATTTGTGTCTCGCACAAGGGATCCCCTAGCTTGCGGCTCGGATGCCCTAGTGTTCCCTTGGGATCAGTTCAAGCTGATATATGCATTCCCACCGCCACAATTGTTACCGCGATTACTCCGCAGAATCAGGGTAGAAAAGAAACCAGTGATTCTGGTGGCTCCAGCGTGGCCCCGAAGGGCATGGTACGCGGAGATTGTAAAAATGTCAGTGAGGAGTCCTTGGACCCTCCCACATCGTCCGGACCTGCTGTCGCAGGGACCGATATACCACCCTTCCTTACCAGCCCTAGGTTTGACGGCCTGGCTATTGAAGCCCACATTCTGAAAAAGAGAGGGCTCTCTAATTCTGTGGTATCTACCATGATCAATGCCAGGAAGCCGGTATCCAGGCAGATCTATTATAGGATCTGGAAAGCGTACATTAAGTGGTGTGAGGCCAAGAAATGGCATCCACGTAAGTACGTGATAGGGAGGATTTTGGACTTCCTACAGTGGGCTGTAGATAGGAAGCTGGCCTTGAGTACTATCAAGGGTCAGATTTCGGCCTTGTCAATATTTTTTCAAAGGCCCTTGGCTTCACATTCACTAGTCAAAGCTTTCATACAAGGAGTGATGCGTATTAGCCCTCCGGTTAGTATTCCCATATGTCCTTGGGACTTAAACCTGGTTCTGTCGGTTCTACAGAAACAACCGTTTGAACCATTGCAACACATTTCCTTGGTTCTTCTCACCAGGAAATTGATTTTCTTAGTAGCCGTTTGTTCGGCTAAAAGAGTATCGGAATTAGCCGCCTTGTCCTGTAAGGAGCCATATCTGGTTGTCCATAAGGACAGAGTAGTATTACGTCCTCATCCAGCCTTTCTTCCCAAGGTGGTATCGAGGTTTCATTTGAACCAAGATGTGGTTCTTCCTTCTTTTTTCCCCAAACCTAGCTCGGTAGAGGAAAAGTTATTACATTCTTTGGATGTAGTAAGAGCAGTTAAAGCTTATCTAAAAGCCACTGCTCAGATTCGCAGAACGGATACTTTCAGGCCCGGATTTACTCCCTTTGCCGCCCCAAGGCCGGGTCCTTCAATGCCGCCCCCCCCCCCCACCATCACATAGGGGGGGGCGGCGCGCAGGGGGGGTAATCGATTTTTCGCAGACAATGACTGGTGTTGGTGCTTCAATCATTCTGGCACCATGGTTGTTATGGTGTCAGGATGAAATGCATTGTTTCTATCATTACATTGTAATATAAAAAGAAATAGTTCAACTCACCATAAAGCAGAATGAGTGGGAGCCCTGAGCGTGTCACTTGCCACCGTCGCTTGTCACCAGATGGGAATGTCACTTACCACGCTGCCTGCCACTACATGGGAATGTCACTTGCACTCTCTGCCCCCGTCTCTCACTCTCCATCTGCCTCTGTCTCTCTCTGCCTCTCTCTTTGCCTCTGTCTATTTCTCTCTCTCTCTCTCTGCCTCTGTCTCTCTCTCTCTCTTTGCCTCTGTCTCTCTCTCTCTTTGCCTCTGTCTCTCTCTCTCTTTGCCTCTGTCTCTCTCTCTCTCTCTCTGCCTCTCTGCCTCTCTCTGCCTCTGTCTCTCTCTGCCTCTGTCTCTCTCTGCCTCTGTCTCTCTCTGCCTCTGTCTCTCTCTGCCTCTCTCGCGCTCTTTGCCTCTCTCGCGCTCTTTGCCTCTCTCGCGCTCTTTGCCTCTCTCGCGCTCTTTGCCTCTCTCGCTCTCTCTTTGCCTCTCTCTCGCTCTCTCTTTGCCTCTCTCGCTCTCTCTTTGCCTCTCTCGCTCTCTCTTTGCCTCTCTCGCTCTCTCTTTGCCTCTGTCTCTCGCTCTCTCTTTGCCTCTGTCTCTCGCTCTCTCTTTGCCTCTGTCTCTCGCTCTCTCTTTGCCTCTGTCTCTCGCTCTCTCTTTGCCTCTGTCTCTCGCTCTCTCTTTGCCTCTGTCTCTCGCTCTCTCAGTGCCTCTGTCTCTCGCTCTCTCAGTGCCTCTGTCTCTCTCTCTCAGTGCCTCTGTCTCTCTCTCTCAGTGCCTCTGTCTCTCTCAGTGCCTCTGTCTCTCTCTCTCAGTGCCTCTGTCTCTCTCTCTCAGTGCCTCTGTCTCTCTGCCTCACTCTCTCTTTGCCTCTGCCGCTCTGTCTCTGCCTCCGTCTCTCTCCCCAGTCTGTGTTCCTCCTCACCTGCTCTTCCTGCATCATGGACATAGGTCCGGAGGATAGGAGGAGGCGGCCGCCATGTTTGTTCAGTGTCCCGGGCACTGCGATTGGGCGTATGGAGGTCATGTGCAGAGGGGGGAGTTCAGGATCATGGACAGGCCAGGCCCACACCGCACATGACCCCCATGGCCCAATCACAGTGCGCCGGACTTTGAAAAATGGCGGCCGGAGCTTCAGGCGGCTGGGGACACAGTAAATGAATTTTAGGAGGACTTGTCTCCTCCACGGCGCCGCCCTTTCACACAGTGCCGCCCCGAGGCCTGGCCTTGTTGGCCTTGTGGGAAATCCGGCCCTGGATACTTTGTTTATTCTGCCGGAAGGCCCTAGAAAGGGTCAGGCAGCATCAAAATCTACTTTAGCCAAGTGGATTCGACAGGTCATAATACAAGCCTATGGCTTGAGAAAGAGACCGCCTCCGTTCAAAGTTAGGGCGCACTCCACAAGAGCAGTTGGAACTTCATGGGCAGTGCATCACCAGGCCTCCCTGGCTCAAGTATGTAAGGCCGCAACATGGTCTTCGGTACACACGTTTACTAGATTCTACCAGGTAGACGTTAGAAGTCAGGAGGATGTCGCCTTTGGGCGCAGTGTGTTGCAGGCCACAAAAGATCCTCATGCCTGATGGCGCCCAGCTTATGTATCCCTCCCCTCATTTGGCATTGCTTTGGGACGTCCCATTAGTAATGACTAAGTCGCTCTGTGTCCTGTGATGTACGAAAAAGAAAAAGGGATTTTTATAACAGCTTACCTGTAAAATCCTTTTCTTGGAGTACATCACGGGACACAGAGCTCCCACCCCTCTTTTTGGGACACTTATTGCTTTGCTACAAAACTGAGGTGCTCCCGGATGGGAGGGGCTTATATAGGGGAGGGTACTTCCGGTTTGGAAGTGGCCAGTGCCAGCACCTGAAGGTAATCTATATAACCCATTAGTAATGACTAAGTCGCTCTGTGTCCCGTGATGTACTCCAAGAAAAGGATTTTACAGGTAAGCTGTTATAAAAATCCCTTTATTATTATGTCCACTGACACCAATGCTGGTGGTTATTTTTGTGGTCACTGACACAATGCTGGGGGTTATTATTGCGGTCACTAACATCAATGCTATGGATTATTTTTGCAGTAACTGACACTAATGGCTGGGAATTATTACTGCAGCCACTGGCACCAATATTGGGGATTTTTATTGTGTTCACTGACACCAATCCAGGTGGATTTTACTGTGGCCACAAGCACCAATGATGACTCTAACTTCTCTTCAGTGAGCATTGCGGTACAGTGTAAAAAATGGAGCAAAACCAAAATGGTCTGGTAAATAATAGCCTGTTCATTTTGAATAGGCTGCCTAACTTGACACACTGCACAAAAATGCACTGCTATTGTTGTGCCCTATGGAAGTATGAGGGGCTGCACCAGAGGCCCGCTACTGTTTTCCAGTTGACCACCACTGGTCTAACTCTTCTATATGCTTCTCAAAACAAAAACAAAAAAGCAGTATATAATGGGTTCACCCTGGTTGCTCTATTGAGTTACTTCACTTAAGATTTTTCTCCACAGAACAAAGGTGTCATTTCATATCAGGTTTAAAAACTTGAAACCAGAGAAACCAAAAGTAAGGCGGGTGACACTGGATTATTTGCTTATACCTTCATCTGAATAATTCAACACACAGCTTCTCACCCTTTTTGTTCTTTGGGAAAGTCAACAAGACAAAGCTCCCACTGAAAGAAATGAGGGTCTATTGGTAACAAGTCAGCTGATAAATGTGAAAAGCTATAATGCCTGTAAATAAATATGTAAAAATATTACGCATTGCATTAAATTGCAACTGTAAGTTGTATGCAATATAAAATTGCTTCTGCTTATTAGTTTTTATTTTATTTTCAAAAAGGAACACTCACAATTACCTTTGCAAATCATCTTTTCTGAATAGCATGTAGTCTGTGAAAACAATAGACTGTTTAATTTACATCTAACCAGAGCTTTTTTTCAGGGGGAACTTGGTGGAACTCAGTTCCACCACCTCTGGTTCAGACCCTTGGGGGGGGGGGGCTGCTCACCACAATCACTTGTAAACACAGAAGTCCGGCTCTGCACTCTGTGTGTAACCCCTGTGAACTCTGCACTCTGTATGTAATGCAATCCTCTTATTTAATGCCCCTTTAAGACCCTCCTACTGTTCGTGAAATTTGGGTGGAGGGGCTTTGGGGGGTCTTGGTTGAGTTTCAGCACCTATTGTTTGAGAAAAAAAGCCCTGCATTTACCAATGCAGGCCAGTCCCAGCAAACTGGAAAGAGATGCACAGACACCAATTTAGAACTTTGTATATTTGTGACAATAGGAATAATGGCTCAACCCAGATGGTAGATTTTTGGATAAAGGAAACATATCAACATAGAAATGTGAGTCATACCACTGCTGACAGCAACTGCTAATACAGCTTCCATATTAAAGCTCAACTCCAGCCTTTAGGCCAAATGTGACGTGGAACAAAAATGATAAATGGTTTTCCACATTTTTTTACAAATAAATATCTGAAAAGTGTGGCGTGCATTTGTATTCAGCCCCCTCTACTCTGATACCCCTAACTAAAATCTAGTGGAACCAATTGCCTTCAGAAGTCACCTAATTAGTAAATAGTGTCCACCTGTGTGTAATTTAATCTCTGTATAAATACAGCTGTTCTGTGAAGCCCTCAGAGGTTTGTTAGAGAACCTTAGTAAACAAACAGCATCATGAAGGCCAAGAAACACACCAGACAGATCAGGGATAAAGTTGTGGAGAATTTTAAAGCAGGGTTAGGTTACAAAAATATCCCAAGCTTTGAACATCTCCTGAAGTACTGTTCAATCCATCATCTGAAAATGTAAAGAGTATGGCACACCTGCAAACCTACAAAGACATGGCCATTCATCTAAACTGACAGGCCGGGCAAGGAGAGCATTAATCAGAGAAGCAGCCAAGAGGCCCATGGTAACTCTGGAGGAGCTGCAGAAATCCACAGCTCAGGTGGGAGAATCTGTCCACAGGACAACTATTAGTCGTGCACTCCACAAATCTGGCCTTTATGGAATTGTGGCAAGAAGAAAGCCATTGTCGAAAGAAAGCCATAAGAAGTCTTGTTTGCAGTTTGCGAGAAGCCATGTGGGGGACACAGAAAACATGTGTAACAGGGTGCTCTGGTCAGATAAAAAAAAAATGTTACTTTATGGCCTAAAAGTGAAACACTATGTGTGGCAGAAAACTAACACTGCACATCACCCTGAACACACCATCCCCATCGTGAAACATGGTGGTGGCAGCATCATGTTGTTGTGGGGATGCTTTTCTTCAGCAGGGACAGGGAAGCTGGTCAGAGTTGATGGGAAGATGGATAGAGCCAAATACAGGGCAATCTTAAAAGAAAACCTGTTAGAATCTGCAAAAGACTTGAAACTGGGGTGGAGGTTCACCTTCCAGCAGGACAACAACCCTAAACATACAGCCAGAGATACAATGGAATGGCTTAGATCAAAGCATATTCATGTGTTAGAAAGGCCCAGTCAAAGTCCAGACCTAAATCCAATTGAGAATCTGTGGCAAGACTTGAAAATTGCTGTTCACAGACGCTCTCCATCCAATCTGACAGAGCTTGAGCCATTTTGCAAAGACAAATGTGCAAAAATTTCACTCTCTAGATGTGAAAAGCTGGTAGAGACATCCCCAAAAGACTTGCAGCTGTAATTTCAGCGAAAGGTGGTTCTAAAAAGTATTGACTCAGGGGGGGCTGACTACAAATGCACGCCACACTTTTCACATATTTATTTGGAAAACCATTTATCATTTTCCTTACACTTCACAATTATGTGCCACTTTGTGTTGGTCTATCACATAAAATCCATTTACGTTTTTTGATTGTAACATGACAAAATGTGAAAAATTTCAAGGGGTATGAATACTTTTTCAAGGCACTGTATATACAGATGCTCCTTACCTGGTAAAGAGGAACTATGTCTTTAGGTACCCTGTCTAACCTGGGATGTACAAGTTCTTTAGTGAGTAACTGACTATGGACTTAGCAGCTCACCTGAGTAGCTGACGACTGACAAGAAGTTGAAGATGTCGATGATGAAATCACTGGAATCTCCGACTGCACAGCTGCAACAGTTGCAGCAGGTGTAAAAATGAGCTGTAAACCAATAAACAAATAAACATAAGGATAAAAAAGATACTATATGACTCAAGAGCTTACTGAAGACAGTCTTCCACCTTTGCTGCTTTCACTGGAAAACGCTGTCTAGGCCACGTATTTGCCTTGTAATGTAACTATTTATTGAAAAAAATGTCCAACAGTGTGTCTTGTGTAGACATTATGTGGCACAAAACACATAAAGTACTTAATAAAAAAAATAGTGCAAAAATATATGAAAAATAGGACAACAATACGTTGTTGCAAATTATGTGACATATGTCATATACCTATACAAACTACGTGAACTCAAAATTTATGAAAAGTCCATTAATTAATTCAAAAGAAGATAAAGTCCACCAATCTATGAGTGTATAGAAAATAGCACAAATCTTTCATTCGTATTATGACATCCATCATGCCTGTGTTTGTGATCACCACACCCAAAAGTGTGCTTAAAGCGGTGTTCCAGCAATGATTTTTTTTTTTTAAAGTCAGCAGCTACAAACACTGTAGCTGCTGACTTTTAATAAGGACACTTACCTGTCCGTCCCACAGAACGGGTGCCGGCGCCGCCATCCTAACTAAGGGAAACAGGCAGAGGAGCCTTGCGGCTTCACTGCCCGTTTCCTACTGCACATGCGCAAGTCGCAGGGCACTTTGTGAATGGCCGGCTGTCTTCTGGGACACACACACAGGTCCCAGAAGACAGCGTGCCCCATTTTCAAGGAGGCAACGCAAGAGAGGAAGAAAGCGAGGAGCTCCGTGGAGAAGGAAGTGGCAGATTAGGAAGACTGCCTAGCAACAGGCTTTTCTGGTAAGTAAAAACATTATTTATTTTTTTCAATTTTTTTTTTACATTTTTTAAGGAGAATGTTAATGTTTTTTTTTTTTTAGGGTGGACTTCCGCTTTAATCTCATTTACCAGAGGGTATTGCCTCACAATTGAGTGATTGGCAAAACCAGCTTTACAAATGATATAACTTCTGATAAGCAGCCACCGGCTGAAGAGGGAACAATCTGTCTACTATACATATATTAATAAAGATAATCATGGAAATCGGTTATTAAAGTTTCTGAAAAAAACAACTGTCTCTATTAGGCCCCATGCACACGAGACGCTGTTATTTGCTGTTAAACGCGCGTTCAGAGGCAGTTGGACACTTTTTTCAACTGCTCCTGAACCCATTCAATGTTATCCTATGTGTCCATGCACACAGTCTCGTTTATTGCCGTTTTTAGGCAGTTGCGTTTAACCTCGTTTTTCCAGAAGCAAAAAAATGGGTTCAGACGCAAAAGTTTTCCACGTTTCAGACGCAAAACGCGGCTAAACGCCGCTAAACGCGGCAAAACGCGGTACCGGCGTTTTGCCGCGATTTCAGTTATTAGCGTTTTTAAAGGTGACCTATTTTTTTAGATTAGAAATCTCAAAAATGATGGCAAATGATGAAAAACCATCAAAAAAATATGAAAAAAAACTGTAATTGCTTGCATTGCACTGTAGACAATCCACAACTTGTGGCAGGTGACGTGGCAAGTGGACAATCCACAACTTGTGGCAGGTGATGTTGCCAGGTGACGTGGCAGGTGGAAATCCACAAATTGTGGCAGGTGACGTGGCCAGGTGACGTGGCAAGTGGACAATCCACAACTTGTGGCAGGTAACGTGGCCAGGTGACGTGGCCAGGTGACATGGCAGGTGACGTGGCAAGTGGACAATCCACAACTTGTGGCAGGTGATGTTGCCAGGTGACGTGGCAGGTGGAAATCCACAAATTGTGGCAGGTGACGTGGCCAGGTGACGTGGCAAGTGGACAATCCACAACTTGTGGCAGGTAACGTGGCCAGGTGACGTGGCCAGGTGACGTGGCAGGTGACGTGGCAAGTGGACAATCCAAAACTTGTGGCAGGTGACGTGGTCAGGTGACGTGGCATGTGACGTGGCCAGGTGACATGGCAGGTGATGTGGCAGGTGACGTGGCAAGTGGACAATCCACAACTTGTGCCAGGTGACGTGGCCAGGTGACGTGGCAGGTGGAAAGCCACAAATTGTGGCAGGTGACGTGGCATGTGACGTGGCCAGGTGACATGGCAGGTGACGTGGCAGGTGACGTGGCAAGTGGACAATCCACAACTTGTGGCAGGTGACGTGGCCAGGTGACGTGGCATGTGACGTGGCCAGGTGACATGGCAGGTGATGTGGCAGGTGACGTGGCAAGTGGACAATCCACAACTTGTGGCCAGGTGACGTGGCAGGTGGAAATCCACAAATTGTGGCAGGTGACATGGCCAGGTGACGTGGCAGGTGATGTGGCCAGGTGACGTGGCAAGTGGACAATGCACAACTTGTGGCAGGTGACGTGGCCAGGTGACGTGGCCAGGTGACGTGGCCAGGTGACGTGGCAAGTGAACATTCCACAACTTGTGGCAGGTGACGTGGCAGGTGACATGGCCAGGTGACGTGGCCAGGTGATGTGGCAAGTGGACAATCCACAACTTGTGGCCAGGTGACGTGGCCAGGTGACGTGGCAAGTGGACAATGCACAACTTGTGGCAGGTGACGTGGCCAGGTGATGTGGCCAGGTGACGTGGCAGGTGACGTGGCAAGTGAACATTCCACAACTTGTGACAGGTGACATGGCCAGGTGACGTGGCCAGGTGACGTGGCCAGTGGACAATCCACAACTTGTGGCCAGGTGACGTGGCAGGTGACGTGGCAAGTGGACAATTCACAACTTGTGGCAGGTGACATATCAGGTGACGTGGCAAGTGGACAATCCACAGCTTGTGGCAGATGATGCGGCAAGTGGACAATTCACAACTTGTGGCAGGTGACGTGGCAGGTGACGTGGCCAGGTGACGTGGCAAGTGGACAATGCACAACTTGTGGCAGGTGACGTGGCCAGGTGACGTGGCCAGGTGACGTGGCAAGTGAACATTCCACAACTTGTGACAGGTGACGTGGCAGGTGACATGGCCAGGTGACGTGGCCAGGTGACGTGGCCAGGTGATGTGGCCAGTGGACAATCCACAACTTGTGGCCAGGTGACGTGGCAAGTGGACAATTCAGAACTTGTGGCAGATGATGTGGCAAGTGATACGCTAAATACAAGTACACTGCTGCTCTCTCAGCTGCTGGTCTCCCAAAATGGCTGAAATGGTTAAATAATAATGTTTTTTGAGCTTAGGGAGGGTCTTATGATGTTTCTTAACTAAACGCCTATAGACGCAAACGCGGTCAAACGCGGTAAAACGCCGCTAAAATTGCGGCAAAACGGGCGTTTTTAAACGCCGGTTTTAGCCTTTAAAAACGTGTGTTCAGCAGAGTTTGCACCGGCGTCTCGTGTGCATGGGGCCTTACACTGCAGCAATCAAAATCTTGATTTACAGAACAACGATGTTGATTTACTAAAGGCAAAAACTGTTCACTTTGCAAAGGAAATTGCATTTTGCAAGAGACATTTACCCAAAAAGTCCTACTGGTTGATATGAAGCCTCATAGATGGCTCTTATCAAAGAGGTGCAGATAAATTAAGTTAATAATATACAGCTATAAAATTTCACTTTACTCCTAGAATATCTTATATGGCGACAAACAAAATTTGAACATTTCCATGGGCTCCAGGACTGGTGGGTCTGTTGCCCCTGAAAGCAGGACAAATCAACAAAAAACCAACACTGGCTAAAAAAATTAAACTATCACTCAATGGGCACTGGTAAAAGTAATTCAATTGGTAATAATCTCTGAGCCAACATTTATTGTATTGCAGCTTACCAATTCTTAGATGTAATGACTGCATTCATTTTCTTTTCTAGACTTTTTTTCTTCTATTTTCATCTGCTGGACCAGCCAATAAGCCTTTTTTTACAAAAGAACAAGCTGTCCAACAGAATGTATCAGTTTACATGGATGTAACAAACCATTTAACACTAGCAGGGGTGTTTACATTTGATCAGCTTATATTTATGTAAAACCTTTATCCCAAAAAATTCAAAACTGTTGCTGTAACTGCTTATAAAGTGTTAATTGAAGTTTGGCTTAAATTTGCTAGTGAATTTAAATCTGCTAGTACATCTAACATGCTCCTAACCCCAGACTGACAATGCTGCTGTCCAAAGGTGCCCCTTGTGCTTTCTAATGCAGAGTGTAGGCACTCTAATACAAAAGGTGTGTTAAAATAAAAAGTGCCTAAAAATGCACTAGACTGCATCTGGTGTGAACCAGCTCATAATTTGATTGGCTGTAACGATCTGCCTTCCTCCACTTTGTAAGAGAAACTCGCCATAAGAGATAGCTTTTTATACAAAGGGATTTACAAGCTTTTCATTCACATTAAGAAAAGCTAGAGAGATAGAAAACATGTTACATGTGTAGCGAGGTGCCACTTTGCAGTGTGGTTATAGACTACTGTTTGTATTGAGAAGGAACTCAGCTCCCTCCAGTGTTTTAATTATGACATTACAGCAACTTGTTCGTTTTAACTGTATTGAGCAATGCATTATGGAACTTGCAGTACAGGGAGACAAAGACTCCATTGCCTTGGGTGTTAGACTACAAAGCCCACAGTGCAGCTGTGCTATCAGGATGCAATGCCTCATCGCACAGCCTTCTGGGGAAGCTTTAAAAAGGAAGGGAAGGCGGGCACTCGGTCTCTTGGGACATCTCCTTCTATCAAGCAGGAAGTCTGCGCTGAGGCCTGCTTCCAGCATGTCTAGGCCCAGATGCCTGGGCTCACAGTTGCCAGGTTGGATCGCCCAGCCCAGGAGGCATCCTTTTCCGTGGTGTTCAACTCTCGCTCCACAGAGACCGGAGTCGCCCATCCACCGACACCTTGTGCATCTGTGTGAGGGACCAGAGACTGCAAGTTGCGGAGAGGCCGAGAACCGGGACACTACCAGCGGAACATACCGGAGAGGCGAGGCCTCATTTGGTGAGGGGGCACCTGCCCAACATTAACTAACTATTGCATAGGAAGGTGACTCTTAAAGACTCGCCAGTATTGTTTGGAGTAACGCGCCATTGCATCCCACAGTGGCCGCATGTTTAAAGGATTGGCGCGGCCAGCAAGTTACATATACTTATAAATACTGTGGATGTTCGTTTCTTGCCTTTGCATACCAGTTGGATTACAAATCTTTTAATGTGCACCAACTAATGCTAGCAAAGACTCTTACTACCGGAAGGAACTTTTACGGGATTCATTGTGCCTGTTTGAACTGGGAGTAGTAGGACACGTGCATGAGAGTGCCCACTAGAGGGAGTCCGAGAGCATATAGTTGCATATATATATAAAAGTAAATATCAGAACTGTGATTCTTTATTTGATTGTTTCTGACTTACAATTTATTATCACACTATTGACTCTTACAGGGCCCTGTAAGCAGTCAAATGCCTTTTTGTTTAACCACTTCCATACAGGGCTTTTTTTACCACTTCCATACCGAGCCTATTCTGGCACTTCTCTCCTACATGTACAAATTATCATTCTTTTGCTAGAAAATTACTCAGAACCCCCAAACATTATATATGTTTTTTTAGCAGACAACCTAGGGAATAAAATGACGGTTGTTGCAACTTTATATCTTGCACGGTATTTGCGTAATAATTTTTCAATGCCTTTTTTGGGGGAAAAAAAAAATGGTTTCATGAATTAAAAAATAACAAAAAAACAGTAAAGTTAGCCCAATTTTTTTGTAAAATATGAAAGCTTATGTTACGCCGAGTAAAAAGATACCCAACATGTCACGCTTTAAAATTGCGCACACTCATGGAATGGCGCCAAACTTCGGTACTTAAAAATCTCCATAGGCGACGCTTTGAAAATTTTTTACAGGTTACCAGGTTAGAGTTACAGAGGAGGTCTAGTGCTAGAATTGTTGCACGCGCTCTAACGCACGCGGCGATACCTCACATATGTGGTTTGAACGGCGTTTACATTTGCGGGCGGGACTTACGTGTGTGCTCGCTTCTAAGCGCGAGCTATTAGGGACGGGCGTTTTATAAAAAAAATATATATATATATTTTTTTTTACACTTTTATTTTTTTGATCACTTTTATTCCTATTACAAGGAATGTAAACATCCCTTGTAATAGGAATGTGTGTGACAGGTCCTCTTTATTGAGAGATGCGGGGTCAATAAGACCCCACATCTCTCCTCCAGGCTGGAAAGCATGAGATCGTGAAAAAAAATTCACTGATCTCATACTTACAGCCGCAATGGCGGCTTTGTTTACATTTGAGGATCCGGGCGTGACGTCATCACATTGCGCCCGGGTCTCCGACGATCATAGAGATGACTGGTGACCATCTGGTCACCAGTCATCTCTATGCTCGTCACGTGACCCACCACCGGCGCCAACGATTCTCTCCGGGTCCCCGATCGCACGGGAGAGCCCGGAGAAGCACCGGATGGCGGCGGGAGGGGGGCGATGGCCCCTCCCGCCGCCTATAAGAACGATCAAGCGGCGGAATCGCCGCTATGATCGTTCTTATGGTGCGCAGGATCGCCGGCTGAAAAAAAGGATATCTGAATGATGCCTCTAGCTGCAGGCATCATTCAGATATCCTCCCTCAAAGCTGAGGACGTCATATGACGTCCACCCGGAGGGAGAGAGGGTTCCTGCCGGCGTCATTTTCCAATGGCCCGGTATGGAAGGGGTTAACACTGTTTATTCTTTTTCTTACCAAGTAAAAAATTGCATCTTGGTTAAGCAGAAACTTGTGTGGAGTTTGTCTGTTACCCTGTTGGACAGGTGGCCATTACAAGGTAACAATTCTTTATTACAATTTTATTACTGTGTGACATTATTGTGTTTCCCAATTACCAGTGGGTTCCATAATCTCTGTGTGGACCAATTGTGCCAAGGGAGGGTTCGAGCCAAACTTCTGGGGTTGATAGGCAGAGTACAGAATCAAAACTAACCAGCAGCTCCTACGTGGGTTGTGCTACACATGCAAATCAAACAAATGCAATGTGAGAGTCCTTGTGATCATGTAATATTGTCAATTTAGTCATTTACCGGTATATCAGAGATGTATTATCTTATTTATAATTCCTGTCGTAGAGATATGTGATCTTACTGACAACTCCGGTCATGGAGACACTGTATATGATCTCATTCACATATTTATGCTGAGGTAAAATTACACACTTTGTCAGATGAGGAAGATGCCATCACACCAATGGACAAGGAGACACTCACCATTTGTGCTCGCAGGTACATCTGAGCCTGGCTTGAGCTCAGCGTGGGTGACGTACTTCCCAGTAGCATTGTTTTTTGGGTGATACTGCTGCTTGTAGTACTAGAAGTCTGTGATCGGCTTATGATTTGGGTAGGTGGAGGTGAAGACGATAGATTAAGCTAGTAGGAAATGAAAAGACAATTTTTATTTTGTTCAGTTTACCTTTCCTGAAGTTTACATGATAATTATCTGCTGTAAAACAGGACTAGGACATACGAATGCCAGTTTTTTTATACCAATGTGCTGCCTCTGTCCTTCCCTTCCTAGAATTAAGCTGGTCTTACATGGCTCAGTTTTTTTCATTCAGCAAAAAAACTGAACAAATTCACTCATCCACACATTTGAGGTGTGTCATTGACAAGTCAGCTGGACTCCTCCGCTGTCAGAATACATACAGTAGATCAGCACTTCAGCACTGATTGAACAGGTAGGTTTTCTAGCAAGCCTGTTCGTGAGCAACCCATCAGTAGATTGACTGCTCTTTAACCACTTAACGACCGCTCACTGTATATATACGTTGGCAGAATGGCACCGACAGGCACAATCACGTAGAGTGTACGTGATTGCCTTTGTATAGTTGGGGGGTCCAATCGGACCCCCCTTCTGTACAGTGAGCGGTGGCTAAGTGTCCGGGAGCGTTCCGGGATGAGGGGGCAGCCATTCGTTTCTGGCCACCCCCTCGCGATCGCTCCCGGCGAATGGAAATGCCCCCTCTGTCTGTGTCAGACAGAGGGAGCAGGAGGAAGTGATGTCATCTCTGGTGCGGCGCTCACATATACCGAGCGCTGTACAAGAGAAGACATCAGGTCAGTGCACACAACACTACACTGACACCAGGACACATAGGGACATACATCGCCCCCCCAGGCCCCCCCAGATCACCCCCCAGATCACCCCCCCAGCCCCCAGTCACAGTGTCACTGATTGCAGTGACCATTTATTTAGTGATCACTGCAATCAGTGACATTTGTGACTGTAAAAGTGTCACCAAAGTTTAGTCTTAGGTCCAGTGTAGCCCCCTAACCCCCCCTAATAAAGGTTTAACCCCCTGATCACCCCCCAGATAACCCTTTCACCGCCTATCACCACTGTCGCTTAGCGATCATTTTTCTGATCGCTGTCTTAGCGTCAGTGATGCCGATCGGCAGCCAGTAATTTTTTTTAGGTTCGCCGCAGGTTTTTATAGCGTCAGGTACCCCAATATATTATCTAATAAAGGTTTAACCCCCTTGATCGCCCCCCAGGTAACCCTTTCACCCCCTATCACCACTGTCACTAAGCGATCGTTTTTCTAAACGCTGTCTTAGTGTCTGTGATGCTGATCGGTAGCCGGTAATTTTTTTTAGGTTCGCCGCAGGTTTTTATAGCGTCAGGTACCCCAATATATTATCTAATAAAGGTTTAACCCCCTTGATCGCCCCCCAGGTAACCCTTTCACCCCCTATCACCACTGTCGCTAAGCAATTGTTTTTCTAAACGCTGTCTTAGTGTCGGTGATGCAGATCGTAGCCAGTAATTTTTTTTAGGTTCGCCGCATGTTTTTATAGCGTCAGGTACCCCAATATATTATCTAATAAAGGTTTAACCCCCTTGATCGCCCCTCAGGTAACCCTTTCACCCCTATCACCACTGTCACTAAGCGATCGTTTTTCTAAACGCTGTCTTAGTGTCTGTGATGCAGATCGGTAGCCGGTAATTTTTTTTAGGTTCGCCGCAGGTTTTTATAGCGTCAGGTACCCCAATATATTATCTAATAAAGGTTTAACCCCCTTGATCGCCCCCCAGGTTACCCTTTCACCCCCTATCACCACTGTCGCTAAGCAATTGTTTTTCTAAACGCTGTCTTAGTGTCGGTGATGCAGATCGTAGCCAGTAATTTTTTTTAGGTTCGCCGCATGTTTTTATAGCGTCAGGTACCCCAATATATTATCTAATAAAGGTTTAACCCCCTTGATCGCCCCCCCAGGTAACCCTTTCACCCCCATCACCACTGTCGCTAAGCAATCGTTTTTCTAAACGCTGTCTTAGTGTCGGTGATGCAGATCGGTAGCTGGTAATTTTTTTTAGGTTCGCCGCAGGTTTTTATAGGGTCAGGTACCCCCATATATTATCTAATAAAGGTTTTAACCCCCTGATTGCCCCTAGTTAACCCTTTCACCAGTGATCACCATATAAGTGTTACGGGTGACGCTGGTTAGTTAGTTTGCTTTTTATAGTGTCAGGGCACCCGCCGTGTATATAACCCAATAAAGGTTTAACCCCCTGATCGCCCGGCGGGTGATATCAATGCAGCGTCAGGTTAGTGCCAGTAACGCTAACACCCACGCGTGAAGCATACACCCCCCTTAGTGGTATAGTATCTGAACAGATCAATATCTGATCTGATCAGATCTATACTAGCGTCCCCAGCAGTTTAGGGTTCCCAAAAACGCAGTGTTAGCGGGATCAGCCCAGATACCTGCTGGCATCTGCGTTTTGCCCCTCCGTCCAGCCCAGGCCACCCAAGTGCAGTATCGATCGATCACTGTCACTTACAAAACAAAAACTCACATAACTGCAGCGTTCGCAGAGACAGGCCTGATCCCTGCGACTCCAGTGCTGTAGGAGGTGATTTCACCACCACAGTTAAAAAAAAAAAAGCAAATATGCCGAAGCATTGGGGCAGCAGGGGCGGAGGAGCGATTTTGCTCCTAATGCCGCGTACATACGGTCGAAATTCCGACGGAGGCTTGCCCGTGGAAAAGTCCGACCATGTGTGTGCGGCATAACTTTTTTGTGGGAGGATACCCCCATGCTTCGGCATATATAAATGGTGCGTGTATGCCCATCATTGGAAGTGGGTGGATGAAGGGCGGTATTCTAATGGTGGGCATACCCACCGATCAATCTCTTTTTTCGTTCAGCCAACTGGCTGCATGAAATAAAAAGATTACAATACATGTCCAACAAGGACCAGCAACGTACTGGTATGTTGCTGGACTTTGAATGTTTATACCAGAATGATGCCTGCGGGTTTAGGTATCATCTTGGTATCATTCTTTTCAGCCTGTGGCCGGCTTTCATGTAAAAGCAATCCTAGCGGCTAATTAGCCTTTGGACTGCTTTTACAAGCAGTGGGAGGGAATGCCCCCCCCCCCGGATATAAAAAGCGCCATTGGGAAATTGGGAAAGCATTTTATCACACCGATCTTGGTGTGGTCAGATGCTTTGAGGGCAGAGGAAAAATCTAGGGTCTAGAAGACCCCAGTTTTTTCAAAAAAAGAGTACCTGTCACTACCTATTGCTATCATAGGGGATATTTACATTCCCTGAGATAACAATAAAAATGATAAAAAAAAAAAAAATACTTGGAAGGAACAATTTAAAAAGAAAATAAAAAAGAAAAATTAATAATAAAAAAAAAAAAAAAAAAAAAAAAAGCACCCCTGTCCTGCCCTGCTCTTGCCCAATGGCGAACGCAAGCGTCGGTCTGGCGTCATATGTAAACAGCAATTGCACCATGCATGTGAGGTATCACCGCGAACGTCAGATCGAGGGCAATCATTTTAGCAGTAGACCTCCTCTGTAAATGTACTGGGGTAACCTGTAAAGGCTTTTAAAGGCTTTTAAAAATGTATGTAGTTTGTCGCAAATGCGCGTTTGTGCGAAATTTTAAAGCATGTCGTGTTTGGTATCTATGTACTCGGCCTAAGATCATCTTTTTTATTTCATCAAACATTTGGGCAATATAGTGTGTTTTAGTGCATTAAAATTTAAAAAAGTGTATTTTTTAACCCAAAAAATGCGTTTGAAAAATCGCTGCGCAAATACTGTGTAGAAAAAAAAATTGCAACACCCACCATTTTAATCTGTAGGGCCTTTGCTTTAAATATATATATAATTTTTGGGGGTTCAACATAATTTTCTTGCAAAAAAAAAATGTTTTCATGTAAACAAAAAGTGTCAAAAAGGGCTTTGTCTTCAAGTGGTTAGAAGAGTGGATGTAAGCTTCCTAATGTTGTGTATAAAATGCCAGAACAGTTCAAAACCCCCCCAAATGACCCCATTTTGGAAAGTAGACACCCCAAGCTATATACTGAGAGGCATGTCGAGTCCATGGAATATTTTATATGTTGACACAAGTTGCGGAAAAACGACAATTTTTTTTTTGCACAAAGTTGTCACTAAATGATATATTGCTCAAACATGCCATGGGCATATGTGGAATTACACCCCAAAATACATTCTGTTGCTTCTCCTGAGTACGGGGATACCACATGTGTGAGACTTTTTGGGAGCCTAGCCACGTACGGGACCCCAAAAACCAAGCACTGCCTTCAGGCTTTCTAAGGGTGTAAATTTTTGATTTCACTTCTCACTGCCTATCACAGTTTCGGAGGCCATGGAATGCCCAGATAGCACAAAACCCCCCCAAATGACCCCATTTTGGAAATTAGACACCCCAAGCTATTTGCTGAGAGGTATTGTGAGTATTTTGCAGATCTCGCTTTTTGTCACAAAGTTTTGAAAATTGAAAAAAAAAATATATATATATATATATATATTTTCTTTCTTCATTTTCAAAAACAAATGAGAGCTGTAAAATACTCGCCATTCCTCTCAGCAAATAGCTTGGGGTGTCTATATTCCAAAATGGGGTCATTTGGGGGGGTTTTGTGCGATTTTGGCATTTTATGGCCTTCGAAACTGTGATAGGTAGTGAGGAGTGAAATCAAAAATTTGTGCCTAGAAATCCTGAAGGCGGTGCTTGGTTTTCAGGGTCCCGTACGCGGCTAGGCTCCTAAAAAGTCCCACACATGTGGTATCCCCGTACTCAGGAGAAGCAGAAAAATTTATTTAGGGGTGTAATTCCACATATAACCATGGCATGTGTGAGCAATATATCATTTAGTGACAACTTTTAGTAATTTTTTTTTTTTGTCATTATTCAATCACTTGGGACAAAAAAAATATATTCAATGGGCTCAACAGGCCTCTCAGCAATTTCCTTGGGGTGTCTACTTTCTAAAATGGGGTCATTTGGGGGTGTTCTGTGCTATTTTGGCATTTTATGGCCTTCGAAACTGTGATAGGTAGTGAGGAGTGAAATCAAAAATTTGCGCCCTTAGAAATCCTGAAGGCGGTGCTTGGTTTCCGGGGTCCCGTACGCGGCTAGGCTCCCAAAAAGTCCCACACATGTGGTATCCCCGTACTCAGGAGAAGCAGCAAAATGTATTTTGGGGTGAAATTCCACATATAACCATGGCATGTGTGAGCAATATATCATTTAGTGACAACTTTTTGTAATTTATTTATTTTTTGGTCATTATTCAATCACTTGGGACAAAAAAATAAAAAATTCAATGGGCTCAACATGCCTCTCAGCAATTTCCTTGGGGTGTCTACTTTCCAAAATGGGGTCATTAGGGGGGGTTTTGTACTGCCCTGTCATTTTAGCACCTCAAGAAATGAGATAGGCAGTCATAAATTTAAAGCTGTGTAAATTTCAGAAAATGTACCCTAGTTTGTAAACTCTATAACTTTTGCGCAAACCAATAAATATATGCTTATTGACATTTTTTTTTCTAAAAACATGTGGCTGAATACATTTTGGCCTAAATGTATGACTACAATTGAGTTTATTCGATTTTTCTTATAACAAAAAGTAGAAAATATCATTTTTTTTCAAAATTTTCGGTCTTTTTCCGTTTATATCGCAAAAAATAAAAATCGCAGAGGCAATCAAATACCATTAAAAGAAAGCTCTATTTGTGGGAAGAAAAGGACGAAAATTTTGTTAGGGTACAACATTGCATGTCCGCACAATTTACAGTTAAAGCAGCGCAGTGCAAAATTCTGAATTCTTTCTTTTTTTTTTTCAATTTTCAAAACTTTGTGACAAAAAGCGAGATCTGCAAAATACTCACAATACCTCTCAGCAAATAGCTTGGGGTGTCTACTTTCCAAAATGGGGTCATTTGGGGGGGTTTTGTGCCATCTGGGCATTCCATGGCCTCCGAAACTGTGATAGGCAGTGAGAAGTGAAATCAAAAATTGACACCCTTAGAAAGCCTGAAGGCGGTGATTGGTTTTTGGGGTCCCGTACGCGGCTAGGCTCCCAAAAAGTCTCACACATGTGGTATCCCCGTACTCAGGAGAAGCAACAGAATGTATTTTGGGGTGTAATTCCACATATGCCCATGGCATGTTTGAGCAATATATCATTTAGTGACAACTTTGTGCAAAAAAAAAAAAAAAAAATTATTTTTTCCGCAACTTGTGTCAACATATAAAATATTCCATGGACTCGACATGCCTCTCAGTATATAGCTTGGGGGGGCCTACTTTCCAAAATGGGGTCATTTGGGGGGGTTTTGAACTGTTCTGGCATTTTATACACAACATTAGGAAGCTTACATCCACTCTTCTAACCACTTGAAGACAAAGCCCTTTTTGACACTTTTTGTTTACATGAAAACATATTTTTTTTTGCAAGAAAATTATGTTGAACCCCCAAACATTATATATATTTTTAAAGCAAAGGCCCTACAGAATAAAATAGTGGGTGTTGCATTTTTTTTTCTACACAGTATTTGCGCAGCGATTTTTCAAACGCATTTTTTTGGGAAAAAATACACTTTTTTTAATTGTAATGCACTAAAACACACTATATTGCCCAAATGTTTGATGAAATAAAAAAGATGATCTTAGGCCGAGTACATAGATACCAAACACGACATGCTTTAAAATTTCGCACAAACGCGCATTGGCGACAAACTACATACATTTTTAAAAGCCTTTAAAAGCATTTACAGGTTACCCCGTTAGATTTACAGAGGAGGTCTACTGCTAAAATTACTGCCCTCGATCTGACCTTCGCGGTGATACCTCACATGCATGGTGCAATTGCTGTTTACATATGACGCCAGACCGACGCTTGCGTTCGCCATTGGGCAAGAGCAGGGCAGGACAGGGGTGCTTTTTTTTTTTTTTTTTTTATTATTAATTTTGCTTTTTATTTTATTTTTAAACTGTTGCTTCCATATTTATTTATTTTTATCACTTTTATTGTTATCTCAGGGAATGTAAATATCCCCTATGATAGCAATAGGTAATGACAGGTACTCTTTTTTGAAAAAACTGGGGTCTATTGGACCCTAGATCTTTCCACTGCCCTCAAAGCATCTGACCACACCAAGATCGGTGTGATAAAATGCTTTCCCAATTTCCCAATGGCGCTTTTTATATCCGGGGGGGGACATTCCCTCCCACTGCTTGTAAAAGCAGTCCAGAGGCTAATAAGCCACTAGGATTGCTTTTACATGAAAGCCGGCCGCTGGCTGAAAAGAATGATACCAAGATGATACTTAAACCCGCAGGCATCATTCTGGTATAAACATTCAAAGTCCAGCAACATACCAGTACGTTGCTGGTCCTTGTTGGACATGTATTGTAATCTTTTTTTTCATGCAGCCTGTTGGCTGAACGAAAAAAAAAGATTGATCGGTGGGTATGCCCACCATTAGAATACCGCCCTTCATCCACCCACTTCTAATGATGGGCATACATGCACCATTTATATATGCCGAAGCATGGGGGCATCTTCTCGCAAAAGTTATGCCGCGTACACATGGTCAGACTTTTCCACGGGCAAGCCTCCGTCGGAATTTCGACCGTATATACGCGGCATTAGGAGCAAAATCGCTCCTCCGCTCCTGCTGCCCCAATGCTTTGGCATATATGCTTTTTTTTTTTAACTGTGGTGGTGAAATTACCTCCTACAGCACTGGAGTCGCAGGGATCAGGCCTGTCTCTGCGAACGCTGCAGTTATGTGTGTTGTGTTTTGCAAGTGACAGTGATCGATCGATACTGCACTTCGGTGGCCTGGGCTGGACGGAGGGGCAAAACGCAGGTGCTAGCAGGTATCTGGGCTGATCCCACTAACAGTGCGTTTTTGGGAACCCTAAACTGCTGGGGACGCTAGTATAGATCTGATCAGATCAGATATTGAGCTGATCAGATACTATACCACTAAGGGGAGTGTATGCTTCACGTGTGGGTGTTAGCGCTACTGGCACTAACCTGACGCTGCCTGGGGTGTGACGCAGACCCTCTCTGACGCTAAAACCTAATTGATATCACCCGCCGGGCGATCAGGGGGTTAAACCTTTATTGGGTTATATACACGGCGGGTGCCCTGACACTATAAAAAGCAAACTAACTAACCAGCGTCACCCGTAACACTTATATGATGATCACTGGTGAAAGGGTTAACTAGGGGCAATTAGGGGGTTAAAACCTTTATTAGGTAATATATGGGGGTACCTGACGCTATATAAAAACCTGACGGCGAACCTAAAAAAAAATTACTGGCTACCTATCGGCATCACCGACACTAAGACAACGATCATAAAAACGATTGCTTAGCGACAGTGGTGATAGGGGGTGAAAGGGTTACCTGGGGGGCGATCAAGGGGGTTAAACCTTTATTAGATAATATATGGGGGTACCTGACGCTATAAAAACCTGCGGCGAACCTAAAAAAAATTACTGGCTACCGATCAGCATCACCGACGCTAAGACATCGATGAGAAAAATGATCGCATAGTGACGGCGGTGCTAGGGGGTGAAAGGGTTACCTGGGGGGTGATCAAGGGGGTTACACCTTTATTAGGTAATATATGGGGGTACCCGACGCTATAAAAACCTGCGGCGAACCTAAAAAAAATTACTGGCTACCGATCAGCATCGCCGACGCTAAGACATCGATCAGAAAAATTATCGCTTAGTGACAGTGGTGATAGGGGGTGAAAGGGTTACCTGGGGGGCGATCAAGGGGGTTAAACCTTTATTAGGTAATATATGGGGGTACCCGACGCTATAAAAACCTGCGGCGAACCTAAAAAAAATTACTGGCTACCGATCAGCATCACCGACGCTAAGACATCGATCAGAAAAATGATCGCATAGTGACGGCGGTGCTAGGGGGTGAAAGGGTTACCTGGGGGGTGATCAAGGGGGTTAAACCTTTATTAGGTAATATATGGGGGTACCCGACGCTATAAAAACCTGCGGCGAACCTAAAAAAAATTACTGGCTACCGATCAGCATCGCCGACGCTAAGACATCGATCAGAAAAATTATCGCTTAGTGACAGTGGTGATAAGGGGTGAAAGGGTTACCTGGGGGGCGATCAAGGGGGTTAAACCTTCATTAGGTAATATATGGGGGTACCCGACGCTATAAAAACCTGCGGCGAACCTAAAAAAAATTACTGGCTACCGATCAGCATCACCGACGCTAAGACATCGATCAGAAAAATGATTGCTTAGCGACGGCGGTGCTAGGGGGTGAAAGGGTTATCTGGGGGGTGATCAGGGGGTTAAACCTTTATTAGGGGGGGTTAGGGGGCTACACTGGACCTAAAACTAAATGTAGTGACACTTTTACAGTCACAAATGTCACTGATTGCAGTGATCACTAAATAAATGGTCACTGCAATCAGTGACACTGTGACTGGGGGCTGGGGGGGGGCTGGGGGGTGATCTGGGGGTGTCTGGGGGGGGCCTGGGGGGGCGATTTATGTGCCTATGTGTCCTGGTGTCAGTGTGCTGTTTTGTGTACTAACCTGCATCTTCTCCTGTACGGCGCTCGGTATATGTGAGCGCCGCAGGAGAGATGACATCACTTCCTCCTTCCTGGCAGGCAGGGGAAGCTCTCTCATTCGCCGGGAGCGATCGAGAGGGGGTGGCCGGAATCGAACGGCCGTCCCCTCATGCCGGATCGCTCCCGAAGGTAAAACGACCACCCACTGTAAAGAAGGGGGTCCGATCGGACCCCCCAACTATACAAAGGCAATCACGTATATGTACGTGATTCTGCCTGTCGGTGCCATTCTGCCGACGTATATTTACAGTGGGCGGTCGTTAAGTGGTTAAGGTCTAAACTGCTGCCAACAAAAGTGAGTACACCCCTAAGTGAAAATGTCCAGATTGGGCCCACCATTATTTTCCAGCACTGCCTTAACCCTCTTGAGCATGGAGTTCACCAGAGCTTCACAGGTTTCCACTGGAGTCCTCTTCCACTCAAAGAGCTGGTGGATGTTAGAGACATTGCGCTCCTCCACCTTCCATTTGAGGATGCCCCAACAGATGCTCAATAGGGTTTAGGTCTGGAGACATGCTTGGCCAGTCCCTCACCTTTACCCTCAGCTTCTTTAGCAAGGCAGTGGTTGTCTTGGAGGTGTGTTTGGGGTCATTATCATGTTGGAATACTGCCCTGTGGCCCAGTCTCTGAAGGGAGGGGATCATGCTCTGCTTCAGTATCACAGTACATGTTGGCATTCATGTTTCCCTCAATGAACTGTAGCTCCCCAGTGGCGGCAGCACTCTTGCAGCCCCAGACCATGACACTCCCACCACCATGCTTGACTGTAGGCAAGACACACTTGTCTTTGTACTCCTCACCTGGTTGCCGCCACACATGCTCGACACCATCTGAACCAAATACGTTTTTCTTAGTCTTATCAGACCACAGAACATGGTTCCAGTAATCCATGTCCTTAGTCTGCTTGTCTTCAGCAAACGGTTTGTGGGCTTTCTTGTGCACCATCTTTAGAAGAGGCTTTCTTCTGGGACAACAGCCATGCAGACCAATTTGATGCAGTGTGTGGCGTATGGTCTGAGCACTGACAGGCTGACCCCCACCCTTTCAACCTCTGCAGCAATGCTGGCAGCACTCATACGTCTATTTCCCAAAGACAACCTCTGGATATGATGCTGAGCACGTGCACTCAACTTCTTTGGTCGACCATGGCAAGGCCTGTTCTGAGTGGAACCTGTCCTGTTAAACTGCTGTATGGTCTTGGCCACCTTGCTGCAGCTCAGTTTCAGGGTCTTGGCAATCTTCTTGTAGCTTAGGTCATCATGTAGAGCAACAATTCTTTTTTTAGATCCTCAGAGTTCTTTCTATGAGGTGCCATGTTAAACTTCCAGTGACCAGTATGAGAGAGTGAGAGCGATAACACCAAATCTAACACACCTGAGACCTTGTAACACTAACGAGTCACATGACACCGGGGAGGTAAAATAGCTAATTGGGCCCAATTTGTACATTTTCACTTAGGGGTGTACTCACTTTTGTTTCCAGTGGTTTAGACATTAATGGCTGTGTGAGTTATTTTGAGGGGACAGCAAATTTACACTGTTATACAAGCTGTACACTCACTACTTTACATTGTAGCAAAGTGTAATTTCTTCAGTGTTGTCACCTGGTGTGTGTGTGTGTGTGTGTGTGTGTAATACACATATACACACACACACACACACACACACAGGATAAATAACAAAAATAAATAAACCACTGAAAGCCATGATGTGAGATAACAATTGTTTATCCTCCTATCATTATAGTATGCTTATATCTAATAAACATTATAACAGAGACCTTTAATTTCTAGAAATAGAAAACACTTTCTTTTCCCCCCAAATTTACAGAAGCTTGGCTTCTTGGCTTTTTTAAATATTTAACTACTAGCTGTATCTTTCTTCCACGTTGGGATATGTTCTAATCAATATACTAATTACACAGCAATAAATGAATGACACTAATTACCAACCAGTAGAGAGCAACATCTTAGCTGACTATCATTGAACGAAAGTCTAATAGCTGATAATATGGTTACAGAACAACAGTTTTAGTAGATTATGAATAAAAATAGTTTAATTATAAAAATATTGGATGACAATATATTCTAAAGGTCAGTAGTAGCGCTGGGAACAATAGATGTTCTAGCACTTACAGATGGCTGTGGGACACTTGATTGCTGGTTAGTTGTAGTGGGGGAAACAGACTGTCTGTCGCCAGACACACCTGCCTGGGAACAAGGACAACAAGAAGAAAACACTATTAAAAACAAGAGGAATCACATATCATACAGTAATATTATAGTCACAAAGCATAACAGAAGGCCAGCAATAACATCGTTGTAAAGGGTTAGTATAATGTTTTTCAGCAAGTGCATATTTTGCGTTATTAAAAATTTAAAGTAATTTATTATATGACAATTTTGCAAGCTTGCCCTTTTCATATTTTTAATTGTATAAAAGCCACACCGGAAGTACATAAAACAAATTTTATATATATATATATATATATATATATATATATATGGGATGCCAGACTTTACACTCACGTGAACTTTAACGGCACCCCAATCTTAGTCTGTAGGGTTCAATATTGAGTTGGCCGAAATTTGCAGCTTTAACAGCTTCAACTCTTCTGGAAAGGCTGTTCACACGGTTTAGGAGTGTGTCTATGGGAATGCTTGATCATTCTTTGAGAAGCGCATTTGTTTGGTCAGGCACTGATGTTGGATGAGAAGGCCTGCTTACAGTCTCTGCTTTAATTCATCCCAAAGGTGTTCTATTGGGTTGAGGTCAGGCCAGTCAAGTTCCTCCATCCCAAGTTGGCTCATCCATGTCTTTATGGACCTTGCTTTGTGTACTGGTGCACAGTCATGTTGAAACAGGAAGGGGCCATCTCCAAACTGTTCCCACAAAGTTGGGAGCATGAAATTGTTCAAAATTGGAACTATGTGGGCAAGCCCAACCCCTGAAAAACAACCCTACACCAAATGATTTGGAGGGGGGGGGGGGTAATACTTTTGGCAATATAGTGCTGATGAGGGAGTTTGGGGTGGGGGAACTTGACTAGTCTGACCTCAGTACTAAGAATTAAAACTGGGATGCCATTAAAGTTCATGTGCGTGTAAAGGCAGGTGTCTCAGTACTTTTGACAATATAGTGCAGGAACATTTTTTTTACCATTAAAACATATGGATAAGATTATTTTAACTAACCCAATCTCTTTTATACACATCTAATAAATTAAAAAGACGGTGTAATCCGTTTAATTCTGGCTAACAATATATTGATTTGTCAGCAAGTAAATAACCTTTACATAATAATCCTTACAAGTCAATACAGTCAACTTTTTTTTATAAACAAGGAACTGTAAACAGGTCACCAACTGTTAAATGGTCTCCCCACCCTTTGGCATTTCAGCTTACTTCCACACTCCACCTGTTGCATTCCCTTTAATATAAAAAAAATTAAACTGAACAGGGAGAATGAGGCAAAATTTTAAAATTTTTTGGATAGAGTGGAGGGGCATTAGAACACCTGTCAGCTTTTTGTTGCTGTCTGTGTCCCCGTTTGAGAGATTCACCCACTCTACTTGTCCTGTTTGCCATTATTAAAAAAAAGAAAATCCCAAATTTGGGTTGACACCAGAACGGTAATATAGGGGAAATCTACCAATGGGGATACTAGTTTTGTGACCCTGATGACATGCCAGGATTCCCTCACAATAAAGGGATTTCCTTCCACTTCCTGTTTTGGCTATGGGATAGGAAGGGAAATCTACCCTATGGAACACGGATGGCAAAAAACTTACAGGGGGTTATAACCCTCTCTTACTCTCCCCCCCCCCCCCAAAAAAAATACCTTTTGCCTTTAGTTACAATTTAACTACTCTGATTATACATTTAAGCCAATTGAAAATAAATTGTGGAACCATGACTGTATAAACTGGCGCCAGTTCAAAGTTCAAACATAGTAGTTGAATATATTCTTATAAATATACTTTCTGAGTACTTTTAAGCTCAAACACCAGCAACAGGAGATAATCCTTTGAAGATATATATACACTGTGTGTGTGTATATGTATATATATGTATATATGTATATATATATATATATATATATATATATATATATATATATATATATAGATATATATATATATATATATATATATTTTTTTTTTTGTTTTTCCTCTTTCGTCCATGGACGGACACAGCTCCTTTATTATTGACCTTAGGGTTTATATGCCGTCTATCAGGAGAGGACTAGGCAGACATGTTAAACAGTTAAAAACATGTAACAACAGCAAAGCTGAACAGGCGGTCCCTCTGGCTATATAACCCCTCACCCTGCATCTAGCAGCTCAGTTTTTTTCTGCCTAGCATAGGAAAAGGACCTGGCTCCCGGTTGGAACAACTGGTCCTGGAGATTTTTTGCTTTTTTCTACTTTTTTGATCCTGAGATCTACTATCAACTGCCGGCTGGGTGACAGGCTGGATAATATAGATCCTTGTAGTCTCCCCACTCCGGCCATCGAGCGTGAACAGACCTTTAGCTATGCGCTGGGTCGGCCACGACATACCCCGTTGCTCCAGGGGTGGCCGGTGAGCTATATGCTCCGGGGCACACATATGACCAGGCTACTGCTGTCTGAGTCACAGTGGGCCGTGGCCAACAGCCACTCCGTACTGCTTTGGCGATGGGTCTGTCCGGAATGCGTCCAGCAGTCGCCGAAGGAAGGGTAAGTAGGGTTCCACCTGTTTAGGCAGGAGGGAACAGCTGGGCATTCCTGGGGAGGTCGATTAGGGGGGGTCTCTCACTCTCCCTTTCTTCTCTCTGTCCCTTTCCTCCTCCCATGTATTGTGGTGGCTGGGCCTGTGTACCTGACCGGGGGTCCTCCTAGGGGGCTCCGGGACCTGGCTGGGGGCAACGCTGGGTGTAGGGTCCGCTCTTCATTGTGGGGTGTTATCTGGTCTGTCATGTGGGGGGCCTCCGCTCGGAGGCTCAGCGTGTTTGCAGAATTTTTTTCCTTACTTCAGAAATGATCGGCGGCCATTTTGGCAGAGCCGGCGCCATTTTCTTGTAGCCGCACTAGTTTTAATGCTGAAGCAGCCGGCGGCCATTTTCTTGTAGCTCGCGCTCTTTTTCCTGAGGCAGCCAGCGCCCATTTTCTTGTAGCCTCAGCTTAGTTTTTGGCCTCTAGCGCTGGGAATGTCTTTCTGAACGGTGCGAACAGCACAGAACACCTCAGACGCAGGAGAACACCTCAGGCACAGGCAGTGAAGGAGAGAGAGCGGACCGCAGCGCTGTGTAGTATCTGGGTCCTCTGGGGGGCCCCTCGGTCTGTAGCAGCTAGGAGGATGTACCTTGCCTTTAGTCCTTAAGTGTCTGTCAGGCGAGTGTGGGTCAGAATGGCGTCAGAAGCTGGCGCTTCTTCCCCAGACATTCCTGTGAGAGCAACCGATACCCCTGCACCTGCGGTGCCTATGGATGCTTTGTCAGCGGTCCTGGAGTCTTTTGTTGCCAGGGTGGAGGCGGTGTGCGGGCGAAAGGGGGGGTAAAAAGCACCCCCCACCATCTTCTTCTGGGGAAAGCTCTGATTCAGACTCGGGCCTGGCTGTGGCACACGGTCCCTCTTCTGACGTGTCAGAGGATGCGGACCAGGACCATTCAGACAGTGAGGAGGTCTCCGTGTCCGGGTCAGCGCAGGAAAAGGCGCTTGTTGAAGCACTTATCACCGCAGTGCGGGAGACCCTAAAATTGGAGGATACGGGGGGGGGCATCTACTGAGGTGTTGGTCCCTTCTGGGTCCCACAAGCCGGCCCGCACTGCTAAGGTGTTTCCCTACCTAACTTATTTTGATAAGTTTATATACAAAAGAATGGGAATGATCGCAGCGGGCCTTTTCGGTCCCGAAACGCATGGCGGTCCGTTATCCCTTTGAGGAGAGTCTCCTGAAAAAATGGACATCTCCCCCGATTGTGGACCCCCCGGTATCCAGGTTAAACAAGGTAACCACGATTCCAGTAGAGGGGACCCCTGCCTTCAAGGACCCTGCAGACAGGAGGTCCGAGGCGGTAGCCCGGTCCATGTTCACGGTGGTGGGGTCAGCATTGAGGCCAGTGTTGGCCACGGTCCTGGTGTCACAGACACTTACAGAATGGGCAAAATTGTTGCACCACGAGTTGGTAGAGCAACAGGCTTCCCCGGTGTGCGTGGAACTGGCCGACCAGTTGGTGCATGGCCTTAAGTATGTCTGCGATGCAGCCTTAGATACAGCTCCCTTGCTTTCCAGAGCCTCAGTATCTGCTGTGGTGCTACGTCGCCTGATTTGGCTAAAATGCTGGTCCGCGGACCAAACTTCCAAGAAGGCTCTGGCGGATTTGTCCTTCCAGGGAGAGAGGCTATTTGGAGCCTCGCTGGATTACATTATTAAGAATGTTACTGGGGTTAAGAGTACACTGCTCCCACAATCCAGAAAATGTAAGGAGCCACGCCGTAGGCCAGGGCCCTCCTTTTCCGCTCAGAAGTGTTTTTTTCGTCAGCCCGGGCACGCAGGTAAGCGTTCCCAGGCCGACGAGGGGCCAGCTGAGGGACAAAAGCGTCCCTGGTTTCGCAAGCCAAACAAGCCTGTGAACAAATCTGCGACAGCATGAAGGTTTGCCCCCGCCCGACTCTCGGGTGGGGGGTCGCCTTTGCGAGTTTGCAGCTCGGTGGACCTCCCTGCTTTCTGACCAGTGGGTTTGCGAAGTGGTTTCATCAGGGTACAAGATAGCATTTCTTTCTTGTCCAACCTTCATCTTCTTCCGGCTCGTCGGAACGCCCTGTTTGGGGCAGTGCAGGACCCGCTGATGCGCGGGGTAATAGTACCTGTACCGCTGATGGAAAGGTTTCAGGGATTCTACTCCAATCTGTTTGTAGTCCCAAAAAAGGACGGGGTCCGTCCAATCCTGGATCTCAAGGCCCTCAACACCTTTGTAAAGGTACGAAGGTTCAGGATGGAATCGATTGGCTCTGTGGTCGCTGCACTCCATCTGGGGGATTTTCTGGCGTTTTTGGACATCAAGGACGCATACTTGCATGTCCCCATATACGTCAGGCATCAGAGATTTCTGCGCTTTGCAGTCGGGGACGATAACTACCAATTTGTAGCTCTCCCTTTTGGCCTGGCGTCGGCACCGAGGGTTTTCACCAAGGTGCTCACCCCGATTCTGGCTCTGCTGAGACAGCGAGGAATCGCTATCGTGGGCTACCTGGACGACCTCCTTCTGATAGCAGCTTCAGACTCAGTATTATAGGAGGATGTGGCTATAGCCAGTCAGACCCTTCGAGAGTTTGGTTGGGTACTGAACCTCCAGAAGTCGGTGTTGGTGCCGACTCAGCACCTGGAATACCTGGGCTTGATTCTGGACTCCTCAGAGGCGAGAGTTTTTCTCCCTTTGGAAAAGTTGCAGACTCTTTGGGCTGCAATGAAGCTGTTGGCATCCTTCGAGGCGGTACCGTATGCTCAATTCCACACTCGAGTCTTGCAAAAGGATATACTGTCCAAATGGGACAAAACTCCATTGTCCCTGGATTGTCAAATCCGGGTGAGCCAGCTAGTCAGGGAATCCCTGGTCTGGTGGCTGAGATCTCCGGCCCTTCAGTCCGGAAAGTCGTTCTTTCCCTTTCACTGGACAGTGATCACGACGGACGCCAGCCTGACTGGTTGGGGAGGAGTTTGGGGCGTACAGTCGACACAGGGTCGCTGGACGCAGGAAGAATCCCGCCTGCCGATCAATGTGCTGGAACTTCGGGCGATCAGGCAGTGCCTCTCCACATGGTCACAGAGGCTGCAGGGACGTCCAGTCAGGATCCAGTCGGACAACGCCATGGCGGTGGCATATGTCAACCATCAAGGAGGAACAAGAAGCTCGGCTGCAGCATTGGAGGTTGCTCACATCCTGCGGTGGGCAGAAAGGAGAGTGCCGGCTATATCGGCCGTATACATTCCGGGCGTAGAAAACTGGCAAGCGGACTACCTAAGTCGCCAGATGCTGGCCCAAGGAGAATGGTCGCTACACCCGGATGTGTTTCGACTCCTTTGCCTGAGATGGGGCACACCAGACGTGGATCTCCTGGCTTCTTGACTCAATCAGAAGGTATTGAGGTTTGTGGCCAGGTCCAAAGATCCCTGGGCAGACACGACAGGCGCATTGGTGGCTCCGTGGGGACAGTATTGTCTAATTTATGCCTTCCCCCACTGAAACTTCTTCCTCGTCTGCTCCGCAGAATGGAGACCGAGGGGTTTGAGGTGATTCGAATTGCCCCAGATTGGCCTCGGTGTCCCTGGTACGCCGACCTAGTACGCCTGGTGGCGGATGTTCCTTGGTGACTGCCGATGCGAGCGGACCTTCTGTCGCAAGGTCCGATACTTCATCCTGCTTTACAGTCGCTGGCTTTAATGGCATGGCTGTTGAATGTCAGGTACTAAGGGACCGAGGCCTGTCGGATTCAGTAATTTCCACCATGCTGAGGGCACGGAAGTCATCTTCTCGAAAGATCTATCATTGCACGTGGAAGGCCTACATCTCTATGTGTGAGGAGATGGAGTGGCGTCCACGGACATATTCGGTTTCCAGGATCCTGCTGTTTTTACAGCATGGAATGGATCAAAAACTTGCCCTAAGCACCATTAAGGGGAAGATTTCAGCCTTGGCTGTTTTCTTTCAATGACCCTTGGCGGCTCATTCACTGGTGAGTACGTTTGTGCAAGGGGTTCGACATGTGGCCCCTCCAGTTCGACCACCTCTGCCTCCGTGGGATTTGAATCTGGTGCTCTCGGTACTTCAGAAACCTCCCTTTGAGAACATCAGAGAGATTCCCCTGTTGACACTCTCTCAGAAAGTTGCCTTTCTGGTGGCTATTACATCAGTCAGGAGGGTTTCTGAGTTGGCGGGCTTGTCTTGCAAGTCCCCCTACTTGATCCTCCACAAGGATAAAGCGGTACTACGCCCGCAGCCTTCGTTTCTCCCTAAGGTTGTTTCGGCTTTTCATTTAACTAAGGACATTGTGCTTCCATCCTTGTGTCCTCAACCGTCGCACCCCAAAGAGGTTGGTTTGCATTCCTTGGACGTGGTCCAGGTTCTGCGGATGTATCTGTCTGCTACGGCTCCGTTTCGGAGGTCAGACTCACTGTTTGTGTCAGTGACTGGTCCGAAGAAGGGCCTGGCGGTCTCGTCAGCCACCATTTCTCGGTGGATCAGACAGATCGTGATTCAGGCTTATGCCCTAAAAGGGCGGGCGCCTCTCTTTTCTGTCGTGGCGCATTCAACCAGGGCAATAGGTGCCTCCTGGGCTTTCTGACATCAAGCGTCTGTCTCCCAGGTGTGTAAAGCGGCAACCTGGTCGTCCGTTCACACTTTCACTAAGTTTTACAAGGTTGATGTGCATGCATCTGTGGATGCTTGCTTCGGCCGCAAAGTTTTGCAGGCAGCCGTTAAAGGTTGCAACTCCTTCGTTGAGGAGCTCTGATCTGATTGTTTTGGTCGGAAGTTTGTTTGCTTGCTGTTCCCACCCCTTGTTTTTTTGACACTGCTTGGGGACATCCCTAAGGTCAAGAATAAAAGGAGCGGTGTCCGTCCATGGAGGAAAGAGTAAATAGGATTTTTGTACTCACCGTAAAATCCTTTTCTCTGAAGTCCATGGACGGACACAGCACCCACCCCTCCTTTTTCTGTTTGTACTGCTTTTTGACGAACTGAGCTGCTAGATGCAGGGTGAGGGGTTATAGCCAGAGGGACTGCCCCCTGGGCGGTACTGTTCAGCTTTGCTGTTGTTACATGCTTTTAACTGTTTAACATGTCTGCCTAGTCCTCTCCTGATAGACGGCATATAAACCCTAAGGTCAAGAATAAAGGGGCCGTGTCCGTCCATGGACTTCAGAGAAAAGGATTTTACGGTGAGTACAAAAATCCTATTACACACACACACACACACACATTATCCAGACATTTTTTCCTTTTAATATCTGTAAAAAACAAATAGCAAATAAAAAAACTATGGCTGAGAAATGTGAGTAAGTATTTTGTTTTCTATGTTAAAATTGTGAGCGCACACTAGAAATGGGTACTCCAAGAAATCAACTTCAGTTACACAGTGTGAATCTTCCCAACATAGTTTTATATATAATCTGTATTTATTTAGATTAACAAACATGACAAGTTATAGCAAAACACATTGCAAACATGGACCACAAACAAACAGGTAAACATAACTCATTTCTTAAGGTACAACTTAGCAACTGAAGATCATGGTATATTTTCCTGTGCTAGTACAACATTTCCACTGGGGGGAGAATAGTATGCCCAGCTAGCAATCGTGTCCGCTAATGTTCACCGGGGTTGAGGATCACAATACTCAGTGAGTGCCCCCACCCCCGTGCTCCATATGGGGAGGGGGGCCAAAATAGCCTCAATAAAACCCTCCCCGGCCGAAATCCGGCCCACGGGCACGAAGGGGTGAGGAACCCAGCTCCCTTGTTGATCCCTTCTCCATTACCAGAAGGGGAAGGGACTTCTTCTGTTTAGGAAGATCCGACCCGAGCTAGGGGCTGAACCTATCAGCCGGTATGTGGCCTAGGCTGAGTAAACATGCGTGGACCCAGAATCCAACATTCAAAAGAAAAAAACAAAGAAAACAAAAAAAAAACAGAAGGGTAGGAAAATCAGAGAGAGAGGACGAGAGAAGGGGTGGGGGGAAACAGGACTGCCCTAACATAGTTTTACCATTACCCGAAGCCCTGTTTGGTGTAAATATGGTATTGTCACTAAAAGTAGGACTTTATGACATCTTTCAATTAAAATGGGTCAAACTGAGAGCATAGCTACCTCAACAAATCCTCAGAGATTTTCTACTATGCGATTCCTGGACCAAAACAGCTACCACTGCCTTCTCTGGGAGGTTGTTCAATGATTTCTCAAAGTACATGAGATCAATGCTGTGTTTTGGCCTAGGCCGACAAGGCCCAGGCCTAGGGCGGTACTTTGCAGGGGGCGGCAAAAAAGCCGCCCCCCCACGAAAACGGCACCCGCGCCCTCCTCCCGACTCCCATACGCAGGGCCACCATCAGCGGAGTATAGCATAGAAGTGCAGTGGCATCAGTTTGGCTCCCTGGATGATCCCACTGACCTACCCCCGTTGGAAAAACTGCTCAGACAGCCAGGTCCCACTAAACTTGTCTCCACCTATTATGCAGCCCTAATGACTGACTTTAACCCCAGGTTTCACAAAGCTCAGGTAAAATGGACCTCTCTGGACATCTCCCTGGTAGACGAGGACTGGTCAGAATTTAGTGATACGTATAAAACCTCTGTTATTGCTTCCCGGGACCGCATCATACAGGTCAAAATTTTTCATCAAACCCACCTCACATCGGCTAGGTTACACAAGATGGGTCTCCTGCCCTTGGCTGCCTGTTTCCGCGGCTGTGGCCAAGAGGCTGATTTTTTACACTGCTTCTGGTCATGCCCGGTAGTCCGGGACTTCTGGGAAGAAGTGGGTGCTTTCATCTCATCGGCACTAGGCCTCCCAAACATAATCCACCCCAAGAACTGCCTATTGGGTGTAATTCGCCAAAAATGCCTATCATCACATGCCAAGAGATTGCTCCGTATACTCTTCTTCTATGTTAAAAAAAGCTATTTTACTGTCCTGGAAGAGCGCACAGAGCGCTCTGAAATCCCTCTGGTTAAAACTTATTAATGACGCTATCCCACTGTATAAACGTACTTTTGAACTCCGGAAACGGAACAAACCCTTCCACAAAATTTGGGGTAGATGGTTGGCTAGTCCGCTAACCCTCTCCCAGCACTGATTGCACTACTCTTGCTTGACCATTGATGGGCCGTCCCTCAGGGATCTCTAATGTCTGGACCTCCGCTTTTGCTATATCCCGGTAGTATTATAACTGAGCCTTTTACAATTGTGCCTACTTTATATTTTGCACTGATGTCAGTTTATTTTTCTATGTTTAAGTGTATTGCCTAATGTTTATGACCAGGTTGTCTGGTGGTATTGTTGTTTTTTTTTGTATGTTTCTGTTTCTTTCTGTTTGTTGGTTTGTCTTAAACCTAATAAAAATATCTTTAAAAAAAAAAAAGGAGTGCAGTGGCGTGGTGCGGAGCGGCCAGGAAGCAGTTTAAGTAGGAGCCATCATGTATGCCCTCCCTCGTAAAGCCGTGATTCTCTCTCTGCAGGAAGCTGGGCAGCGGCGCGGAAAGCCCATTTAGAGACGCTCTCTCTCTCTCTCTCTTCGGCTGATGAAAACGGGAGGGGGCAAGCGGGGGAGATGCACAGACAGCCCACAGCTCTCCTCTCCCTGTCACAGTGCTGCTGCTTCATTTGCCAGAGAACTCAGCAGCAACGCTGTGACCAGTGTTAATTTTGGCAGCAAATTTCGATTTGGTCTTAGGACTAAAATGGCATTTTAGTTTTAGTCTTATTTTAGTCTTCTGCAATTGATTTAGTCGACTAAATCTCCAGTACTTTTAGTCGACTAAAATGTCCTACGTTTTAGTCGACTAAAATCTAATGAGTGGAATTAAATTGTAATGCATTAGTTAACATTTCTCTACAATGTCCAAACTCATTATATACTGCTGGAGTGAAAAATCCAATAAGTCAAATTTCAATTTAGTTTTAGTCTTTTGACTAAAATGGCATTTTAGTTTTAGTCGTATTTTAGTCATCTCAATTGTTTTTTATTTTAGTCAACTAAAATTGTATTAATTTAGTTGACTAAAATGTTTTAGTTGACTAGACTAAATTAACACTGGCTGTGACAGGGAGAGGAGAGCTGCGGGCTGTCTGTTGCATCTCTCCCGCTCGTACCCCCTCCCTTTTCCGTCAGCCGAAGTGAGAAGAGAGAGAGCAGCTCTAATTGGGCTCACCGTGCCGCCGCCCAGCTTCCTGCCCCCTGTTTCCCTCCCCATGATTGGCCACAGCAGAGGGACAATCAAAAGACTCTGAGGGGCATAATGGGAAATGTCCCTGAAGAGTGGCGGCCCCAGTGTGTCCAGACACCATGCTACAGCCCCCAGCATGCAAGCACTCTGCTGAGAGGGGGGGTTACAGGAGGAGAAAAAGAGAATCCTGTGCTGGGGGAAGCCAGAGAGGGAGCCACACTGTACCCGCACCACCAGAGAGCCAAGCTGTACCCGCACCACCAGAGAAGAAGCCGTCCTCATCCTCCTCATCCTCTGTCACACAGACTCAGAGTAGTTTGCCTTACAACGCAGCTGCCAAAGCCGCCTATTCCACCGACTCCTTGTCCACAGTCACTCCATCCGTAGCCCCACCCATCATGCACGAAGGACTCCCCAGAATTATTCAACCACTGTGTCGGTTATATGCTGCTGGAGGATGCGCAGCGATTTGAAGGCTCTGATGTTGGTTCCCAGGTTGAGGAAGGGAGTAACATGAGCCTAGAGAGAGGGGGTGCCACAGAAGGACATAAAACTGGCAGTCATGTTCCCCCAGCTGCAGCATACTGCCAAAATTGCTCCAGTGACGAGGAGGGAGGGGATAATGAGGTCACTGACTGTACTTGGGTGCCTGAGAGAAGAGAGGAGGAGGCACAACTCCAACGAGGCAGGATGTTCTCTAGGGGGCAGCTTAAGGGCAGCCACCCTATTGCATCACACCACAGAGCTCCGCAGGTGCAGGGCACTGCTGAATCCCGGCTGACTTTAAAAAGTTTCTTGGTGTGGCCCTTTTTCGACTCATGTGCAGCAGATCGCACCGCTGCTGTTTGCAACCTATGCCTGAAGCGGATAAAGCGTGGCCAGAACAGCAGCCGCTTGGGCACCACATGCTTGACCAGACATATGACGACCTGCCATGCAGTCTGTTGGCAACAGCACTTGAAAGACCCACATCATAGAGAAAGTCGGACTTCTCCTTGCTCCTCATCTGGGATCTCCAACCCTACTATACATCGAGTCGTTAATTTTTACACATTACTACCGCAAAGGTCTAGGGAGCGCAATTTTTTATTTTTTTTTAAAACACACTAAAGTGAATTTTAGGGCAAACACACACAAAGTACCTACATTTTTGGTAAAATATAAAAGATCAGGTTGTGCCGACTAAATAGATACCAAACATGTCAAACCTTAAATTTGTGTGCGCCCGTGAAATGGCGACATATATTTCAGTACCCTATATTCTCTATAGGCGATGCTTCAAAAGCCCCCTATAGGTATCAGTTTAGTGTTAGGGTGGAGGTCTTGTGTTAGAATTATTGCTCTCACTCTGGCATGCGCAGCGATATGTAACATGTGTATTGCAATCGTTGTTTTCATGCATAGGCAAAAAAAAAAATTTGGGGTAGGGTCTAAAAGACCCTGCATGTCTCTTTTAGGCTCCACTGAATGCTTTGTAAAACATCCTTTCCTGGCTATGCTAGCCAGGGACCCAGAAAGGCTGACCCAGAAGTGACATCATGGACATCGCTTTCTGGGTCACAACAAGAAGGGGAGGAGAGCAGACATGTGTCTGCTCTTCTCCTTCCCCTCTAGCTGCCCCAAAACTTGCTATGTTGCTCCCGGGCCCGCAGATGGGCAAACGGAGCCCCAAAACCATGACAGGGTGCAACGGAGGTGGGGGTGCCAGTACCGAGGGTGTGTGTCTGCCTGTCAGTTTCACAAACATTCCTGATGGCTGCAGCCACCGTTTTGTGTGTGAACCACCCCCGCTGTTAGGTTAGGTCCATACAACGTACAGGCCTGGCAGCGAAAGGTTTTAAAGCGCAAGAGGAATAAAATTGGATTGTTTGTTACTTAGAGGAAACCCCTTTCTATGAGTTCATTGACGGACACCGTCTCTCTCCTTTAGTCTTGACCAAACAGGGTTTTATAGCACCACCTACAGGAGTAGGACACTAGCCAGAAAAAAGTGGGTGTTGTGTCCGTCAAATGAACAGAAATGTATTTTACGGCGAGTTCATTGGCTTTATTTGTTTATGTTAATTGGCGGACACAGTTTCTCTTCTTTAGTCTTGGCCAAACGAAGCCAGGAAACAATTTAGAAACAAAACTAGTATCCAGAAATGGCAAAATATCAACCTTATCAAATTTAGTAAACAGATGCCTGATGCCAGCACACCCAGGAGACACTAACCGCCTGGGTGTAGTGCGCCATAATGGGGAAGGGAGACTCCCGCTCCTTAATGGCATAAGCCTAAACATTTGTCTGCCAAATCTAACCTGAAATAGTGACAGAGGAGGCTACCAAGTCTTTCCTCGGACTCCCTAAGCACACAAGGAAGAAAGGACAACATCCTCATTCAGGTGAAAATCCAACACTACCTTCAGAAGGAAGGAAGGGGACTGACAAAAAAGAAACTCATGTGCAAAACAAGATAAGGAGGTTTACATAACAAGGATGCCAAATTAGACACCTGGCAAGCAGAAGAGATAGCGACCAGGGAATATCCTTAAGACACTCAAAAGGAGGCTTCTGGAGTACCGATGAAACCAAATTCAAGTCCCAAGGCAGCAAGAGAGAGCCTAAAAGTTAGGTGGGGGCAAACATTGATGCTGAAGAGGATTTATCCGTGGGCTTGGAAGGCTTCTGGGACCAGGGACGCTTTGCACCACCTGTGGGAGTTTTGAAGGGCTTCAAGCCCTTGTCTGCGGACCCTGAGGAGGGAAAAATTTTCTTATGGAACATGAAGGCAGGCCCAGACTTTCAACCCAGTTCCTTCCCCTTCTTGGCCTGAGGGAGGAAGATGCTTTTAAGGTTTTATTAAGGTTCTAAATAATGTCTTTCAAAGTAGTCTCAAACAGATGGTTGCCCTGGAAAGGCAGGTCCACCAGGGCCTTCTTTAAAATTTGGTCAGCAGACCAACACTTGAGCCAAAGGGCGCACCACTGCCAAAACAGAGTTTAGAAAGAAGCAGAGCTGCATCAAGGGACGCATCATAAATGTATTTGAACCCCTGGACCAACTGGTCCAACAGCTGTATATACGCTTGGGGTACCTGACTAGATTCAAAGCCTGACGCAGGACCTTGGCCCATTCGGTCAATGTCTGGGACACCAGGGGCCATGGCCAAAACTGGTCGCAACACCAACCCAGCAATGGGGAACATAGGATCTGCAGCAAGAACAGAGACACTGCAGCGGAGCCTGACTCGGGCTCAGAGATGTCTGAGGATGCAGGTGATGGCGGGGGAGGGGTGCTTCTCGCTCGCCTTATTCCGAAACATCACCTCCACTTGGAGACGAACGACTCCAAGACTACCAACAATGCGTCTAAGAGAACCGAGGGACCGGCCGCTATCAGAAGAGGATCCTGAGATGGGGCGTGATCCTGAGACTCCATAAGGGCAACGTAAAACCCCACGTTACTGCCACAGAATGCAGGCACACCAGGCCGACTCAGCAGAGGAGGAAGTATCCCAGGAAGGACTAAACACTCGACTACTCAGAGGAGCTGGATGCCCGCCGAGTCTCTCACAGCACAGTGCACAAAAGGAATCCCTGGGATTGCCCCCGCACCAGCCAGATGCCGAAGGGAATTAAAATGAACACCGCCATATGCCTCCACAAAAATGGCCTCCAGTTGCAGCCCCAGCTGGCTCCCATACACCATGGAGAAAAGGTCCCCTGTAAAATGGCCACCTCTCTTGCCTTTAGCATATGGCCAGCCGAATCTAGTGCCCATTGGGGCCTGAAATGCAGCCTCCTCCTGGATCCCAGGAAGGGAACCAAGAGACACCTGTGGGGGCTGCAGAAAGGGCCACTCTACTGCCCAGGCATGCCCAAACAGAGAGACCCAGGCCACCCAACCAGGTACTGGAGACAGAAGGGGGAGGGAGAAGACACTGAAAACCAGGGGGAGGAGGGGACCCCACAGTACTGACCAGCCCAGGGACTACCTGTGAGTATGTGATTTCACAGTAAAGTGTCCCTTAAAAGTATATCATTCTGCCCCAAATAAGACAAAAAATACATGCAAGTTATGCAGTCATGCCACATTTTTTTGATATTCATTTTCTATTATAGCAGTAAAATTTAACTTTTTACAAGGCATGGGATTACACACAAGGCATGGAGTATTACACACACAGTAATGCAATCTTTTTTACAATATATTATTTCATATTTGCTTTCCAATTTCAACATGGTTACATCTGACACTGTAGATAAGAATATTATTAAACTGTATTAAAAGAGAATACCTGCTGGACAGAGGCCAGACTCTGAAGCTGGGCGCTGCTCATGTGTTGTTGCTGCAGGGCTGCTGTTTGCAGCATTAGATGCTGCTGTTGGGCTGCATACATCTGCTGAAGATACTGGGCTGCTGAGCTCGGAGGACGGTTCAATGCTTGCTGAATGACCTAAAAATTGTAATTAATTTCTCACACTGAATACAAAATCAAAAACACAAAATAATTTTTGCATTGACTGCACTCTCAGATTTGACAGCACAGCTCTATGTACACAGTAACAGAAATCTATACATAAGAGTTGAAGTAGATGTAAACCATAAGTGGATGACATTTAGTTTTCCAAAACACTTTATATCATAATCTATTAGCATTTTTTTATTTCAGGTGTGATGGGGTTAGCTCGGTAGCGGGTGTGTGTGACCCCCTGGATGGGCTCCCCACACAAAAACAGGCCCAGCAGACGGAGGTTGTGGTTTTCAAGATCAAAAGGTGCGGTTTATTTCTCTATTTACAGTGACAAAAACACAGCAAAGCAAAAAGAAACATAAACAAAATAAATCCTGGTCAGCTTGACCTCTGACTAAACATGCAGGTTTCCCTAACTAACAACTGGGATCAGCCTGGTGCTGTCCTAGTCCCTAAGTCCCTGGTTTAGTAAATGTCCAAACAAATAGCCACACAGGCTTTGTCTCACCGCACAGGGGTTCACTCTCCCTAGACAGTCCACACAGGTCTGGTTCCAGGCATGAGCAAACACCTAATGAAGCTGGGAGTTTTTATAGAGGCCTTAAACGAGCTGACAAGCTTCAGCTGGTCTCATCAACTCCCTGCCTGCACGACGCCCAGCACTCTCCCTAGAGGTATGAATCATCCATGAGCCCACTAGCCTCAGCTGGGCTTCATCAACTCTCTCCCTAGTTGTATAAGTCGGCATAAAGCCTGAATCTGGGAGAAATATACCTACCCCCCTGGATGCAACCAGGTGACTTTACCTTCCTGCTGTCACATACCCCCCCCTCTTGTTTTAACCTTGGGGTTGGAACACCAGCAATCAGGCATTCATGTACTCGAGACAAAGCATCCACATTCCCCATTTGAACGCCAGGGCGATGCTTTACTGTGAAGTTGAATTCCTGTAGGGCCAGGAACCACCTATTTACTCTTCTATTTGTCTCCTTGTTTTGAGCCATCCACTTTAACGGAGCGTGATCCGTAACCATGTCAAAGTGCCTACCTAGCAGATAGTACCGAAGGGAATCTAGAGCCCACTTCACCGCTAAACACTCCTTTTCAACCGTGGCGTAATTTACCTCATGGGACTTCAACTTCCTGCTGAGGTAAATGACTGGGTGCTCTTCCCCGTTCCAGACCTGGGACAATACTGCTCCTAACCCCACATCTGACGCATCACTTTGTACGACAAAGTCTTTAGAGAAGTCGGGTGAGTACAACACTGGCTGGCTACATAAGGCTTGTTTCAAGAATTGGAATGCTGCCTCAGCCTCGGGGGTCCATTTAATCATGACCGACCCTTTCCCTTTCGTCAGGTTGGTTAGGGGCACAGCCTTAGAAGCAAAGTGGGGAATGAAGCGCCGATAATAACCCGCGATTCCCAGAAAGGCTCGTACCTGCTTCTTGCTGTTGGGACGTGGCCAACTCTGGATGGCCTCGACTTTGTTGAGTTGGGGTTTTATTACTCCCCTGCCAATGGTGTACCCAAGATATTTGGCCTCCTCCTGCCCAATGGTACACTTCTTGGGGTTAGCCGTAAACCCCGCTTCCCGGATAGAGTCTAGGACTGCTTGCACTTTTGGCAGATGTGAGGCCCAATCTGTGCTATGGACAATTACGTCATCCAGGTAAGCCGCAGCATACTTCCGATGGGGCCTCAGTATCTGGTCCATTTTCCGCTGGAATGTGGCCGGCGCATTCTGTAACCCGAACGGCATTCTCTTATATTGGAACGCCCCGTCTGGGGTTACAAATGCGGTTTTCTCTTTGGCCGACTTGGCCAGGGGAATTTGCCAATACCCTTTTGTGAGGTCAAGAGTCGTCATGTATCGGGCTGTTCCCAGCCGGTCGATCAACTCATCTATACGTGGCATGGGGTAGGTGTCAAATTTTGTAACTTTGTTCAACTGACGAAAATCGTTACAAAATCGCCAGCTCCCATCCGGTTTAGGCACCAACACAATGGGACTAGACCAATCACTTTGGGACTCCTCTATCACCCCTAAGTTCAGCATTTTCTGTACTTCCTCCCGTATTGCCTCCCGTCGGGCCTCTGGGATCCGATAGGGTTTTAACTTCACCCTTTCACCGGGCGGGGTAATAATATCATGCTCTACCCCAGATGTTTGTCCCGGCAGCTCAGAGAACACCTCCTTGTTGCGAAGCACAAACTCCTTAACCTCCTGTTGTTGGGGTTGTGACAAGGTGGCTGCTATTCCAACCTCCGGAATCACGCAACCAGTTTGAGCTGGTGACCAAGTTTCTGCGACTAGGGACTCTCTATCCCTCCAGGCTTTCAACAGATTAACGTGATAGATCTGTTCGGGCTTTCGCCTTCCTGGTTGTCTGACCTTGTAATTCACTTCGCTCACTTTTTCCATTATCTCGTAGGGGCCTTGCCATTTGGCAAGGAATTTACTTTCAACCGTAGGGACAAGTACCAATATCCTATCCCTCGGGGAAAAGGTACGGGTCTTGGCTCCACGGTTGTACACTCTCTGCTGTGCCAACTGCGCTTGGGCCAAATGTTCCTTCACGATGGGCATTACCTGTGCAATTCGATCTTGCATCAGGGCGACATGCTCAATCACACTCCTGTGGGGAGAACTCTCACTTTCCCAAGTTTCCTTGGCAATATCCAACAGCCCTCTTGGGTGTCTCCCATACAGTAACTCAAAGGGGGAGAATCCCGTAGAGGATTGGGGCACCTCCCTAATAGCAAACATCAAATAAGGAAGTAGACAGTCCCAATCCTTTCCATCTCTATCCACCACTTTCTTCAACATTTGTTTTAGGGTTTTGTTGAATCTTTCAACCAGCCCATCGGTTTGGGGGTGATACACAGACGTACGCAATTGCGTCACTTTGAACAATTTACACAGCTCTTTCATAACCCGGGACATAAAGGGTGTACCTTGGTCCGTAAGCAGTTCTTTACAAATACCCACCCGGCTAAAAACAAGAGATAGCTCTTTGGCTATGGTTTTGGCCGAGGTATTTCGGAGAGGGATCGCTTCTGGATAACGGGTGGCATAGTCCATTATAACTAATATGTACTGGTGCCCCCTAGCGGACTTGATTATAGGACCTACCAAATCCATTGCGATCCTCTCAAACGGGACCTCAATGATGGGTAGAGGGACCAGCGGGCTACGGAAATGTGGCATCGGGGCCGACCTCTGACACACAGGGCAGGAGGAACAATAATTTTCTATGTCCTTCATCACCCCAGGCCAATAGAATCTCTGTAATACCCTCTCTCGGGTTTTCTCTGTCCCCAGATGACCTCCAAGAATGTGCCCATGGGCCAACTCCAACACCAACTTCCTGTAAGGTTTGGGCACCACAAGCTGCTCAACGGTTTCTTCTGCCCTTTTTGCCACCCGATACAGTAGGTCCTTCTCTACGCTGAAGTATGGGTAAGTGCAGGTATTATCTGGGTTCACTAACTCGCCATCTATTTCCACTACGTTTTCCCGTGCCTTTATTAGGGCGGGGTCTTTTAACTGTTCTGTGGCAAAATTTTCCCTGTGAACCTCAAGATCAGAAAACTCCACAGACGGTAGGTTTTCGTCTGAGGAGGTGGGCTCCTCTCCAGTTTCTTGAGTCTCGCCTGCCAATACTGACAAGGGAAATTCTGGAGAGTCCTCACCACTCTCAGAGGAGTTCTGGCTATCACCTTCCTGGTACATAGGGGCACCAGTGGGGGGGCTCAGGATCATCCCACAGTTCCCAGAACTTCGGAAAATCCCTTCCCACAATGGCATCTTGCGGTAATTGAGATACTAACCCCACTGGATGAGAGAGGGTACCTTTGGGGGTCTTGAAACACACTGTAGTCACTGGATACTCTCGGGTGTCCCCATGCACACAAATAACAGCTACCTTGCTATTCCCAGAGACCTCTGTTTTAACTAATTCAGCCTTTATCAGGGTCACAAGGCTACCTGAATCCAGTAATACCACAACATTTCTACCATTAATACACATTTTGCATAAATGTTTCTCAGTTCCCCGAATGGCAGTGCATGCGACTGTCGCACACAGCGACTGACGTCTGTCCGTCAGAAAGTCACATTGCATGGGTTCCTCCACAACCGGGCAATTTGCTGCAATATGTCCCGCTTGCCGGCAGCGGTAGCAAACAATCCTTTTGGCTGCCTCTTGAGCCCCCGACTTCCCAGGCTGTTCTCGCCAAACCCTGGGCAGAGCTCCCACCCTCTCACTCTCTCCACCCTCACCCCTTGGAATCATCTTATCCGCCCCTGGGGATGGTCTGGTCTTAGGGTGGAAAGTCCGAGAGTCTCTGGAAGAGGCCGTCAGGTTCTCTGCAGCCAAGTATCTCTCTACACGATCCACAAGTTTACCGGCCGTTTCTGGGTCTCCCTGGCTTACCCACTTTTGAATGGCGGTAGGAAGAGCTCTCAAGAAACGATCCATCACAACACGTTCCACAATCTCCGGTGCGGACAAAGTCTCTGGCTGTAGCCACTTCCTGCTCAGGTGAATGAGATCATACATTTGAGACCTTGGGGGTTTCCCAAGCTGGAAAGTCCAGTTATGCACACGCTGAGCCCGGACAGCCAGGGTGACACCCAGCCTTGCCAATATTTCAGCTTTTAGCATCACATAGTCTTTTGCTTGGTCAGGCTCTAGGTCATAGTAAGCTTTCTGCGATTCACCAGTTAACAGAGGAGCCACCAGTCCAGCCCACTGCTCCTCAGGCCACTTTTCTCTTTCAGCAGTCCTTTCAAATGTGGTCAAAAATACCTCTGGATCATCCTCTCCAGTCATTTTTGTCAATAAACGACTCACCCCAAAGGACGCGGTATTAGTGGGACGGCTTTCCTCACTGGTCTGCGGACGTTGCTGCATTACTGCTTCCATCTGTTGTTGTAGTCTCTGCTCTTGCTTCTGCAACAGGTCTATGAAGCGGGCCTCAGATTGCTGCTGGGCTTGTTGCTGGGCTGCGAAGCTCTTTTGCAAACCTGCATTTGTCTGCTGTTGATTGGCATTTGCTAGAGCCAGCTGTTTCAGTATCTCCTCCATGCTGGCTTAAAAAAAAACTGCCCGCATTCTCCACCAACTGTGATGGGGTTAGCTCGGTAGCGGGTGTGTGTGACCCCCTGGATGGGCTCCCCACACAAAAACAGGCCCAGCAGACGGAGGTTGTGGTTTTCAAGATCAAAAGGTGCGGTTTATTTCTCTATTTACAGTGACAAAAACACAGCAAAGCAAAAAGAAACATAAACAAAATAAATCCTGGTCAGCTTGACCTCTGACTAAACATGCAGGTTTCCCTAACTAACAACTGGGATCAGCCTGGTGCTGTCCTAGTCCCTAAGTCCCTGGTTTAGTAAATGTCCAAACAAATAGCCACACAGGCTTTGTCTCACCGCACAGGGGTTCACTCTCCCTAGACAGTCCACACAGGTCTGGTTCCAGGCATGAGCAAACACCTAATGAAGCTGGGAGTTTTTATAGAGGCCTTAAACGAGCTGACAAGCTTCAGCTGGTCTCATCAACTCCCTGCCTGCACGACACCCAGCACTCTCCCTAGAGGTATGAATCATCCATGAGCCCACTAGCCTCAGCTGGGCTTCATCAACTCTCTCCCTAGTTGTATAAGTCGGCATAAAGCCTGAATCTGGGAGAAATATACCTACCCCCCTGGATGCAACCAGGTGACTGTACCTTCCTGCTGTCACACAGGAAATACTGTTCCTTTTCTTTTAATCTTCTCTGCATTCCATTGCGGACGATCTCCTCCAGTCTCTTTCCACTTCTTTTCTACATACACTTACACCAATAATCATAATTGCTCAGAGTGAGATTCTTGATATTCAGTGGCTACGGAAAGTATTCAGAACTCCTTAAATTTTTCACTCTTTGTTATATTGCAGCCATTTGCTAAAATCATTTAAAGTTCATTTGTTTTCCTCAATAATGTACACACAGCACCCCATATTGACAGAAAAACACAGAATTGTTGACATTTTTGCAGATTTATTAAAAAAGAAAAACTGAAATATCACATGGTCCTAAGTATTCAGACCCTTTGCTCAGTATTTAGTAGAAGCACCCTTTTGATCGAATACAGCCATGAGTCTTTTTGGGAAAGATGCAACAAGTTTTTCACACTTGGATTTGGGGATCCTCTGCCATTCCTCCTTGCAGATCCTCTCCAGTTCTGTCAGGTTGGATGGTAAACGTTGGTGGACAGCCAATTTTAGGTCTCTCCAGAGATGCTCAGTTGGGTTTAAATCAGGGCTCTGGCTGGGCCATTCAAGAACAGTCACGGAGTTGTTGTGAAGCCACTCCTTCGTTATTTTAACTGTGTGCTTAGGGTCATTGTCTTGTTGGAAGGTAAACCTTCGGCCCAGTCTGAGGTCCTGAGCACTCTGGAGAAGGTTTTCGTCCAGGATATCCCTGTACTTGGCCGCATTCATCTTTCCCTCAATTTCAACCAGTCGTCTTGTCCCTGCAGCTGAAAAACACCCCCACAGCATGATTCTGCCACCACCATGCTTCACTGTTGGGACTGTATTGGACAGGTGATGAGCAGTTCCTGGTTTTCTCCACACATACCGCTTAAAATGAAGGCCAAAAAGTTCTATCTTGGTCTCATCAGACCATAGAATCTTAATTTCTCACCATCTTGGAGTCCTTCAGGTGTTTTTTTAGCAAACTCCATGCGGGCTTTCATGTGTCTTGCACTGAGGAGAGGCTTCCGTCGGACCACTCTGCCATAAAGCCCCGACTGGTGGAGGGCTGCAGTGATGGTTGACTTTCTACAACTTTCTCCCATCTCCCGACTGCATCTCTGGAGCTCAGCCACAGTGATCTTTGGGTTCTTCTTTACCTCTCTCAGCAAGGCTCTTCTCCCCCGATAGCTCAGTTTGGCTGGACGGCCAGCTCTAGGAAGGGTTCTGGTCGTCCCAAACGTCTTCCATTTAAGGATTATGGAGGCCACTGTGCTCTTAGGAACCTTAAGTGCAGCAGAATTTTTTTGTAACCTTGGCCAGATCTGTGCCTTGCCACAATTCTGTCTCTGAGCTCTTCAGGCAGTTCCTTTGACCTCATGATTCTCATTTGCTCTGACGTGCACTGTGAGCTGAAAGTCTTATATAGACAGGTGTGTGGCTTTCCTAATCAAGTCCAATCAGTATAATCAAACACAGCTGGACTCAAATGAAGGTGTAGAACCATCTCAAGGATGATCAGAAGAAATGGACAGCACCTGAGTTAAATATATGAGTGTCACAGCAAAGGGTCTGAATACTTAGGACCATGTGATATTTCAGTTTTTCTTTTTTAATAAATCTGCAAAAATGTCAACAATTCTGTGTTTTTCTGTCAATATGGGGTGCTGTGTGTACAATAATGAGGAACAAAAATGAACTTAATGATTTTAGCAAATGGCTGCAATATAACAAAGAGTGAAAAATTTAAGGGGGTCTGAATACTTTCCGTACCCACTGCATGCCTGTACAATGAGCATCCACTCAGCTGTTTATAGTCTCCATCAGAAGTGCATGTGACAATGCTGGAAAGCCACAACTTGTACAGTCTTACAGTCTTGCTCCAATTGCTGCCAATTTGTCCACACTTGCTGAAACAAAACTCCCTGTAGTAATTATAACTGTGTATTATTAAAAGTAGGAAAATCACCCAGTCCTTTTTTTAAATTTCACCATTTCATTACTGCCTCTAAGGCTTGAAGTGTACAGAATGTCTTGGCAAAATAAAACAACATATATTTAATAATCTCTGAAATACATGCATACTTCTGCACATTTTGTCTCTTTAAAAACATTGCAAGTAAAAAAATAGTACATTTTGATCCTACCAGAAATCCAATGTGATCCCAATTCTCTGCAGTGAGTTGACTAAACTGCCTCTGCTGCTCTTAAATCCCAAGCAGTGTTGTCAGTCCTGCCTGAGTATCCTCTGTTGGACTACAAAACTATACGATGACATCACCCCCTCTGTAATTTTCAGTGGATTTACAGTACAGAGGAACAAGTGCTGAAAATTATCAAGGAGAAGTTTTACAGATGAATACTCTAGAGTTCCTCCAGAGGTGGCTAGCGGTTCCTTGAGCTGTGGCTGACTGAACTCCCAATTGCTGATTCCTGCATAGTTCCAGGGCCAATGCCACTTGACATGTCAAAAATTATCTTTTTAGCTATCCATTAGGGGGGCAATTTTACAACTACTGTAAGTAGGGAATTCTTCCCACTGACCCCCAGGGCCGGATTAACATAGGGGCTGTTGGAGCTCCAGCTCCAGGCTCTTACCTTAAGATAGGCCCATTTGCCCCAACAACAAAAAACGATCGATTTCGAGGGACGTGGCTCGGTCACCAGGGGACGCAGAGACATTTGGGGGGTATGTAGGTGAAGGCCCACCCCACCATTGGTCAAAATGTGGGGCTCCTATGACCTATGGTGCAGGAGATACAGTGATCCTTGCGCAGCCTGTCAGAAGCTACATACAGAGCAGCCAGTTTAATTACAAGCTGGCACACTCTGTTTGCAGTAGACTGAGAGGATGAGCTTCCTCACTTCTTGTCAGAGGCACTGAGCTCAATAAACAGCAGCACCGCCTGTCAAACTCACCTATTGATATCAATGGGGCCACTCTGCAACTGCAAGCCAAACTCGCTCACAGTAGCAGCATAGTCCAGCAATGTAAAACTACCTGCAGCGCCCTGCTCCTGATGACCAGGCGCTATGTTAAATTTAGTGGGTGTCTGAGCTGGTATTAGCTAAGACTTTGTAAATATCTAAGGCTAAATCAGCCTCTGTTCTGGCTATGACTGTGTTTGGAAGGACTTCCCACTGTTTGCCTGTAGGTGGCGTTACCACCCCAGGCCAATGTGGAAGACAAACAGGCCAAAGTGCATTGGGTGTCTTTCCCCAGGAACAGTTCAGTGGGAGTGGTCTCCCCACTGAGCAAGCTGGGGAAGGGTACTTAGGGGCAGAGGCCATTTTTCGGGGCTCTTCTTCGCCTAGTAGCCCTCCTGGCTCGAGGCATGTGTTACTGGAATTTCAGCCACGGAGCCATGTTGGCCCGGGGCTGCATCTCTGCCGTAGGCCCAGTTGTCCTGACTGGGGCCTGCACTTTGTAGGTGATCATGTGCTGTCCGTCTTGCGGGAGGAAGCCACTCAATGGAGGAAACCAGGGGAGGACCTGTCCTGGAGAGGACCAAGCGTAAGGCTGGTATCTCGGGAGAGGCCTGGTAACTTTATTGGAGGATGTAGCCTATGTTACCTTACAGTCTGCCGGGATTGGCTTAAAGGCTCTAGGACTGTAAGGCTGGATATTCGAGTACTGAATCCTGTGGCAGAGGATCATTGAACAAGTTCATCTTTAATTCAGAGAGTCTGTGGCAGAGACTGTTAACCTGTATTTCATCCCGGCTGCTAGGCCAGATGAGAGGGGCCTATCCGGGTGAGCAATACTCACCAGAAGTAAAGTGGCGAGTGTGACTTTGAAACTTAGAAACTCCACAGTGATCTGCATTGTGTGCCTGAACCTTCCCCTAACCCTCCGCTTATGCAAGTTGTTGTGGAATAAAGCCTGAAAAGAAAGGATTATAACTTGTGTGGACATTGAAGTTTCTATAGACTCTCATCTCATCCCCTAGACAACGAAAGGTGAGGTAACGTGCAAGGTCCAAACTTAAACCAGCAGCTCCTACCCGGGTAGTGCTACATACCATTCAGCAATGTAGCACCTCATGAACGCCTGTCAGCTGCTGCTATACCACTCGTTAAAAAGCAATCCCCCACAGGTCACTTTTTAGAGGGCAGTAAGCATTACCGCAAATGTGAAAAACTTGAAACACATCATTCATTTCACACTCCGCACCGACCAGGTCACTCCCCAGCAACTTCCCATGTTAGCCACCTCCCTTCAACTTATCACAGGTGACCATTTCCCAACCTGCAAATGACAGACCCTACTCCAAAAGATATCACTCCCAGTTACTCCCACCACCCGCTGATTTATATCCTTCCATGACCACCTCACACCCCCCTGCTGACAGACCTCTCTCCCCAGTCTGTCCCCACACACCCTCTCACCTGCTGACCTGTGGATGGGGGAATCACTCCCACAGTGTTATTGTGTTCTGCCAGTGGGGAGCCTTCCCCACCCACACAATACAATGATCAGTATTGCTAACTATAGCTGGCAGCACTGATTGTTTTGGGAAAAACCTGGCAGGCTGGTTGCACTCAAGTCAGTTAATAGATTGACTTGTGTACAACCAGCTAGCCCATACATAGATCGACTATGGCTGGTCTCTGCTTAATTGGCTTAATTTCAATCCATGTATGGCCCGCTTAACCACTATGCAGTCCCTAAACATCCTTCCACACACCTTTACATTTTTCCTTCCCAGATACCTTCATCCTCCTCACCTGTACATACCCTTCACACTTCTGTCCTATATCTAGTGCCCGCTGTCATACCCTCCACACTCCTCTCCTGTACATAGTGCCCACTGTCTTAACCTCCACACTCGTCTCCTATACATACTGCCCACTTTCATACCCTCCACACTCCTCTCCTGTACATACTGCCAACTGTCTCTCTCCACACTCCTCTCTCTCCTGTACATAATACCTTCCACACTCCTCTTCTGTATATACTGCCCCCATCATGCCCTCCACACTCCTCTCCTGTACATAGTGCCCACTGCCATACCCTCCACACTCCTCTCCTGTACATAGCGCCCACTGTTATACCCTCCACATTCCTCTCCCTCACATATTTCCCAGTTTTATATCATCCATATGCCTCTTCAACTAAAGGAATTCTTCTCAGTTCTCATATTTGTTCTGCCCATTATTAGAACTCATTTCATTTTGTGATTACTACTGTGATGCATAGAGGAACATAGGGGATGTCAGCTACTCTAAATACAGGTCCTTCTCAAAAAATTAGCATATTGTGATAAAGTTCATTATTTTCTGTAATGTACTGATAAACATTAGACTTTCATATATTTTAGATTCATTACACACAACTGAAGTAGTTCAAGCCTTTTCTTGTTTTAATATTGATGATTTTGGCATACAGCTCATGAAAACCCAAAAATCCTATCTCAAAAAATTAGCATATTTCATCCGACCAATAAAAGAAAAGTGTTTTTAATACAAAAAAGTCAACCTTCAAATAATTATGTTCAGTTATGCACTCAATACTTGGTCGGGAATCCTTTTGCAGAAATGACTGCTTCAATGCGGCGTGGCATGGAGGCAACCAGCCTGTGGCACTGCTGAGGTGTTATGGAGGCCCAGGATGCTTCGATAGCGGCCTTAAGCTCATCCAGAGTGTTGGGTCTTGCGTCTCTCAACTTTCTCTTCCCAATATCCCACAGATTCTCTATGGGGTTCAGGTCAGGAGAGTTGGCAGGCCAATTGAGCACAGTAATACCATGGTCAGTAAACCATTTACCAGTGGTTTTGGCACTGTGAGCAGGTGCCAGGTCGTGCTGAAAAATGAAATCTTCATCTCCATAAAGCTTTTCAGCAGATGGAAGCATGAAGTGCTCCAAAATCTCCTGATAGCTAGCTGCATTGACTCTGCCCTTGATAAAACACAGTGGACCAACACCAGCAGCTGACATGGCACCCCAGACCATCACTGACTGTGGGTACTTGACACTGGACTTCAGGCATTTTGGCATTTCCCTCTCCCCAGTCTTCCTCCAGACTCTGGCACCTTGATTTCCGAATGACATGCAAAATTTGCTTTCATCCGAAAAAAGTACTTTGGACCACTGAGCAACAGTCCAGTGCTGCTTCTCTGTAGCCCAGGTCAGGCGCTTCTGCCGCTGTTTCTGGTTCAAAAGTGGCTTGACCTGGGGAATGCGGCACCTGTAGCCCATTTCCTGCACACGCCTGTTCACGGTGGCTCTGGATGTTTCTACTCCAGACTTCCGCAGGTCCTCCAAGGTCTGGAATCGGTCCTTCTCCACAATCTTCTTCAGGGTCCGGTCACCTCTTCTTGTTGTGCAGCGTTTTCTGACACACTTTTTCCTTCCCACAGACTTCCCACTGAGGTGCCTTGATACAGCACTCTGGGAACAGCCTATTCGTTCAGAAATTTCTTTCTGTGTCTTACCCTCTTGCTTGAGGGTGTCAATGATGGCCTTCTGGACAGCAGTCAGGTCGGCAGTCTTACCCATGATTGCGGTTTTGAGTAATGAACCAGGCTGGGAGTTTTTAAAAGCCTCAGGAATCTTTTGCAGGTGTTTAGAGTTAATTAGTTGATTCAGATGATTAGGTTAATAGCTCGTTTAGAGAACCTTTTCATGATATGCTAATTTTTTGAGATAGGAATTTTGGGTTGTCATGAGCTGTATGCCAAAATCATCAATATTAAAACAAGAAAAGGCTTGAACTACTTCAGTTGTGTGTAATGAATCTAAAATATATGAAAGTCTAATGTTTATCAGTACATTACAGAAAATAATGAACTTTATCACAATATGCTAATTTTTTGAGAAGGACCTGTATACCACTGGTAAAAAAAGTGTCCCTGAAAATATTTTTGAAATGTTGACAACTATGCACTTGGGCACTGCCCAAGGGCCCCCGGCTCAGTAGGGGGCCCCATGAGAGGCTCCTGGGATCCTGTGATATTAAAGCGGTAATAAACTTCACTAACATTCTTCTTGTTAAAAAAAACACACTTCTTCTTCTTGTTAAAAAAAAAAACTAACTAACATTACTACTTTTTTGAGGCCCTGAGGTAGGTTATGCCATAATGTACAAGTATGCACAGCATGTTAGCACATTAGGGTACACTTACCCTCCAGCACTGCGCTGTGATCAATCTGGCTGGTCCCTTCCGGGTTCTGTGTCTTCGGTCACTTGCCTTGGCTGGGCTACGTTGCTATCACTCCCACGCATGCTCATGCACATCCTCTCTCTCATCCCCCCTCCTTTACCCCTCTCTAATCCCGTCTCTCTCATCCTCCCTCTCTCTATTAAATTTAATTTGTTATAACGAAAAATTGTTTGCATTAAAATTTTTTAGAAAAAGGCCCACCAAAATCCTCAGCACCAGGCCCATGATATTCTTAATCTGGCCCTGCTGACCCCTAATAAACGGTTGGGTTCCCTGAGACCTGAAATTTATTTCATGGGCTCCTCTAAGGTAAAAAGCTTGCAAAAGCCAGTGATGACTATTAAAATGTGCATTCTTGTCCATACTCTCAGTTTTCACCCTCATAATACAAATATTTTCCACAATGATGCATTTGATAGCCCTGCACTTGTACATCATCACGTACAGTGCCTTTAAAAAGTATTCATACCCCTTAAAATTTTCCACATTTCATCATGTTACAACCAAAAAAGTAAATGTGTTTTATTTGTACCGTATTTATCGGCGTATAACACGCACCCTAACTTTAAGAGGGAAGTTTCAGGAAAAAAAACTTTCCACAGCCCCCTACGTATAACACGTAGGCACAGTTTACCCTCTATTTTCAGGGTAAAAAAGTGAGTGTTATACGCCAATAAATACAGTATTTTATGTGATAGACCAACACAAAGTGGCACATAATTGTAAGGTGTAAGGAAAATTATAAATGGTTTTCAAAAACTTATTACAAATAAATATCTGAAAAGTGTGGCATGCATTTGTACTCAGCCCCCCTGAGTCAATACTTTGTAAAACCACCTTTCACTGCAATTACAGTTGCAAGTCATTTTGGGTATGTCTCTACCAGCTTTGCACATCTAGAGAGTGACATTTTTGCCCACTCTTTGCAAAATAGCTCAAGCTCTGTCACATTGGATGGAGAGCATCTGTGAACAGCAATTTTCAAGTCCACAGATTCTCAATTGGACTTAGGTCTGGACTTTGACTGGGCTATTATAACACATGAATATGCTTTGATCTAAACAATTCCCTTGTAGCTCTGGCTGTATGTTTAGGGTTGTTGTCCTGCTGGAAGGTGAACCTCCGCCCCAGTCTCAAGTCTTTTGCAGACTCTAAAGCCTCGTACACACGGGCGGAAATCTCGTTGGGGAAAAAAAAACATTGGTTTTCCCGACGAGATTCCCGGCAAGCTTGCCTTGCTCGCCGAGTGTACACACGGCCATTCAAAAGAACCGCCGTTCTTTTGAATGGCAAGAACGCGCTGACGTCATCGACTACGACGAGCATGCGCTCGTCACAGTTGATGCCGTCGCTGCCATCTTGCTACACCCTACACTACCCTTGTAAGCTACCGCGCATGCGTCGAAGTCTTATCGAGCATGCGCGGGCTTACCTGGGGACAGGAAAGCATACAAGCCTCGTACACACGCACGGTTTTCTCGGCAGGAAACACTGCCGAGAATCCCGACGAGGAAAATAGAGAGCAGGTTCTCTATTTTTCTCATTGAGATTCCCGGCAGTTTTCCCGACGAAAAACCATACACGCGAACGGTTTTCTCGGCAACAAGCTCTCCCAGCAGCTTTCTTGCCAAGAAAACCGGCCGTGTGTATGAGGCTTAACAGGTTTTCTTCTAAGATTGTCCTGAGTTTGGCTCCATCCATCTTCCCATCAACTCTGACTAGCTTCAGAGTTTGGATTGAACAGTGCTCCATGAGATATCCAAAGCTTGGGATTTTTTTTTTTTTTTATAACCTAACACTGCTTTAAACTTCTCGACAACTTTATCCCTAACCTGTCTGGTGCGTTCCTTGACCTTCATGATGCTGTTTGTTCACCAAGATTCTCTAACAAAGAACGACTGTATTTATACTGAGATTAAATTACACACAGGTGGACTCTATTTAGATTTTATTTAGGAGGTATCAGAGTAATGGGGACTGGATACAAATGCACACCACACTTTTCAGATTTTTATTTGTAAAAAATGTTGAAAACCATTTTATTATTTTCCTTCCACTTTACAATTATCTGCCACTTTGTGTTGGTCTATCACATAAAATCCCCCCCAAAAAAATTTAAGTTTTTGGTTGTAACATGACAAAATGTGGAACATTTCAAAAGGGTATGAATACTTTTTCAAGGCACTGCATGCCAAAATAAGTAAACACAGGATCTGGCTACACTTGAAACTATTAAACTATTTACTTTAGATGGTGAAGGGTTTTATTATACTTCATTTTTTTTTTTTTTATAAGGAAGTCACATGGGAAAATCCAACATGGTAATGTAAAATATCCTCCAAGTGTACTTTGTGAACTTTATTGCAGATTTGTTGCTGAGATATCTGTGTAGGCCTCCACTTACTCTCTTTCTCAGACTAGTAAATGCATTGGTTTGACTTCTTTGGAATGATGATAGACCAAGAGCGGTTACTGAGTATCATTATATAAGAAACACTGAACACCTCTGCCGCAGGAACCCACCGCGTGAACCGCAACAGGGACCTGCATCCAACGGTGGACAACTCCGCCAGTATCAACATCGATACACTCTAACATCATGGCTAGGCAGAGGTGTGGAACGCATACATCCCACGATAACAGTGTGATGACGCTCTCCTACGGCATTGCCGTCGGATGCAGGCCCCATTGCGGTTCACGCGATGGGTTACTGTGAGAGAGGTTTGGAACGCAAACAGTTCCGGGTGTAATAGCGTGATGACGCTCTCCAACGGCAGCGTGATGACGCGGTGTCGTACGTCGCTCCGACATACCTCATTGGCTATGTGCTTCTACTGCACTGATGACAAGTAAGTGAGCGGCGCTTTTGAATTTTTGATTGGACAGTCTCCTGTGGGAGGAGCACACCTAACAGCTGAGACATGTTCTAATCATTCAGTGTTTCTTATATAATGGCGTGGTATTTTCTATGCAGGTTCATGCCCCAGTTGATGCATTTTTTATGCGAAACATGTCGGGTACATGAACCTGCTTTCTAGCTATGCCATTTTTCGTATCTACTTGTGATCACTACCATGCAAGCCTCTGCATTGATGCCTGTACGATTTTTTTTATTTACTTTTTAACCGTGTGTGTGATTTGCTCTTGACGTTTTTTATGAATAAACGGGAAGTTTTGTTTTTTACCATCTGATCCTGCACTATGTGGAGCCTCTTTTTTTCTATTCCTACATATGATTGATACTGTTATCCTCGATGTGCCGACGTTTTGGGTTTCTATATCACTGCCTTGGAGAAAGTGGATTTCGTGAGTTTGTTCCTTCTGCTGCCGTTCCGTGAGGACGTATCCAGAGGATTCTACACCCGCACCTGTTGCCTGTTTGACTCACCACCGCTGGTGTGTGAGTCCACGTTTAGGGGTAAGAGTATTAATTTCTTCTCCCCCTTCCTGGTGTTGGAGTCACATCCCGGGGTGTTGTAACGTTCCGAATCTATGTTATATATGAACTATAAGCCTGCTGGATTTTGAAAGTGGGGACTATGCTCTGATATGTACATTTACCTTCTCTTTTGTTCCCAGTCCATACACTGGGCACCTTCACCGGACTGTTTTGTTTTTTTGTTTTTTTATAATATTGTGATATATAGAATACGGTTATTATATATACACTGTTTGATATCATCATTTGTGTATCTACACCTGGCTATCAATTTACCAGATCACTTTGAGTCTTATGTCCTCACTTATCACATGCCCATATTCATACGTGTTTTTGGGTTTTAACATTGTTTACTAGTATCACCTAGTGGATAAAACTGAACTGCCTGTTCTCAATATATTACACTTGGTAATAATGGTCTTCCATTCACACCAGGTGCAGTGGGACTGCGTTGGGTGGCTATTCCAGCGCAGTCCCACAGCACTTCCATCACATGACAAAGCAAAATGCCTTGTCTACAGTGCGGCCAGTTCACACAGTGGTGGGCAGGCGGCGTGTGCTGAAAAAAAATCTTTACAGAGATTTTCCCTCACTTTTTGTCTCTGTGTTCCCCATAGAAGAAATAGGGTGTTGTGTCACAGACAGCAATAAAAAATAAATCTGAAATTTTTTACTTTTCTCACTCTACTGAAAATACACTTTTAATATTATTAAAGTGTATCTAATTCAAAAACAAAATGTAAATATGTTGTAGCTTACTAGTTCTTAGGTGAGGTGGCTGCATTATTTTTCATCTTGCCATGATCCTGCCAGTAGCACACTTCATATTCCGGGTGACTATGTTCACTCTCTCCACTGTATTTATAGAGCAGCAATGTTGTCACCTTTGGTTGCTCCTTTGATTTGGACTACAAATATGTCCTCCTCTCCATTTCTATTACATTAGGGAGATTTGTAGTTATCAGAATATACAGTATCTCACAAAAGTGAGTACACCCCTCACATTTTTGTAAATATTTTATTATACCTTTTCATGTGACAACACTGAAGAAACGACACTTTGCTACAATGTAAAGTAGTAGTGTACAGAAGATTGGCAAGACCCTGAAATTGAGCTGCAGCATGGTGGCCAAGACCATACAGCGGTGTAACAGGACAGGTTCCCCTCAGAACAGACCTCCCCATGGTCGACCAAAGAAGTTGTGTGCACTTGCTCAGTGTCATATCCAGAGGATGTCTTTGGGAGTGAGTGCTGCCAGCATTGTTGCAGAGGTTGAAGGGGTGGGGGGGGGGGTCAGCCTGTCAGTGCTCAGACCATACCCTGCACACTGCATCAAATTGGTCTGCATAGCTGTCATCCCAAAAGGAAGACTCTTCTAAAGATGATGCACAAGAAAGCCTGCAAACAGTTTGCTGAAGACAAGCAGACTAAGGACATGGATTAATGGAACTATGTCCTGTGGTCTTATGACACCAAGATAAACTTATTTGGTTCAGATGGTGTCAAGCATGTGTGGCGGCAACCAGGTGAGGAGTACAAAGGCAAGTGTGTCTTGCCTACAGTCAAGCATGGTGCTGGAAGTGTCATGGTCTGGGGCTGCATGAGTGCTGCCGGCACTGGGGAGCTACAGTTCATTGAGGGAACCATGAATGCCAACATGTACTGTGACATACTGGAGCAGAGCATGATCCCCTCCCTTCGAAGACTGGGCCGGAGGGTAGCATTCCAACATAACGACCCCAAACACACCTCCACGATGACCACTGCCTTGCAAAAAAAACTGAGGGTAAACCTTTACCCTCAGCTTCTTTAGCAAGGCAGTGGTCGTCTTGGACCAAGCATGTCTCCAGACCTAAACCCGATTGAGCATCTGTGGGGCATCCTAAAACTAGAGGTGGAGGAGCGCAAGGTCTCGAACATCCACCAGCTCCATGATGTCGTCATGGAGGAGTGGAAGAGGACTCCAGTGGAAACCTGTGAAGCTCTGGATAACTCAAGAGGGTTAAGGCAGTGCTGGAAAATAATGGTGGCCACACAAAACATTGACACTTTGGGCCCAATTTGGACATTTTCACTTAGGGGTGCACTCACTTTTGTTGCCAGTGGTTTAGACAATAATGGCTGTGTGTTGAGTTATTTTGAGGAGACAGCAAATTTACTGTTATACACGCTGTACACTCACTACTTTACATTGTAGCAAAGTGTAATTTCTTCAGTGTTGTCGCATGAAAGGATGTAATAAAATATTTACAAAAATGTGAGGGGTGTACTCACTTTTGTGAGATACTGGAGATAAGAAGGCAGATACCAGGGACACAAGCATTTCTTTTAAGACAAACAGGTATTTTCTGTACTAGCTGAAATGTTCTTAGTCTGAAAAAAGAAAGCTAATGCAACCACCACAACTAAAGACTGGTAAGCTGCAATATATAAAAAAAAATTGTTCTGGGGTGTAGGCATACTTTAAATCTGCTGCTTTCATTAAAATTTCACCTGATGATTCGGCCATGAATGTCCTTGTTCAAGCACTTCCTGTAATAAGGTTACAATGCTCACTACTCCCTGTCTGCCATTTGTGCTCCTGCCTTGTCACCTTGTCACATGGGCTTCCAATGGACAGTACAAGTAGTTGTTTCACCACACATCACTGCTGTCACTGTCAGGAAACACACCCTATGATATGTCATGCAGGCATTGCTGATGTGCATGTACAGAGATTGGAAGTGGCTGCAAACAGGCATACGGAGAGTAACAGCACTGAGATGCAACAAAGTATGATAAAAGGTGAAAACCAGTAGCAGTAGGGTTTGCCATTTATTTGATAAACTTTTTTTCTTAGGTCCTCTGCCCATAATATGCTGGGTCCTTTGCCTCTTCACTATATAAGAAAAAGATAGTGCATATAAAGTGTTTGTATGTCAAGGATGTAGTGACTAAGGCCTCATGCCCACGGACGTTTTTACAGCCGCGTTTTTGAGCGTTTTTTACAGCTTAAAAACGCCTGTCCATGTTAGTCTATAGCTTCATGCCCACCTAGACGTTTTTGAGCTGCAAATAGCATAGACGTTTTTAAGCTGTAAAAAAAACCCAGGACCAGTGCGTTCCTCAGCGTCAGAATTAGGCAGAAAAAAACGCGAGCGTCAAAAAACGCGCAAAAACGCGCACTAATAAGGTTAATATTCTGCCATTTCCCAATGTGGGTTTTTACCGTAGCCATAAAAGTAGCATAAAAAATAAAATTCTTCTCCTATTGGAACTGCAAGAATTGGATCCCAGCAGAAGAAGTAGAGCGGCTACTATTGGTAAATAATGGGCAATAATAAACCAATAATTATTGAAAAAATTATTTATTTAATATCAAAAAATATATTAGTCACATACTAATGTTGAATATAAAACGCTCCTGGGTGGAGCAAAATAAAGATCAGTACAATATAATGGCAAGCATGATTTTCCACCAATGGTGGGGGTAATGATAGTAGATATACCACCAAAAAACCACAAAGACACAAAGACAAACAAGAAACAAATAACAATGAGGTCCGGACGCTGGTGATGTCTTAAGTGTTTGAATATCCCTGCAGGAAATCCCACTATGCAGTATTAAATAAAAATAAATGGTAATAAGGTGGGATATTCATAAACACCTTTGCCTCTTCAGTCTTCTTCCCTTGGTGGGTTGTCATGGACGATGGATGCAGAAAGCAGTGCTGATGACTCTGCATCATTACACTTTGAGTGCGGCTCACTTTGCTCTGCGGACGGAGCCATGCATTTAGTCATTCCTCAGTCTTCCACGTTGAGTGACTGAGGACATCTTGTGCTGAAGAAGAGGTACTGCAGGCTACAGCTTTGGATTGAAAGTATTTTTTTAAACCTCCAGAGGACATAAAAAAATAATAACTTGGGGTTTAAGGAGTTTTATTTACACTATAAAGCTGCAGAGTAAAATTATGAAATCTCTCTGACTGCAAATGCCTGTGTAGTAACATGAGCATTAATGACTGGGCAGGCCATGGGCAGTGCTTTTTTTTTTTTTTGCTGAATCTTTCCCCCACATCAATGTCTTTATTACCACTTTTCAGACGGACAGCAAATAGAAATGGAAGACTGAAAAAAAGGTAAATAACTAGTATATTGATGACAATTTCAGAAAAAAAACTGATGCATTACTTGGTAATTTTTATGTAGCACATAAACCTTTTTTCACGCCTGGCTCACTTGCGAGTCAAGGCACACCGTGCTATATGCCCATACCCTCCTGTTTGAAGGGGTTAAGTGGTGTTCACAAATTTTGGGTCTTTCAGCGAGTTACCCTCTTCCACTGATTCTCTCCCCCAGAGTATGGGGTCAAGTCTCTATTTCTTCCCCCAAAGAAAGCAATGTCCAGAAGTACCGTATTTATCGGCGTATAACACGCACTTTTTTCCCCTGAAAATCAGGGGAAAATCGTGGGTGCGTGTTATACGCCGATACCCACATCCCTGAGCTGTCTCCGCTGTCTGTGAGCGGAGCGGAGCGAGATACACATAGCCGAATGTACTCGGCTATACTCGGCTTTTCTCGGCTCCGCTCACAGTCACGCCCAGTCCCACCATTGGACCTGTGTTATGTCCATCATAGGGCGGGACTCGGCGTGACTGTGAGCGGAGCCGAGAAAAGCTGAGTATAGCCGAGCACACTCGGCTATGTGTATCTCGGCGGCGGCTCCGCCCAGTCCCTGCGTCCCTGCGTTCTCGGCGGCGTCCGTACAGTCTCGGCGCCAATTTTAAAATGCTGCACGTCGACTCTGGGGCAAGGCTGCACGGCGACTCTGGGGCAAGGCTGCAATGGACACTGACAAGGCTGCACTGTGACAAGGCTGCAATGGACACTGACAAGGCTGCACTGTGACAAGGCTGCACTGTGACAAGGCTGCAATGGACACTGACAAGGCTGCATTTAAATGTAAGTTATTTTTCCTTAAACTTCCCTCCTAAAAGTTTTTTACCCTAAAATTTCCTCCTAAACTTGGGGTGCGTGTTATACGCCGGTGCGTGTTATACGCCGATAAATACGGTACTTTAACTCCAACAGAGAGTTTATTTTCTATTTGCTGCGTAGTAGATAGAGACAGGTGGATGAAAGAAGGAATAGTGTGAAGAATAGATCCAGGCACAACCAGCAAACTCATCGCCACTCGATCGCGAGTGGGTTTAGCTCACCCGGATAGTTCTCTCACACAGTCCTAGCAGCCGGTGTGGAGCTCGAAAAGTTCTGCCACCCTATCCCCTCCAGGGACGGGTATTAGAAATCCTCTAGCCTCTGTAGACTTTAAGAACAGGCCAATGGGCACTCTACAGGTTAGCTTCCCCAAATAAAAAATCCTTCCCTCTGACAGGTCACCAGGCCTCTCCAGAGACAGCAATCTTCCATTACTCATCTCCTCAATGGGACCGATCCTCCCCTGGCTTCCTCTTGGTCAGAGCGGGTACCCTCCCCGGGCACCCTGGGACTCTTCTTTCGGGGGTAGGCCTTAGCTAAAGGTGCTAGGCCCACTAGTAGAGTTGCAGGCCCCAGGCTAAAGGTGCCTGAGCCTGATCGCACCCACACGTACCCCTGGCCATGAGGGCCACCGGAGGTGGGGTACGTGTCTCACTCCTACTCCTCCGACCCTGACGGGGACGAAAGACCCACCGACCAATGGCATCTGCCCCTTAAGTACCCTCTCCCGGCATGCACATCAGGTTGACCACGCCCATTGTACCACTGCCGAGAGGACACCCCAAGGCGTAGTAATGTCACCCCTGGCTCAACCCTGACCTGATATGACAGCGCCACCTACAGGCTGCAGGGAACCATACACCAGGCAGCATCACATAGGCAGAAGCAATACCTGGCAATGAGAATGGTGTGAGCCTGGCTAATAGCTCAGACCAGCCCCTAAATTTAGGCACATAACACCCCTAAAAGCAGAGGGGCGCAACATTTAGAAGGCTTCAACCTTAGGTAGGTCTACACAGGGGAAGCATTCTGGGTAATGTTTACTGCCATGTTTGGCTGGTGCAAGGCATTGCATTCAAGATGGGCAAATGCTGGGTAGTGTGACCTGGCTTCTGTGCATCTTTTTACATATGGTCACAGGATAACAACCTGTCAGAATACACAGTGCACTGGGTAAGCCAGACCCCAATTCCCAGCACTGCACAGTCATAGCCCCGCCCATCTGACAAGTAGGTCAGAGTACAGAAGCAAACATGTAGTAACCCACACATGGCCCTAGTAGGATGCTGGAATGCATTTTGCTTAAAGGGAAACTAAACCCTCTTATCTTTTACAGCCAAGGAAGCTGCCATTTTAGCCTCTGTTTAATTTGCAGTTGCCATGGTGCTGCACATGTGATCAGTTATGACACCAGCCATTTGAGGACTTGACAGTTTTGTTAAAAGCACAAGCTACTGTGTTAGTTATCATTCTACAGTTAAAGAGACGGAGTGGAAGGGAGACCTCCTATTGGAGCAACTCCATGCAGCTAGACTAGTAGGTAGGTCCTCCCTTTTAAAATTTTCATGGAAATTAAACCTGTTCTAAAGCTATAAGAAAAAAATATTTAAATATATTTATTCACTATTCAAACAATTTTGGCAGAATTGCATAACAATTTAATTGTGTACGAGGAACAAACAACTCCAGTACCTGACTTTGAAATGTTTTGCCCAAATTTAATCTTATTTGGGCAGTTAGCATTAATGAATAGTACATATGCCGATCAGTAAAAACAATAAGGATCTGTTGACAATCAATTTCCCTGACTAGCTTGTCATGAATCAGACATACAACAGCCTTTAAATTTGGAATCTGTCATTTTCAAAGTGATTTGGCTCAATTGGTTTAGAGACATACCTGCACGGCATGGCGATCTGTACTGCTGTATACAGAGATTGGAGGAGGATGGGAAGGATGGGAAGTAGAAGAAGTGATAGTAGTTGGAGATGTTGAGGATGTTGCTACAGTGTTTTCATTCTCCATGGCTCCAAACTGATATTTCTCTTTGTCTAGGAAAAGATGCAAATAGTAACATTTAGGCCTAAATGGTAGCTGTGCTTTAGATACAGATCTGGGATGCCTTTCCAGTAAAAAGGGAACCTTTAGCTGTCCACAATGTTGGTTTTTCACAGCATGTCCTGCTTGTTATATTACAGTCACCTACCATTGCTTTCCTTATGCACAGACCGTGCTGTGTCGATAAGATGCTGACAAGTTGGCAGGCTCTACCTCGAGTTGGCCAATATTCTCTATAAGTCAGCCAAAAAAAAAAAACCTTCCAAGAAATGCTTCTTTACATAGTAAAATAGATCTAAACCCTAACTAGATGTCATTTAGTTAGATGATGCACTGTGCACTATGAACAACTGTCATTTTGTTCTTTTAGAAATTGTACCTGTTCTCTATACTTTGAATGGGTGGATTGATGCGCATTATTTCCAGAGAAGGTAACTCATAATCTCCACCAGAAGTGCATGTGGCAGGGTGACTACACAGGAGAACAATTGAGAAACATGAACAGAGCAGAACATTGTGTTCCTATCACAGGAAATGTCTAAACAACGACCTTAAAGTGATACTAAAGTCTCAGCTTTTTTTCTATAAAAATAACAAACATGTTATACTTACCTCCTCTGTGTAGTGCTTTTGCACAGGGCAGCCCAGATCCTCCTTTTCTCGGGTCCCTCTTCGGCTCTCCTGGCCCCTCCATCCTGCCTCCTGCCTCCACAGCAAGCAGCTTGCTATGGGGGCACCTGAGCCTAGCCGCAGCTCTGTGTGTCCATTCAGACATGGAGCTACGGTTGGGCCCCATCCCTCTCTCTCCTCATTGGCTCACTGACTTTTACAGCAGTGAGAGCCAATATCGCCCACTGCTGTGTCTCAGCCAATCAGGAGGGAGAGTCCCAGACAGCCGAGTCTCTTGTGCAACATCGCTGGATCTAGATGGGCTCAGGCAAGTATTAGGGGGGCTGCTGCACACAGGTGTTTTTTATCTTAATGCATTAATGCATGCATTAAGATAAAAAATCTTCTGCCTTTAGAAGCACTTTAAATGCAGAAGGCTGTAGTTTTAAAAAGACTGAAGTAACTATTGAAATTACAATAATATTTGAATTGGAATAAATGTAAATTTTTTCAAATACTGATGGTAGGATTTTAATGATAAAAGAGACACAGTTTGTCTCTTCTGTCGTAATTGCTTCTCTCCCTTACGTTACCATTTGTGAACACTGAGCTGAGCATGCGCAGCTTAGTGCATAGTCTCAGCATTTTTCTGTATCGAGTCACAGTGGGCTTCATTCACAGAACCAGATTGCATGCAGAATTTAAGTATTTTCCCAAATACCACATGCGATCCTGAAAATGTCAATTCACTATTGCTTCATGCAGTGTTTACCCACTGGTCCCGGCATGCGATATTTAAGGAATTTAAGGCAGCAGCCGGAATCCTTAACAACCAGTAAACAACATAGTACCCCTACTCATTCACCAAAAAAAAGTGTAGTGTAAAAAAAAGATAGTAGGCAGTTTTTGACAAGTCCTTTATTTAAAAATAAAATGTCGCCTGGTGTAGATCCATTGTCAGTCATGATGCCCGCCGACCTGCTGGGTCAGTGACATTGCAAGGGGGCCCTGCCACCCAGTGACGTCACCTGGTGGCAAAGCACCTTAGTTATTTAAGAACTGTCAGACGGCAGAAGACTTTGTCGAGAGCGGATCGTTTTTGTTTTTTTTGTCGGGTCGGCGGTGGTAGCGGATATCATAACTGACAATGGATCTCCACCAGGGGACATTTTTTATTATTTTTTTTAAATAAAGGATTTATTAAAAACTGCTGGCTTTTAATATTAGGACACTTACCTGTGTTGGAATCCAGCGATGTCAGCACCCCAGGCAATGTTTCCATCGGCTCTCAGGTGCTGCTGCTGCCATTGCCTGTAAGGGAAACCGTCAGTGAAGCCTTGCGGCTTCACAGCCGGTTCCCTACTTCACATGAGCAAAGCGTGCATCGCTTTCGAAATGGCCCAGGGGCGGGGGCCGAACTTCCGAGTGATCTCGGAAGTTCTTTAACGTAACACACACCATACCATGTGTTACAATGCATGTTTTGCTGTGAGAATGAGCTTTAAAAAGGGGCACATCTCCCCAGCACACACAAATAATGTTTTGTTCAAAGTTTGAAGTGGATTAGAATGCATTAAGATAAAAAAAACTTTCTGCCTTTACAACTCCTTTAAACTACAGTTTTGCTCATAAGTTTATACCCTGGCAGAGGCCTGTAATGGTCATCATAGGTATACCTCAACTATGAGAGACAAAATGTGGAAACAAATCCAGACAGAAAATCACATTGTCCGATTTGGAAAGAATTTTTTTTTGCAAATTATGGTGGAAAATAAGTATTTGGTCAATATCAAAAGTTCATCTCAATACTTTGTTATATATCCTTTGTTGGCAATGACAGAGGTCAAACGTTTTCTGTAAGTCTTCACAAGGTTGTCACACACTGTTGCTGGTATGTTGGCCCATTCCTCCAAGCAGATCTCCTCTAGAGCAGTGATGTTTTGGGGCTGTCGCTGGGCAACACAGACTTTCAACTTCCATCAAAGGTTTTCTATGGGGTTGAGATCTGGAGACTGGCTAGGCCACTCCAGGACCTTGAAATGCTTCTTACGAAGCCACTCCTTTGTTGCCCAGCTGGTGTGTTTGGGATCATTGTCATGCTGAAAGACCCAGCCACGTTTTATCTTCAATGCCCTTGCTGATGGGAGGAGGTTTGCACTCAAAATCTCACGATACATGGCCCCATTCATTCTTTCATGTACACGGATCAGTCGTCCTGTTCCCTTTGCAGAGAAACAGCCCCAAAGCATGATGTTGCCACCCCCATGCTTCACAGTAGGTATGGTGTTCTTTGGTTGCAACTCAGCATTCTCTCACCTCCAAAAACGACGAGTTGTGTTTCTACCAAACAGTTCTACTTTGGTTTCATCTGACGATATAACATTCTCCCAATCCACTTCTGGATCATCCAAATGCTCTCTAGCAAACCTCAGACGGGCCTGGACATGTACTGGCTTAAGCAGGGGGACATGTCTGTCACTGCAAGATCTGAGTCCCTGGCGGCGTAGTGTGTTACTGATGGTAGCCTTTGTTACGTTGGTCCCAGCTCTCTGCAGGTCATTCACTAGGTCCCCCCCATGTGGTTCTGGGATTTTTGCTCACCGTTCTTGTGATCATTTTGACCCCACGAGGTGAGATCTTGCGTGGAGCCCCAGATCGAGGGAGATTATCAGTGGTCTTGATTGTCTTCCATTTTCAAATTATTGCTCCCACAGTTGATTTCTTCACACCAAGCTGCTTGCCTATTGCAGATTCAGTATTCCCAGCCTGGTGCAAGGTCTACAATTTTGTTTCTGGTGTCCGACAGCTCTTTGGTCTTCACCATAGTGGAGTTTGGAGTGTGACTGTTTGAGGTTGTGGACAGGTGTCTTTTATACTGATAACAAGTTCAGACAGGTGCCATTAATACAGGTAAATTAGTGGAGGACAGAGGAGCCTCTTAAAGAAGAAGATACAGGTCTGTGAGAGCCAGAAATCTTGCTTGTTTGTAGGTGACCGAATACTTATTTTCCACCATAATTTGCAAAAAAAAATCTTTCCAAATCAAACAGACAATGTGATTGTCTGGATTTGTTTCCACATTTTGTCTCTCATAGTTGAGGTATACCTATGATGACAATTACAGGCCTCTCTCATCTTTTTACGTGGGAGAACTTGCACAATTGGTGGCTGACTAAATACTTTTTTGCCCCACTGTATCTCTTCTGATTCAGGGTGTTTTGTGTGCCCATATAAATGTCCTGACCGCTCTCCGGAGTTGATGTACTAAGTTAGTTGGAAAATATATTGGAATTGTTTGAAATATATATAAAAGTTTCGGAAGTATATCCATTTTTATAATGTTAATCCTTCCAATCCAGGAAAAAAACGTTCCATCGTATTTTTGGAGCATCTTAATTATTTTGCGTATTATTGGTAAGTAATTCAGTTCTTGAAGTTTCGTTAAGTCCTTAGGGATATATGTTCCCAAGTACTAAATAGCTACCCTCTGTCATTTAAAGGGAAAAAAAATGCAATATGTCAATATCCTTACTTGGTAGTGTAATATTCTGAGCTTCTGTCTTGTCATAACTTACTTTAAAGTTGCTCATCTTACCAAAACGGTTAAACTCTTGGATTAAGTTTGGTATGGATACTATTGGATTTGTTATGTATAGCAGCAGATCATCTGTATATACAGACATTTTGTATTCTATTCCTTTAACTTTTATCCCTTGTATGTCTGGATTTTTTCAAATGGCTGTAGTCAAATGCTCCATTACTAGTACATATAGTAATGGGGATAGGGGACATCCCTGTCATGTTCCATTTGATATTTTCAGAGGTTCCGAGAGGTTTCCATTTGTTCGAATTCTATCTGTTGGATTTTGATAGAGTGCCATTATTTTCCCCTTAAGCATTGGGCCTATTTCGCCACTGATCTAGGGTTTCTTCCATAAAACTCCATCCCACCCTGTCAAATGCTTTTTCAGCATCCACCGCCAGTAGACAGGCTGGGATGGAGTTCTGCTGGGCATATTCTACCAATGTCAAAGTTTTCAATGTATTGTCTCTTGCCTCTCTCCCCCTTACGAACCCTACTTGATCCAAATGAACATATGTTGGCAAAATTGGAGTAAGTCTATTAGCTATGATCTTGGAATATAATCGAAGATCTATGTTGGTTAAAGAGATCGGGCAATAACTCCCACATAGCGTGTGATCCTTTTCTGGCTTTGGAAGAATCAATATATATGCTTCCATCCCTTGTGGAGCAAAGGTTCGAGAGGCAGAGATCACATTAAAAGTCTTGATCATGATTGGAATCAAATGTTCTTTAAATGTTCTATAAAAACGTGGTGTAAAGCCTTCTGGCCCTGGGCTTTTGCCCGGTACCAGCGAGTCGATTGCCTTTTGCAACTCCATTGTTGAGAATTCTTTCTATAGTTCCTCTCTTTCAGTTAGGGATATTGATGGAATGGCCATATCCTGTATATACTGTCTTACTTCCTGTCGGAAAATTTTGGGATCCCTTCCTGTCTGTTGTTTAGGTATAAAGTTTAGAGTAAAATGAATGAAAAGATTTAGAGATTTCTTCAGGATCATGTGTCAGGTCTCCTGTTATGGTTTTAAATTTTATTATAGGGGTCATAGATGTCCTTTGAGTCAGTGCCCTAGCTAGGAGTCAACCTGGTTTATTCCCATGTTGATAGAACAGTGCGCGGCTCTTATCTCTAAGGCATAAAGTTTGTTCATTTAATAACCTCTGCAGTTCTAACCGTTTATCTGATAGTTCTATTAAATTCCTTGAGATCGGGTTTTGCTTATGCCTCTTTTCAAGCTTAGGAATTTCTTTTAACAGAAGATGAGTTACTTTCTCTTTTTTACAATCTGGCACCATGCTTTATAAAGAGACCCCGCAAGACACATTTTAGTGCCTCCCATTGGACCTGTTCTGAAGTAGTATCTCTTACATGATCTAGTACAAAGTAATTAATTGTTAATTTAATTTCTGCTATACATACTTCATCTTTTAACAAATTGTCATTTAATCTCCATGACCATCTAGATGTAGCTGACCAGATAAAACTCCCTATGTCAGCTGAAGATATCGCTGCCATTCCTATTTGATTTATAAGGAAGAAATCTAATCTATAATAAGTACCATGTACTTTTGAATTAAATGAATAATCCCTGTCCAACGGATGACGTACCCTCCATATATATATCAGATGAAATGTATTCAATGTAGCTTTAAATCTATTCATTTGGTTAGTCGCCTGAGGTATCCGAGAGGCCGTGGTGTACAGGTCCCGGTTAAGTAGTCCCCTCCTACCAGGGTCACCCCCTCTGCTTTTTCCATAAGGTCTATCAGCTTCTGCGTCCCTATCTTAATCTGATCTTCATTTGATAAGTATAGATTAATAATAGTATATTTTTTTCCCAAAATTGTTAACTTTAAGAGTAAAGAACTACCATCTCAAAAAACGCCAGCTTCCTGTTATTTGATGCGGTAGAGATATATGAATTCCTATGGAGACCCCTCTAGACTTAGAATAGGCGAAGGAATGGTGATACCAGGTAGAATAATACCTATTCTTTATATTGGGTATGCAGTCTGAGCGAAAATGCTTCTCCTGGAGAAAGACAATGCTAACTTTTTGTTTATGTAAATAATATATCATCTATGATCTTTTTGATGGGGAGTTTAGTCAATCATTAGTAAAAAATGGGGTATTAGATAGACCGGTTATGGAATTTGAGCAGTTATTAATACAGGAGCAAAGACCAGCACATGTTTTATCTGTAATATATCAATACCTTCTCCCAAAAAAACATCCGGGGGTCCGAGGGCCTTGGCCCCACCTCAATCCGGTTAGAAGAACTAATATTTATAACCAGATGGGAGGAAGAACTGGGAAGGATCATTCCTAGATCGGAATAGGAAAAAGCTCTCCTTATAACACATAAGCTATCAATATCTAGTAGATACCAGGAAAGAAATTACAGAATTTTAACAAGATGGTATAGATGCCCAGTAGATATGCATAAAATTGTGAAAATGATGAGATATGCTGGAGATGTCACAATGCAAAAGGCACAATGTCTCATATATGGTACTATTGTCTGGAAGCGCTGATATTCTGGACTAAGATTTATAATATACATCATAAAATCACGGGGATTAATATTCAACCAGAGGTACTAGTCTCTCTCCTGTCTATGATTCCAGGATCCATAAAAGCTATAAAAAAGGGCATTCGAACACATATGTTGGTAGCAGCGCATACAATTATAGCCCGGAACTGGAAAAAAATTGTGACGCTTTCAATTGGAGAATGGATATGCAAAATAAGCGAGATGCATACTTTGGAGATGACGATAGAATCAGAAGCGGGCTTTAAAGAACAAACTTTAACCACTTAAGCCCCGGACCATTTGGTAGCTAAAGGACCAGAGGTGAATATTGAATTTTGCACTGCGCTGCTTTAACTGTAAATTGTGCGGACATGCAATGTTGTACCCAAACGAAATTTGCGTCCTTTTCTTCCCACAAATAGAGCTTTCTTTTAATGGTATTTGATTGCCTCTGCGATTTTTATTTTTTGCGATATAAACGGAAAAAGACCGAAAATTTTGAAAAAAAATGATATTTTCTACTTTTTGTTATAAGAAAAATCGAATAAACTCAATTTTAGTCATACATTTAGGCCAAAATGTATTCAGCCACATGTCTTTAGTAAAAAAAATGTCAATAAGCGTATATTTATCGGTTTGCGCAAAAGTTATAGCGTTTACAAACTAGGGTACATTTTCTGGAATTTACACAGCTTTTAATTTATGACTGCCTATCTCATTTCTTGAGGTGCTAAAATGACAGGGCAGTACAAAACCCCCCCAAATGACCCCATTTTAGAAAGTAGACACCCCAAGGAAATTGCTGAGAGGCATGTTGAGCCCATTGAATATTTTTTTTTTGTCCCAAGTGATTGAATAATGACAAAAAAAAAAAAATAATTACAAAAAGTTGTCACTAAATGATATATTGCTCACACATGCCATGGTTATATGTGGAATTGCACCCCAAAATACATTCTGCTGCTTCTCCTGAGTACGGGGATACCACATGTGTGGGACTTTTTAGGAGCCTAGCCACGTACGGGACCCCGGAAACCAAGCACCGCCTTCAGGATTTCTAAGGGCGCAAATTTTTGATTTCACTCCTCACTACCTATCACAGTTTTGAAGGCCAAAAAATGCCAAAATAGCACAAAACCCCCCCAAATGACCCCATTTTAGAAAGTAGACACCCCAAGGAAATTGCTGAGAGGCATGTTGAGCCCATTGAATATTTTTTTTTTTTTTTGTCCCAAGTGATTGAATAATGACAAAAAAAAAAAAAAATTACAAAAAGTTGTCACTAAATGATATATTGCTCACACATGCCATGGTTATATGTGGAATTGCACCCCAAAATACATTCTGCTGCTTCTCCTGAGTACGGGGATACCACATGTGTGGGACTTTTTAGGAGCCTAGCCACGTACGGGACCCCGGAAACCAAGCACCGCCTCCAGGATTTCTAAGGGCGCAAATTTTTGATTTCACTCCTCACTACCTATCACAGTTTTGAAGGCCATAAAATGCCAAAATAGCACAAAACCCCCCCAAATGACCCCATTTTGGAAAGTAGACACCCCAAGCTGTTTGCTGAGAGGCATGGTGAGTATTTTACAGCTCTCATTTGTTTTTGAAAATGAAGAAAGAACATTTTTTTTTTTTTTTTTTTTTTTTTCAAACTGCTGGGGACGCTAGTATAGATCTGATCAGATCAGATATTGAGCTGATCAGATACTATACCACTAAGGGGGGTGTATGCTTCACGTGTGGGTGTTAGCGCTACTGGCACTAACCTGACGCTGCCTGGGGTGTGACGCAGACCCTCTCTGACGCTAAAACCTAACTGATATCACCCGCCGGGCGATCAGGGGGTTAAACCTTTATTGGGTTATATACGGCGGGTGCCCTGACACTATAAAAAGCAAACTAACTAACCAGCGTCACCCTTATATGATGATCACTGGTGAAAGGGTTAACTAGGGGCAATTAGGGGGTTAAAACCTTTATTAGGTAATATATGGGGGTACCTGACGCTATATAAAAACCTGACGGCGAACCTAAAAAAAAATTACTGGCTACCTATCGGCATCACCGACACTAAGACAACGATCATAAAAACGATTGCTTAGCGACAGTGGTGATAGGGGGTGAATGGGTTACCTGGGGGGCGATCAGGGGGTTAAACCTTTATTAGATAATATATGGGGGTACCTGACGCTATAAAAACCTGCGGCGAACCTAAAAAAAATTACTGGCTACCGATCAGCATCACCGACGCTAAGACATCGATCAGAAAAATGATCGCATAGTGACGGCGGTGCTAGGGGGTGAAAGGGTTACCTGGGGGGTGATCAAGGGGGTTACACCTTTATTAGGTAATATATGGGGGTACCCGACGCTATAAAAACCTGCGGCGAACCTAAAAAAAATTACTGGCTACCGATCAGCATCGCCGACGCTAAGACATCGATCAGAAAAATTATCGCTTAGTGACAGTGGTGATAGGGGGTGAAAGGGTTACCTGGGGGGGCGATCAAGGGGGTTGAACCTTTATTAGGTAATATATGGGGGTACCCGACGCTATAAAAACCTGCGGCGAACCTAAAAAAAATTACTGGCTACCAATCAGCATCACCGACGCTAAGACATCGATCAGAAAAATGATCGCATAGCCACGGCGGTGCTAGGGGGTGAAAGGGTTACCTGGGGGGTGATCAAGGGGGTTAAACCTTTATTAGGTAATATATGGGGGTACCCGACGCTATAAAAACCTGCGGCGAACCTAAAAAAAATTACTGGCTACCGATCAGCATCGCCGACGCTAAGACATCGATCAGAAAAATTATAACTTAGTGACAGTGGTGCTAGGGGGTGAAAGGGTTACCTGGGGGGCGATCAAGGGGGTTAAACCTTTATTAGGTAATATATGGGGGTACCCGACGCTATAAAAACCTGCGGTGAACCTAAAAAAAATTACTGGCTACCGATCAGCATCACCGACGCTAAGACATCGATCAGAAAAATGATTGCTTAGTGACAGTGGTGATAGGGGGTGAAAGGGTTACCTGGGGGGCGATCAGGGGGTTAAACCTTTATTAGGGGGGGGTTAGGGGGCTACACTGGACCTAAATGTACTGACACTTTTACAGTCACAAATGTCACTGATTGCAGTGATCACTAAATAAATGGTCACTGCAATCAGTGACACTGTGACTGGGGGCTGGGGGGGGGGGGGCTGGGGGGTGATCTGGGGGTGTCTGGGGGGGCCTGGGGGGCGATTTATGTGCCTATGTGTCCTGGTGTCAGTGTGCTGTTCTGTGTACTAACCTGGCATCTTCTCCTGTACGGCGCTCGGTATATGTGAGCGCCCCAGGAGAGATGACATCACTTCCTCCTTCCTGGCAGGCAGGGGAAGCTCTCTCATTCGCCGGGAGCGATCGAGAGGGGGTGGCCGGAATCGAACGGCCGTCCCCTCATGCCGGATCGCTCCCGAAGGTAAAACGACCGCTCACTGTAAAGAAGGGGGGTCCGATCGGACCCCCCAACTATACAAAGGCAAATATGTACATATACGTTATTCTGCCTGTCGGTGCCATTCTGCTGACGTATATTTACAGTGGGCGGTCGTTAAGTGGTTAAAGACATGGCAGCAATGGGTAGAGTCTAGAGACTCTACACTAACATCAACATACATGTAGAGTTTCATGTCAGGGAATTCCCCCTCCCTTTCCCCTTTACCCTGCCCCCTTCTTTTTTTCTTTTTTTTTTGTGTGTGTTGTTGTGTAGTCGTTATGTTAGGATATAGGGAAATATGAGTGCAGGAATGTATTGGTATGGGTGTGATAAATTATAAGTGGAGTTTTAGCAAATAATTAGAGGTTATGTAACTAGATAAGACCAGATTTATACACGTATTAAAATGATAAATGGGTGGGTATGGGTTATGTTAGATATTGCAATATTTGTATTGTTTTGTGTAAAATGAAAAACTTATAAATAAAGATTATAAACAAAATTGATGGCAAGATGAATGCAATATGTTATCAAAAAATACTGGAGGAACATTTGCATTCAACAGCCAGGAAGCTGAGCATGGGACGTACTTGGACATTCCAACATGACAATGATCCAAAACACAAGGCCAAGTCAACCTGTCATTGGCTACAGCAGAATAAAGTGAAGGTTCTGAAGTGGCCATCTCAGTCTCCTGACCTCAATATCATTGAGCCAATCTGGGGAGATCTCAAACATGCAGTGCATGCAAGACAGCCCAAGAATTTACAGGAACTGGAGACTTTTTGCCAAGAGGAATGGACAGCTTTACCATCTGAGAAGATAAAGAGCCTCATTCACAAAAGACGTCAAGCTGTTATTGATGTTAAAGGGGGCAATACACAGTATTAAGAACTGGGGTATGTAAACTTTTTATCAGCGTCATGTGGGTAGTTTCTGTTGTGATTACGATTTAAAAAAGGAGTAAAACAGTTTATTAATAAATTACTTCAGCCAAACACTAACCATGAGTGAAAGAAAAGTTTTTGTGTTATCATTCATATTCTCTGAGAAATGGCCAAGAAATCATAAATCTGCCAGGGTATGTAAACTTATGAGCACAACTGTATATATTTATTTCCTGACAGACTCCATGGCAGTCTACGTGTGGGTTTACCCAGTCTCCTCTCCAATGCTATAGGACCCCATTCCCATAAATTTGAGCCCACAGTCAGAGTCTGCATTCCTTTTTTGTCCTCCTCTTGGACCCCGGATACACTTACGTTTTTCTCCAAGGTGCATGAGGATCTCAGACGTCCCTGTCTTGGAGAAGAAAGCCCTGAGCGTGCTGGTATTGGGCATTATGGATGGCAGTGTATAATGGCCCAGCCATGGGCGGGCGAGTGGCTTCAGGCATATTGACCCAATGGTGGAGGGTGGCCTGTATATGCTCAGGATGGACATCCAGGACTGGCAAGGTTGGGAAGATAGCACCCCGCTGGAGAAGCACTATCTCCATGGCAGCTGTTTTTGTCATTAGTTGTCTTGTGTCCCTTCTTTTGTTCCTCCCTGGTGCTAGTTTTGGCCTCTCATGGGGGCTGGAAAGCTTCTGTGTTCCAGGATACTGCAGCACTTCCAGCCACGGCTGCCTCGGTGCATACACAAATCCTCGGGCGCAGTCCATCGGGGGCCGATGACTAGGTTTTTCGGTGCAGGTGCGGTGGAGGCACGACTGCGACGGCACCAGGGCAGGGGTTTTAAAAAGTTGTCAGCTCACTGCTTCTTTGGGAATGTCTGCAGGCGGCGTGCGGTAGTCTACCTGTGCCCTGGGTGTCCGGCCTTAAGGTAACCCGTCCAGAACCATGACCTGGAATCATCGGGGGGGGGGCTCTTGAAGGGGAAGTAACCTCCCTTTTTTTTCTCCTCTTCCCCTGCCCCTTAGCCTTGAGGGCCTGTCTCTGCGGTCTGGTGTGATCACTCCTCCGGTTCCTTCCCTTTTTGGTTGCCATAGATAGGTCACCACATCCCTGCGGCCAGCCCTCACCGACAAGGTATGTGTGGGGGAGGTGTTGCTCCTGGGGGAGCCAGAGTGCTGCTTACATTCATGCTAATGGCACATCTCTCCTTCTCTCTCTCTCTTCTTTGTTTGTCAGCCCTTCCAGGTTGAATCGGCATGCACATGATGACAGAGATCTTCCCGCAATGGCAGCATTCTTCGTCTAGGTCCAGATGCCATGATTCCCCATCTAGGACCCAACATCAGAGGAGACACTCTCATTCCTCCTCTAGACACCGCATCCACCACGACAGCTGCTCTGATCCAGAGCCTGCTGGGGATGTGGGACTCAAGCCCCAGAGGGCAAATCGCTATGTAAACCATGTTATGCCCAGGTGGTCAGGGAAAGGAACTGGAAGCAAATTGTAACGACACCCCAAGCATGAAAGGGGTTAAAGCCGTTTATGATATGCCATTCCCGAACCCCAAGGCAGCTACTAACACTCCACAGTCGGGCGAACGAGACCCATAATGGTAATTCCCCCCTAATAAGGAGACACAGCTCTGTTGTTACGTTTCCAGCAGGTCTGACAATCTTTATTGAGAAAAGCAGGCTCGTATATACACTAAAAGAATACTGTAGTCCAACTGAACAATGACCCAACTCCACCCACAACATCCCACAATGGTTACATAACGAGCCCCCAATACACATTATTCTGACATCCCTTAGCAGACAACAGATGAGTTCATTAACTAATCCCTTTATACAATTACAGCGTTAATTATCACAATCCACAATGAAAAGATCTTTAGAAGTTAGCCTGGACTCATTTACATTACACAGGCAGCCAGGTGGTTGGAGGTGATGACATTAACATCTTTTAATTAACCTGTTGTGTTCAGAATCAACAACCAGTAAATAGTTCTTTACAGATATCCTGGGGAATATTGTGGATTAATATTACAGACCCAATTTAAAGCAATCCAATACATATTCTCAATGTCCATTATTTTCTGGCTCATACTTTCTAAGAACTTTTGGGTTCCACGGGCCCACCCGTTACACAAATGGAGTCTCTAGTGAAGCGTGTGGTGCAACAGTCCCTTAAAAGAGTGGGGTACAACCCCTGCGCAGAGCCAGTCCACCACAATGTCAGGCTCTCTGGTTGACGATGCCCAAGGGGATCCAGACCCGTCTCAGCCATACAATGCTTCCCCCAGACAGTGAGGTAAAAGGAGACAAGTTCCTTGGTGGTTTTGACTTTGCCCTAGTCTCCCTGCTGATCAAATCGATTAAAGAGGCCCTGAAATGGGAAGACCCAACTACACCCCCAATCAAGCAAAGAAAGCTCTTCAAACACCTGGGGAAGGAACGCTCCAACTTTCCACTCCTAGCAGAGTTAAAGGATATCATCGTGGAGGAATGTGGCAAAGCAGACAGAAAGACCTGTTAGGCAAAACTTCAAGGCTCTAACCCTTTAAAGCCGAGGATGTGAAGCACCTAGAAACTGCTCCTCTAGTTGACGCAGCATTGACGTGAGTAGCAAAACATGTTACTCTCCCTCTAGAACAGGGGTGCCCAATCTTTTGAGGAGCGAGGGCCACTTAAGTGACTTAGTAACCAGTCGCGGACCACAATGAACAGATGATAGGTCTGCGTCCACTCTGCATATGCAAAGCGGACACAGACACAGCCCACTCTACTCTATGGGCTCTCTCATCTGATCAAATCGAAGGTGACGGATCCACTTCTGTTTTTTTTAGCAGATCGGATTGGAAGGAGGCAGGTGTAAACGGACACAAGTCTGTTTACATCTGCCGCTCCATAGAGGTGAATGGAGGGTCCGATTGGGTCAGACAGATCATGTTAAAGGGGCCTAAGGCTACATTTACACTGATGGTCTGCGGTCTACCCACACCGTGGATGCAGCGCAGTGCACCTGTGGCTTTCATGCAGGTTAGCTGTACTTTGCCATAGAATTCTATCATATCCTGCAGGTGTGGTGCACTTTCTGAAAGTGCACCAAACCCACAGGTAAAACCAGAAGTCTATGGCTCAGTGCAGGTAAGCCGCAGGCACACTGCGCTACACTTGCGTATCAGTCTGAAAGCAGCCCAGTAAGCACTGCAGAACAGATATGTCCATATATACACTGTGATTTTAGTAATAAACTTGCTGTCCCAGGCAGAGTGCATTTGGTATCACTCCACCTATGACAGGAGCCGGTGCTATACAGTAAACATTGGCTTATGCGGCTCTGCTCCGCAGCTGCTTGCTTCCTTTACCGAAACTGGAGGAGGAGACAGACACTCTTTCGGAAGTCTGCCAAGAACTGTGCGTCTTGCAGACATGAGCCCTCAAAGTCTTTTTGAGATTGGGCTTGCTCAGAAATGTCAGGTAGGGGCACGTCTGCTCCTCTTTCGGCATGTCTGGGCGGCCTCAATCTCAGACTACAGGACCATCAAGATGGTTTCTTTAGGTCACACATGGTCCTTCACAAATATGCCTCCCCTCAGGTTTATCCCTACACTGTTGCGTGGGTCGGAAGAAAGAAGGCAGATGCTACTGTCCTATGTGGTTACGCTGGTGGCTCAAGGGGCCGCAGTGCCCCTTCCGAAGAATTCCAAGGCGTGTACTCCACTCTGTTTCTGGTTCTAAAGAAGAAAAGCTTGTGGCGCCCAGAGATAGATCTCACATACTTAATCACTTGCTGCCAGCCCACCCGCCATAATTTTTGGCTCTCATTCTGGGTGGATGTCATACGACGGCTTCCCATTACGACCATTCTCGCACGCAGCGCGTCTATCACAGCCGCTACGTGTTGCTAGGATACGGCGCGACCCCGATCTCTATATAGAGCCGCGCCCGCGACTCTTTAACCATGGGATTGGCGGTGTCCAATCACAGCCGGTCACATGTAAACATGGAGATGCCGGTAATTGGCGCTCCTCGCCTCACACTGACAGCGGCATCTCCTCGCAGAGGACATCTAGGTATGTAATCAGTGCCCTTATTACATTTAAGTGCCCACCAGGGCCAGCAATGAGTGCCCACCACTGCCAGCAATCAGTGCCCACCACTGTCCAAAAGTGCCAGCAATCAGTGCCCAAAAGTGCCAGCAATCAGTGGCCATTGGTGATGCCAGTCATTGCTGGCTATCAGTGCTGCCCATCAATGCCACCCATCAGTGCCCACGAGTGCCACCTATCTGTGCCTAGCAGTGCTCATCAGTGCCACCTATCAGTGCCCCATATCAGTGCCACCAATCAGTGCCCATAAGTGTGGCATATTCGTGCCTCCTCATCCCTGCCACCTACTCAGTGCCCATAAGTGCCACCTCATTATTGCCCATCAGTGCCGCCTCATCAGCACCCATCAATTACAAAATTTACTGACCGAAACTAAGAAAAACCTTTTATTTTTTTATTTTCGGTCCTTTTTTTTTTTTTGGGAAAAAAAAATAAACAGAAGTGAATAAATACCACCAAAAGAAAGCTCCATTTGTGTGAAGAAAATTATAAAAATTTCACATGGTAACAGTGTAGCATGACCGTGCAATTGTCATTCAAAGTGTGACAGCGCTGAAAACTCAAAAATGGCTTGGGCAGGAAGGGGGTGTAAGTGTCCTGTATTGAGTTGGATAAACATGTTCATAAAGTACGAAATATTCAAAATGGAGACCCTGTCTACGATTCAGCAAGTCATTCAGCCAGGAGGCTGGCTGGTTTCCATTTACTTAAAAGATGCCTATTTCCTCATGTCTGTGGCAAGAGAGTTCCGCAAATACCTCTGGTTTGCGGTCAGACAAGAACATCTGTAATTCATCTGCCTCCCGTTCAAACTCTCAACCTCACCCCGAGTCTTCTCAAAAGTTCTTCTGGCAGTGGTGGCCCTCATCAGAACGAGAGGAATATGCTTATACCATTATCTCGACAACCTTCTGCTACCATCACAAGATAAAGAGCAGTTGCTGGTCCACAGAGCTCAAGTCATTTGTACACTGCTCGAGTTCGGATGGTTACTAAACCTGAAAAAGAGACACCTGGAACCAGTACAGCACCTAGTGTACCTAGGAGCTCAGTTCGACACAAAGGCTATTTCTCTGCCGTTGGAAAAGATCCCATTAGTTGGGGACAGATTGAGCCTGGCCCTAACTTCTTCACATCTGAAGGCTTCACAATGCCTCAGAATTATTGGCAAGGTGGTCTCTATGGTCCCTATGGTCAAATGGGCTCTTTGTAGGCTACGTCCCTTCCAGAAAGGGTTTCTCCAGCAATGGGACCCAGACGACATTAACCAGCTCATTTACGTAACCTCAGGCATGAGGAACAGCCTCTTCTGGTGGCTACAGTACAGAAACCTGCTCACGTGCCACTTCATCGCCCCCCGTCTCATGGGTCACAGTCACGACTGATGCCAACGGTGTAGGATGGGGGGCTCACTGCAGGTTGGAGCTGGCTCAGGGCACATGAGATCCTGGTCTTCACAACCTGGGATCGAATGTCCTGGAGCTACGGGCAGCCTTCTGCGCCCTGCAGGCGTTCAGTCACCTGTTAAACTGAGAATCCGTACTGTTAAGAATGGACAACACTACAGTGGTTTCCTATGTGAAGAGACAGGGGGGGGGGGGGAACCAGAGTTTTACCCTACTTCAAGAAGTCGAGAATCTGGTCAATATATTGGCAGTTTATGTCCTCGGAGCCCAGAACGTCCAGGCGGACTTCCTGTCTCGTATCCAACTGGACAACGAGTGGTCACCCCACACGGAGACGTTCAGGTGGATTCTGTGCCTTGGAGTTAGTCCCGAAGTCGATCTGTTTGCATCACCTTGCAATTTCAAACTCGAGAAGTATTACTCTCTAGGTTGCTGCAGCCAGACTGTCAGGGTGGATGCTCTAACAGATCAGTGGAACTTTGGCAGTGCATACGCCTTTACCCCATTCCCAGTCATTCTAAAACTCCTGCAGAGACACCGAGCAGAAGCCATCAAGATAGTGGTAGTGGATCCTTACTGGTCGAACAGGCCGTGGTTTCCCCTCCTAACCCAACTCAGCATTCAGGACCCGGACCCCTTCCCCTCAGACCGGACCTTCTGTCCCAGGGGCAGTTCTGCATCCATGCCCGGCACGATTGAGGGTGATGGTCTGGTTCTTGAGAGGGAGAGGCTGGAAGTCCTTGGCTGTGCATCAGGCATCATTTCCCCCCTTTAAGAGTTTAAGAAGGGCGAGCACGAATAAAATCTATGGAAAAATATGGGCCAGGTTTGTGGAGTTCTCATCCTCCGTGGGAAGACCTAGGAGTGCAAGAAATTCCAGAATTCTCACAGTCAGAAAAAAGGAAAAGGAACCTGAGATTTCCCAAGTGGAATCTTCCCCTTGTCCTCGATTGACTTTCAAAGCTCAGTACCATGGGAGGTGGCCTGACATCTATTAAGGATCTCTCTGCCAAAGCCGCCTTCTTTGTAGTGGTCTCGTCAGCCAAAAGAGTTTCAGAGATTGGGGCTTCGGCCATAAAGAGCTGTTTCTGACCTTTTTTTCCAGGTCGAGTGGTACTCATACCCATGCTTGACTCAAATCCCAAGGTCACGTTGGTCTTCCAAGAAAACCAAGAGATTGTCCTTCCTACATTCACAGCTCTAGAGGCCTCTGAGGCTCACCCACTAGACATGGAGGAAACACTAAAAGAGTATATTCAAGCCTTTAGGCGCTCGGATCATCTATTCATCCTGTTCTCCGGGGGCATCTCGACTTCCTGGCCGGCAGCCCGACATGAGGCTCCAGACGTCATCTGCAGGGCAGCCTCGTGGGCCTCTATAAACACCTTTATGGCCCATTGCTGTGTGGAACCCGCACCCTTATCTTCTGTGAACCTTGGTTTAAGAATCCTGTCGGTTGACAGAGCAATTTAAAATATTTTTTGTTCAGCAATCCCACCGGTGTGGTTTGGCTAGTTATTTCCCACACGTAGGCTGCCATGGAGTCTGTCAGGAAAACAGAACATTTTCTAGCAAATACTTACCGTAACATTCCTTTCCTGATGGACTCTGTGGCAGACAGAGTTCCCACCCATGATTTAAGAGTTGGCTAGTTACGGAATGCAGTCTCTGGCTGTGGGCTCAAATTTATGGGAATGGGGTCCTATAGCATTGGAGAGGAGGCGGGGTATACCGACACATAGGCTGCCACGTAGGAGTCCATTAGGAAAGGAAAATGACGGTAAGTATTTGATAGAAAATTTTCAGTTCTTAAGCAGACCTTCACTCCTAATGTTAAAGTGGTTGTAAAGGCATTGTACAGTGAGGGGAAAAGGTATTTGATCCCCTGTTGATGTTGTACGTTTGCCCACTGACAAAGAAATGATCAGTCTATAATTTTAATGGTAGGTTTATTTTAAACACGAGAGACAGAATAACAACAGAAGTATACAGAAAAATGCATTTCAAAAAAGTTATAAATTGATTTGCATTTTAATGAGTGAAATAAGTATTTGACCTCTTTGCAAAACCCTTGTTGGCCCATTCCAGCCTTGTGTAGGTCTACAATCTTGTCCCTGACATCCTTTGACAGCTCTTTGGTCTTGGCCATGGTGGAGAGATTGGAATCTGATTGATCAATTGCTTCTGTGGACAGGTGTCTTTTATACAGATAACAAGCTGAGATTAGGAGCACTCCCTTTAAAGGGGATGTAAAGCTAAAAATGTTTTCCACTATAATTAATGTCTGACAGGTGCTTATATCAAAAACAGTAATGATTGCCATTAAAAATAGTTATATACCTGTTTAAATAGAGCTTGTGTATAATCCTCCGTCTTTCCTGAATCGTTAGTATCCTTTATTTCCGGGTTTGCGGTGCGCGTGCAATACAGCCACGTCACGGCCTAATGGGAACTTCAGTTCCCATTAGGCTTAGCGGCATTGTGCATGCGCAGAGCCTTTTTTTTTATCTCGCCTAACGAGAACGAGCAAAGTTCTCGTGGACACACGCCGCCCCTAGTGGTAGACACACCCACTAACCCACAGTTCCTTTCTCCATCTGCAACGTAGAGAGCGTCCTGACGCTCTCTTGTAGTCCAAGGGAGGGGGCGAGGACGACACTCCACACCAGGGAGAAAGCCTTGCATGACCGTGTGGAGTTACAGACAGAAGAACAGGAAGTGAGGATTTCTAAGAAGAAATAAGGACATTTACAAGCAAAATCGAAGGATGAGGTAAGTGAAGGAGGACTGCATTAAGGTAAAGTAAGCTATTTAGGAAAAAAAAATTGTACCTTTACAACCCCTTTAAGAAAGTGCTCCTAATCTCAGCTCATTATCTGTATAGAAAAAACACGGGAGCCAGAAATCTTGCTGATAGGGGTTCAAATACTTATTTCATTCATTAAAATGCAAATCAATTTATAACTTTTTTTAAATGCGTTTTCTGGATATTTTTGTTGTTATTCTTTCTCTCACTATTAAAATAACCCTACCATTAAAATGATAAACTGATCAGTTCTTTGTCAGTGGGCAAACTTATAAAATCAGCAGGGGATCAAATACTTTTTTCCCTTACTGTATGCATGAAGGTAAAACCTTCTGTGTGAAGAAGCACCGCCTGCCCTCCCCCCTAAAACTTACAGGGGGATATTGGCTTCTGCTGCTGTCAATCACAGCTAGTGAGTCAATGAGTAGAGAGAGGGGGCGGGGCCGAGCCGTGGCTCTGTGTTTGAATGGACACACGGAGCAGCAGCCTGGGAGTGAGCCTGCTTGGGTGCCCCATAGCAAGAGGAAGGGGCCAGGAGCACCAGACCCAAGAAGAGGAGGCTAGGGGCTGCTCTGTACAAATCCACTGCACACAGTAGGTAAATATGACATGTTTGTTATTAAAAAAAAGCCAAATGACGGGTACAGCGCAACTGGCCAGTTTTGGGAGGCCGTCATGCGAGTTTCTTCCCGTGATTGCACCCGCTGTAGCGTGCAAGTGGCACACTCTGTGATTGCAGTGTCCTCTGGACACTGCTGATCCTAGATTGAGGTAAAGAGCCAATCAGTGGCTCTTTACCACGTGATCAGCTGTGTCCCATCACAGCTTATGATGTTAACAGAAGTCGTTTATCTGCATTCCTTTCCTCACGCTGACAGTGCGAGGAAGGGAGAAGAGAGCTGATAACTGGCTTCTGTAAAAGGGACATGTACACTGATAATCAGGGCACAGATTATCAGTGCAGTGCCAACAGTGCTGCCAATCAGTGCCGCCTATTAGTTCCCATCACTGCTACCTATCAGTGCAGCTTCATCAGTGCCTCCTCATCAGTAGTGCCTATCAATGCCGCCTCATCAGTGAGGGAGAAAAATTACCTGTTTGCAAAATTGTATACAGTAACAAACTATTTTCTTTTTTATTAAACACCGCCAAAACAAAGCTCTATTTGCGTGCAAACATTTTTTGGGAGGTAAAGCGTTGTCATTCATCTGTGTCACTTTAAACTAAAAATTTATTATATTGCAACTTACCAATCAATTGATGTGGTGGCTGCATCAGTGTTATTTTGTTTTTCCCTCAGTTTTCACCTGGTGATCTGGACAGTAACACGCCTCCTATATTAGTGAGACACAACAAGAAATGAGCACAGGAGGCACAACATACAGTAGCATTGTCAGTCTGGGAAGGGGGAGGGAAGTGTTAAATCCATTAGCAGATTTATAACCACTAACTAATTAAAGCCAACCCCTAGCTCACACTTTATAATCAGTTACAGAAAAATGTTTTTCCTTTTGGGATAAAGCTCTTGCATGAATAACTAAAAGCTGATCAGTGTGATTTGTCTCATCCATGTAAACTGATACATTCTGCTGGAGAGCTTGTGTTATAAAAAAAACAATAGACCTGCTGGCTGGATCACTAGATGAAAATAGAGCCTAAAAAGGTAAACAAATATAGTGATCATGTAAAAAAAAGCTGCAATATAATGTTTGCTTTTGGGTTTAAAGTGGTTGTTAAGCCACTCTAACCTGTATACACCATCAGCACTTCCTCCTTTTGTAGTACCCCCTTCTGTGTGTGATTTATAAAAATAAATACTGCAAATACCTAATTTCACTGCCGAAATTGTGATCACATGACTAGCCAGCTTTCTCCTTTTCTCCTCTGAGAGATGCAGCAGGTGGGGCTGAGATTCCTCTGCTGATGTCAGTCTGGAGGGGAGGAGGAGGAGAGAGCTGGCTGGTCATGTGATCGCAATCTTGGCTCTTAAATTAGGTATTTACAGCATTTATATTTATAAATCATTCACAGAGGGGGCAGTGCTGATGGTGTATACAGGTTAGTGTTATGAGAGCAGCAGGAGAGGGGAGGGGTGACTCACACACAGACAGAGAGGGGAGGGGGAGGAGGACACATGAGCAGAGAGGAGAGCAGATAGCAGCCTGCTAATGACAGAGGCACGTAAACTGACCACGTTGTTTGGTCTCAGCAGCCATGATACACCGTGGTCAGTTTACAGAGGGGTTAGGAGAAACTGGCAAGATCAGACAGGTTTTTTAGGTGTTACAGAAAGCCAATTAAAAACAGGACAAGCACTGTGTCATATAACATGCTTTAAAGGAGGAGGATCCATTTTTTTTTGGGGGGGGGGGGGGTTTAACAAACGCTTTAATACTGCTTTAACTTTTCTCTCTACAACCCTCCCCTCTCCACTACTAAACCACATGCTGCCCATAAAACACATATGCGGGCGGCAAAGAGGGTGGGCTTTACCACCCACATACGTGTCTGTGGATGGTCGAGGTTTCTGTGCAGAAAGCGCGCTCCCAGTACAGTGACCGATCCGTCAAAGCCAGCTCTCTGGATAGGCACCCGATCCTGTGTCCATTGTGACAGCCAGTCACAATGGTCACGTGGTCGGGAAGTCAGTCCTGCCCCCTGGGCTTGAAGACCCATTTAAAGGGGTGCTGGGGCATATTCTTTTTTTTTTCTTACCTTATTTTTTTAACTCTGGCCCATCCACTGCCTCCAGTCTTCCTGCACCTGTAGCCTCCTGTGTTAAGCCCATCACATATCCCAGGAGGCTGCGGGACGCACATGGGGCTGGAGGGCGGAGTCAGCTGCAAGAACTAGGCAGCTCCTGATGATATAGGAAGGGGAGATGGTGGTGTGGGACACGATGTGTGGTGGCAGATCACAGTGAGGTAGGGTGACTTTTAAAGTTATTATACCATATGTCACCCAACCTCCAAATTAGTCTGTGTTACCCTTGTAGTAATTTGGGGGAGAAGGGGTGACCAGGTTGTGCCCTGTGTACTACAGAGAGTCCCTCCCTGCCATCACACAAAGTTTGGAAGTATGTGGAATACGCATCACCAATGGATAAATATAGAACTGATTTCCAGGACTAACCTGGATCCAGTCCACACCAATGATGAATATAAAGACACAGGGAGAGTAATGTCACCAGCACGCCAAGATCTCCAAAAATGAGTCCAAAGCTTTAATCGGCGATCACATCATTACAGCAGAAAGCAATGTTTTGGAGCCACGCAGGACCTTTCATCAGGCATGTGACCTGATGAAGGGGTCCTGCGTGGCTTGTCACATGCCTGATGAACGGGTCCTGTGTAGCTAATGCTTTCTGCTGTAATGATGTGATTGCTAATTAACTACTTCCAGACCACCCACTGCACATATACTGCTGCAGGGTGGCCCGGCTGCGTGAAACAACGTACCTGTACGTTGTCTGCGCTCCCTGGACTGAGGCACTTGTGCGTGCCACCTGCTGCCCGCTCCCACTGTGATTGGACACAGTGTGAGCAAACCAGTGGGCCTGGTGGCCGCTGGCCACCAGCGATCATTTAGGGCACAGGTGCCAAACACAAGGCCCGCAGGCCGAGTCTGGCCCTCCAGGGCATTTCATGTGGCCCTCGTACCTCTCCTGCATCTGCTCCAGCCCTCCTCTGGTCCTCCTCCAGACCCTTACTTTCTTCTTTCAAGCAATGCATCCAGCTTCTTCCCAGCAGCAGCATAAGGAAAGGGGGGTGCACTACGATGTTAGGGAGAGTGGGGGACTCAAGTTCTGATGGTGGGGTGGCTCTTGACATCTAATGTAAGGGGAGGGGATGCGCCGGACATCTAATCTTACAGATACAACCGGCCCTTTTGAGGGCAATCACAATGCTGATGCGGCCCACGATGAAATTGAGTTTGACACCCCTGGTTTAGGGGAATGACAGAACGGCGGTCTGCCTATGTAAACAAGGCAGGCCGTCGTTCTGTCACCGAGGAAGAGAGAGATCTGTGATTCCTACTAATCAGGAATAGGGATGAGCTCAGGCGTGTTCGCATTGAACACATGCAGAGCCCGCCAAGGAAGTCGGAACCGCGCTGCGCTAATCACAGGCAGGGAGACATTTCCCGATCTCTGCAGCCGAGCATCGGGACAATGTCTCCCTGCCTGTGATTAGCGCAGCGCGGTGCCGACTTCCTTGGCGGGCTATGCATGTGTTCAATGCGAACACGCCGGAGCTCATCCCTAATCAGGAACACAGATCTCTCTCTCTGTGTCTAGTGTCAGCATCCCCCACACATAAAGCAAACATAAGGAACACATTAAACCCTTCGATCGCCCCGGATGTTAACCCCTTCCCTGTCAGTGTCATTTATATAGTGTCAGTGCGTATTTTTTTTTTTAGCACTGATCACTGTAGTGGTGAAACTGGTCCCCAAAAAGTGTCACACGGTATTCAATTTGTCCACCACAATGCTGCAGTCCCACTAAAAATCGCTGATTGCCGCCATTACTAGTAAGACATTTTAAAAAAGTCCCTAAATCTATCCCATAGTTTGTGGATTTTTGCTCAAACCAATCAATATATGCGTATTGGGATTTTTTTTTTACCATAAATATGTAGCAGAATATAAATTGGCCATAATTGATGAAGAAAATGTATTTATTTTTTACATATTTTTATTGGATATGTTTTATAGCAGAAAGTAAAGTATATAATATATATATATATATTTTTTTTTTTTAATTGTTGCTCTTTTTTATGTTTATAGCGCCCAAAAAAAAAAAACGCAGATGTGATCAAATACCACCAAAAGAAAGCTCTATATGTGGGGGGAAAAAAAACACACTTTTTGTTTGGGTACAGCGCCGCACAACCGCGCAATTGTGAAAGTAACACAGTGTCGTATCACAAAAAATGGCCTGGTCATTAAGGGGGTAAATCCTTGTGGGGCTGAGATGGTTAAAGCTTTGGATCCCTTTTTAGGGATCTTGGTGTGCTGATGACATTACTCTCTGTGACTACACACGGTTCTAGACGATGGTCGCTTTCGGCACCCACTTACAGAGACAGCCTTCTGTACAACAATGTGTGCATTGGGAATAGTGGGTTACAATATAAGGACACCACTTTGTGTGACCTTACCTATACATTGGAAGGGGATGGGGGGTCAATCCTTCCCAATGTAGACCTTGGGAGGTGACAAGGCTGCCCCCTGATTGTAGCATGCTATGGTTGGAATGTATCACCTATGTGTGTGATCTATGAGTGATGCACACAGTCCTCACATTCCAGGCTGGTGACTCAATAGTTGTGTATAGGATGAAATGTGATCCGATCTCCGCAGGTCATGTGTATGTATGTGTCAGTGCGGCCACACCCGGCGTCTGCTCTCCATACAGTCTATATACTTCCCCCTCGCTCTCTATCACCGCCCCCTCCCACCACCTTCTCCATATAACCCGCACTGCTCGCTCACTCACTTACTCACTGGGTTTCCGCCATGTTCTGTCCTTCGTCACTAGGTGTCGCTGCGCATGCGTCATGGTGCCGTGTGACTATCAGCTGGTGAGGGCATTTAACCCCCACACGTGGCCGCTGCTGGCACCTCCACTACGCACTCACCCGCTGGATCCTCCACATCCCTGCTGCCATTCTTCACTGCTACTATACTGTGCCATTTCATAGCGCTGAGCTGAGAGCACGTTGTGTGATTTCCTGCTTAATCTGGTGGCAACATTTTTAAAGTGGAACTCCAGTTTTGCAATTTTAGTCATCCCTGTCCCCCCCCCCATAAACTGGTCCTACACATAGTTCCCAACTGTCCCTACCTTCTCTCTCTCTCTCTCACGCCCTTCTCTCTCCCCCTTCTCTCTCACACACACACACACACGCCCTTCTCTCTCTCCCCCCCCTTCCCCCCCCCCCCCTTCTCTCTCTCACACCCTTTCCTATCGCTCTCTCTACCTTCTCTCTCTCTCTCTCCCCTCCTTCTCTCTCTCCCCCTCCCCCTTTCTCCTCTTCCCTCTCTCCCCCCTCCTCCCTCTCTCTCCCCCCTCCTCCCTCTCTCTCCCCCCCTCCTCTCTCTCTCTCTCTCCCCTCCTCTCTCTCTCTCCCCCCTCCTCTCTCTCTCTCTCCCCCCTCCTCTCTCTCTCTCCTCCTCTCTCTCTCCCCCCCTCCTCTCTCTCTCCCCCCTCCTCTCTCTCTCCCCCCCCTCCTCTCTCTCTCCCCCCTCCTCCCTCTCTCCCCCCCTCCCTCTCCCCCCTCCCTCTCCCCCTCCTCTCTCTCCCCCCCTCCTCTCTCTCTCTCTCCCTCTCCCCCCTCCTCTCTCTCTCTCCCCCCTCCTCTCTCCCTCCTCCCCCCTCCTCTCTCTCCCCTTCTCTCTCCCCCTCTCTCTCTCTCCCCCCCTCCTCTCTCTCTCTCTCCCCTCTTCCTCTCTCCCCTCCTATCTCTCCCCCCGTTCTCTCTCTCTCCCCCCCCGTTCTCTCTTTCTCTCTCTCCACCTCCCTTCTCCCTCTCTCTAAGTTAAGGGGGATTGATATATAAAGGGAGTGCTGAAGGCTCTGATGTTGGGGGGTGCTGGGAACTCTCATGTATGTGGGGGCTTTGGTGAGCAGCAACCCCCTTACACCAGAGTCCACAGTGTTCCCCCTTGCAGTGCGCCGCTAAAGTGTTGGGGTTTGGCAGCACTGGGGATCCAACAACAACGAGAGGAATTGGCTGCGGGAAGACAGTGCTGTACCTTATGGGCAGGTAGGTACCTGTTTTTTTTTAAAGTCAACAGCTACAGAATTTGTAGTTGCTGACTCTTAAAGCGGAGTTCCACCCAAAAATGGAACTTCTGCTTTATGTGATGTGACCCCCCTGACATGCCACATTTGGCATGTAATTTTTTTTGGGGGGGGGGGAGCAGATGCCCTCTTTTTAGGGCCACCCAGCTCCCACTTCCTCCTGGTGCTTTGCGGCACCGGAAGGAAGTTCACCTCTACCCCCTCCCTACCTGCAAACTTCTGGGACACGTCACAGGTCCCAGAAGACTGCCTGGCCTATCGCAGCATGTGCCCAGCTGTGAAACTACAGCCGGGCGCCCACAGTCACGATGCCGGCGCCAAGGAGAGGAGGGGGAGAGGAGCGGGGCTTTGTTCGCCTGCATTGCTGGACCTTGGGACAGGTGAGTGTCCGATTATTAAAAGTCAGCAGCTACACTTTTTGTAGCTGCTAACTTTTATATGGGTTGAACTGCGCTTTAACTTTTAAAATACAGGATGAAGTTCCCCTTTAACCACTTCATTAAACTTGCCTTAGGACTGAGCCTGTTTTTCAGATTCAGTGTTTACAAGTTAAAAACAAGTCTTTTTGCTAGAAAATTACTTAGAACCCCCAAACATTATAAAAAAAATGTCTAACACCCTAGAGAATAAAATGGCGGTCATTGCAATACTTTTTGTCACAACGTATTTGCGCAGCGGTCTTACACGCGCACTTTTTTTGGGGAAAAAATTCACTTTTTTTAATTAAAAAATAAAACAGTAAAGTTTTCCCAATTTTTTTTTTTTTTTTTTTTTATATTGTGAAAGATAATGTCACGCTTCAAAATTGCACCCACTCGTGGAATGGCGTCAAACTTTTACCCTTAAAAATCTCCATAGGCATTGTTTAAAAAATTCTACAGGTTGCATGTTACAGAGGAGGTCTAGAGCTAGAATCATTGATCTTGCTCCAACGATCGCGGTGATACCTCACGTGTGTGGTTTGAACACCGTTTTCATATGCGGGCTCTGCTCACGTATACGTTCGCTTCTGCGCGTGATCTCGTCGGGACGGTGCGCTTTAAAAAAAATATATATATATATATATATATATATATATATATATATATTTTTTTTTTTTTCTTATTTATTTTAAAACTGTTTTTTTTTTTTTTTTTTTTTTATTTGGGTCACTTTTATTCCTATTACAAAGAATGTAAACATCCCTTTTCTTTAGATCACTGGCTAGAAGACTTCAAGATCAAATGGTATGTATAATGCTTTTTCTTTCTAAACATGGGGGGGGGGGGGGGGTTGATGTGTTGACTAGCTCTGACTAAGCATTAGTGCGAAATGCATCGGCTGTGTATCCTATTCTTGCTGTGGCTTGTAGTGCTTTTATCCAATTTCTATCAATAAAGGCAACTAAAAGTTTTTTTTTGGAGTGTGGCTGTCCAAATACTTCTTTCTATTTTTGCTTCATGCATTGCCAGCACCCTTGGTTTCTGTGAGGAGACTAATCACCAAGTACATCCACCTGGAGTGGTTACTCCCTTTCCCCACAAAAGTTGTACAAGCTAGGTGGCTAAACCATAGATACCAAAGTGTGGTTGTAAATGGGGTTCACTCAGAATAAAGACCAGTCACTAGGGGTACCACAAGGCTCTGTACTGGGTCCTGTTCTATTTAACCTATATGTAAGTGATATAACTAAGACCCCTTTCACACTGAGCCGCAGGTAGCATTAGCGGTAAAGTGCCGTTAGTTTTAGCGGTGCTGAACCATAGTTTTAGCGTCACTGTTCGCCCGCTAACGGGGCGCTTTTAATCCCCGCTGGCGGCCGAAGAAAGGGTTAAATGCGCCTGTGTAGCGCCACTGCCGAAGCGCTTTGCTGGTGCTTCAGCAGCGGTGCCCATTCATTTTAATGGGCAGGGGCGGTGGAGGAGCAATGTATACACCGCTCCCCCACTGCCCCAAAGATGCTGCTTGCAGGACTTTTTTTAATGTCCTGCAAGCGCACCGCTCCAGTGTGAAAGCCCTCGGGCTCTCACACTGGGGCTACAGGGGACCCACTTTACAGGCACTATTTTTAGCCCTTTAGCGCCTCAAAAACACCTCCAGTGTGAAAGGGGTCTGAAGGTTTACTGGGCAAGGTATGTCTTTTTGCTGATGACACAAAGGTGTGTAATAGTGTTGATTTCCCTGGAGGTGTCTGTAACATGGAATGTGATTTGGCATTGCTGGAAGATTGGTCAAAGCAGTGGAGACTGCAGTTCAATATTTCTAAATGTAAAGTAATGCACCTAGGGAAAAAGAATTCCACAGGACAGCACACCGGGGAATGGAGTGTGGGCGGGCAGACACACGAGGGAAGGGGCAGGAGGCAGAGAAGCAAATTGAGAATTGAGCCCTCTCTCCTTTCTCAACCATGCGGAATGTAAGTGAAGGGAGCTGTTTTAAGCTCCCCGAGCTCATGGGAATGTGGCAGAGGGGAAGTTTCTAGTCCCCCCCCCCCCCCTCACACCTGGCAGATAATTAGGTATATTATTAAGGTAAGGGAGGCTAGGAACCAATAACAGGGCATAGGTCGGGTCACATGGCAAGTAAGAAAATTCTGGAAGTTTGGGAGAGGTATTTAAGGCAGAGCAGCAAGCTGCCTGTGACCTGAGGATCAGGCAACCCCTTACCTTTGAACTCCTGTGTTTCCCTGCGCATTCCTGTGACAGTCATGGAGAACCTGCTTCGCTGCATCCTTGAAAGAGCTGGAACTGAAGATGGGGAATCTTGGCTACAGCACTGCCTTTCCATGCCCCCAGCACCAGAGCTCCGGGACGTGGCTTACACCCCTGCTGGAGACCAAGCGGTGTCAGCTGCCACCGCATCTTCATCCGCAGCCGCCGCAGCATCTGCATCCTCAGCCGCCTCTACTAGCATCCCTCCCCGCCCAGCGGACTCTGAAGCTGCGTTCACATGGGGAGCAGAGGTAGGCTCAGTCATCATTCCCATTGGCGGCAGGGCAGAGGAGGCATCCATCGAGGTTCCTGCTCCTGTCGGTGACCCGGACGTACTGCCAGAGAAGAGGAGGAGGTCCCTTAGAAGCTCGTCCACGGCTTCAAGCAAACGGACATCAGCCAGCAAGAGCAGCCATAGAGGAGTGTCTGGCAAGGGACAGCTCGCGACGCGCCGCGGTACTCCTACAGCGCCCTCCAGTGGCCAGTCCTCTCTTCACATGTCTTTTTCTCCACAGGTTTCATCCCAGGTTATTCCTGCATCATTCACCCGCACAGGAAAATCCGGGCTGCTGGCTGGGAATGGCGGCAGCACAGGACAGGCTACCTCAAGCTCCAGCACTCATGCATCACGGGAGGTGCAGCAGATACCTGTGGTGTGCTCTCAGATGACTGCTACGGGTCCAGGTAATGACACTTTTACTCAGTTACAATTATTAACCTCTTTGACTGCTTCCCTGTCATCTATTATTGCAGGTATGACACCTAATATGTCAGTTAGTCAGAAGGTTGCTAGCTCTGCTGCTTCAGTATGGGCCAGCCCTGAGGTTGCACGGGGCAGTCAGGGGGGGGGGGGTGGCAGTGTGCCCACTATTATGGCAAGTCCGTCACAGTCAGGGAATGGCTTGGATATCCCGCCTAATGTCCCAGAGATCTGTGCTAGGGAGGCCTTGCCATGTACGCTATCCCCATTGGGTTACCATTTGACTCCAAGTATAAAGGAAAAGATTGTCAAGGGGGAGTTTGTGGACTTGCTGTCGCTGCTCCCTTCTTCAAAAGAAGCTTTGTTTAAAAATGACAAAAAAGATGAGAAAGGGGATGAGGATAGGCGTAGGCCGGTGTCCAGGAGCTTCAATAACTGGCTACAAGCTTTTTTGATCTATTCCAGTATTATTTGTGAAAGGTACCCTGAGAAGAGCGTGGGATTGTTGCAGCATCTGTACATTGTTCTCGAAGCCCATGAAAATTTTGGTGGCGTTTCCTGGTTCGTCTATGATGAGTCATTCCGACAGAAATTGTCGGTGCATCCAAGTTTGACATGGGGCTCAAAGGATATTGGCTTATGGCTAAGTCTTTTTCTGCCCCAGAGAGCGTTCAATCCCAAACCACAGCTGCAGGTCGCAGCACCAGTCAGTGCATACAGGAGGGGAATTTGTTTCTCATTCAATGACTCTCAGTGCAAATTCCCAGGCTCCTGCAGGTATAGACATGACTGTGCGTTTTGCGCAGGAGCGCATCCTGTTACCAAATGCTTTAAAAAAATGGCTGTGGCAAACCAGCCACAGCTTAGAGAACCCTTTTCAAAAGGCCCAGTCGCCGGTGAAGTTGCTAAACATGTTCCCGTGGCTGCAAGTCTATACAGACAGGCGGATGGCCCTTCTTCTCTTTGAAGGGTTCAACGAGGGTTTCATGCTCCCTCCCTTTAAAGGTCAAGGTTGTGTGGTAGGAAAAAATTTAAAATCAGCTTTAGAGTTCCCTGAAGTGGTTAGGGAAAAAATTTGTAAGGAGCTTCAGGCTGGTAGGATCTTGGGCCCTTTTTTGCACCCTCCTTTTCTAAACTTTAGAATTTCCCCCCTTGGGCTTGTTCCAAAGAAAGAGCATGGGTCATTCAGGTTAATCCACCATCTGTCAGCTCCTAATAGGGATGAGCTTGGAGTTCGAGTCGAACTCATGTTCGACTCGAACATTGCCTGTTCGCCCGTTCGCCGAACAGCGAACAAATTGGGGTGTTCGCGGCAAATTCGAAAAATCTATGGGAGAAATCTAAAGTGTTAATTATAAAGGCTAATATGCAAGTTATTGTCCTAAAAAGTGTTTGGGGACCGGGGTCCTGCCCCAGGGGACATGTATCAATGCAAAAAGAAGTTTTAAAAACTGCCGTTTTTCGGGAGCAGTGATTTTAATAATGCTTAAAATAAAAGTGAAATATTCCTTTAAATTTCGTACCTGGGGGGTGTGTATGATATGCATGTGAAGTGGCGCATGTTTCCCGTGCTTAGAACTGTCCCTGCAAAAAATGTCATTTTTGAAAGAAAAAAATGCTTTTAAAACTGACTCGCGGCTATTAATGAATTGTCGGCTCCCGGCAATACATACAAAAGTCATTGATAAAAAAAAAAAAAAAAAAGCGTGGGGGTTCCCCAGAATTCAATTACCAGGCCCTTCAGGTCTGGAATGGATATTAAGGGGAACCCCGCCGCAAATTAAAAAAAAATTGACGTGGGGTTCCCCCAAATATCCATTCCAGGCCCTTCAGATCTGGCATGGATTTTAAGGGGAACTCCACCCCAAATTTAAAAAAAAAATGGCGTGGAGTCCCCCTAAAAATCCATACCAGACCCCTTATCCGAGCACGCAACCTGGCCGGCCGCAGGGGAAATAGGGGGGGACGAGAGAGCGGCCCCCCTCCCTCCTGAACCGTACCAGGCCACATGCCCTCAACATGGGGAGGATGTCCCCATGTTGATGGGGACAAGGGCCTCATCCCCACAACCCTTGCCCGGTGGTTGTGGGGGTCTGCGGGCGGGGGGCTTATTGGAATCTGGAAGACCCCTTTAACAAAGGGGACCCCCAGATCCCGGCCCCCCCATGTGAATTGGTAAGGAGTACGTTGTACCCCTACCATTTCACGAAGAAAGCGTAAAAAAATGTTTAAAAAAACACACAAACACCTTGAAAAAGTCCTTTATTAAAAAAAAACAAACAAAAAAAAAAACATTCCAGCGGTGAAATCCAGTGTCCCGCGGCGATCCCGATGTCCAGCGCTGTCCTTCATTGGTTGTGCCTGAGCGGACCTGATGGGGAACTCCCTCTCAGTATTTTAAATGTATAGACCCGCCCCTTCTAAAGTTCCCCATCAGGTCCGCTCCCTCAGTATGTCGGACCCGCCTACGTCATTGGCTTGAGCGGGGAACTTCCTTCACTGTGTAATTAAAATTTACATAGTGAAGGAAGTTCCCCGCTCAAGCCAATGACGTAGGCGGGTCTGACATACCGAGGGGGCGGACCTGATGGGGGACTGCTCTCACTTTGGTAATACATGTATAGACCCGCCCCTTCTCATGTTCCGCATCTGGTCCGCTGAGCGGACCTGATGAACTTTAGAAGGGGCGGGTCTATACATTTAAAATACTGAGAGGGAGTTCCCCATCAGGTCTGCTCAGGCACAACCAATGAAGGACAGCGCTGGACATCGGGATCGCCGCGGGACACTGGATTTCACCGCTGGAATGTTTTTTTTTTTTTTTTTTAAATAAAGGAGTTTTTCAAGGTGTTTGTGTGTTTTTTTTAAACATTTTTTTACGCTTTCTTCGTGAAATGGTAGGGGTACAATGTACCCCTTACCAATTCACATAGGGGGGGGCCGGGATCTGGGGGTCCCCTTTGTTAAAGGGGTCTTCCAGATTCCGATAAGCCCCCTGCCCGCAGACCCCACAACCACCGGGCAAGGGTTGTGGGGGATGAGGCCCTTGTCCCCATCAACATGGGGACATCCTCCCCATGTTGAGGGCATGTGGCCTGGTACAGTTCAGGAGGGAGGGGGGGCCGCTCTCTCGTCCCCCCCTTTTCCCCTGCGGCCGGCCAGGTTGCGTGCTCGGATAAGGGGTCTGGTATGGATTTTTAGGGGGACTCCACGCCATTTTTTTAAAAAATTTGGGGTGGAGTTCCCCTTAAAATCCATGCCAGATCTGAAGGGCCTGGAATGGATATTTGGGGGAACCCCACGTCAATTTTTTTTAAAATTTGCGGCAGGGTTCCCCTTAATATCCATTCCAGACCTGAAGGGCCTGGTAATTGAATTCTGGGGAACACCCACGCTTTTTTTTATTTTTTTTTTATCAATGACTTTTGTATGTATTGCCGGGAGCCGACAATTCATTAACAGCCGCGAGTCAGTTTTAAATGCATTTTTTTCTTTCAAAAATGACATTTTTTGCAGGGACAGTTCTAAGCACGGGAAACATGCGCCACTTCACATGCATATCATACACACCCCCCAGGTACGAAATTTAAAGGAATATTTCACTTTTATTTTTTCATTTTAAGCATTATTAAAATCACTGCTCCCAAAAAAACGGCCGTTTTTAAAACTTCTTTTTGCATTGATACATGTCCCCTGGGGCAGGACCCGGGTCCCCAAACACTTTTTAGGACAATAACTTGCATATTAGCCTTTATAATTAACACTTTAGATTTCGAACGTTCGAGTCCATTGTATTTAATAGGGTTCTAAAGTTTACACGAACATTTTGTCTGTTCGCAGGTTCTGGTGCGAACCGAACAGGGGGGTATTCGGCTCATCCCTGGCTCCTAAGGGGGATTCTTTGAATGATCAGATTAGTACTGAGATGGCATCCGTACATTATTCTACGTTTGAGGATGCGTTAGTGAAGATTCGCTTGTTAGGGCAAGGAGCCTTTCTTGCTAAAGCTGATGTCCAATCTGCTTTTCGTTTATTACCCATTAATCCTGTATCTTTTAACTCATTAGGTTTCGTTTTTGATAATAGTTTTTTCTTTGATCGTTGTCTCCCCATGGGTTGCTCACTCTCCTGCAATTACTTTGAGACCTTTGCCACTTTCCTGGAATGGGTAGTACAGGAGCACTCTGGCTCATCCTTTCTGTTGCACTATCTAGACGATTTCCTTTTTTTGGGTAGTTCTGTCGCTGATTGTTCAAACGTCCTAAATTCTTTTCTTGTGATTTGTGGATCCTTTAATATCCCTTTGGCACAAGAAAAAACCCTGGCTCCTACAACACGTTTAGTCTTTTTAGGGATCACTATTGATACCGAAGCAATGGAGTTTGAACTACCGGCGGCTAAAATTATTCAACTACAAGGTATCCTTTACACAATGATTAGACGACGTAAGTCCATTTTGAAGGAGGTTCAAAAATTGATCAGCCTGCTGGCATTTGCATCCAGAATCCTGCCTGTCGGGACAATATTCTCTCGGAGGCTCTATTTAGCCATTTCTGGATTCAAATTCCCTTCCTCCCATATTAGAATCTCTTCGGAAATTAGGGAGGACCTGTTGGTATGGTCGCAATTCTTGGAGAAGTTTAACGGTAGAGCAATTTTTCAATCAGAATTTGTAACTGACCAAGATTTTTGTTTGTTCACGGACGCAGCGGGCTCGGTGGGGTTTTCAGCCTTGTGGAGAACCCACTGGTGCGCTTCGTTATGGCACCCTTGTTGGCGACAAAAAGGTCACCTGAAGAACATCGTGATCTTAGAGCTGTTCCCCATCTTGGTGGCCTTAGAGATCTGGGGTGAGTATTTTGCTAATAAAAGGCTTCTCTTCAGTACTGACAATAAAGGGGTGCTTTTTGCGGTAAACTGCTTATCGTCCAAATCACCTCCTGTCATCTCCCTCATTCGCTACCTTGTATTTAAATGCTTGAGCTTAAATGTATGGATCAAGGCTCGTTACCTACCAGGTAAGTTGAATGACATCGCAGACTCTCTCTCACGTTTGCAGATGGAGAGATTCAAGGTGCTTTTCCCAGCCGCAGACGAGACAGGGATCCCGTGTCCGGCCCACCTATGGGAGCTAATTTAGACTTGGTTCGTACGAACATTCTGAAATCCATCTCTCCCGCTACTCTGGCAGCGTACTCCTCAGCCTGGCGGGTGTGGTTATCTCATCTAGGTTCCCTGGGTGAGCAGCAGTCTGCTTTTTCTGAACAGCTGGTTTTGTCCTTTTTGAATGGGTTACTGGCTAGAGAGGTGTCATGGTCCCAGGTTAATAAAACTTTGGCAGGAATTTCTTTTTTTGGGAAGCTAAACCATCACCCCCCATGTTCTTCTTTCTTCTCTGTACAACGGGCTCTAAAGGGTTATAAAAAAGGTTCATCTCATCCTGACAATAGAATGGCGGTGACGCCGGGTATCCTTGCCAAACTGTGTTCAGCGGTTGATTTGGTATGTTTTTCACGCTATGAGGCTGCCCTTTTTCGGGCGTTTTTTTCTCTATTATTTTTCAGAGCTTTTAGGATTTCAGAAATAGTGGCTCCTAATAAGAAGTCCGAGTCAGGCCTTCGTTTAACGCATGTTTCTTTAGACGGTTCGAAGCTTAACCTTTTTATCCCACGATCAAAGACGGACCAGTTTGGCAAGGGTGGTTGGTTGACGTTGCAGTAATTTCCTAACTCTCCCATCTGCCCTGTTAGCCTAGTGGGGCAGTTTCTACGGGTCAGAGGTTCAGAAAACGGGTCATTATTTATTCATGAGAATGGCCTTCCTTTGTCCGTTTATCAGTTTAACTCGGTTCTGCACAAATGCTTGGTCTCGCTAAACATGGGCAAGTTGCCACTCTCATCCCACTCCTTTCGGATAGGGGCTGCTACGGAGGCCGCCAGGCTGAGGTTAGATGTGGTTAGTATTAAGCGCATCGGTAGATGGCAGTCTGATGCTTACAAATTGTACATACGTCCTCACTGTCTTTTTTAAATCTACAGGTCAGGCGTTATCCGTCTGGATCTTAGGTCATTCGTTTATATTCTGGGCCGAAAGGAGAGCTTTGCGAAGAGTCTATACCGGAAGCTTGAATTTTGATCCCACATTGGTGAACATTTGTTGGCATGGCAGGAGGGGTATGGTATGGAATAATTTGTTTCAAGAGTTAAGTTTTCTGTTTCGAACCCTGCCAGTTCCTGATGTTTTGATTATCCACCTTGGGGGGGAACGATATAGGGCATACCAAGTCCCTTGATTTAATTTTTCAAATAAAATGGGATCTGCTTCAGTTCAGGCTGTCCTTCCCCGGAGTATGTTTGATTTTTTCAGAGATTGCTCCGAGATTGGTATGGTTGAACTCCCCGCTTGAAAAGGTTAGAAAGAGAGTGAATAGGGCCCTAGCAAAGTTCTTGCCCACCATTGTGCCCACCATTGAGGGTCTGTCCTTCCGTCACGTAGACTTAGAAGGGGGGTCAGTTGGCCTATTCAGACCAGACAGGGTGCATCTTTCAGACGTTGGGCTTGACATTTTCAATAATGATCTTCAGTCTATGGTGGAGTTGGCCGCGAGGCGGGGTGGTTGGGCCGGCCTTGTTCTTTAAAGGTTGAAAAACAAGTCCGGCTAGTGGGGTTAGTAGACGTTAATTCCAACCTGAGTCGTAGTGGCTGGGTTGATGAAAGTATGGTGGTTTAAGTAAAGAAGTGATGTATTGTATTTTGATATCTAGTAATGGTTATTGGTTAAATAAATATGATTAAAAAAAAAAATAATAAATACCAGTAATAAAGGCCTGCGGCCAAGTTTAACCCACTTTTTGTCTCGGAGGTCATTATTTATAATTATTCTGCATACAGTCCCATACCTTTAACCACACAGACACACACACTCTTAAAACTAAATGTACTGTCAGTAGAGCAGTAGGGCAGTTGGTGTCAGTAGGACAGTAGATGATGTCAGTCAGTAGAGCAGTGAACTTTGTCAGCAGGGTAGAGGATGGTGGCAGTAAAGCAGTGGATGTCAGTAGGGCAGAGGTTGGTGGCAGTAGGACAGTAGATGTCAGTCAGTAGAGCAGTGAACTTTGTCAGCAGGGTAGAGGATGGTGGCAGTAAAGCAGTGGATGTCAGTAGGGCAGAGGTTGGTGGCAGTAGGACAGTAGATGATGTCAGTCAGTAGAGCAGTGAACTTTGTCAGCAGGGTAGAGGACGGTGGCAGTAAAGCAGTGGATGTGTCAGTAGGGCAGAGGTTGTTGTCAGTAGTTTTTTTTTATTTTTTTATTATTTTTTACAATATTTTTTCTACACTTTTTTTTTTTAGAAGCCCCGTTGGGGCTTTTAACAGACCCCTGATGTCTCACTTTTGAGACAGAGAAAGGGACTGAGGACAGAGGTTCCCCAGTCACTTTCTCTGCAGCCTGAGATGCACTGGACAGTGAATAAATGGAAAGTGCTCTGTGCTGAGCGGATTCCTGTTCAAACTGAAGCATAGAAAACATGGTTTACTGCGCTTTGATAATGAATGAACAAAGTGAGTGACCGGTACCGATCACCCACTGTGTTTATTCAGAAAAAGAAGTGGCCGATAAAGGACATATTTACCAGCCCCTTACTCACTATCCTGAAACATCCCGTGTGCCCACAGCAGCAGCCAGTGGGAGAGGAGAAAAGTTGGCAGCACAGCAGGGAGGGGGGTTGCTGGGCAGCAGGGGGAATCTGCACCGCACAGGGTGATTAGGATGTGCCCGTATGTATGCTTATGTTGGGGAGCCACAGTCTAGGCTGTCTGAAACCTGGCCACATGATTCAAAACCCGGACTGTATGGGTGAATTCCAGGGAATAGGGACCTTAGTTTGTAAGCTCCTTGAGGGCAGGGAATAATGTAAATGTACATCATGTAAAGCTCTATATAAATTGACTGCACTATATAAAATCTTGTAATAAATTTAAATATAATTATTGAATGTTTAACACTTTTGTCCAGACAAGACTCACCCTCTTACCCCTCGAACTAATTTTTGTGTTAAATAAAGAAAATGTTGCGTGATGACATCACAACAAGGGGCAGTAATAAGACCAGTCAGTGGAAGCCCACACTGCAGCGCTGTATTATCGTTCTGCACTCCCAGAAGAAGTGCTTCACATGGTTCACGTGATAGCTGACTTGGATAAGTAAAAATAGGTGTTTACCTGGAGATAGGCTTTACAATGAACTTTATCTCTTAGTATATCAGGCCGAGAATTACCTACGTTCACTACAGACTAGGTAAATTAGGCCCAATGTATTTTCTAAGATTACATTTCTTTTGCCTGTTATGGGAAATGCTGCAAAATGCATGACAGTGTGGCTGATGTGAACAAGGCCTAAATCTGGTGAAATGCTGAGAAGAAGGGAGGGTGGCCAGCACTGTTTATCAGGAGATTTATCTTGCTGACTGGAAGACATTCCACTTCAAGGCTGAGACTGAAACTACCCTTCTTGTGTTGGATTAACTCAGTGTTTCCAAGCTCCATAATTAACCTGTTTCCTCATGTGTGGATATCTTTGTAGTATAATCTTGCTGTAAGACATAATCATTTGCAGCACTTCTTTATTTTTCTGCAAGGCACCATATCTTTCATTTTGGCAGCAGGCCTGGCTAGAAGCATCTTTTAGAGATAGGTCAAGGTGTCCTTCTTTTTGGCATTAGGACATCCGCCTGCTGTGAACACTGTGGGCAAGGCAGAAGCTATCTATCATTTTGGCAGAAGGCCCAGATAATACTTCTTTATGAACAGGTAGTCGCTATTTTTCATTGAGACTGTAAAGAAGTATGTCTTTTAAGTTACATTTTGCAAGTCCAGAAAAGACAAATTTGAACTTCTTGATGGCTGGAGGCTTTATACATTGTAGTGTAGGGTGACCAGACATCCCCGGTTTCAGGGGACAGTCCCCATATTAAGGACACTGTCCCTGGACCAAGTCTGTCCCCGGTTTTGTCCCCGAATTGGATTTGAACAGGGGCTGGGGCAATTTCAAAGACAGTCAGTGCAGAAAAAACATAGTGAAAAGGAAAATAAATGCGCTACCCAGAAATAAAACATGTAAATAATAACAACCCTACAGAGGGAGGTGAAGCAGCTGCACTGGAATGTGACAAATTCAAACAAAATGGAGGATAATAGTGCAGCGCTACGTGTAGACCAGTAAAAACTGGACTATATGTCAACAGTGTTGCCAACCGTACGTTAATTTACGTACAGCACGTAAATTTAACCCCCTTTTTTGGGGTGTCCGTTATGGGCATCGGGTGCCCGCAAAAAAGATGGCCGCTAGCCGACCATGCAACAGCGCATGCGCTGTTCCGAAGCCGGCCGGGCTCGGGAAAGTTCGTATGCGGCCGGGCGGCGAATGTGCAGTAACGTAATGGCGCCGCCCGGCGCCATTTTTGAATAGACGATCAGGACGGGACGGAGTGCGGTGACGGTCGCGGGCTACAGTGCACTCGCAGGACTCGGCCGAGCAGGGGTGAGGAGGAGGAGGACTGCGCTGGGGCTGGGAGTGGGAGCCCGGAGGGTGAAGTGGCCATGGCATGCAGGGGAGGGACAGAGGCTGATGTGCTCTGTTACTTGTCCACCATCATATAACTTCTCCTCCACATCATCAGTATGCTGTGTCCTCCTGTGCCCCTTTCACCTCTCCACAGGTCAGAGCTGCCCTGACCTGTGGAGAGGTGAAAGGGGCACAAGGAGGAGGACACAGCATACTGATGTGGAGGAGAAGTTATATGATGGTGGACAGAGGAGGAGGCCACTGTGAGGGGTGAGGACTGAGGAGGACCCTATCTTATTCGCAGCTTCTGTCCCCCTCCTGTGTCATGTCCGCAGCCTCTGTCCCCCTCCTGTGTCATGTCCGCAGCCTCTGTCCCCCCTCCTGTTTCATGTCCGCAGCCTCTGTCCCCCTCCTGTGTCATGTCCGCAGCCTCTGTCCCCCCTCCTGTTTCATGTCCGCAGCCTCTGTCCCCCCTCCTGTTTCATGTCCGCAGCCTCTGTCCCCCCTCCTGTGTCATGTCCGCAGCCTCTGTCCCCCCTCCTGTGTCATGTCCGCAGCCTCTGTCCCCCCTCCTGTGTCATGTCCGCAGCCTCTGTCCCCCCTCCTGTGTCATGTCCGCAGCCTCTGTCCCCCCTCCTGTGTCATGTCCGCAGCCTCTGTCCCCCCTCCTGTGTCATGTCCGCAGCCTCTGTCCCCCCTCCTGTATCATGTCCGCAGCCTCTGTCAGTGTCACCCCTCCTGTGTCATGTCCGCAGCCTCTCAGTGTCACCCCTCCTGTGTCATGTCCGCAGCCTCTGTCCCCCCTCCTGTAGTATGTCTGCAGCCTCTGTCCACCTCCTGTAGTATGTCCGCAGCCTCTGTCCACCTCCTGTAGTATGTCCGCAGTCTCTGTCCACCTCCTGTATCGTGTCCGCAGCCTCTGACCATCTCTTGTCTTTTATCATGTCTGCAGTCTCTGAGGGGATCCTAGAAAGGAGTCAAGAGTGGGAGTGCTGCCGGGATGGGGGTTACGGCCCGGGAAGAAACAGACGTGTGGACTGGGGAGAGGAGATCAGAGCCACCAAGCTGGAGCCGTCTGACTGAGCCCCACATTGTGCACCTGAGAGGAGGTCAGTGACAGTGCCGCCAGGCCATTCTGAGGGGCGGGGTCACTGATGCAAGGATGTGAGTGAATACAATAATGTAAGGAGGCACTGATATAAAGGTTTCCCCCTTATATTAGTACCCCCCCCCCCTTACCTTAGTGTATTCACTCTGCGGAAGGTGGTCTCTATTCACCAGAGCCCCCCTCCACATCAGGGTTCCCCCTTACATCATGATCTGCAGCGTTCCCCTTTACATAAGAGTTCCCTTGCACTGTAAGGGGGATCCCTGCAGACTCTGATGTAAGAGGGAACTCTGCGCTGGCTGGGTTATAGTAACCTAACCTTCATGTAAATTGAGAAAAAAGTTTTTTTACTTTTGTTTAACTTAAACACATTGATAAATAGCATTAGCTATGTGTTTATAGTTAAAATATTGATATTTGCACTGTTTAGCACTAAAAACAGTGATTGTAGGTACTTTTTTTGCAGCGTCAGTAAAAAATGCGGCTCTGCCAGCAATTTTCATGATTTTTGCCAGTAAAAAATTGGTGCCGTTCAGAAATTTTGGCATCCTTGGCAGTAAATTTCACTTCAGGGGGTTGGCAACACTGTATCTCAAAATGTGACCATAAATTAAGGCACAAGGAAGGGACAGGCTGGAAGTGCCCAATCCAATACACAAAATGTCCAATATGTGAACTACTAAACAATGATAAATGTTCAAAAAGAGAATAGGTGAGTAACATGGAATGGATAGAGAAATCCCAGAACAATTCTTCACGTGAATGATGACATACATGTGCGCTTACCAGAAACGTTGGACCCGAATGTCATACGACAGCGGATCAATCAAGCTTAGGGGTATCCCAAACGACTGCTCCACAGGAACGTCACTGAATCTCTGATGAGTGATGAGGTGTGCCCACTAGGCAGTCAGATGTCATCTATCCAAGTGAAACGGATGGGTCCGATATTCATCAGCGACCAATTACCTCAACATTAAAGGTCTTACCAGAGAGTTGGTATTCTGGATCCTGGTACTCCACCAGACACTGGGGTATAATCAAGCTCGAATCAATGGATACCCCGACAAGGGTATTAAAAAGGGGACCAGCTGGAGAAAACTGAAAAAACTTTTCTTCACCGAATTCATGCAAAGAGAAGAAAAAATAGGGGGCTCCAACGGTGTAGGTCATAAATTTTGAGATATAGTCCAGTTTTTACTGGTCTACATGTAGCGCTGCACTATTATCCTCCAGAATAAACATAAAATTGAATTACACACCCCCGCTACGCCACTCCTACTAGCTTAGGGGGGTTTATTTTTTTCCATTATCTGTGCCCCTTTCTGATGATCATGTGCTGGTCGGAGCGGAGGGAATATTTCTTCAGTTTCGGGTGCATACCCATTCGGCTCCGCTCGCATTTTCTTCTGCCTTGGTTCAAGTCCCAGCCAGCCGCCTGCCTGCTTATCTCTTTGCTTTCCCTGGCAGAGTGATCTTCCTCCGCTCCCCACCCAGTAGTAGCCGGGGCCCGGAGAGTAAGACTTGACAGGCTGTGAGGCGGGGGGCGACGTGCAGAGAGTCGCTGATTGCCGCCATTACTAGTAGAAAAAAAATATGTCCCCGGATATAATTTAAAAAATCTGGTCACCTTATTGTAGTGACAATGAGGATTTTTTTTATTTTTGGAGATGTGTCATGTCTACATATAGACTAGTGCTCAACAGACTTGTGAAAGATGTTTCCTGCAAGTGACCTTTTAACCATAGCTCCGAAATCTCCCTGATTTTGAGGGAATGTCCCTGATTTTGAGGGACTGTCCCTGATTTGGAGCAATGTCCCTCTGCCCCTCTTTTCTCCTGATTTGTCCCTCATTTTGGTGTAGCACACTGACGTTTTTCTCACCTGGCTCACTTGTAAGACAAGGCACACCATGCTATATGCCCATACTCTCCTATTTGAAGAGGTTAAGCGGTGTTCACAATTGTTGGGTTCCGCAGCGAGTTACATCCTCTAGGCTGGTTCCTTTCCCTAGAGCAGGCATGTCCAAAGTCTGGCCCGCTGGCCAATTGCGGCCCGCGTTCCGGTTTTGAACGGCCCGCCCTGTTATCTTTACATATGTAGCGGGGTCCCCTTTAAGACTCTCGGGACTGCTTTGCCCAGAATCCCTTACGGCATGTTTCCACCCCAGAGACTCATGGGAGGGGTTATAAAAGGAGGGGGCGAGGCTGGGCTCGGTCTCTTTGGGACACGAGACTTCAGTGACTGATCCTCCTGTGCAGATGTGCTGAACTCAGAGTTCATACAGTAAAGTGTTTATTTCAACACAACCTTCCCACTGGATTACAAATGGTATTCTGTTATGTGCACCACCTTTAAAGAATTGCCGGTGAAGAAACCATCATCTCCTATAGACTGAGTTGTAGATATCTGAGCCAGGCCTGGCCAGCTAGTTAGTTCATTTAGTTACTGCGTCACAGGACGCCTAGTTAACGGTCGCCCACGCGGCGCACCTTTACTGTTCATTTTAATGCATAGTATGTTTATTGCTGCAGGGCTCTGCAATTTATTACCTGTGAACTGTTACCACTGTTAATCTTTCTTACCAAAAGCTTAAAGTAAATATTATACCCCTTTCATTATTGCCTTGGTGTCTGGGTTTACTCATACAGTATAAGAAATATATATTGCTGCCATAACTAACTGTGCCAGTAGGGGGTCGAGTACATTGCCGGGGGTTGGCGGAGCTGTTTTCAGGGCCCAAACTAAATCTGCGGCCTTCTTAGTTGAAGGTATCGCTACACGTGGGGGTTCTCGTCTGGGATCCTGATACAGCAATTAAACGCCAGAGGTGCCGTCATGGACCCACAAGGAATAAGAGCGTGGTGCGAAGTGGCTAAGACAGACCCAAGCCAGTCAGTGGTCATCAACCTACCAGGGGAGGAATGGTCAATTGAAACGATAGAGGAGTTAATGAAGTCAGTGACCCCAGATCACACACCGTGGGTGATGGGAATAAAGTCAGACCCAGACATTTCATACCAGTATGCACTAGTGGAATACTTGGAGGGGATGCCAGAGGCTTGGAAGCGCAACTGTGTACAGACGCCAGATAATAGATCCTATAGGTTGGCGCATGCAATTAAGAAGGAGCCATCACCGACGGGATCACCGCAGGCTGCGGCCCATACCCCACCTGAGAGAGGAGACAGGGCGACGCCTCCGGTGGCGCCTGCACCCGTCACTGCTATATCACCAGAACTGATAAATGCAATAGGGGATCTGCTAACCAAGTGTCAGAAGACAAGCACGGTGCATGTAGAGACTAGCTACCGGAGACTAAAGACATTCTCGGGGAAGCTCCCTGTCCCTGCAGGGGAAGAAGATTTTGACACCTGGGTGGAGCAGGCATTACAAGCAGTAGAGGCATGGGAGGTGCCTGAAGCTCAGAAGAGGCAACGAGTGATAGAAAGCCTTAAAGGCGCAGCAGCAGAAGCAGTGAAAAGTTTTCGGTTTGGGAATCCAGACTGCACGGCTCAAGACTGTCTAGCCATGCTACAGGAAGAGTTTGGTCAATTGGACAAGGTGACAGAGATGGTCTACCAATTTGAACATACTTTCCAGCAACCGAAGGAGAGACTTTTGGAGTATGTTAGAAGACTGAACAGGTTGCTGTGCAAGATTGTGTTAAAGAAGGGAATGAAGCCCCAAGATACAGATGCGGCAAGAATGAAACAAGTTTTAAAGGGAGCGTTACGCTCGGATCCAGTCTGGCTGCACTTGAAAACCTCGGGAGGAGGAACGTTACTGACTTATGCTGACTTGATAAAAATCATCAGAGATGAGGAGGCGCTACAACAGGACCAGCAAATGATTAAGGCAAATGTTGTACCCGCACAGGTGCTAGTCAATCCAGTGATGACCCCTGAAAGAGACTCAGAGGTAGACACTCTAAAAGCTCAAATGTCCAAGGTGTTAGAGATGTTGACCTCTCTGATGGCAAAAGGCACAGAGGGTCCCAAGAGAGAAGTACCAAGGAAGGAATTATTCCCAATTGCCTCAGCACCCGCATCTTTACAAGAATGGGGAGATATAGTCTGCTTTAACTGTGGAGGAATTGGCCATATTGCAGCTACATGTTCCAGTCCCAAGAAGAAGAAACCAGACAACCACAAGCCGGCGGGAAACTCCAGAGTGAAGGAGTCAACCGGGTGCCCATCACTTTCAGTGAGCTCCAAGCTGAATGCGAAGCAGAAGAAAAGAGGAGATAAAACACCTCAGAGGAAACGCAACATTCCTCAACCGAGATACACCCCAGAAAAAGGGGGCAAGACCCCTCAGAAGGGACACAGCACTCCCCAGAGGGGGTGCACACCTAAGAAGAATAATAGTATCCCTCAGCGGGTCTGTACACCCATTGAAAGGAGGGAAATCAATGCATACCAGGCTCAAGAAAGATTAAAGTCCAAAGGGAATTGGACGAGAGAGAGTCCGAAAGGAAAGGGTCAGAAGAAGACGACCCCTGCCAGGCCATATCCGGAGAAGCTGGTAGGCCCATCTCCTATAGTGCCCATTCAAGTGGAGGGAGTCTACACCAGAGCCATCTTGGATACTGGGGCACAAGTGACCCTGTTATACCGAGATTTCTATGATAAGCACTTGAGTCACCTGCCCATCCAGAAGATAGAGGAACTAGAAATATGTGGGATTGGAACCCAGAATTTCCCCTACGATGGCTATCTGCCCGTCAAGATGATCTTTGACCCATCTGTGGCTGGAAAAGCCGAAGTGTTTGACACCCTGGCAGTTGTGTGCCCTCGGCCGCCAGGAGCCAACAAGAGTTCCCTTATAATAGGGACAAACACGGACCTGGTCCGAAGACTTCTGACCCCTCTAGTGAAAGAGAAGGGGTCAGCGGCCACCAAGATCCACCCCATGCTGAAGATGGCTTACCAACGGCTGGTCCTAGAGCAGAAGACCCCTGGAGAGGGGATAGGGAAGGTGTGGAGACTTGGAAGAGAAGGGATAGTGTTGCAGCCCGGCGAAGTAACCTGTCTCAGAGCCACTGTGAAGCTTACTTGGGAGCAGCCTGGACCCTTTGTCATGTTGGAGTCCGACCCAAGGGAAGAGTCCCCCGGTCTGGAAGTGATACCAGAAGTGATTCCGCTGAAGGCCCTGAAGAAGGCCCATTGTAGAGTTCCAGTGAGCGTTAGGAACAATACAGATGGTCCCATGGAAATGCCAGCCAGGATGCTGCTGGGCCAGGTGAGCCCTGCTGCCCCTGTCAACTTGTCAGAAGTAAAGGGGACGGGTGAAGGAGGAGATGCTTGGGAGAAGCTATCCATGGAAAACCCGAATCTGCCCAGGGCTTGGAAGGAGAGAGCCAAGGCCCAGTTGACCAGATAGGAGAAGATGAGTTCGATGTGGGGTGTGCAAGGAGTGCCACCCATCGGATCCGCCTCCAAGAAGATAAGCCCTTCAGAGAGAGAGTCAGGCGGGTCCCATTAGCGGATCTGGAGGATCTAAGGGAACAACTTGCAGAACTCAAAAGGACTGGTGTGATACGGGAGTCTAGAAGCCCCTATGCCTCCCCGATAGTGGTGGTCAGGAAGAAGAATGGATCGTTGAGGCTCTGTATCGACTACAGGACTCTTAACAGGAGAACCATACCCGACCAGTACACTACTCCGAGGATAGAGGATGCCCTACAGAGCTTGTCTGGAGCCAAGTGGTTCAGCTTTATGGATCTCAAGAGTGGGTACTATCAGATCCCTATGCACCCAGAAGACAAGGAGAAGACAGCTTTCATAACCCCAGTGGGGTTCTTTGAGTTTGACCGGGTGCCCCAAGGTCTGTCTGGAGCCCCAGCTACTTTCCAACGCCTCATGGAGAAGACTGTAGGAGACATGAACCTTATTGAAGTCCTTGTATACCTAGACGATGTCATTGTCTTTGGAAGAACCCTGGAGGAACACGAGGAGAGGCTGGAAAAAGTCTTGAGGAGACTCAGTGAGGAGGGACTCAAACTTTCGCCTGAGAAGTGTCGGTTCTACCAGTCTTCTGTGAACTACCTGGGGCACATAGTGTCTGAAGAAGGGGTGGCCACAGACCCTGAGAAATTGGAGGCAGCTCCCTCCTGGCCACGACCCACCACAGTAACAGAACTCAGATCCTTCTTAGGGTTCTGCTCCTATTACAGGAGGTTTGTGGAGCGATTCGCCCGAATTGCTAGACCATTGAATGAACTGCTCAAGACTGAGGGAGAAGAGGATGACTCAGGGCCCAGGAAGCCGGGAGAGTCAGTCAAAGATCAGTGGAACCAGGAATGTGAAGAGGCCTTCCAGGCATTGAAGAAGAACCTAACCACTGCTCCAGTCTTGGCCTACGCAGACCCAACCAAACCCTATGAACTACACGTAGATGCTAGTCATGATGGTCTGGGAGGAGTACTTTATCAAGAACACGAAGGGCAACTACGGCCTGTTGCCTACGTGAGCAGGAGCCTGACCCCCTCTGAGAAAAACTACCCCACTCACAAGCTGGAGTTCCTGGCCCTTAAGTGGGCGGTAGTAGACAAGCTCAAAGACTACCTGTATGGGGCGGAGTTCACTGTGAAGACCGACAACAACCCCCTGACCTACCTATTCACTACAGCAAAGCTGGACGCCACTGGACACAGATGGCTGGCCGCATTGTCTGGATTCAATTTCAGCCTAAAGTACAGGCCAGGGATTGGGAATCGAGATGCAGACGCTTTGTCCAGAAGATCTCATGGTCCCATCCATGACATGGAAGACTGGACTCAAGTGGCACCAGACGGGGTGTGGGCCCTATGTCAGGGGGCTGAATTGCAAGCCAGAGGGGGCTCAAGGGCGGAAGAGATATGAGTTACCATGGTAGGAGTCCCCGAACAATACTGTGGAGTAACTCAACTGGAGGAAGACCATCTGCCAAAGCTGTCCAAGAAGGAGCTAAGATGTGACCAGTTAGAAGACCCCATGGGGAAATTAGTTCTGGAAGCCCTGGAGAATCAGGATCCAAACAGACTTCTGAGTCACTCCTCAAAGGAAGCTCGCCTGTTGAGGAAAGAGTGGGACAGGTTACAGGTGCATCAGGGAGTGGTCTACCGAAGGGGCCCCTCTGATGACCTGGAAGATAAATGGCAATTGTTTCTTCCGGAAAAACACAGAGAGACTGTTCTGATGGCCCTACATGACAATCATGGCCACTTAGGGGCGGAAAGGACCTTTCAACTTGTCAGAAGTCGGTTCTATTGGCCCTGCATGAGGGCAGAAGTAAAAGAGTACTGCCATTCGTGTGCACGCTGCATCCAGAGGAAGACTTTACCCCATCAAGCTGCCCCAATGGGCCATCTACAGAGTCGAGGCCCAATGGATCTGGTATGCATTGATTTCCTCTGCCTCGAACCCGATCTGAGTGGACTAGGAAATGTTCTGGTGATAACCGATCATTTCACTCGGTATGCCCAAGCTTTCCCAACCAAAGACCAGAAGGCTTCCACAGTAGCCAAGGTACTTATGGAGAAGTATTTTGTCCATTATGGGCTGCCCCAGCGACTTCATTCAGATCAAGGAAGGGACTTTGAGAGTCGGCTGATCCGGAAACTCCTGGATTCGTTGGGAATCAAGAAGACTTGAACTACACCTTACCACCCACAGGGGGATGCTCAGCCGGAGAGGTTTAACCAAACCTTGCTCAACATGTTGGGGACTCTGGAAAGTGAGAAGAAACAACATTGGAGCAAACACATAGCAGCTATAGTACATGCTTACAACTGTACCACCAGTGATGCTACAGGCTACTCCCCATATCGACTTATGTTTGGGAGAGAAGCGAGACTACCTGTAGACTTGGCCTTTGGCACCTCTTTAGACCATTCCTCAGCCACATCCCACAAAGGATATGTGGACAGGCTCAGACACAGCCTGAAAGTAGCCTATGAACAAGCTCAAGCGGCCTCAGATCAAAGGGGAGCTCGAAACAAAAGAAACTTCGACTTGAAGGTCCGGATACAAGACCTGCAGCCCGGGGACCGAGTACTGCTACGCCATCTGGGGGTCCCTGGAAAACACAAACTTGCAGACAGATGGAGATCTGAACCCTATGTCATCTGTAGGAAGTTGCCGGGCCTACCTGTCTACAAGTTGAAGCCGGAAGGAAAGGTAGGCCCACTGAAGACGTGGCATCGAAACCACCTGCTCCCACTTGCTGAAGCAGTCAGGATACCTCCAGTGAGAGACTCCCCTGAACCAGTTTCTATTCTGGATACCCCCAGGCCAAACACTCGGTCCCAGACCTCTCGGACTGAAGATACAGAAGCTTCTGAACTCAGTGGAGGTGAAGAGAGAGAGCTTTACTGGCTGTGGCCTTCCCCCAACTCAAGGGACTTCTGCTATAGATCTTCCAACTACTGAAGACACTATAGATACACAACTGAATGCAGAAGCCGTTGAATTCATCCCATATAGTCCTTCATTTGATTACTGGGAAGATGCCCGAGATGTTTACCCTGAACAGGATCCTAGAGACTCTATGTATCCCTCGGCTCCTGAAGCAGATGTTACAGAGCCTGCTGTGTTGCCTGAGCCTGTTCCAGAAGAAGAGCATGTGGCGCTAGAGCCAGAAACCCCTAGGGAACAAAGGGCCTGCAGAGTCATAAGGCCTCCCAGAAAGTTGACCTACCCACAAATGGGGAAGAGCTCAGAAGATTCTGTGATCACTGCTAGGAGGAGTGTAGAGAATCTGAACCCCTCCACTCTACATTTGGTAGAGGGCAACCCCCACTCACTCTCTGGCACAGTTAGGCAGGTCACTCAGGATAGTATGACCTGTAGGAAAGGGAATCCAACCCCTCGGTTTTGTTGGGAATTCCCTATGCCAACCTCTTATGCAATGTTGTCTGGGGTTGTACGCAGTGTATGCTAAGGTTTCTTTGGGGACCAAAGAATTTAAGTGGGGGGGGAGTGTGTAGCGGGGTCCCCTTTAAGACTCTCGGGACTGCCTTGCCCAGAATCCCTTTCGGCATGTTTCCACCCCAGAGACTCATGGGAGGGGTTATAAAAGGAGGGGGCGAGGCTGGGCTCGGTCTCTTTGGGACACGAGACTTCAGTGACTGATCCTCCTGTGCGGATGTGCCGGAGTGCAAGGCCTGAAGCCTGAGGCCTTGCGCAGCACCAAAGAGCCTTCCACCCCACTGCGAGCCTGGGTGGCATCTGACTTCCCTTGCCTATAGCCTTGGTTGGATCGGGGACCCGATCGCTGGAGACACTGTGTGTGTGAGGACACAGTCGGTGGAAGTTCCCGGACTGGGATCGCGTCCGGAGGGGTGAGCGAGCGTATGCTCAGACCATATACTGTTGTTGCTAATGTGCCTATAGACTGCCGTGGCCCACAAGTTATTTCTGATACTCTCACTGGAGAACCTTATCAGAGCTGAACTCAGAGTTCATACAGTAAAGTGTTTATTTCAACACAACCTTCCCACTGGATTACAAATGGTATTCTGTTATGTGCACCACCTTTAAAGAATTGCCGGTGAAGAAACCATCATCCCCTATAGACTGAGTTGTAGATATCTGAGCCAGGCCTGGCCAGCTAGTTAGTTCATTTAGTTACTGCATCACAGGACGCCTAGTTAACGGTCGCCCACGCGGCGCACCTTTACTGTTCATTTTAATGCATAGTATGTTTATTGCTGCAGGGCTCTGCAATTTATTACCTGTGAACTGTTACCACTTTTAACCTTTCTTACCAAAAGCTTAAAGTAAATTTTATACCCCTTTCATTATTGCCTTGGTGTCTGGGTTTACTCATACAGTATAAGAAATATATATTGCTGCCATAACTAACTGTGCCAGTAGGGGGTCGAGTACATTGCCGGGGGTTGGCGGACCTGTTTTCAGGGCCCAAACTAAATCTGCGGCCTTCTTAGTTGAAGGTATCGCTACACATATATATATCTTTTGTGGCCCCCAACAATCTCCCAGCATCGGGGCCAAAAAATATATATATCAGGCATCACTTAATGGTGGATCGCGGGCCGAATCCTGCCTGCCGCTAACATCATTCATTACATGGGAAGCGCAGCAGCCGGGTCTCTCCTTTCCTTTACATAACATCACTCCCCCGTCCTCCCCCTCCCCACACACCTTATTCACACAAGCCTGGAAGCGCTGCAGGCACGGACAAAGGGCGGGACCTTTCAAGTTACAAAGCAGGTGATTGGTTGCTAGACAGTGGGGCGGTCCCAGCAACCAATCACCCGCCTTTAACTTGAAAAGTCCCGCCCTTTGCCTGGACCTGCCAGGCCATGCGTGCTTCCCGACTTGTGTGATTAAGGGAGGCCAGTCAGTGGGGGGGGGGGGGGGGAATCGTGCTGCGTTGATGAAAGGGACAGTCTGTCTGTCTCTGTAATATCAAGAGAGGACTGTGAAGTGGGGTCTGATGGGGGGGGGGGGGCAGTCTGTGATGAAGTGGGGTCTGATGGGGGGGTTCTGTGATGAAGTGGTGTCTGATGGGGGGGGATCTGTGATGAAGTGGGGTCTGATGGGGGGGGGGATCTGTGATGAAGTGGGGTCTGATGGGGGGGGGGATCTGTGATGAAGTGGGGTCTGATGGGGGGGGATCTGTGATGAAGTGGGGTCTGATGGGGGGGATCTGTGATGAAGTGGGGTCTGATGGGGGGGATCTGTGGCGTCTGTAATGGGGGGGATCTGTGATGGAGTGGGGTCTGTAATGGGGGGGGGGATCTGTGATGGAGTGGGGATCTGCTTCACAGACCTTTATTTAAAATTTTAGGTTTTTTTTCCCGAAACTTCCCACTTCCAAGTGAAGGTGCGTGTTCTACGGCAAAAAATACGGTACATCCAAATAACACACAGGGCTCACCTATTTACTCACACACAGCCACAAAGTCAAGAGAATTGTTGGGCAGTGTATTAGTGCTTGAACGAACACACTTAGACCGAATTTGTATGGTTCAAAGAATGTCAGGCAAAATGGTCGGCCCTCACGCATGTTCACTTCATCAAATCTGGCAGTCTTTGAAAAAAGTTTGGACACCCCTGCCCTAGAGTGTAGGGAAAAGTCTGTTGCTTGTGTATCAATAAGGCCAATGTCCAGACAAGGTTAAACCTCAATGGCTGAAGGTTTATTTTCTTTATGCTTGAAACCGGACAGGAAAGTTGAAGATGACGAATAGAATAACAGGAGGTAGGTTCAGGCACTTAATATCACCACTCAATCCCAAGTGGACTCTGCTCACCCGGATAGTTCCCTCTCACGGTCCTAGCAGCCGGAGTGATGCACGAACTTTACTTTACTGTCCTAGAGATACGATCGGAAGCCACTTGCCTAGTTCCAAACTTCCCAGTACTTGTAGCATAAGGACCTAGGTGCAAGTTGAAGCACGCTACAATGCCTGTGGCAGACTTGTGGAATCCCTCTGTAGGTGACCAGGCCTCATCCAAGGCGGTGACTTCCTTCACCGGTAACCCTGGCTCCCTCTCCAGAACGGGTCACCCTCGAGTGCCCTGAAATTCCTCTTTTAGATGGTAGGCCAGCTAAAAGGGGCTAGGCCTACAAGAAAAGTTGCAGCCCAAGGCTAAAGGTGCCTGAGACTGATCTTCCCCTGTGCACTCCCATGGCCTGGAGGGCCACGAGATGCAGGCGGTACTGCTCCTCAGTACACCCTCCTTCTCTCTCCACCCTGCTAAGCTCGTGTCCGCCCCTTTTGTATCCTCTCCCAGCATGCACAGCAGGCCAACCACGCCCACGTACAGCTGCCTGGAAAGGACACCCAAAGGTACTAGCGGTTCAACCCTGACCTGTTATGGCAGCGCCATCCACAGGCCACAGGGAACTGTACACCAGCAACACCACTTGGCAAAAGCAAAAGAACAAAACCTAACAATTGAAGCGACCTGGGTCTGGCTACTAACCCAGATCAACCCCTAAATTTAGGTACCTATCTCCCCTAAAAGTAAAGGGGTGCTACATTGGTCTTATCTATATAGTTGTATATAAAATGCAATTTTCTCTTATCGTCCATGGACTGACACAGCTCTAATACTGAAACACGTGGGTATATGTCCCTGCTCGCAGGAGAAGATCTAGGCAGAATGTTAGATGTTAGAAACATATGTAGCGGGGTATTCCCCTATATTGGGAAGAAACTACATCACCCATAACCCCATTCTTCACATGTTCCACCGCAAAGACTCATGGGAGGGGTTATAAAAGGAGGAGGCGAGGCCGGACTCGGCCTCTTTGGGACACGAGACTTCACAGACGGATCCTCCTGTGCGGATGTGTCGGAGTGCAGGGCCTGAAGCCTGAGGCCTTGCTCTGCATCAGAGAGCCTTCCACCCCCCCTCTGCGAGCCTGGGTGGCATCTGACTTTGTGCGCTACAGCCTTGTCGGATCGGGGGCCCGATCGTTGGAGAGATCGTGTGTGTGTGTGACACGGCCGGTGGAGGTTTCCCGGACTGGATCCGTAGTCCGGCGGGTGAGAGGGCATAAGCCCAGCTAAGATACTGTTACTGTATATAGGCCTATAGACTGCCGTGGCCTACAAGTTATTTTGATACCCCTATTGAAGAGCCTTGTCAGAACTGAGCCTGCGGCTTTATTTAACCAAGTTCTATACCCCTTGGATTACAAAGTTATACTCTGTTTAAAGTGCACCACCATTACAGACCTGCCGGTGAAGAAAGGAGGACTAAGTTAAATATTAGAACCAGGCCTGGTGGGGATTCTAGCGTGTTTAATTACTGCGCCATAGGGCACTTAGTTAACGGTCGCCCGCATGGCGCACCTGTAGCGTGTGTTACTACATAGTGTGTTAGAGTGGCAGGACGCTGCCCTTAGGAGTGATTATCTTGAACTGTGATCACTGTTACCCCCTTTTATCCATATAGAGAAAATAAGTAAAACACTTTATCTATTACAATTCATTACTGTGTCCTGGCTTAGTTATTATATTGCATAGGATATCATTTGATTATCAGTACTAGCTGTGCCAGAAGGGGGTAGGGGCCTATTGCCGGGGGTTGGCGGAGCTGCACTCAGGGCCCAAAATCTAATTCTGCGGCCTCCTTAGTTGGAGGTATCGCTACACGTGGGGGTTCTCGTCCGGGATCCTGATGCAGCAAGCGAACGACAGAAGTGCCGGCATGGACCCCATGGATCCAAGAGCGGTAGAAGAATGGTGCAAAGCCGCTAATACAGAGCCAAAACAGTCGATAGCCATTAGCCTCCCGGGGGAGAACTGGTCGAGTGAGACAGTAGAGGAACTAATGAAATCAGTGTCCCCAGATCACACACCGTGGGTGATGGACATAAAGTCAGACCCAGAAATCTCATACCAATACGCATTCGTGGAATATTGGGACGGGATGCCAGAGGCCTGTAAGCACAAGTGTCTGCGGACGCCAGACAACAGAACATTTAGGCTGGCGCACGCAATAGCTGAAGTAAAGGAACCATCCCCTACGGGATCGCCACAGGCTGCGGCCCGAACTCCACCTGAAAGAAAAGACAGGGTGACACCCCCGGTAGCACCTGCACCGGCCACTGCTATATCATCAGAACTGATAAATGCAATAGGGGATTTGCTAGCCAAATGTCAGAAGACAAGTACGGTGCATGTGGAAACTAGCTACCGGAGACTAAAAATATTCTCAGGGAAGCTCCCTGTCCCGGCAGGGGAAGAAGATTTTGATACCTGGGTGGAGCAGGCATTACAGGCGGTGGAGGCATGGGAGGTGCCTGAAGCACAGAAGAGGCAGCGAGTGTTAGAAAGCCTTAAAGGTGCAGCAGCAGAAGCAGTGAAAAGTTTCCGGTTTGGGAATGCAGGGTGCACGGCGCAGGACTGTCTAGCTATGCTGCAGGAAGAGTTTGGTCAATTAGACAAGGTGACAGAGATGGTCTACCAGTTTGAACACACTTTCCAAAAACCGGAGGAGAAACTTTCCGAGTATGTCAGAAGGCTAAACAGGCTGCTGTGCAAGATTGTGTTAAAGAAAGGGATGAAGCCCCAAGATGCCGATGCGGCAAGAATGAAGCAAGTCTTAAAGGGAGCGCTACGCTCCGATCCAGTCTGGCTGTACCTGAAAACCTTGGGAGGAGGAATGTTGCTGACTTATGCTGATTTAATAAAAATCATCAGAGATGAGGAGGCACTGCAACAGGACCAGCAGAAGGATAAGACAAGTGTTGTACCCGCACAGGTGCTGGTCAATCCAGTAATGACCCCTGAAAGAGAGGCGGAGATAGACACCCTAAAAACTCAGATGTCCAAGGTGTTAGAGATATTGACCTCTCTGATAGCAAAAGACACAGAGTGTCCCAAGAAGAAGGAAAGTCCAAGGAAGGAATTGTTCCCGATTGCCTCAGCACCCGAACCTTTACAAGAATGGGGAGATATAGTCTGCTTCAACTGTGGGGGAGTTGGCCACATTGCAGCCACATGTTCTAGTCCGAAGAAGAAGAGACCAGACAACCGCAAGCCGGCGGGAAACTCCAGAGGGCCCCGGTGAAGGAGTCAACCGGGTGCCCATCATCTTCAGTAAACTCCAAGCTGAATGCGAAGAAAAACAAAAAGAGAGATAGAACACCAAAGGGGAAACGCAATACCCCTCAACAAAGCTATACTCCAGGAGGAAGGGGGGAGACCCCTCAGGAGAGGCACAGCAGTCCCCAAAGGGGGTGCCCACCCAAGAAAAGTAATAGTACCCCTCAGCGGGTTCCTACACCCATTAAAAGGAGGGAAGTCAGTGCATACCAGGCTCAAGAAAGGTTCAAGTCCAAAGGGAATAGGACAAGAGAGAGTCCAAAGGGAAAAGGTCTGAAGAAGGCGGCTCCTGCCGGACCATATCCAGAGAAGCTGGTAGGCCCATCCCCTATAGTGAGTTAAAGGGAATGGGAAGGGGATGAGCCTGTTTAGAGACAGGCAAAGGGGTTACTTTAGCAACAAAAATAGATCAAACAACAGGAATATTGTGAATTAAATATTTATTCCTGTAAACCTTATGACATATAAAGATTAAATAAAGTGCAAGTGGGTACCCAACCTGTGGATGATTTATAAACCTTGATACAAGGAACATCACTGGACAGACAAGACTTAACAAAAACAAAAAACATGTAACAGTACACTAGTCCGGACGTGTGGTTCAGTCCTATGTATTAAGTGACCCAGTAAAAATCTTTTAAAATTGCCTTCCTCTAAAGGATGTAAGGTAATTAGATCCACCAACAGTGATGTGGATCCCTTTATTAAATCCGAATGGGTACTGTGTAACAAAGGGCTGAACCTGATGGGGCGGGGGGAGGGGGCGATGATGGGAGTAATGGACTGGGGCAGGGGGACCGCTGTTGGTGCGGAGGACCGGGAATCCCCTGGTGGTACCAATGTTCCAATGAATTCAAATTTGATAAGGAATGAGAAAGTAATGGATTTCCTCTGACAGTTGCTGGTATAATTTAAATTGAAAAGTTCATCAGTATGATTTGATTCAAGTGTCAATAATTCATTTGGTACATAGCATTGGTAAAGCAGCAATACAGGAGATTTTAGACATAGTGAAATCAGTCAATACTCGTAGTATTTAACTCGTCCTATACATCAATAGGGTGCGTACGTTACCAATGGACGTCTTCGCTGTTAGAGTTGAGTTTGATCAGATCTGTGTCACTAGATCTCTGATTGCCGCATACCTTGCAGCTGATGTTAGGTTATTCTGGCCATTCCAATTAATTTCGTCGGCCGTTGGCGCTTACAGGTATCCAGGGGTGTCCTAGGGCTGTCAGGCGGTGCTCACGCCACTATGTGAAGAATCCAGTGTAGCGGCATTAGAAATGCCGACTGTCGCGGTCGTTTGCAGCTAGTTTGAACGCTGACTGCTGCCTGTGATCTCCTGTCATTCCACCCGCTCCATACAGAATCACGTCATGTGACTGTGTGGGGTATGACGTCAACGCGTTTCGCCGTGCTCTGTGGCGTAGCTTCGTCTGGACGTTTCACGTCACTGGTCGGGATACCTATTTATGTATCACTCAGACCGGTGACGCGCATCTGTAAAGGGTTGAAAAATTATAAAGACAACCGATAGTTAGGTCCCGTCTGAAGTTTTTCCAGGTTCCTGTCTATTCTTCACACAGTTGGGATTATTCTTTGTTACCGTGTATATGACAGAGCGGATAAGGTCCGTAGTGAATAAGGTCCTTCATAGTAAAATACTCTCTCAGTTATATCTGTCTTAACGGGTTAAACAATATCCATCATTTATTTGCTGGGGGATGATATTCTAAGTATCAAAAAGAATGATATACTTTTATGTATATTTTTCTTGGGGGGATCGGGAGAAAGACATGTAGGTAGACTGACAAATCACAGCAAACACATATTTAGGAGATAAGATTATTAATCTATTTTTAATAAAATTAGTATAATGTTTATAACTTTCAAATCAAAATTAAATCAATAACTAAAGTTAATTGGAGGGTCTTAATGTATGTTGGGTTAGGATGGGGTGGGAGGACAGAGAAGTAAGGGAATTACCATTAATCGGTTGATATGGAGTGGTTTTAATAATCAAACAATCTGACCGATAGAAGGAAGTATTAAGAGGCAAAGCGATCCATAGATACAGTAAGCTCGCAAAATTTGATATACATTAGGGAAATTATTTGGAGGGAGAGAATAATGGATTATTATATATATTTCTATGTAGGTAAAAACACCTGTAAATTTAACTCTGTGTTTAAGCCAGCCGGGACGAGGGATTTTAGGCGGTATACCCACCATTTTTCCTTCTGTAAGAGGATACGATCGTAATCACCTCTTCTTGTAGGTAGCTTTAACACATATATCCCTTTAACCGTCATACCATGGGAACTACGTCCATGATATTGGGCGAAATGTTTCGCCAGAGGTTTCTCAGGAATTTTTTCTTTATTGTTTATTTCTCTCAGGTGCTCGCTGACTCTTATCCTCAGCGATCTCCTGGTCTTGCCCACATAAATTTTTGAGCAAGGACAAGTGACCATATAGATGACACGAGTCGTCGAGCAATTGATGAGATCTCTAATCTGAAAAGATCCATTACCTAAAGAGTCGGTAAAAGTCGAAGTTCGATGGACATAGGGACAGACCTGGCATCTATTACACGGGAACATTCCTGTTGTTCGTGGATATTCGTTGAGCCAAGTGGTTTCTGGTTCTTTAATGAATTCTGATTTGACCAGCATGTCACCAAGATTTCTAGCACGTCGCGCCACCATCATAGGGGAATCCCCGACGATTTGGGCCAAGTCGGGAGTGTTGGTTAAAATGCCCCAATGTTTTTCCAGTGTTTTGCGCACTGGTTCCCACTGTGAGCCAAACGATGTTATTATTCGTATTGGGTCATTCAATGACTCTTCATTAGTCGCCGATTTTTTTGGGGCTAGAAGGTCAAGGCGCTCCCTAGTTGCTGCCCGCTTCCTCGCCTGTTTAATCTGTCGATGCGAGTACCCGCGTTCACGAAATCTGAGATATAGTTCCTGGCTTTCTCGTCTATAATCCTCAACGCTTGAACAGTTCCTTTTTATGCGTAGGAACTGGCCTACTGGGATCCCATTCTTTAGCCATTGCGGATGGTGACTTGTTGCGTACAGCAGCGTATTAGCCGCTGTGTCTTTACGATATGTGCAGGTTTTAAGTTTGCCTTGTTTGAATAGGATCGAGAGGTCGAGAAAAGGCAATTTCTCACGATCAAAAGTGTAGGTTAAGTGTATGTTCCGTTTGTTGGTATTGAGTTCTGACATAAATTGATGTAACTGTTCTGGCGTGCCTCGCCATAGCATCAACACGTCATCGATGTACCGCCACCAGGTCATCACATGGGGGCGGTACATCGGCGACGAATAGACATCCTGCTCTTCCCACTGACCCAGATGGATACAGGCATAGGCCGGGGCCCAGGCTGCCCCCATCGAGGTACCCCGTATCTGATGGTAAAATTTGTTTAGAAATTGGAAAAAATTGTTGTGCAAAGCAAAATTCAATAGTTCGATTATAAACTCATTTTGGGGTCCTGACAAGGGGTAGTTTAGCTCTAAAGAGCTTTCAACAGCCTGAATGCCCACCTGGTGGGGTATTGATGTGTATAGGGATTCTACATCAATACCAACCAATAATACCCCATCTGGTTGTTCGCAGTGACCCAAGTCGTCAATTTTGGCCAGGACATGACGTGTATCCTGTACGTAGGATTTTAAGCTAGTGACCATTTCTTTAAGGAGTGAATCCAAATATTTCCCAACTCGCTCTAAGGGTCCTTGACAAGCCGAAACTATCGGTCTCCCTGGTGGATTCTGTAAGTTTTTATGAACTTTAGGTATAATATAAAATGTTGGTATGTTATACTCATGAACGAGAAGGTAGTTGAAATCCTTTACTGTTAGTAAACCCTCATCTTTTGCATATTTTAGTTTTTTATTTAATTCTTCAACCACTAAAGGAAAAGGGTTGTGGTCAAATTGATGGTAAGTTGATTTGTCCATTAGTTGTCTTTTAACTTCTAGTTCATATTGCTGTTGGTTTAATAGGACCACATTGCCTCCTTTATCGCTATTTTTAATAACGATATCCTTCCTACTCTCTAAGTCCTTGAGTGCTTGTCTTTCACCTATTGATAGATTGTCCAGTGACTTTTTAGTCCAATCAATCCTTTCTAGGTCCATTTGGACCATGTCAAGAAAGGTATTGAGCCATCTGTTTTTTGATAACGGGGGCATCTTTTGTGATCTTATTTTCAAGTTTGCTCGTCTTATTGAGGGGACTGGTTGCTCATCCGGTATGTCGTTCTCATCCAGTAGTGAATTTAATATGTCCAAGGCCGGCTGGTCTTCTGGATCTATCAATTGTGTTGTCTCTACTACAGTATCCTTGGTACTGTAGAGTAATCGAAAAAAGGCCTTTCTTAGGAATAATGTAATATCCTTGAAGACCGTGAACTCGTCCATATTAGCTACTGGTGAGAAGGTCATACCCTTTCGTAAAAGATTTAGATGGTCCAAATTTAGGTCATAATCAGATAGATTGATTACCTTCATGTCAGTTGTCATTGATTGATTGGTCTGAACTTTTATTACTTTTTTTGACTCCTGGTATAAGTTCGTTCCTGTGTTGATTTGGGTAGTTTTTGGTTCCTGAGTTGTGTCCTGAATTTTGGCTGTGGGGGTGGTACCCGATCGAGTTTTGGATCCTCCCCCTCCTGGTCTAAAAAAGTAACGGTTTTCGATATTTCGTCGTCGGTATCACTAGTTGACTTATTCCGACGGCGTCGCGATTGTGATCTGGCTCCGCGTCCCTGTGATTTTCTACGTCCACGACGAATAGTGAGGTCAAAGACCTCATCTTTATCGAAGTCCGCTACATCGCGCCTAAATTTGCCCTGCTTTGTAACTTTAAGATTTAGTTGTACTTTCTCTATCTCTTTCTTTAATAGGTCATTTTGCCTGGCAAACTCCTCTTGGTCCTTTAATTCCTCCAACCCTCGTGCACTCTCCTGAATCTGTTGCTGTATGTTAATAAGTTGGATTTTTTCCTCCTCAACAATTAGTCCCATAACATTTAGCCCATGGTTAATGCAGAGCTCCTTCCATTTTGGCAAAAAAGTGTTAGTATGAAGGTGCTCGGCTGGGACTGTCTTGTCTCTTAGGCCTCTTGGAACAATTCTGTGCGAGATATAAGTTTCCAAGGATGACACGTCCCACTTACGGTTCAGGTGTCTAATTAGTAGCTTCTTGTGTTCTTTAAATTTATTTTTAATTTCGTCGTCCTGATCGAGGGTATGCGTCGTATCACTCTGGAAAGCTGTTCTAATCTCCTGGTCTATATCATCTCCCAACATAAAAGCCATCCCTCACACAATTTAGACGATGGTAAGGGATTTTGGGTATTTAATCACTGCACGAGAAAAAAAAAAAAAAAAAAAAAACATTTATGTGGACTTGCTAGAAGTGAACATAGGGATCACTATGGAACTATAAATAAATTGGGGTTTGGGGGAAAGGAATTCGCAAGTTTCCACTGGTAGGTAAGTGATCAAGTGTGTCGCTTACTATAGATCATTAACCTTGTAAGGTATTGTTGCTGTAACCATTTAAGCATATAGAGTTAAAGGGAATGGGAAGGGGATGAGCCTGTTTAGAGACAGGCAAAGGGGTTACTTTAGCAACAAAAATAGATCAAACAACAGGAATATTGTGAATTAAATATTTATTCCTGTAAACCTTATGACATATAAAGATTAAATAAAGTGCAAGTGGGTACCCAACCTGTGGATGATTTATAAACCTTGATACAAGGAACATCACTGGACAGACAAGACTTAACAAAAACAAAAAACATGTAACAGTACACTAGTCCGGACGTGTGGTTCAGTCCTATGTATTAAGTGACCCAGTAAAAATCTTTTAAAATTGCCTTCCTCTAAAGGATGTAAGGTAATTAGATCCACCAACAGTGATGTGGATCCCTTTATTAAATCCGAATGGGTACTGTGTAACAAAGGGCTGAACCTGATGGGGCGGGGGGAGGGGGCGATGATGGGAGTAATGGACTGGGGCAGGGGGACCGCTGTTGGTGCGGAGGACCGGGAATCCCCTGGTGGTACCAATGTTCCAATGAATTCAAATTTGATAAGGAATGAGAAAGTAATGGATTTCCTCTGACAGTTGCTGGTATAATTTAAATTGAAAAGTTCATCAGTATGATTTGATTCAAGTGTCAATAATTCATTTGGTACATAGCATTGGTAAAGCAGCAATACAGGAGATTTTAGACATAGTGAAATCAGTCAATACTCGTAGTATTTAACTCGTCCTATACATCAATAGGGTGCGTACGTTACCAATGGACGTCTTCGCTGTTAGAGTTGAGTTTGATCAGATCTGTGTCACTAGATCTCTGATTGCCGCATACCTTGCAGCTGATGTTAGGTTATTCTGGCCATTCCAATTAATTTCGTCGGCCGTTGGCGCTTACAGGTATCCAGGGGTGTCCTAGGGCTGTCAGGCGGTGCTCACGCCACTATGTGAAGAATCCAGTGTAGCGGCATTAGAAATGCCGACTGTCGCGGTCGTTTGCAGCTAGTTTGAACGCTGACTGCTGCCTGTGATCTCCTGTCATTCCACCCGCTCCATACAGAATCACGTCATGTGACTGTGTGGGGTATGACGTCAACGCGTTTCCCCTATAGTGCCCATTTAAGTGGAGGGAGTCTACACCAGGGGCCTCCTGGATACCGGGGCACAAGTGACCCTACTATACCGGGACTTCTACGACAGGCACCTGAGTCATCTGCCTATCCAGAAGATAGAAGAGCTGGAAATATGGGGAATTGGAACCCAGAGTTTCCCTTACGACGGCTACCTTCCCATCAAAATGACCTTTGACCCATCCGTGGCTGGGAAGGCCGAAGTGTTTGACACCCTGGCAGTTGTGTGCCCTAGGCCGCCTGGAGCCAACAAGAATTCCCTTATAATAGGGACGAACACGGACCTGGTCCGAAGACTCCTGACCCCTCTCGTGACAGAAGAAAGACAAGCAGCTACCAAGATCCATCCCATGCTGAAGACAGCCTACCAACGGCTGGTCCAAGAGCGGGAGACCCCTGGAGAGGAGATAGGGAAGGTGTGGAGACTTGGAAGAGAAGGGGTAGTGTTGCAGCCCGGCGAAGTAACCTGTCTCAGGGCCACTGTGAAGCTTACTTGGGAGCACCCTGGTCCCTTTGTCATGCTGGAGTCAGACCCAAGGGGTGAGTCCTCAGGCCTGGAGGTGATACCGGAAGTGATTCCGCTGAAGGTCCTGAAGAAGGCCCATTATAGAGTTCCAGTGAGTGTTAGGAATACTACCAAAGACCCCATGGAAATCCCAGCCAGAATGTTGCTAGGCCAGGTGAGCCCGGCGGCCCCTGTTACCCTGTCAGAAGTGAAGAGGACAGGTGGAGGAGGGGATGTTTGAGAGAAGCTGTCCATGGAAAACCTGAATCTGTCCAGGGCTTGGAAAGAGAGAGCCAAGGCCCAGTTGAATAGATGGGAGAAGATCTTCTCTAAGGATGAGTTTGATGTGGGGTGTGCAAGGAGTGCCACCCATCGGATCCGCCTCCAGGAAGATAAGCCCTTCCGAGAGAGGGTCAGGCGGGTCCTGCTAGCAGATCTGGAGGATCTGAGGGAACATCTTGCAGAACTCAAGAGGACTGGTGTGATACGGGAGTCCAGAAGCCCCTATGCCTCTCCCATAGTGGTGGTCCGAAAGAAGAATGGATCATTGAGGCTCTGTATCGACTACAGGACTCTCAACAGGAGAACCATACCTGACCAATACACCACTCCGAGGATAGAGGATGCCCTACAGAGCTTGTCTGGAGCCAAATGGTTCAGCGTTATGGATCTCAAGAGTGGGTACTATCAGATTCCGATGCACCCAGAAGACAGGGAGAAGACAGCTTTCATAACCCCAGTGGGGTTCTTTGAATTCGACCGGATGCCCCAAGGTCTGTCTGGAGCCCCAGCTACTTTCCAACGTCTCATGGAGAAGACAGTAGGAGACATGAACTTGATCGAAGTCCTTGTATACCTGGATGATGTCATTGTCTTTGGGAGAACCTTGGAGGAACATGAAGAGAGGCTGGAAAAAGTGTTGAGAAGACTCAGTGAGGAGGGACTCAAGCTTTCGCCTGAGAAGTGTCGGTTCTACCAGTCTTCTGTGAACTATCTGGGGCACATAGTGTCTGAAGAAGGGGTGGCCACAGACCCTGAGAAATTGGAGGCAGTTACCTCCTGGCCACGGCCCACCACAGTAACAGAACTCAGATCCTTCTTGGGCTTCTGCTCCTACTACAGGAGGTTTGTGGAGGGATTTGCCCGAATTGCTAGACCATTGAATGAGTTGCTCAAGACTGAAGGAGAAGAGGATGGCTCGGGGCCCAGGAGGCCAGGAGAGTCCATCAGAGATCAGTGGAATCAGAAGTGTGAAGAGGCTTTCCAGGAATTGAAGAGGAGCCTGACCACTGCACCAGTCTTGGCCTACGCAGACCCAACCAAACCCTATGAACTGCACGTGGATGCTAGTCATGATGGTCTGGGAGGAGTACTTTACCAAGAACATGAGGGGCAATTGCGACCTGTTGCCTATGTGAGTAGGAGCCTGACCCCCTCTGAGATGAACTACCCCACTCACAAGCTGGAGTTCCTGGCCCTCAAGTGGGCGGTAGTAGACAAGCTCAAAGACTACCTGTATGGAGCGGAGTTCACTGTGAAGACCGACAACAACCCCCTTACCTACCTGTTCACCACGGCCAAGCTGGACGCCATTGGACACAGGTGGCTGGCCGCACTGTCTGGATTCAACTTCAGCCTTAAGTATAGGCCAGGAGTGGGGAATCGAGACGCAGACGCTCTGTCCAGAAGATCTCATTCCCCCACCATTGAAATAGAAGATTGGACCCAAGTGGCACCGGACGGGGTGCGGGCCCTTTGTCAAGGAGCTGAATTCCAAGCCCGAGGAGGCTCCAGAGCAGAGGAAATAGGAGTTACCACGGTGGGAGTCCCCAAACACTACTGTGGAGTAGCTCAATTGGAAGAGGACAACCTACCAAGACTGTCCAAGAAGGAACTGAGGTGTGACCAATTGGAAGACCCCATGGAGAGATTGGTCCTGGAGGCCTTGGAGAATCAGGATCCAAACAGACTCATGCGTCAACCTTCAAAAGAAGCTCGCCTGCTGAGGAAAGAGTGGGACAGGTTGCAGTTACATCAGGGAGTGGTCTACCGAAGGGGCCCCTCTGATGACTCAGAAGATAAGTGGCAGCTGTTCCTCCCAGAGAAACATCGGGAGACTGTTCTGATTGCCCTGCATGACAATCATGGCCACTTAGGGGCTGAAAGGACCTTTCAACTTGTCAGAAGTCGGTTCTATTGGCCCTGCATGAGGGCAGAGGTAGAGGAGTACTGCCACTCATGTGCGCGATGCATCCAGAGGAAGACTTTGCCCCATCAATCTGCCCCAATGGGCCATTTACAGAGCCAAGGGCCCATGGACCTGGTGTGCATTGACTTTCTCTGCCTCGAACCCGACCTGAGTGGACTAGGAAATGTTCTGGTGATAACCGACCATTTCACCTGGTATGCCCAGGCTTTCCCCACCAAAGACCAGAAGGCCTCTACCATTGCCAAGGTACTTATGGAGAAGTATTTTGTCCATTATGGGCTGCCACAGAGACTCCATTCAGACCAAGGGAGGGACTTCGAGAGTAAGCTGATCCGGAAGCTTTTGGATTCTTTGGGAATTAAGAAGACTCGAACTACACCTTACCATCCTCAGGGAGATGCTCAGCCGGAAAGGTTCAACCGAACCTTGCTCAACATGTTGGGGACTCTGGAAAGTGAGAAAAAGCAACATTGGAGCCAACACATAGCAGCCAAAGTACATGCTTACAACTGCACCATCAGTGATGCTACAGGCTACTCTCCATATCGACTCATGTTTGGGAGAGAAGCGAGACTACCGGTGGACCTGGCGTTTGGTACCTCACTGGACCATTCCTCAGCCACATCCCACAAAGGATATGTGGACAGGCTCAGACACAGACTGAAAGTAGCCTATGAACAAGCTCAAGCGGCCTCAGATCAAAGGGGAGCTCGGAATAAAAGAAATTTCGACTTGAAGGTCCGGATACAAGACCTACAGCCCGGGGATCGAGTACTGTTGCGCAATCTGGGAGTCCCCGGAAAGCACAAACTTGCAGACAGATGGAGATCAGAACCCTATGTCATCTGCAGGAAGTTGCCGGGCCTACCTGTCTACAAGGTGAAGCCAGAGGGAAAGGTAGGCCCACTGAAGACATGGCATCGAAACCACCTGCTCCCACTTGCGGAGGCAGTTAGAATACCTCCCGTGGGAGACTCCCCTGAACCGGCCTCTATCTTGGATACTCTTAGGCCGAACACTCGGTCACAGACCTCCCGAGCTGAAAATGGAGAAGCCTCCCAACTTAGTGGAGATGAAGAGGGAGAACTTGATTGGCTGTGGTCTCCCCCAACTCCAGGAACTTCTATCATAGATATTCCAGTCACCCAAGATACCACAGATGAAACACTGAACCCAGAGGCTACAGAGTTCATAACCTTTAGTCCTTCAGCAGATTACTGGGAAGATGCCTATGATAGTTGCTCCGAGGAAGAGGAGCCTGTGGCGCCAGAGCCAGAGATTCCAGGAGAGCAAAGGGCTCGAAGAGTCATTCGACCTCCTAAGAAGCTGACCTACCCTCAGATGGGGAACAGTTCGGAAGACTCTGTAGTCACTGCTAGGAGAAATGCTGAGATTCCGGATCCCTCCACTGTCCATTTGGTGGAGGGCAACCCCAGCTCACTCTCTGGCGCAGTTAGGCAGGCCACTCATGATAATGTGACCTGTGGGCAAGGGAATTCTACCCCTCAGTTATGGTGGGAATCCCCTATCCCAACATCGTTTTCAGAATTGTCCAGTGTTATATATAGTTGTTGTTAAACTCTTTGGTCCCCAAAGATACATTTTAAGTGGGGGGAGTGTGTAGCGGGGTATTCCCCTATATTGGGAAGAAACTACATCACCCATAACCCCATTCTTCACATGTTCCACCGCAGAGACTCATGGGAGGGGTTATAAAAGGAGGAGGCTCGGCCGGGCTCGGCCTCTTTGGGACACGAGACTTCACAGACGGATCCTCCTGTGCGGATGTGTCGGAGTGCAGGGCCTGAAGCCTGAGGCCTTGCTCTGCATCAGAGAGCCTTCCACCCCCCCTCTGCGAGCCTGGGTGGCATCTGACTTTGTGCGCTACAGCCTTGTCGGATCGGGGGCCCGATCGTTGGAGAGATCGTGTGTGTGTGACACGGCCGGTGGAGGTTTCCCGGACTGGATCCGTAGTCCGGCGGGTGAGAGGGCATAAGCCCAGCTAAGATACTGTTACTGTATATAGGCCTATAGACTGCCGTGGCCTACAAGTTATTTTGATACCCCTATTGAAGAGCCTTGTCAGAAATGAGCCTGCGGCTTTATTTAACCAAGTTCTATACCCCTTGGATTACAAAGTTATACTCTGTTTAAAGTGCACCACCATTACAGACCTGCCGGTGAAGAAAGGAGGACTAAGTTAAATATTAGAACCAGGCCTGGTGGGGATTCTAGCGTGTTTAATTACTGCGCCATAGGGCACTTAGTTAACGGTCGCCCGCATGGCGCACCTGTAGCGTGTGTTACTACATAGTGTGTTAGAGTGGCAGGACGCTGCCCTTAGGAGTGATTATCTTGAACTGTGATCACTGTTACCCCCTTTTATCCATATAGAGAAAATAAGTAAAACACTTTATCTATTACAATTCATTACTGTGTCCTGGCTTAGTTATTATATTGCATAGGATATCATTGATTATCAGTACTAGCTGTGCCAGAAGGGGGTAGAGCCTATTGCCGGGGGTTGGCGGAGTTGCACTCAGGGCCCAAAATCTAATTCTGCGGCCTCCTTAGTTGGAGGTATCGCTACACATACATTCTAGAACAAACCAGAGCTGAACAGCCCCGCCCAGGGGGGCGGTCCCTCCGGACATAACCCTCCTACCTGCAGCCAGCAGCCTCAGTTTTTTTTCTGCCTAGCAGAAGGAAAAGACGTGGCTCTCTCAGGAGCCAGTCTCCTGGAAGATTTTTTTTTTTATTCCTTTGAGAATTGTATTTTATTTTTGAGACCTTCAATCAACTGTCGGCTGGGCAACAGGTTGGGTACACTAGTATGCTCGTAGTCTTCCCTGTCCGACCATCGAGCGTGCTGATCCTCGCCTTGTGTGCGTGAGACTCAGTTCATAACATGCCCCATGACTCCAGGGGTGGCCGGGTGGCTTTTATGCTCCAGCGGTCCTCACAAGATTGAACAGTGCCTGCTGTATCTTTCGCGGTGCACCGGGCCGACAGCTACTCAGTACTACTCTGTAATAGGTCTGTCTGAAACACGCCAGTGGGTCCCTCTGGGACGGGTAAGTAGTCTCTCCTGCATCAGGTGCGTACATGCTGGCTGTGTTTCTCTGTATGGGGGGGTTGTTCCCTGTCTCCCCCTGTATGCTGCTCTCTGCACCCTAATCTGGCGCTGAGCTGTGTGGGGGTACCTGGGGGTCACTCTGGCCTGGAGGGGGGGTGCTCATGTTCTGTGTGCTGGGGCTGAGAAAACGTGGGGTGTTTGGAGACGCCATTAGGCGCTTTAGCTGTAATTTTGCTGCGCTCGGCGGCCATCTTGCCGCGTATCAATGGCGCAGTATTACACGCAGCCGGCGGGCATTTTCTTGAAGCCGCAGCGCTTTCACTTTCGTTTTTTGCCTTTATCGCCGCTACTGCGGCGCAAATCTCCTAACAGGCTTCACTCGCGCTGACAGTGCAGTGCATATGGAGGATTCTGTGTGCATGAACTACAAGTCCCAGCATGCCAGCTCTCCTGGTGGGGTCTCTGTATTACACACACTGCTGACCCCAGAAACTAACTTCTGATTACTTTCTATGAGAAGAAGAGGCGATAGACCAGTGTTTCATCAGAATGTGTAAAGGAAGTGATGTTCTGTAGCCGCCATCTTGCTACACCCTACACTCGGCCACAGTAAACATACAGTGTGAAGGCGGGAAGCGGACATCTTCTTACACCCAATGGAGATATACATTTCACTGTTATTTTTAACAGTAAACTCGGCTTATATCGTTAAATACAGTATTTACACGTCTGACTGTTTAGATGTTGATTTTTGAAAGCAGCGGTGTTCTGTCAGATTAGAAAACCTGTGAGATCAGCAGGCTTGCCGCTGCTTTCAAATATCAACATCTAAACCAGTGGTTCTCAACTCCTGTCCTCAGGACCCACTAACAGGCCAGATTTTAAGTATTACCTTGGTGAGATGCAGACTAGAATACTGCAATCCCTGAGCAGCAAATTATATCACCTGTGATGCATTTCAGTTATCTTGCAAACCTGGCCTGTTGGTGGGCCCTGAGGACTGGAGTTGAGAACCACTGATCTAAACAGTCAGACAGAATTGTAAATCGCTCTGCTTGTACTCTCTTGCTGATGCATGCTCTGGTCAGAGGCCCCTCCGCTCTCCACTGTATAGACTCAGGAAGAGAACTACAAGCCCCAGGGAGATCCCGCCACCCGTGGACACTGAAGAGCAGCCGATCGCCGCCTCCCACATGTTATCAACATTGATTGGCGAGTGACCATGGGGTGAACGTGTGGTGGGGACTGGTCAGGCTGTATAGATGGGTACAGCTGAGCCCTGCATTCTTTATGTAGTGCACTCCTGAACTCTGCACTCTGTTTTTTCTCTGTCTTTATCCTCATGACATTTGGCAGTCATATCTCAAATAAATTCTAAGCAGCATCTTTTTTTTTTTTATCTTTATTTTTGGACGAAATGTGAGAAATAATGTATATATCATACAATCATTCCATAAACACGTACCACATACACTGCATATATCATTTGAGGAAAATATGCTTTTAAAAGAAAAACAGAAATAACCTAAGGTTAGGGTTGGGACTTTAAATGAGGTAATGACTACATACACCTCCATCCCCGATAATGTGAAACAAGAAACTAGATGGTGGGACTTTATATGAAGCACACTACTATTAAATGGACCAAATTATATTAAGCATAGTTTATTCTTACAAAAGGGGCATAGCATACACATAAAAAATGGCAAAATGGTATTAATGGATAGCAATAATTGGAGTCTAGATATTACATGATTGTACATAGTGTTCCAACGTAACATACATGGTAATGCATGATAATCACAAGTTTCAGCAAATGAATTCTAGACACACCATAATAAGACATAAATCTCACAAGGTAACATAACAGTATGTAGCCTTGGGTATGTAAACCACAATTGTAGGGGTAACGTGTAAACAGTATAATAATAATAATAGGTTCATTAAAATAGGATAGTAAAATACAGATAATATGCATGTTGTGAGGGGGTTAGCTCGGCAGCGGGTGTGTGTGACCCCCGGGATGGGCTCCCCACACAAAACAGGCCCAGCAAACGGAGGTTGTGGTTTTCAAAATCAAAAAGGTGCGGTTTATTTTCTATTTACAGTGACAAAACACAGCAAAGCAAAAGAAACATAACCAAAATAAATCCTGGTCAAGTTGACCTCTGACTAAACATACAGGTTTCCTAACTAACAACTGGGATCAGCCTAGTGCTGTCCTAGTCCCTAAGTCCCTGGTTTAGTAAAAGTCCAAACAAATAGCCACACAGGCTTTGCCTCACCGCACAGGGGTTCACTCTCCCTAGACAGTCCACACAGGTCTGGTTCCAGGCATGAGCTAACATCTAATGAAGCTGGGAGTTCTTATAGAGGCCTAAATGAGCTGACAAGGTTCAGCTGGTCTCCTCATCTCTGTCTGCACGACGCCCCACACTCTCCCTAGAGGTATGAGTCATCCATGAGCCCACTAGCCTTATACAACTCTCCACCTAGTTGTATAAGTCAGCGTAAAGCCTGAATCTGGGCGAAATATATCTACCCCCCTGGATGCAACCAGGTGACTTTACCTTCCTGCTGTCACATACCCCCCCCTCTTGTTTTAACCTCGGGGTTGGAACACCAGCAATCAGGCATTCATGTACTCGAGACAAAGCATCCACATTCCCCATTTGAACGCCAGGGCGATGCTTTACTGTGAAGTTGAATTCCTGGAGGGCCAGGAACCACCTATTCACTCTTCTATTTGTTTCCTTGTTTTGAGCCATCCACTTTAACGGAGCGTGATCCGTAACCATGTCAAAGTGCCTACCTAGCAGGTAGTACCGAAGGGAATCTAGAGCCCACTTCACCGCTAAACACTCCTTTTCAACGGTGGCGTAATTTACCTCATGGGACTTCAATTTCCTGCTGAGGTAAATGACTGGGTGCTCTTCCCCGTTCCAGACCTGGGACAATACTGCTCCTAACCCCACATCTGACGCATCACTTTGTACGACAAAGTCTTTAGAGAAGTCGGGTGAGTACAACACTGGCTGGCTACATAAGGCTTGTTTCAAGAATTGGAATGCTGCCTCAGCCTCGGGGGTCCATTTAATCATGACCGACCCTTTCCCCTTCGTCAGGTTGGTTAGGGGCACAGCCTTAGAAGCAAAGTGGGGAATGAATCGCCGATAATACCCAGCGATTCCCAGAAAGGCTCGTACCTGCTTCTTGCTGTTGGGACGTGGCCAACTCTGGATGGCCTCGACTTTGTTGAGTTGGGGTTTTATTACTCCCCTCCCAATGGTGTACCCAAGATATTTGGCCTCCTCCTGCCCAATGGTACACTTCTTGGGGTTAGCCGTAAACCCCGCTTCCCGAACAGAGTCCAGGACTGCTTGCACTTTTGGCAGATGTGAGGCCCAATCTGTGCTATGGACAATTACGTCATCCAGGTAAGCCGCAGCATACTTCCGATGGGGCCTCAGCATCTGGTCCATTTTCCGCTGGAATGTGGCCGGCGCATTCTGTAACCCGAACGGCATTCTTTTATATTGGAACGCCCCGTCTGGGGTTACAAATGCGGTTTTCTCTTTGGCCGACTTGGCCAGGGGGATTTGCCAATACCCTTTTGTGAGGTCAAGAGTCGCCATGTATCGGGCTGTTCCCAGCCGGTCGATCAACTCATCTATACGTGGCATGGGGTAGGTGTCAAATTTTGTAACTTTGTTCAACTGACGAAAATCGTTACAAAATCGCCAGCTCCCATCCGGTTTAGGCACCAACACGATGGGACTAGACCAATCACTTTGGGACTCCTCTATCACCCCTAAGTTCAGCATTTTCTGTACTTCCTCCCGTATTGCCTCCCGTCGAGCCTCTGGGATCCGATAGGGTTTTAACTTCACCCTTTCACCGGGCGGGGTAATGATGTCATGCTCTACCCCAGATGTTTGTCCCGGCAGCTCAGAGAATACCTCCTTGTTGCGAAGCACAAACTCCTTAACCTCCTGTTGTTGGGGTTGTGACAAGGTGGCTGCTATTCCAACCTCAGGAATCACGCAACCAGTTTGAGCTGGTGACCAAGTGTCTGCGACTAGGGACTCTCTATCCCTCCAGGCTTTCAACAGATTAACGTGATAGATCTGTTCGGGCTTTCGCCTTCCTGGTTGTCTGACCTTGTAATTCACTTCGCTCACTTTTTCCATTATCTCGTAGGGGCCTTGCCATTTGGCAAGGAATTTACTTTCAACCGTAGGGACAAGTACCAATATCCTATCCCCCGGGGAAAAGGTACGGGTCTTGGCTCCACGGTTGTACACTCTCTGCTGTGCCAACTGCGCTTGGGCCAAATGTTCCTTCACGATGGGCATTACCTGTGCAATTCGATCTTGCATCAGGGCGACATGCTCAATCACACTCCTGTGGGGAGAACTCTCACTTTCCCAAGTTTCCTTGGCAATATCCAACAGCCCTCTTGGGTGTCTCCCATACAGTAACTCAAAGGGGGAGAATCCCGTAGAGGATTGGGGCACCTCCCTAATAGCAAACATCAAATAAGGAAGTAAACAGTCCCAATCCTTTCCATCTCTATCCACCACTTTCTTCAACATTTGTTTTAGGGTTTTGTTGAATCTTTCAACCAGCCCATCGGTTTGGGGGTGATACACAGACGTACGCAATTGCGTCACTTTGAACAATTTACACAGCTCTTTCATAACCCGGGACATAAAGGGTGTACCTTGGTCCGTAAGCAGTTCTTTACAAATACCCACCCGGCTAAAAACAAGAGATAGCTCTTTGGCTATGGTTTTGGCCGAGGTATTTCGGAGAGGGATCGCTTCTGGATAACGGGTGGCATAGTCCATTATAACTAATATGTACTGGTGCCCCCTAGCGGACTTGATTATAGGACCTACCAAATCCATGGCGATCCTCTCAAACGGGACCTCAATGATGGGTAGAGGGACCAGCGGGCTACGGAAATGTGGCATCGGGGCCAACCTCTGACACACAGGGCAGGAGGAACAATAATTTTCTACGTCCTTCATCACCCCCGGCCAATAGAATCTCTGTAATACCCTCTCTCGGGTTTTCTCTGTCCCCAGATGACCTCCAAGAATGTGCCCATGGGCCAACTCCAACACCAACTTCCTGTAAGGTTTGGGCACCACAAGCTGCTCAACGGTTTCTTCTGCCCTTTTTGCCACCCGATACAGTAGGTCCTTCTCTACGCTGAAGTATGGGTAAGTGCAGGTATTATCTGGGTTCACTAACTCGCCATCTATTTTCACTACGTTTTCCCGTGCCTTTATTAGGGCGGGGTCTTTCAACTGTTCTGTGGCAAAGTTTTCCCTGTGAACCTCAAGATCAGAAAACTCCACAGACGGTAGGTTTTCGTCTGAGGAGGTGGGCTCCTCTCCAGTTTCTTGAGTCTCCCCTGCCAATACTGATAAGGGAAATTCCGGAGAGTCTTCACCACTCTCAGGGGAGTTCTGGCTATCACATTCCTGGTACATAGGGGCACCAGTGAGGGGCTCAGGATCATCCCACAGTTCCCAGAACTTCGGAAAATCCCTTCCCACAATGGCGTCATGCGGTAACTGAGATACTAAGCCCACTGGATGAGAGAGGGTACCTTTGGGGGTCTCGAAACACACTGTAGTCACTGGATACTCTCGGGTGTCCCCATGCACACAAATAACAGCTACCTTGCTATTCCCAGAGACCTCTGTTTTAACTAACTCAGCCTTTATCAGGGTCACAAGGCTACCTGAATCCAGCAATACCACAACATTTCTACCATTAACACACATTTTGCATAAATGTTTCTCAGTTCCTCGAATGGCAGTGCATGCGACTGTCGCACACAGCGACTGACGTCTGCCCGTCAGAAAGTCACACTGCATGGGTTCCTCCACAACCGGGCAATTGGCTGCAATATGTCCCGCTTGCCGGCAGCGGTAGCAAACGATCCTTCTTGCCGCCTCTTGAGCCGCTGATTTCCCAGGCTGTTCTCGCCAAACTTGGGGTAGAGCTCCCACCCTCTCACTCTCTCCACCCTCACCCCTTGGAATCCTCTTATCCGCCCCTGGGGATGGTCTGGTCTTAGGGTGGAAAGTCCGAGTGTCTCTGGAAGAGGCCGTCAGGTTCTCTGTAGCCAAGTATTTCTCCACACGATCCACAAGACCATCGGCCGTCTCTGGGTCTCCATGGCTTACCCACTTTTGGATGGCAGTAGGAAGAGTTCTCAAAAACCGATCCATTACAACACGTTCCACAATCTTTGGTGCGGACAAAGTCTCTGGCTGTAGCCACTTTCTGCTCAGGTGAATGAGATCATACATTTGAGACCTGGGGGGTTTTCCAAGCTGGAAAGTCCAGTTATGCACACGCTGAGCCCGGACAGCCTGGGTGACACCCAGCCTTGCCAATATTTCAGCTTTTAGCATCACATAGTCTTTTGCTTGGTTAGGCTCTAGGTCATAGTAAGCTTTCTGCGATTCACCAGTTAACAGAGGAGCCACCAGTCCAGCCCACTGCTCCTCAGGCCACTTTTCTCTTTCAGCGGTCCTTTCAAATGTGGTCAAAAATACCTCTGGATCATCCTCTCCAGTCATTTTTGTCAATAAACGACTCACCCCAAAGGACGCGGTATTAGTGGGACGGCTTTCCTCACTGGTCTGCGGACGTTGCTGCATTACTGCTTCCATCTGTTTTTGTAGTCTCTGCTCTTGCTTCTGCAACAGGTCTATGAAGCGGGCCTCAGATTGCTGCTGGGCTCGTTGCTGAGCCTCCAGACTCTGTTGCAAAGTTGCGTTTGTCTGCTGCTGGGCTGCAAGGCTCTGTTGTTGAGCTGCAAGGCTCTTTTGCAAACCTGCATTTGTCTGCTGTTGATTGGCATTTGCTAGAGCCAGCTGCTTCAGTATCTCCTCCATGCTGGCTTAAAAAAAAACTGCCTGCATTCTCCACCAACTGTGAGGGGGTTAGCTCGGCAGCGGGTGTGTGTGACCCCCGGGATGGGCTCCCCACACAAAACAGGCCCAGCAAACGGAGGTTGTGGTTTTCAAAATCAAAAAGGTGCGGTTTATTTTCTATTTACAGTGACAAAACACAGCAAAGCAAAAGAAACATAACCAAAATAAATCCTGGTCAAGTTGACCTCTGACTAAACATACAGGTTTCCTAACTAACAACTGGGATCAGCCTAGTGCTGTCCTAGTCCCTAAGTCCCTGGTTTAGTAAAAGTCCAAACAAATAGCCACACAGGCTTTGCCTCACCGCACAGGGGTTCACTCTCCCTAGACAGTCCACACAGGTCTGGTTCCAGGCATGAGCTAACATCTAATGAAGCTGGGAGTTCTTATAGAGGCCTAAATGAGCTGACAAGGTTCAGCTGGTCTCCTCATCTCTGTCTGCACGACGCCCCACACTCTCCCTAGAGGTATGAGTCATCCATGAGCCCACTAGCCTTATACAACTCTCCACCTAGTTGTATAAGTCAGCGTAAAGCCTGAATCTGGGCGAAATATATCTACCCCCCTGGATGCAACCAGGTGACTTTACCTTCCTGCTGTCACAATGTACACTGTGACGTATCATCATAGGAGAGCTCTACGCGTTTCGTGGTTAATATACCACTCATCAGGAGCAGATACGCAGTATAGGGGTGTCTATAATGAAACAGAAAATGCCAAAATATTACGATAGTAGAATATTTTAGAAAAACATATAAAATATAGAAGGAAGAGGGGGAACAAACAGGTCCCAATCACTCTTACCTATCTGTAGTATATGGGTAGGTTTTGGCATAGTATCAATGGTAAAGTGTAGGCAGCTATGAGAAACATCCTTCCCGGGAGTTGAGACGGTGACAATTGGAACACGGTGGTGGCAGCAGCAGCCAAGGGTAGTGTGGAAGTGAAGTAGCCAGTGAACAGCTGGGATAAATATAGTCATGTGTAATTCCTTATATAGTGAAATCCCAGAGGTATCTGTGGAAATCAATGGGTAAATAAAGTTATTAAACAGCTGATGAACTGGAAACGGGGTAACCGTGAAAAAAAGGGGAGTTAATTAAAACATGGTGGCTAGTGTTGTTACCTATCAAATCAAGACATTGATAGATACCAGGGTCAAAGTGTAAAAATGGTGATAAAGGGGTTAAACCATAAGTACCTGTGAGGGTATAAAGGAGGAATTGGTCCAGGAGGTGCCGACGTGTAATGAGAATGAAAACAACCCAAGGTAATGGCGCGGTGCAAGCAGAGTATAAGTACCAGCCATGAACCAATGGTGACCATCAACGTCACACAGCGTCATGGGAGGGGGGCGGCGTCACGCCCAAGCAGCATAGCGCGCTCGGCGTTTGGCGCCCAAACCTCCCTCGTGGTAAACGCAGAATGACAACCAAGTCGGCGGTGCGGCGTCACCAATGACGTCACCCGCCGACCATGTGAGCGTGGCGTCAACACGCAGCAAGTGCCCGACCCGCCCCCCACAGAGGGAGGGGAGGGGGAGGTCTCGGTGCGTGTTGCAACTCCCGGGGACGATGAAAGCAAGCTAAACCCGAACTCCCAGAGCTGACCTCTCTAGGAGGAAAGGAAACGGTGTGGCATAAGAATAAACTATGCTTAATATAATTTGGTCCATTTAATAGTAGTGTGCTTCATATAAAGTCCCACCATCTAGTTTCTTGTTTCACATGCTTTTAAAAGAGTTTACCTTTTGCAAATAAAAAAAAAAAAAAAAAAATGTCCCCGGATTTCATTTAAAAAATCTGGTCACCTTAGCATACAGCGGAGCTGAGCGGTCCTCTAAAGGGTTGGTGAGTCCTTTGGGTATCCCCTCCTCAGTCACCACAGCCAGTGGGTGGACTGTTTATTCACTTTATTGTGCATAAGGTTTCAGAGGGTGGCGAGTATGGAGTCTGGTTCACCTGCTTCCCCACTTTTGTCAGAGGCAACAGGCAGTGCTCCAGCACCTGCGGTCCCTATGGACCAGTTGTCGGCAGTCCTGGAAACATTTCTTGTCAGGATGGAAGCGGTGTGCGAGCGCAAGGGAGCTATAAAGCGCCCTCTTCCCACACAATCTCCAGTAGGGGAGTGCGCTGATTCAGATATGGGCCTAGCTGCTGCTGCTCAGGACCCTAGCTCTGAATATTTTAATGTTTTTTTGAACAGGACATTCCTTGTGAGGAAGACTCCAGTTCTGAGTCAGTAAATGATAGGGCGCTTGTAAGTGAACTCATTGATGCTGTGAGGGACACACTCAAGCTGGATGCTGTGGCTGAGGTACCTCAGGCGGACACTTTCTCCTTTGGTTCTTTTCAAGCTTTTCTTTTACACAGCTTCCTCACTGTTTCCTCACACGCTGCGTCAAGAGCAGCATGGATGATACTGTGGTACACAGTGCCCGCCCCTCCCCCGGTCGGTGCAGTATGGTGGGGGGGGGGCTTTATTAATTTATTTCTCTAGTCCCTGTGAGCCTTCTGTGTGATGTCTCTGAGGCAACAACAGGGTCTCTGCACCTGTGGTTTCCCGCCATTTTCTGGGTAACGTTCTGAGCTCTGACAGGACCACGGTCTGAGGTTTTAGAGGTTTCCTTTTACCTGCATGCTGCTTCGGCAGCTCATTTAGGCAGGTTGGAACGATACAGAGAAGTTTATGCGCCTAGGCGCCATAATTTAAACTTATCCTAGAGTAGCGGGCATTTAAAATTGGGGGGGGGAGCATCTGGGTTATTCAACCCAGATGTACTAATTGTTAGGGAGTCTGAGAATCCCTTTTGTGGTTCTTGGAGGACTCTGGTGCAAGGTTCCCTGTGGCCTGCAGGTGGCGTTGCCGCCCTGGGCCGGAGTTGAACCTGCACTGCAGGACTGTTCCTTTTTGTCCTTTCCTGGCGCTGGTACAGCAGGGAGGGGAACCCGCTGTGACGCAAAGGGAGAGGAGATAAAAGGGGCGGACATCCTGACCTCGGGGTTCAGAGTTGGAGGACGCGGCCGCGCCCAGGCACCTTCAGCCTGGGTGCTGGCGTTCCGGAGTTCCGGGCCCAGGTGCCCTTGACCTGGCTGGAGCGAGGGATGGTGTCCATCCCAGGCACCTTAAGCCTGGGGTGAGGTACTATGACCAAAGCCTGGGGCCCAGTAACTTTGACTGGGTTCCGCGAGGGTGGAGGAGTCCGAGGGGTCCTAAGGTGTTGGGACCCGTATCTGAGGTGAGGAGGCCGGGGAGTGTACCCCTTCCGGATAGTCCGGTACAGCATTAATCCGGTGACGGCGGGGCCTCTGGTAACTCTCTTGGAGGGATGTCTTCCCCCTGACAGGGGCTGCAACATAGCGAAGGTAACTCCAGTTCCTGTTCACTAGAGTCGCTGGAAGAGACTCTGAAGCCAAAAAGTATGTTTTACAGCCACTGTGCTTAGCAACCGTTGGTGAAACCTCAACGGTTTAGTTTCTTTGAGGATTGTGCCTTGACCTACTCCCCACCAATACTGAACTGTTCTATGGGTCTCAAACATGCTCGCAAAGGACTATTTGTGTGCCGTTATGGAATAAATAAGTGTTGGACCTTTTCAGTGTGTGGTACTCCAATTACTGGGAGCAAAGGGGGTTATCAGCAGAACAGACTTGGCTCTGAGCGTATACACAGCCCGAAGGTAATCTGATGCTGGCCTTCACCTCTACATGCTGTAATCTAGAGGACATGGGCCGTGGCGCACCTCGCTCTCCCCTTCAAGGTACCCCTAGACCGGAGCCAAAGTAACTGCTAAAGAAGAGAGAGAGGGTGAAGCCGCTACACAATAAATCTACACTGGATACATTCACAGTGTATGTATGTGTTATTGGTCTCTGTGTCTGCGTGGGTTTCCTCCCACGTTCCAATGCTGTGTCTTCAGTGCCATACATGATATAAACATTCACAATATGTTTATACATGACTCTAAATACATTCACAGTATAGGTATGTATTATACTCTCTGGGTCGGCGTGGATTTCCTCCGGGTGCTCCGGTTTCCTCCCACGCTCTCACGGTATGTGCGCTTCGGCTCTCTGCACAGTATAAACATGTTCAATATGTTTATTATACATACTATACCTACAGTAGGTGTATGCTGTCTGCGTGGGTTTCCTCCGGGTGCTCAGGTTTCCTCCCACACTTCAATGGTAATGCACAGCATAAACATATGCAATGTGTTTATTCACATGCTATCATTCCTACACGGTATCTGTGTGCTGTCTGCGTGGGTTTCTTCCGGGTGTTCCGGTTTCCTCCCACACTCTGACGGTATGTGCGCCTTTGGCTCTCTGCACAGTTTAAGCATGTTTATCAGGCATACTATAATACCTACGCGGTATGTGTATGCAGTCTGTGTGGGTTTCCTCCGGGTACTCCGGTTCCCTCCCACACTCCAATGGTATGGGCGCTTTCGGCACTATGCACAGCCTAAACTTGTGCAATTTGATTATTCACATGCTAACATACCTACGCGGTATGTGTGTGCAGTCTGCATGGGTTTCCTCCGGGTCTTCCGGTTTCCGCCCACGCTACATGACATGCGCGCCTTTGGTGCCATACACAGTATAAACATACACATTATGTTTATACACAACTCTAAATACATTCACAGTAGATGTATGTATTGTATTCTCTGGGTCTGCGTGTGGTTCCTCCGGGTACTCCGGTTTCCTCCCACGCGCCAGCGATGTGCGTGCCTTCGGCGCTATGCACACATAGACATGTTCAAAATGTTTATCACACATACTATAGTACCTACATGGTATGCGTATGCAGTCTGCGTGGGTTTCATCCGCGTGCTCCGGTTTTTCCCCCGCCCTCCACTGGTGTGCGCATTTTCAGCGCTATGCACTGCATAAACATGTGCAATTTGTTTTTTCGCATGCTAACCATGCCTACACGGTTGTGTACGCAGTTTGCATGGCTGGTTTCCGCCCACGCCCCAATGATGTGCGCGTCTTCGTCGCTAGCACAGTATAAACGTGTCTAATATGTTTATCCACACATACTAAACTACATACGCCGTATGTGTTTGTACTATGCTCTTTGTGGCTGAGTGGGTTTCCTCCCACGCTCTAATTGCGCGTTTTGACGCAATACACAGCATTAACTATACGTTTGTACAATCAGCACTTATCAATGGAATAGCTGCTGGATGGAGCATTGTCATAAGGGTCCCTGGTACTAGGGGTACCTCCTTCCACCTGCCCTTCGTGGTGATCAGAAGCGCTGGCTTGGTCTGTGTTCGCCATGCTGAGGTTAGCGTTACGCCCATTAGTGGCTGCGTTTCTGAAGCTCAATGACTGGGCAAAAGCCTCTGCTTCATCTATCAGTTGACCAGCAGGTGCACTGCAACTGCTTTAGCCTCTAGGGTCTCTGTGCCCGGGGTGGGTTTGCGCCACCTGTAGAGGCTGAGTTACTGGTCCACTGACCGAGTTTCTAGGGAAGCTGTCAGGGAAATCCGTCCAACGGCGCCAATCAGCACCCAATGCGCACGCGCGGCGGAATGATGCTTCGGCGCATGCGCGTGCGCGGGACGGCGCTTCTACGTCCTCGGGTGCGCGCGCCGACGCAGCGGCGTGCGCGCATGCGCGGCGGCGCACCAATAGGAATCCAGGCGGGCCTATTTAAAGAGACCCAGTTGCACTGACAAGTTGCTGGTTTGTCAGCTTTCCTGTATACCCAAGACTCTGGAAAACTATCTTGAAAATCTCCTTGTGACCCGGACTGGCTTGACTCCTCTGATCTCTCTCCTGGACCTGACCCTCGGCTTGCTATACGGACTTCTGCTTTCTCCTGTGTTTGACCCTCGGCCTGTGACTCGGATCTGCTGCCTGTCTACAATCCTTGACCTCCTGCTTGTACCTTTTGGACTTCCGCGTTTCCTTTGAACTCCTGCCTGGTTCCCGGTATTCTCTGGACTTGTTGCCTTTTACTGTGCTAGACCCCCAGCCGGGACTGTTACCTTGCAATTGCAACCCGGACTCAACCTGCACCGGCTTTCATTATCTCCTGCTGTTGGAACTTTACCAATCCGGCTAGTTCCTGCTTGAAGCCTGTTTCTTCAGTCTACTCAGCACTACCGGACCGTCTACAAGTACCCACCACCTGCCGGTAGCCGGTGCCGCTTCTCGCCATCCACTCCCTGTCTCAACTCCAGGGGGTGGAGTGCGTCAAGTCGCAAAGGTGAACCACTCTCGGCATCTCGGCCTCGGTAAGTACATACCCTTACAGTACAAACCAGCCAGATGTCTGAGGCCGACAGGGTGCGTTCACCGTTCGAGACCCTATGTCAGCAAGTCACCGCACTAACCGATGCGGTTCAGAAATTACAAGAAGGTTATGTCCAAATGGATGGCCGCTTCCAGCTACTTACTGGAGCTACAGGACCAGCATCACCAGCTGCTACCGTTGCCAATGTTGCCTCCACGTCTCAAAATCAGGCAAATCCCACCGTAGTAATGGCTACCCCTGAACCCAGGGTCCCCCTGCCTGAGCGATTTTCTGGCGTCCGTAAGAAATATCGGGCTTTCAAAAATGCATGTTCTCTTTACTTCGCCCTTCAACCCAGGACTTTCTCTTCAGAAGTGGTAAAGGTGGGGTTCGTCATCTCCCTTCTAACCGACGAACCTCAGGCCTGGGCCCATGGCCTGATGGAGCAAAGCAGCCCCATACTAGATTCCGTGGACACCTTCTTCGAGAGTATGGCGCAGCTGTATGACGATCCTCAGCGATCAGCTACAGCTGAGTCTGTTCTTCACAGTTTAACCCAGGGGAGAAGGCCGGTGGAGGACTAAACGGCAGAATTCCGGAAATGGTCAGCTGACACTGGCTGGAATGAGACGGCCCTTAAATACCAATATCGCCAAGGACTGTCTGAGGCTCTTAAAGACGAGCTGGCCAGGATTGGTGTTCCAACTACTCTGGAAGATTTGATCCAGTCTGTCACTCAGCTTGACAGACGCCTGCGGGAGCGGCGTTCTGAGCGTTTCCAGACTACCCGTCCAAACTGGACTTTGCCCCGATCAGCTCCTGCCTACCTACCCATCCAAGTTCCTACATCATCTTCTCCTCCCGAGCCCGAACCCATGCAGCTTGGTCTGGTTCGTCCTCCCCTTTCTCCTGAGGAAAAGCAGCGCAGGCGTCAGGCCAATCTGTGTCTTTACTGCGGGGGTACTGGCCATTTCCTTCGGAGCTGCCCAGTGAGACCTAGTAAGTGTACCCTCAAAGACACTTTGAACTACCAAGTTTCTGGCTTACCACAGACTTATGTTGTTCTTTCTATTTCTCTACAGCTACCAACAGGAGCAACCCGCCTACCGGCGATTATTGATTCAGGAGCCTGCAGCTGCTTTCTGGACTCTTCACTTGCTTCCCAACTTCACTTTCCTCTGCAAACCAAGGACCGTTATCTTCAGGTTCGTCTGGCGGATGGATCCCTGCCTCGTTCAGGGGTAATTACGCAAGAAACAAAACCCGTCCTTGCTATCACGGATTCAGGCCACCAAGAATACCTTCGATTTGACCTCATCCCATCTCCCATGTTTCCCATCATCCTGGGCCTCCCCTGGTTACAAGCACATGAGCCTCATATAAACTGGGCCAAAAGGGAAGTTAACTTCACTTCTTCGTATTGTTCCCAACACTGTCTTCCCGCACTTCCAACTGTCTGTGCTACTTTAACCCCTCAACCGGAAAACCTACCACATGTTCCATCAGCATACTTAGAATTCCAGGACATCTTCGACAAACAGCAGGCCGACCGCCTACCTCCACATCGTCCCTACGATTGTCCCATTGACCTTCTGCCTGGCTCCAAAATTCCATTCGGCCGCATCTTTCCCTTGTCCGAATCTGAGTTGAAGGCCCTCAAGTCTTACATTGAGGAAAATCTAGAAAAGAAATTAATTCGCCCCTCTTCTTCCCCAGCCGGTGCCGGAATCTTTTTCGTTGAAAAGAAAGACGGGACTCCGAGGCCCTGCATCGACTATAGGGAATTAAATAAAATTACTATTAAAAATAGATACCCGCTTCCTCTCATCCCGGAGTTGTTCCAACGATTCCGATCAGCTCGGATCTTCTCTAAACTGGACCTTCGAGGGGCCTACAACCTCATCCGGATCAGGGCTGGAGACTAATGGAAGACGGCTTTTAGATCTAGGTTCGGTCATTTTGAATACTTGGTCATGCCATTCGGGCTTTGCAACGCCCCAGCTACTTTCCAGCACCTGGTCAATGACATTTTCCGTGAACACTTGGACGACTTCCTAGTAGTCTACTTAGACGATATTCTTATTTTTTCGTCCTCCCTTGAACTGCACCGAATCCATGTCATCAAGGTCCTCACTATTCTCCGAGAACATAGACTTTACCTCAAGGCCGAGAAATGTGACTTTGAGAAAACCACTGTGCAATTTTTGGGATTTATTATTTCTACCAATGGGGTCGCAATGGACCCGCAGAAAGTCAAAGCTATCCAGGAATGGCCAGCCCCAACAGACAAGAAAGGGGTACAACGGTTTATAGGTTTCGCCAACTTCTACAGGAGGTTCATTGTGGGGTTCTCCTCTATTGTGGCACCTATAACCCAACTGACACGCCAGGGCTACCGCTTTCACTGGTCACCGGAAGCTCAGGATGCCTTCGATAAACTAAAAAATGCATTCACATCGGCACCTGTATTGAAGCATCCAGATCCGCTACTGCCATTTACTCTGGAAGTAGATGCTTCAGAGTCAGCCACTGGGGCCATCCTCTCTCAAAGGCAGGGCCCCAAATCCCTTCCTTATCCAGTAGCCTTTGCCTCTCGTAAACTAACTTCTCCAGAACGTAATTATGACGTCGGAGACCGGGAACTATTAGCTATCAAATTCGCCCTGGAAGAATGGCGATACCTTCTGGAGGGAGCCCCTCACCCTGTCATGATATTCACGGATCATAAGAATCTAGAATATCTGAGAACAGCAAAATGTCTTCGACCCAGACAAGCCCGATGGGCCCTCTTCTTCACCAGGTTTAACTTTCATATCTCTTATAGGCCCGGTTCCAAGAACGTGAAGGCGGATGCACTCTCTAGGATGTTTCCCGAGACCCCTCAAGCAGAGGAACCAAGTACCATCCTATCAGCACAAAACTTTCTGCTCATCCCACAGGCTGATCTACTAACCTCCATAAAAGCCGCCTCTAAGTATTGTCCTGACCAAGTAACCTCTTCCCTAGAGAAGCATAATGACTTGCTCTGGTCCCAAGGTAAAGTCTTCGTCCCTCTGGAAACAAGGCAACTGATTCTGAAAACTTTCCACGACCACAAACTAGCTGGTCACTTTGGAACCAAAAAAACCATGGAACTAATCTCTCGCTCCTTCTGGTGGCCTGGTTGGAGACAAGATTGCAAATCCTATGTTGCCTCCTGTACCCGTTGCCAACGGTATAAGGGACCCAAAACCAAGAGTTGGGGACTACTCAAACCTTTGCCTATCCCTGAACGTCCGTGGGCAGATGTGTCCATGGACTTCATTGTAGATCTACCGCCCTCTGGAGGTTTTACCACGATTCTGGTCGTAATTGACCGCCTCTCCAAAATGGCACACTTCGTGCCCATGATCGGTACCCCCTCTGCTGCAGATACAGCCAAAGCCTTCTTTCAGGAGATAATCAGGCTCCATGGGGTGCCTAAGAGCATCACCTCTGACAGAGGCGTTCAATTCACGTCGAAATTCTGGAAGGAACTTTGCAAATCTTTAGAAGTCAAGATTTGCCTATCATCGGCATATCACCCCCAGAGCAACGGACAGACAGAGAGAACCAATCAAACCCTAGAACAATATCTCCGTTGTTTTTGCTCAGCCTCACAAGACGATTGGTCCTCCCTATTATCCTACGCTGAATTTGCATATAACAACTCGGTGCATTCAGCCACCAGTCAAACTCCTTTTTGGGCCAACTTTGGCTTCCATCCCTCCTTCCTCCCTGATGACGTTCCGGAGAGCTCTGTTCCTGCTGTTCAAGATCGGATAGCCTTTGTTCAATCTAATTTTCTGAGACTCCAGGAAATGATGCAAAACGCCCAGGAGTCTTACAAGAGACACTATGACAAGGGTAGGAAGGAAAATCCAGTCTTCAAAGTTGGGGAGGAAGTATGGCTCTCCGCCACCAACCTCAAATTGCCGATCCCTTCACGGAAATTGGGACCAAGATTTATAGGCCCTTTTAAAATCAAGCGAGTAATCAACCCTGTGGCCTTTGAATTGGCACTGCCCGACTCCTACAGGATACACCCGGTCTTCCACACGTCTCTGTTGAAACCAGTAGTCTCCAGCTCCTTCCCGGGAAGGGATGAGCCACCTCCTCCACCTGTGGAGGTTGATGGTGAAGATGAGTATGTGGTGGAATCTATCTTGGGCTGCAGGAAAAGAGGCAGGCAGTTGCAGTATTTAATCAAATGGAAGGGGTATCCCCCAGAGGACAACTCTTGGGAACCATCTAGGAACCTACATGCTCCCCGCCTAATTAGAGTCTTTCACCAGGAACATCCCGAGTTGATGTCTAGTCTGGGCGTCCGGAGTCCGCCCCTAGGAGGGGGGCACTGTCAGGGAAATCCGTCCAACGGCGCCAATCAGCGCCCAATGCGCACGCGCGGCGGAATGATGCTTCGGCGCGTGCGCGGGACGGCGCTTCTACGTCCTCGGGTGCGCGCGCCGACGCAGCGGCGCGCGCGCATGCGCGGCAGCGCACCAATAGGAATCCAGGCGGGCCTATTTAAAGAGACCCAGTTGCACTGACAAGTTGCTGGTTTGTCAGCTTTCCTGTATACCCAAGACTCTGGAAAACTATCTTGAAAATCTCCTTGTGACCCGGACTGGCTTGACTCCTCTGATCTCTCTCCTGGACCTGACCCTCGGCTTGCTATACGGACTTCTGCCTTCTCCTGTGTTTGACCCTCGGCCTGTGACTCGGATCTGCTGCCTGTCTACAATCCTTGACCTCCTGCTTGTACCTTTTGGACTTCCACGTTTCCTTTGAACTCCTGCCTGGTTCCCGGTATTCTCTGGACTTGTTGCCTTTTACTGTGCTAGACCCCCAGCCGGGACTGTTACCTTGCAATTGCAACCCGGACTCAACCTGCACCGGCTTCCATTATCTCCTGCTGTTGGAACTTTACCAATCCGGCTAGTTCCTGCTTGAAGCCTGTTTCTTCAGTCTACTCAGCACTACCGGACCGTCTACAAGTACCCACCACCTGCCGGTAGTCGGTGCCGCTTCTCACCATCCACTCCCTGTCTCAACTCCAGGGGGTGGAGTGCGTCAAGTCGCAAAGGTGAACCACTCTCGGCATCTTGGCCTCGGTAAGTACATACCCTTACAGAAGCTCTGTCAGGTTGCCATTCTTGGCCAACAATTGAGGCACCCCGTAAGCCAGGGCCTCCCTTCTCCGATACATTGCGGGGTCTCTTTGGGATTATCATACCCATCCCGATGCAGGACGGTCCTGTCGGCCGTGTGCATTCCAGGGGAAGGGTCCTTACATCCGGAGGTGTTTTCACCTCCTTTACCGGAGGTGGGGCACCGGATGTGGACCTTCTGGCCTCTCGACTCACTCGCAAGGTGTCGAGATTCGTGGCCAGGTCCAGGGATCCCTGGGCAGACGCGTGAGACGCATTGGTGGCCCGCGGGGGCAGTATCGCTTGATGTATGCTTACCCTCCGCTACTGTTGTTGCCTCGCCTGCTTCTCAGAGTAGGGGCCGAGGCCATTCCAGTGATCCTCATTGCTCCGGAACGGTGACATTGGTACGCCGATCTAGTTCGGCTATTCGCAGACGTTCCTTGGTGACTGCCTATTTGGGTGGACCTTCTGTCTCATGGTCCCATACTTCATCCTGCTTTACAGTCCTTGGCTTTAATGGCATGGCTGTTGAAAGCCGGGTGCTGAGGGACCGAGGTCTCTCGGATTCGGTCATCTCATCTATGTTGTGGGCACGGAAATCTTCCTCCAAAAAGATCTATCACCGTACCTGGAAGGCTTACATCGCTATGTGCGAGGAGCTTGATTGGCGTCCACGGACGTATTCCATTCCCAGGATTTTGCTGTTCTTACAGCGTGGTGTGACCCAAAAGCTGGCCTTGCGTACCATCGAGGGTCGGATTTCGGCCTGGGCTGTCTTTTTCAACGACCGCTACCGGCCCATTCCTTGATGGTACCTTTGTGCAGGAGATTCGCCATGGGATCTCAATTTGGTGCATCTCGGTTCTCCAAGAACATCCCTTTGAAAATATCAGAGATATTCCTCTCTTGACTTTGTCTCAGAAGGTGGCTTTCTTAGTGGCCATTACTTCTGTTGGACGAGTGTCTGAGTTGGCAGCTCTGTCATGCAAGTCGCCTTGCCTGGTCCTTCATAAGGATAAGGCAGTGTTGCGCCCGCGACCGTCTTTCCTTCCAAAGGTGGTTTCGGCTTTTCACCTTAATGAGGACATTGTCCTTCCGTCCTTGTGCCCTCACCCATCGCATCCCAGTGAGTTTGCGCTTCACACTTTGGATGTGGTGCGAGTCTTACGGGTGTACCTGGCAGCTACTGCTTCTATCGGAAGTCTGACTCACTGTTTGTGTCTGTCTCTGGTCCAACACAGGGCCAAGCGGTGTCGTCTGCCTCCTCTTCTAGGTGGATCAGACAGATCGTCATACAGGCCTATGCCCTTAAGGGGCGGGCGCCTCCCTTTCCGGTTACGGCGCTTTCCACCAGGGCAATTGGTGCTTCCTGGGCTTTCTGACATCAAGCGTCGGTTGCACAAGTGTGCGAGGCGGCGACCTGGTCGTCCGTTCATACCTTTTCTAAATTCTATAAGGTTGATGTGGCTGCATCTTCGGATGCTTCCTTCGGCCGCACGGTGTTGCAGGCCGCTGTTTAATGTTGCAACTCCTCCGTTGAGGAGCTCTGCTTGTTTGCAGTGAAGTTTTGGTTTTTCCTTTACTACTGCTCCCACCCTCTTCTGATACTGCTTTGGGATGTCCCACGTGTTTCAGTATTAGAGCTGTGTCAGTCCATGGACGATAAGAGAAAATAGGATTTTCTCTAGTCATCTTCCAGGACGGCACACCTGAGAGATGACTGGTCCACCTGACAGGAAACACAATCAACACATGAGGTTAAAAGGCCCCTCCCTTCCCCCTGCACCTCGGTTCTTGATTGTGTTTCCTGGCAGCGAAACGTTTGTTATTTTTGTCAGACCTGAAGTCGGTAGCGGATGGTCTCCCCCCTGAGAGCTGGACGCCAAGGCTGGGGAGGGTTGCGGGTCCAGCCAGGGATCAGTCCCTTCTCAAGGGGGGTTCCCAATGACCGGTGGTATCCCCGGTAAAGAACCTCCCGGGCACAGGGTCGTTTCCTGGATCTCTTGTGGGTACATGCCTCCCCACCTACCTTCCACCCAGTATAGGGTACTTGGGGGATGAAGGAACCGGAGGCTCTGCAGGAGTCCAGGCCGCTGGAGGAGGAAGGCTGTAAATTTTCCAGACAGTGCAGCTCCATAGGGAATGCTAAAAACACTACTAGGCAGGAGTGAGCATTCGTCGGGTGGAGCAAGATGGCGCCGCTTCCGTTTCCGGGCGAGATCACTTCCTGTTTCCGGTCCACGCCAAAATGGCGGATCCGGACACTAAAGGCCAAAATAGGACTACTTCCGGCGGCGGGACTTCAGCAAAATGGCGCTGATCGGTGTCCTGGCCATAAAAATCTTGCAGACAGGTCATGAGGGTCCTTGGCCTAGGAAGAAGGAACCAGCTGAGACCAGGAATGGACGAAGAGGAGAACACAGCGGTGGCTGCATCCCAGGAGGGGACCACGGGTGGTGAGTCTTTCCTCTATTTTTCACAAGGGGTGGGTTAAGGGAGGTCTTACCCACACCCCTTGGGAGGGGGGGGCAGGAGAGAGTACAGCTTGCTAAAAAACTAGTGCTGTCTTGTCTTTTTGTCTCCTTAGAACCCAGTGGATCTGCTCAAGGGGCCCACAAGGTTAAAAGCAAAAGTACCCCTCCCCCTAGAACAAAAAGGTGTGGGAATTGCAATGAAAAGCTCCCACTTGATCACGCAAAGCCTTTTTGTTACAAGTGCATACATAAATTGTCGGGTAAGGAAACCTCACAGGTGTTGAGGGACTTCCTTACAGTACAGGCAGAGATGCTGACTAGGTTACAATCCCTTAAGACAGTTATTGCATCTAAGGAAGAGCATAGCACTAGTGGCAGAGAGGTTCTGTTCTCTAGAGAAGGTACTTCATCTCAGGGGGACACATCTGACAGAGGTCAGAGAACCCCGCAGGGGCCTCCCTCTTCCATTGCTTCAGGAGTAGATGAGCTTGAGGAGTCAGAAGAGGACTCATTAAAAGAGGGGGAAGGTTCAGACCCTGAAAGCCAGGACAGTGACAGTCCTAGACTTAGGCATCTCTTTCCCGTGGAGGACATGGGACAGTTGCTTAAGGCAATTTATGCCTCTGAAGATATCCCAGAACCTCCAGTGCAGACAACAGCCTGGGATAAGTTGTATAAAGGCTTAGGAAAACCTCAGTCCAGAGTATTCCAAGTACACCAAACCCTTAAGGAGGTGATTCTGAGGGAGTGGAAGGACCCGGAAAGGAAGGTCCTTAAGCTAAAAATCTGGAAGAGAAGGTTCCCTTTTGGGGAGGAAGAAGAAGAGAAGTTTTTCAAGGCCCCCAAATTAGATGCAGCCCTTTCTCAGGTCTCTAAGAAATCCGATTTGTCCTTTTGAGGACTCGGGTAGCATTAAGGACCAAATGGATAGGAAGGCTGAAACGCTTCTGCGCAGAGCATGGGATGCCAATGCGGCAGCCATGGCTCCTGCACTAGTATCTGCTTGCGTAGCCAGAAATGTGAATGCCTGGCTAGGTAGGCTCTCTGGCCATGTTTCTAGAGGGGACAATTCCGAAGAGGTTATGGACTCTCTAGAAGTAATTAACAAAGATGGCAACTGTGTGGGGCGTGACCGGATGGAGTGAGGTGGAGGAGTGAGAGTGCGAGTGTGTGTGTCTTCCTGACCCGCTCCTGACCGCCCTAAGTCCACCGTGCGGTGATCCGAGATGATCCGAGATGACCCCTGGCTGGGGAAGCTAGACGGTGACACCGTAAGCCTGTACACTCGGCACTGAGCAGCCTGCCTCTCCCCGCTCCCTTCTGTTTTCTTTGGCTGTCCCTGTGGGTGATGTACGGCGGAGGAAGGGAGCGCCGCAGCGCCATGGAGATGCGGGGATGGCAGCAGTAGTATATTGTGCAGAGTGAGAGAGCAGACTGGACCTGCAAAAGCAGCTGGAATCACTCGAGGAGTTGCTGCTGAGCTCGGGGGGCTGCAAGAATAGAAAGCCCACGCTGTATCTGTGCTTCAAACAAACTATAAGATCGGCATCCAGGTCCAGAGGAACTACCCCCCTCAGAAGGAAAAGGTCACGTGAGTAAAGGAATGACTCTGGAACCTGGAGCCTTGCTAAAATCTGCATTAGACTGCAATAGACTGTCTAAGTATTGATGCATACATTCCTTACTGATGCATAGGAACTATCTAACCATCTCTCTAACCTGAGTTATCCCCATACAGCTAGTTTTGCCCTGTGATTGGAAAAAAAAGGGGGAGAGGGTAATACCTCACAGACTTTTAGCAACTCTTGCATATGATTTTTTTTTTTAAGGTTGCAGCTACCAGCTCCCGGCAGTGATTTCTGTTCCTATCCCTTTGTTTTCGGACTTTATCATACTTTATTGCACAGTAAGGAAAATTGTGTATCAGGCATTATGTCCAGGAAGAAAAAAGGGGATGATAACCTTGGCCAGTAGAGTGTGGGACCACAATCTTTACGATCGGCCAAAAGTAATCAGGTGGTGGCAGCAGCTGCCAAACTGGAGAGATTTGCTCACGCCCCAGAACACACTCCAGTTAGAGGGGGAACACAGACCCAGGCTAAAGGGACAGTAGACAGGAGAAGCCAAGGTCACACTGTAGCAGCCACAGTTAAAAACATCAATAATAAAAACACGGCTACGGCCATCCAAGGGACAGAGATAAACTTGGGATCAAATATTGCCATAGAGGGGATTCCCACACTACAGGATGTGTTCCTAGTGGTCAATGCGTGTAAACAGTCATTGGAGGAGGTATGTGACCAGATGAAAGGTATTAAGGAGGAACTAGTCTCAATGCGGTCTGAACTTCAAAAGACAAATGAAAGGATCACTGAAACAGAAGGAAGGATCTCACAGATAGAGGATGAACTATACCCGGTAAAACAAGAGCATAGAAAACTAATGGGACAAATGGCTAAGTTTGAGGAAAAACTGGACGAAATGGAGAACAGACATCGTAGGGACAATATAAGACTGGTGGGACTACCAGAGAAGTGTGAAGGGACTAATCCTATAGAGTTTTTGGAAGATTGGTTCATAAAGTTGTTTGGAAGAGAAAGTTTTTCGCAACAATTTTCGATAGAAAGAGCGCATAGAGTCCCCTTTAAACCCCCTCCCACAGGAGGGAACCCACGGTCAATGTTAATGAAATTCCTTAATTACCGGGATAAAGTAACCCTACTAAGAAAGGGTAGAGAGATGGGGTCCATTTTTTTTGGAGAAACCAGGGTGTCATTATATCCAGATTTCTCCCCTTATCTGCAGAAGCAAAGGGCGGGTTTCATAGAAGCCAAACGTAGATTAAAAACTCTTGATGTTACGTATGCACTACTGTACCCAGCACGACTACGGGTGGTAGCGTTAGGCGGGACACAATTTTTTGATACCCCTGAAGGAGTGCTGGGGTGGCTGGAAGATAAAAAGGATCAGCTATCAACAAAATGAAGTGACATTTAGCTTAATGATGTGATACATTTAGGTTTCACTTGTTGATTATCCCTTTCTGTCCTTTCCCCCTTTTTTTTTTGTGTGGGGAAGGGAAAGGAAAGTTCACGGATGCGAGGATGAGGGTGAGGGGAGACACACACCACTGGAGGAGTAAAAGAATGGGTGGAGAATGTAGTAAAATGGAATATGGGGTGAGGGAGGGAGGAGGGAAGGATGGAAGATATAAATGGGGGGAGTGGGGAGATGTATGGACCGTTCACAAAAAAAGCCCCTAGGGAATACCTAAAAAGGTGTAGGGAGGGACGGGGGGAGGGAGGGATCAAAATGAGTTATCACAAGGAACACAAAAAGGTTGGAATTCAATCATGGCTAAAATTTACACAAATATATATATGGAGCACATTTGTTTTCTTTTTTTTCTTGAAAAAGAAAAAAAGAAAAAAAAATATAGCACTTTTTGCAGGGGTAAAAAAAAAAAAAAGAGTACAGTGACGTCACTAAATAATGATAAAACAATTAAGTAAATTGGTAGTAAAAAGTGGAGTAAATCACATAATCACATTTCTTAAAGAGATAGGAAGGGAAAAGAAAAGGAAAGCATATTTTTGCACTGTGTGGTATAGGGGGAAGTCAAAAGTTTTAATCACAATGTATTGCTATGAGAGATTTATGATTTCTTCGGTAACTTATTTCAGGCAACTTGTGTTTTGGTTAGCTGATGCCTTTTTTTCCTTTTTTTGAATGAATTGATTGTCTTATGCAGTCCAGAGTAATGAAAATGGGGTCTTGGAATGTCCGTGGGTTGGGTACCCCTGCCAAGAGAGCTGTAGTATTTGATATGCTGGAAATGTATGAGGTGGGACTGATCTGTCTCCAAGAGACCCACTTGACTAAAATTACTATACAACAAGTTCAAAGTAAGAAGTTTCAACACCAATACCACTCAGTGCACACCTCTTATTCCAGGGGTGTGTCAGTACTGGTTAAAAGAGGGGTGGTGTTTACTTGCAGACAGATCAGCATTGACGAGGAGGGGCGCTATATTTTTCTTCACTGCGTAATAGAGAGTAGAGAATATGTTCTTGCAAATATTTATATACCTCCGCCCTTTAAAATGGAGGTTATATATAAGCTAATGGAATTTATGGTGGATAAGATGGGGATGCCAATCATAGCAGTGGGGGATTTTAATGAGGTTATAAATAGAAAATGGGATAGGTTTCCAGGGGGAAGGGAACCGAATCCTCCAGAGAGTCGATTGTATCAAATTCTACAAGAAATTGGCTTGTTCGATATATGGAGAGCAAGAAACCCAGATGTGCGGCAGTATTCCTGTCTTTCTAGCTCCTATTCAACACTTTCTAGGATAGACCTAGTTCTAGGTAATACGGAAGCATCCCAGATAATAAAAAATATAGTGTACCAGCCGAGAGGGGTGTCAGATCACTCGTTAGTGACAGTTCTGGTAAATTTAGAAGGGAATAGAATCAGGGAATTATGGAGGATGAATCCTTTATGGTTTGAGGTTGTCGGAGGCCCTGAGGAGATTCTAGACAAATTACAAGAGTTTATAGAATTTAATGAAGGAACTGTGACACAGGGAGTGATGTGGGACACATTGAAGGCATTTTTAAGGGGAATATGTATTCAACAAGTGGCAAAAGTAAAAAAGGCATCCAGAGAGGAGGAGAATAGGATAAGGCAGGAATTGGTGAATGTAGAAAAGGAATATGTTGAAAACCCAACATCAGAGCGACCAGGAATATGGATGAACAAACAACAAGAATATAAAATAGCAATGATTAAAAAATCTGAGAATAAAAGATTATTTCAGAAACAAGCCGCATTTGGGGAGGGGGAGAGTGTTGGAAGAATGCTGGCACATTTAGTGCGAACCAATTCCTCCCCATCCGCAGTACCCGCGATTAGGACTTCGAAAGGAGAAATCTCCCCTCAGGTATCAGAGATCACAGATACCTTTAGAGAATATTATGATAAATTATACAAATCGCAGGGTGCAGCAGGAGAGGAGGAATTGGAAATATTCTTTGGGAAAATCAAAATACCAATTCTTACTGAAGCAGAGAAAGAGGGAATGGAGGCTCCAATAACTCTTGAAGAAGTACAGTTAGCAGTTGCAGAGATGGCCAATCAGAAATCGCCTGGACCTGATGGTCTTCCTATAGAAACTTATAAACACTATGGGAAAGTGCTATTGCCGGAACTTCTTAAAACACTGAATTGGGCACGGGAGGAGGGGGAATTGCCCAAGTCAATGTCAGAAGCAATAATTATAGTCCTGCTTAAGGAAGGGAAAGATCCACTAGAGACCTCATCCTATAGGCCCATCTCCCTCCTTTGCTCAGACACTAAAATATTGGCCAAAATAATGGCAATTAGGTTAAACAAAATTATTTCAAGACTAATACACCAAGATCAAACTGGGTTTATCCCCAGTAGATCAACTAGTATGAATATTAGAAGGGTATTCCTTAACCTACAAACTCCAACACAGAATATGGGTACTAGGGCAGTTATGTCCTTAGATGTGGTCAAGGCGTTTGATAGCTTGGAGTGGGGATATATCTGGCATGCTCTAGGAGCATTTGGTTTTGGTCCGTCAGTTATTAGATGGATAAAAATCCTGTATAGTGACCCAAGCGCAAAAATTAGAGTCAACAATGATTACTCAGGTAAGATTAAATTGGAGAGGGGCACAAGGCAGGGGTGTCCATTGTCACCCCTGCTTTTTGCACTAGCAATGGAGCCATTGGCCACAGCAATAAGAACGAATACAAAAATCAAAAGATTTGTGAGACCAACAGGAGAGGAGAGAATCGCATTATATGCGGATGATGTTCTTCTCTTCCTGGGGGACACAGATCATTCACTTAAGCAGGCTATGAGTATCTTTGGAGAATTTGGCAGACTCTCGGGATTGGTTATAAATTGGGAAAAATCAGCCTTGATGCCGGTGGACCCGATTTGCCAATCAAACCTTTGTAGAAATACCCCAATTAGAAATGGTGGATACAATGAAATACCTGGGAATACATATAACAATTGACCCAAATAAATATATAAATAACAATATAGTGCCCCTCCTGTCTAAATGTAAAAATAAAATTCAAATATGGAGGCGGCTCCCACTGTCAGTTGCAGGGAGATGTAACCTGATCAAAATGCTGTGGATGCCACAATTATTATATGTATTGCATAATACACCAATGTGGATACATAAGAAATGGTTTAGGAAAATTGACACACTATTTAGAGAATTAATATGGAAAGGAGGCCAGGCGAGGATAGGACTACAGACCCTGCAACTATCAACAAGGGAGGGAGGTATGGCGTTACCACACCCACGGTGCTACTTCCTGGCAGCACAGCTGCAGCATATAGGAATGAGACCAGAGATGGGAGGGGATACAAATGGGCAGTTGATGACAATGGGGTCACCCCACAAGTTGGTGATGGAGGCAAACTCATTTTTATACAAATCCCCTACGGTCAAGATGGTAATAAAGGTGTGGAAAGCTGTGAAAGCAATAGGGGGATTAGAAGGAGAGACAGAATATACACCCCTTTGGGATAATAGGAATCTTCAGGAGCTGGAGCCGATGGGGAAAATTAAGGAATGGGAAGGGAAGGGGATAACTAGGCTGGCCCAGCTGTATGAGGGAGAAATCCTAAAAACATTCGCTACACTTGGAGAGGAATATGATGTCCCTAAACATACATTTTATAGATATTTGCAAATTAGGCACGCATTAAATAAGCAGTTTGATAGACAGGGACCAATCTGGCACAAATCCCCTATCTTTCAGAGATTGGGCAATCAGAGTGAGACCGGGGGCCGTATATCCGAAATATACCCACATTTATGCAAAGGAAGTATTACAGCTCCTGAACATCTTAAAAGTAGAGGGAAATGGGAGGAAGATCTGGGGCCCATATCCGGGGGGCAATGGAAAAAGGTACTAGAGAGTGGACACCTTGTATCTGTGTCACCGGCCCAGAAGTTTTCATTCTTAATGCTATTACATAGGACATATTATACACCAAAAAGGCTGTTTGATTTTGGATGGAGAACAGATGCAGGGTGTCCCAGATGTCAGGACACAGGGGACCTGATACATATGCTATGGAGGTGCCTGAAATTATTCAGGTATTGGACAGGGGTACTAGATAGCATAAATAGGACATATATGACAACAATAGAAATGGACCCTAGAATGTGTGTCCTGGGACTAGAGGAGAGAACAAGCAGAGCGACCAGTATAACAAAAGCAGTGCTTAGATGCCTTTTTCATGCCAGAAAATTGATAGCGCAAAGATGGCAGGCAGAAGACCCCCCCTCAGTGAGAGAATGGGCTAATATAGTCACTGCAACAATATGGAAGGAGAGGGTAGTATATATTAAGAGAGGGAACACAAGAGAGTTTGAAAAGGTGTGGAACCCGTGGTTGGAAAAAATAGGGACACCCCTGCAAAGCGGAGAGTGAGATAAGGAAAATAAATGAAAACAAAAATAAACTTTGAATAATGTGTAAAAATGGAAGAAAAAACCTAATATGAGAAATAGTAAGGGGGGAGGGGGGAAGGAGGGAGGGATGAGGATCAACAGAGTGAAAATGACACTGATAACATTTTGCTAATTTATTGTTGTGAAAAATAAATATATAAAAGCAAAAAAAAAAAAAAGAAGTAATTAACAAAACAGTAGCATATTTGGCTGATGCGACAGTGGAGGTTGTCAGGACCTCAGCCAAGTCAGCGGCCCTCCTGAACTCTGCAAGGAGGGCGGTCTGGGTTCAATCAAAGCAGGGGGACCCTATGTCCAGATCACGGCTCTGCGGGTTACCTTTTCAAGGTTCCCAGCTTTTTGGCCCTGGTCTGGATCAGGTCTAGAGTTGAGCGGGTAGCTGGATATTCGGGTCCGGCGGGTTCGGCCGAACTTCGGAAAAAAGTTCGGATTCGGGACCGAACTTTAACCCGAACCCGGACCCGGACCCGGACCCCATTGAAGTCAATGGGGACCCGGACTTCTGACGACTAAAAAGGCTCTAAAAAAGTAATGGAAAGGGCTAGAGGGCTGCAAATGGCAGCAAAATGTTGTTAAGAACATGGCAAGTGCTCTGCAAACAAATGTGGATAGGAAATAACTTAAAAGAACATAAAAAAAATAAAAAAATAAAAAAATATGCTGGAGGCCCCCTTTTCAGCAGAAGAGGTACAGGAAGTCATTAAGAACCTCAGAAACTCAACGGCACGATGCGACACATATGGTGGGAATGCCCCAGAATACGCCCTTTCTGGAATAAATTATTTAATTTAATGGATAAGCTAGTGGGAAAATAAAATACTTTGAAATAAAAATGTAGCGGGGTGCTAAATTTAAGGAAAGTGTTTGAGTCGTAAATAGGCTCAAATACCCTAATTCTGTAGGATTCATGGACCATTTTGTCCTCGGGGGACAGTATTGGTGTGCAGTTCCCTGCGGCCTACAGGTGGCGCCTTTTGTGTCCCCTCTTGGCAGTAGTACAGCGGGGCGGGGAACCTGCTGTGCATGCCGGGAGAGCATATAAAAGGGGCAGACCTTTGGCCTGGGGGCTGATGTCCAGTGGGGTCCGCGCCCAGGTGCCTTCGGCCTGGGTGCATGTGTTCCTGTTCCATCTCGGGCACCTTTAGCCCGGGGTGAGGTACTATCCTGGAGTTCTTGCTGCCCTGGGTATGGAGGCCTAGGGGCGGGAGTAAAGCCTGGAGTCCAGAGCCGCCTCGTGTAGGGGACCCTGTTCCAGGGAAGGGAGGATCATTCTGATGGACCGATGCAGGAGTCACGGTGAAGGAATGGTCTGTTGACTCCCTGGAGAGATGTCTTCCCCTTGATATGGGCTAGGTTCGTAGAAGGAGAAGCTCAAGGTCACCTTGACTGTATCAGAGGCCTTATTCAACCGGCCCATGGCAGGGGCCTTATACACCCTGGTCTGTGGCTGAGACCAAAGTTCTCCAGGCCCGTGGCAGGGGCCTTGTACACCCGGTCTGTGGCAGAGACCAACCTCAATGTCTGTGGCAGAGACCGTGCGCCAAAAACTGTTTGAGAAACCTAAGCAGTGAAGTGAATGTGCTACGTTTGTGCCTGGACCTCCTCCACACCTTAAGCTGTCCTGTTTCTTTGCTCTAACCTTTTCTATCTGAGTACAGTTTATTTTGCCATGAGAGAATAAGAGTTGGAGTTTCAGCTGGTGTGGACATTGACTTTACTGGCAATTAAAGGACTTGCCTCTACCTACAGTAGAGGTGAGAATCATCCTCTGGAGGAGTTTTGACTCCGGCTGTGGACACGGCCCGTCAAGTACACCGCTCAACCTCTTTATATAGGAGGATACGGGCTGGTAGTGCGGTGTGCCTTTCTCCCTCCTGCGAAGAGCCAACAACATAAAGGCAGGTAAGGGGGAAAGGATCTGTGCGCTACAAAAAAATAAAATAAAAATTTTAATCTTGGCCTAGCAGGACGAGGTCCATATGGAGTAGGAGGTTGAGGTGGCGGTGGATGTGGCTGTGTAGGTGGAAGCGGCGGTGGAGGAGGACGAGGTAGCCAACACTGGTTCAAAAATACAACAATGGCTGGGTAAGGCCGGTGATGTGTCGAATTCTGTCCCCTGTCGAATAGTGTCCGCCCTGTACTGCGCTTGCTGAGTATGTAGGACAAGGGGATTTCAAAAATCTCCCAAGACTAACGGCGCCTGCGTGTTGAGTTCAGGTGAAGGCCACACCATCCGTGGTTCAAGCCGAGCCAAGCAAGGCCGCGATCGAAGCGAGCCCGTGAGGGGCCCTGTTACTATGTGCTACCGTATGTCCTCTTGGATGGTGGGGCTTGAACCTGCACTCACAGCGCAGGCGCCGTTCATCTTCGGAGATTTTGTGAATCTCCTTGTCCTCTGTACTGCGCAAGCGCTGCGCCTGCGCAGTACGGGCCGGGCACAATCCGATGGCCGGACAGTTTTTGTCACAACACCGGTATACATGTCTATTCTACACAAGGTACGGACAAGTCCTGTGGGATCCATGCCTGGTTCATTTTAATGAACGTGAGCTTGTCCACATTGGCTCTGGACAGGCGGCTGCGCTTGTCTGTGATAACGCCCCCTGCCATGCTAAATACACGTTCAGATAATACACTGGCTGCAGGGCAGGCCAGCACCTCCAAGGCATAAACGGCAAGCTCAGGCCATGTGCCCAATTTGGAGACCCAGAAGTTAAAGGGGGCAGACCCGTCATCCAGTACGTGTAGGCCTGTGGACACATACTGCTCAACCATGTTGGTGAAATGCTGCTTCCTGCTAAGACGTTCCATCTCAGCTGGTGGTGCTGGTTGTTGTGGCGTGCTGACAAAGCTTTTCCACATTTCGGCCATGCTAACCCTGCCTTCTGAGGTGCTGCCGGTGCCCCGGCTGCGTTGGCGACCTCTTCCTCCTCCTCTGCCTTCGCCTTGTGCTTCCACCGTACGCCCGCTGTCAGGTGGGAATGCCACCAGCAGTGCGTCTACCAGCGTGCGCTTGTACTCGCGCATCTTACGATCCCGCTCCAGTGAGGGAATTAAGGACGGTACGTTGTCCTTGTAACGGGGATCCAGCAGGGTGGCCACCCAGTAATCAGCACCAGTTAAAATGTGGGCAACTCGGCTGTCGTTGCGGAAACACTGCAGCATGTAATCGCTCATGTGTGCCAGGCTGCCCAGAGGCAAAGAAAAGCTGTCCTCTGTGGGAGGTGTATCGTCTGTGTCCTCTGTATTCCCCCAGCCACGCACCAGTAATGGCCACGAGCTGGTCTGAGTGCCACCCTGCTGTGAACATGGCTCCTCCTCCTCCTCCTCCTCCTCCTCCATCTCCTCCTCCACCTCGTCATCCTCCAGAACTGTGCCCTTTCTGCCGGACAATTGTGTACCTGGCGTTTGTTGGTGCAGGAACCCACCCTCGTAGCCACTTGTGAAAGACTGCCCTGAAAGCCTTTGAAATGATCCCGCTTCCTCCTCCTCCTCCTCATCCTCCTGTGCCACATCCTCTTCCATCATCGCACGAAGCGTTTTTTCAAGGAGGCATAGAACTGGGATAGTAACGCTGAGAACGGCGTCATTGGCACTGGCCATGTTGGTGGAGTACTCGAAACAGCGCAACAAGGCACACAGGTCTCGCATGGAGGCCCAGTTATTGGTGGTGAAGTGGTGCTGTTCCGCAGAGCGACTCACGCGTGATTGCTGCAGCTGAAACTCCACTATTGCCTGCTGCTGCTCGCACAGTCTGGCCAGCATGTGCAAGGTGGAGTTCCACCTTGTGGGCACGTCACATATGAGGCGGTGAGCGGGAAGGCCGAAGTTACGCTGCAGCGCTGACAGGCGAGCAGCAGCAGGGTGAGAACGCCGAAAGTGCGCACAGACAGCCCGCACTTTCTGCAGCAGCTCTGGCATATTGGGGTAATTTTTAAGGAACCTCTGGACCACCAAGTTCAGCACATGCGCCAGGCAAGGGATGTGCGTCAAACCGGCTAGACCCAGAGCTGCTACGAGATTTCGCCCATTATCGCACACCACCAGGCCGGGCTTGAGGCTCACTGACAGCAACCACTCATCGGTCTGTTGTTCCATGTCCCTCCACAACTCCTGCGCGGTGTGGGGATTTTCCCCCAAACAGGAAAGTTTTAAAACTGCCTGCTGTCGTTTACCCCTGGCTGTGCTGAAGTTGGTGGTGAAGGTGTTACGCTGAATGGATGAGGAGGCGGTAGAGGATGAGGAAGCGGAGAAGGAGGAGTTAGCAACAGGAGGCAAACTGAAGCGCCCTGCAATCCTCGGTGGTGGAAGGACATGCGCCAAACCGCTATCTGCCTCAGGCCCAGCCGCCACTGCATTTACCCAGTGTGCTGTTAGGGAGATATAACGTCCCTGACCGTGCTTACTGGTCCACGCATCCATAGTTAGGTGGACCTTGCCACAGATGGCGTTGCGCAGTGCACACCTGATTTTGTCCCCCACCTGGTTGTGCAGGGAAGGGATGGCTCGCCTGGAAAAGTAGTGGCGGCTGGGCACGACGTACTGCGGGACAGCCAATGCCATCAGGCTTTTAAAACTCTGCGTCTCCACCAGACGGAATGACAGCATTTCAAAGGCCAGGAATTTTGAAATGCTGGCATTCAGGGCCAGGGATCGCGGGTGGCTAGGGGGGTACTTCCTCTTCCGCGCCAATGTTTGGGAGATAGAGAGCTGAACGCTTCCATGGGACATTGTGGAGATGGTTGGTGACCCAGGTGGTAGTGTTGCTGGCAGATCCTCTGTTTGCGGGGTGACAGGTGCCACTGTCACTACAGAGGTGGATGAAGAGGCCGAGACTGCAGCAGAAGAGGAAGCAGGAGGAGCCAGAGACCTTTCTTGGTTTTTGAGGTGTCTACTCCACTGCAGCTCGTGCTTTGCACTTAGATGCCTGGTCATGCAGCTTGTGCTCAGGTTGAGAACGTTTATGCCTCGCTTCAGGCTCTGATTGCACAGCGTGCAAACCACTCGTGTCTTGTCATCAACACACTGTGTGAAGAACTGCCACGCTAGGGAAGTCCTTGGACCTGGCTTTGGTGTGCTCGGTCCCTTGCTGCGTTGGGCAGTAGCAGATGTACTGTCTAGGGGACGAATGCTCAGTTTTTGCACCCTGCTCCCTCTTCTGCTGTGCTGGTGGCTCTGTGCGACCACCGCCTCTTCCTCCTGTGAGGGGGTTAGCTCGGTAGCGGGTGTGTGTGACCCCCTGGATGGGCTCCCCACACAAAAACAGGCCCAGCAGACGGAGGTTGTGGTTTTCAAGATCAAAAGGTGCGGTTTATTTCTCTATTTACAGTGACAAAAACACAGCAAAGCAAAAAGAAACATAAACAAAATAAATCCTGGTCAGCTTGACCTCTGACTAAACATGCAGGTTTCCCTAACTAACAACTGGGATCAGCCTGGTGCTGTCCTAGTCCCTAAGTCCCTGGTTTAGTAAATGTCCAAACAAATAGCCACACAGGCTTTGTCTCACCGCACAGGAGTTCACTCTCCCTAGACAGTCCACACAGGTCTGGTTCCAGGCATGAGCAAACACCTAATGAAGCTGGGAGTTTTTATAGAGGCCTTAAACGAGCTGACAAGCTTCAGCTGGTCTCATCAACTCCCTGCCTGCACGACGCCCAGCACTCTCCCTAGAGGTATGAATCATCCATGAGCCCACTAGCCTCAGCTGGGCTTCATCAACTCTCTCCCTAGTTGTATAAGTCGGCATAAAGCCTGAATCTGGGAGAAATATACCTACCCCCCTGGATGCAACCAGGTGACTTTACCTTCCTGCTGTCACATACCCCCCCCCTCTTGTTTTAACCTTGGGGTTGGAACACCAGCAATCAGGCATTCATGTACTCGAGACAAAGCATCCACATTCCCCATTTGAACGCCAGGGCGATGCTTTACTGTGAAGTTGAATTCCTGTAGGGCCAGGAACCACCTATTTACTCTTCTATTTGTCTCCTTGTTTTGAGCCATCCACTTTAACGGAGCGTGATCCGTAACCATGTCAAAGTGCCTACCTAGCAGATAGTACCGAAGGGAATCTAGAGCCCACTTCACCGCTAAACACTCCTTTTCAACCATGGCGTAATTTACCTCATGGGACTTCAACTTCCTGCTGAGGTAAATGACTGGGTGCTCTTCCCCGTTCCAGACCTGGGACAATACTGCTCCTAACCCCACATCTGACGCATCACTTTGTACGACAAAGTCTTTAGAGAAGTCGGGTGAGTACAACACTGGCTGGCTACATAAGGCTTGTTTCAAGAATTGGAATGCTGCCTCAGCCTCGGGGGTCCATTTAATCATGACCGACCCTTTCCCTTTCGTCAGGTTGGTTAGCGGCACAGCCTTAGAAGCAAAGTGGGGAATGAAGCGCCGATAATAACCCGCGATTCCCAGAAAGGCTCGTACCTGCTTCTTGCTGTTGGGACGTGGCCAACTCTGGATGGCCTCGACTTTGTTGAGTTGGGGTTTTATTACTCCCCTGCCAATGGTGTACCCAAGATATTTGGCCTCCTCCTGCCCAATGGTACACTTCTTGGGGTTAGCCGTAAACCCCGCTTCCCGGATAGAGTCTAGGACTGCTTGCACTTTTGGCAGATGTGAGGCCCAATCTGTGCTATGGACAATTACGTCATCCAGGTAAGCCGCAGCATACTTCCGATGGGGCCTCAGTATCTGGTCCATTTTCCGCTGGAATGTGGCCGGCGCATTCTGTAACCCGAACGGCATTCTCTTATATTGGAACGCCCCGTCTGGGGTTACAAATGCGGTTTTCTCTTTGGCCGACTTGGCCAGGGGAATTTGCCAATACCCTTTTGTGAGGTCAAGAGTCGTCATGTATCGGGCTGTTCCCAGCCGGTCGATCAACTCATCTATACGTGGCATGGGGTAGGTGTCAAATTTTGTAACTTTGTTCAACTGACGAAAATCGTTACAAAATCGCCAGCTCCCATCCGGTTTAGGCACCAACACAATGGGACTAGACCAATCACTTTGGGACTCCTCTATCACCCCTAAGTTCAGCATTTTCTGTACTTCCTCCCGTATTGCCTCCCGTCGGGCCTCTGGGATCCGATAGGGTTTTAACTTCACCCTTTCACCGGGCGGGGTAATAATATCATGCTCTACCCCAGATGTTTGTCCCGGCAGCTCAGAGAACACCTCCTTGTTGCGAAGCACAAACTCCTTAACCTCCTGTTGTTGGGGTTGTGACAAGGTGGCTGCTATTCCAACCTCCGGAATCACGCAACCAGTTTGAGCTGGTGACCAAGTTTCTGCGACTAGGGACTCTCTATCCCTCCAGGCTTTCAACAGATTAACGTGATAGATCTGTTCGGGCTTTCGCCTTCCTGGTTGTCTGACCTTGTAATTCACTTCGCTCACTTTTTCCATTATCTCGTAGGGGCCTTGCCATTTGGCAAGGAATTTACTTTCAACCGTAGGGACAAGTACCAATATCCTATCCCCCGGGGAAAAGGTACGGGTCTTGGCTCCACGGTTGTACACTCTCTGCTGTGCCAACTGCGCTTGGGCCAAATGTTCCTTCACGATGGGCATTACCTGTGCAATTCGATCTTGCATCAGGGCGACATGCTCAATCACACTCCTGTGGGGAGAACTCTCACTTTCCCAAGTTTCCTTGGCAATATCCAACAGCCCTCTTGGGTGTCTCCCATACAGTAACTCAAAGGGGGAGAATCCCGTAGAGGATTGGGGCACCTCCCTAATAGCAAACATCAAATAAGGAAGTAGACAGTCCCAATCCTTTCCATCTCTATCCACCACTTTCTTCAACATTTGTTTTAGGGTTTTGTTGAATCTTTCAACCAGCCCATCGGTTTGGGGGTGATACACAGACGTACGCAATTGCGTCACTTTGAACAATTTACACAGCTCTTTCATAACCCGGGACATAAAGGGTGTACCTTGGTCCGTAAGCAGTTCTTTACAAATACCCACCCGGCTAAAAACAAGAGATAGCTCTTTGGCTATGGTTTTGGCCGAGGTATTTCGGAGAGGGATCGCTTCTGGATAACGGGTGGCATAGTCCATTATAACTAATATGTACTGGTGCCCCCTAGCGGACTTGATTATAGGACCTACCAAATCCATTGCGATCCTCTCAAACGGGACCTCAATGATGGGTAGAGGGACCAGCGGGCTACGGAAATGTGGCATCGGGGCCGACCTCTGACACACAGGGCAGGAGGAACAATAATTTTCTATGTCCTTCATCACCCCAGGCCAATAGAATCTCTGTAATACCCTCTCTCGGGTTTTCTCTGTCCCCAGATGACCTCCAAGAATGTGCCCATGGGCCAACTCCAACACCAACTTCCTGTAAGGTTTGGGCACTACAAGCTGCTCAACGGTTTCTTCTGCCCTTTTTGCCACCCGATACAGTAGGTCCTTCTCTACGCTGAAGTATGGGTAAGTGCAGGTATTATCTGGGTTCACTAACTCGCCATCTATTTCCACTACGTTTTCCCGTGCCTTTATTAGGGCGGGGTCTTTTAACTGTTCTGTGGCAAAATTTTCCCTGTGAACCTCAAGATCAGAAAACTCCACAGACGGTAGGTTTTCGTCTGAGGAGGTGGGCTCCTCTCCAGTTTCTTGAGTCTCGCCTGCCAATACTGACAAGGGAAATTCTGGAGAGTCCTCACCACTCTCAGAGGAGTTCTGGCTATCACCTTCCTGGTACATAGGGGCACCAGTGGGGGGCTCAGGATCATCCCACAGTTCCCAGAACTTCGGAAAATCCCTTCCCACAATGGCATCATGCGGTAGTTGAGATACTAACCCCACTGGATGAGAGAGGGTACCTTTGGGGGTCTTGAAACACACTGTAGTCACTGGATACTCTCGGGTGTCCCCATGCACACAAATAACAGCTACCTTGCTATTCCCAGAGACCTCTGTTTTAACTAATTCAGCCTTTATCAGGGTCACAAGGCTACCTGAATCCAGTAATACCACAACATTTCTACCATTAATACACATTTTGCATAAATGTTTCTCAGTTCCCCGAATGGCAGTGCATGCGACTGTCGCACACAGCGACTGACGTCTGTCCGTCAGAAAGTCATATTGCATGGGTTCCTCCACAACCGGGCAATTTGCTGCAATATGTCCCGCTTGCCGGCAGCGGTAGCAAACAATCCATTTGGCTGCCTCTTGAGCCCCTGACTTCCCAGGCTGTTCTCGCCAAACTTTGGGTAGAGCTCCCACCCTCTCACTCTCTCCACCCTCACCCCTTGGAATCCTCTTATCCGCCCCTGGGGATGGTCTGGTCTTAGGGTGGAAAGTCCGAGAGTCTCTGGAAGAGGCCGTCAGGTTCTCTGCAGCCAAGTATCTCTCTACACGATCCACAAGTTTACCGGCCGTTTCTGGGTCTCCATGGCTTACCCACTTTTGAATGGCGGTAGGAAGAGCTCTCAAGAAACGATCCATCACAACACGTTCCACAATCTCCGGTGCGGACAAAGTCTCTGGCTGTAGCCACTTCCTGCTCAGGTGAATGAGATCATACATTTGAGACCTGGGGGGTTTTCCAAGCTGGAAAGTCCAGTTATGCACACGCTGAGCCCGGACAGCCAGGGTGACACCCAGCCTTGCCAATATTTCAGCTTTTAGCATCACATAGTCTTTTGCTTGGTCAGGCTCTAGGTCATAGTAAGCTTTCTGCGATTCACCAGTTAACAGAGGAGCCAGCAGTCCAGCCCACTGCTCCTCAGGCCACTTTTCTCTTTCAGCAGTCCTTTCAAATGTGGTCAAAAATACCTCTGGATCATCCTCTCCAGTCATTTTTGTCAATAAACGACTCACCCCAAAGGACGCGGTATTAGTGGGACGGCTTTCCTCACTGGTCTGCGGACGTTGCTGCATTACTGCTTCCATCTGTTGTTGTAGTCTCTGCTCTTGCTTCTGCAACAGGTCTATGAAGCGGGCCTCAGATTGCTGCTGGGCTTGTTGCTGGGCTGCGAAGCTCTGTTGTTGAGCTGCAAGGCTCTTTTGCAAACCTGCATTTGTCTGCTGTTGATTGGCATTTGCTAGAGCCAGCTGTTTCCTCCATGCTGGCTTAAAAAAAAACTGCCTGTATTCTCCACCAACTGTGAGGGGGTTAGCTCGGTAGCGGGTGTGTGTGACCCCCTGGATGGGCTCCCCACACAAAAACAGGCCCAGAAGACGGAGGTTGTGGTTTTCAAGATCAAAAGGTGCGGTTTATTTCTCTATTTACAGTGACAAAAACACAGCAAAGCAAAAAGAAACATAAACAAAATAAATCCTGGTCAGCTTGACCTCTGACTAAACATGCAGGTTTCCCTAACTAACAACTGGGATCAGCCTGGTGCTGTCCTAGTCCCTAAGTCCCTGGTTTAGTAAATGTCCAAACAAATAGCCACACAGGCTTTGTCTCACCGCACAGGGGTTCACTCTCCCTAGACAGTCCACACAGGTCTGGTTCCAGGCATGAGCAAACACCTAATGAAGCTGGGAGTTTTTATAGAGGCCTTAAACGAGCTGACAAGCTTCAGCTGGTCTCATCAACTCCCTGCCTGCACGACGCCCAGCACTCTCCCTAGAGGTATGAATCATCCATGAGCCCACTAGCCTCAGCTGGGCTTCATCAACTCTCTCCCTAGTTGTATAAGTCGGCATAAAGCCTGAATCTGGGAGAAATATACCTACCCCCCTGGATGCAACCAGGTGACTTTACCTTCCTGCTGTCACACTCCGAACTACACTGGTCACCTGCATAACGTTGATTCCATGTGGGGTCGAGGACCTCATCGTCCTCCACATCATCTTCCACCCAGTCTTCACCCCTGCCCTCCATGTCTGTCTGCACAATTGCGAAAGCAGCAGCAGTTGGCACCTGTGTTTCGTCATCATCCGAGACGTGCTGCGATGGTCCTCCCATGTACCCATCATGAAACATAAGTGGTTGGGCATCGGTGCACTCAATCTCTTCCACTTCTGGGGCAGGGCTAGGTGGATGGCCCTGGGAAACCCTGCTAACAGAGTCATCGAAAAGCAGAAGAGACTGCTGCATGATTTGGGGCTCAGACTGCTTGGCTGATTTGCAAGGGGGTGAGGTGAAAGACTGATGGACATGGGCTTCAGGTGCCAACTCTGATCTTTCATCAGAAGAGTGGGTGGGAGACAATGTGAAGGAACCCGAGGCACTGTCAGCAACCCAATCTACTATCGCCTGTACTTGTCCTGGCCTAAACATTGGTACAGCCTCATTAGGCGCGACAAAATACCGCCGCAGGCTCGGTCGCCTACTCGCACCTGAGGAAGGTGTTTCACTTGTGCGTGTAGCTGGCACAGATCCACCACGTCCTCTCCCTGCAACAGGAGCTCCACCAGCAGCACCACGACCGGGGCCACCACGTCCCTTTGACCTTCCCCTCATATTTTCCAAATTTAGGATCTTGCCCTAAATGGCGTTTTTTGGAAGACCACAACACACCCACAGTATTTAACCGCTGAAACGCACAGCTACAGAACTGCAGAAAATGCTATTCAAAAAAAAAAAGGTTGTTTTTTTTAGTATAGCACAGTACAAGGAAAATATATAGAAATTGTTTATTTCACACACCTCCAGATGTGTATTTCACACTGCAAAATATTTTCTGTGGCCCTAAATGGCGTTTTTTGCCAGACCACAACACACCCACAGCACGTAACCGCTGAATCGCACAGCTACAGAAAATGCTATTCAAAAAAAAAGGTTGTTTTTTTTAGTATAGCACTGTACAATATATAGAAATTGTTTATTTCACACACCTCCAGATGTGTATTTCACACTGCAAAATATTTTCTGTGGCCCTAAATGGCGTTTTTTGGAAGAGCACAACACAACCACAGTATTTAACCACTGAATCGCACAGCTATAGAAGTGCAGAGAATGCTATTCAAAAAAAATGTTTTTTTTTTAGTATAGCACTGTACAATATATAGAAATTGTTTATTTTACACACCTCCACATGTGTATTTCACACTGCAATTTATTTTCTGTGGCCCTAAATGGCGTTTTTTGGAAGAGCACAACAACCCCAACAGTATATAACCGCTGAATCGCACAGCTGCAGAGGCCAGAGAATGCTTTTTAAAAATAATGTTGTTTTTTCACACACCTCCAGATGTGTATTTCACACTGCAAAATATTTTCTGTGGCCCTAAATGGCGTTTTTTGGAAGAGCACAACACAACCACAGTATTTAACCACTGAATCGCACAGCTATAGAAGTGCAGAGAATGCTATTCAAAAAAAATGTTTTTTTTTTTTAGTATAGCACTGTACAATATATAGAAATTGTTTATTTTACACACCTCCACATGTGTATTTCACACTGCAATTTATTTTCTGTGGCCCTAAATGGCGTTTTTTTGAAGAGCACAACAACCCCAACAGTATATAACCGCTGAATCGCACAGCTGCAGAGGCCAGAGAATGCTATTCAAAAATAATGTTGTTTTTTCACACACCTCCAGATGTGTATTTCACACTGCAAAATATTTTCTGTGGCCCTAAATGGCGTTTTTTGGAAGAGCACAACACACCCACAGTATATAACCACTGAATTGCACAGCTGCAGAGAATGCTATTCAAAAAAAAGTTTTTTGTTTTTTTTTTAGTATAGCATAGTACAAGAAAAATATATAGAAATTGGTTATTTCACACAACTAGAGATATACACTGCAAAATATTTTTTTTGCCCAAAAATAGGTCTTTTTTGCACACAACAAAGTGCCTTTTTTTTTTGCAACAGCACAATAAAGTGCCTTTTTTTTTTTTTTGGGGCCCAAAAATGGGTCTTTTTAGCAAAAGCACAATAAAGTGCCTTTTTTTTTTTTCTGCCCGAAATGGGTCTTTTAGCAAGAGCACAATACAGCCACAGTATGGAATAGGTGTATCACTCAACGTAATGCAGTGCTGGTGCACTGAGCTTGCAACACAAACAGATAAACCTATGCAGATCGCTGAGCTATTATATCTCTCAATCTGGACTCCTATCTAAATCTCTCTCCCTGAAAGCACAAACAGGATCCTGCCCCTACACTACACTACACTACACTGTCTCTCTATCTTTTCTATCAGTAGATTGCAGAATCAGGACTAACTCCTATCATATAATTCTCTCCCTCACAGCAACAGCAGCCAGGATCCTTTCCCTACACTGTCTAAAAGCAGAGTGACGATCTGTGCTGTGTGCCTCTTGCTTATATAGAAGCTGGTCACATGCTGGGTCACATGTTGCACTGATCAATCACAGCCATGCCATTAGTAGGCATGGCTATGATGGCTTCTAAGGGCACACCAGCTAATCAAATGGTGATTGGCTGGCCCCTGAAGCATTTCTAACTGCGCCATTAAATTCCCGAATCCGGACCCGAACCCGGACTTTAGCGCAAAATCCGGGTCCGGGTCCGGGGTCGGGAAAACGCCAAAATTCGGTACGGACCCGAACTTTACAGTTCGGGTCCGCTCAACACTAATCAGGTCCTATCGCGCTCTGCAGAGAAGGGGGAAAAAGTTCCCGGTTAAGGCCAAGAGAGAAAAAGGCAAAAAGTTTTTTCGTGCCCCTCCTAATCAGGGCCAGTTCAGGGCCAAGAAGGACACCAATAGAAGATGGGGGAAGGAAAAGAGCGGACAGAAGGGTGGCCTGCTCTTCTCCGGACCCAAAGACGCCAGCAAGCAGCCAAAGTGACGCCAGCGTCAGGGTAGGGGGGACACTTTCTTGATTTGTCCCTCAATGGAGAAGGATCTCCGAAAGCCCCTATATCCTGCATATCCTGACAGAGGGATATCGTCTGGAACTTTCCTCTCCTCCCCCTCAAAATTTTACTCTGACCCATCTCCCCAAAGAACCATTGAGAGCAGCAGGGTTGATGGACAATTTGCAGGGATTGGCGGACCAGGAGGTTATCGTTCCCGTTCCACCCGAAGAGCTCTACCAGGGATTTTACTCCCACGTGTTTGTGGTCCAGAAACCGTCAGGAAAATTTCGCCTGATATTAAATCTCAGGAAGCTGAACAGGTTTCTGATACACAAGAGCTTTCGGATGGAAAGCATTTATACTGTGAGAAAACATCTATTGAAGGATGTCTTTATGGCCACAGTGGATCTGAGGGACGCGTATCTCCACGTGCCTATTGCTCCGGAACACCAATCCCTACTGAGGTTTGCAGTCCTGACAAGCAGGGGTATACAGCACTGGCAATACCGAGCACTTCCCTTTGGCTTAGCTGCAAGCCCAAGAGTGTTCACAAAGATATTGGCAGAGGTTGTAGCTTACCTGCATTTACAGGGGGTATCTCTGATACCCTGTTTAGACGACCTCCTGATCTATGGACAGTCTTTAGCGCAAGTGACAGCAGACGTAAAGACGGTGATCTGCACCTTGGAGAACTTGGGTTGGATCGTAAACAGGGAAAAATCATCCCTATGTAGCGGGGTCCTCAATTTAGTGGGATACACTTGGGGGTAGTGTGACCCAAGTGTGTAATTGTGTTAGGGTTCAGACCCCTTTTTGTTATTCGTGGAGGATTGGGTGGTGTAATATTCTCCTTGACCAGTGGGTGTCAGTGTGCCTACTGGCTCAGGGTAGAATCACTACCAGAGTGCTACCCTTCTTTGTCCCTTCCTGGAGATGGTACGGCCGGGGCGGGGAACCCACCGTGGTATCGACGGGAGGAGATAAAAGGGGGAGACGCCCTCGCCACGAGGTCTTCAGGGATCATCTCTTCACGCACCCAGGCACCTTAGGCCTGGGTGCGGGCGGTTCAAGGTTCCAGCCTAGGTGCCCTAGGCCTGGCCGGGATGAAGATGGAGTCCATCCCAGGCACCTTCAGCCTGGGATGAGGTACTATTGAGGAGGCCTGGAACCCGGTGACTCCGACTGGGTCCCGCAAGGGTGAAGTTGCTCCAGGGCGCCCCTTGCGAGGGGACCCGCATCTGAGGTGAGGAGGCTGGGGAGGTCACTCGTTCGAAGACCCGGTGTAGTGTCAACCCGGTGACAGATGGGCCTTCAGTAACTCCCTTGGAGGACATCTTCCCCTGATAGAGGCCCGCAGCGCAACGGAGGTATTCATGTCAAGACTCCTACAACCCTTGGTCATAGCATAGGGGGTGTAGGGACCCAGATCAGTATAGTGCCTCGACCTGCTTATCCCACCGTATCATGCCATCACATTGCCTTGTAACTGAAGATACAAAATAAATCTAACCGTTGGACTGTGATCGGTGTATGGACTCTGTTAATGGGAGCAAAGGGAGGTTTCTGCACGACAGACTTGGTACATGTTCAAGACACCGGCCCAAGGAAACATCAGGTATTGGCCTTCACCTCGCCCGCAAGTAGTGGGGAGGACATGGGCCGTAGCACACCTCACCCTGTCGCGTGACATACCCCTAGGCTAAAGAGGACGGGGTGAGGGGGTGGCTACACGTGGGGGCTCGTCCGGGATATCGTGTGTCTTGGCGATGGAACTGAGAACGTCTGTGTTTGAACTTTGCTGCCCGGAGGAGTTCCGAACAGGTCGGCCATGTGATTGGCCAAAGTGCATCCCTGCTCGGAGTTGTGGACATGACCCTAAGTCGGGAAAGGCCCACGCAGAGGAGCGTAGAAAGGGAAAGGTCCAGCCGTGTGAAGTACTACATGTGGGGACTGTTAATGCACTGCGCCACGAGGCACCCCATGACTGTACAATTCGTGGGCGGAGGCTGGCGGAAGCCCGCGAAAACGTACAAGTTGTGGGAGGAGTCTGGCCACGTGTGGAGATACACGTGGAGACTCCGGCGCGTGGTCAGCGCGTGATGGAACAGCAAGTGGTCGGGATGGCCTCAAGCTCCCCGTGGATACCGGTACCTTACCCCACGAAGATGACTGCATTTGCTGCTCCCCTGACAGACACGGGGATAAGACTTAGGCCCCGAGGACAGTTGGCTCTGTATTCATGCAGAGACACGGAGGCTCTCGGTGTGATCTGTCCCGGATGCTCGGGACTGGTGGTCCAACTAAAGCCATTCGGGCGATGTGAGGCATGCAAGGAGTTCCTTTTTGAGGTTGAACCATACACGGAAAGGCCCCGGGCCCTACGCCTCAACTGCATCACAGGAACCGCCACTCCGGAGAGAGAGATCCAGGCCTCTGCGGAGGTCCCCGTACGCGCTGACCAGGGCGAAGTGACTGCCCAACCAGAGATTGAGAGAGAAAAATCCGAAGACACTGCTTCGGTCACCACAGACTCCCTGCTGCCACCCCCGAAGAGGAAGATAGGCCTGGTGCAGGCCTCCTGTGGTCGTGGTCGAGCTTCACCCCGCCGCTTGCCTGGCCTGGATGGCGCCGGTAGAGAAGAGAGTCCCGGACATCCCAGTTCTTCAGTAGGTCCAGGTGAGCTAGGGGCTGGGACTGCGGTGTTGGTTGGAGGTGTCGGGAGTTCACAGCCGGTGGAGCCCGAAAGAGAAGGTAGCCTTCCGTCTACTAGAGACTACCTTCCCGCCGAGATGTATGACACCTCCGACCTAGAGTCGTTGTCAGACTGTGGGGTGACGGGGAAATAGACGAGCTGTTTCACCGGAAGGGCTGGGACAGACGCCCGCTACCTGTGCTGAGTAAACCACAGGATTCCCCCATGTCCATAGAAGATAATACGCTCCGGGCGCAGACCCCGGAGTTCCAGAGGAAATCTAACCCTTCGACCAACTTTCCTCACTCAACTACATCACCCGCTCTGATGGTGGGGACGCAGCGTGCTTCGTTGCGGGCACCAAAGGCAAAGCAACCTGAGATGGTGAAGGTACCTTGGCACCCGGAGGCCATTGTACAGCCAGGAGAAGGTGAGCGAGATGTGATGCCGCCCCTAGCCAGATTGCAGAGACTTTTCTCCCAGAGAGTCGCCCGTGAATATGGGTGGGAGTACCCCTACTTGCCCCGGGACTTATTGTATGAAGTTGAGGTCCTGCGACCAAGGTGGTATGACGAGTTTGTATGGGAAAAGCTTAAAGTACCCCATGCCAGGCGATACCTGTCATGTTCGCCGCCTGTGTCTAAAAAGTTAAAGGACTGCAGAGCTGATTGGAGACTTGGGCGCCATATTCATGCTGATAAGGTGCTCATCTGTAGGAAAGAAGGAGAGGATGTCGAGTATTCAGTGGAAGTGTTTGACGGGCACCTGAAGCCTCTGTTTCTGCCGGATCCAAGGTTCTACTTATAGGAGGAGTGAGCTCCTATCTTGTTGCTGTTTGAAACTTTCTGGATGAGACATTCCCAGACGCCTAGAACTGTGCCCTACTTTTGTTTTGATTTGGGCTTTTCTTTTACTCACTGGAGACTTGGGAGCTGTTGTGTTTTTTTCTTTTCTCCCTTTTCTTCATGTGCCAAAGGCAGAGACTTTTGGGGTAGAGTCAGAGTAGGAAAGCAGGAAGAATGAAGATCTCACCAAGTGTCATTACCGCAGCTCTGTCACCAGGTGGCAGTGTTGTGCAACGGTTGTTCGAAATGCTACACATGCATTGCTTACTTATTGGAGTGAGCGGGTCTCTCGGCTGACGGACCCACTCATGCCAAGTTAACACAGAATGTTAGGATGTGTTTGTTTTTTTTTTGTTTCCCTTCTGCAGGAGATTCATCGGTCAAGACTACTGAGTATGGGGTGGTTCTTAGACAGTGACGGGAGGGATTGTATATGTGTACATGACAGATGTTTTATACAAATGTTTATCGTTTTATATTTCCCCTTTTCCCTTTTGAGCAGGTCTTGGCACACTTAGTATCCAAAAAGTTGAGGGATAGCCTCTGGGGCCCACTTTATGTCGCCACTCTTTGGGAGACATGGGTGTGCACCTGACGCTGGGGACCAGCGTCAAATCACAGGGGGGAGTGTGTAGCGGGGTCCTCAATTTAGTGGGATACACTTGGGGGTAGTGTGACCCAAGTGTGTAATTGTGTTAGGGTTCAGACCCCTTTTTGTTATTCGTGGAGGATTGGGTGGTGTAATATTCTCCTTGACCAGTGGGTGTCAGTGTGCCTACTGGCTCAGGGTAGAATCACTACCAGAGTGCTACCCTTCTTTGTCCCTTCCTGGAGATGGTACGGCCGGGGCGGAGAACCCACCGTGGTATCGACGGGAGGAGATAAAAGGGGGAGACGCCCTCGCCACGAGGTCTTCGGGGATCATCTCTTCACGCACCCAGGCACCTTAGGCCTGGGTGCGGGCGGTTCAAGGTTCCGGCCTAGGCGCCCTAGGCCTGGCCGGGATGAAGATGGAGTCCATCCCAGGCACCTTCAGCCTGGGATGAGGTACTATTGAGGAGGCCTGGAACCCGGTGACTCCGACTGGGTCCCGCGAGGGTGAAGTTGCTCCAGGGCGCCCCTTGCGAGGGGACCCGCATCTGAGGTGAGGAGGCTGGGGAGGTCACTCATTCGAAGACCCGGTGTAGTGTCAACCCGGTGACGGATGGGCCTTCAGTAACTCCCTTGGAGGACATCTTCCCCTGATAGAGGCCCGCAGCGCAACGGAGGTATTCATGTCAAGACTCCTACAACCCTTGGTCATAGCATAGGGGGTGTAGGGACCCAGATCAGTATAGTGCCTCGACCTGCTTATCCCACCGTATCATGCCATCGCATTGCCTTGTAACTGAAGATACGAAATAAATCTAACCGTTGGACTGTGATCGGTGTATGGACTCTGTTAATGGGAGCAAAGGGAGGTTTCTGCACGACAGACTTGGTACATGTTCAAGACACCGGCCCGAGGAAACATCAGGTATTGGCCTTCACCTCGCCCGCAAGTAGTGGGGAGGACATGGGCCGTAGCGCACCTCACCCTGTCGCGTGACATACCCCTAGGCTAAAGAGGACGGGGTGAGGGGGTGGCTACACCTAGTACCATCCCAGATAAAAACTTTCCTAGGTTACTCTGTGGACGCAGGGGCTCAGAAGCTTTTTCTCCCAGAGGAAAAAAGATTAAAGGTGATATCAGCAGTTTCCTCTCTATTGGAACCCAGGGACTGCTCTCGCAGACAGGTCATGAGGGTCCTTGGCCTAATGACTGCCTGTATTCCGGCGGTTCCCTGGGCTCAGCTCCATTCCAGGGAGCTATAGTTTTTCCTTCTATCCTCCTGGGACAAGAAGACAGAGTCTCTGGATGGGAAGGTAGCCATTCCAGCAAGGATAAGGGCCTCCCTAGATTGGTGGCTGGGTCAGGACAGACTCACATTGGGTCGTCTCTGGACCCAGTGGAACCCTATAAAAATTACCACAGATGCAAGCGCCTGGGGTTGGGGTGCTCACTTGGGGGACCTCCAAGCACAGGGATCCTGGAACCCGATCCAAGCAAGAGCCTCCTCCAATTACAGGGAGCTTCTTGTGGTGGGTCAGGCTCTGAAGGCCTTCGAAAGCAGAGTTCAGGGACTAGACGTCCAAGTCCTTTCGGACAATGTGACAGCAGTTTCCTATCTAAACCGACAAGGGGGTACAAGATCCAGAAGGCTACTAAGTCTAGCCTTGGAGATTCTGAGTTGGGCAGAAGGGGTCCTTCAATCCATATCGGCGGTCCACATACGAGGGACCACCAATGTGGTAGCGGATTTCCTGAGCCGACAGCCCATTCACCAAGGGGAATGGGAACTAAACCAGAGAGTATTCCTCCAGATATGTCAAGAGTTCGGGGTTCCGGAGATAGACCTCAGCGGGAACAGAAAGGTGGAGCGTTTTTTCTCTCTCACCAGAGAGGGAGGTTCAGAGGGAATAGATGGTCTAGCTCAGAACTGGGACTGTCACCTAGCATATGCTTTCCCTCCACTAGCTTTGATTCCTCGGGTTCTGCAAAGGCTGGCCAACTCGGAGTGCAAGCTGATTCTGATAGCCCCTTGGTGGCCCAAGAGGTTTGCTACTCTGAATAAATGGTCGGTGGCCCCTCCTTTTCCTCTCCCAACCAGGCAGGATCTTCTTCTACAGGGGCCAGTCGTTCACCCCAACCCAGGATTCTTCAGGTTGACGGCATGGCTCTTGAGAGGGAGATTCTCAGAGGCAAAGGATGCTCCGATAAAGTGATTGAGACCCTCCTAGGTAGTCGAAAACCAGTCACTAGGAGAATATATTCAAAGATTTGGAATACTTTTTCTCACTGGTGTCAGGATAGAGAAGTATCTAGTCCTTCGGTACCAGTGATACTAGAATTTTTACAAGCAGGGGTGGACAATGGAATTGCCACAAATACCCTGAAGGTTCAGATAGCCCCTCTATCCGTATTTTTGGACCAGAGGCTCACGCTAGAGCCCCTGATCAGAAGATTCCTAGTAGCTAGGGAGAGGTTAACCCCGATAAAGGTTAAAAGATTCCCTCCTTGGAATCTAACATTGGTCTTAGAAGCGTTGACGAAAGCGCCTTTTGAGCCAGCTCAAGAGATCTCCATTAAATTTTTGACGCTTAAGTTAGCCTTTTTACTGGCCATTACAACAGCCAGAAGAGTAAGTGACCTGCAGGCCTTATCAAGTAAAGAGCCCTTTTTGTTGATACTGGAAGATAGAGTGGTGCTGAAGCAAGACCCACTTTTTCTTCCCAAAGTCGCATCACAGTTTCATAGGTCTCAGGAGATAATTTTGCCTTATTTTTGTGAAAACCCAAAGAACAAAGGAGAGGAAAGATTTCAGTTTTTAGATGTCAGATGTTTGCTGACATACTTGGACAGAGTGAAGGACTTCAGGAAGTCGACTCACCTTTTAATTTTATTTAGCGGCCCTAGGAAGGGAGGGCAGGCTTCTAAATCTACAGTGGCTAGGTGGATTAGGCAGACCATAGGTATGGCTTATGAGCAGTCAGGTTCCCCAGTACCAGGTAACATTAGGGCTCATTCAACAAGATCTTTGGCGGCCTCTTGGGCAGAAAAAGCAGGGGCCTCAATAGAACAGATCTCCCGAGCAGCCACATGGGCGAAGCAGGACACCTTCTTAAAGCACTATAGAGTGGAACTGCTATCGCCTCAGGATCTGAAGTTTGGAAGGAAGGTTTTACAGGCAGTGGTCCCACCCTAAGGTAGGCCTCGAACTTCTTGTCCATCCTCTCAGGTGTGCCGTCCTGGAAGATGACTAGAGAAAATTGACAGTTACTTACCGGTAACTGCTTTTCTATGATATCTTCCAGGACGGCAGGCCTACTTCCCACCCCTGGTTTGATGTAAGTACTACGGGCAGGGGCAGATCCAGGGGGGGGGCAACAGGGCAATTGCCCCCCCGAGACCATCTGTCACACTCACTTGCTTGCTCTGTTTTTTTTTGTTTGTTTTTTGCGCCTGATCTCCCGGTACCGGCCGGCCTTAGGTCTCCTGGACCCCAAACGTGGCACACATGTAGCCCCATGTCTCCTCTACAAGTGTGCAAAGTTTGGTGTCTGGGAGACCTAGGGCCAGGGAAAACCGATTTTTCAAACTGGGCACTCCTTCCATAGACTCCAATGTTAAACATCAGTCTAGTCATGGGCACAGTGAGGCACAGTGAGGCAAAGTGAGGCACAGTGAGGCATTCAGATGGACACCCTAGGCTTATACTCGAGTCAATACGTTTTCCCATTTTTTGGGGGTAAAATTAGGTGCCTTGGCTTATATTCGGGTCGGCTTATACTCGAGTATATACAGTGCTTGTTCTGCGGCTGCCGCTGCCTCTCTGAGTCTCTCTCTCAGTTTCTCACATCAGCCGATCAGCGGTGCTGAGAGAGAGACTTGTCTAATGTAGTTACGCGGTGCACTGACACGATACCAGGAGCGGAGGAGGAGGAGGTGGGTGGAGCCTCTTCCCTGCACTCGTTGCGAACGCCTGGGCCGCTTGGCGTCTAGCAACGAGTGACGTCAGTGAGTCACGTCGGGCAGGTGCGATAGCGTGCGGCTCCACAGACGGGTAAGAAAGCGGGCGGCTCCGCTTGCGGTGCTTTTTGTGGGCGGGCGGCGTGGTTCGTGGGCAGACCGTGCTGCTCAGTGTGTTGGCAGCGCAGGTGAGAGTGAGAGAGCAGGCTCAGTGTGGCAGCTGGCCAATCAGCTAGCCGGGAGCGGGGGAGCAGAGAGATGAGATCATCTCTCACCGCCCGTGCCTGCCCTGCATTCCTGCAGTGACTTCCGCCCTCACTGTGCAGGCAGCAGAGAGATTGATTACATTAGTAATCACAGTCTGGGACACAGCAAGAGACAACCAAAACTACACCTTAGCAGGCAAGTTAGTGACAATCCGCAAGGTGTGGCAAGCGACGTGGCTAGTGACAATCCGGAAATTGTGTCAGATGACGTGGCAAATGACAATCTGCATCTGGTGGCAGGCAAGTGACAATCAGCAAGGTGTGGCAGGTGACGTGGCAGGTGACAATCCGCAAGGTGTGGCTAGTGACAATCCGCAAGGTGTGGCAGGTGATGTGGCAAGTGACAATCCACAAGGTGTGACAAGTGACACGCTCAGGGCTCCCACTAATTGCAGGCGATGGTGGCAAGTGACACACTCGGGGCTCCCACTGATTCTGCATTGAACTATTTAATTTTATATTACAATGTAATAATAGAAATAATGCGCTTCAATCATCCTGACACCATAACAACCGGGATGATTGAAGCGCCGACACCAGCCAAATTTCCCACAAATAAAACCTATTTTTTGGCAGTGCCCCTCCCGAGAAAAGACTCTGGATCCACCCCTGACTACGGGTAGAGTTTCCCTCTGGCAACCGTGTAGCCTATTACTTTGATAGAACTGAGGTGCAGGGGGAAGGGAGGGGCCTTTTAACCTCATGTGTTGATTGTGTTTCCTGTCAGGTGGACCAGTCATCTCTCAGGTGTGCCGTCCTGGAAGATATCCTAGAAAAGCAGTTACCGGTAAGTAACTGTCAATTTTTGTACTCACCGTAAAATCCGTTTCTCTGACGTCCATGGACTGACACAGCACCCACCCTTCTTTTAAGGTTTGTACTGCTTTGTTACGAACTGAGGCTGCAGGCTGCAGGTAGGAGGGTTATGTCCAAAGGGACCGCCCCCCTGGGCGGGGCTGTTCAGCTCTGGTTTGTTCTAGAATGTATGTTTCTAACATATAACATTCTGCCTAGATCTTCTCCTGCGAGCAGGGACATATACCCACGTGTTTCAGTATTAGAGCTGTGTCAGTCCATGGACGCCAGAGAAACGGATTTTACGGTGAGTACAAAAATCCTATTTTTATCTTTAAAATAGCGTTTCCCAGTGCCAAACCTTTCATCCAATTTCAAAATTGCTGCATTTGTAAATTTTTAAATCCAATGTAAAGGAATAATAGTGGTAAAAAAAAAAGCCCTTATGGATTTAATTAACATTTTTTTTTGTTAATTCTCCTTTAAGGGGGTTTGGCAGGGGGCGTGTCCTATGCCTACATATGTTTGTTAGTAGGTGTCCCTCATTCCCATCTCAAAATGTTGGGAGGTATGCTTTAACCACTTGAAGACTAGCATGGTAAAGATGGATTAGAGGTACAGAATATTTTTACAGCTTAGACCAGTGTAATTATGCATATACCATGCCTGGCTGATGTCCCTGGGAGCTAGAAATCACTGAAGTAGACATTCCTGCTCCAGCGATCTCCACTTGCTTCTGGGTCCTGTGCTTAGCAGCGGCCCTGCCGCATTCTGATTGCAAGAAGTTGGCCTTTGACAAAGGCGCCAATTCAGAGAACGCTTTGCATTTTCTGAATGAATGCAAAGAGTGCTCTGCTTGGATGAGGTAGAGAATGGGATGTCGCTGCCCTGCCTCTCCACCTCCTTCAATCAGTGGGTGGACAACCTGTGTTCATAATGAAGCAGGGCAGCTGTTTGGCACAGAACCAGAAGCAGGTGGAGGTCACTGAAGTCGAGGTATCTACTCCAGTGATTTCCAGCTTCTAGGGGCATTTTCCAAGTATGGTATATGCATAGTTACATTGGTCCAAGCTGGACCATTGTAACTATGTATAAACTATCCGTACCGATGTAGCGCCCTGCTCCTGTTGGGTAGGCGCTATGTGTTCAATTTAGTTGTCTGAGCTGTAGTTTATCTCAGAAGGATTACGCTAAATTGTTGGCTGTTTCAGTCCAGCTGGGTTGCACGTTTTCCACTTGACAGTAGGTGTCACTGTTGCCACAGGTCAAGGTTGGAAATGCAGCAGGCTGGATGTGTTGGGTATTCCATTCCCAGAGGTGGCTCAGGGGGCGTGGTCAACCCGCTGTGCATTCTGGGAAGGGGTTCTTAAGGGACAGAGACCGCTCTAGCGGGGTTCGTTTGCCTGATCCTGACCTGAGGGCCCTCCTGGCCTCAGGGATGTGCGAGACGTTTTTCGGCCTCGGGGCCTGCTGGCCCGAGGCTCTGCTACTGAGAGTAGGCCCAGGAGTTTCTAGGGCCTACTAGTCCAGAGATGGTCCTACGCAGTCTTGCCTGCGGGAAGAAGCAGAACAATTGGGGACTCAATTGAAGGACGCATCCTGGCCAATTTACCTCACGGTGTTGCCGGCTGGCTGAAAGATTCTGGCACTGTGAGCTGTGTGTTTCCTGAGGAACTTTGCAAAGTGTCAGTGTGGTTGCACGATCTTGTGGCAGAAGATTGTGAAATGACTCGACGGCACTCACCAAGTCTGTGGCAGACTCTTTGAACGAGCTTCGCACCGGTTGCCAGTGAGAGTAGGCCTATCCGGTGGTTGCTGAATCCAGTGTGGAACCGATTTGTCCTCTGGATCTAAGATTGTGCCCGTGATCCGCAAAGCAAGTTACCTAAACCTCCCCTATCCCTCTACCCCTCTGTTGGAACTGTTTAATAAAACTATTGAAGAAAAAGAAACCAAGTGTTGGTGTGGACATTCATGAAAGCTCTTCAAGAGGGACCCCTGAGACGAGTGTGGTGAACAGAAAGGTAACAGTAGGCCCAAATCTAAACCAGCAGCTCTTACGAGGGTAGTGCTACACCTATAAAGCTTCTTTAAACCCCTCTTCCTGCCCAGGTAATTTTTCAGTTTTCAGCACTGTGATACTTTGACTGACAATTACTTAGTCATGTAACACTGTATCCAAATTAATTTTATATATTTTTTTGAGACAGATAGAGCTTTCTCATGCTGCATCTGTAGTATATGGGAAATCCAGTTGTATTTGTGTATACAACCCGTACTGTTCTTTAGGATAGATTCACACTATCAGGGCTCTGTAAGCCACGTTTTGCACAGTCACAGCAGCCCATTCATTTGAATGGGCTGCCGTGCCTTGTGAAATGCAGCATTTTAGAAGTCGCAGCTGGCATGTGAATTGTAAGTTCAGTGTGGTTTCCAGTGCGGGTGTGATCTCTAATGCATGCGGCATGCCGTTAGGAATAATGGCACTCATGCACATCCAGTGGGCTTTTCCGTGCTGTTGGCTGTGGCTGCAAGAACAGTTGCGAGCCAACAGCACAAACCACCCACACAGATGTGAACAAGGCCTTAGTTAAAGTGTTTATAAGACTTTTTTTTTTTTTTTTTGACTGCCAGCCGCTCTGTTGGAGGCTTGCATACAACACTGTGTAAATCCTTTCTAACAACGAGCAGTGTAAATAGCTATTTAGAGATGTCTTCAGGCCGGTCACGTGACCCGCTTTTCAACTCCGATACACGGCTACTGCAGGAGGGACCGTGATCTCCCTCTGACGTCAGCTGGGTAGATCACGTGGCCCCTCAGCTCCTACCGCAGAAGCCCTGTCTCAGACCTGTAAAGCAGCGACGAGTCACCTGATCGGCCTGAAGACCGCTCTAAATAGCTATTTACACTGCTCGTTTTTTTTTAGAAAGGATTTACACAGTGTTGTGTGCCAGCCTCTAATAAAGAGGGTGGCAGTGACAATTTTAGGTTTTGTATTTTCAATAATAGCGGGGCGGAGTGGAGACAGAGAGGGCGCTGACAGGCAGGAAGGAGGGGGGTGAGGTGGGAGAGAAGAGATCAGAGAGCAGAGCAGGGCAGTGTATGATGGAGTGATGTACTTTGACCACGGTGATCAGGGCTGAATAGTCCTGATTATTGTGGTCAGTTTAGAGAGGGCATACAGGAAGTGGCAGATTCAGGGAGTTTTTTTTTTCTACAGTTTAGCGGGGGGGGGGGGGGCAGATTACACAGCATAAGCACTGTGCTGTTTAATCTGCTTTAAAGCACCAGTATCTGTATTTTTTTTTTTGGGGGGGGGGGTTAACAAACACTTTAATTGGTTTGGTTATGCTGCCACATTGTGACAGCGTATTTCTTCCCCCCCCCCCCCTTCCTGTGATGTTATTTCCTTTTTCCTTTGTGTGGGCTTCTGTAATCCCTCCTCCTGCAGGACACACATTGGGACTAGGAAAGCCAATCCTTATTTTGTTTGCCTAAATGCTTCTATATCAATCCTTATTATATTGCCTTAACGCTCTGCATACCATAAAGACATTTGTTGATTTCAAGTTTTTGGTGAGTTCAGCTATCTGATGAAGATTGTCTGCAGTGATTGTGATATACAGGCTAGGAATGGAGGTTCATGCAGGGATAGTCACTATGACAACAATTTGAGTCAGAATATTTGTTTTGGCGGTATTTAATCACAACTAGGTTTTATTTTTTTACTATATAAAGGAGAAAAGACCAACATTTATGAAAAAAAAAGTTTTCATTAGTTTCTGTTATAAAACATTGCAAATTATCTTTCTTCATAATTTTAGGCCAAAATATATTCTGCAATATTTCTGTGATGAAAATAAAAAAATTAGTTTATATTATTTAGTCTGTGTGAAAGTTATAGAGTCTACAAACCATGGTATATTTATTTGAACATTGATCATCTTGTGAGGCACTAAAATGCCAGGACAGTACAAACAACCCCCAAATGACCCATTTTTGGACAGCAGACACTCAAAGGTATTTAGCAAGAGGAATGGTAAGTTTTTGAAATTGTAATTTGTTGCCACAAATTTTTGGGCAATGACAAAAGTAAATAAAATGGTATTTTAATTACAAAGTTGTCATTGTAACAAGTTATTTTTCAAGCACAGCATGGGCATACTTACAATTACACCCCAAAACACATTCTTCTACTCCTCCCGAGTATGGAGATACAATATGTCTGACACCTTTTTGTTGCCTAGATCGAAGGGCTCAAAATTCAAAGAGCATCATTCAAGGGGCAAAAATAAAGTAAACATTTTTTTTTTTTTTTACTTTGGACAGAGTGGAGATGGATTAGAACACCGGTTGTTTTTTTTATTACTGTTATTCACCCTCTCTATTTGTCCTGCTTACCATTATTGAAAGTGAAAGTAAAAGAAAATCCCAAATTTTGGGTTGTCCCCAGAAAAGTAATAGAGGGAAATCTTCCAATGGGGACATTAGTTTTGGAGACCTGGGGGTCCCCAAGGGATTCCCTTCATTTTCAGGGATTTCTTCTCACTTCCTGTTTTTTTCTATAAGACTGGCAGTGAAGAGAAATCTCCCCAATGGGACACAGATGGAAAAAAATAAACTGTCAGGGGTTATGATCCTCCCTTGCTCTATCCAAAATGAAAAAAAAAAAAAAATGTTTTGTCCATACTGTAGTACTTTTAAGAATCTAATTTCTTGACTGCCTATCACATTTATTGAGGCCCTGAGATGCCAAGACAGAAGAAACACCCACAAAAAGACCCCATTTTAGAGAGCAAACCTTCCATTGTATTTGCTAACAGCCACGGTAAATCTTTTTTTTTCCTCAAAAATAGAACTTAATTGAGCAGAGAAATATGACAGTATAAAGATGTAGCGGCCTCACCCCATCTCCTTTGTCTAGGGGTATGTCATACGACAGGGTGAGATGCGCTACGGCCCATGTCCTCCCCATAGCTGTGGGTGAGGTGAAGGCCAGTACCAGATATTTCCTCGGACCTATGTGCTTTTGTCTAGAATCAAGTCCCGCTGTGCCAACACTTCCCTCTGCTCCCATTAACCAGAGTTCCACACACCGATCACAGTCCAACTCTTGTTTTATTGCATCTCTCACAATAAACAGTGCTTCAGTAGCCAACTGGTTACGACTTGATAACATTTTGATACGGGGAATGAGCAGGTCGAGGCACTATCCTAGTTGTCAGTTAAACCACTGCGATCTCGTCAGCGGTTACTATAGCCTTAGCTAGAAAGGACTTAGAACTTGAGAGTCTCTACCAGCGACTCAAGAGAACATAGATAGGAGTACCTTCGCTGCGTTGCGGCCCCTGTCAGGGGAAGATGTCCCTCCAAGGGAGTTACCAGAGGCCCATCCATCACTGGGTTGATGCTGCTCCAGACTCTCCGAATGGGTAACCTCCCCGGCCTCCTCACCTCAGACATGGGCCCCATCCACTTCAGGGACCCTCGGACTTCTCCACCCTCGCGGGACCCAGTCGAAGTCACTGGGCCCCAGGCCTCCTGGTTTAGTACCTCACCCCAGGCTGAAGGTGCCTGGGATGGACTCCAACTCCATTCCGGTCAGGCCTAGGGCGCCTGGGCCGGAATCCGGAACCGCCCGCACCCAGGCCTAAGGTGCCTGGGCGCGTGAAGAAGATCCTCCTGAAGACCTTGTGGTTAGGGCGTCTCCCCCTTTTTATCCCCTCCCATCGACACCACGGGAGGTTCCCCGCCCTCGCCGTACCATCTCCGGAAAGGGACAAAAAGGGTAGCACTGTGACGGCCAATCTACCTTGAGCGTACGGGTACCCCGCCACCCAGAGGCCAAAGAGATTATTACACCGTCCAATCCTCCACGAACACAAATGGTCCATTATTCCCATACCTACACACCTGAGTGTCCTACCTAAATTTAGAGACCCCGCTACATACTCCCCCCTGTGATTTGACGCTGGTCCCCAGCGTCTGGTGCAAACCCATGTCTCCCATGGAGTGATGACATAAGCCTGGCCCCAGAGGCTATCCCTAAAATTTTGAACCTCAACCATACCAAGACCTGCTCAAAGGGGGAGGGAACATAAAATAATAAAACTTTTCCCTAAAACCATCTAACATGTACACATATACAATCCCTCCCTTCACTGTCTAAGAACCACCCCACACTCAGTAGTCTTGATAGACGAATCTCCTGCAGAAGGGAAACAAAAAGAAAACACAACATCCTAACATTTTGTGTTAATTTGGAATGAATGGGTCCATCAGCCAATAGACCCATTCGCTCCAATGAGTAAAACAAACAGCCGTTGCACAACACTGCCACCTGGTGACAGGGCCGCGGTAATGACACTTGGTGCAATCTTCATTCTTCCTGCGTCCCTACACTGATTCTACCCCCAAAGTCTGTCTTTGAACTGTGAGGAAGAGAGAACAACAAAAACTGCTCTCATTCCTCCAAAGAGTAGAAAACAAAAACCCAAATAAAAAACTAGGGTACAGTTCGGATGCTCCGGCAGGAACACTTCTAGAAGGTTGTAGGAAAGAAAAACAAACAAGTGAGTCTCTTCTCACAAATAGAACTTTGGGTCAGGCAAGAACAAGGGTTTCAGATGTTTATCGAAAACCTCAATCGAATAGTCAGCGTCCTCTGCATCTTTCCTGCAGATGCGCACCTTGTCTGCGTGGATATGGCGGCCCCACATCCAGTCTGCTCTGCAATCTCTAAACTTTTTCGACACGGGTGGCGAACAGGACAAATATCTTCGTGCATGGGGTACTTTGAGTTTTTCCCAAACAAATTTGTCATACCATCTCTGGCGTATGACCTCAACTTCAAAAAGTAAGTCCCGAGGCAAGTAGGGATATTCCCACCCATACTCACGGGCGACTCTCTGTGAGAAAAGTCATTGCAATCTGGCCAAAGGAGGCATGGCATCCCGCTCACCTTCTCCGGGTTGAACGATGGCCTCTGGGTGCCGAGGTACTTTCACTACCTCTGATGGCTTTTCTCTCGGTGCTCGTAGTGATGCGCGGTGCATCCCCGCCACCAAGACGGGCGATGTTGTAGATTGTGGGAAGGTAATTTTGAGGACTAGACTTCCTCGTAGACTCCGGGGCTTGTACCCGGAGCGGGCTGCCTCCTATTGACATGGGGGAATCCTGCGGTGCATGTAACATAGATAACGGGCGTTTGTCCCAGCCCTTCTGGTGAAACAGTTCATCGATCTCACCGTCATCTCCACAATCCGACAGTGACTCTAGGTCGGAAGTGTCATACATCTCGGCGGGAAGGTAGTCTCTGGCAGACGTAGTACTACCCTCCCTTGCGGGCTCCACCGACTGTGGACCCCCGACACCTCCAACCACCACCACAGTCCCAGCCCCTGGCTCACCTTGACCTTTTGTAGAACTGGGATGTCCAGGACTCTTCCAACCAGATCCATCCAGGCCAGGCAAGCGACAGGGTGAAGCTCTTCCACGACCACAGGAGGCCTGCACCAAGCCGACTTTCCTCTTCGGAGGTGGGAGCAGAGAATCTGTGGTGACCGTAGCAGCATCCTCTGATTTTTCTCTCTCAGTCTCTGATTGGGCAGTCACATCGCCCTGGTCAGTGCGTACGGGAACCTCCGCAAAGGCCTGGATCTCCCCTTCTGGAGTAGCGGTACCTGTGAGGCTGTTGAGGCGAAGGGCCCGGGGCCTTACTGTGGATGGCTCCACTTCGAACAAGAACTCTTTGCATGCTTCGCAACGCCCGAATGGCTTCAGGTGAACCACCAGTCCCGAGCATCCGGGACAGATCACACCGAGGGCCTCCGTGTCTCTGCAGGTGTACAGAGCCAACTGTCCTCGGGGCCTGAGTCTTATCCCCGTGTCTGTAAGGGGAGCAGCGAACGTAGTCATCTTCGTGGGGTAGGGAACCGGAATCCACGGGGAGCTTGAGGCCATCCCGACTGTCTGCTGCTCCATCACGCACTGACCATGCACCGAAGTCTCCACGTGAGTTCCTCCACATGGCCAGACTCCTTCCACGACTTGCACGTTTTCGCGGGCTTCCATCAAGCTCCGCCCACGAACTGTGTAGTCACGGGGTGCCTCGTGGCGCAGTGCAATAAAAGCCCCCACATGTAGTATGTCACACGGCTGGACTTCTCCCTCTTCTCGCTCCTCCGCATGGGCCTTTCCCGTCCTAGGGTCATTTCCACGACTTTGAGCAGGGATGCACTTTGGCCGATCACATGGCCGACCTGCTCGGAACTCCTCCGGGCAGCAAAGTCCAGACACAGCCATTCTTACTTCCAAAGTCAAAACACATATCATCCCGGACTCACGAGCCCCTACGTGTAGCGGCCTCACCCCATCTCCTTTGTCTAGGGGTATGTCATACGACAGGGTGAGATGCGCTACGGCCCATGTCCTCCCCATAGCTGTGGGTGAGGTGAAGGCCAGTACCAGATATTTCCTCGGGCCTATGTGCTTTTGTCTAGAATCATGTCCCGCTGTGCCAACACTTCCCTCTGCTCCCATTAACCAGAGTTCCACACACCGATCACAGTCCAACTCTTGTTTTATTGCATCTCTCACAATAAACAGTGCTTCAGTAGCCAACTGGTTGCGACTTGATAACATTTTGATACGGGGAATGAGCAGGTCGAGGCACTATCCTAGTTGTCAGCTAAACCACTGCGATCTCGCCAGCGGTTACTATAGCCTTAGCTAGAAAGGACTTAGAACTTGAGAGTCTCTACCAGCGACTCAAGAGAACATAGATAGGAGTACCTTCGCTGCATTGCGGCCCTTGTCAGGGGAAGATGTCCCTCCAAGGGAGTTACCAGAGGCCCATCCGTCACTGGGTTGATGCTTCTCCAGACTCTCCGAATGGGTAACCTCCCCGGCCTCCTCACCTCAGACATGGGCCCCATCCACTTCAGGGACCCTCGGACTTCTCCACCCTCACGGGACCCAGTCGAAGTCACTGGGCCCCAGGCCTCCTGGTTTAGTACCTCACCCCAGGCTGAAGGTGCCTGGGATGGACTCCAACTCCATTTTGGTCAGGCCTAGGGCGCCTGGGCCGGAATCCGGAACCGCCCACACCCAGGCCTAAGGTGCCTGGGCGCGTGAAGAAGATCCTCCTGAAGACCTCGTGGTTAGGGCGTCTCCCCCTTTTATCCCCTCCCATCGACACCACGGCAGGTTCCCCGCCCTCGCCGTACCATCTCCGGAAAGGGACAAAAAGGGTAGCACTGTGACGGCCAATCTACCTTGAGCCTACGGGTACCCCGCCACCCAGAGGCCAAAGAGATTATTACACCGTCCAATCCTCCACCAACACAAATGGTTCATTATTCCCATACCTACACACCTGAGTGTCCTACCTAAATTTAGAGACCCCGCTACAAAGAGATTGTACACCACACAAATAGGGCAAATGTTGCCAATACAACAGATCACAGGCAAGGCAGCAGAGGCTGTCTCCACAGAGTACCAAAAACCAGATGCCTCGTACACACGACCGGTTTTCCCGGCAGGAAAACTGCCATTACAACTTTTCGCCAGGAAAACCGGGCGTGTGTATGCTCCATCGCAGTTTTCCCTGTATTCTTTTCAGAGGGGAAAAAAACACGCATGCTCGTAAACAATTTGACGCATGCGCGGAAGCATAGAACGTCATTTTGTCGGCTCGTCGTAGTCTTTGACGTCACCGTGTTCTTGGCATTCAAAAGTTCAGCGGTCTTTTGTGTGACTGTGTGTATGCAAGGCAGGCTTGAGAGGAATCTTGTCGGGAAAAGCGTAGTTTTTTTTTCCTGCCGGGAAAACAGGTCATGTGTACGAGGCAAGAGAGTTTGGTGAGACAAAAAAAAAACACCCGCCAATCCCCACATGTATAGGTATAAGCAATAGCAATATACATTTTATCCAATCACTATACGGTTCAGGACAATTTCAACAGGGGCTAAACCTGGGATGGGATAGCTAGCCATGGGGCCCACATTTTTTTAAATTTCCCATAACAGCCCCTATGTTGCCATATATACCGTTCAAGACTTTGGGTTTCCCCATCTGAGATATCCACTTTTTCACTGTAGGGGGATCAGTGGAGGTCCAGTGTCTTAAAATCAATCTGTGGGCCTGGAAAAGAGATCTGGCTATAGTCTGTTTAGGGATTTATTTCATGGGGAGGTCGCACAAAATAGAGAGGCCTGAAAAACTGTATTGATGATCTTTATAACTCCCCTCCAATATTTATGAAGTTTGGGGCACCTCCACATCAAATGAATTAAGTCTCCATGATCCCTACTGCATCTAGTACATGTGGGGCTTTCTGTAATTCCCATACAAAACAATCTCACTGGAGTGCAGTGCACTCTTAAAGGGGTTGTAAAGGTTCATTTTTTATTTTCCAAATAGGTTCCTTTAAGCTAGTGCATTGTTGGTTCACTTACCTTTTCCTTCGATTTCCCTTCTAAATGTTTTTTTTCTTTGTTTTCTTTGTCTGAATTTCTCACTTCCTGTTCTTCCTCAGTAAGCTGTTCTGGCTGACTAACCACCGCTCGGATGATGGTGGCAAGCTTACTGAGGAGAAACAGGAAGTGAGAAATTCAGACAAAGAAAAAAAACATTTAGAAGGGAAATCGAAGGAAAAGGTAAGTGAACCAACAATGCACTAGCTTAAAGGAACCTATTTTGAAAATAAAAAACAAACCTTTACAACCCCTTTAAGGCCGGTACTCACGATACGAAAATCGGATGGAAAAACTTGTACGACGAGCTGTCTGCTGATTTTCGGATCGTTAGTACGGTGCTTTGGACAGCAGATTTCGCTTTTTTGTCAGACAAAAGCTGGATGTGCAGTCTATATAATTTTTGTCGGATGTGACGTTGTATTCTGTCATACGAAAATTTTCATATTGTGAGTAACCTCTTCACTTTCAATGCCACAGCATGCCACAAAAAACAGACGTTCGGTCGTCCGAAAATCTAAGCGTGTACGAGGCTTTAGAAGCAAGTATAGTTGTTAAAGCCATTGAGCTACATTTAAGGAGCATTGATGGACCGCTAACCAGGCCTCCTCCCATCGTTCATCCTCAAATGCTCCTACATCTTTTCCCAGCGGGAGGATGCATTATCTGATGATCTTGAAGGAAACTGTTTAATAACATTGAGTAGCATTGTGATATAAAGCCTTTGTATGAGGGCACTTCAGATATATATAATTAAATATTGGGGTAGACTATTGTGTTTAGAGGTCAACCACTTATTGCGCCTGTACAGCATGTTGCCGCTGTACATAATAGAACTGCATCGTGCAGGGCAGGCGGAACATGGTCTGCAGCTCCAAAAAGGATCGCAATGCCCCATTAGAGAAGATATGTCGCAAGTGAGTGACACCATATCGCATCCACCTGACCCCATATTACAAGAGGGATAACTCAGATTAATGGGCATTACCCTAAATCGGACTAAAGCATGTGAATCCCATTTCTTGCTGTAAATGTCGGGCTTTGTTCCAAGTTTTTTGCATAAGGGCATATGTAGGGTATAACTTATTCAATTTACTAAATGTCAAACCCTCCAATCCACTTACAACCTCCTCTCTTCCTGCCATATGACAGATCAGTTTAGTGGTAGGGTCCGGGCTGCCTCCCTCCTCATCCTCAGCTGGTTGAATTGCTTGCGCTATATGTTGCAGCTGTGAGGCCAATAGTATAGCCAGGGGTTAGGTAGAGCCAGGCCACAGGCATCTTTAGGTCGTTGAAATTGTTCTAGCTTTACTCAATGATTTTTAGATTGCCACAGTAGGGATCTATAGATTGACTTGACAATACAAAACATTTTCAGTGAAATGACCACAGGGGAGTTATGAAGTATATATAATAAATGGTGCATAAGAATCATTTTATGAGGTTCGTACGGCCAACTAAGGACAATTTAAGTCCTACCTATAGATAGCGGAAATATCTCCTAAACGTGCGCCGTTTAAGAGATATTTCACTTGTAGTCCGCCGAAAAATTTAACTGCGCATGCGCAGGGAAGAAACTAAACTAAGTGCTGTTTCTTCCCCAGCCAGTGCCGTGAATTGCGGCTGCCGTGCGCATGCGCGGGAGTGACGTCACGCGGCTCCAGCGAATCACAGCGCCGGAGTCAGCGGCCTGGAAAGAAGAGGGGACAGAAGATGGACGCTGCCTACACAGGGAACATCGCTGGATTCTTTTGCAGGTAAGTGGCACATAATGGGCTAGTATGCGATGCATACTAGCCCATTATGCTTTTCATTTGCAGGCCTTGCAGCATCAGGGTTCTATGCATTAAGATAAAAAACCTTCTATGTGTAGCAGCCCCCCCCCCAGCACACCCCTAATTACCTACCTGAGCCCCTTCTCTCTCCAGCGATGTCCACGATCCCCTTAGCCATCCAGGACACACCTCCTGATGGCTGAGACAGAGCAGTGGCGCCATTGGCTCCCGCAGGTGTCAATCAAATTCAGTCAGCGAATCAGGTGTCTGAATGGATACACAGAGCTCTGACTCAGCTTGGGTGCCCCTGTAGCAAGCTGCTGGCTGAGGAGCACTCAAAAGAGGGAGGGGGCTAGAGCAGCAAATTGGAGCCCAAGAAGAGGACGATCCAGGCTGCTCTGTGCAAAACCAACTGCACAGAGGAGGTAAGTATAACATGTTTGTTATTTAAAAAACAAACAAAAAAATGTGACTTTACAATCACTTTAAGGCGGTAACAATGGGTATATTTGTCGCATACAGGCTGAGAGCATCTGGTGCTTGATCTAGGGGCATAAGAGAAGATTTGGACCAGTTAATAATCAGGCCAGAGTAAGAACCAAATTCAGTGATCACTGTTATTGCCTCCTGTTAGGAGGTGACAGCGTCCCCCAGCATTAACATTGTATCGTACGCATACAAAATAAGCTTTTCATGTAAAACACCATATTGGAATCCATTAGTCCTTGGATTATCACAAATAAGCGCTGCCATAGGCTCAATGGCTTAATGGTAAATATTTTTTTACGCAGTTGTCAATCAATAAGATATTTCTAACTCACAGTATGGAATTACACTTCAGTACACATTTTGTTACTCCTCTCGAGTCTGGGGATACCACATATTTGATACTTTTTTAGAGCTTAGCTGCATAGATGGCAACACTATTTAAGAAGTTAGAACATCATGTTGAAAAATATGATAGGTAGTCAGGAAATCAGATGCCTAATTCTTGCCTCTTAAAAAACCCATTGGCCACGTACCCTAATTTTTGTGACTTGCAGTGTCCAATTGACACAGTGCAAACACAATATTCCCCACACACACATCATGGAAATGGCTGTAATAATGCTGGGTGCTGTAATGACCACTGGCTGGAAACCACAAACCATCTGAGCAAAGGAATGTCATCAGTAAACCAAGGATTCCTCAGAAGGGTCCAAATCTTTTTTCACATGGTCACACGGTACAACGGTACACATACAGCAACGTTTTGGAGCCACCCGGGGCCCCTTCGTCAGGCAAGTGACGATGTGACTAAAGCTTTGGACCATGCACGGGAGTTAGAGCTCCCATGGTCTGTAGAGCAAATTGTATCTGCCGTACGCTCACTTAAACCTAACAAAACACCAGGTCTGGATGGCTATCCGGTTGAGTGGTACGGCACGTATACGGAAAGCCTGGCACCAAAGCTCTTGGAGGTATACAAAACGGCCCTTGAACTGGGAGTGCTCCCTGAAACTCTTAGGGAAGCGCTTATTGTGCTCATCCCAAAGCCGCACAAGGACCATGAGCTATGTGAATCGTATAGGCCCATTTCACTAATTAATGTCGATGCCAAAATCCTAGCTAAACTTCTCGCTGCACGATTAAATAAAGTCATAGCCTCGATTATACATCCGGATCAAACGGGTTTTATACCAGCGCGTTCGATGGCCATAAACCTGCATCGCCTCTTTACTGTTATACAATCTGAAGGACCTTCCCCTGACACTAGGATTGTTGTGTCGTTAGACACTCATAAAGCTTTTGACTCTATTGAGTGGCCATACCAGATAGCGGTTCTTGGGCGGCTCGTGCTTGGTCCCAGATTTATAGCTTGGGTGCGACTATTGTATGTTGAACCAGTTGCTCGGTTAAGGGTATATAACACTATTACGGATCACTTTAAAATAGTGAGGGGCACCAGACAGGGGTGCCCATTGTCGCCCCTGCTGTTTGCCCTCACTATAGAACCCCTGGCAGCCCTCCTCAGGGCGGATGTAGAGATCAAGGGTTGTATGGTCAATGACCGGGAAGAGAAAACGTCACTGTATGCAGACGACATGCTTCTTTACTTAGCTCAAGCCAAGGGATCCCTAACAATAGCTTTGGATAGAATTTCAGGGTTTTGGGAATACTCTGGATTTAAGGTAAACTGGAATAAGTCAATGCTCCTCCCGATTTGCCCCAAGTATGCGCCTATAATGCCCCCAGGGATCCCGTTGCAGGTGGTCTCTGGCTTTCGATACTTGGGAGTTGAGATCCAGCTACCGTTAAATACGTATATAACGAATAATTTGCTCCCGTTGGTGACGCGCCTCAGGGAGAGTCTTCAATCATGGAGTAAGCTGCCTCTCAACCTCCTGGGTAGAGTAAACATTTACAAAATGATTTATCTTCCTAGATTTCTTTACTTGCTCTGGCATGCCTCAATATATATTCCTAAGAAACTGTTCACTGAGATCAATACGCTGCTTACACCTTTCCTGTGGGGAGCTAAGCCAGCTAGAGTGTCCTTGGACACATTATATTTGCCGATACCTGGGGGTGGATTGGCATTGCCAAACCTACAATGCTATTATCTAGTGGCTCAATTAACGCATGTACACTGGTGGGGCTTCCCAAATCTGGATAATGCCTCAGTAGACACCCAGGCAGCTCAGGTACATTCTTAACAACAAAAGGTTTTATTGAGTTAAACACAGTGTATACATCTGGAGTACAATCACAGTTGTAATCATTACATATAACAGTATGTCATTGACACAGGACCCATAGTATATGTAAGAGTACATTATATTGAGCAATTGACCCAACAATATAGGTACATGGTACACAAATTTCGATAGTAAGGCTTCACATAGACAGGTGGGCAGATTTTAATTTCCATAGAGGGGGCTGAACAAATGATCAGATAAAGGTGTCAGAGTTCTGTAACCAGCGGTCCCAGACTTTCTCATATTTGGACAGGCACCCCCTGTTTATATATACACATTTTTTGTACGGCATAGTGGCATTAACCTCTGCCTTCCACTCTGTCAAGGTGGGGGGTATTGGCCTCATCCACTTTCTGGCAATAATTTTTCTGACTGAAAACAGGGTCTCCTGGAGGAATATCTTGGTATATTTATGTAAACTCACTGTAAATATCCCCAGGAGACACTGCCTTGGGTCTAGTGTGAAGGGTGAGCCCATGTCATCATGCAGAAAAGCTACTACCTGTTTCCATAGAGCCTGTATTTTAACACACGTCCACAACATGTGGAAGAATGTGCCCGTCTCGGAGCTACAGAGTGGGCAAATGGTAGACTGCTCCCTCCTATACCTGGCCACTCGGAGCGGGGTAAGATATGCTCTGTGTATAATAAAAATTTGGGACAGTCTGTCTGACAGTCTGGGTGATACCTCTCTACAGGTTTCTAGAGCTTCCTCCCATTCCTCATTCTCCATTGGGCCCACCTCCCTCTCCCATCTAGGTTTCAGGTCAAATGCCAGTTTGCTGGACACCGGGGTGGAGAGCATATTGTAAAAGCACGAAATTAGGCCCTTCGGATCCGTACTCCTAGCAATAGCTATGATCGGATTCGACGTAGGCTGGGGAGGAGGTTGGGGGAACTGGGCCTGAGTCGCGTGCCGAATCTGGAGGTAACGAAAGAACATATGATTATGGAGCATATATTGTTCCTTCAGCATATCAAACGATTTGAGATTACCGTTGGACAAAATATGATGCAGGTAATATATGCCTCGGGAACTCCATACCCCCGGATCTTGTATGCGTCCATATTCTGGTAGAGATGTATTGTGCCATAGAGGCGCATAATCATTGTAAGGTGACACCTGGAGTTTCTCGGATGCGAGGGACCACACACACGCCTATAGTGATACAGGAGGGATTTAGTATTCCCCTCTGAATCAGCACAACATGTCCCCATAACAATGGGGTATAGAGGGTCTAGGATTTGTTGCGCCCATCGTGGGCATAGTAACATTCGGAATCTCTCGCTGTCTTTTTTATCAATATGGTATAACTGGGACAGTTGGGCCGCGATGTAATATAGGTTAAAGTCTGGCAAGGCCGTCCCGCCCATGTCCGTCGGGTTTTTAAGAGCTCGCCAGGGGAGTTTGTGACGGCTGGTCCCCCAAACGAAGGGTCTAAGCAAGGCTTCCAGAGATTTGAAGTATTTTAGTTGGATATATATGGGGGAGTGCCAGAGAACATACAGTACCTTGGGCAATAGGATCATCTTGATAAGATTAATCCGTCCCCACACTCCAAGGGGCAGCCGGGCCCACGTGCAGATCTTGTTCCTAACCAGGGCAAAAAGGGGTTCGACGTTGAGGGCTAGATAATCTGAAGGGGACCTGGATATATTTATCCCAAGGTACTTTATTACCCCGACCCTTTGAAGTGGTAAAGTAGCTTGGGACTCGGGGATAGGAAAGCTATCTATTGGTAATATTTGCGACTTGTCCCAATTAATCTTGAGGCCGGAAAATATTCCAAACTACTCAATTATGTGCAGGGCCCTGTGTAGAGAAGGCCCTGAGTCTGCTAAGTATAGTAGCGTGTCATCCGCATACATGCTTATCTTTTCTGTGAGGGGTCCCATGCTTAATCCCACTATCTCTGGGTCTGCTCGGATAACCATGGCCAGAGGCTCAGCCGCTAGAGCATACAGTAGGGGTGAGAGCGGGCAGCCCTGCCTAGTGCCTCGTCCCAGGCTAAACAGCGGAGAGGGCCACCCATTCGCTACCACCTTGGCCGAAGGGTCTTGATACAGCAGCTGAGTCCATTTCACAAAATTCGGCCCGAAGCCATATCCCTCCAAGCAGCTCCAGAGATATTCCCATTCCACTGAATCAAACGCTTTCGCGGTGTCAAGTGTCACCACTACTCGCGTTCCTACCGTCTCGTGAGTGGCCTGTAAGTTGATAAAGAGCTTCCGCAGGTTGAATGAGGTATTACGACCTGGCATGAAGCCTGCTTGATCGGGGTGTATAAGGGAGAGAATAATTTGGTTGAGGCGTAATGAAAGAATTTTGGCAAGGATTTTAATGTCTACTTGTAATAGGGAGATGGGGCGGTAAGATTCGGGGAGTCCCGGGTCTTTTCCAGGTTTGGGTATGAGTACTATCGTGGCTTCACGCATCGAAGGTGGTAGAGTAAAGGACTCGAAGAGATCATTATATAGTGTTAGTAGTTTGGGAGTGAGAACCTCCCCAAACCTAGAGTAGAATTCTATAGGGAGACCGTCCGATCCCGGGGATTTAGATCTCGCAAAGCTCGCTATGGCTTTGGCTATCTCCTCTTCAGTGAGAGGTGCCTCGAGTATGGTGATTTGGTCTTTCGTCAGTTTTGGAAAGGGTACGCTCGCAAGAAAGGAGGTCATGAGGCCACTATCAGGAGGGGCCGTAGATCGGTATAGATCTGAAAAAAAATCTTTGAATGTTGAAGTCACTGCGCATGGGTCTGTAATCGGGATCCCCCCTGGTCCGTGCAAGGTGATGACCACTGGTGGCCTTTCCTCGCTGTGTGCCAAATATGCCAGTAATTTGCCGGCCTTTTCCCCATGTTCAAACGTTTTTTGCCTGGTAAAGAATAATTTACGTTTAGTTTTTTCAAAGTGGAGTTGATTGACCACCCTATTCTGTAGCTTGAGTAAACTCGCGTTAGAAGGTGACGGGTCATTTGCATATGCACCCTCCAAATTGGAGAGTTCCTCCAGTGCTTTGGTGAAAGCCTCTGAGGAATCTGCCTTGATTTTATTTATGTAGGAAATCAGGTGAGCTCTGGCGTGTATTTTAAATGATTCCCAAACCACGGAAGGGGGGGCAGACTGCACATTATCAGAGAAGAATCTGCACCACTCCTCCGTGAGTTCGTCCTCCTCTGGAAGAAGTGACAACCAGAACGGATTCAGGCGCCATGGTCTTACTGGTTTGTCAAGGGGAACCCTGAGGGTGATCGAGTAGGGGGTGTGATCAGACAGTAGTCTGGGTCCAAAGGCTGCAAGTTGTAAACGTGGGGCCAATCCTCGAGAGATGAGGATGAGGTCTATTCTGGACATGGAGTTATGGGATGCAGAGAAACAAGAATATGCTTTGGTTTGGGGGTATTTATATCTCCAGGTATCTATAAGGTGAAATGAGGAGATCAGTTTGGAGAATTTGGTATCTCCAGCAGGCCTTGCCGACCCCTGAGAGGTCAGTAGCCTATCCATGTCTGTATTTAACACCATGTTAAAATCTCCTAGCCAGATTGACTGTGTATTAGGGTACCTAGCCATGAACGATATGCCCTCTAGTAGCACACTTTCACTATATGGGGGGGTATATAATAAGCCAGGATCAGTAGGGGTTCCCCATAAAATTTAGCTGACAGAAATATATAGCGACCTCCAGGGTCAGTGGTTACCTCACCTAATTCAAAATGCACAGATTTCGCCACCAATACAGACACCCCTCTGGAGTGTGATGTGTGAGTCGAATGGTATGCCCATCCCACCCATGGGCGGCGGAGGGCCATTTGAAGCCGCCCCTCTATGTGTGTCTCCACCAATACCACTACGTCAGCCCTCTGACCCTTCAAGAATGAGAGGGCCGCCGTACGTTTAATTTTGTCCCGCAGTCCCCTCACATTCCATACCAAAAACTTTAGGGACGCCATATCAGTCCATCCTCAGTAATTCCTACCCACAGTTTACTATTAACCAATATAATCCCATGTACCTCAGGTAGGGTAATTCGTAGATATACATATAAAAGGAGCAGCAAGGAGCATAAAAACCCATGAAAATATTCTGTAAGTGATGGACACTGGTGCCTGTATTGTGTTTGACTCATCATATACACTGACAAAAAATTAAACCAAACCTTCCCCTCCCCTACCCCCCTCCCCCTCCCCCTCCCCGCCCTGCATCTTTTCAAACTGATGCGGGCATCATCCCAAAACCGAACCGTAACTGCCATCCAGAATAACACATTAGTGAAAGAGATCAGTATTAAGAGCCCGCGAAACCCAAGAAGTAGCCTCACGCAGCACCCAGTCATAACAGACATACCACAACACGAGGCTGAGATAAATGCTTCGGATTGTTTTCTGCAAGTGAGACAGTCTTTGCATGAGTGGCTGCCGTGGCCCCGGGCTTCATTTCCATATTTCTTGGATTGACAGGGGGAAAAGTCTCGCTGCACTGTGCACTTGTATAGCAGCGCTTCTACTGTCCTATGCTCCAGCTGCTTCCGCAGCTGAGGGTATATGTGAGCCCACAAAGGACTCAAAGGAGTACAATCAACAAAACTTTTAAGCAGTGTGTCACAGATTCTGAATAATGAATATGAATATCCCGCCACTAGCTAGTGCACGCTCCTGACTGTAGGATAGCAATCCCAGGGGCTTCCACAAAGAGAACAACAGGTGTAGGCTTGGGATTAATGGGGCAAAGTGCAAAGAAGCAGTCAGGTCATGCAGATCTGTAGTATTTAAAGATTAGCAGGATGGGGCAGGTGCAGGATAAAGAGCATCATACTCACATAGTCACTTATTTCTCTGTGCCAGGGCGGCGCTCCAGCCAGGTTATGGCGGCATCAGGGTTATCAAAAAAGAGGGCCTTGCCATCATGTTCCACTCTGAGTCGGGCAGGAAACAGCATAGCATATTTGTAGTTGTGAATTCTCAGTCTGCGTTTGGCTTCCATGAAAGTTTGGCGGCGGCGCTGAACCTCCGCTGAGAAGTCCGGGAACACCGCCACTGTAGCATTCCCCAGAGTGATATTCCCTTTTATTCTGGCCATCCTGAGGGCAGCATCCCGATCTTTGTAGTTCAGTAGCTTAGCTATAAAAGTGCGCGGCGGAGCTCCCTGCGGTGGAGCTTTAGCCGGCATGCGGTGGGCCCTCTCAACTGCCAGGAGAGGGGAGAATGCCTCTCTCCCATAAGTGGTTATGAGGAGCTGTTCCAGAAACGAGGTGGGATCCTTACCCTCGGACCCCTCCGGCAGGCCAATCAGTCGTATATTGCACCTCCTCAACCTGTTCTCCATCTCATCTTGCTTGGAGAACAGTTGCTGGATCTGTTGCTGCATATTATCCGCTCCCGTCTGCAATGGCGGGAGCGCGTCCTCCACAACACTCAGGCGGGTCTCCGCAGTAGTCACCCTCTCCCGCAGATTCTGCATGTCCTGCCGGATGTGAGATATATCCACTCTCACCTCCTCAATCTGGGTTGTCAGGGATGTGCGGCATAGCGTGATGGCCTCTAGGAGCTGGGCTGTATCACCCGCCGGCCTCCCACTGTCCTCCGGCGCCTCGCCGCCATCTTCCTCCGGCTCCCCTGAATCTATATGGCGGTATTGTGCCAGCCTCGCCGCCGCGGCCTTTTGAGATTTCGTCGGTGACATGCTGTCTAGGATGTAGGGTATCAAAGCAAGCGAGTGCGATGCGAAAATTCAGCCTGTGAATTCCAGGATGCAATGGATTACAGGATCAATGTCTGGAGCTCCTCAGCAAGCGTCCTACGCCATGCACCGTCAGGCCACGCCCCCAGCTCAGGTACATTCTTACGACGCTCTGATTAACGTCCTATTTCAGAATGGCCCATATCCAGTATACTAAAACTGTCATATAAAATATTTAATTTGTGCAATGCTAGGATGGGTGGTACTAGCCTGACCACTTCCCCGAACGCCCCCCTGAGGCACAACCCTCAACTGACTGAGATATGCAAAATTCCTGATGGAGCATGCTGGACTGTGTACAGGGTCAAATATGCTCACCAATTGTGTAGAGATGGGACATTTAGAACGTTTACGGACCTGAAGTCCGAATATAAACTGCCTAACAAATTCTTCTTCCGTTATCTCCAATTACGCCACGCGGTAATGGCACAATATGGGAGGGGGAGGTGGTGCTTCTCCCCTCATGCACGGAGAAATTGATAGCAGAGGAGGACCACTCCAAGCTTATTTCTAGATACTACTTTGCCCTGCTGACGTCCTCTTCCACTAGGATGGAGAGGGTGGCGGCACAATGGAAAGCTGATATTCCATCCATTACGGATGAATCTTGGTCAGAGGCTCTGGACTCTGTTGCCTTCGATGTTATCAGCAAGGGACAAACTGATACAGTTCAACTACTTGCATAGGATTTATTACACCCCGCACAGACTGCATAAAATGGGAAGGCAGGATTCACCAGAGTGTCATAGATGTAGGTGTGCAGTGGGAGAATTTTTTCACATGGTGTGGCTATGCCCCCATGTGATGAGATTCTGGAAAACAATCCTTCAATACATAGAGAATGCCCTGGCCCTCCCTAATATCTATTCTCCGGCCAGATGCCTACTGGGCGATCTGGAAGAAGAGGGGATACCTGAATCACAAAAGACACTACTCAGAATACTGTTCTGTTATGACAAAAAAGCTCTAGCTCTTAAATGGAAGGAGCCGAACCCCCCTTCACGTCCAGAATTGGATAGACCTGGTAAACCAAGCACTGCCACTGTATAAATTGACCTATGTAGCTAGAAAATGCCCTAAGAAGTTCGAGAAAGTCTGGGCGGGTTGGCCGAAATACACCTCTGAGGACGTTGTAGTGGGATAAGACACTAGGCTATGAGCATAGCTTAAATGGAAATGGGCTGTGACCCGGACCTAAAAAACCCGGACATGGCCGAAGATCCCTTGCAATATATGGAATATACTGGGAACAGAGAGTGTCTTGCAACTGTTTACTTTATGTTGTGTAGTTTTTTTTATTGATAGGTTGCTACGAATGTAAGATGAGATATACAAAATATGCATTTATGTTTGAGTTTTGAATGTTTGCTGTTGAGTTTATACAATCATTTATGTACGATGTCTGTGAAAAGTAATGTACATTTTATTTTTTAAAAATCCAATAAATTTACACTTTAAAAAAAAAAAAAAGCTTTGGACTATTTCCAGCATGACTTATTCCTATTTAGGGGCCCACTTAGTCCCCTGCCAGGACCACCTCCTGGGGATTGGCTAAGTCCCCCAAATATGCAGAACAGCCCTCCTAGCCTCCGCCCTCTAGTTTCCAGAGTAATCTCCAACTTTCCAGAACCAGGGGGAGGCACCAGAGAGGTGTCTGTATGAGTCATGATGCCCTGAACTCTAATAACTCTGACCCAGATTAAGACTCACAGGGTTTAAACATTAGTCAGAATATGTTTTACCTACTCTGACACTAGTAGAACACTAGAGAGTGCTACAGTAGGCTCAAACTTACCAGTTGCTGTCTATTTTCTAGCATATTTGTAGGTACAAGTAATGTGGTATACACACGCATGCTGTGAATACAATAATAATGCGACCTGACACAACCTGATTGTAGCAGCGGCAAGCTGTGTATGAGGCATGTCACTGAATGGATACCTTATTCATATAATTAATTGAATTGTTTATTAATTACAAATCACATCATAAAAGGTGTCAATCTGTGATACAGGATACAATTTATTATGATACACGTGTTTAAATATACAGTTATTATACAAAATAAAATAAAATAAAATACAAGATGGTTATCAATGCAGTTACATAAAAACACTCAGCCATTCATAATAGTTCAATAAACATGCGCAATTGCCCATGGTGAGCCAAACTTGTCTAGGCATCAGTTTGATGTATACTCGACGCACGTTTCATGGCTCATGCCAATCATCAGGAGTAAAATGCTCTTAAATTAAATCAGTGATATCTATAAATACAAGATACCCTTTAAATGGAGAACAGTCTCTCAGAAAAAGGTCTATAACTTACAATGGACTCCTCACCTCAGCCCCGGGGAGATCATCAATCATCCCTTGTCCCCTGCAGCCCCTTGGACATAGATTGGGCGTCACCACAGGGCCGCATTGTTATAGACCTTTTTCTGAGAGATTGTTCTCCATTTAAAGGGTATCCTATATTTATAGATATCACTGATTTTTATTTATTTTTTAACAGAAGGAATATTTATTGACATAAACAATCAGTTACAAGCCAATACACGTCAGGTGATACAGATCAGGACAACAGAACAATCCAAGATGATTACATCCAAAATTAGAAAAGGTCACACAGGCATAACATCTAAGTACCTAATCCAAGGGGGGGGGAAGGGGAGGGAGGGAGAACAGAGAAATCAATCAAGAGATGGTATAATAAAATATTCACGTCAGTAGGAGCACACTGTACATCAAAATAGATCTCAATAGGGTAACCATATTCAAGGGATAAAAATTTTAAAGGTCAAGAACTATAGGGTTGAGGGGGAAAAGAAAAGGGAAGTGGAGGGGTGGAGGGAAGGGAGGGCCGGGGGAGAGAGAGGAAAGCAAAGCAGAGACCGGGATAAGCTATACCGTCAGTCGCCTAGCTGCCACCCAAGCCGCCCAAATTTTTTCAAACTTCTTTGGGCAATTGCGTCCCATGTATGTCAACTTATACAGAGGCAATGTATCATTCACCAACTTTCGCCAAGTGGACAACCAAGGGGGCTCATTAGACTTCCACTTGAGCAGAATTGCCTTTCTAGCATAGAATGCAGGATAGAAAATAAACAGTTTTTTATCAGTGGAAGTGGGAAGATTGTCTGTAATACCCAGCAGTAGGACCAGGGGGTCCAACCCAACAGCCACGCCACCAATTGAGCCCATGTCAGCCACCACTACCTGCCAAAACTCCTGTATCTTTGGGCAGAGCCAGACCATGTGTATGAAATTCCCGTCTTCTTGGCTGCATTTAGGGCACTTGTCCTCAGAGGTGCGGTAGATCACCACCAGCCGCTGTGGCGTATAGTAAACCCTGTGGAGAAACTTTAGCTGAATAAAGCGTTCCCTTGCCGAGATCATGAAGGGGATGTACTGCTGCAGACCCTCCGCCCAATCCTCCGGCGTAAGAGCCGGCAGATCACGCTGCCAGGCCGAAAAAGCACGCAAAGCCCCAGACCCCCCCCCCGCGCATGTTAGTCTGAGATATATAGAGGAAAGCGTCCTATCCATAAAGTGCGAGGTGAGCAGCCTCTCAACAGAGTGAGGTTCCACTTTGATAGGATCCGGGAACTGTGCACGGACCGCATGTCGGAGCTGAAGGAACCTGAAGTACATCCAGGAAGGAAGTCCAAATTTAGACTTCAGCACACCAAAGGAGAGCAATCGCTCTTCCGGCATAACATCTCGTAGCGTTTTTACCTCATATCGTGCCCACAGCTGCGGATCCGGCACAGTCCCCAGATGAGACATAGACGGGTTACCCCACAGGGGGGTGTGGGGAGAGCACGTCCGCGGCTCAGCCAGAAGCCTCGAAACCTGTCTCCACACCAACACCGTAGTCCTCATAGGAGTAGTAACTGGGCATTGGATCTAGGTCCTCGGTATACCAAATTGCTCAACTCAGCATAAGACCCTAATATAGCTGCTTCGAGGTTGACCGACGGATTCGTATGGTCCTGTGTAAACCACCACCTCACTGACACCAGGACCGCCGCCCAGTAGTACTTCCTGAAGTCGGGGAGGGCCAAACCGCCCGCCGACAAGGGACTTCCACTTGAGCAGAATTGCCTTTCTAGCATAGAATGCAGGATAGAAAATAAACAGTTTTTTATGAGTGGAAGTGGGAAGATTGTCTGTAATACCCAGCAGTAGGACCAGGGGGTCCAACCCAACAGCCACGCCACCAATTGAGCCCATGTCAGCCACCACTACCTGCCAAAACTCCTGTATCTTTGGGCAGAGCCAGACCATATGTATGAAATTCCCGTCTTCCTGGCTGCATTTAGGGCACTTGTCCTCAGAGGTGCGGTAGATCACCACCAGCCGCTGTGGCGTATAGTAAACCCTGTGGAGAAACTTTAGCTGAATAAAGCGTTCCCTTGCCGAGATCATGAAGGGGATGTACTGCTGCAGACCCTCCGCCCAATCCTCCGGCGTAAGAGCCGGCAGATCACGCTGCCAGGCCGAAAAAGCACGCAAAGCCCCAGACCCCCCCCCCGCGCATGTTAGTCTGAGATATATAGAGGAAAGTGTCCTATCCATAAAGTGCGAGGTGAGCAGCCTCTCAACAGAGTGAGGTTCCACTTTGATAGGATCCGGGAACTGTGCACGGACCGCATGTCGGAGCTGAAGGAACCTGAAGTACATCCAGGAAGGAAGTCCAAATTTAGACTTCAGCACACCAAAGGAGAGCAATCGCTCTTCCGGCATAACATCTCGTAGCGTTTTTACCTCATATCGTGCCCACAGCTGCGGATCCGGCACAGTCCCCAGATGAGACATAGACGGGTTACCCCACAGGGGGGTGTGGGGAGAGCACGTCCGCGGCTCAGCCAGAAGCCTCGAAACCTGTCTCCACACCAACACCGTAGTCCTCATAGGAGTAGTAACTGGGCATTGGATCTAGGTCCTCGGTATACCAAATTGCTCAACTCAGCATAAGACCCTAATATAGCTGCTTCGAGGTTGACCGACGGATTCGTATGGTCCTGCGTAAACCACCACCTCACTGACACCAGGACCGCCGCCCAGTAGTACTTCCTGAAGTCGAGGAGGGCCAAACCGCCCGCCGACAAGGGAAGGTGAAGTATGGATCTACCCACCCTAGGGACCGAACCCTGCCAGATAAATGAGCCAACCGCCTGATCAAGTTTAGCAAAGAATGAGTTGGGTATACTAACAGGTGTGTTTCTAAACACATATAGAAACTTAGGAAGGAAGGACATTTTAACTAGGTTAACTCTACCCACGGGCGTAAGTGGCAAGGTCTTCCAAATCGAGCTCTTTTGGAGGAATTTATGAAGAATGGGGCGCACATTGGTCTCAAGATAGTCCGGTAGCTGCCTGCGAACCTGTATACCTAAATATTTGAAACTATCCACCCATTGGAGAGGGGCCGGCAGGCTGGCGGGGGGAGGCAACTGATTTAGGGGAAAGAGAACCGACTTATCCCAATTAATTTTAATACCCGAAAATCTACCAAATTCGTTAATAATCTCCAGAGCAGCCGATAGGGAGTGAAGGGGGTCATTAAGGTAAAGGAGAGTATCGTCAGCGTACATGGACACCTTCTCGATAATGGGGCCGACCGGTATGCCAGCAACCTCAGGGGAGGATCGGAGCAGCATTGCCAAGGGCTCAATAGCAAGAGCAAATAACACCGGGGAGAGGGGATACCCCTGCCTAGTGCCCCGGCGGAGTGGGAAGGAAGCAGAGAGGAGGCCATTCGTCCGAACCCTGGCTGTCGGGTTGGCATACAACATCCGGAGCCAGGATATGAACTCAGGATCCAGACCAAACCTCTGAAGGACCGCCCAGAGATATTCCCACTCCACCGAGTCAAAGGCTTTTTCAGCATCAAGGGAAGCAACCACCCCCTCTCCCCCCCTCCCAGCCACCCGGTCTATAACTGTAAACAGTCTCCGCAAATTAATGTCCGTCCCCTTACCTGGCATAAAGCCAGTCTGATCCCCATGAATTAGCGAAAGTATCACCGTATTCAGGCGGTTCGCCAAAACCTTAGTGAATACCTTGGCATCCACGTTCAACAATGAAATTGGCCTGTATGAGGGACAAAGGGCAGGATCCTTTCCTGGTTTAGGGATGACTACTACCATGGCACGCTGCATAGAGGGCGGTAATGATCTTTCCTTCAGGATAGAAAACAGAGCTCCCCTAAGTCGCGGCGCTAGGGAAGCACAATGAGTTTTAAAGAACTCAGCCGGCAGGCCGTCGTCCCCAGGCGTTTTCCCTGCCTGCAGGGAAGCCACCGCCACCTGAATTTCCTTCAGGGTGATCGGAGCATCCAGTGTCATGCAGGCCTCCTCCGATAGAGTGGGAAATTCTAATCCGTCCAAAAAGAGGTGAAGTTCCTCAGGAGAATAATCCACTCTAGAGGAATAGAGTCCCTCATAGTAAGCAGCAAAACAAGCATTAATCTCCCTCGGGTTCGACAGCAGCCTACCGGACTCATGTCGAATGTTGGCCACATGAGCCACATGAGCGGAACTCGTTGGCTCCCTAGAGAGCCAAGCAAGCAGGTGTCCGGTCTTCTCTCCCTGCTCAAATATCCTTTGCGACTGGTAAAGCAGCTGTTTCTTAGCCGCCGCTAGTCTAAGAAGCTGAACCTCCCGCACAGCCACCATCAGGTTCGCCCTCAGTCTTTCCCCACCCATATCCACATACTGCGCCTCCAATGTCTGAGCCGTGGCCTCCGCCTGAGCAAGCGAAGCCCGAGAGGAAGTGCGCACAGATTGTATGAGTGACTGATATTGTTGTCTAACATGAAGCTTGAATCCTTCCCATCGACCGGTGGATTCCGATCCCGGGAGATCCGAGGACCAATACCCCACGATGGAAGATTCTATCTCAGGCTCCACCCGCTCAGATATCACTGATTTAATTTCAGAGCATTTTGATTGGCATGAGCCATGAAACGAGTATACATCGAACTGATGCCTAGACAAGTTTGGCTCACCATGGGCAATTGCACATGTTTATTGAACTATTATGAATGGATGAGTGTTTTTATGTAACTGCATTGATAACCATCTTGTATTTTATTTTGTATATTAACTGTATATTTAAACAAGTGTATCATAGTAAATTGGGTCCTGTATCACAGATTGACACTTTGTATGTGATTTGTAATTAATAAACAATTCAATGAATTATATGTGACATGCCTCATACAAAGTCCCATTGTCTCTCTCTTTTTGAATGCTCAATGCTGTGTATACAGTGAGAAGGCTTGTATTTTATTTAACATACCACCTTAAGACTCTCTGCCTACACACACACACATCATCATTGTTCTCAGGGTGCCCCAGGTCTTTCATTATCCTAGTAATGCTCCTGCTACCAGTATCACACTTTTTGGACCATGTTAACAATACTTACTCACCATACTATATCCATGTAAAAGCATCATTGTCATCCAAGGATCAGGGCTACCATACTTCCCAACATATTAATTCCAGTCCCCAGGACACTGTCACCTCCACCCATGGACCACACTTAGCACACCCCCCTTTTGGGTTGTCCCGTGTCCCGCCCAGATTATGCCCACTTTCTGGGTGGTCCCACTTAAGTCACTCCCATTTCCAGGTGTGGCTTTGTTGCTAATTATTTGGAAACCACCCACTTGAGGCCATGATTCCCTAAATCAGTGTTTCTCAATCTTTTTTCCATCAAGGCACCCTTTAAAATTCTGCACAATCTCAGGGCACCCCAATCTAAAAATTTAAAAAATAAACTAATAGTTTCCACACACATAGGACACCCAGCATTATGCCGCATACACACGACCGTTTTTCATGACGTTAAAAATGCCATTTTTAAGAATGGTCATTAAAACCGATCGTGTGTATGCTCCAGAGCATTTTTAACGACGTGAAAAGTGGGCATTAAAAATTTCGAACATGCTCTATTTTTTCACGTCGTTTTTCATGTCGTTTTTTTAGCGTCGTGAAAAACGGTAGTGTGTATACTTTTACGAAGGGGAAAAAAACGCGCATGCAAAGTATGAGACGGGAGCGCTCGTTTTGGTAAAGCTAGCGTTTGAAATGGAGATGGCACATTCGTCACGCTGGAAATAATAGCATCGTTTAATGCAGCGCATTCCTTTCTTCTTTAGATAATGCTTAAATAATGAACTTCTTTTGCTAATGATATTCAGAGTTATGCCAAACTTGTTTCTTAGTAATTCTTAAGTGATCTCATGAATTTAATATTTTGTTGGCAAGCCAGATCTCTGTCATAAATTCATAAATAAATTTAAATATCTTGAAACATTATATATTTTTTTAATTTTTTTTATATTTATGACATTTTTTTATTTTTTATTTTCGATTTAGGAATGTTTTTTTTTTTTGTTATTTTATATGTATGTATTTTTTTTTCTTTTATATTTAGGAATGTATTTTTTGCAAATTTTATTTTGTGTGTCAAGTTACCACACCAACATTCTAAAGTTGTATTATTTTCCCTCAAGGAGATTTGTGTAATATTTTTAGAAATGTCCCTGCCTACTCCCTAGCAAACTCTCTTTTTGAATAGAAATCACATAGTCAAGTATTTGTTGTAAATCAAATTAATCCTTTATTTAGGCAGATAACAAATTAAAGGGGAAGGCAGCACTGGAGACCCTGCTTGAATTTGTGCATCCTTTGGACCCCAAAGCAAACATCCAAGAAGAGAACACCAAACTCTGGAATAACCAAAAAATAAAAAAAGGAGCACAATCTTGTCTTGGACTCCCAGAGGTCAGGAACAGCAGCAGATAAGTCAGATATGTCCCCAGTCTGTGGTACTACAGCAGTCATTATTTTTTCCTCTTCCTTGTAGCCTTCTCTGCAGCCTTCTCTGCAGCCTTCTCTGCAGCCTTTGTTGAGCGCTTCCTCGGAGGCTGGGGCTCAGGAGGAGAGCTTGTGGCAGGAGGAGGAATAGGAGGAGGAGGAGGAGGAGGAGGAGGTGGAGGAGGAGGGACGACCTCAGTTAGATCGGTGAACTGTGTAAGTTCACCCAGCAACCCCCTGTTGATCACCTTCAGAATTAGATTTTCGCTGTACAGGCGTTGCCTCAAGTCCATCTGAGATAATTTATGGGCCAGGACTGCGGCATAGCCCTCTTCAACAGAGGGTGCCTCTCTCAGGGCCGCAGTAGCCTCTCTTAGGAATGCACGTGTTTCCTCCTCCACCTGCCTACCCCTCCTTGGCATTCGTTGGTGGATTTTCAGGGGAGGCATCTGGGCTCTTGTGCTGGGCCTGGCCTCCTCCTGTGTGCCACTGGGCCCAGCCTCCTCCTGGTCCCCAACATCACCCTCTTCCTGGCTCTGCTCTGGCTGTATAAAAAAAAGGGACATTCTTTATTTTTTGGCATCATCAATCACACACATTGTTCACCTCAAGAAATTTTCAAATTGAATGGCAAAAGTGATTAAAATTACAATGATTCTGACCCCTGATTTTTTTTTGCTTGTCCCCATCAATTTTGACCACTACTGTCTATTGCTATGTAAATCAATTTATTTACAGACGTTAAATAGATACCAATAGTAACATCTATTTTAAATCATCACTTTTGTTACATATAAATGTAGATATCAATACTATACCTGGCTCCATATGCCCAAATCGGGCTCCTCAAGGACCTCTGCTTGATCCTCCGAGGAAGCCAGAGCTGGGTTGCAAGGAAGGCTGGAGGGTTGGCTGCAAGAAAGGCTGGAGGGTTGGCTACAAGGAAGGCTGGATAGACCTCTGGGGGGGAGGGTTGACAGAGATTCCCTGACTTCCAGATGGTCATCCAGAAATGCTAACTTGCTGTAGTACCACAGACTGGGTTTATAAACCTTATCTGCTGCAGCACCTGACCTCTGTGACTTCAGGACCATATTCCTCTGTGTCCTGTATGTGCCCCTAATGGTAGCTAGTTTGGTGTTCACCTCTTGGTTGGTTGCAGTGGGGATCTGGGTTTGTACAAATCCAAGCAGGCTCTCCAGTGCTGCTGTCCTGGCAGCTTTATTTTTATTTTTGGCAGTTTTCGTCTGCCACAGGACAGGGAGTTCCTTCCATCTGCCCAGGAACTCCCCCATGAACTCAGGATTCTTGAAAGCCTGCATTTTTTCTGTAAAGTCAAGAACAACACAAAAATACTATTGTCAGTCAAGATTCCTCAAATAATCATTTTGGACATATATAGGCCACAATCTCATCCTTTGAAGAAACACAAATAATTAAAATGTTATCTACCTTTGTTAACACGTTCGTTGCTAACTCCCTCTCCCGGCAAATGAACGTATTTACGACACATGGATATTAGCTTTATATACACTGCGCATGCGTGAAACTCTGCACGCTTTGCCCGCCCCTGACATTCGATATAGTACTTTCCCCGCCCCTTCTCGCTCGTCGTAGTGCTAAACAACCTGGCGGAGACACAGGTGGCTGAGATTACCTCTACAGAGGAGGAAATTCCTGAGGAACCCAAATCCCGATCTCGGAGATATAAGGCATCCAACATGTCATTCGAGGAAATGGTGGAGATGGTGGACATTTTGAGGAGGGAGGATTAAGATGCCAAGCATGGGCTGTATAAAAGGCCTAATCTTGTCAAGACAAAAATTTTGGGGAAAGTGGTCAAAACTCTTCACCAAAAATTCGGGGTGTGCAGAACGAAGGAACAGCTCAGAAAACGATGGTCTGATCTCAAGTTGCGGGAGCCCAACCAAAAGAATAAAGAAAGTTTTAGGAAAAAGTAAGTAATTTTCATACATTTTAAAAGCAAAATATTATTACTTGTATTATGCTGCGGGTTTTTGCCTTTAATCTAGTACAGTGAAAGATACCAACTTTCATGTTCGTCGGCACAGTAAACGGACGTAGTAAACCTCTTTCTCCGTACACTTATTAATACGAGGTTTTAGGATCATCCAGTGTTGACAAAAAAATTTCAATGTATTTTTTTGTGGAGATGATTTTTAGAACATGATGATTTTATTTTTTGTGGAAAAAATATTTATGACAAATTAAGGGTATGCATTGTAATGTTAAAGGAGAGAATGCTCAGCAGCTGATTAAACATCTGGACTCAGTAGTACAAGTGTGGCCCAACAGAACAAACATTTTAGGGTGTCACACACAGGTGATCCAGTGTATATACTTGGGGGTGTTTCAATGTGTCAAACTTTATTAAAATAAGTAGATGTTCTTGTTTTGGCTATGTATCCAATCATGTGTTCAGGTTGTCACTGGGGCTAAAATGAAAATTGGACCACACTTCCAAAGAATGTTTCAAATTTCTCTTTCAGGGTTTATTTTTGGATATAATGATTATTTAGGAAATAAACTATACCTTTTATTGCAATCTCAATAGGGCTTCAAAAAGCTTTGACAGATGAGCCTATAAATCCCACACCTCCAACAAGACCCCCAGAACCAGATGATGTAGAGGAACGTGAAGTGGAGGAAGTGGAAAGTGGCACCACAACAGGTCAGTGTCAAACAACACAGATGCAGGTTAATAGATGTAGGCCTACATATTCTATAGTACATGTTTGTTTTGTTTTTTTTAGGTGCTGTTCTGCCTGAAGACCCCAATAAGTTTACAAGTCACAGTGCACAGATCCTGACACAATACCTAATGGTCTGCTGTCGTGACCTTGAAAAAATAAAGGGAGACTTGATAGAGATCAGGCAAAATACCAAGCGGGTGGAGGAAAGGCTACAAAATATCATGGCTGTGCTTGGGCGGGTTTAATTTTTGAACACAAAAGAACTTGGAACTTGCTGTGTTTTTGCAGGTTTTGGTTTGTTTTCATCTTTAATTAATACTACATGTTTAAATTTACATTAAAGATTTTTAGATAGTTTTTTAAGCATGCCTGTTCATGCGTTTTACCCCCAAAAATATTTAGGATACATCCAAATTTTAAAGGAAGTTTTGTAAAAACTAAGAAAAATAAAAATAATTTTAATCCCAAAATTTTGTGGCTTAATTACCGTATATATTCAAGTATAAGCCGAGTTTTTTAGCACATTTTTTTGTGCTGAAAATGCCTGCCTCGGCTTATACTAGAGTCACCTTTTTGTGCCTGATCTCCCGGACTTTGGGGACCCGGTACTGGCCGGCAGTAGGTCCCCTGGACCCCATACTTGGCACATATGTAGCCTTACTCTTTCTCTACAAGTGAGCAAAGTTTGTTGTCCGGGGGACCTATGGCCGGGGAGCACCGATTTTTCAAACTCGGGCACTCCTTCCATAGACTCCCATGTTAAACGGTAATTTCTCTGGTAACTTTGGGGACCCGGTACCGGCCGGTCGTAGGTCCCCTAGACGCAAAACTTGGCACACATGTAGCCCCATTTCTCCTCTATAAGTGTGCAAAGTTTTTTGTCTGAAGGACTTACGGCCAGGGAGCACCGATTTTTCAAATCTGGGCACTCCTTCCATAGACTCCCATTTTAAACGTCAGTCTAGTCATGGGCACAGTGAGGCATGGACACAGTGAGGCATGGACACAGTGAGGCATGGACATGGACACAGTGAAGCAAAGTGAGGCACAGTGAGGCATGCAGATGGACACCCTAGGCTTATACTCGAGTCAATACTTTTTCCCAGTTTTTTGTGGTAAAATTAGGTGCCTCGGCTTATATATGTAAATGTTGGGCAAAGTAAAATAATAAATGTTTTTTGTTTACACTGACAATGAAGCGTATTTAAGAATGCAAAATACACATGGCACTACAAGTGCACTACGTAAACCTAGGAGAAACATAAAAGAATCAAAAGCAAAAACACAATACAAATAATTTTTCAAATAAATAATTTATTTTCAAATAAAAGAAAGTTATTCATCCACAGGCATATCAATGCCCCCCCACCCACAAAATATTCAACATATTTTTGACGAACATCACGTCCGGTTTGGGGGGCCAAGCCTGGATGGCCAGCTTCCAGGGCCACTAAATTGCTATTGTCCAGTAATGAGGCCTCAGGCCCACTCAAAGAAAGGTAATTTTGTGAATGCACCCTTAAAAAATTATGTAGCACACAACACGTCATGACCACATGGTTCCATTTATAGGTGGATGGAGGTGAGGAACAAGCGGAATCGGCTGGCCATGATGCCAAAGGCATTTTCCACCACCCTTCTTGCTCTGGCCAGCCGATAGTTAAACACCCTCCTCTCAGGGGTGAGGGTGCGTTGAGGGAATGGCCTCATTAAATGGGGACCCAGGCCAAACGCCTCATCCTCTACAAACACAAATGGGAGTCCCTCCACATTCTGCTCCGCTGGTGGCAAGGCCAGCTCATCCGATAGGAGCCGTTCCCCAAACTCTGTCTGTGCAAAGACTCCCCCATCTGACATTCTGCCATTTTTTCCAACGTCCACATACAGAAATTCATAGGTGGCCGACACTACTGCCATCATGACGATGCTGTGTAACCCCTTGTAATTGTAGTAACAGGATCCCGAATGGGGTGGTGGTACGACCCGAACATGCTTGCCGTCGATGGCCCCTCCACAGTTTGGAAAGTTCCATCGTTGGGCAAACTCAGATGCCACATTCTGCCATTCATGTGGTGTAGAAGGGAACTGTGGAGTTAAAATAAAAAAATATTAATACTTTGAGACAGAAACATGGCAAGCAGATTTGAAAAAAAATCATTCCTGCCCAACATTAAGATAAACATAGAAAGATTGTTAAATGAGTAGTAAGCACCAAAAAAGCTAAACCACAAAAAAAAAAATTATGGGGGGGGGGGGTTGAAGATGAGTTGGAGAGATCACAAATCAAGGCTGTAGCAGTCTGTATGAAGTGAAAGAAAATGTAACATTCCTAAGCAATCTTTAGGGGGCGTTTAGGGTAAAGCACTACAATGGAGCAGACAACAAAAGAAAGGGAAGTGACTAGGCTAGGTGGGTATGGCCCCAGGATAGCATGCTGGAGAGGTTATCTAAGGAAAATATAAATGTAGGCCAAAAAAAAAAGATCCAAAAAAATAAAACATGCATGGGGAGAAAGGGGACATTCCCTGCAGATTCGAATCATGGGAATTAGGGACTGATAAAAGAAATAATAAACTTTATTAAGTAAGAAATACATACAATGTGATGTTTTAAATTAGAACACTTACCTTAATATAGTCCTTCTGCAAAACTTGAAGGATGGCAGAACAAGTCTCTGGTATAATGATCCCCAGAGCCTGGGGGGAGATGCCTGTTGAGAACTTGAGGTCCTGCAGGCTTCTCCCAGTCGCCAGGCATCGCAACGTGGCGATGAGCCTCTGCTCAGCAGTGATGGCTTCCCGCATAACGGTGTCCTGCCTGGTAATATAGGGGGACACCAAAGCCAACAGATGCTGAAATACGGGGTCAGACATCCTGAGAAAATTCCTGTAATCCTCAGGATTATTCTCCCTGATCTCCCACAACAAAGGCATGTGACAGAACTGGTGCCGCTGGAGCAACCAATTCTTGGTCCATGAACCCCTCCTCACCCTGTTCATGGCCTGGAGTCGGGATACAGCATGAACCCCTGCTCCAACTACAGCACGAACTCTACGATGAGTACGTAGCCGCAACATGGCTAGATAACGGTCGGCTGGTCAGAACGAACTAGAAGAACGCACGGAAGAACAGCAAGGCCTATGAAGAACAAGCTGAAAAACAGTAACGAGCAGACAAGAACGCACTGAATAAACAGATACGAACTGACTACAAGCACTGAAAGACAGATACGAACCCACAAGCACAAACTGAACTCCACAAAACGATCTTCAAAGCACGAAGACTGAAAAGCGCGAATCTTCTCTCACCAAACTTTTACTAACATGCGGTAACACGAAATGAGCAAAAGCGCCCCAAAGGGTGGTGCCATTAGAACGGATCTTCCCCTTTATAGTGCCGTCGTACGTGTTGTACATCACTGCGCTTTGCTCGAGCGTTTTTTTTCATGATCGTGTGTACGCAAGACAGGGTGGAGAGGAAACAAGAAAAAAAAACGACGAGAAAAACGTTGGTTTTAAAAAATGACATTAAAAACGGACGTGTGTACGCGGCATTAGAGGTGATTTATTGTTCCAAAGCAAATACATCTTTACACACTAGTACTGACTGGTATACCAATCTTCTCTTCTCCCTCAGTTTCTCACCCTCACTCAGCTAATGTGATCCGAGTGCTGACTGAGAGAAGCAGGGAAGAAGTAATCAGTTATGCTGTGCAGGCGCCTGACATCTTCCTTATCAACCAGTGACCTCATTGGTTGTTAAGATGCCAGCGGCTAGAAGGTTGTAATGGTATACAATGAAAATATGTGGCTTTGTGTAATTAAAAGGAAGGCTTTATTCACCCGCTGGATTGTATGAAATTTTTGAAAACATTTTAGCAATTTTGCCGAGCCCCCCCTGAAGAAACCTGAAGGCACCCTGGTTGAAATAGGCTGCCCTAAATTAATACATTTTCTGTGCATGCTTGGTTACTAAAATTAATTTAATGCTGTGATCCATACCTCCCAACTTTTTGAGATGGGAACGAGGGACACCTATTAGCAAAAGTATGTAAGCATAGGAGACCCTCCCTTGCCATGCCTCCTTCAACCCACGTTCACATTGGGCCAATTTGGCATGCGATTTGACATGTCAAATTGCAAGCCAAATCGGCAGCTATTGCCGGCAATGGCACCGTCCGAATCAACTGAACTCGCACGATTTCTAACCTGCAGCAGTGTGAACCTGGGCTCAAGGAGAATTATACAAAAAAAATGATTAGTTAAACCCACAAGTGCTTTTTCATTTTTTTTTTTAACCACTACTATTCCTTTATACTGGCTTATGAATTTTACAAATGCAACAATTTAGAAGTTGGATGAAAGGTTTAGCACTGGGAGACACTTTTTGAAAGAAAAAAATGCATTTTGTATACTACTATATGGATCGGACCAAAATGAGGGACAAATGAGAAAAGAGGGACAGAGGGACCTTGTTCCAAATCAGGCTTCCTGACATAGGGTTATTTATTTATTTATTTATTTTTGTTTTTTGTTAGGGTGTTAATACTACTACTACTACTACTACTAATAATATTAAAGCGGAGGTCCACCCTGAAAAATTTTTTACATAAAAAATCAAAAAAGAAAAAGAATTTTTTTTATAGAAAATGTTTTTTTTTTATACTCACCCTAAATGCCTGTTGCTATGCGGAAGTCTCCTAATCTGCCTCTAATGTGCCTCTTCTCGTCCGCGGTGGGTCTCCTTCCGCTTCCTCTTCTTGTGAATGGGGCGCCCTGCCTTCTGGGAACTGTGTGTATCCCAGGAGGCAAGCCGCCCATTCACAAAGCCCCGTGCGAGTGGCGCATGCGCAGTAGGAAATGGGCAGTGAAGCCATAAGGCCTGTTTCCCTTAGTCAGGATGGAGGAGTCGGGACCTGACAGCAGCGATCAATCGCCGTGGCGGGACCGACATCGCGGGCGAGTAGGACAGGTAAGTGTCCTTATTAAAAGTCAGCAGCTACACTGTTAGTAGCTGCTGACTTTAAAAAAAAAAAAAAAACTGTCTGCACCTCCGCTTTAAATGAATAAATACATTTAAAATAAATACACAAATAAATAAAAATAATCATAAATAAATAAATTCAATAAATGAATACTAAGTAATAGTAAATAAATAATGAACAAGTAAAAAAAATGCAGTGCTTATTATAAGTGTAGCGGGTATGTACTTTTTAAACTGGTGAGGACACCAGTGATGCATAGTTCCCTGCGGCCCAGCAGATGGCGCTGTCACTTTGGGCCGGGGTTGAACCATTGCTGCAGTGCAGTACCCTTTGTGACCTCTCGCAGCCGTGTGTACGGCGGGGCGGGGGACCCGCCGTGCATCCTGGGAGAGGGTATACAGGGCGGACTTCTTCGCCACGAAGTTCGAGTCCTGGGCACCTTCAGCCTGAGGGCTGTGGTTGTGGTTGGTGTCCAGGCGGTCTAGGCCTGGACACCTGGAGTTCGTGGGGCCCAGTACCTTCCGCTGGGTCCCGCAAGGGAGGGATTGTTCTAGGGGGCCCCGGGAGTGGGGCACCCGAATCCAGAGGCGTAAGGGACCGGAGGAGGGACTCACCCGAAGACCTGGTGCAGCAGATTGCCAGTGCCGGGTGAACCTCTGGAGACCGCCCGGAGGGATATCTTTCCCGAACAGGGGCCAAGTTCAAAGAGGAAGTTCAGTCCACGTTCAATGACCGGTGGCAGCAGTCCAGCTAATTCACTCAGGTCAGTGGCAGAGGCCTGCAATTAGGCCTGTGGCAGGGGCCTCAACAGTTCATCCGGTCGGTGGCAGCGACCAAAACTCACGGTCGGTGGCAGAGACCGTGCTCCAGGCCTATTCGCTAAAAAGGAATAGGAGAGTACAGTTGTGCCTGGGCCTACTCGTTCCCACACCCCCATGTTCATTGTTAATGGAAGTTCAACTGATTTTGTTACGAGAAATAAAGGAGTGTTGGACTTTCGATTGGTGTGGGGCTCTATTATTGGCAGACACTCTTCCAGGGAACAACAAGGCTTCGTATGCAACCCTCTTATACACATGAGGGGAGAGCTTGGCGTAGTGTTCCTCTCCTCTTCTAGGTGCCCCTAGACACAAGCCATTCACAATAACCAAGAGGGAGAGTGAGGTTCCGCTACACGTGGGGGCTCTGGTCCGGGATGTGTTCGTGCTACAATGGAGCTGGAGTTGTTGGAATTTGAAAGTGTCTGCCCGAAAGAGTTTCGAGTAGGTCGGCCATGTTGTTGGCCACGGCGCCATCAGGGAACAACAAGGCTTCGTATGCAGTGGACAGACCCGGGAGGTAAATCAACTAACTTTGCTCAAGGGGCAGGCACCCCTAGACACAAGCCATTCACAATAACCAAGAGGGAGAGTGAGGTTCCGCTACATATGTATACAGGTAAATGAGTAAAACCTGTATGTGAATTACACAAAAATAAGGAATGATTGTAATCATAAGTGACAAATGTGAAACAACTGAATATAACAAAACTTAGAAGCTAATATAGCCACAAAACGTGAACCGTGTGCAAACTGATAAATCCAAACAAACGGATAATGTATTCAAAGAGATTAATCTAGTCTAAAACTAGATAGTTCCCTCGGTGTGTATATTCAAGTGATAAATGTTGCTAGGAGAACCACCACCGATTGAATAGAGGCTTACCGGAAATCACAAACTTAAAGGGGCATACACCTCTTGTCATGGATATGCATTAATGTCTGTCTGCCAGCTTACCTTTCCTCCTCATGTGTTCATCTTAGAGGCCAGACTCTCTCTCACCTGGCTTCCTTTATAATCTCCTCCCAGCCTGACTCCACCCCAGGCCCTATCACAGAACACTATATTAACCTGTGCACTGCAAGCCTGCTTTGCTGATCAACGTGTTTGTTATGCATTGTGTGTTTGGGTTCCTGCCTGCCGTGTGCTACGTCTGTCTCTCTGTTATGTTATTGGCTTGTCCCTGACTATCCCTGTCTGCTTGTGACCCTTGACCTTCGGCTTGTCCTTCGTTATCCTTGTCTGCTTGTGACCCTTGACCTTCGGCTTGTTATTCGTTATTCTTGTATCTTGTGCTGCTGCTTCCCCTCTTCTCCCCTTACCCTACGGGGCGTGAGATAGGAGACTCTAGGGGCCGCGACCTGGACCTAGCCTGCAGCGTAACATCCTCACCACTAGAGGCTCTGGAGAAGACCTGCTGGGTCCCGGTTGTGCCCCTCTCGTCCCGCTTTCCCCAACCACCCAGTTTCCTATCCGCAGAAGTCAGCCATAGGGTTCACTATCTTGTGGTGCACTCCTGTCCCCCTACGGTGTGCACCTGTCATCTGGCCACAGGTGACCAGACAGTTTGATCAGCCATGAACCCGGCTGATATGCCGCTCCCCGCGGATGATCCATTGCGGGGCATAGTCCGCAGACTTGAAACCCAGGGATCGAATCAGACTCAGGTGATGCGATTCCTCCAGGATCTGGCTTCTCGATTCGAGCAGCTTCAGGCCTCCTTGGGAACCCCGAATCCGCAACCTCAAGTACAACCAGCGGTTGTACCTATCGCACCAGTCGCAGCCACACAGCTGAATTGAGCTGGAATAATGAGGCCCTGGTCGCTACCTTTTTACATGGCCTCTCTGACCAAGTGAAAGACGAATTAGCGGGAAGAGCCATTCCCGTCGGTCTGGACGATGTAATTTCGTTATGCAATCAGATTGACATTCGTTTTCAAGAGAGGTCCCTAGAAAAAAGACACCAGCACTCTCTGGGTCCTAGCCAGTCTGAGCTCCCCTCCCTTCATCCCGTGGAGCATCCTCTACCTGTTGAGGAACCTATGCAGCTGGGCCGGACCAGACTAACCCCCGAAGAACGTGCTAGGCGCAGAACTCTGGGCTTGTGCCTCTATTGTGGGGGCAAGGGTCATTTTCGTGACTCCTGCTCGCTTCGTCCGGGAAACGCTCGGGTCTAATACATTTGGAAGGTGGAGTATTGGACCCAGAAACATCACCTTCTCGCCTCCTCTTGCCGGTGTTCCTTCATGTAGGCACTTTTCCTCAGTCAACCCTTGCATCTCTGGATTCCGGGGCTGCCGGCAATTTTATGGATTGGAGAACTGCTTCTTCTATGAAGCTTACCCTTTCACCTCTCACTACCCCATTGGTAGTCTCGGCAATTGATGGCACTGTTCTCCCAGGGGGCCCTATTCGCTTCCAGACGCTACCCATTAGGATGTCGGTAGGGATTCTCCACCAGGAGTGGATATCCTTTCTCATTCTACCCAAGGCCTCTACCCCCGTTGTATTGGGCCTTCCTTGGCTACAGCTCCACTCTCCACATGTGGACTGGGTCTCTGGGCAGATCCTGGCCTGGGGTTCCTCTTGTTTCTCGTCGTGTCTTCTCAAGGTGGCCCCCAAGGAGAGTCTTCCGGTTGCTGCCACTTCTGTTACTTCTGATCTTCCCGCTGCATACAACGATTACCGGGATGTGTTCTGTAAGAAATCAGCTGAGGTGCTTCCTCCCCACAGGTCTTTTGACTGTGCTATTGATCTTGTCCCCGGAGCAACTCTACCCAGGGGTTGTACCTACCCTCTATCCATCCCAGAGACCCAGGCCATGTCTGAGTATGTCGCAGAGAATCTGGAGAGAGGTTTCATCCGGAAATCCTCATCGCCTGCAGGGGCAGGGTTCTTTTTTGTTGCCAAAAAGGATGGTACCTTAAGACCCTGCATCGATTATCGAGGTTTAAATGCGGTTACTATTAAAAATCGATACCCCTTACCCTTGATATCTGAGCTATTCGATAGGTTGAAGGGTGCCTCCATTTTCACCAAGTTGGATCTCAGAGGCGCGTACAATCTCATTCGAATACGGGAGGGTGACGAATGGAAGACTGCATTCAACACTAGAGACGGGCATTAGGAATACCTGGTGATGCCTTTTGGTCTGTGTAATGGTCCAGCCGTGTTTCAAAACTTTGTCAATGAAATCTTCAGAGATCTGCTGTACCAGTTTGTTGTCATCTATCTGGATGACATTCTGATCTTTTCTGAAAATCTGCTCGTCCACAGAAACCATGTCCGCACTGTACTTCAGCGTCTTAGAGAGAACAATCTCTATGCCAAGCTGGAGAAATGTTCCTTTGAATGTTCTGAGGTCCTGTTTCTGGGGTGCTTTGTCTATGTTCGGGTCTTCGTATGGATCCTGGGAAGGTCTTGGCTATTACCAACTGGCCTCTTCCTGCTAGCCTCAAGGCTACACAGCGCTTTCTTGGCTTCACAAATTATTATAGGCAGTTCATAAGGAATTACTCTTCCATTGCCGTGCCTATTATCGCTTTGACCAAGAAGGGTGTGAATGCCAAAGACTGGCCTCCCGAAGCTGTCTCTGCATTTCACAACCTGAAACAGGCCTTTGTTTCTGGCCCCCTCTTGAGGAGACCAAATCCTGGGAATGCATTTTTTATTGAAGTGGACACTTCCTCAATGGGGGTGGGAGCTGTGCTTCTTCAAATCTTTGAGAAGAGACGTCAACCATGTGCGTTCTTCTCCAAAAAAAAATTCTCAGGCAGAGAGGAATTATGCCATCGGTGATCGGGAACTTCTCGCAATTAAATTGGCGTTAGAGGAGTGGCGTCATCTCTTGGAGGGTTCCCCTCACTCCATAACGATCTTTACTGATCAAAAAAATTTACAATATCTACAGAATGCTAAACGTCTGAATCCTAGACAGGCCAGGTGCAGTCTCTTCTTTGCCCGTTTTAATTTCACGATTACCTACAAACCTGGTTCCTGCAACGGTCGGGCTGATGCGCTCTCTAGGTCATTTGACACTTTGGACGAGGAGTCCGCCCCTGAACCTGAGCCGATCATTCCAACCTCGTGCATTGTTTTTTTTTTTTTGAAAATTATTTTTATTGTTTTTGAATGCGTATCAAACATACAACATTTGGAAGTGTCCTAGACACTATCCATTCACGACCAACATGGCCAATCTGTCTAACATAGACCGACTAACTAACACCTTCCCCCCCCTCTCCCCTCCCTCCCCCCACCCCAGAGTCACAGCTCAAAACCTGAAAAGATCTTTCAACCATATCCTAGCCCATAGGAAGTCATTTGTGCAGCTCCTAGTCAGGATAGCTTGGCTTTGAGACCCCTTCCCCTCCTCCCCTTGGGGAGGAGGAGAACGGGGACAGGAAAAATAAAAGATGGACACAAAGATTTGCAGGGGAATAATAGCATATATAATGAAAAATAGTGTAAAGGCTTACAGACCGTTTGTTACATTAGACATACCCACTCCTGATTCACCAATCCCACCGCCAGCCCTCATAAAACTACCTCCATCAACCCACTGTGGATCTGGATTCTAACCACGAGTGCCACACTTTATCAAACTTTTTCTTACATCCTCTCGCTTCATATGTGGCCCTGTAGTAAGGCAGCATGGAGTTAACCAGGCCTTTCCAGAAGAGAACACTTGGCGCACCAGGTTTTTTCCAATGCAACAAGATAGCTTTTTTGCCGTAGAAGAGTACTACAGACAGCATAGTTCTCATTGCCCTGGTTGGTACAACCTCGTCAACCAGGCCCAGCATACAAACCCTCACAGTCATGGGTATTGGTACCGATAGCAACTCAGCAAGACAAGAGGTGACATCGGTCCAAAATCTCTGTATCAGGGGGCACTGCCAAAAAATGTGATCTGCGTCCGCAGGCGAGTGAGAACACCTCCAACACTCCGACGTGGTCTCCGGAAAGATTTTACCCAATCTGGCCGGGGTATAATAGCTTCTATATAGAAATTTAAATTGGATCAGCCTGTCCCTGGCGGATACCAGGTGCTGAAACGGTCGTATCCATAACTCATCCCAGTCCTCCCCCTGTACCTCCGGAACCTCCGCCACCCACCTCTCTCTACACCTAGTGAGAGCCGGGGGGGTTGCCTTAAAGAATTCCTTGTATGACACCGAGAGCGTCTTAGTTAGCTCTCCATCCGCCAGCAAGGTTTCAAGCGACGAGGGTAGTGATTCCACCCTCCTCTCTCGGAACTGTACCAGGAAGGCATGGCGAACCTGCAGGAACCTGAACAGGTATGAGTTGGGTAGATCATGTCTCACCTGTAATTGGGAAAAGGTTAGTAATTCTCCATATGAGGTCAGGTCCCCCAATGTTTTTATCCCTTTAACCGGCCAAATCATAGGGTCTGGTAAGTGAAAAAATTCTGATAGGGTCGGATTCATCCATAAGGGAGTCGAGGGTGACAATCCCCCATAACTAGGACACGCTAATTTCACCGCCATCTCCCACGCCTTGATGGTGGCTTTCATAGTTATCGTTAGGGGCAGTTCTGACCTGGTGCCTCTAAATAGCGCAAAACGAAGACTATCATATGCTCCTAAGTGAGCCGCCTCCAATACCGTAGCAGCATCCCCATCCTCAGCCGTTAGCCATCTATGAGCAAAGACCATCTGTCCCGCTAGGTAATATTTCTGCCAGTCTGGCAGCGCCAGTCCCCCCCGATCCCCAGGTTCTTGTAGTATTTTTAACCCTATCCTCGGGGACCCGGGAGCCCAGATAAAGGAGGAAATGATACTATCGATTTTCCGAAAGTACGACTTCGGAACCCAGATAGGCGCATGCCTCAGAAAGTATAATATGACAGGGAGGAACTTCATTTTCAGCAAGCTAATCCTACCTATCAAGGACAATGGAAGCTTTACCCACATCTGCACCTTTTGTTTTAGGAGTGCTATTAATGGTGTTAAGTTTAGGGTCAGGTAGTCCCGCACATCCGCAGTGATTTGCACTCCCAGATATTTTAGGGACGTGACCCACTGTAGTGGTAAGGTTGTGTCAGCCATACCCCTGGCCCCGGCATCTATCGGAAGTATGGAGGATTTACCCCAGTTTACCCTGAGGCCCGAGAAGGTGGCAAAATGATCAATGATTCCCAGGGCCGCACGCAGAGAGGATGCCGGGTCTTCCAGGAACAACAGTAGATCATCTGCGTACAACGCCAGGGTCTCGTCTATTGTACCCACCCGGATGGATCTAATGTCTTTGGAGGATCTTAGTGCCACTGCCAATGGTTCCAGGGCTATGGAGAACAAGAAAGGGGAGAGCGGGCACCCCTGCCGAGTCCCCCTCCCCACCGCAAAAAAATCAGAGGTGGAAGTTCCCAGTCTGATCGCCACCCTCGGACTCCTGTACAACATGGACACCCATTTCCTAAACCGTGGCCCAAATCCCATGACCTCCAGGACCCTAAACATGTACTGCCAATCCACTGAGTCGAAGGCCTTCTCGAAGTCAATGGAGACCACGACCCTTGAACCACTATCCCTGGGGCTAATCTGCAAGTGGGTAAACAGTCTCCTCAGATTAGTGTCAGTTGACTTACCCGGCATAAACCCTGTTTGGTCTATATTTACTATAGAGGGGAGTACCTTGGCTAGTCTAAGTGCTAATATTTTCGTTAAGATCTTAAGATCCATGTTCAACAGGGATATTGGTCGATAGGAGGCACAGTCTGTCGGGTCCTTCCCTGGTTTTAACAGGAGGACCATATAAGCTTCTAGCATAGAGTCGGGCAATGTGTCATGTTCATGGCAGTATGCTAGGAGGCAGTTAAGCCTAGGGGCTACTATTTCAACATGAGTCTTGTAGAAGTCGGCCGGAATACCATCCGGTCCAGGGGCTTTTTTCGGGGGGAAAGTGAATATTGCCCTCTGAATTTCTTTTACCGTGATCTCGGCATCCAAAAAATTCATGTCATCCGCCGACAAACTCGGTATGGACAGGCTGCTTAACAGAGAATCCAATGCCGAGAGGTCATAGGACGGTATAGGGGAGTAAAGTGCGGAAAAAAAACGGACAAACTCCTGCAAAATACCCTCCGGTTCTCCAACTAGAAACCCCCCTCTGTCCCTAATAACTGGGATGTTAGTCAGCGGGTGATAGTCAGCGACCAGCATGGCCAAGAGTTTCCCATTCTTGTCGCCCTCTGCAAATACAGTCTGCGCCCTTTTTGCCATCTAACCTCGTGCATTGTTGCCCACTCTACCACCCTGTGGTCAAAAATTCCGCCTGGTAAGACCTTTGTCCCCACTAAGCTAAGAGCTAAGATCCTTCGTTGGGGACATGATTCCAAGGTGGCAGGTCATTCTGGATTCCTCCGATCCTTCCTACTCATCAGTCATCACTACTGGTGGCCTAATCTCCGCTCAGACGTCAAAGACTACGTTAAAGCTTGTCATGTCTGTGCCCAGTCCAAATCCTCCACACAAGCTCCTGCTGGTCTCCTCATGCCCTTGCCCATTCCTAAGGAGCCCTGGGCTCATATTGCCATGGATTTTATCACTGACCTCCCACTGTCTGAGAATAATACAGTCATTTGGGTGGTAATCGATCGGTTCTCCAAGATTTCTCATTTTGTTCCTCTTCCTGGTCTTCCTTCTGCCCCTGCCTTGGTTCCCATTTTCATTCGAGAAATTTTCCGCCTTCATGGGGTTCCTTCTCATATTGTTTCCGACAGGGGAGTCCAATTCACGTCTCGTTTTTGGAGAGCCTTTTGCAAATCCCTCAATATTGTCTTGGATTTTTCCTCTTCTTACCATCCCCAATCCAATGGACAGACTGAGAGGGTTAATCAGGATTTAGAGGTCTTTATTCGCACCTTTGTGTCTTCTCACCATGACTATTGATCCTCTCTACTCCCGTGGGCAGAATTCTCCCATAACAATCATGTGAATACCAGTTCGCAGAAGACACCCTTTTTCACAGTTTATGGAAAACACCTTCATCTTCCTCTTCCCATGATCTGTTCTCCAGATATTCCAGCTTTGGCTTCGGTTCAGGAGTCTCTCAATTCCGTTTGGGGTGACGTTCATGATTCCCTCTGGGCAGCTGCTGAAAAATTCAAAGGCTTTGCCAACCGCCGCAGGCGTAAACCGCCTTCCCTTCAGCCAGGGGACAAAGTCTGGCTCTCTACCAGGAACATCAAGCTCCGAGTTCCTTCTCTGAAGTTTGCTCCACGATTCATTGGTCCATACACTGTAACTGCTAAACTGAATCCGGTTTGTTTCAAACTCCAGATTCCTAAGAGCCTTAAAATCACTAACTCCTTCCATGTTGCTCTTCTAAAGCCTTTAGTCCTCAATAAATTCTCTCGTCCTCTCCCTACCGTGGCGCCTGTCTCTGAGGATAATCAGGAGTACGAGATCAGTCAAATTCTGGACTCCCGACTCTGTAAAGGCGTTCTTCAGTACCTCGTTCATTGGAGAGGGTTTGGTCCTGAGGAGAGGTCTTGGATCACTGCATCTGAGGTCTTTGCACCTTGTCTGTTAAAGGAGTTTCATCTGAAGTTTCCCTCTAAACCTGGGCCCAGGCGGGGAAGGGGGAGGCCTCGTAACAGGGAGGGTACTGTCATGGATATGCATTAATGTCTGTCTGCCAGCTTACCTTTCCTCCTCATGTGTTCATCTTAGAGGCCAGACTCTCTCTCACCTGGCTTCCTTTATAATCTCCTCCCAGCCTGACTCCACCCCAGGCCCTATCACAGAACACTATATTAACCTGTGCACTGCAAGCCTGCTTTGCTGATCAACGTGTTTGTTATGCATTGTGTGTTTGGGTTCCTGCCTGCCGTGTGCTACGTCTGTCTCTCTGTTACGTTATTGGCTTGTCCCCGACTATCCCTGTCTGCTTGTGACCCTTGACCTTCGGCTTGTCCTTCGTTATCCTTGTCTGCTTGTGATCCTTGACCTTCGGCTTGTTATTCGTTATTCTTGTATCTTGTGCTGCTGCTTCCCCTCTTCTCCACTTACCCTACGGGGCGTGAGCTAGGAGACTCTAGGGGCCGCGACCTGGACCTAGCCTGAAACGTAACATCCTCACCACTAGAGGCTCTGGAGAAGACCTGCTGGGTCTTAGACTCCGCGCCCTGGGGAATCTTGGCTCTAGCTTCCTGTGGGATCCCGGTTGTGCTCCTCTGGTCCCGCTTTCCACAGCCACCCAGTTTCCTATCCGCAGCAGTCAGCCATAGGGTTCACTATCTTGTGGTGCACTCCTGTCCCCCTACGGTGTGCACCTGTCATCTGGCCACAGGTGACCTGACACCTCTTAAGACGTGAGAAGCTTGTTGGTAATTCCAAAAGGAATACAGCTGGTTCCAAATCCAGATCGTTTACCAAAGCTCAGCAAGGCAAAACATCAATGGGGTTCCAAGAAATGGCGTGGTTCAGATTGAGGACACTCAGCAGATATCCACATGTTCAAGTGTTATAATCAAGATGAAAAGAAAACACTGCATAGTGTGATATCGTTTAGAGGAATTTCATTTTAAAACTCAAAATAGGAACACTCACATTTAAGTAGTATAAAAAAGGCTTGTCAAGATACTGCAAATGGCGCAAAGTTGTTGATGTGATCCAACTGACGCGTTTCGTCTCCTAAGACGTCATTTGGCGTATGGACCATCACCCCCAACACCGCACTTATAAAGGCATTGTGACCCCAAGTTGAATTACGTATTTTCCGGAAGTTGACCCAAAATTACATCACTTAGACCCCTTTCACACTGAGGGTGTTTTGCAGGTGCTATAGCATTAAAAATAGCGCCTGCAATCTGCCCTCAAACAGCTGCCCTATTGTCTCCAGTGTGAAAGCCCGAGGGCTTTCACACTGGAGCATTGCGCTGGCAGGACGTTAGAAAAAGTCCTGCCAGCAGCTTCCTTGGAGCGCATTAGGAGCGGTGAACTCACCGCTCCTAATGCGCTCCTGCCCATTGAAATCAATGGGGCAGCACCACCGTACCGCCGGCAATACTCCGCTGTAGCGGCGCATTGCCGACGGTATTAACCCTTTCTCAGCCGCTAGCAGGGGTTAAAAGTGCCCCGCTAGCGGCCGAAATGCGCCGCAAATCCGACGGTAAAATAGCAACGTTTTACCGCTATTTTACCGCCGACACTATGGGCAGTGTTAAAGCAGTGTGAAAGGGCTCTTACAGTTTCCGATTGGAAAATTACTTCCGGTGTATAGCTAAAATATAATTGGTATGCCTCCTATAGTTTTGTGGCTATATTAGCTTCTAAGTTTTGTTACATCCAGTTGTTTCACATTTGTCACTAATGATCACAATATTAATTTATTTTGTGTATTTCACATACAGGTTTTACTCATTTACCTGTATACATATAATAAGTGTTGCATTTTTTTTTACTTGTTCCTACTGCTGTTTGTCTTTGGCTATGCTGGCTGCTATATTTTGAGGCTGGGTTTACACTTGTGCGTTGCGTTTTTGAGCTACGGTTTCTTTGCCAAGTTCTCAATCAGTTGTTCAGCGGTTCCTTTGAGTTTTAGCTGCGGATTTGCTGACCTGGGAGAGGAGAGGGAAGTGTACAGTGGGTGACCGCCATCTCGCCGCTCTTATCATGATGGGGAACTCCACGCCAAATTTCAAATAAAAAACCGGCATGGGTTCCCCTCCAGGAGCATAGCAGGCCCTTAGGTCTGGTATGTATTTTAAGGGGAACCCCCTACGACAAAAAAAGGCGTGGAGGTCCCCCCAAAATCCATACCAGACCCTTATCCGAGCACGCAGCCCAGCTGGTCAGGAAAGTGGGTGGGACAAGCGAGAGCCCCCCCTCCTGAATCGTACCAGGCCGTATGCCCTCAACATGGGGGGGTGGGTGCTTTGGAGCAGGGGGGCGCCCTGCGGCCCCCCCACCCCAAAGCACCCTGCCCCCATGTTGATGAGGACAAGGGCCTCTACCCGACAACCCTGGGCGTTGGTTGTTGGGGTCTGCGGGCGGGGGGCTTATCGGAATCCGGGAGCCCCCTTTAATAAGGGGGCCCCCAGATTCTGGCCCCCCACCCTATGTGAATGAGTATGGGGTACATCGTACCCCTACCCATTGACCTGGTGGAAGAAAAATGTCAATAAAAAAACATGGGACTGATGGGACTGTGACGTCATACAGGGGCGGCGTCACCGGGTGGCATGACCCGGGGACCACGCCCCATGCCTATATAAATCATTGCGCACCGTGCAACCGGCATTACAGCGGCAGAGAGCGTTGTGTCAACATCTCGAGAAGAGAAGAGGGAAAAAGGTGACGAAGAAGACCGGGCCGTCGCTAGCAAAAGACCTGGAAGAAGATAGCGGAGGCGCCCGGCAGAAGGAAGAAAGTACCGGAGAGCGAGAGGAGAACCGGAGAGTGTGGAGAAGGCACCGGAGAGCAGGAGTAAAAGCTGGAGAGTCAGAAGAGACCCCCGAAGTCGGAAGAAGACCCCCGGAGCTGCCTAATAAATTACTTTAAAAACCTGTGTAGTGTGTTTTTTTATTGACATTTTTCTTCCACCAGGTGAATGGGTAGGGGTACGATGTACCCCATAGTCATTCACATAGGGTGGGGGGCCAGGATCTGGGGGCCCCCTTATTAAAGGGGGCTCCCGGATTCCGATAAGCCCCCAGCCCGCAGACCCCGACAACCAACGGCCAGAGTTGTTGGGTAGAGGCCCCTGTATTCATAAACATGGGGGCAGGGTGCTTTGGGGTGGGGGGGGCCACAGCCCCAGAGCACCCCCCCCCATGTTGAGGGCATGCGGCCTGGTACGGTTCAGGAGGGGGGGGCACTCGCTCGTCCCCACCCCCTTTCCTGACCGGCCGGGCTGCGTGCTCAAAAAAGGGTCTGGTATGGATTTTGGGGTTACCCTTAAAATCCGTACCAGACCTAAGGGCCTGGAGGGGAACTCATGCCGGTTTTTTATTTAAAATTTGGAGTGGAGTTCCCCCTCATGATTCATACATACTGTGTTCAAAACGCAACACATCTGCGAATCAGATGCGTTCTCATAGAACATAATGGGCAGACAATTCTTACCGCAATGCCTAGAAAATGCACAAGTTTTTTGGGCAATGAGCAGTGCGAATGCATCGCACATATGTGAACCAGCCTCATTGAAATCAATGTATTTTAAAATGTTATGCGAATTGGATGCGGTGTAAGCCGCAACCAATTTGAATAGGTGTGAACGGGGCCTAAAGGTTTTTAGTCACAGTGCAGTATATACCCAATTTTTTTTGCAATAAATAATGAACCCCTAACCTTAACACCTAACCCTTAAAAAATATATAAATAATAATAAATAACTAAACACCCTAACCCTAACATAAAATAATTTTATAAATTACTCTTATTATTATTATTTTATTTTTCGGGTTTGGGTTTTTATTTATTATTATTATTTACAATAATTTATTTAACATTTTTAAAGGTTAGGGGTTAATTATCATTTTATTATATATTATTACATATTATTAATTTATTTCATTTATTTATGATGATTTTTAGTTATTTGTGAATTAAATTTACATTTGTTTATTCATATATTATTGCTATTTTATGTTTTACAATTTTCAATTGGAGCAGAAAATCACGCACAAACGTATGACAAAACGTGCGAATGCACACAAAAATATGCGAATGGCGCGTTTCTATTCATTTCTGTGAAAATGAAAACGCACCAAAAATGTTTAAATCTGCCCTATTTGAGCTACAAAAAAAGCTACAGAACTTTTTTGAACTTCAGGCGTTTGGCTTCAGGCGACTTGCAGTGGAGATGTGAACTATCTTCATAGAGAATTATTGAGTGCTGTGAACAAGGCTTGTCGCCGAAACTAGTCTGCTGCTGACTAGTTACTGTGAAGGCTTTACAATAAATACGCTTGTTATGGAGTTGCTAGCTGCTTCTTTTTCTTGATGACCATTTGTCTATTTGTGTGTGGGAGGACACCTTGGCTGCAAACTACCAAAGTAAAACTTTGTTTTCCACTGTTCTGAGCCATACAATCTTTGACAAAATGCTGAGGTGTGAATAGGGCCTCAAATAGGGCCTCAAATATAAAAGGAGCTGACAGGGTTTTTGGCAAGACCAACAGTTGTGTTTTGCACTTATTGAATAGACATATGAAAACACCAATTGTAAAATCATCATATGTATCATAATATCAATGGTATAATGAAAGCAATAATAAAGTCTTGTTTTAATTTGGCTTCCCAACTCCAACACATAGCTAGGGTGCTGAGCCCCCCTAGCAATCCAGAGCTAAACTTGGTGGACTCTGTGGCGCACCTATTCCTGTCTGCAACAGGGGGGGAGGTGGAGGAGGGCCCGGAGGCGATGAGGTTTGCCAAATCAAATAAGTTATATCCTACTTAAAACCTGATGCAGAAAGTATGGAACAAAGCTAGAGCATTACAACAAGTGGAGGGTTTCACTAGGCATAGCCCCATTTGGGGAAATAAGTGATACTTGGAGTTGGAAAAATTACAATACGGCACGAGATAGCAACTATATGTGATTACATATATGACACAAATATTTAGAGATGGTAAACTGCGCCCATTCCCTGAAATGGAATTTAAACTCCCTGCCCCCATGCAGTGCTATTATTTCCAACTCCAACATGCAGTCAGGGCCCAATCGGGTGGGGATGCATGGATCCAGAGTCCCATGCCTATTTTTAACTACATGAGGGAAGTGACCACGTACAAAGGTTTCATTTTGTGCAGTTACTCCATGCTCCTCAACAAATTCCTTCCTGACAACACTGCAGGAATCATATCCAAGTGGGAGAGGGACGTAGGTTTATTTAAAGAGGACCAATGGGAAGAGGCTCTTTCAGCAGTTCCCCTGTGTTCCCTAAATGTGGCCCAAAGGTTGTCCCAGTTATATATATTCCTGCGCGTACACTACACACCAGCTAGACTGGTGAGAATGGGGGTGCGAGAGGATCCTTCCTGTACTAGATGCAAGAGGGACCATGGCGACCTGATCCACATATTTACTGGAAGGAGGTCTTGGATACTATTAATCGTGTATTCCAGGTACAGCTTACTGCACACCCTAAACTGTGCTTGCTGGGAATTATTGACAATGTCTCGGAGGAGGAGCCCTCTAGACTAGGGATAGCAAGGGCTCTCTTCCAGGCTAGGAAAATTATTTTGAGGCACTGGAAGTTGGAGGAAACCCCTACGGTGAGGGAATGGCTGAATCAAATGGGGGACACTATTAGATTAGAGAAATACATTCATCAACATGAAAAAATGTAACACCTCATGCAGCCCAACATGTAATTGCCATCATCCCAAATATGTATAAAATTAGAAAAAACCTCTAGTTTGTGGGATTTTGGAGGCAATGTAAAAAATATGAGAAAAACTCAATTAAAATGTCTAAATATTTATTTGTACAAACGCCACGTGAAGCGGACACATATATGAAAAAAATAACAAATGGTACAAAAAAGCACATATATATGAAAATTGTACAGAAACTACATAGATCTGACATAATACAAATCTTCCGAAAATGAATACAATAGCCTGAATTGACCGCTCCAGCCAGAAGCAGATCAAGAGAGGCTTGGAAGTTGGAGGAACCCCCTACGGTGAGGGAATGGCTGTATCAAATGGGGGACACTATTAGATTAGAGAAATACATTCATCAACATAGGGGGAGTGTGAAAAAATTCGACAAAATTTGGGCACGATGGCTGGACGTTCCCAGTCTGGCTCCAGTTGATCTGATTATGGACCGTCTGCTTTTGTAAGGGGAAGATAGTGGGGCCTGGAGGGAGTATGGCACCCAGGATGATCATCCCCCATAGAGGTCTTTTGTCCGGTGGAGGTTTTATTATTTCTATTTTCATTTGTTCAGGTTGAAATTATTATTTCTTTTTTTTTCCTACGTGTCTTTTTGGTACCCTTTTCGGTCTACCTCGAGAAGTATATTAACATGTGGAGTAGACAATGTGAGTTGCTATATTCCATTGCCTTGAAGGTGTACTTTTATTTTGTGCAAACAATATACGTACAGTACTGTGTATGTTCATTTGTTGTTCTCTCAATAAAATTCTATTTGATTTAAAAAAAAGTCTTGTTTTAAAAAATATAACAAACATGTTATACTTGTGTATAAATGAAGACTGAGGTAAATTGAAATGAACTTACCTGAGAATTGAGGTAAACTGGACTGACCTGAAAACTGAGGTAAACTGAAATTAAAACTGAGGTAAATTGAAATGAACTGACCTGAAAATTTAGGTAAACTGAACTGACCTAAAAATTGAGCTAAACTGCACTTAAGGCTTCTTTCACACGGGACGGATCAGTCATGATCCGCCCCGTGAACCTCCGCTTGCTCAGCGGGGATCGCTCCGTTGATCCCCGCTGAGCCGGCTGATGACTGGGCACTGTGCAGGGACCGCCCTGTCAGATCTCCGCTCTCCCCTATGGGGGATCGGCTGAACACGGACCGTCTGTCCGTATTCACCCGATCCGCTCTGCAGACGGATAGAAAAATAGAAATTTTTCTATCCTGAAAAACGGAGCGTAGCGGACACAGGTGAGATCGGGTGTCAGCGGATGTTCATCCGCTGACATCCGCTGTCCCATAGGGATACATGTATGTCCGTTTTTCATCCGAAAACGGATGGGTGAAAAACGGACATACGGTCCGCCCGTGTGAAAGGGGCCTAACACTGAGGTAAACTGAAATTAAAACTGAGGGAAACTGAACTGACTTGAAAATTGAGGTAAACTGAACACAGGCTTCCTGATCAGGTCCGCCTGTCAGTTTTTCAGGCAGACCTGATTGGACCCTCCATTCACTCCTATGGAGCGGTGGATGTCAGTGGTGACATGTCCGCTGACACCCGCTGCTATCCGATCCGATCCTGTTTGTGAAATCCAGACAGATGGAGACCCTATTTTCCATCCGTCTGGCGGACCGGATGAAAATGAACAGGCAGTTCATTTTCATCCGATCTCCCCATAGAGGAGAGCGGGGCTCCGACAGGTCCATCTCTGCACAGTGATAAACGGACCTGTCTTCCGCCTGCTCAGCGGGGGATCAGCGGATCGATCCCCCGCTGAGCAAAGCCTCCCGTTTGAAAGGACCCTGAGGTAAACTGAAATGTAAACTGAAAGGAACTGACCTGAAAATTGAGGTAAACTGAACTGAACACTGAGGTAAACTGAAATAAAAAGCAGAGGTAAACTGAACTGACCTCAAAATAAAGGTAAACTGAACTGAACACTGAGGTAAACTGAACTGAGCAAAAAATTAAGGTAACCTGAACTGACCTGAAAACTGGGGTAAACTGAAATAAAACTGAGGTAAACTGAACTGAACTGACCTGAAAATTTAGGTAAACTGAACTGGACACTGAGGTAAACTGTACTGACCTAAAAATTGAGGTAAACTCAAATGAAAACGAATGCCGCGTACACACGATCATTTTTCCTGTTGGGAAAAATGACATTTTTCCCTTTGGACGAGAAAAACGATCGTCTGTGGGCTTTTTGCCGTTTTTCCCGATGGGAAAAACGGCATTAATCACGACGAGAAAAATTAGAACATGCTCTCATTTTTCTCGTCGTGATTCCTGTCATTTTTTTCCGCTCCAGTTTTCCCATAGGGAAACACTGCCGCGGAGCCTACACATGGTCGTTTTTCTCGTCAAGAGAAAAAATGACGGGAAAAACGGCCGTGTGTGGGGGAACAAGCCGTTCCCTCGTTTTTCCTGTCGTGATTCACGGCGGTGTTTTCACCGCCGTGAATCACGATCGTGTGTACGCGGCATTAGGTAAACTGACATAAACATGGAGGGGCCCATTTCACACAGGTGCCTCTGTGAAGCTGAATCTGCTTGCTCAGCGGGGGATCTCTCCACTGAGCAGGCGGATGACAGGTCCTTGTCCGCTCCACTATGCAGGGTGGACACAGACACAATCCCGCTCTCCTTTATGGGGCAATCGGATTGCAATGGACCGCCTGTCCGTTTCCATCTGTCTGTTTTTGGTGGACAGGATCAGATTGGATTGTGGTGGGTGTCAGCAGACATGTGTCCGCTGACATCCTCAGCTCCAAAGAGGATAATGGAGGGTCCGATCAGGTCCACTGGAAAATCTGACAGGCGGACCTGATCAGATCGCCCATGTGAAAGGGGTCGCAAACTGAAAATGAAGGTAAAGTGAAGTGAAAACTGAACCGAAGACAGATGTGCAGACTGATGTAATCTGAATCCTATTTCATTTTAGCCAAAAACATGACTGACCACTGATGACCCGTGTGAAAGGCAATGCAGCTCGGACACACTTGCATTGCAGCACACACACACCACCACACATGGTAACACAGTGCTCTGGAAAGATGCTGCATGTAATTGTTTCTTGGAAATGAATAGGTTTCCTGAACACAATGCACCTTAGTGTGAATAAGCCCTCATTTTGGCATGGTGTGTCCCTACCATGACAAGGCACATACAGACTGGGTTCTGTGTGGTGTGTATAGAAAGTGTTTGGAGGGTCGTATTGGAGGAATGCTGCGTATTGTATGATGATGTATTACATGGTGACTGCCTCTACCTATCCCGGTAGTGAAGCTGTCGGTAGGGCAGGGCTGTCCCTCCCCCGGATGTGTGTGAGGTGGTGCGGTCTTGCAGGCAGTGCTGGGATTGAGGACTGGAAGAAGGAAGAAGGCGGGGGGAGGCCGCAGGGACTGGTCGTTTCCTCTCCCGGATTGTGTGTGTGTGCGGTGGACGGACTGTGACTTGGTGTGAGGGAGGACATGCCGACACAGAGGGACAGCACCATGTCCCAGCCAGCAGCAGCAGCAACAGCAGATCATTCGCACCAGGTCCGGGTCAAGGCATACTTCAAAGGGTGAGTGTGCTCGGGGCAGGCTGGGAAAGCAGGGGATGGGTCGGGACAGGAAGAGATCTGAGGGATCATCCTGTACAGGACTGGAGGGGGATCCTGTGTGTGCTGAGCTCATTGGAGGTGACACTTCCAGTAAAGTTACAGATGATCTGTGACTGGACTGATCTGGGGACACATGTGGAGCACTTACTATGGGGGACTCCTTTCACTGCTTCATCAAAGTCATATAAAACCCAAAAATGGAATAGATTGCACGTGTTTGTTGAGCACAAGTTTACACCTGTGTGTTGGCATGCTGCGTTGTATTTATTTTTTTCCTGCAATATGCAAAGGGTTAATGTGCATTGTGATGACATGCGTTACCAGTGTGGAAAAGTAAGGCTTGCTCTTCCTTATACGTATATCGTCAGCAAAGTAGAGTGCGCCCATTCACATCAATCGTTTTTACAGGTCCTTGCATTGCCATGGGGATGCGTTCAAAAGAATGTGCCAAGACGTGAAGTGAACAGACCCTTGAAGTGGTGGCTGCATTAGTTTTCTTTGTTTTTTTTTCTTACCTGGTGACCTGGCTGGTAACACACTTCCTGTCTAAGCTCACCATACAATCATCTGTACATTCTCTAAGGACCCTTCCACATGGGGCCACCTCCGATGGAGTCCACCTGCTCAATGGGGAATCTATCCACTGATCCCCCCGCTGAGTAGACCCAGCCTGTTCTTCTCTATGGGTGGTTGGATGTAAACAGACCGCCTGTCCGTTCACACTAGACTGCCATTCAATCTGATCCACTGGACGGATCCCCATCTGTCTGTTTTTATCAGATCGGATGTCAACAGACACATGTCCGTTGACTCCCGCCTCTCCATAGAGGAAAATCGGTCCACTATGGTGACGTCTGTGACCCCTCTCTGTCAGAATACATGGGTCAGCGCTTGCTGCCATCGCTGATCGGATGCCGGTCAGCTGCTGGTTCTTCAGCATGCTCATTCCACATAAGCTGGTAGTAAGAGCGGCCTTGGTTGGAAAAGTCAGCGGGTTTCTACTGTAACGGCTGATTTTGGCCGATATTTGGCCCGTGTGATGGGGCTTTAGGCTGGCTATGCATTATACAATGTGAGTGCACAATCAACTTTAGCGCTCCCAAAATGAAGTAATATGGGAACCTACCTAAACAAGCCAATCAACCTGTATCCATTCAGGCAGACCTTTGCACTAGAGCTGCACGATTCTGGGAAAAATGAGAATCACGATTCTTTTGCATAGAATGAAGATCACGATTCTCTCACGATTCTCAAAAAAATAAATATTTTTCAGATTTACAACCTCTGAACATGAGAGATATAAAATATCTGTGCGCAGTCTCGTAAGGGACAGTGGTTGGTATTTTAAGTCCTCCTTTAATAGCCTGTCTGCAAGGTCTGGGTAGCTGACTCAGACACTGCTGTGGTAATATTCATAATATTTTATAAGGGACAGTGGTTTCTGGTATTTTAAGTCCACTTCTCACATGCCCCCCTTGAATAGCCTGTCTGACTGTCACCTGCAAGGTCTGGGCCCCAGACCTTGCAGATGACAGTCAGACAGGCTATTAAAGGGGGGCATGTGAGGAGTGGACTTAAAATACCAGAAACCAGTGTCCCTCATAAAATATTATGAATATTACCACAGTCTGAGTCAGCTACCCATATTATGAATATTTCCACAGTCAGCTACCCCAGAGTTTGGTGGTTGCCGGTACTCACGTGTGTGTTGGAATCATTGGATCAATACTGGTACACACACAGACTCACAGTGTGCAATGCGCACTCACTGTGGTGTTTCATTAACAGGTGTTGTGCCAAGAATGGTTCCCCGCCGGATTCTGTTCCCCCTAATGAGCAGAGGGCTGGAGCGGCCGAAAAAACGTGGTGGTACCGCCCACGATGATGCGGCGCATCACGCTCTCTGCTGACTGACGTCAGTTCCTATTGCTGACGTCAGTTCCGATCAGCGCCATTTGCGTTCCATGCTGGTTCCGGGGCGGAAATACAAAAATCGAGCTAATCCAGCCTGGAGATCGTGGGGGGGGGGGGGGTGAATCGAAATCGTGATCTTATAACGATTAATCGTGCAGCTCTACTTTGCACTACATAATTGTTGGTAAATTTTAAGGAGATTGTAAAATCAGACTGTAAGTGGTGAGCCTAAACAGTATTTTAACTTGCCAACTCTATCCATTACTGATACTCGCACGCCCAGAGAATCCAGAGTTGTCCCTCCGAGATCCTCTAGTCTTCTGCCACCTCTCGGCCTGCACCGCCATATTGATCATCAAGGGTTCTGCTAGCTCTTCCTGGTTCAGCTGGTATGACCTGATGATGCGGCAGTGTGATTGTGACGTGCATATCCCAATAGGCAAAGGGAGGACAGTGCACGTCGTTCGCCTAGGCGAATGTTGTGCAAGGGGGGACAGGGTCACACTTTAAAAAAAAACAAAAAACAGCCCTTTTCAGATAGCAGGGGGAGGCTGGGTGGATAAGACATCCTTAAGGATGAAGATCAGCTTTAAAATGAAACTTCACCCAAAAAGGGAAGTTCTGTCAATCCTCTCCCACTAATTCGAACATTCTTTTCACCTACCCAAGCAGAGCAGAAGTTTGACCCCCACCTCCTGTGACAGGTTTCGGGAGACTTCAGGACTATTAAGAAAGTGCAGCTCACGCTTGCACAGTGGGAGGCCAGATGTGAAACACCAGGGAGTCACAGCCAGATCTCCTCTTTAGGATCTACCAACATCTATGTAGTTCAAGAGCCTGCCTGATTGGGTAGATCCTCATACTACATAGTTTTGGTACACCTAAAGTTGAGTGTAAAGGCATTGTATTATTATTATTATTATTATTATTATTATTATTATTTAGGTACTTGTATAGTGCCGTCAATTTACGCTGCGCTTTACATATACATTGTACATTCACATTGGTCCCTACCCTCAAGGAGCTTACAATCTAAAGTCCCTAACTCACATTCATATACTAGGGCCAATTTCTTTTTTTCTTTTTTTTTAGACAGAAGCCAATTAACTTACCAGCATGTTTTTGGAGTTTGGGAGGAAACCGGAGTACCCGGAGGAAACCCACGCAGTCACAGGGAGAACATGCAAACTCCAGACAGATAGTGTCATGGTTGGGATTCGAACCAGCGACCCTTTTTACTGCTAGGCGAGAGTGCTACCCACTACACCACTGTGCCGCCCGTATGGTGAGTCTTGGGGCGTCTCCACTCTGGACGTAGGTGCAACGACATCATCCTTGGACAGCAGCATTGCCCATCTATGGGGAGGCCAATGTTAGGCCACTTTCACAATGAGGCACTTCTAAACTGCCAGTAAAAACACTGAGCGCTTTTGAAGCGCTTTTCAGGCGCTTTTGAAGAGCTTTCCATTAATTTCAATGGAGAGGGGAGTTTTTCACAGCCCTGCCAGCACACTGCCCCAGTGTGAAAGCATTCATTGATTTTAATGGAAATAAGTTTTCCTGAGCTTTTTAGGCGCAGTTTTTAGCGTGAAAGTGCCTCAGTGTGAAAGTGGTCTTAAGCCCCATACACACGTACCAAAAGTCATCTGGTTCAGCAGGAATCTGCTGACTTTCTGTATATGTTCAACAGAAGCTGGTCTACCGGTCATGCTGGAAAACCAGCATTCAATCAGCACATGCTGCCAATGGCTGCAAGAGCTAATCAGTGTATTCTGGTGGGGGGCAGTCCCCCCGTCAGAATACAATAGCACAGTGGGAGAGATCCTTGCGTCACACATCATTGTGTGGATGTGGGTATCTGTCTGGTTTTTTTTTTTTTCTTTTGTTCAACCCGCTGACAGAAAAAAGTGAACATGTCTACCCAGCCTAAGATACAAGAGCAGATTGAGATGGATTTAACAATTTTAAAGTTGAACTCCAGATAAGACTTTTTACAGTTACAGCTAATAGTTTTCTTTCCTTTTGGATTAGGGTCTTTTCCCATGGGACCTTCTTGCTCAGTTATTTGTCCACATTTTGACAACAGACGTTTGTTGACCTCTCTTGGATCTATGGGCTGCTGGACGTAAACAGACTTGTGTCTTTTTACATCAGGCTACTTCCAATCTGCCATTCAGAAAAGAACGCTGATTTTTTATTTATTTTTTGCCAGACACGAATGGACTTGGAGGTATGTGGATTAGGGCTGGGCGATTTTCCCCCCCAAAAAAATCTGCGATTTTTTTTTTTTTTTTTTTTTTTTTTTTTTTTATAAAAAACTTGATTTACGATTCGATTCGATTTTTTTTTTTTTTTTTTAATTATATTAATTAAAGTGCATCAACAAACAAAATTGCAAAGGCAAACCCTTTCTCTAACTGCAAAGTCAGTGTGCAACAAAGATTGTTAAACATCCAAATTATTAATACTCGATTTGGATTTAGCTAATAAAACAACAAAAAAACTTGGTTACTCTTAGTTGAATTGAACTGTGCCCGTGCCTCACTGTGCCCATGCTTCAGTCACTGTGCCCATGCTTCAATCACTGTGCCCATGCTTCACTGTGCCCGTACCTGATGCAGATTTTCATGGGATACGGATTTCACTGCTACACCGGCGGCCATTCCAGTATTCAAAAGCCGCGCCTCCTCCTCGTCTGTGATAGGCGGAACACTCAATTTCCCAGCATTCAGTGTTCCGCCTATCATGGACATCCGCTCATCCTCATAACACAGACGAGGATGAGAGGATGTCCGTGATAGGCTGAACACTGCCTGCTGTGAAATTGAGTGTTCCGCCTATCACAGACGACGAGGACTCGGGAGGCGCAGCTTTTGAACACTGCAATGGCTGATCAGGTAGGCAGACGGCAGCTGCGGCGAGTAGATGTAATTGGGGGTAACGCCGCCCAGTGCCATTCCGGATACGCCCCCTGCAGCCCTGCTACAGAAACTTTGAAGGAAAAAAAAAAGTGAAAATATATATATATATATATATATATATATATATATATATATATATATATTTTTTTTTTATAAAAAAAAATCGATTTTCTTCAAATCTGAATCGATTTGAACTCAAAACTCGATTCAAGATTAAAATCGATTTTTTTTCCCAGCCCTAATGTGGATATGAGCAGATACATGTTTGTTTACATCAGCGTTCCCATAGTTTTGCATGGAGCTTCCAGTCTGGTCCCCCTGAAAAACTGACAGGTGGACTTGATCGTTAAGCTCATGTGAAAGGTCCCTAAGCCCAGGTTCACACTGGGCTGCGAGAGTGAAGCCGTGCGAGTTCAGCTGAACTCTCACGATTTCAGTCGCTATTACAGAGACATCTGTGCAGGTTTCTGCACAGGTGTCAATGTAAATCGCGGCCCGAAATCGCAAAAAGTAGTACAGAAACTACTTTTTGAAGTCGGTGCAGCGCCGCAGATGCGGCGGTGCACCGATTTAGGACGGTGTCATTGCCGGCAAATGCCGGCGATTTGACATGTCAAATCGCACCAGGGCGAACCAGGGCTTAGCCCTGTTTCACATGGGCTGCAGCTTATAGAAGAGCAGTGTGAACAGCAAGCTTTGACAAAGCATTAGCAGAACTTTCGGCAAGCTTTGTTGAAGCTTTTAAAGAACCCTTCATCTCCCGTTTGTAAATGTTGAACACAGATCTAACGGGTGTGTTGGCACTTTAAACAAGCTGCTAGCAGGCTTTCAACAAGCTTTAAGAAGTTCTGAAGCCTGCAAGCAGCTTGTTTAAAGTGGTTTAATTTTATTTAAATGAATGAAAATTGACCCCTCTCAGGGTAAAGGATTTGTTTCAACACTCTGCTACTTTGTCTGGAAAGTTTAGTCTGTTCTAGGAAGATGAAAAGTAACAGATTTACTGGCTCGATCACTGCGACCAGGTAAAAAGAAAACGAATATCTTAATATCCAATTGATTTGTGATTCAATCAAAATGATTAAATCTGTAAACAATCAATAAATCCTTTCCAATCATATTCGACCCATTTAGATCAGATTCGATCAAATTGAGTCAACTGGAAAATTATTGATCGTTTTGCATTGATTTGGCAGTACTGAGATACTTTGTATATGATTGTATTTTGATTGATCAGATTTTGGGATTACACGGTAAAGACAGAGATGCAGTTGATAACTTCTAATCCTAATTTATGGTCGTATCTTGACCTACCACAGTACATATACTGCGGCACATGCAGGCTTCATGATGTAGAGGTACATTGTGCCTGCTCCAGTTTCACAACAGAAAGCAGAAAATATGTTTTGTTATTTTTTCTAAATTTTTAGTCTTTTTTTTTTTTTTTTTTGTTTATATAAATAAAAAAATAAAAAAACCCAGTGGTGATCAAATACCACCAAAAGAAAGCTCCATTTGTGTGAAAAAATAAAAATAAAATTATATCAATTTCATTTGCTTACATTGTTGCATGACTGCGCAATTGTCAGTTAAAGTAGCACAGTGTCGAATAGCAAAAAATGGCCTGGTCATGAAGGGGGTAAAACCTTTCGGAGGTCAAGTGTTTAACTACCCATCAAAATCCACTTCCCTGTGTGTATCACATTAACTGAATGGGTTTTTGATTATTCCTATTAGAAATGTGTTTTTGATTTAAACCCGCTTTAAACTGGATTTTTCCTTGTAGTATTTGCTAATGGATTTATATATATATATATATATATATATATATATATATATATATATATATCTGTGTGTGTGTGTGTGTGTATATTTATGTATATCCTTTATTCACATTATTGATATTCTATGCTTTTTGTACTATGTTGTGCCAGATGTTATGGGCTCCTAGCTGTTGCAGCCCCAGAGTCCCTGTTCTTCTTCTTCTTTTTGCATGGTATGTGATTTGATTTATGAGAGTAAAGCCATACAGAGGTAAATTTGCTTTGAACAGAAATGCAGAAAAATCATATAATCGGTGACTCAACAGATTTTGTTAGCCCTTAAAAATGTTGTTTGGTTGCCATGGCAATGATTTCAATTGTAACCTTCAGTTTTTTTTTTTTTAGATGCACAGAGATGTAATGTTTATGCCTGGGACACTACCACATACCATATAAAACATCTTTGTAGCAGACAATGGAAGTTCTACTTCCCAATAAAACTTTACTAACAAATGCACATTACACAAAGTACAATTTTTTTCGAATGGAAACCACGGTTTACTGTTAGAAATTCATTAGTTCAGATGATAAAGGAGAAACATTTTTCATCCACCGCCTTTGATTTTTCTCACCACTACGGTTTAAAGCAGGGGTGCCCTGTGGCCCACGACGTCTTGCTCTGAGATGGCGGGTCGGCAAGCCCAGATAGCGGGTTCCCGAGCATCAGCGCTAAGAACGGAGCCGCGGCTAAAGGAAGCAGAGCCGATGCTTCCTGTATAGCGCCGGCTCCTTCACAGGCGGAGTGATACCAAATGTACTCCGCCTGTGACAAGGAAGCATCGGCTTTGCTCTCTACTGCAGAGCCGATGCCATGGAGAAAGCCAATCCCTGGCAGGGTCAGAGGTCAGGATTTGGGAAGATGGGCACACTGTCTGTTATACACTGCACAGCCCTCTCATACTCCCCAGGGGGGGCGATCTCGGACAGCAGCCAGCAGTGCCGGTATCCGCCAGCAGTGCCAGTATCCGCCAGCAGTGCCGGTATCCGCCAGCAGTGCCGGTATCCGCCAGCAGTGCCGGTATCCGCCAGCAGTGCCGGTATCCGCCAGCAGTGCCGGTATCCGCCAGCAGTGCCGGTATCCGCCAGCAGTGCCGGTATCCGCCAGCAGTGCCGGTATCCGCCAGCAGTGCCGGTATCCGCCAGCAGTGCCGGTATCCGCCAGCAGTGTCGGTATCCGCCAGCAGTGCCGGAATCCGCCAGCAGTATCCGCCAGCAGTAGCAGTACCCACCAGCAGTAGCAGTACCCACCAGCAGTACCAGCCAGCAGTAGCAGTACCCACCAGCAGTACCCACCAGCAGTACCAGCCAGCATTAGCAGTACCCACCAGCAGTATCAGGTAGCAGTACCCGCCAGCAGTAGCAGTACCAACCAGCAGGCAGTACCCAACAGCAGTATCAGCCAGCAGTACCAGCCCTGGAGGAAAGCCAGCAACAGCCACCAGTTATAACCGCCTGAGGGACAGCAGCAACCAGCTGCAGGAATCCTGAGGAAGAAGTGAAGATCGAGGTCAGTTGAGGTGCAGGTAAACTGCTATGCATCAGTGTGAAAGCAGCCTTAGGCCCCTTTCACATGATCGGTCTGATCGCGTCTGCCTGTTTGTTTTTCAGGCGGACCCAATCGGACCCTCCATTCACCTCTATAGAGTGGCAGATGTAAACAGACTCGTGTCTGCTTACATCCGCCTATCTGCAATCCGATCTGCTTAAAAAAAACAGAAGGGGATCTGTCCCCTTCTGTCTGGGCAGATCGGAGGGCCCTTAGGGTAGAGCGGGCTGCATTTGTGTCTGCTCTACATGTGCAGAGTGGACACGGACCTGCTATCCGCGCGCTACGCTCATTGTGGCCCGCGACCGGTTACCAAGTTGCTAAAGTGGCCCTCGCTCCTCAAAAGGTTGGGCACCCCTGGTTTAAAGCAATCAGCATATTGACCCCATTCATTATTGAACATTTATTTTGAATGACATTTGAACTGTGCATGGCTAGTTTAGGAGCCTGTTCACACTGTGCAGTGGCTGGAATTTCTGTACACCTGATCAATGCCAATCACCGCAAGGACATATAGAAAACAATTGTTTTGTCACACCATAATTGCACTATTGTTTATCGAATTGATATTTTCAGTAATCAAATTCAGTTTAGTGCACACAAGCTTGATATACCAATTTCTTTGATAAGAAATAAAAGATGAAGCTGCGAATGGTAAATGTATATCAAATATGTCAAATCTCAAAATTGCGTGCGCCTGGAAAATTGTGAAAAACAATGGTACCCAAAGTTGTCTATAGACGACTCTTTGAAAGCCTTTACAGCACATCAGTTTTAGAGTTACCAGTGAATGACCCAAGGGCCTAGAATTATTGCTCTCACGTGCCTTTACCTAGTGGCCCAATTGTCATTGCTTGCGTGCATAAATTTAGTTGGGTTGTGTTTCATTTCATCTCTAGGAGGCTGACAAGTCTCCCTATGTACTAGCATAGTGTAGTTCACAGGTTCTCTTTTTTTCTCTTTTAGGTAATAGGGGTGTCTATTAGACTACTAATGCTCTCTGTTGAAGCTGTTCGAACATAGACTTTCCTTTTATTAGTTACCGTACGTCGGCAGTGCCAAAGCCGGTTTTTGCCTTTTTTTTTTTTTTTGCACACTTAAAAAATAAAAAAAATTTGGTCTGAAAATTATTTAAGACCATATATATATATATATATATATATATATATATATATATATATATATATATATATATATATATATTTATTATTATTTTTTTTTTAATATATATATAATTTTTTTGAAAGCAGACATCCTGGTAATGAAACAGTGGTAGTGACAATTTTTCTTGTCAAGTGATAATTGTGCAAAGGTTTATCAAGCTTACATTTTCAGGAAACAAAATCTCTTAAAATAGTAGTAAAGTGGAGAATTAAAAAAATAATAATAATTTCCCTGCATAATTAATGTAATATGTTAATTAGCTACATATTAAAAGCCCCTACTACTCCTCCTACTCTTGCATGCCCAGCGATACATAAGATGTTTAGCGCAAGTGATGTTTTCATACGTATGCGCTCCTGAGGGTGTGTTTACATTTGTATGTGGGGGCACAGTGGGCTCAGATTTATTAGGAGGGGTTTAAGCCCTTGGATGTAACTTTATTTTTTGACATAGGTTCTCTTTGATGAGACATTGTTGAAATGGGGGGGTGCCCTTTACACTTCAGGTGGTCGAAAAAAAGCAGTCGTCTAATCCCTTTCATCCGAAACTGACCGTTGACTTGTGATTAAATACCACCAAAAGAAAGCTCTAATTGTGGGGCTAAAATGATAAAAAATTGTGTACAGTGTTGCATGACCGCGCAATTGTCATTCAAAGTGTGACAGTGCTGAAAATTGGCCTGGGCAGGAAGGGGGTAAAAGTGGTTAAAAAAACTGGCTCCTTAATTTAAATCAAACTTGCCAAGCCCTGTAATAGTCGCAGTAACAGGTTTATGTAAAGTGCAATTTTTTCCATTTTAGAGAGCATAAGGAATATTTTAGGAAAGATCCTCAACAGATGTTTTGTTTTTTTGTTTTTTGTTTTTTTTTTCAGTTTGGAGAGATTTCCCATCACTTTCTCTCCCAGATGCGATGCAGAAAGTAAGAGTAGATCACTCCAAAGAATGAAGATATGCCCCCATAGGCCGCATTCGCACCTGCGTGTTCCTATAGTGAGCGCAAAAATGCACATCACACTTGCAGTGCCACTGCTTGTTAATGGCATCCCAAATGTGACCAGCAAAAATGCTTTGTTACGTTAAAAAAAAAAAAAAACAAGCTGTGCACCAGTTTTTTGGCACGTATGCCGCGCATAGGGCAAGCCATTCAAGTGAATGGGCCCCCCTATGCTATCGCATGGTGAAAAAAAAAAACGTATGGAGCGCAGATGTGAATGGGGCCTTAGGCAGAAGCTACAAGAACCACTTTACCTGCTGGAAGATTTTCCCTCATCTTTTGTTCCTGTGACATCTCAAAAATTGGATTTCCCATCACTTCCAGTTTGGAAGACAATGGTCGCTAGACCAAATAGAGAGGGTACATTTTGCCATCAGGGGCATTGACCGCAATAAAACCTGTCTGAGGTTCTAACTCTTCTTTTATTTTTTATCTCCTAATTTAAAAAAAATACGTTTTGGCTTTGCATACACTTTGAGGGCCATGGGAGGCAACATGTGGCTTCCTTGATGCCCGTATTAACCTTTGAAAACTTTCAGCACCATGTTGTGACCTCCATGCATTCTCTTGAATGGGCCATATTTGTTGGTCATACTGCCCACTGACATGGGGTATCATTTTTGCAGTGGTTGCATAAAAATGCATTTCAAGTAGAAATCTCATCTACTATGTGGCTGGTTCACATCTTTGTGCTGCAATGAATGTAGGACAGTGTGGATCTAGCCTGGGGCCTGGTATCTATAGCATCCAGTCAGATTCCTATGGTTTACTATGAACCGCTCAGCCATGTTTCACATACTTCACAAATTTTGTCCAATATTACTGGTTTTCATTCAGGAGGGTACAATATGACATTGCCTGTTTCTCAGAGAACCCTGTACCTGTCAAAGAAAAGTACTTTCACCCTATACAGGCGGTCCCCTAGTTACAAACACTTGACTTAAAAACGACTCCTACTTTCAAATGAAGTGAGAGGAAATCTACCCCTAGGAAGGGAAATTCACTCCTGTAAGAGTTATTATGGGGAAAAAGGTGTCTCCACTGATGCTTTATCACCAAGGCTTGTTTCTCTTTCGTTCATTGACGGACACAGCTCCTTTAATATTTGACCTTAGGGTTATATGCCTTCTATCAGGAGAGGACTAGGCAGAACATGTAAAACATGTAACAGCAGCAAAGCTCAAAAGTACTGCCCAGGGGGCGGTCCTACTGGCTATATCCTTTCACACTGCATCTAGCAGCTCAGTTTTTTTTTCTGCCTAGCATAGGAGAAGGACCTGGCTCCCGGTTGGGACCATTGGTCCTGGAGATTTTTTGCTTTTGTTTCTACTTTTTTGATCCTGAGATCTATTCTCAACAGCCGGCTGGATAATATAGATCCTGGTAGTCTCCCCAGCCCAGCCATTGTGCGTGAGCAGACCTTTAGCTACGCGCTGGGTCGGCCACGACATTCCCCGTTTGCTCCAGGGGTGACCGGGCTACTGCTGTCCGAGTCACAGCCAGTGTGCCGTGGCCGACAGCCACCCCGTACCGCTCAGGTGATGGGTCTGTCCGGAATGCGTCCAGCAGTCCCCGCAGGATGGGTAAGTAGGTTTCCACCTGTTTCGGCAGGATGGAACAGCTGGGCATTCCTGAGGAGGTCAACTAGGGGGTATCTCACTCTCCCTTTCTTCTCTCCCTGTCCGTTCCCACCTCCCTATTCATCTGTGGTGGCTGGGCCTGCCGTGTACCTGCCTGTGGGTCCTCCGGGGGGGCTCCGAGTCCTGGCTGGGGGCTGCACTGGGTGTTCAGGGTCTGCTCTCCTTAGTGGGGGGTTCTTGGTCTGTCCATTTGGGATGCCTCCGCGGGGAGGGTCAGCGTGTTCACTGCCTTTTTCATTTACCTCACGGGCGGCCATTTTGGCGGAGCCCTGCGGGCATTTTCTTGTAGCCGCGCTCGTTTTTTGCTGAGGCGGCGGGCGGCCATTTTCTTGTAGCCCTAGCTTAGTTTTTGCCTCTAGCGCTGGAAATATCTTTCTGAATGGCGCCAACAGCACAGAATACCTCCAGACACAGGAGAACACCTCAGAGGCAGTGCAGGAGAGAGAGCAGACGGCAGCGCTGTGCATTACCTGGGTCAGGGTGGTGAGTCCTCTGGGGGGCCCCTCAGTCTGTAGCAGCTAGGAGGGTGGACCTTTTTTGTACATTGCTTTTAGTCCCTAACGGGTGTCAGGCGAGTGTGGGTCAGCATGGCGTCAGAAGCTGGCGCTTCTTCCCCAGACATCCCTGTGGTAGCAACCGGTGCTCCTGCACCTGTGGTGCCTATGGACACTTTGTTGGCGGTCCTGGAGTCCTTTGTTGCCAGGGTGGAAGCCGTGTGCAGGCGCAAGGGGGGTAAAAAATGCCCCCACCATCTTCTGGGGAAAGCTCTGATTTAGACTCAAACCTTGCTGTGGCACACGGCCCCTGTTCTGACGTGTCAGAGGATGCGGACCAGGATCATTTGGACAGTGAGGATGACTCTGTGTCCGGGTCAGCGCAGGAAAGGGTGCTTGTTGGAGCACTTATCACGGCAGTGCGGGGTACCCTAAAATTGGAAGTTACGGCAGGGGACATCTACTAAGGAGTCGGTCCCTTTTGGGTCCCAAAAGCACTGCTAAGGTGTTTCCCTACCTAACTTATTTTGATAAGTTTATATACAAAGAATGGGAACGACCGCAGCGGGCCTTTTCGGTCCCGAAACGCATGGCGGTCCGTTACCCCTTTGAGGAGAGTTTCTTAAAAAAATGGACATCTCCCCCGATTGTGGACCCCCCGCTATCCAGGTTGAACAAGGTAACCACGATTCCGGTAGAGGGGACCCCTGCCTTCAAGGACCCTGAAGACAGGAGGGCCGAGGCGGTGGCCCGGTCCATGTTCACGGTAGTGAGGTCAGCATTGCGGCCAGTGTTGGCCACAGCCCTGGTGTCACAGACACTTACCGAATGGGCAAAATTGTTGCACCACGAGTTGGTAGAGCAACAGGCTTCCCCGGTCTGCATGGAACTGGGCGACCAGTTGGTGCATGGCCTTAAGTATGTCTGGGATGCAGCCTTAGATACAGCTCCCTTGCTTTACACAGACTCAGTATCTGCTGTGGGGCTATGTCGCCTGATTTGGCTAAAATGCTGGTCCGCAGACCAGACTTCCAAGAAGGCTCTGGTGGCTATTTGGAGCCTCGCTGGATGACATTATTAAAAATGTCACTGGGGGTAAAAGCACACTGCTCCCACAATCCAGAAAAGGTAAGGAGCCACGCCGTAGGCCAGGGCCCTCCCTTTTCCGCTCAGAAGCGTTTTTTTCGTCCGCCCGGGCCCGCAGGTAAGCATTCCCAGGCCGACAAGGTGCCTGCTGAGGGACAAAAGCGTCCCCGGTTTCGCAAGCCAAACAAGCCTGCAAACAAATCTGCGACATCATAAAGGTTTGCCCCCGCCCGACTCTCGGGTGGGGGGTCGCCTTCGCGAGTTTGCAACTCGGTGGACCTCCCTGCTTTCCGACAAGTGGGTTTGCAAAGGGGTTTCATCAGGGTACAAGATAGCATTTCTTTCTTGTCCACCAAACAGATTTTTTCCCTCCAACCTTCATCTTCTTCCGGCTTGTCGGGATGCCCTGTTTGGGCAGTGCAGGACCTGCTGATGCGCGGGGTGATAGTATCTGTGCCGTTGCCGTAAAGGTTTCAGGGATTCTACTCCAATCTGTTTGTAGTCCCAAAGAAGGACGGGGTCCGTCCAATCCTGGATCTCAAGGCCCTCAACTGCTTTGTAAAAGTACAAAGGTTCAGGGTGGAATCAGTTCGCTCTGTGGTCGCTGCACTCCATCCGGGGGATTTTCTGGCGTCCTTGGACATCAAGGACGCATACTTGCATGTCCCCATATGTGTCGGGCATCAGAGGTTTCTGCGGTTTGCAGTTGGGGACGAGCACTACCAATTTGTAGCTCTACCTTTTTGGCCTGTCGTCGGCACAGAGTTTTTTACAAAGGTGCTTGCCCCGATTCTGGCTTTGCTGAGGCAGCGAGGGATCGCTATCGTGGGCTACCTGGACGACCTCCTTCTGAGAGCAGCTTCCGCCTCAGAATTAGAGAAGGATGTGGCGATCGCCAGTCAGACTCTTCGGGAGTTTGGTTGGGTACTGAACCTCCCAGAAGTTGGTGTTGGTGCCGACTCAGCGCCTGGAATACCTGGGCTTGATTCTGGACTCCTCAGAGGGGAGAGTTTTTCTCCCTTCGGACAAGTTGCAGACTTCAGGCTGCGGTGAAGCTGTTGGGGTCCCGCAGGTGGTCGTCGCTGCGCTTTTGCATGCGAGTCCTGGGTCTCATGGTAGCCAATTTCGAGGCAGTACCGTATGTTCAATTCCACACGAGTCTTGCAAAAGGAGATCCTGTCAAAATGTGACAAATCTCCGTTGTCCCTGGATTGTCAATTCTGGGTGAGCCGGTTGGTCAGGGATTCCCTGATCTGGTGGCTGAGGTCTCTGACTCTTCAGTCCGGGAAGTCGTTCCTTCCCTTCTTCCCTTTGACTGGACGGTGATCACGACGGACGCCAGCCTGACCGGTTGGGGGGGGAGTTTGGGGCGTACAGTCGACGCAGGGTCGCTGGACGCAGGAAGAATCCCGCCTGCCGATCAATGTGCTGGAACTTCGGGCAATCAGGTGGTGCCTCTCCACATGGTCACAAATGCTGCAGGGACGCCCAGTCAGGATCCAGTCGGACAACGCCACGGCGATGTCAACCATCAAGGACGAACAAGAAGCTCGGCTGCAGCATTGGAGGTCGCTCACATCCTGCGGTGGGCAGAGCGGAGCGTGCGGGCTCTATCGGCCGTATACATTCTGGGCGTAGAAAACTGGCAAGCGGACCTAAGTCGCCAGATGCTGGACCAAGGGGACTGGTCGCTACACCCGGATGTGTTTCGGCTCCTTTGCCTGACATGGGGCTCTCCTGGCTTCTCAACTCAATCGGAAGGTGTTGAGGTTTGTGGCCAGGTCCAAAGATCCCTGGGCGGACGCGACAGACGCGTTGGTGGCTCCGTGGGGACAATATCGTCTACTTTATGCTTTCCCCCCCGCTAAAACGTCTTCCTCGTCTGCTTCGCAGAGCAGAGACTGAGGGGATTTCGATGATTCTAATTGCCCCAAATTGGCCTTGGGGCCCATGGTACGCCGACTTAGTTTGCCTGGTGGCGGATGTTCCTTGGCGACTGCCGATGCGAGGACATTCTGTCGCAAGGTCTTATACTTCATCCTGCTTTACAGTCGCTGTCTTTAATGGCATGGCTGTTGAAAGTCAGGTGCTAAGGGACCGAGGCCTGTCGGATTCGGTTATTTCCACCATGCTGAGGGCACGGAAGTTATCTTCTCTGAAGATTTATCATCGCACATGGAAGGCCTACATCTCTGTGTGAAGAGATGGGGTGGCGTCCACGTAATTATTCGGTTTCCAGGATCCTGCTGTTTTTGCAGCGTGGAGTGGATCAAAAACTTGCCTTAAGCACCATTAAGATATCAGCCTTGGCTATCTTTTTTTAACGACCCTTGGCGGCTCATTCACTGGTGAGTACATTTGTGCAAGGGGTTTGACATGTGGCCCCACCGGTTCGGCCACCGCTGCCTCCGTGGGATTTGAATCTGGTGCTCTCGGTACTTCAGAAACTACCGTTTTGAGAACATTAGATAGATTCCCCTATTGACACTCTCTCAGTAGTCTTTCTGGTGGCTATTACATCTGCCAGGAGGGTTTCTGAGTTGGCGGCCTTGTCTTGCAAGTCTCCCTACTTGATCCTCCACAAGGATAAGGCGGTGCTATGCCCGCAGCCTTCGTTCCTTCCTAAGGTTGTTTCGGCTTTTCATCTAAATGAGGACATTGTGCTTCCATCCTTGTCCTCGGCCGTCGCACCCCTAAGAGGTTGCTTTACATTCCTTGGACGTGGTCCGAGCTCTGCGGGTGTATCTGTCTGCTACGGCTCAGTTTGTGTCGGTGGTTGATCCAAAGAAGGGCCTGGCGGTTTCGTCGGCCACCATTTCTCGGTGGATCAGACAGATCGTGATTCAGGCTTATGCCCTAAAAGGGCGGGCGCCTCCCTTTCCTGTCACGGCGCATTCGACCAGGGCAATTGGTGCCTCCTGGGCTTTCCGACATCAGGCGTGTAAGGCAGCGACATGGTCGTCCGTTCACACTTGCACTCACATCAACCTTGTAAAATTTAGTGAATCTGCGGATGCTTCCTTCGGCCGCAAGGTTTTGCAGGTGGCTGTTTAACCCCTTCCTTACTGGGCACATATACCCCCTTCCTGCCCAGGCAAAATTTCAGCTTTCAGCACTGTCACACTTTGAATGACAATTTCGCGGTCGTGCGACGTGGCTCCCAAACAAAATTGACGTCCTTTTTTTCGCACAAATAGAGCTTTCTTTTGGTGGTATTTGATCACCTCGGCGTTTTTTTTTTTTTTGGCGCTATAAACAAAAATAGAGCAATATTTTTTGATTTTTGCTATAATAAATATCCTAATTTAAAAAAATAAAGAAAAAAATTTTCCTCAGTTTAGGCCGATACGTATTCTTCTACATATTTTTGGTAAAATAAAATCGCAATTGGCGTTTGATTGGTTTGCGCAAAAGTTATAGCGTTTACAAAATAGGGGGTAGTTTTATGGCATTTTTATAATTTTTTTTTTTTTATTAGTAATGGCGGCGATCAGTGATTTTTTATTTTTTTTTTGTGACTGCGACATTATGGCGGACACATCGGACACTTTTGACACTATTTTGGGACCATTCACATTTATACAGCGAACAGTGCTATAAATATGCACTGATTACTGTATAAATGTGACTGGCAGGGAAGGGGTTAACACTAGGGGGCGAGGAAGGGGTTAAATGTGTTCCCTGGAGTGATTGTTACTGTGTGGGGGAGGGGAGTGACTGGGGGAGGTGACCGATCTGTGTCCCTATGTACAAGGGACACAGCATCGGTCCCCTCTCCCTGACAGGACATGGATCTCTGTGTTTACACACAGAGATCCACGTCCTGCCTCTGTAACAGCCGATCGCGGGTGCATGGCGGACATCGCGGCCGCCAGGCACGCGCATCGGCATTGCAGTGACGCGTCGGGCACGTGCCGCCGGCGGTGCTCGCGCGCCCCCAGTGGCCAAATTAGAGGAGGCCGTATAATAACGGCCTCCCGGCAATTGACAACCACCTTGCGGCCGTACTCATACGGCGGGCGTGAGGTGGTTAAGGTTGCAACTCCTCCTCCGTTGAGGAGCTCTGGTTGTTTTGGGTGGAGTTTGTTTGCTTGCGGTTACCACCCCTCGTTTTTTTTGTTTTGTTTTTTTACACTGCTTGGGGACGTCCCTAAGGTCAAGATTAAAGGAGCTGTGTTCGTCAATGAACGAAAGAGAAAATAGGATTTTTGGACTCAGAGAAAAGGATTTTACGGTGAAGTTCATTGACAGACACAGCACCCACCCCTCCTATTATGTTTGTACTGCTTTGTGATGAACTGAGCTGCTGGATGCAGTGTGAGGGGTTATAGCCAGAGGGACCGCCCCCTGAGCAGTACTGTTCAGCTTTGCTGTTGTTACATGTTTTACATATTCTGCCTAGTCCTCTCCTGATGGAAGGCATATAACCCTAAGGTCAAGATTAAAGGAGCTGTGTCTGTCAATTAATTTCAGAGAAAAGGATTTTACGGTGAGTACAAAAATCCTATTTTTCACAACAACCCACAACAAAATTTTCAAAATCCAATTATCATTGGGACCGAAAGTGAGGTGAAATCTTCTGAACAGGGATACAGACAGCAAAACAAATGTTACAGGGGTGATAACCCTTCTCTATGCTATCCAAAAAGCTTAAAAATAGTTTTTTTCTGGCTGGAGCTACACTTAAAAAATTTACTTGTTCTAACTTACAAACAGATTCAACTTAAGAACAAACCTACAGTCCCTATCTTGTTTGTAACCCGGGGACCGTGCCTGTACAGAGCTTTTCAGTGCTGGCTGTTGTGCAATGAAGCCAATAGTCAACTTCTGTACAAGTTACAACACCACCCTGGACTCAGTTTGATGCTGAATGCTAGGATTCATTTTATACCTGTTCCTGGGGGAGAGGGAACAAAAAACGCATTACTTTTTGGAAGTATATAGCATGCAGGGTAGGGTGTTTCATTTTTCCAAAGATGTGATTTTCATATGGCTTTGCTTACGCCCCGAGTCTCAGTGATGTAAAAGATTATATATGCCAAATTTCAAGAAGATTGGATAATATTTGGGGGTTGCACACATTGATCACTTTTATCACAAACTAGTGAAATTTCTAACATTGAACTACGTGTACAAAAGAAGAAAAAAAAAAAGATTCATTTAAGAATAAATATTACAAAGCTATTGCTGAAATCAATAAGACAGTTATACTGGAAGACTCATCTCCATCATCACAAGCACCTAGTGACGAAGAGGCTGAGTTTTCGCCTCCAGCAACGAAAAAATGACATTCAAGTCCTAGATTAAAACCTCTTGATCAGACACTCACGTCTACTTGGGATCGAGAATGGCTATCTATTCGACAAGCAAGTACCTCATTTATAGCAACTGCAAACGGCCGTGGCCACGATGTTTAAAAAATATCCATATCTCCAGCTACCGTTTACCGAGCTCGGGCCATCAATAGAAGTAAAATGGCAAAGAAAATCGAAGAGTGACTCTTTGAAAATCCTCTTCATTTGGTCTTGCATTGGGATAGTAAACTGTTGCCCTTAGTTGCCCATGGGAATGTCAAAACTTTGGAAGATAGAGTTGCAGTTCTGGTGACTGGCAAAGATTTTGAGCATTTGTTAGGCGTACCTTTTGCCCTGAAAGGCACTGGTGAGCAGATGACTTTAGTTATTCGGGAAGTGGACCGATTTTGGGCTACGTGACAATATAATCGTGACAATAATATAATATAATTTGGGCTACGTGACAATAATATCTTTTGATGATACTACAGCATCTAATACAGGACAGATCCAAGGGGCATGTACCAGAATTGAAAGGGAAATCGGACGAACATTGTTGTGGTTGGCTTGCCTTCATCACATCCATGAACTAATATTGAAAGGAGTGTTTGAGGATTGTTGTGGCATACCATCAAGTGGTCCTGACATACAGAAAAAGGAAGTGAAACGATTAGAGGGTAAAAACATGGTTTTTGAAGGAAAAGACCTGAGCCATTTCGTTACTAAGGATGTTTTTACAGCCGTGTTTTTTACAGCTTAAAAACGCCTGTCCATGTTATTGTATACATTTTTTGATCTTTTTTAAAAAAAAAAAGTCAAGCTCAAAAACGCAATCGCAGCGTTTTCGCGGGTTTTCGTGCGTTTTTTAACGCTTCGCGTTTTTTTATGCCTAACGCAGACGCAGAGGAACGCACTGGTCCTGGTTTTTTTTTTTTTTACAGCTTAAAAACGCCTATGCTATTTGCAGCTCAAGAACGCCTAGGTGGGCATGAAGCTATAGACTAACATGGACAGGCGTTTTTAAGCTGTAAAAAACGCTCAAAAACGCGGCTGTAAAAACGTCCCTAGGCATGAGGCCTAATAAAACAGACGTTCTTTGAATTGTTTGGGATCCACAACGTGACAGAATACTGCAGTGATTCTCTAAGAAGCCATGTAAACGCTCTTAAGGTTGTCAATGATACCGCAGAAAGAGGAAATGCTCTGATAAAGTATAACGAATCCGTCAGGGATGAACAACAAAAACAATTCTTGTTGAGGGTAGTCGAGCATCACAGAAAAGTCGTCACCAAGCAAACAAAACAAGGGATTGCATCATTCAAAGTTGATTAATATAACACATGTTTTGCCTATCATATTACCTATTAATCTTAGTGTATAGTTTTAATAGTATTTTAAGTTTGATTTCTAGTTTTCCCAATAAAAGTAATTAACATTGAAAATTTTTATTTTTTGCCTACTTTTACAAAACGGATCAAAGTGTGCAACCTGTAAATATTATCCAATCTTCTTGAAATTTAGCATATATATATATTTTACATCGCTGAGACTCGGGGCGTAAGCAAAGTCTGCAAAAAATGTCAATTTTTTATTTATTTTTTGCCTTTGGAAAATGAACCCCCCCCAAACGCGGGGCTCTGTGCGCTTTTGCTGTAATGTGATTGAATTAGTGCTGTGTTTGGCAGTTAGTAGCCCTAACCCCGGCAGAGCTGAATGCATACATCATACTGAATAATTAGAGAAGGGCATGGTATTAGGAATGCAGAGGTTAGCTAAATATTACTTGGCCTACTTGGCTTGTTTAGCATTTCTGATGGTACCCAGCATGAACGGAGGGCGCTCTCTTTAGATTAGTCAGTGTGCACCTCTCATCTTTTGCGCTGGGGTTTCCTCGATTGCAATCTGCCTCAAAGCACGCAAGGTGCATATACAGTATGTGTGTGTTTCTGGCTTTATTCACATTGTCAGCTAGGAAAAGTCAGTGGTTGAAAAGCTGCCTCTGTTTTCCCATCAAACCAGCATCCCTTTGTCAGGTTGACCTGCATGAACTGTGTTGAAGGTTGAGACTGGTGGGTCTTGTTCTTCAGGCTCCTACCCATACTCGGCATGTCAACAACTTTGGAGTCTTTACATTGTTCTGTCTTTTTTTATTTTTTTACAAATGCCATGCAGTGCGGCACCTTTTTAGTCATAGTCTGCATTTTAAAACCCTACTCCAACCAACTAAAGAACAACCTTTTATCAAATTTTTATTTCAGTCTCAGCACTGGAAGGAGTTCCTGGCATTTCCTGTTTTGATGACATTGGGGAGTGAAAGTATGGTTTTAATTGTAGGCCCGTGTCCAGGTGATCCCAGCTTTCTAACTTCTCACCCCCTGGTGTTTCTAGGATGGAAATTGAGGGGGAAGATTTGCAGGCAAGTTACAGACAGCAGTAAAACTCCTTACAGAAATTGTAAGCCTTTCTTACTTGACCCTACACTAAAAAAAGGTCTTGGTTGGAGTTGGGCTTTAGGGGCCCATTCACTTCTGGTGCGTTTGGACTTCCCTGGGCAGCCTATGCAGTACTTTTCTCGGCACAACATGATGTGACGCAGTCCTTTGCATCACACTGTACTGCAGAAAACAGAATTTAATGAAATGGCAGTTTATTACACTGTAATGTGCTGCTTGCAGCGCTTGGACCTGCTGTCTTCACACCACACACCAGAAGCTGCTGGTGTGAATGGGCGTTTAAAAATTCTGGAACAATTTAGATTGTCGCCTAAAAAAAATCGGTTGCGTTTTTGTCTAAGATTTTGCCAGTGTTTTTGAATTTAATACCTCTGAAAGCATTAATTTTTAAGCCCAAATCTGTGTAACTTGAAAATGATCCCTTGTGTTGGGGCTGCAAGAGTTAATTGCTTGTTTAGTCTAGGGGAGGGTAAAGGTGCTTTCTCAAGTCGTCTTCCAGGACGGCACAATGAGAGATGACTGGCTCCACCTGACAGGAAACACAATCAATTCAAAGAGGTTAAAGCACCCGCCCCTCCCCGTGCTCCTCAGTTCCTGATTGTGTTTCCCCACAGCTTAACCGTTTATTTTTTTCCCACAGACTGAAGGCCTGGGGCTGGAAGTCCCCCCCCCGGGAGCTGAGCCGAATGCCTGGGAAGCCTCTGGGCCTAGCAGGACTCTATTGTCCGTCCTGGGGGGTATCCCATTTCTCTTCTCAGGGAGGGCAGTAGAAGAGCCTCCCTGAGCACTGAAGGACCCTAGGTGCTGGGCTGTACCTGGGACTTCAGGGGCCATCTATCCTCCTTCCTCCCCCCTACCTGTCTGGGCGTCCTTTCTGGAGGGGGGGGCTGGCAGGTCCCTCCAGTAATCCCCGCTCGCACGGGCCGCTCGTTCTATGGCGCCGCTCTATGCAGGAGCGTATGATTGCGGCGCCATCTTCCCGGAGTCTGGGACATTCGTCCTCTAGCTTCAGGGATGACGCCATCACGCGTCGCGTCATTTCCGGTCTCCGGCAAAATGGCGACGGCCGGCGTCTGCTTACCGGCATTAACAGCGGAGGGACGCCAGGAAGAGAGGCGCCCTTTTTCACTCCTCTAGTGCCTCTGCAGTGACTTGCTCATCACACCTAAGCGGCATGGAACATGAGGAGAGGCCGACCACGGCCGCGGCTACAGAGGAGACCACAGGGGGTGAGTCAACCCAGCCAGCAGGGGTCATGATGGGGGAGGGTACCCCGACTCTTTCCCCTTGCCTGTCACAGGGTTCTTTCTAAATGCATTCCTGTGTACTCTTACATTGCAGGTGAGGACGTCACTGCCCAAGGGGTTGCCAGTCGTTCCTCTAGAGCCCCTGCCCGCTCCAAAAGATGCGGCAACTGTAATGAGAAATTACCTTCAACCCATTCCAAGCCCTTCTGCTTCAATTGTATCCAGAAGCTGGCGGGGAAGGAAACATCTCAGGTTATGAGAGACTTTCTCTCTGTCCAAACCCAGATGCTTGCCACCCTTAAGGATTTTCAAGCCTCCCTTAAGGCTAAAGAACCAGAGCCCCAGACAAGCAGGGAGGGCCCTTCCTCACAGGAGAGTTCCTCCTCAACCAGATTAGGGAGAGGACACCCAGAATCCCTGAGATCCCTCCTGTCTCAGGACTCAGAGGCAGAAGAAGACTCGGAGATCCCTGATCAGGGACTTTCCGATGAGGGCCTGGTAGATAGTCAGGCTGAGGAGGAGGAAGAGTGCTCTAGGTCAGGAAGACACATCTTCTCAGCTGACGACATGGAAGGCCTCCTTGGTGCAATCTACGCCTCTGAAGAAATTCAGGAGCCGACGGAGCAGGTATCTGCACAGGATAGATTGTACTGAGGCCTGGTAAGGGCCCAACCCAGAGCCATTCCGGTTCATCAGACTCTCAAAGATGTGACCCTTAGAGTGGAAGGAACCTGAGAGGAAGCTTCTGAAATATAAAACTTGGATGCGTAGGTGTTCTTTTAAGGGGGAGGATGAGGAGAAATTCTTTAAAGTTCCCAGATTGGATGCCTCTTTGGCACAGGTGTCAAAGCAATCCGACCTCTCCTTTGAGGACGCGGGTAATATCAAGGATCTTATGGATCACCGTACTGAGACGACCTTGCGTAGAGCCTGGGAAGCCAATGCGGCAGCAATGAGCCCCGCGTTGGCTTCAGCTTGTATAGCTAGGAACGCGGATACATGGATAGCCAAGCTAATAGGACATGTTTCCCGTGTGTCCAAGTCCAGGGGAGTCCTAGACTCTCTACAGGTGATAGGTAGCGCAGTTCCAGGACCCGCTTATGTGGACTCCCATTTGAGGGCTCCCTCCATTTTGGTACAGGGCTTGATCAAGCTCTGTCAAGATCTACTGAAAAGGGCAAGAAGTTTCCCACCAAACCTAAAAGGGACCAAAAAAGATTTTTTCAAGGCCCCTAGGGTAGAAACCGCTTCTCAAGCAAGAAGCCTGCCGGTAATAGGAAGTGGGGCGTTGGGAAGGATAAGCCGAAAGGAAGTATCCTCTTTTCCAACCAATAATCAAATGAAAAGGACTTTAAGTGACGTGAGGGTAGGGGGAAGACTTTCCCAATTCCTTTCCAGGTGGGAGAGTATTACTCAGAGCCCTCATATTCTCAACATTATAAGAGAGGGTTACAGGCTGGAGTTTCTTCACCCCCCCCCTCAAAGTTCCTATTAACATTTCTCCCCAGGGACCCCCTCAAGAAGGCAGGTCTTCTGCAAAACATCTCAGACCTAGCAGAACAGGGAGTGGTAGGTCCGGTACCTGCGGGTCAACGCGGAATGGGGGTCTACTCCCATATCTTCGTTGTCCCAAAATCCTCAGGCAAATACCGTTTGATAATAAACCTGAGACCCCTGAATACCTCTCTGCGTCATAAGAAATTTCGCATGGAGAGCATATACACCCTCAGAAGACTCCTTCTGAAGGAGGTATACATGGTAACGATCGACTTAAAGGACGCCTACCTACATGTCCCGATCTTTCCAGGACATCAGGCCTTCCTCAGATTTTCAGTCAAGTCTCCTCAAGGGATTCAACACTGGCAGTTTGCTGCCCTCCCCTTTGGACTGGCTTCAAGCCCAAGGGTGTTTACAAAAATCGTAGCAGAGGTGGTCGCCTTCCTACACTTGCAGGGTATATCAATAGTCCCTTATCTCGACGATCTTCTACTCTACAACCAGAGTTGAGATCTCCTCCTCGCAGACCTGGCCAAGGTTGTGAGTACCCTGGAATCCCTAGGTTGGATCATAAACGGGGAGAAGTCCTCGATGATCCCGGACCAAAGAAAAGTTTACCTGGGTTTCCTGATAGACTCCCTACAGAGGAGGCTCTTCTTGCCCCAGGAGAAGGCCCAGGGCCTCATGGCAGCGGTCTGGTCTCTGTTGGAGCCAGGAGAGTTCTCTTTCAGAGACATCATGAGGGTACTGGGTCTAATGACCTCTTGTATTCCTGTGGTCCCGTGGACTCAGCTCCACTCCAGACCTCTCCAACAATTCCTCTTATCCTCCTGGGACGGAACAAGAGGGACATTAGACCACAGAATCTCCATCCCAGAGGTAGTAAAGGACTCTCTGAGCTGGTGGCTTCTTCCTCAGAAGTTGCAGGTGGGTCATCTATGGACTCAGACAGACCCCCTCAGGATAACGACGGACGCAAGCTCCTGGGGTTGGGGGGCCCACTTAGGCGAACTCCGAGCCCAGGGTTCCTGGAATCAGGATCAGTGACACGCCTCCTCAAACTTCCGGGAATTATTGGCGGTCGGGGAGGCCCTAAAAGCGTTCGAGGAAAGGATCCGAGACCGGGAGGTCCAGATCCTCTCCGACAATGCGACCACGGTGGCCTTCATAAATCATCAGGGGGGAACCAGGTCTCCCTCCCTGCTGACCTTGTCTCTAGGAATTCTGGGCTGGGCAGAGCTTCGGATTGCCTCTATTACGGCAGTACACATAAAGGGAAGGTACAACATAGAGGCGGACTATCTAAGCCGTCATCGGATTCTCCAGGGGGAATGGGAGCTGAACCCAGAGGTGTTCAACCTAGTGTGCCAACATTTTGGAAGGCCAGAAATAGACCTCTTTGCCCGCAAGGAGAACAGGAGAGTAAGAAGATTCTTTTCCCTGTCCCGGGAGTGGGGCTCAGGGGGGGTGGATGCACTGGCTCAGGTATGGAGTTTTCACCTGGCTTATGCTTTTCCCCCTCTGAATCTCATTCCAAGAGTCCTACAAAAACTAGGTCTCTCAGACCAGACTCATTCTAATTGCTCCTTGGTGGCCCAAGAGAGCCTGGTTTCCCGCTCTACAGAACTGGTCTGTAGCACCTCCCCTCCATCTACCAGTTCGGGTGGACCTTCTTCGGCAGGGACCAGTCTTTTTCACCCAGATCCCAGCTTCTTCAAGCTGACGGCCTGGTGCTTGAGAGGCAGAACCTGCGGGAGAGGGGATGTTCCGAGAGAGTGATTAACACTCTCCTCTCAAGTAGAAAAGAAGTCACCAGACGTATCTACAGGAAGGTGTGGGGAGTCTTCTCTCACTGGTGTCTAGTGAGAAAGGTATCCCAGCAAGAAACCTCGGTCATCCTGGACTTTCTCCAGGATGGCGCCGACTTAGGTCTCTAAGAGTACAGGTAGCAGCCTTATCGTATTTTTTGGACAAAAAGTTATCACTGGACCCTCTAGTTAAAAGATTTCTAATGGCCAGGGATAGATTGTCCCCGGTGCAGATCTCTAGAGTCCCGCCCTGGGACCTTACGTTAGTTTTGGAACAATTAACTAAGGCTCCGTTTGAGCCACTAGAAGATATTTCAGTTAAATTACTGACATTTAAGTTTGCTTTTCTTCTGGCAATTACTACAGCCAGAAGAATAGGCGACATGCAGGCTCTGACGATTAAAGAGCCTTTCTTTAGTTTATTCGAGGACAGAGTTTTTCTTAGGCAGGACCCCCTGTACCTCCCTAAGGTAGTGTCAAAGTTTCATAGATCACAAGAAATTATTCTTCCTTCCTTTTGTTCAATTCCACAAAATGAAAGAGAGGCCTCCTTTCATTGTCTAGATGTCAGACGGTGTCTGCTAGCTTATCTGGATAGAGTGGGTGAATTTAGGAAATCCAGCCATTTACTAATTAATTTTTTTTTGGACAGAAAAAGGGCCAACAGGCATCTAGAGCATCCATATCTAGATGGATCAGACAGACAATCTCCATAGCTTATGACCAGGCTAGTAAGACAGCCCCGAAAGTTAAAGCTCATTCTACTCGCTCTTCGGCAACCTCCTGGGCAGAAAGAGCCGGAGCTTCGGTGGAACAGATCTGTAAAGCTGCGACTTGGTCAAGCCAGAATACATTCCTAAGGCATTACAGAGTGGAGTTGCTGTCACCTCAGGACCTGTCCTTTGGTAGAGAGGTCCTGCAAGCAGTCGTCCCACCCTAAGGTAGGCCTGAAGCTACTTGCTTCTCTCTCATTGTGCCGTCCTGGAAGACGACTTGAGAAAGTGACCAGTTACACTTACCGGTAACGGTGTTTCTGGGAAGTCTTCCAGGACGGCAGGCCTACTTCCCACCGCTTTGGTTGATACATTGGTTTGTATAGAGTTATTTGGGTGTGTGTTTTCTCTCTCGTGCACTGGTGTGGTACTGTACTTTATCATAACTGAGGAGCACGGGGAGGGGCGGGTGCTTTAACCTCTTTGAATTGATTGTGTTTCCTGTCAGGTGGAGCCAGTCATCTCTCATTGTGCCGTCCTGGAAGACTTCCCAGAAACACCGTTACCGGTAAGTGTAACTGGTCACTTTTACATACCTGATCCTCTGCTCACACGGCAGGCAGCGCTCTCTGACACTGCGGGAGTTAACCATCCTTTGCCGTCATCACATCCAGTGCTAGGCTATGGACCATTCATTGGTCATAATGACATCAGGACCTTAGACTGGAGCATAGGAGACAAGATGCTTTGGGGACGATTGGGTAAGCAAATGTACTTTAACAAGTCCCATAGGTGTAAATGAGCAATTAACCCTTGCAGTGTGGGCTCAGCCCCACTGCAAGGGATCATTTTCAAGTTTCCTGGAATTGGGCTTTAAGCAGAATGCATTAGGTGATGAGGCTCTATAGGGCTTCGTTGATTCCCTTGAAAAATCAGCCGCACTGGATTCTGGTGGCTCATTTGTCATATCAGTTTTGAGGCTCTAAATACATTTGCTCTTTCTGCTTATTATTTTCATTATAAATATTTACCTGCTTTTAGGTCATTTTGCCTAAAAGGCCCCTTTCACACTTGTGCGACTTGTCCTGCAACTTGAGACTGCAAAGTCGCATGACAAGTCGTACCCCATGATTTCCGATGAGTACCATTCATATCTGTGCGACTTCAAGTCGCACCAACTTCAGAGTAGTCCCTGTACTACTTTTGTCCGACTTTGATGCGAGTTGAGGTCCATAGACCTCAAGTTTACACAGGCAGTCCCTGAAATCGCGGCAAAATCGTGCAACTTTGAATATGCGATAGTGTGAAAGGGGCCTAAAACGCAACAGAAGAGTAAGAAGCTTAACTTGAGTGGGAAGTGTGGTAGTGAGATCTCACTCCCGGAGGTTTCAAGAGCAAAAAAAACAGGGAGTGACTTGGCCTCCAACTCTTTACCTATTATTATTGAAATAATTGAATGTTTAAATGTGCTTTTTAAAAGGAAAAAGTCAATAAAGTGTTTATGCATTTTAGTTTTATCTGCTGTGTAACACGTGTGTTTTTGGACGTTTCCCATTTATTCAGTGGGCTTGTTTTGCTGTTAGAGGAAGTAAACCCTGATGGGTTTTACTTCTTCTTTTGCTACATGAACAGCCTGCAAATGTAAAGCATAATGGGCTAGTATGCATCGCATATTGGCCCATTATGTGACACTTACCTGCAAAAGATTTCAGCGATGTCCCCACAGTAGGAAGCATCCATCTCCTGTCTCCTCTTCCTTCCCGGGCTGCGGACTCCGGTGCTGTGATTCGCCGGAGCCGCGTGACGTCACTCCCGCGCATGCGCACGAGAGCCGCAATTCACTTCACAGGTTGGGGAAGAAACGGCACTTAGTTGAGTTTCATCCCCGCACATGCGCCGTTAACATTTGCGGCAGACTACAAGTGAAATATCTCCTAAGCGGCGCACGTTTAGGAGATATTTCCACTACCTATAGGCTTACCTATAGGTAGAAGTAGTCAAAAGCGGTTTACAACCACTTTAACACAGAAGAATGCTACATGTCCTATTCCTGTCCACTCAATGTTTATTGTGGAAGGAATTAAATGATGGGGCTGACTTGCCGCCAACAGTTTATGTATTTATTTCAAAGGGATGTTGGCATGTTCCCTTGATCTGTTTAATTGCTTTTTGTAATTAAATGTTGGATTCTTTTGGCAAATCTGGGGAAACTACGATACTATTCTCCATGATTTAGTGGGTGCAATAGTAAGGCACCCATAGGCACGAGATATCAATCCAGCTGTTTTCATATGGATTGGAGGTGACAATAACTTGGCTGGAAAAACCTGAATGACAACACTTGGTGAGAACAACCGACCCGGCAGGTTAGAAAGTTGCTGATATAAACTGCCAGCTCCTGCTCCCCCCTCCCTTTTTTGTATGGAGCAAAACTGCGAGCTTGGGTGAGCAGTTTGCTTTCTACCCTGCAGTTATTTCCCTGTGGCATTCAGGTTGTACTTGATTACCATTCAGTCTATGCAATTTATTTTTTATTTTTTGTAATGGTCATTTTGTCAGGGAGCTGGTTTTCTCCCATACCCTGCTAGACAGTGTTGTGGTGTTTTTAGATTATTTTCCTAACCCCCTTCAGTCAGTCTGAAGCGCTGTGGTGCCATCTAAGCAGCTACAGCAAAGGTGCTGTTATATCAGTTCAGACAGAAGAGCATTAAAGTCCCTCTTAAAGTGCCCATCTAATGGTTCCACTGGCAGGATCAACAAATATTCATAAAATGTTCAGGGGAAATGCTTATAAAAACCAAGAGTCCTATCTTTCCGGTATAGGTAGCTTACATCACTTGTGAAATGTTCTAGTTGGACCAAAGTTCCACTTTAAGCCTTGTACAGCCAGATGTTGTAAGTGTGGCAGTGGTGGGCAGCTACTTTGAATTAAAATGAGGTGGGAAACTGCAGCACATATCTGTTTAGGTTTAAAACTTTGAGCAATTTGTTTAGAAAAAAAAAACTCTTGGCAATAAATGTAATATAATTTCCATATCATAGTCTTGAAATGTGTTGAGTAAGCAAGTGAATGGTGTATTTTATTGCACAGGAACATTATGTGCTGCATTTCCTGTTTTAATCTGCACAGCAGGATACTGTCAGTGAATTTTTGAGGCCTCTTTCACACGACTGAATCAGGTCCGCTTGTCAGTTTTACAGGCAGACCTGATGGGACAGTCCATTCACCCCTTTGGACCTCCTGTAGTCTGTTTTACACCCCCCTACCTCTGATCCAGTCTGCTAAAAACAAATGGAAAGGGATCCGATCTCCATGTAGGCAGATCGGATGGGAGGGCGGTCCTGTGTAAACTCTAGAGCAGAGCGGCTCTGTCTGTGTCTGCTCTGCATAATCTGAGTAGACACGGACCTGTCATCCCCCTGCTCTGCTCTCGAGAGGATTGGCGGACAGATCCCCTGCTGAGCAAAACGGAAGGCTCCCGTGTGACAGGGGCCTTATGCTGGCCATAGACGATTCAAATCTTGTCCGGTTTAGCAGGAACCAGCTGAGATTCGAACAATGTATAGGCAGGCTGAATGTACCAAGTTGATCGATCAAGTTGGGTACAGCCAGCCTTCTGGATTTTACTTGCGATTATTGCTAGCGGCTTGTATAGCCACAGCAATAATCACTGTCTTCTCCCGGCGGGGACGTCTTCACCTGTGGTTGCAGGAAATAAGTTCTCTACATGTATGGCTTGCCTTCGTCATTGCTCTTGTAATTGTGATTCTATTTGTTTTTATGATTTAACTTTATGGAATGCAGCATACTTGTTGTTGGATTAGTCCTATTACAGTTAAAGTGGTTGTAAACCCACTCTTGCAACTTGCACCTACAGGTAAGCCCAGATTAAGGCTTACCTGTAGGTGTTTGCAATATCTCCTAAACCTACACGGTTTAGGAGATCTTTGCCACAAAGAATGCACCGTTGTCTACGGCGCAGGCGCACTGACAATGCCGGTTTTATTAATGGATAATGCCGGCTTTGACGGCTCCCGCGCGCATGTGCGGAGTGACGTCATCGCCGCTCCGGCCAATCAGAGCGCCGGAGCGGCGATACCCCCCGAAGTAACCTTCCGGAGCGATGTCTGCGGCCAGAGGGGGAGACGAGGACGGCTTTGGGGGCTTAGATCGAAGGTAAGTAATGCATAATGAACTAGTATGCTAGTCATACTAGCTCATTATGGCTTTGTCTTTCAGGTTATTATTTTTTTTTTTTAAATATAATTTTGGGTTTACAACCACTTGTCTCTGGTTTTAACGGCATGGCTATTGAGAGCCAGGTGCTGAAGGACCGAGGCCTGTCGGATTCGGTGATCTCAACCATGCTTAGGGCACGGAAGTCTTCTTCTAGAAAGATCTATCACCATACCTGGAGAGCTTACATCGCTATGTGCGAAGAGCTAGACTGGTGTCCACGGACGTACTCTGTCCCCAGAATCCTGCGGTTCTTGCAGCGTGGTGTAGCCCAAAAGCTGACTTTGAGCACTATTAAGGGTCAGATTTCGGCCTTGGCCATTTTCTTTCAACAACCCCTAGCAGGTCATTCTTTGGTTAGCACTTTTGTGCAGGGGGTTCGCCATGTGGTTCCCCCTGCCAAGCCTCCGCTCCCTCCTTGGGATCTGAACTTGGTGCTTTCGGTTCTTCAGGAACCTCCTTTTGAAAATATCAGAGATATTCCTCTTTTAACCTTGTCTCAGAAGGTGGCTTTCTTAGTGGCCATCACTTCTGTTAGGAGGGTGTCTGAGTTGGCGGCTCTGTCATGCAAAGTCGCCTTACCTGGTCCTCCATAAGGATAAGGCGGTGTTGCGCCCGCGACCATCTTTCCTTCCAAAGGTGGTTTCGGCCTTTCACCTTAATGACGACCTTGTCCTTCCATCCTTGTGCCCTCATCCATCGCATCCTAGAGAGTTTGCGCTTCACAATTTGGATGTGGTACGAGCCTTACGGGTGTACCTGTCTGCTACTGCTTCCATTCGGAAGTCTGACTCACTGTTTGTGTCTGTCTCTGGTCACCATTCTAGGTGGATCAGACAGACGGTTATTCAGGCCTATGCCATTAAGGGGCGGGCGCCTCCCTTTCCGGTTACGGCGCATTCTACTAGGGCAATTGTGCAACCGACGCTTGATGTCGGAAAGCCCAGGAAGCACCAAGTGTGCAAGGCGGCGACCTGGTCGTCCCGTTCATACCTTTTCTAAGTTCTATAAGGTTGATGTGGCTGCATCTTCGGATGCTTCCTTCGGCCGCAAAGTGTTGCAGGCCGCTGTTTAATGTTGCAACTCCTCCGTTGAGGAGCTCTGCTTGTTTGCAGTGAAGTTTTAGTTGTTCCTTTACTACTGCTCCCACCCTTCTGATACCGCTTTGGGACGTCCCACACGTTTACAGTATCCAGCTGTGTCAGTCCATGGATGATAAGAGAAAATAGGATTTTTGTACTCACCGTAAAATCAGTTTCTCTGACGTCCATGGACTGACACAGCACCCACCCTTCCTTTTAAGGTTTGTACTGCTTTGTTACGAACTGAGGCTGCTGGCTGCAGGTGGGAGGGTAATGTCCGGAGGGACCGCCCCCCTGGGCGGGGCTGTTCAGCTCTGGTTTGTTCTAGAATGTATTTTTCTAACATTCTGCCTAGATCTTCTCCTGCAAGCAGGGACATATTACCCCACACGTTTACAGTATTCCAGCTGTGTCAGTCCATGAACGTCAGAGAAACGTCAGAGAAACGGATTTGACGGTGAGTACAAAAATCCTATTTCTGAATAATACAGCCTCATGCTACATAACTAAGCTCCATTTTTCATGCTGAATAAACTCGATTATTAATATATCTTAAATAGAAAACGATCTTTAGGCATTTTGGTAAAATAAATGTGATAAAAATCTGATTTAAATCAAAAAAATCATTTTTTTGTTTTTTTAAATCATCGATCTTTATCCACCCTGCGTCTTTTTATGACGTCCTGTTGGGTAGTGCCACGCAGCACCCCGATCTGTCACCGGCTGTGTCCACGGGACACAACTGATGACTGATCAGTGTACCAACTTACTGCCGGTACCATGCGACAGTCGTAACCATCCATTGTGTTGCTAAATGTGATTGGTAAATTTGATCACATGGTACAGACAGAGCCAACCAAAGCCCATCTGTACCATGTGATTAGCTTTGACCAATCACAGCTAATCACAACAAGTTGATTCAGTTTCATTCAGTAAAATGCTTGCTTGCAATGTACCGTATTTATCGGCGTATAACACACACTTTTTTCCCCAGAAAATCAGGGGGAAATCGTGGGTGCGTGTTATACGCCGATCCCCGCTGTTTGTGAGGGGAAGAGGAGTACTGTGTACTCGGCTAGGCTCGGCTCCGCTCGCAGTCACACCCAGTCCAGCCATTGGACCTGTGTTATGTCCATCAAAGGAGCCTTGCCAAGGGGCGGGACTGCGAGAGGAGCCGAGTACACAGGACATCCGGCTCTGTCTATCTCGGCGCTGCAGCGGTAATTTTAAACGATCATGCTGCAAGGACACTGGGCAAGGCTGCAGATGGACACTGGGCAAGGCTGCAGATGGACACTGGGCAAGGCTGCAGATGGACACTGGGCAAGGCTGCAGATGGACACTGGGCAAGGCTGCAGATGGACACTGGGCAAGGCTGCAGATGGACACTGGGCAAGGCTGCAGATGGACACTGGGCAAGGCTGCAGATGGACACTGGGCAAGGCTGCAGATGGACACTGATCATTCTGCAATGATGGACAAGGCTGCATTGATGGGCATTTAAATGTAATTTTTTTTTCCTTTAAAATTCCCTCTCCTAAACTTGGGGTGCGTGTTATACGCCGGCGCGTGTTATACGCTGATAAATACGGTAATTCCCTGCTATAAGCAAACATTATGTGTTAAAAAAAAAAACCCTGATCACTTCCCCAGAGTAGTACAATGTTACTATGGTAACATTATAATGCGCTGATCACAGTGTGTTAATAAAATAATCTTGAAAGATAAAAATGTAATAAAAAATATTAACAAAAATTATACTTTTTTTTTTTTTCCTCATACTGTGACCAGTCGGTGTCTCTGATCACCGCCACACCAGTTATATGATGACGCTCTACTGCACTTTTTTTCATTTCTTCATTTTCCAAAGAATTATGACAAAAAAAGACAACTTAAAAAAAAAACATAATGCCTTTAACTAAATACTTTGGACTGTCTACTTTCCAAAAAAGGGGTCATTTGTGGGGTATTTCTACTGTTCTCGCCTTAAGAAATTAGTACATCAGGATTGATACATTTTCAGATCTATACCATAGTTTGTGGAAAGAAATGTAACAATACATTTTGGGCTAAATTTATGAAGAACAATTATTTCTTTGCAAAATTTTAGAATGGAAAGAAAGAAAAACAATTAATTTTTTTTTTTTTTCCTCCCAATTCTTTTTAAATGGTTTTTCTTTCATTTATTTAGCAAAAAAATTTAATACCTAGTGGTGAATAAAAGCCACCAAAAGAAATCTCTATTTGTGTGAACAAAATGATAAAAATGTAGTTTGGGTACAGTTTTGCATGACCATGCAATTGTCATTCAAAATGTGCCAGCGCTGAAAGCTGAAAATTTGTCCTGGGCCGGAAGGGGGTAAAAGTTTTGGGTATTGAAGTGGTTTTAGCCACATGATAGGCCAGGCCGTGATGACGCCACTTCTGCGCTTGAGCACAGGAGTCACATCACCGCAACACGGACCGGGGGCTGATCGGGGCCAGTGAACATGACAGGCAGAAGGATGTTAGACCCCTTTCACACTGGGGCGGGGTCGGCGTCAAAGCGCTGCTATTTTTAGCGGCACTTTACAGTTGTTTTTGCAGAGGTATTCGACCGCTACCGGGGCGCTTTTAACCCCCCGTTAGCAGCTGAAAAAGGGTTAAAACCACCCGCAAAGCACCGCTGCAGGAGCGCTTTGCCGGCGGTTTGGCCGCGCTGCCCATTCATTTCAATGGGCAGGAGCGGTGTACACACCGCTCCAAAGATGCTGCTTGCAGGAGTTTTTTTAACGTCCTGCCAGCGCATTGCCTCAGTGTGAAAGCACTCGGGCTCTCACACTGAGACTGCAGGGGAGCCGTTTTTCAGGCGCTTTACATGCGCTATTTTTAGCCCAAAAACGCCTGAAAAACGCCCCAGTGTAAAAGGGGTCTAAAAGACCAATAGGGTCTCTTCTGTCATAAATACCCTGCCTGTCAGCCATTTGAAGAAAAAACAAGTTTACTTCCTCTTTAAGGCTACATTCACAGTGGCGATTTGGGCTGGTGGGTAATGTGGAAGTCTGAATCTTCTTCTGATTCCTGCTGTGGCTGTGAACGGCTAGGTGCCTCATTCAATACAATCACAGGTTGCCGGCAACCACAGCTATTCATGGCTCCTCAACACAGCCAGCGATTTTTACCAGCTGTCACTGCTGGAGGCAGTTTTGCAGCTGCAGCAGGAAGCAGAAGATTCAGATTGCTACGATTCGCATTGGCCTAAATCCCCAGGAGCCTTCCCTGCCATCAGAATACACTGATAAGTGTTGCTGACTATAGCCGGCCGCACTGATCGCTCAGGGAAAACTCAACAGACTGGTTTTACATGAGTTGATCGATTTGACTTGTGTACAACCAACCTGCCCATAAATGAATCAGAATTCATCTGGTCCCTGTTGAACCGGCCAAATTGTGTGGTGAACCTGTGTGTTTTTTTTTGTTTTTTTATAACCTGGGCAAAACAGGTTTACTTTAAAGTGGAGTTCCACCCTGAAAAAAAAAATTACACAAAAATGCTGCAAAAAAATTGAAAAAATAAAAAAATGTTTTACTCGCCCGAAATATCGGTTTCTATGCGCAAGTCCCTAATCTGCCTCTTCCTTATCCGCGGTGGGTCTTTTTCCGCATCCTCTTCTAGTGAATGGGGCGCGCTGCCTTCTGGGAACTGTGTGTAATCCCAGAGAGCAGCCGCCCATTCACAAATCGGCGCGAGACTCGCGCATGTGCAGTAGGAAACAGGCACTGCCTGTTTCCCTTAGTGGGGATGGCGGCGTGGGACCTGCAGTGATCAAGGGATCGCATTGGGGGGCCATCATCGCGGGCGAGTGGGACAGGTAAGTGTCCTTATTAAAAGTCAGCAGCTACAGTGTTTGTAGCTGCTGAATTAAAAAAAAAAAATTGCGGGTGGAATCCTGCTTTAATTTTGCCCTCCCTGCGGCTTATACTTCCTTTTATTCCACCTCTACTGCATTCAAAAACTGATTTTTAAAGGGAAAACCTGTGTAAGCTATGTCACTGGAATAGGGTTATGGACTCCCTGTGTGAAAGCAGTACCATATGGAGTATCACATGATCTCCTCCATATCCATTGGTACTAGGTAATTCCTTTGGCACCTTGCACTGGGCAAAGCAGCTGTAGTAGAGTGGAAGGGGAGTAGTGGGCATTGAACAAACATGGTGCGTGGTGCTGTATGGTCAAAGCACAGGTTTGCTTTATAGAAAGTTATTTGCTGTCTATTTTCTGATCTTTGTTTCATGGACCATCTCCTTTGAAATATTTTGCTTGCAGTTTAACCATCAGTTTGTATACCTTGTCTGTTTGACCAAACCAATTACAGATTATTCCAGTACTCCATTTATACTTGGTAATCACTATTACTGGGCTCAAAGTAAACTACATGCCTAAAGGAAGTCAGTGTGTCTGAGAACGAACTAGAACTTCTCATATCAAGAGATTTTAGTTGCAGTGGATGACCTGTGATTGTGACTGTGTATGCCCGTTTTACTAATTGTATACTAATTTGCCCATTTTACTAATTGTATATTCTCTGCAGGCTGCTGCAAACTCTTTACAAACTGATGGTTTCCCATAGTACTTCTGTCGAAGAACTGTATGTACACTGTATGTACACAGTCATCCACAATGTGAACCCTCTACATGTCTTTGTAAGCTGGTTTAATATGTGGACTTTCTGACCCTGTTCTCTTCAATTACTCACTCTTGATTGAACTTAGCTGTTTGTGCTCTCATTACCGCTGTGATCTGCCTTCCAGTACCTTTTCAAAGACCAAATGCAGCAATCCAAGGTAAATAAAAGCTGTCCATTGTTTTGCATGAATGCCTATTCTGCACTGAACCTGAGAAATCACAAGCTGTACAGGAAACTCTATCATGACCTCCTTTATTTTAGTTCAACTCTGTAAAGGGTACTTAAAGGACTACTAAACTCTGGTAAAAAAAAATTAAAAAAAATCTATTCAAATAGTATGTATCCTTAAAGTGGTTCAAAAGGCACAAGGTTTTTTTTTATTTTATTTTTTTATCTTAATGCATTCTATGCATAAGATAAAAAACCTTCTGTGTGCAACAGTCCCTCTCAGCCCCCCTAATGTTTACCTGATCCCCATCTTGTGCCGGCGATGTTGCATGAGAGCCTCAGCTGTCTGGGACTCTCCCTCCTGATTGGCTAAGACACAGCAGCGGGCGCTATTGGCTCCTGCTGCTATCAATCAGTCAGTGAGCCAATGAGAAGAGAGAGGGGGCAGCTCCCTGTCTGAATGAACACACAGAGCCTCGGCTCTGGTGCCCCCATAGCAAGTTTTTTGCTGTGGGGCCCATTCGGCGGGAGGGAGGGTCCAGAAGTGTCGGCGGGGGACCTGAGAAGAGGAGGATCTGGGCTGCTCTGTGCAGAACCATTGTTATTATTCTCGTTCATGTGGTATATCCTATACCTTATATCAGGGCTCGACGAAATCCGGGCGCCAGGTCGCAATTGCAACTAGAAATAGCAACCTGGCGCCTGAAGAAGGAAGCATAGGCCTGCAGAAGGCCGCAAAGCCGCGGCCTCAATTACCGGCCGGCACGGCCAGACGCGATTGCGCGGCGGGGGCACACAGAGACACAGGATACCCCATCATGTGTCTCCGTGCGCCCCCACCTCCCCGTCGCGCGATCACGTCGGACCGCGCCGGCTGGTAATTGAGGCCGCGGCCTTCTGCAGGCCTATGCTTCCTTCTGTGATCTGGCACCATCTTGTGGTGGCCGTTGGCATGACAAGACTAATGGAGCTTCCCCTGTGTTTTCACTGCCATCTCCTTCCCTCTAATTAGAACCCCCAAACATTATACATATTTTTTATTCTAACACCCTAGAGAATAAAATGGCGGTCGTTGCAATACTTTCTGTCACACCGTATTTGCGCAGCGGTCTTACAAGCGCACTTTTTGGGGAAAAAATACACTTTTTTAATAAAAAAATAAGACAACAGTAAAGTTAGCCCAATTTTTTTTTTTTATATTGTGAAAGATAATGTTACGCCGAGTAAATTGATACCCAACATGTCACGCTTCAAAATTGCGTCTGCTCGTGGAATGGCGACAAACTTTTACCCTTTAAAATCTCCATAGGCGACATTTAAAAAATACTACAGGTTGCATGTTTTGAGTTACAGAGGAGGTCTAGGGCTAGAATTATTGCTCTCGCTCTACCAATCGCAGCGATACCTCACGTGAGGTTTGAACACCGCTTCCATATGCCGGCGCTACTCACGTATGCGTTCGCTTCTGCGCGCGAGATCGGCGGGACGGGGCGCGTATCTGGCTCCTAACTTTTTTAGCTGGCTCCTAGATTCCAAGCAAATTTGTCAAACCCTGCCTTATATGTGCTGCTGTGTAGTTTTTTTTTTTTTTACGTGGCCTCTTGCACGGTGATATTCTTTTGTTTGTTAGCACGAGTATGTATCCCACAAAAGTGGAGATTTACTGATCCTCCGATGGCTTGGACAGTGAATATCTGTGGTGAATGACATGGAAAGCCTGACCACTGCTTTGCAACCGAAGGAGGAACGCTTCCGAAAGACCTGGTACAGTACTAGTTGCATGATTTCCAGTTCTTTCAGGAATACAGCTCCTTGGTCACAAATCAGATGGCACAGTCTTCACTTATAACAGGCGCAGCATGGGCCTATAGGTACATCCTGCCGGTTAGTATTTTAAGCAGCCCATAGATGATTTGATTTTCTTTCTTTCCACCAAAGAAGGAAGGATAGAAAATTGCTTGATTTCCCTATCAAAAGTGTTAGTGTTGATGGGGGAATGCCTCTTGCAGTGCTACTGTGTTCAGCCAGCGGGGAGCCTTCCTGTCAAACTTCGATCCATGTATGGCCGACTTTAGTTAATATTGTTGTTCCCCCTTAAAGTGGAGTTCCGACTTAAATATTTATTTTTCTCTTTCGTCCATGGACGGACACGGCTCCTTTATATTTGATAGTAGGGTTTATATGCTGTCTATCAGGAGAGAACTAGGCAGACATGTTAAACAGTTAAAAACATGTAACTACGACAAGGTTGACAGAGGCAGGTTCCTCTGCCTGTACCCAGTATGGGCACAACACACACTGGACCCCCTAGTAACAATTGCAGGGGGAACCTGGGGCAAGGGACGAGAACGCCGGACTCTGACGTATCAATACAAAAAGGTGTGGAATATCGCATCAGGCTACATATAGAATCCCCGAACCAGTACTCGCCTCTCTGGCACAACATAGACCTACCGGAATTCAGCCTAATTCAGGATAGCGGGGTGTGGAGCTCTAGGAGGGTGTACTACTTATCTCACATTACATGCAATGGGAGACTAAAGTCTTTCAACGACCTTAAAACTGAGTTCGCCCTTCCAGGTCATATGTACTACAGGTACCTCCAACTCCAACAGGTGGGCACATTGGGGGATGATGAGTGTAGTGATGCATTGGACACGTGTAAGGCGGCATCTCCCAAGCTGTCGGACCGCCTCACACAAATCTATATTACACACAGGGCATATCTCACTCCACTTAGAGTATCCAGGTACAAGAGTGATTTCTCCCCCACTTGTGCAATGTGTGGTCAAGCCACGGGCACCTTTTTTCACCTTAATGTGGCAATGTCCTAAGGTACAGGCCTTCTGGAAGCAGATAGTTAGTTTAGATTCTTGCACGACACCATGGGCTCTCTCATAACACTCCAGCCAAAACCTTGCCTACTGGGTATCTTCCCAGACCCGGATATCAATAAATTCAGCAAAATATTCCTACATGAAACGCTCTTTCTGGCACGGAAGGTTATAGCCAGAGTCTGGATGAGGCCCAACCCACCTGAATTTCCACATTGGATGGCTGAGGTCAATAAGGTATTACCATACATGAAACTCATCTACTCTCATAGAGGGTGCCCCTCCAAATATGATAAGGTTTGGGACAGATGGCTCAGGGCTCCCACAACATGCACTTAGTCTCTCTGTTACCCCAGTAGACAGTATATAATGGGGGGGAGGTGTTTGTCGTGATGCAACTTTTATATAATTTTTATTCTCTGATGCAACGGATTGTACATGGTACCATTGTTTATGATTTGTTCTACTGTTAACATTTAGGGGGATGCGGCTTGTATACCCCCTATTGAGCAACGCGGTTATTACTTCCAATGTTTATCACAATCGGCTGCTGTATGTATTTTTTTTTTTTTCCTTGTGCTCAATAAAAGCTCTTTGATTAAAAAAAAAAAACATGTAACTACAGCAAAGCTGAACAGTATCACCCAGGGGGCGGTCCCTCTGGCTATAACCCCTCGCCCTGCATCTAGCAGCTCAGTTTTTTTCTGTCTAGCATAGGAGAAGGATTTTTTATTTTTTTTCTACTTTTTTTAAGCTGAGATCTACTATCAACAGCCGGCTGGGTGACAGGCTGGATAATATAGATCCTTGTTGTCTCCCCAGTCCGGCCATCGAGCGTGAGCAGACCTTTAGCTACGCGCTGGGTCGGCCACGACATATCCGGTTTGCTCCAGGGGTGGCCGGTTAGCTATATGCTCCGGGGCACACATATGACCAGGCTACTGCTGTCCGAGTCACAGTGGGCAGTGGCCGACAGCCACTCCATACTGCTCGGGTGATGGGTCTGTCCGGAATGCGTCCAGCAGTCCCCGCAGGACAGGTGAGTAGAGTTCCCCCTGTTTCGGCAGGATGAAACAGCTGGGCATTCCTGGGGAGTATGTCTAGGGGGTATCTCACTCTCCCTTTCTTCTCTCCCTGTCCCTTCCCTGCTGTGTATCTGACCGGGGGTCCCCTGGGGGGGGGGCTCCGAGTCCTGGCTGGGGGCTGTGCTGGGGGATGTGCTGGGTGTCCTGGGTCCCCTCTCTGTGGTGGGGTGTTGTCTGTCTGCCGTGTGGGAGGCCCAGCGTGTTTGCGGCCTTTTCTGTTACCTCAGGAAAGATCCGGCGGCTATTTTGGGTGAGTCAGCGCCATTTTCTTGTAGCCACGCTGTTCTAAAACTGATGCAGCTGGTGGCCATTTTCTTGTAGCTCGCGCTCTTTTTTTTTTTTCCTGAGGCGGCCGGCGGCCATCTTCTTGTAGCTTTAGCTCAGTTTTGGCCTCTATCACTGGAAATGTATTTCTGAACGGCGCGAACAGCACAGAATACCTCAGACACAGGAGAACACCTCAGGCACAGGCAGTGCAGGTGAGAGAGCGGACCGCAGCACTGTGCAGTACCGGGTCAGGGTGGTGAGTCCTCTAGGGGGGGGGCCCTCGGTCTGGAGAAGCTAGGAGGGTGGATCTTTTGTGTACCTTGCCTTAGTCCCTAAGTGTTTGTCAGGCGATTGTGGGTCAGCATGGCGTCGGAAGCTGGCGCTTCATCCCCAGACATCCCTGTGGTAGCAACCGGTGCCCCTGTACCTGCGGTACCTGTGGACGCTTTGTCGGTGGTCCTGGAATCATTTTTTGACAGGGTGGAGGCGGTGTGCGGGCGCAAAGGGGGTAAAAAGCGCCCCCTTCCCCCACCATCTTCTGGGGAAAGCTCTGATTCAGACTCGGGTCAGGCTGTGGCATACGGCCCCTGTTCTGACGTGTCAGAGGATGCGGACCAGGACCGTTCGGACAGTTGGTAGAGCAACAGGCTTCACCGGTCTGCGTGGAACTGGCCGATCAGTTGGTGCATGGCCTTAAGTATGTCTGCGATGCGGCCTTAGATACAGCTCTCTTGCTTTCCAGAGCCTCAGTATCTGCTGTGGTGCTCCGTCGCCTGATTTGGCTAAAATGCTGGTCCGCGGACCAGACTTCCATGAAAGCTCTGGCGGATTTACCCTTCCAGGGAGAGAGGCTATTTGGAGCCTCACTGGATGACATTATTAAAAATTTCACTGGGGGTAAGAGCACGCTGCTCCCACAATCCAGAAAAGGTGAGGAGCCGCGCCATAGGCCAGGGGCCCTCCTTTTCCGCTCAAAAGCGTTTTTTCGTCAGCCCGGGCCCGCAGGTAAGCGTTCCCAGACCGACAAGGGGCCAGCTGAGGGACAAAAGCGTCCCTGGTTTTGCAAGCCAAACAAGCCTGCAAACAAATCTGCGACAGCATGAAGATTTGCCCCCGCCTGACTCTCGGGGGAGGGGGGTCGCCTTCGCGAGTTTGCAGCTCGGTGGGCCTCCCTGCTTTCTGACCAGTGGGTTTGCAAAGTGGTTTCATCAGGGTACAAGATTAGCATTTCTTTCTCGTCCACCAAATGCATTTTTTCGCTCAAACCTTCATCTTCTTCCGGCTCGTCGGAACGCCCTGTTTGGGGCACTGCAGGACCTTCTGATGCGCAGGCTAATGGTACCTGTGCCGCTGCCGGAAAGGTTTCAGGGATTCTACGCCAATCTGTTTGTAGTCCCAAAAAAGAACAGGGTCCATCCAATCCTGGACCTCAAGGCCCTCAATTCCTTTGTAAAAGTACGAAGGTTCAGGATGGAATCGGTTCGCTCTGTGGTCGCTGCACTCCATCCGGAGGATTTTCTGGCGTCCTTGGACATCAAGGACGCATACTTGCATGTCCCTATATATGTCGGGCATCAGAAATTTCTGCGCTTTGCAGTCGGGTACGATCACTACCAATTTGTAGCTCTCCCCTTTGGCCTGGCGTTGGCACCAAGGGTTTTCACCAAGGTGCTCGCCCCGATTCTGGCTCTGCTGAGACAGCGAGGAATCGCTATCGTGGGCTACCTGGATGACCTTCTTCTGAGAGCAGCTTCAGACTCAGAATTAGAGGAGGATGTGGCAATTGCCAGTCAGACCCTTCAAGAATTTGGTTGGGTACTGAACCTCCAGAAGTCGGTGTATACATTCCGGGCGTAGAAAACTGGCAAGCGGACTACCTAAGTCGCCAGATGCTGGACCAAGGAGAATGGTTACTACACCCGGATGTGTTTCGACTCCTTTGCCTGAGATGGGGCACGCCAGACGTGGATCTCCTGGCTTCTCGACTCAATCGGAAGGTCTTGAGGTTTGTGGCCAGGTCCAGAGATCCCTGGGCGGACGCGACAGACGCGTTGGTGGCTCCGTGGGGACAGTATCGGCTGATTTATGCCTTTCCCCCGCTAATACTACTTCCTCGTCTGCTTCGCAGAGTGGAGGCCAAGGGGATTCTGGTGATTCTAATTGCCCCAGATTGGCCTTGGCGTCCTTGGTACGCCGACCTAGTACGTCTGGTGGCGGATGTTCCTTGGCGACTGCCGATGCGAGAGGACCTTCTGTCGCAAGGTCCTATACTTCATCCTGCTTTGCAGTTGCTGGCTTTAACGGCATGGCTGTTGAATGTCAGGTACTAAGGGACCGAGGCCTATCGGATTCAGTAATTTCCACCATGCTGAGGGCACGGAAGTCATCTTCTCGGAATATCTATCACGTGGTCCGAGCTCTACGGGTGTATCTGTCTGCTACGGCTCCGTTTTGGAGGTCAGACTCACTGTTTGTGTCGGTGACTGGTCCAACGAAAGGCCTGGCGGTCTCGTCGGCAACCATTTCTCGGTGGATCAGACAGATCGTGATTCAGGCTTATGCCCTAAAAGGGCGGGCGCCTCCCTTTCCTGTCACGGTGCATTCGACCAGGGCAATGGGTGCCTCCTGGGCCTTCCGACATCAAGCGTCTGTCTCCCAGGTGTGTAAGGCGGTGACCTGGTCGTCCGTTCACACTTTCACAAAGTTTTACAAGGTTGACGTGAATGCATCTGCAGATGCTTGCTTCGGCCGCAAGGTTTTGCAGGCAGCTGTTTAAGGTTGCAACTCCTCCGTTGAGGAGCTCTGGTTGTTTTGGGGTAAAGTTTGTTTTAATTGCTGTTCCCACCCCTCGTTTTTTGACACTGCTTGGGGACGTCCCTAAGGTCAAGAATAAAGGAGCTGTGTCCGTCCATGGACGAAAGAGAAAGTAGGATTTTTGTACTCAAAATCCTTTTCTCTGAAGTCCATGAAAGGACACAGCACCCACCCCTCCTCCTTTTTCTGTTTGTACTGCTTTTTGACGAACTGAGCTGCTAGATGCAGGGTGAGGGGTTATAGCCAGAGGGGCTGCCCCCTGGGCGGTACTGTTCAGCTCTGCTGTAGTTACATGTTTTTAAATGTTAACATGTCTGCCTAGTCCTCTCCTGATAGACAGCATATAAACCCTAAGGTCAAGAATAAAGGAGCTGTGTCCGTCCATGGACTTCAGAGAAAAGGATTTTACGGTGAGTACAAAAATCCTATTTTTAATAGTCAGCAGCTACAAATACTGCAGCTGCTGACTTTTAACAATCGGACACTTACCTGTCCCAGGGTCCAGCGATGCGGCGGAACGAAGCCCCTCCCTCCCCCTCCTCTCCGTGGTGCCGGATCACTGCTGCGCACTGTGACTGGCTGGGCAATCATCTGGGACCTGTGACGTGTCCCAGATGATTGCCAATAGGGAGGGGGGAAAGGTGAACTTACTTCCGGAGTCGTTGTGCCCCCGGGAGGAAGTGGGAGCTGAAACCCTCTAAAAACCAGTTACCCGCGCCCCCCCTCCCAAAAAAAATGACATGTCAGGGGGTCACCTTACCTTAAAGCGGAAGTTCCATTTTTGGGTGGACCTCTGCTTTAAACCCACCGGCAGTAATCACATGTAAGAAATCCCACAGGCTGGTTGTATCCAAGTCATTACAATTAGCCAGCCCATAGATGGTTTAAATCTCGGCCAGTCCCTGCTGAACCGGTAAATTTCGATCCATGTATGGGTTTAGTTAACCTCTTCGCACCCGCGCTATAGTTGAAAGACGGCTTTAGCGTGGGCCTAAATTGCCGGGAGGCTGTCCATGTACGTCCTCCCAAACATGCGCTGCCTGCGGCGCACTCTGTGATCAGCGAGTCAATGAGACTCAGCTGATCACAGATCGGAGTAAGGGGCTGATCCCAGCCCCTTACTACGTGATCAGCTGTCGGCCAATGACAGCTGATCACGTGATGTAAACAAGCCAGTAATCAGCTTTTTTTGACTTGTGTAAATGGGACATTGGTCCAGCACACGGAGAGCCACTGCCGCCTCATCAGTGCCCATAAGTACTGCTAAGCAGTGCTGCCTTATCAGTGCACATCAATGAAGGTGAAAAATTCCATGTTTGCAAAAATGTATAACAAACTATGAAAACTGTTTTATTTTATTTTTTTGTTTGTTTAGCAAAAAATAAAAACCCCAGTAGTGATTAAATACCACCAAAGGAAAGCTCTATTTGTGGGGAAAATAATTATAATTTCATTTGGGTACAGTGCAGCATGACCCCGCAATTGTCATTCAAAGAGTGACAGCGCTGAAAGCTGAAAATTGGCCTGGGCAGGAAGGGGGTTTAAGTAAGCCCAGTAAGCAAGTGGTTAATATTGATGCCCCCCCCCCCTTAAACGCCTCCCTTTCTTTCTTTTTTTTATTTTTTTCCCGCCCCTTCAGTCTTTCTTTTCTGGATCTTTTCTCCACTAGACTCTTCTAATTTTCACCAACTCTCTTTCTACATGTCTTCTAGCATATTTTTCTACATAAAAAAAAAAAAAAATGTCATTTTGGCGTGCTATACCATGAAATGTTGGTTGACATTGGTTTGGTACATAGCCGCCCGGCACCTTCATTCAGCTTTGAATCAGTCTGCAGTCCATCTTCTTTCTTTTTGTTGTTTTGAATGTATTTACCATTTAGGTATTTAGTTGAAAAGTAGACAGAGAGGCAGAGTACAGTGCCGATGGGAATTAACGCATGGTATTATTTTGGTTTCATGACCTTTATTTGGAGGTTTCCTGTCAATTTATTAAACTTGTTGGTCTAACATCATGGTATTTGTACATTGCTAAATGGCTCAATAAAACCTCATAATGAAAATATAAATATATACAATATGTATGGTTTATAGAGCCCAAACGGGAAAATGAGTCTTAGGTGGTACTCATCCCTTATGGCATGGGTTACATGTGAGATTTCAGTTAGGATGAGCCTGTAGGAGAGGAGCTTCTGTGTTCTAACTTTAGGTGACGTATAGTCATAGAGAGAAGGAGAACACCTTTTTAGTTTCACTTTATGTTGCTTTGTGTAAAGTGAGAGTCATTGTTGATGTTTTCTGATTTGTATGCTGTGATTGGTATGTTTCTATATTGAACAGATTGGTTGTGAAATAGCCAACTAAACTAGCAGTAGTATCTATATAATGTGTGATTTGCTTTATGATCTCACTCCAGCTTTGTTTTGTCTCTATAGTTGCTTTGGCATGTGGGCTGGTGGGTTAGGTCACCATACCTGTAGGAGGAAATGACTGTAGACTTTCACACATTTATTTGTCCCGTCAGAGAGGTGTCACATTTCAAAGTTTCTTTGTGTATCAGTCGGCCAAATGAATAATAGTGGAATCCCAATCTAGCTGAGATGCCTGAATGTATTCCGTATGAGATGATATTCACATAGCCCAGATATACTACAGATACATTTTGTATCGTTAACTTACATTCGGTGGTTCTGTGTGCATAGATGGGTGCCATTAAAATGACAAAATGTGATCGGTTGTGAATCTGTGTCTTGTAACTTTTGTTTAGATATTCCATGCAGTTTAAAAAAAAAAAAATCGAAATTCCTTGCGTAAGAACTGTATACCTTGTCATCTTGGGAATGCAGATCGATTCTTGGTCTGCTTTTTTGCCCTCTGCTAATCTTTTGCACAGCAGGACTTGAGACTGGGAGAGGAGGAGGCAGAACAAAAGGCTATCTGGGCTTTACATGCTTACACACATAAAGCTGGTCATAGATAAATCAGTTTATTTTTTTTCGATTAGCCAGATTTTTTGCTGATTTGTAAGTGTTTAGGCCTAATGCACACTGCTGCTGTTAACCACTTCAGCTCCGGAAGGATTTGCTCCCTTAATTACCAGACCATTTTTTGCGATACGGCACTGCGTTGCTTTAACTGACAATTGCGCGGTCGTGCGACATTGTACCCAAACAAAATTGACGTCCTTTTGTTCCCACAAATAGAGCTTTCTTTTGGTGGTATTTGATCACCTCTGCGGTTTTTATTTTTTGCGCCATAAACCAAAAAATGCATACATTTTGAAAAAAAAGTAATATTTACTTTTGTGTCTAATATGCCCCCCAAAAATATAAAAAAACTAATTTCTTCCTCACTTTAGGCTGCTATGTATTCTTCTACATACTTTTGGTAAAAAATTGCAATAAGCGTATATTGATTGGTTTGCGCAAACGTTATAGCTTCTACAAAATAGGGGATATATTTATGGCATTTTTATTATTATTTTTTTACTAGTAATGGCAACCTGCGATTTTTAAATTTTTTTATTGGGACTGCGAGATTGCGGCGGACAGATCGGACATTTTCTTTTTCTTTTTTTACACATTTTTGGGACCACTGACATTTATACAGCGATCAGAGCTAAAAAAATAGCCACTGATTACTGTATAAATGTCACTGGTCGGGAAGGGGTTAACACTAGGGGGCGATCAAGGGGTTAAGTGTGTCCTAGGGAGTGATTCTAACTGGGGGGGGGGGAATGGGACTGCCTGAAGGAGGAGATATATTGCTGTTCATACTTAGTATGAACAACAGATGCGTCTCCTCACCCCTGACAGAACGGAGATCTGTCTGTTTACATTGACAGATCTCCCGTTCTGTGTCTCTCCAAAGCGATCAAGGGTGCCTGGCGAACATCGTGGCCACCGGGCACACGCCTCGGCTCCGTCGTCGCGTGCGCCCCCTAAGTGGTCTTAAAGTGGCCGCTGTATACCTACGGCGATTTGCCCAGGCGAGCCAACCTGCCATAGTAGAACTGTGGCGGCTGGTCGTCTAGTGGTTAAACTCACGTTTTTGTGAGTTTATGCGTCCTTTTTTTTTTTCTGCCCTTAAACACACCTCTGTTGTTCTATGCACACATGAATGTTTTTAGCAGTTTAGTAGCAGGGGAGTTTAGAGGATGTTTTCTGAACGCCCCAAAATTGCGTTCAGGAGAGGCAACTTTGACCACAAGGAGCGCTGTTAAATGCACCTTAACGATATGCACATTTTAGCATTTTAGTGTTTGTTTCAGTGGCTAGAATAAGTTTCAATTCTGGCCAGTGAAATAAATAAACCCCCAAACTGTAAGGCCCCCATGCACACGAGATGCTGTTAAATGCGTGTTCAGAGGCAGTTGGACACTTTTTTCAACTGCCCCTGAACACATTCGATGTTATCCTATGTGTCCATGCACACAGTCTCGTTTATTGCTGTTTTTAGGCAGTTGCGTTTTAACCTCGTTTTTCCAGAAGCAAAAAAATTGGGTTCAGACGCAAACGTTTTCCACGTTTCAGACGCAAAACGCGGCTAAACGCGGTACCGGCGTTTTGGTGCGTTTTGGTTTAAGCGTTTTCAAAGGTGACCTATTTTTTTACATTAGAAATCTCAGAAAATTATGGCAAATGATGAAAAACCATAAAAAAAAAACGTATTTCTTGCATTGTGGACAATCCACAACTTGTGCCAGGTGACGTGGCAAGTGGACAATCCACAACTTGTGCCAGGTGACGTGGCAAGTGGACAATCCACAACTTGTGCCAGGTGACGTGGCAAGTGGACAATCCACAACTTGTGGCAGGTAATGTGGCAAGTGGACAATCCACAACTTGTGGCAGGTGACGTGGCCAGGTGATGTGTCAGGTGACGTGGCAAGTGGACAATCCACAGCTTGTGGCAGGTGACGTGGCAAGTAGACAATCTACAACTTGTGCCAGGTGACGTTGCCAGGTGAAATGGCAGGTGACGTGGCAAGTGGACAATCCACAGCTTGTGGCATGTAATGTGGCAAGTGATACGCTAAATACAAGTACACTGCTGCTCAGCTGCTGCTACTCACTCTGGTCTCACAAAATGGCTGAAATGGTTAAATAATACTGTTTTTTTTGAGCTTAGGGAGGGTCTTATGATGTTTCTTAACTAAAAGCTTATAGACGCAAACGCGATAAAACACCGCTAGACGCGGCTGCAATCGCGGCAAAACGGGCATTTCTAAACACCGGTTTCAACCTTTAAAAAACGTGTGTTCAGCAGAGTTTGCACCGGCGTCTCGTGTGCATGGAGCCTTAAACTCACCTAAACTGTTTTGAAAAAAATGCAGCTTAGGTGAGTTTATAACACAAATTTTCTCCTGTCAGGATAAACCGCACTTACAAGAAACCAGTGTGCACAAGGCCTAGGCTATACTATCTGTTTGGATATGACTTGACTTTTGTGATACGTGTGGTATGATATCTTATGTTTTGTTATTTTTACATATTAAGGTTCATTTTTTCCCCCAATGAAGATAAACTTGAAACACATTGGACTACTTACATTCCTTACAGACTATTGTGTTCCTGTAATATATATAGTGGATATAAAAAGTCTACACACCCCTGTTAAAATGTCCGCTTTCTATGATGTAAAAAAATTAGACAGATAAATACAGAACTTTTTCCACTATAAACTGTACAACTCAATTGAAAAACAAACACATCTTTTAGGGAGGGGGATGTAAAACTAAAAGAATGTGGTTGTATAAGTGTGCACACCCTCTTATAACTGGGGATGTAGCTGTGTTCAGAATTAAGCAATCACATTCAAACTCATGTTAAATAGGAGTCAGTACACACCTGCCATCTCTTGCTGTCTTTCCTGACATTTTCTTAGTCGCTTCCTACAGCAAAAGCCATGGTCCGCAGAGAGCTTCCAAAGCATCAGAGGGATCTCATTGTTATCATTGTTAAAAGGTATCAGTTAGGAGAAGGGTACAAAAGAATTTACAAGACATTAGATATACCATGGAACACAGTGGTGAGTGGATGTCCACTAACAGGCGCTGTCATGATGAATCTGAAATGACAGGTGCTCTTTGGCCGGTTTCACACTGGGGCGGTGGGTGCGGTGGTGGTATAGCGCCGCTATTTTTAGTGGCGCTATACCATCGGGATTGCTGAGGTATTCGGCCGCTAGCGGTGCGATTTTAACCCCCGCTAGCGGCCGAAAAAGGGTTAATACCACCCGCAAACCGCGGTGTCCCATTCATTTCAATGGGAAAAAGCAGTAAACACACCGCTCCTCTTACCGCTCCAAAGATGCGGCTAGCAGGACTTTTTTTCACGTCCTGCTAGCGCACCGCTCCAGTGTGAAAGCCCTCAGGGCTTTCACATTGGAGAAACAGCAGCCGCTGTTTAGGCTCGGTTTGCAGGCGCTATTTTTAGCAAAATAGCGCCTGCAAACCGCCCCAGTGTGAAAGGGGCCTTTAGGTTAGGTTAGTAAAACAGGGATATCAGAACCGATTTAATCATACAGTTTTTATTGTGTACATCATTTTGCAAAACAATGGGATAAAGGAATATTCCTTAACTTTGTTTTATCTTATGGTTGCTGCGACGTTGTGACTGCATCGATGCAGTGCATGTTGTGTCAGCTTGAATTCATTGAATGAGTTTACCAAAAATGTACATATTGAAGAATATAGACCCTCATGCTACATAGCATTTCATGCTGAATAAACTAAGTTATTAATGGGTCTTAAATGGAAAACTATCTTTAGATAGATTTTTACTCAAAAAGCATTTTATCAAAAAAATCTGATTTTAAATCAAACAAATCTGATTTACCGTAAATCAATTTTTTTTTATCCACCCTGTTTTTTATAGTACTGATCGCTGTATAAATGTCACTGGTCTCAAAAAAGTGTCCGATCTGTCTGCCACAATGTCGCAGTCCCGCTAAAAATCCCTGAACAACCCACATTACTAGTAAAAAAAAATAACCAATCAACGCTGATTTTTTATTTTCTTTTACCAAAAATATGTAGTAGAATATTGGCCTAAACTGATGAAGAATTTTGTTTATTTTTTAAATTTTTTTGTTTGGGGATATTATAGCAAAAAGTACAAAAATATTGTTTTTTTTTAGTTTTATTTTTTTTCCAAAATTGTCGGTCTTTTTTTGTTTATAGCTCAAAAAATAAAAACCGCAGAGGTGATCAAGTGCCACCAAAAGAAAGCTCCATTTGTGGGGAAAAAGGATACCTTTTATTTGGGTACAATGTCGCATGACCACGCAATTGTCGGTTAAAGCGATGACCTGGTCATTAAGGGGGCAAATCCTTCTGGACCTTAAGTTGTTATGCGCCTGTCAAATTCACCCTTGTGCGTCGTGGCAACGTGTGCTAAACATAAACATCAATGCAATGCAGGGCAACACACCTTCTCAATGTTTGCTGCAATGAGGAGACTTTCGTTGTGATTGGTACCCTGTAGGGTTGTCCCGATACCGAGCATTTGTGCGAGTACTTGTAATCGCGCAAATGCTCCCGATGCTTCACCCGATACTTTTTTTTTCTAGCGTGGTGTGGCTGGAGAGGGTGGGAGGAGTCAGTGGCTGGGGAGGGCGGGGGAGTGCGTGCAGAGTCTGGCTGGAGAGGGGACGGGCAGAGTCTATGGAAGGAAAGTGTGGGCGGAGTCTGGCTGGAGAGGCAGTGGGCAGAGTCTATGGAAGGAAAGTGTGGGCGGAGTCTGGCTGGAGAGGGCGGGCACAGTCGGTGGACGGATTTGGCGGGCAGAGAGCGAGTCCCTCACCTGCAGTTGAACCTGGTAAGCTGGCAGGGGTGTAGGGCACAGCCGCATCGGGATCGGTCCTGTCACATTCGGTCGCCGTCAGAGGCTGAACGTCCCGACGCCCATCTTAGTACACCCTGCATTTGGCTGCAGTAAGCAGCAGCAGACATCTTGTTACACCGAGCCCGAGCTATATGGGCTGGGTGTAACAAGATGTTTGCTGCTGCTTACTGCAGCCGAGTGCAGGGTGTACCAAGATGGGCGTTGCAGCTTTTTGCAGTTTTGTGGCACTTGTGGGCACTGATAGGTGGCACGTGTAGGCACTGATGGATGGCACTGGTAGCACTATCAGTGCAATCAGTGCCACCTATCAGTGCCCACAAGTGCCACCTATCAGTGCCCGTAAGTGCCACCAATCAGTGCCATCTATCAGTGCCACCTATTATTGCTCATCAGCGCCAGTCACCAGTCAGTGCCAGCCACCTGTCAGTGCCACCTATCAGTCCCCATCTGTTAAATTGTCACATGACATTGAAAAAAAAAGAATCAGTATCGACGAGTACTTGGAAAAAAGTATCGGTACTTGTACTCGGTCCTAAAAAAAAGTGGTATCGGGACAACCCTAGTACCCTGGTGCATTGTATAGTAGTGCCGATCATACAATGTATATACTGTGCATTGTGGTGTGCTGCACTTTCAAAAAGGATCATACACAATTTTTCTTCTGTTGTGCTGTATTGGCATGTGAGGGTGCGCATAGACTTGAAGTGAATGCATGCCTGAGGTGAGTACACCTCAGAAGATATGAGATATGTGGAGATTTTGGCTAAACTAGGGCATACTGTGGTATATAAAGAGTGTGATACGCTCAGTATGTGTGCTGTAGACTGAGGAAGAGTGGTATGAATTCTGGTATATCTTAGCAGACCTCAGTCCACATAGCTGACATTTTGTTTAAACTTCCCTGTGGAGATCACGTCTACATGCCATTACTGGAGCCCAGAGACTCGACTTCTTGCGGAGTCCTGTGGGAGAGATGTTTGACTGCTTTCCACTCTCTAATCACCACATTCCACACAACATTACAAGGTGAAACATCCCGATAATAAAAGCAAATAAACTGCAAGTCTGCTAGATGTGTTTTTGTACTGTGCTGCCAAGTATGTCCTTTGTGGCTGTTTATTTTACATTGCTAATATATTTACTATGTTGCTTTTGTTCTTACACTTGTGCTGTTTGTAGTACATGCTGTGCACAGCACTTACCGTATTTATTGGCGTATAACACGCACTTTTTTCCCCTTAAAATCAGGGGAAAATCGTGGGTGCGTGTTATACGCCGATACTCCGTCGAATTCCCCTGCTGAAAACGAGCGAGAGGAGCGAGCGGAGCCGAAGCCGAAGTACAATCGGCTTTACTCGGCTCCTCTCGCAGTCCCGCCCATCTCTGACTGCGCCGCTGACATAGAGAAAGCCGAGTGTACTTCGGCTAGTCTCGGCTCCTCTCGCAGTCCTGCCTGTGACTGTGAGCAGAGCCGAGTCTAGCCGAAGTACACTCGGCTTTCTCCGTCAGCGGCGCAGTCAGTGGAGATGGGCGGAACTGCGAGAGGAGCCGAGTCTAGCCGAAGTACACTCGGCCCCGCTCGCTCCTCTCCACAGAAATTGGCGCCAAATTTTAAAAACCGCCGGGACTGACACGATCGCAAAGACACTGGGCACGGCTGCAGATGGACAGATGGACACTGGGCACGGCTGCAGATGGACAGATGGACACTGGGCAAGGCTACAGATGGACACTGGGCACGGCTGCAGATGGACAGATGGACAGATGGACACTGGGCAAGGCTGCAGATGGACAGATGGACACTGGGCACGGCTGCAGATGGACAGATGGACACTGGGCAAGGCTGCAGATGGACACTGGGCAAGGCTGCATGCTGCATTTAAATGTAAGTTTTTTTTCCTTGAATTTCCCTCCTAAAAGTTTTTTTCCTTAAAATTCCCTCCTAAACTTGGGGTGCGTGTTATACGCCGGTGCGTGTTATACGCCGATAAATACGGTATTTACCTTCCCCTTTCTTATCTTATTTAATATGTATAGAGCACTGACAATTTTTGCTCCACTTTACAAGTACTGTACAGTCACATCAGTTCCTGGCGTCAATCTACGGTCCCTACCTCACATGACTGCACACACACACACACACACACACACACACACACACACTATGGCCAATTTAGGTAGGAGCTAGTTAAAGTGGAAGTGAACCCTTTTTGGCACTTGTACCAGTAAATATATCTCCTAAACCTGCACATCATCGTGGTACAGCCAATCAGATGGCCAGAGGGTTTGAACCAGGAAGGAAGACCAAATGAGAGGTGACAGCGCACCGCTGGAGGGCTTTGTTCTAAGGTAAGTATTTTATAATGTGCTAGTATGTGATGCACATTATGATTTTACCTTCCAGGGTTTAAAAAAAATAAAATAAAATTTGGTGCGGTTTACTACCGCTTTAACATACCAGCATGTTTTTGGAGTGTAGGAGGAAACCAGAGACACAGAGAAAACTCACACAAGCACCGATTTAACATGTAAGCTCCATGCAACGAGTTTTGTCATTGGAATTCAAACTGATGACCTTAGTGCACTATGATTCCACAATTAAATGTCAGACAAAATTATGCAAAACCTGTCATAAGAAAAATATGTAGGTTTCTGTTGTTGACCTGTCTGTTTTAAAATACTTGCCCGACTGTCCTACTAATGCTTTGGTAAATAAATATGAACCCATTTGTGCAAGTATGCATATTTCACACCTGAGGGCCCTGTGTGAAAGCTGACAATTACTTTAGTAGTCAGTGCTAATACAGTGGTCGCAGCTTTCTTCCAGGTCTTGTGCTGAGCAGCTGCCCTGTACATTGACTACAGGGTACACTTACCCCCCATATCCACCTCTTCCAACCAGAGAGCATCTTATATTAAAAAATGACAAGCCATTTTGTGAATTGTGGTAGCGTTGGGCGAACAGCCCACTGTGATCAGCGGGCAGTGGCACAGAACCCAAAAAGGACCAAGAGGGTTGCAGCATTCACTGTAGTAGTTCGACTACGGTATTGATTGTCGGCTTCCACAATGTTCCCACGGTTATGAGATGGGTATACTTGCATCGTGTCAAGCCAAGCTAAGTATGCAGTTAAGATCATACCTAGAGTTCATCTTTAAAATTACATTTGCATATTGTTAGACAATAGAGTTACAGTGCCTTGAAAAAGTATTTATACCCCTTGAAATTTTTCACATTCTGTCATGTTACAACCAAAAACATAAATGTATGTGTTGGTCTATCACATAAAATCCCAATAAAAAAGTGGCACATAATTGTGAAGTAAAAGGAAAATGATAAATGGTTTTCAGTTTTTTTTTTTTTGCAAATATCTGAAAAGTGTGGCATGCATTTTTATTCAAGTATTCCCTAAGGCAATACTTTGCAGAACCACCTTTCGCTGCAATTACAGCTGCAAGTCTTTGGGGATGTCTCTACCAGCTTTGCACATCTAGAGTGAATTTTTTTGCCCATTCTTCTTTGAAAAATAGCTCAAGCTCTGTCAAATTGGACGGAGAGAATCTGTAAACAGCAATTTTTAAGTCTTGCCACAGATTCTCAATTGGATTTAGGTCTGGACTTTGACTGGGCCATTCTAACACGTGGATATGCTTTGATCTGGACCATTCCTCTGGCTGTATGTTTAGGGTCGTTGACCTGCTGGAAAGTGAAACTCCACCCCAATCTCAAGTCTTTTGCAGACTCTAACAGGTTTTCCTCTAAGATTGCCCTGTATTTGGCTCCATCCATCTTCCCATCAACCCTGACCAGCTTCCCTGACCCTGATGAAGAAAAGCATCCACCACAACATGATGCTGCCACCACCATGTTTCCTGGTGGAGATGGTGTGTTCAGGGTGATGTGCAGTGTTATTTTTCCACCACACATAGCGTTTTGCTTTTAGGCCAAAAAGTTAAATTTTGGTCTCATCTGACCAGAGCACCTTCTTCCACATGACTTCTCACAAACTGCAAACGGGATTTCTTAAGGCATTTTCTTACAACAATGGCTTTCTTATTGCCACTCTTCCATAAAGGACAAATTAGTGGAGTGCACGACTAATAAATATCCATCCTGTGGATAGATCCTCCCACCTGAGCTGTGGGTCTCTGCAGCTCCTCCAGAGTTACCATGGGCCTCTTGGCGGCTGCTTCTCTGATTAATGCTCTTCTTGCCCGGCCTGTCCGTTTAGGTGGACAGCCATGTCTTGGTAGGTTTACAGTTGTGCCATACTCTTTCCTTTTTCGGATGATGGAGTGAACAGTGCTCTGTCAGATGTTGCAAGCTTGGGATATTTTTTTTATAACCTAACTCTGCTTTAACCACTTGAGACCCGCGCTATAGCCGAAAGACGGCTGCAGCGTGGCTCTCAAGTGCCGAGAGGATGTCCCCAGGACGTCCTTCTCTGTTTACATCGCGCCGCCGAGGGCGCGCGGCGGGGAACAGCTGTGCGGCGCGCATCACGTGATGCCGAGGAGCGTGCCTGGCGGCTGCGATGTCCGCCAGGTACATTCGATCGGAGGTTACAGAAGCAGGACGTGGATCTCTGTGTGTAAACACAGAGATCCATGTCCTGTCAGGGAGAGAGGAGACCGATGCTGTGTCCCTTGTACATAGGGACACAGATCGGTCTCCTCCCCCAGTCAGTCCGCTCCCCCCACAGTAAGAATCACAAATAGGGAACATAGTTAACTAGGGTTGTCCCGATACCACTTTTTTAAGACCGAGTACAAGTACCGATACTTTTTTTCAAGTACTCGCCGATACCGATTACCGATACTTTTTTTCAATGTCATGTGACAGTTTGAAAGATGGGGACTGATAGGTGGCACTTATGGGCACTGATAGGTGGCACTTGTGGGCAGTGATAGGTGGCACTGATAGGTGGCACTTGGGGGCAGTGATAGGTGGCACTTGGGGGCAGTGATAGGTGGCACTTGTGGGCAGTGATAGGTGGCACTTGTGGGCACAGAAAGGTGGCACTTGTGGGCACAGAAAGGTGGCACTTGTGGGCAGTGATAGGTGGCACTTGTGGGCAGTGATAGGTGACACTTGTGGGCAGTGATAGGTGGCACTTGTGGGCAGTGATAGGTGGCACTGATTGCACAGAAAGGTGGCACTTGTGGGCACTTATGGGCACTGATAGGTGGCACTTGTGGGCACTGATAGGTGGCACTTGTGGGCACTGATAGATGGCACTGATTGCACTATTAGTGCAATCAGTGCCATCTATCAGTGCCCACAAGTGCCACCTATCAGTGCAATCAGTGCCCACAAGTGCCACCTATCAGTGCAATCAGTGGCATCTACCAGTGCCACCTGATAGGTGGCACTGGTAGATGGCACTGATTCCACTGATAGGTAGCACTTGTGGGTACTGATAGGTGGCTGGCACTGAAATGCTGCGGGGGGTGGGGGGGAAATGACACAGGATTTAAGAAAAAAAAAAAACTGCTGCAACGCCCATCTTGGTACACCCTGCACTCGGCTGCAGTAAGCAACAGCAGACATCTTGTTACACCCAGCCCATATAGCTCGGGCTGGGTGTAACAAGATGTCTGCTGCTGCTTACTGCAGCCGAGTGCAGGGTGTACCAAGATGGGCGTGGGGGCGTTCAGCCGCTGACGGCGACCGAATGTGACAGCACCGGTCACCGATCCTGGTGCGGCTGCGCCCTGAACCCCGGCCAGCTTACCAGGTTCAACTGCAGGTGAGGGACTCGCTCTCCACCCGCGGACTCCGTCCACCGACTGTGCCCGCCCTCTTCAGCCAGACTCCGCCCGCACTTTCCTCTTCCGCCCTCCCCAGCCACTGACTCCTCCCGCCCTCTCCGGCCAGACTCCGCCCGCACTCCCCCGCCCTCTCTCCTGCCCTCCCCAGCCACTGACTCCTCCCGCCCTCTCCGGCCACAAAAAAAAAAAAAGTATCGGGTGAAGCATCGGGAGCATTTGCGCGAGTACAAGTACTCGCGCAAATGCTTGGTATCGGTCCCGATACCGATACTAGTATCGGTATCGGGACAACCCTATAGTTAACCCCTTCCTCGCCCCCTAGTGTTAACCCCTTCCTTGCCAGTCACATTTATACAGTAATCAGTGCATTTTTATAGCACTGTTCGCTGTATAAATGTGAATGGTCCCAAAATGGTGTCAAAAGTGTCCGATGTGTCCGCCATAATGTCGCAGTCACGATAAAAATCGCTGATCGCCGCCATTACTAGTAAAAAAAAAAATATTAATAAAAATGCTATAAAACTATCCCCTATTTTGTAGACACTATAACTTTTGTGCAAACCAATCAATAAACGCTTATTGCGATTTTTTTTTTGACCAAAAATATGTAGAAGAATACGTATCGGACTAAACTGAGAAAAAAAAACTTTTTTTTAAAAAAAAATTGGGATATTTATTATAGCAAAAAGTAATAAATATTGTGGTTTTTTTTCAAAATCGTTGCTCTTTTTTTGTTTATAGCGCAAAAAATAAAAACCGCAGAGGTGATCAAATACCACCAAAAGAAAGCTCTATTTGTGGGAAAAAAAGGACGTCAATTTTGTTTGGGAGCCACGTCGCACGACCGCGCAATTGTCATTCAAAGCGACGCAGTGCCGAATGCTGAAATTTCGCCTGGGCAGGAAGGGGGTTTATGTGCCCAGTAAGCAAGTGGTTAAACTTCTCCAACTTTATCCCTGGTGTGTTCCTTGGCCTTCATGATGCTGTTTGTTCACTAAGGTTCTCTAAGACCCCTTTCACACTGAGGCAGTTTTCAGGCGTTTTAGTGCTAAAAGTAGCACATGAAAACTGCCTCTCATGTCTCCTCAGTGTGAAAGCCCGAGTGCTTTCACACTGGGGCGGTGCGCTTGCGAGATGGAAAAAAAATCCTGCAAGCAGCATCTTTGGGGCGGTTTGGGAGCGCTGTATACAGCGCTTTCAAAACGCCCCTGGCCATTCTAATGAATGAAAAGCACTTCGGAAGCCCTGCAACACGGGCGGTTTTAACCCTTTCTTCGGCAGCTAACGGGGGATAAAAGCTCCCCGCTATCAGCCAAGAAACGAGGGTAAAGCGCCACGCTAAAACGAGCGGCGCTTTATCGCCACTGCGGCTGCAGTGTAAAAGCAGCCTTCCAAACCTCCTGAGGGCTTCATAGAACAGCTGTATTTATAATGAGATTTAATTACACACAGGTGGACTCTATTTACTAATTGGGTGACTTCTAAAGGCAATTGGTTCCACTAGATTTTAGTTGGGGGTATCAGAGTAAAGGGGGCTGAATACAAATGCACACTTCACTTTTCGGATATTTAGAGCCCATTCACACAGGGGCAACTTTGGATCCGACTTCAAGTTGTCCCAGGTCGCCCCTAGTCGCCTCAAGTCGCGCTGCATGAGAAAATCAATGTAAGTGAATGGAGCCGTCTTAATGCACACTACTGCAGTCGCTCCGACTTCAAAAAAGGTTCCTGTACTACTTCAATCCGACTGCTAGGCGACCTGTAACCATTGATTTCAATGGGAGTCGCCTCTGAAGTCGGATGACTGTCTTGACAGAAGCAACTTTCCAGGAACATACATTTCTCAGGCAAACCCCTCCCTCCCACAGAGCTGATTCTTGTTTGATTGGCCACTGGAAAGTCTCCTGTCCTGGAAGCAACTTCAAGTTGCCTTGTAAGTTGCTTCATGTCGCGCTGTGATTCATATTCAAGTCGTGTCCAAGTTGCCTCCCAAAGTCACGCTGGAAGTCGTGTTGCCCCTGTGTGAATGGAGTCTCATTCGGAAAACCATTTATCATTTTCCTTACACTTTACAATTTAGTTTATCACACAAAATCCCAATAAAATAAATTTACGTTTTTTGGTTGTAGGCACTGTAAATGCTCTTGAAATATTTCGTTGTTTAAAAAAAAAAAGGCACTAAAAGCTCCTGTCTGACCTATCCTCTGTGCTCATCCTTCTAATTGGCACTTACTGATGAGTTGGGTCAAGCCAGGGAACTACCAGCCTGGAGATAAAGTGCTCTAATATGTTGGTGAGGTGTGTATGTTGTGGGGACAAAACACACCGTTCTTTTGAAAGTTTTTCTGTATTCTGATTTTATTATAGTAATCAAAAATATCATATAGACCTGCTATTTTATAGCTCCGGATCAGGTTTTCCTTCATGCTGGCTTTGATCACATTTTGTTCTTTCACCCCAGAACATTTACCCAGTTCTGTACTATTCTATACAGGGCCGTACACAACCTGATCAAAGTGGAAGACACAACAAATTTGAGCTTCACAAGTCTACATTTGGATTATCCAAAGTGCCCCTTTAAAGGCATTAATCACCAAAAAAAGATATAAACAAAATCTGACAGCTGACTTGGCCAACTGTGATCCGCCTGTGAATACAATTTTTTTCTTTTGTGTCGGCTGAAAAGCTTTCTGAAATGGGTAGAAATTTTGCTCGATCATAGTTGCTTTTCTTTGATTAAAGATGGAACATGTCACTGCACATTTATTGCAAGAGGTTTTTGTTCAAGTTGGGGTAAAGATTAAGTCAGTTCTTGGCAGAGTAGCAGTTCAAACAAGGATAGATGGGTCTCTACAGGTCTAACTTTTCTTAGTGAGATTTTACTTGTTTTTTGTCAATGTGCAAGCTTTTTTCTTCTAGCAACAGAATTGCTAGAGAACATTCACGTGCTACTGTGACGTTGCTCCATTGCTAGCTGAAGCAATGCAGAATCTTGTTTGCTAGCGAGGGATCAGGGATGGAGGAATACCTATTGATGGAGGCAGAGACCGATTTAAAAGGTGGCAAAAAGGACAATTGCCCTAGGTCCCCCACTATACAAACATAATATAAAACAATCTAAAAAATATATATATTAAATATATAATAAAAAATTACCTTTTTTATTGAATGTATCTTGGGAAGTAATATTTTGCCGGCCATCATCTGTAATTTTTTTTACTCTATATTGATATATCCAGGGCTTTTTTTCTCAGACAATAGGTGCAGGAACTCCCCTTTTCTGAGTCACTTGTTTTCTCCGCCCGTACCCACCTCCGAGCACCATCCCTTGGTTTCATCCCCTACCCACCTCCCAGTACCGCCCCTTTTAGACCATACAGAACCAAGTATCATTTTGTTGTGCTAAGTAATTTGTATGGAATTTGGTTTGCCCTTCAGCCAGCAACAATAGATCCCCCTAACAATGTACCACCCACAACAAAATCTCCCCCCCCCCCAGCAAAAGTAGACTCTCGGCAGCATCAACAGATCTCAGCCAGCATTAATAGACTCTCTGGCAGCCATCAACAATAGACCCCTCCGCTAACAGTAAAAGAAAATTAAAGGTCTGGTGTGACCCCTCTGACACCTCCATCCCTAATAGTACACAGACAAAAGAGGTCGCCCTGGGCGACCTCTTTTTTGTCTCTTTCTCCCCTAACAGTAGATCTCCTTCAGCAACAACTGACCCCCCAGCAACAATAGGTCCCCCACCAGCAACACTAGACCTCCTCTGCAACAATAGACCCCCCTGCAAAAAAGATCCCCTCCAGCTTGAATAGATCTGCCAGCAGTGAGCAATCAATACCCTGCAGCACACCCCAGCACCCCTTGACATTACATACAGTCAGTCCAGAAGGTGCCGGAACAGCGTTCCCCCACGTTCCCGCTGAAAAAAAACCCTGGATATATCATTGTTTTAAAAAACAAACTGGCAGCTCAAGCAAAACCACACATGGAGCGCTATGACTGCTTTGTGTGTGCAAGAATGATGATGTGTCATGCATTTTAAAAATACGTGACTGTCACTGAAAATGTAAACCAACTCTGTGTATGAAGGGCCCCCAAGGTCTGAATCTGGGCCTAGATAGAGGGGTACTTTTTTTATAGGTTTGGCCAGTGTGTAACAGTGTTAATTTTGTCGACTAAAACATTTTAGTCGACTAAAATACGACTAAAACTAAAATTACATTTTATTCAAAAGACTAAAATGGGACTAAAACGCTATTTTAGTCAAGACTAAGACTAAAACTAAATTGAAATTTGACGTCAAAATTAACATTGGTCTGTAGTGCATGTTCATACCACCATAAATAATAACATATTCGATTTTTCACTCCAGCAGTATATAATGAGTTTGGAAATTTTTGAGAAATGCTTAAATAATGCATTACAATTTAACTACACCCATTTGATTTTAGATGACTAAAATGAGTTTTAGTCGACTAAAATTAGTTTTAGTAGACTAAAATGTACTGGAGATTTTAGTCGACTAAATACGACTAAAACTAAAACACTTGCAGAAGACTAAAATGGGACTAAAACTAAAATGCCATTTTAGTCCTAAGACTAAAACTAAATCGAAATTTGCTGCCAAAATTAACACTGGTGGGTAAGTGACCTCATAGGAGGAAGTAAACATTCTTTGTGCTCTTAGTGATCCTGTCATAGGAAGCGTGCCGCCAGAGACCGGATCAATAGTAGGACATGGCCCTGAGTGTGCATGAGAAAATAAGAGCAGTTAAAGGCCTTGCTACATGGTGATTCTCAGTTCCGCTGCTTTACAAATAATAATAGCCTTTATCATTACAGCTGATCGCAGGTTTGTGACAAAATTAAAGTATTATTAAACTCTAGACATTTTAAAAGTAATGCATTTTAGGCAAGCATTGAAAAATTGTACAGGATGTTTTTTCCTTAAAATTGTGCCCAAACATTTGCATATTGTGCTGATTACTGCCACTGGCTCCATATCTCTAGGGGGCAGCTTACTTGTACTTCCTGTTGGAGTACCAAGTCACAAGGGACAGCAGCTTTCCATCTATTGGCTCTTAGGAGGTGGGAGCAGAGGAGTGATTAGCTGTCCTAAAGCTTTCGGCTGTGTTTTTGTTGATGCATTTAGAGTATGCATACAAGGGTACCATAGAATCCTGTAAGGCAGTGGTTCTCAACCTGGGGGTCGGGACCCTCTCGGGGGTCGAATGACGATTTTCCAGGGGTCACCGAATTCTGGGCTGTTCCTGAAGCCCGCACTGCCTTTTCGTGGCCACCCAGCAGAGCTGTCCCTGGAGCCTGTTGCCACGTAGCTGGGCTGTCCCTGGAGCCCACAGCCGCCCACTCAGCCTCTTTGCAGCCACCCATTCAGTTCACGGCATGGCTGGGGGGCAGAGACTTGAGGTCAGCTGACTGGTGAGGAATGTGAAATGGGAGGGGCTGGAGGAGATCCTATCTCCTGATTTTGGCATAGGTGTCACTGGTGTGAGGCACCACAAAGTCTGAGACACAGTGAAGCTGAAGACACAGTGAGTAACACTACCTGTGATTATAGTTGCCATTAAAAGTCCCCACTACAGTTCTCAGATCAGCAGATGACCTTGATCAAGAGCACCTAAGTTGGCTGATCAGAACTCATCCCAACTCCCCGCCAGCACTGCCACTCATCCCAACTCCCCGCCAGCACTGCCACTCATCCCAACTCCCCGCCAGCACTGCCACTCATCCCAACTCCCCGCCAGCACTGCCACTCATCCCAACTCCCCGCCAGCACTGCCACTCATCCCAACTCCCCGCCAGCACTGCCACTCATCCCAACTCCCCGCCAGCACTGCCACTCATCCCAACTCCCCGCCAGCACTGCCACTCATCCCAACTCCCCGCCAGCACTGCCACTCATCCCAACTCCCCGCCAGCACTGCCACTCATCCCAACTCCCCGCCAGCACTGCCACTCATCCCAACTCACCGCCAGCACTGCCACTCATCCCAACTCACCGCCAGCACTGCCACTCATCCCAACTCCCCGCCAGCACTGCCACTCACCCCAAATCCCCGCCAGCACTGCCACTTTACCAACTCCCCGTCAGCACTGCCACTTTACCAACTCCCCGTCAGCACTGCCACTCATCCCAACTCCCCGCCAGCACTGCCACTCATCCCATTCCCCCCAACCCCCCCACCAAGGAGTAAGAGAAGGAATACAAATAGAGACTACATGTAAAGGAGAGGAAAAGAGGGGGAGGAACAAAGAAAAAGGGAGAGAAAGAATAAGAGAACAAGAAAGATGGCTAGAGAGAGGAATGGGGGAACTGTACGAGTGGAAGGGACTCGGGGAGCGCTAAATATCCGTGGGTTAGGGATGCAAATTACTTGTCTTGCCTTGGGTAATGACAACCCACGCTATGAAAATTATTTTACTGTTAGGGGTCCCCACAACTTGGGAAATATTATCAAGTGGTCACGGCACTAGAAAGGTTGAGAACCACTGCTGTAAGGGAAAGGAGCCATCATGTAAAAGGAGATTTTAACAAGGACTGAGTGGCCCATCAGAATCCAGAGGATAAGGACACTGCCATAATAAAAGAAGCGGCATGCAATGTAAGTCATTCATCAACAGTAGGAATTGGGGAAAAATGTAATGCTTGAATATCACTATAATATCTAGGAGATGCATGATCATGTCTATTAATCAGGCAGTACTGTAGCTGCAGCAAGTAACTATACCAGCAATTTAAAAAGCTGTGACTAGTTATGGGAAATCAGGGATGACTGTTCATCACAAGGTATGAAGAATCACCTCTACAGTCTGGTAATCTATAGATGAATGACGGTGCTGGGATTATAGCTGCAGCAGCCCATCCCAATTGAAAGTGTGATCCTGTTGAGATCAAGCCAGGTTGACTCATTGAGTGAGTTGGCAGTGTGCATTGAGAAATTCGTTTTAATGTGTTTGGGTTTCTGATTAGTAATACAGAATTGGAGCTTTATTTCCTCATTCTTTTATCTCATGATTCATATGTTCAGATGTGTGCCAAATTCTGTTACATTTACGACTTGTTTTTGGTGGTTTGTTTACCTTCTGCTAGACTGAATTTGAGTAATCTGGAAAATGTTTCTTGCTTTAGTTGATTGCAAAGCTCACCGGATAGCGATCTCATTTTATTATATATATATATATATATATATATATATATATATATATAATAAAAACATTTATGGAATATTGCCACCTGGTGGTCAGTATATGGATGTACATTGTAGAAACTGTCAACCATTTTTAGTGTTCTTATGTATCAAATATCGTATTGAAGTTTTTGTTGTCTCATCTGCTCGAGGAGTTGAAAACCTTGCACACTCAATGCAAATGTTTGACTCTCAGTGGGGGTGGACTGCATTTGCTAATGCTATCAACATCGCTGGAGCGATAAAGGGTTGTGTAGACAGGGTGAATGCTGCATGTTTCGGGTGCATTTTAGATCAGTTTGAAAAGCACCTGAGATTTTTCTGAGGCGCTTCTGACCTTCTGCTTTTGCATTCCTATTCCCTGGTATGGCTAGAAAGGGAATTTTACAAACAGAACAAATGGCCGTACACGTTTAAGTAGTCGGGTTCACTACAAGTCATTCATCTTGTAACAAGCTTAAGTGGCCTGACACTGATCTTCATTTAATGCCTTTTGTATTTTCATTAAGGTATTAATGTCACCTAAAATGAAGTGGGCGGCAAAGACACCTTGGCACTTTGCTCAAGTACACAGTGCACCTATTCACTTAAAACTCACATGATCTAATTTAAATGTAAACAGAATTTTCAGTCTTCTTTCTTTAGAGTAATTCCTCATGCTTCTGAAGCTTGATCTGTGCTCGGATTGAGCTTCAGAGGCTACTGACAGATGTTGAGGAAGCTATGCCGCCTCCTCAGCGCCTGTTTTAACCCAATTTTTGCTGACAAACGCACTGCAGGGCATTCATGGCGCTTCTCTATTTTGACTGTGTAGCGTTTGCTGATCACTACATTTCAGGTGAACTTTGCCACTGGTGCGAAGCAACACGTCATCGGCATGTAAACATCCCCGTCCACTAAATATTGCAGCTCAAAGTGATCGTAAATTTTAAAATGAACAAACATGTCATACTTTGTGTAATGGTTTTACACAGAACAGGTCCGATCCTCCACCTCCCAGGTTTCGCGCTGGTGTTCCAGGCCCCTCTTTCCTGCAAAGTGCTCCCACAGCAAGCCGCTTGCTATGGGGCACCCAAGCAGGATCGCTCCCAAGCCGCTGCTCTATTTGTCCATTCCCACACAGGCGCAGTTCGGCCTCTCTCCTCATTGGCTCACTGGCTGTGATTGACAGTAGCAGGAGCCAATGGCTCCCACTGCTCTCTTAGCCAGTGAGGAGAAAGATCCAGGACAGCCAAGGCTCTTGTGCACATTGCTGGATCAAGATGGGGCTCAAGTAGGTATTGGATGGGCTGGGGTGGGGCTGCTGCAAGCAGAAGTTTTTTTTTTTTTTTACATTTTATACCTTCTGTCTTTAAGGGGGGATGTGTTTGGCAGGTGGCAAACATACAGCTCGGCTGCATTCTATGCATCAAGGTGAAAAACCTTCTCTCATGCTGCAGTCCCCAAGAGCCCCCATTTTTACTTGCCTGAACCCAGTCTTTTAGCTCTAGCTGGTGTCTCATGTCCTGATTGGATAGATTTAAGCAGCGCAGCCATTGGCTCCAAATGGGCAGGGGCGCTTTAGAAGCTGTGTATTCACTGCTCCTAATGCTCTACAAAGAAGCTGCTGGCAGGACTTTTTCTGACGCCCTGAGGGTGCTATTTTTAGCGCTATAGCGCCTGCAAAGCGCCTCAGTGTGAAAGGGGTCTAACTCCTCTCATGAGACCTGAAGCTGGATACACACTATACAATTTTCTGTAGATTTTTTTCTTTTAGATTTACCAAAACCATATAATATCAGGTCAAACCTTAAGAGTTTCAATTTGTATGCAATGAGGCATGCCCTTGCACTATATGGTTTTAGTAAATCTAAAGGAAATCAGACAAAAGTTGTATAGTGTGTATGGGGTCTAACGGTCAGTCCTGTGTGTGTGATATAGATACTAATATATATATATATATATATATATATATATATTAGTATGTGTATGTGTGATAAATATATATATATATATATATATATATATATATATATATATATAATTTAACATTTATTACAGGTACTTATATAGTGCCATCAATTTATGCATCACATGTATATTGCGCATTCATATTCGGTGTATTACAGCTGTTTGCCTGTAATATCTAACATATGTAACATTATAAAATGAGATGGAACCCATGACCAAATTGCATGTATTTATGCAAACAAAACACGCACATTTCCACCAATAGCAAGGTTTCCCTTCTTGCTGGAACCTTCTTGTACTTTGCAGTTGGCTTCCCCGTACATTAAGCTTCCCCTTCTGCGCAGATGTAAGATTCTTGCATGGGAGTCCATGGAGACTGCGAGGGTGGCTTGTATATCCCTGCTGTGAGAACAGGGACAGCAACTCTAATTTATTTTCAAATGCAAAATGATGACTAATTAATTTTGCTTGGGAAGGCAGATATTCCAGAGAAAAAGAACAGCAAGGATGAAACTGGTGGGAGAGAATAAACAGACTTGTCAAAACATGCTGTGCTGGCGATGCACCATGGCTGATTTCCTGGGGAGTTGCTGTAATTGGATGTACTCTGCCATATGGCTGTGTTATCATGTACCTTGTTTACCCCTAAAGATGTGCGGGGCACATGCAGAGTTAACCCTTAAATGGCAGGAAGATGGGAACCTACCTAATCAGTACTACCTAATCAGAACCTACCTAATCAGTGCGCTTTCTAATTAAAATTTGTTTTAAATCAGACTGCTGTGTCTCTCTCTGCAAAAATGCATTGGATATTACATTTCCCATATTATAGTTTTATATAAATATTCTTTTTAAGTTACTGTATTAAATGAAATCTGCATTAAATTGTGTTAATGGTTATGTATGATTATCAGCACACTGTATACACCCTTATCTGCGATTCTTGGCTAAATGTTATTTTGGCTACATAATGTAACTTATAGGACAAAAAACATTCAATTGAACGTATGGTGGTAATATATTACATACAGTATATAACTGCCTCTGAGATGAGTTTATAACTAGCAAGTCTTGCCTGACTTAAGCTGGTTACACACTATACAATTTTCTTTAGATTTTTTTTCTTTTAGATTTACCAAAACCATATAATGAGGTCAAACCTTAAGAGCCGGTTCACACACAGGCGGCACGACTCTGGCCGTGACTTTGCAATGCGACCTGAGCGCGCACCACAGCGCGACTTGGGGTGACATACAAGGCGACTTCAAGTCGCCTCCAGGACAGGAGGCTTTCCGCTGGCCAATCAAGCAAGAATCAGCACTGTGGGAGGGAGAGGTTTGCCTGAGAAAATTAATTTTTTCTCTTCCTGTATTGTTGCTTCAGTTAAGACAGTGATCCGACTTTTGGAGGCGACTTCCATTGAAATCAATGGGTACAAGTCGCCTAGAAGTCGGATTGAAGTAGTAAAGGAACCTTTTCTGAAGTCGGAGCGACTGCAGTCGTGTGCATTAAGACGGCTCCATTCACTTCCATTGCTTTTCTAAACCGCGCGACTTGGGGCAACTACAAGTCGGATTCCAGGATGCCCCTGTGTGAACCGGCTCTAATGCCGCGTACACACAAACGTTTTTCATGACGTTAAAAATGGGCATTAAAAACGATCGTGTGTAGGCTCCAGAGCATTTTTAACGACGTGAAAAATGGCCTCAAAAAATTAGAACCTGCTCTATTTTTTCACGTCGTTTTTTTGACCGTTGTGAAAAATGGTAGTGTGTATGCTTTTACGAGGGGGAAAAAAAACGCGCATGCTCAGAATCAAATATGAGACTGGAGCGCTCGTTCTGGTAAAACTAGCGTTCGTAATGGAGATAGCACTTTCGTCACGCTGTAACGGACTGAAAAGCACGAGGCTGAAAAGCGCGAATCGTCGCTCAACAAACTTTACTAACATGAAGGGTGGCGCCATCCGAAGAGAACTTCCCCTTTATAGTGCCGTCGTACGTGTTGTACGTCACTGCGCTTTGCTCGAGTGGTTTTTTTCATGAACGTGTGTATGCAAGACAGGCTTGAGAGGAAACAAGAAAAAAAAAACGACGAGCGTGCTCCAATGCAAAAAAAAAGTGTGTATCTGGGAGCAGTGATTTTTAAAGTGATACAATGGAAATGCACAATTTATTTAAATTACGTGCTTTTGGGATTCCTTAAACCTGCTTGTGAAGTTGTGCGTCCGTAAGATGTAGTAAAAGCAAAAGTGACATTTACAAAGAAAAGAAAATACCATTTGTCATTTAGGCTAGGATAAAAATATTGCAGATGGGGAACGCTCACAAAATAGTTTGCGTTCCCAACCTGCAGCCAAATGCGTTGATCTTTTGCAGACGCATAGAGGTACCATTTTTTGTTTTTAACCACTAGCCGCCTGCCGTACGACTACATACGGCCACAAGGTGGCTCTACAATGCCGGGAGGCCGTCTTTATACGGCCTCCGCTCCTTCGGCCACTGGGGGGCACGCAAGCGTGCCCGGCGCGTCACTGAGATGCCGCTGCACGTGCCTGGCGGCCGCGATGTCCGCCAGGTACACGCGATCGGCCGTTACACAGACAAGGACGTGGATCTCTGTGTGTAAACACAGAGATCCACGTCCTTTCAGGGAGAGGAGGCCGATGGTGTGTCCCTTGTACATAGGGACACAGATCGGTCACCTCCCCCAGTCAGTCCCCTCCCCCCCACAGTAGTAATCACTCTCAGGGCACACATTTAACCCCTTCCTCGCCCCCTAGTGTTAACCCCTTCCCTGCCAGTCACATTTATACAGTAATCTTTGCATATTTATAGCACTGTTCAAATGTGAATGGTCCCAAAAATGTGTCAAAGTGTCCGATGTGTCCGCCATAATGTCGCAGTCACAAAAAAAATCGCTGATCGCCGCCATTCTAGTAAAAAAACTAAAAAAAAAAATGACATAAAACTACCCCTGATTTTGTAAACGCAATAACTTTTGCGCAAACCAATCAATAAACACTGATTGCGATTTTTTTTTTTTTTTTTTTTTTTTTAGTTTTTTTTTTTTTTACCAAAAATATGTAGAAGAATACGTATCGGCCTAAACTGAGGAAAAATATATAATTTTTTTTTAAAAAAAATTGGGATATTTATTATAGCAAAAATCAAACAATATTGTGTTTTTTTTTTGTTTTTTTTTCTTTTTCAAAATTGTCGCTCTTTCTTTGTTTTATAGCGCAAAAAATAAAACCCGCAGAGGTGATCAAATACCACCAAAAGAAAGCTCTATTTGTGGTAAAGAAAAATGACATCAATTTTGTTTGGGAGTCACGTCGCACGACTGCGCAATTGTCATTCAAAGCGTGACAGTGCCGAAAGCTGAAATTTCGCCTGGACAGGAAGGGGTTATATGTGCCCAGTAAGCAAGTGGTTAAAGAGCAGCTTCAGGCCTGGTTCACACTGGGGCGACAAACGCTCCGACATTGGGAGCTCATGTCGCATGACGTGTGAAAATCAATGTTTCCCTATGGGAGCCGTCTTAACTGGTCCGACACATGTCGGTCCGACTTTGAGAATGCTCCCTGTACTACTTTGGTCCGACTTTGATCCGACTTCAGCCCATTGACTATCATTGAAGTCGGATCAAAGTCGGACCGCAGTCTTGCATGATCCGACTTTGGCATGCGACTTGTGCTGTACTGCTCTTGAGGGGGAACTCCAGGCCAAATTTTAAATAAAAAACCGGCATGGGTTCCCCCTCCAGGAGCATACCAGGCCCTTGGGTCTGGTCTGGATTTGAACGGGCACCCCTACGCCGAAAAACCGGCGTGGGGGGGCCCCCCGAAATCCAAACCAGACCCTTATCCGAGCACACAACCTGGCAGGCCGCAGGGGAAGAGGGGGGGGGACGAGAGAGCGGCCCCCCTCCCTCCTGAACCGTACCAGGCCGCATGCCCTCAACATGGGGGGTTTGGTGCTCTGGGGCAGGGGGGCGACCTGCGGCCCCCCCACCCCAGAGCACCCTGCCCCCATGTTGATGAGGACAGGGCCTCTTCCCGACAACCCTGGCCGTTGGTTGCCGGGGTCTGCGGGCGGGGGGCTTATCGGAATCCGGGAGCCCCCTTCAATAAGGGGGCCCCCGGATCCCGGCCCCCCCACCCTATGTGAATGAGTATAGGGTACATCGTACCCCTACCCATTCACCTGGTGGAAAAAAATTGCAATAAAAAAACCACACAGCTTTTTAAAGTATTTTATTGCACAGCTCCGGGGGTCTTCTTCCGACTTCGGGGGTCTCCGGTGTCGTCGCCGCGCTCTCCGGTTCTTTCTTCCGCCGGGCCTCCGCTAACTTCTTTTTAGCTCTTTTGCTAACGGAGGCCCGGACTTCTCCGTCTTCTCGTCCGGCTCTCCGTTGTCCTTCTGCCGGCCCCTCCACTAACTTCTTGGTAGCTCTTTCGCTAGTGGAGGGGCGCGGTCTTCCCGTCGCCGTCGGCGTCTTCTTCCCTCTTCTCCTCCTCGATGTTGACGCGTCGCTTCCTCCCGCTGTAATACTGGCTCTCCGATCCGCATTAATATAGGCTTCTCATGACGTCAGTCACATGTTCCGGGGCACATGGCCCCGGAGCATGTGACTGTGACGTCATGGGAACATGTGACGTCATGGGAAGCCTATTTTAATGCGGAGCGGAGAGCCAGTATTACAGCGGGAGGAAGCGACGCGTCAACATCGAGGAGGAGAAGAGGGAAGAAGACGGCGACGACGGGAAGACCGCGCCCCTCCACTAGCGAAAGAGCTACCAAGAAGTTAGTGGAGGGGCCGGCAGAAGGACAACGGAGAGCCGGACGAGAAGACGCAGAAGACCGGGCCTCCGTTAGCAAAAGAGCTAAAAAGTTAGCGGAGGCCCGGCGGAAGAAAGAACCGGAGAGCGCGGCGACGACACCGGAGACCCCCGAAGTCGGAAGAAGACCCCCGGAGCTGTGCAATAAAATACTTTAAAAAGCTTTGTGGTTTTTTTATTGCAATTTTTTTCCACCAGGTGAATGGGTAGGGGTACGATGTACCCCATACTCATTCACTTATTGAAGGGGGCTCCCGGATTCCGATAAGCCCCCCGCCCGCAGACCCTGACAACCAACGGCCAGGGTTGTCGGGAAGAGGCCCTGTCCTCATCAACATGGGGGCAGGGTGCTCTGGGGTGGGGGGCCGCAGGTCGCCCCCCTGCCCCAGAGCACCAAACCCCCCATGTTGAGGGCATGCGGCCTGGTACGGTTCAGGAGGGAGGGGGGCCGCTCTCTCGTCCCCCCCCCTCTTCCCCTGCGGCCTGCCAGGTTGTGTGCTCGGATAAGGGTCTGGTTTGGATTTTGGGGGGACCCCCACGCCGTTTTTTCGGCGTAGGGGCGCCCGTTCAAATCCAGACCAGACCCAAGGGCCTGGTATGCCTCTGGAGGGGAACCCACGCCGTTTTTTTAATTTAAAATTTGGCCTGGAGTTCCCCCTCAAGATTCATACCAAACACAGTGCCTGATATTGGCGGGGATCCAAGTCGGATCCCCGTTCATTGAAAGTCGGACATATGTCGGCTTCATGTTGCAGGGCAAAGTCGGATCCAAAGTAGGACAGATGTCGTGTCGCACTAGTGTGAACCCAGCCTTAGTCATATGTGTGAACAAAAACTGCAGCTGCTGACTTTTAATAAACAGAAGCTCACCTGTGCAGGGATCCAGCGCTGTCCTCACCTGAGTCGGTCTTTGGTCCCTGGCATCTTAGCTGTGGGCAGCCGGCTGTGACTTTTTGCAGCTTCACAGCCAACTGCCCACTGTGCATGTGTGAGTCGTGCTGTGCCTTGTAAATGGTCCCCGCAGTCTTCTGGGACCTGTAATTTGTCCCAGAAGACTGCAGGCAGGAGGGGGTAGGTAAACTTCCGTTCCGATCGCCTAGGTGTTCCGAGCAAAAATGGGAGCTGGTACCTGCCAATACTAGGTACCCGCTCCCCCCCCCCCCCCAATTAAAATCCAAATGTTTTAGAGGAGGAGGGATGGAAGAGTGTAACTTCCCATTTTGGGTAAAATTCCACTTTAATGGCACCACCACTCATCAGCAAAAGCTACGTATTTGCGTGTGTACCAAACCGCATGAATGGGCTGCCTACATGCAGGTCGCAGAAGTGTGAACCTAGTGTAATGACCTTTTCTGTTTTATAAATAAAGCTGTTTTTAAGATTAAGGCCTCATGCCCACGGACGTTTTTACAGCCGCGTTTTTGAGCGTTTTTTACAGCTTAAAAACGCCTGTCCATGTTAGTCTATTATAGCTTCATGCCCACCTAGGCGTTTTTGAGCTGCAAATAGCATAGACGTTTTTAAGCTGTAAAAAAAAACAGGACCAGTGCGTTCCTCGGCATCGGCATTAGGCATAAAAAACCGCGAAGCGTCAAACGCGCAAAAACGCCGCAATCGCGTTTTTTAGATCCAACGTTTTTTTTGTTTTGTTTATTTCAAAAAAATTTATTATACAATAACATGGACAGGCGTTTTTAAGCTGTAAAAAACGCAGCTGTAAAAACGTCCGTGGGCATGAGGCCTAATAGCCAAGGGGTTGTCAAACAAAAAGCATGGAGAGCTGGGCACTGCCATGGGGTGGAATATTTTGTAGAATAATGTATAGGGGAAAAATTCTAAAATTGATTTGCCCATCGGGCATTCATGAAAACAAAAGCACAGCATAAGGATGGGTGAGTGTGACAAGAGCTTTAAGAATGATAGGTCTGATTTAGGAAAAATGGAGAAAAATGCGTTGCCCATGGCAATCATATTTCACGGTTCATTCAAATATTGGGAGCATGAAAAATGTATACAAACCTTGTCTCCTCCCCTTCTATATTGTCCTCATGTTTTCTGGAATCTTTTATAAGGTTCTAACTTCTTCCTCTTTTTTTTTTTTTTGTGGCGTTAAACATTCTTGTTCAAGGCTTGCTATTCAGCTTCAGTGCATGTCGGTTCAGATTTTGGTCTCTGGCAAGGGCTGGTGTATAATTGCTGACAGGTTCTCCTGATTGGATTATTTGAAGAAGCAGCATTAACTTGTTAGGGAACAGGCTTAGCAGTGTGTCATTGCTGTAGGAGTTGCACCCTACGAAAATGCTGCCTGACTTCACTGTATAAAGTTGCACCTTACAAAAATTTGAAATATTAAACAGTCCTTAAATAAGAAATATTATGTGGTAGCATTCACTTAACATGCTTTCAGAAAAAGAACAACCTGAATCTCTTGCAAAGTACACTATGTCCTATAGGGTGGCTGCGCTGCCTTGCAGGGTTTTCTTAGAGGCCCAACATAGCTACCCTTACATGCAGTCTTCCAGCTGAGACTACAGCAGCATGTGAACACGTGTGGGCGCAGTAGCGAGATGGCTGCTCAGCTATATTTCCACTAAGAATGTTTTTCAATAAAATGTATTTGGCAAAAAATTTCTGATACTGCTGTCATCTAAGACTAGGTTCACATTTGTGCGTTGCGGGAACACGTGAAAAATCTTTTGCTTTTTGCATTTCACAAACTGCGCCACACTGCATGATAACAAAGTAGTGTGCTTTTTGGTGGGGTGCAATTTTTTTAAAAGGGTCATGCGCTACTTAAGACCCCTTTCACACTGGGGCGCTTTATAGGCGCTATAACGCTAAAAATGGCGCCTTCAAAGCGCCCTGAAAGAGCCGCTGCTGTCTCTCCAGTGGGAAAGCCCAGAGGGCCTTCCCACTGGAGCAGTGCGCTAGCAGGACGATAAAAAAAAGTCCTGCTAGCAGCAACATCTTTGGAGCGGTGAAGGAGCGGTGTGTATACCGCTCCTCCACCGCTCCTGCCCATTGAAATCAATGGGCACCGCGGCTGTACCGCCGCCAAAGTGCTGCTGCAGCAGCGCTTTGCGGTTGTTTTAACCCTTTCTAGGCCGCTAGCGTGGGTTAAAAGCGCCCCGCTATCGGCCGAATACACCCGCAAATACGACAGAAAAGCGCCGCTAAAAATAGCAGCGCTTTACCCGCGCCCCAGTGTGAAAGGGGACTTAGTGTGTGTTCACGTGTGGGGCAGCCCATTGAAATGAATAGGTTGCCCTAAACAGAGTGGAGAATGCATGCACTGCAAAAGAATCACGCAAAGGATCATTGCCCATGCAGTCCCCATGTCAGAAGCTCAAGTAGTAATTCAGTGTGTTCTTCCCGGACAGACGTTTGAGAATTGCTGGATGGGGGGGGGGGGGCGGTGACAGCAAGTTTAGAAAGGTAGAAAAATTATTTAGAGACCATATGAAAAAAGGACTTGAAAGTGCAGCTAGAAAAGTTGATCTAAAGGGAGACGTTAACTTCTTGATGAGGATTTAAAATCAGTTTGTATATGCAGAAAAGCATGCTTGTTATACTCGCTGTGGAACCTAAGGGGTTAATCCTCTGCATTGTATACAAAGGCTGTTTGATCCTGTCTTCTCTGATCCTCCCTTTCTTACACAGTCCCCAAAACATCTCCTGATAGAACAGAGCCTTTGGGGCAAGCTTCACATGCTCAGTTTGGTGTGTATTGATAGTTTTTTCTTGGGAGAGTGCATGTAACCAGCACAGGGCCAATCAGCACTGGCCAGAGGGTCAGGGCTCATGCAGCCTCGTAGGACAGTCAAAGTAGAATGAAAACTCCTCCTACAAGCTTTAACCAGTGCTCAGCTAGACACCGATAGAAGTCACAAGACTACTTACTAACTGCTGATGAGAAAAGGTATTTAGCAGTTTATATTTACTAAAACTATTGCATGTCCATGTTATGTGTACTGTGGGAGACCAGATATAGTGAATGCAGGGTCCTGGGTTTAGTAACACTTTAATACTACTTTCATCACCCACCTCTTTCTCCTAACTTCTTGATGTGGCTCTTTTTTTTATTTTTTATATGTAGTTCTTATACACCTCTTTTGGTTGGTATATTGGGCATCTGTCAGTCATATACAGAAATTAGGTCTTTTCATCATTGCTGTAGATTATCATGATCTATGGAGTAGAGCAAACATTGATTTATTAGACACTGCAGTATAAAGGATGGCTGGAATACAAAGTGTTTTCTATGGAGTGATTGTGTGGGCATAATTATTGTCACAGGAGTAAAGGAAGGTTATTTAATTACACAGCCAGCTGGAAATTTACAGGAATGGAAACCTCAATTATTCCTAAATGACAAGTCAGTGACAATATGTACAAGTTTTCTCTTTCATTAAGAAAAACTGAAAATCGTCAATCCTTGATGTTTTTAGCACCAAAGCCGACTCCTGGGAAAGCTCAAAACCTCCATTACATCCATGTAAAGAATTTCAGAAAACCACCAGTCTTTTCATTTCTACATCTAGAACATTGCCTATAATTATTCTCCAATTTCCCATCATCCCCTGCACTGCATCTGACATGGCAAATGAGACCGCATTGTCTTTGTCCTGTTCTCAACAATGCCATATTTCACGTTGGCACGAAGTTTGGATGCAGTGGGTGTTATTTACTAAAACCGGAAAGTGCAAAATCTGGTACAGCTGTGCATAGAAACCAATCCGCTTCCAGGTTTAGTCAACGCTAAGGCCTCTTTCACATGGGCTGTCCGATCAGGTCCGCCTGACAGTTTTTCAGCCAGACCAGATTGGACGCTCTATTCACCCCTATGGAGTGGCAGATGTCAGCGGTGACATGTTCACTGACGCCCGCTGCTATCAGACCTGATCCTGGCTGCTAAATCCAGACAGATGGTGGTCCTATTTTCCATCTGTCTGGCGAGTGGGATCGGATGAAAACGGACAGATGCGGAAACATACGCACAACTCTAGGACTGAGACACACACACACACACACACACACACACACACACACACACACACACACACACACACACGTCGTCGCCAACACACACATTGTCAGGGCTGGCACACACACACATTGTCAGGGCTGGCACACACACACAATGTCTGGAGACACACACAGCGTCAGGACGGATACACTCAGTGTCGGATAAGACACAGCATCTTTTGCAGACATGCACAGCATCAAGGCAGACACACACACACATACTGTGTACAGTTAGGTCTATATATATATATTTAGACACAGCCACAATATTCATACTTTTGGCTCTGTATGCCACCAGAATAAAAGTAAAACGAAACAATCCAAATTAATTTGAAGTGCAAACTTTAAGCTTTACTTCAAGCGGTTGAACATACATATCAAGTACAAATTTTAGGAACTGCTACCATTTTTATACACAGTCCCCCCATTTTTTCAGTGGCTCAAATGTAATTGGGCAAATGAATATAATCCTAAATAAAATGTTAATTTTTAATATTTTGTTGAGAATCCTTTACTGGCAATAACTGCCCGAAGTCTGGAACCCATGGACATTACTAAAGACTGTGTTTTCTCCTTTCTGTTGCTTTGCCAGGCTCCAACTGCAGCTGTCTTCAGTTCTTTGTGGGTTTTTCTGCCTTTTGCTTTGCCTTCAGCAAGTGAAATGCATGCTCAATTGGGTCGAGATCAGGTGATTGACTCGACCATTGCAGAATATTCCACTTCTTCTCCTTCAAAAGCTCCTGGGTTGCTTTTGCAGTGTGTTTTGGATCATAGTACATCTGTACTGTGAAGCGCTGTCCAATCAACTTTGCTGCATTTGGCTGAATCTGGGCTGACAGTATATCTCTAAACACTGCAGAATTCATCCAGCTGCTTCTGTCTTCTGTCAAACACCAATGACCCAGTGCCACTGGAAGCCATGCATGCCCATGCCATCACACTACCTCCACCATGTTTTACAGATGACGTTGTGTGCTTTGGATCATGAGCTGTTCAAAGCCTTCTCCACACTTTTTTCATCCCGTCATTCTAATACAGATTAATCTTAGTTTCATCCATCCAAAGAATGCTTTTCCAGAACTGGTCTGGCTTTTTTAGATGTTTTTTGGCAAAGTCTAATCTGGCTTTTCTATTCTTCAGGCTTATGAATGGTTTGCACCTTGTGGTGAACCCTCTGTATTTGCTCTTGTGAAGTCTTTTCTTGATTGTAGACTTTGACGATGATACACCCTTTTCCTGGGGAGTGTCTCCTTCTCTTTTCTGGATGTTGTGAATGGGTTTTTCTTTTCCATAGAGAGGATCCTGCGATCATCCACCACTGTTGTCTTCTTCCCTTGATGTCCAGGCCTTTTTTATATTGCTGAGCTCCCCAGTGCGTTCTTCTTTCCTCAGACTGTACCAAACTGTTGATTTGGCCACCCCTAATGTTGCTGCTATCTCTTTGATGGATTTGTTTAGTTTTTGAAGCCTTACAATGGCCTGTTTCACTTGCATGGACAGCTCCTTTGAACGCATGATGTAGGTTCACAGCAATAGATTCCAAATGCAAATACCACACTTAGAATCAACTCCAGACCTTTTACCTGCTTAATTGATGAAGAAATAACGGAGTAGTAGCCCACACCTGGTCATAAAACTGCTTTTGAGTCAATTGTCCAATTACTTTTGGTTTCTTGAAAAAGGGAAGATGGCTATTCTTAAGAGCTATAATTCCTAAACCCTTCCTCCGATTTGGATGTACATACCCTCAAATTAAACCTGAGAGAGTGCACTTTCAGCCCATATCCATTATATAGCTTGATAATGTCATGGTAAATAGCTGAAAAAAACTAAAATTGTGCCAGTGTCCAAATATATATGAACCTTACTGTATATATATTCTGTTCCGGAGCAGACCCATATTTAGTGTCTAGACACAAACACACTCCACACATTCAGTGGCAGACATCCATGTCAGAAACACACATGCACATGAAGAGTCAGGTCAGAGGCACACGGACACCCGCTTAGCTATTCTAGGAATAGACACCATATGATAGTGTTTTATTTGAAAAGCAAAGTCCTAATGAAGGTGTCCTTCAGTAGTTGGAATTTTTAGATAAGCAAAGGGAAAGTGCCTTACATTAAGGTATTGGTAATTCTATTCAATCTGTGTTAGATTTCTGTATTCTGGATTAGCTTTATTATGTTCCATTTTATTAAACACTTTTAGTATCCATGTCAGTAAAAGTATGATATATCTGGAAATGTTATCTGGAATGTTTTTCTTTCATATTTGCCTTTACATCCATGTATCTGGGGATTAGTAGAGCTCCTGCAGGGTAGAAGATAGGCCTATAATATATACAGATCTCTGCGTGAATATCTATTACATTTTCATTGTGTTGAGTCTCTTGGCAAGCATTCGGAGAAGCGTGTGCCTCTTGCAGCCTTTTATGAGCTCCTCATGCAAATATCAGATAGCGTTTATTGAGTGCATGTCAGCTAGACTGTTCAACAAGGAGAAGAAGACCTGGTTGAATTGATTTCCAAATCGCACACGGTCTTAAGGGTTGCCCTCCAAAGGCAAGTTTTCATTTAGACCTGTTTGTTTTATTTGCAGGATGAGAGCAGGCGAGTTATTTTCATACAACAAAGCATAGATAAAATAAAAACACATTCAGACACCACTTTGGATGAAAAGAAAAATGGCACCAATAGCCTGACCTTCATTTTGCAGTATGCAGTGGAAAATGTCATCTGGGGTCTGGCTGCTATAGAAACAAGCTCAGCTGTCCCTTTTTTACCCATTAAGAGTAATTATTAATTTGCAGTCACCCATAATGACTGGCATATAAACCTGTATACCCCTTACTAATAGGTGTTGCATTCCTATAGTTTACCATGGTGGTTCACACTATTAGGCTCCATGTACACTGAAGCTGATAAACTGCAGTTTATTGGCGTTTTGGCATTTTTTTTTTTAAAAAGCCCATTAACTGCACTCTATGTTAGCCTATGCGTTCATGTACATATGGCGTTTTTTAGCTTTAATGAGCAGTGGAGTTGATGGGCTTTTTTCTGAACGCAAGAAATTTGCGTTCAAAGTGCCGTTTTTCGGCGGGAAAACGCAGAAAAAATGCAAAACGCTGAAAAACACTCAAACGCTGGTCACCAGCGTTTTTAAGCGTTTTTTGATCCATTGAAAAAAAAAAAAAAGCTAGAAAACGCTACACTGAAAAACGCTAATAAACGCTAGTAAAAAACGCTGATAAAAGCTATATTTTAAAGCAGCTTTTTGAGTTTCTGTGTACATGGAGCCTAAATTGTAGTCCTCTAATTATTACTTATTTATTTTTGTTTTTACTATACTTGACGTACCATATTGATTCCTGTGCTAATTGGCTGTTGAGCACTTGGCAGATGCCACCTTTGTGCTCTGATGCTGATCATAGATGCACTGCTTTTGTATACAAAGAAGGTTTAAGATTCGCTTGTGATATTTATGTATACAGCCACCAGGGAGTGTTTTTAAATGACAAAATACTGCAAAATAGTATGAAGTGACAAAGGTATTGAATCTGCATCCCAGAAATGCAATTTTGCAGCAGAGGCTTTACAGCATTAGGCTGTTTGAGAGCTAGCAATAGCAGAAACTGTACATATAACAATCAGAAGACTTGCCAAATGATTTCCTACTACCTTTAACAGTAAAACACTAGGAAAGAATGTAAAGCTTAATGGCCAATAAAAACATAAAGCAAGCCTCCAGTGGCAAGCCAATAGTTTTTTTTGTTGTCATTTAGCCTTATCATATGACTTAGGAATACAGAGCTCAGGGCCCACAACATGCATGTTTTCATCATTTTTTGGTACGCTCCGCCCCCCCCCCCCTTTTTTTTTTTTTAAAGACTTTTGGTTATGCATTTATTTGGGTCTATCCTTTTCTTCAGGCGAGGGAGATCCTCTTCTAATGCAGAGACTGATGTACAGTAATGGTATTAGTGCCTATATCTTTTATTACACTATGAATAGGTGACACTATGGCAACACCCCATAGGATGTAGGGCCACGACACATATTCATACATATAGTATATTCTCACGCCTGATACACACTATGAGATTATCGGATGAATGATTGTCTGTTTTATTTTTTGCATGCTAGCCTCCAAATCGAAAAAAAGGAGGCGAAAAAAAAAAGTGGAATTGATGTAATGTATGGTATTTATATTGTATTTTTGGACGAAAACTGTACTGATTAACCACTTCTCCTCTGGAGGGTTTACCCCCCTTCCTGACCAGGCCAATTTTTTTGCGATACGTCACTGCATTATTTTAACTGAAAATTGCATGGTTGCGTGACACTGTACCCAAATAAAATTTATGTCCTTTTTTTCACCCACAAATAGAACTTTCATTTGGTGGTATTTGGATCACCTCTGCGTTTTTAATTTTTTTGCGCTAGAAACCGAACAACTGCCAATTTTGAAGAATTATTTTTTTACTTTCTGCTCTAAAACACATCCAATAAAAAAATCGAATTTCTTTATCAGTTTAGGCCAATATGTATTAAGGGTTAAAAAAATCCCAATAAGTGTATATTGATGGGTTTGCCCAAAAGTTATAGCGTCTACAAACTATAAAATATATATATATATATATATTTTTTTTACTAGTAATGGTGGTAATATTGCTGTGGACAAATCCGATACCTAACTGACACTTTTGACGCTTTTTTTCTGGACCAGTGACATTACAGTGATCAGTGCAAAAAATATGCACTGTCACTGTACTAATGACATTGGCAGAGAAGGGGTTAACGGGGGCAATCAAAGGGTTAACTGTGTTCCCAGCTAATGTTTAAGTGTACTGGGGAGGTGCTTTTATTAGTGGAAGGCATGGATCCTGTGTTTCTGCTTTATAGAAACACAGGATCCATGTTTTTTGTACTGACAATGACAGTCTGTCAGTGTAACAACCGATCTGCAGGTGCTGGTGGAGATCGGGTTCGTGGGACCCACTGATCAGCTCCCGCTATGTAAAATAACAGCTGGAGCAAGCTGGCGCGCATTTGTGCCCAAAACCTGGAAGCAAATCTGCTATGGGGCGGTCGGCAAGTGGTTAAACAAAAAACGTATGAAAAACATTTTTTGTTTGTTGGTCTCTTGTGTAGTAAAGATCAGATTATCGTATGATCGATTGGAAAGCGTTATTTTTTTGTACGATTTTCTGATCTTATGTACTAGGCTTTAGTCTTCCTTGTTGAATTACACTGGGACATCTTGTTTTACTTTGTAACCAGCCTGGGACCCATTTAAATAAATACAAAAAGAACAGTAAATATTTAATGTTTAAAACAGTAAAGTCCGGTTCTCTGTCCATTAGAGAGTTTGAGAGTGGATTTGAAGAGAGCTGGAGTAAATGAACAAATAGAGCGGGCGTTCACATGCTTGCTGTTTGCATATGAGCTCAGTTTGAGATGCTTCTGAGTTTCTTTTGTGCATTTGACTTTTAAGTTGCATCAAGCTGCATTTGCTTTCTTCTTTGACTTGTATGGGGAGCAGGGGAGGGCTGGTGGCCTTAGGCCTGGGGGGCAAGTCCAGTCAAGTGGCCCATTGAACTGCCGAATCAGCTCACCATCCATGGCCCACCTGGTTTTTCAATGCAGCCTCACCAGTCCTCATCAGTGCAGCCAACTCCAGTGCCCATCAATGCAGCCTGATCACTGGGGAAGGTTACATGGGGTGTATGGGGGGTCAGCTAGGGGTGTCAGGGTCTCTCAGCTCAGCAGGTCCTTGAACGCCACAGTTTCCTGGGGGGGTAACACTCCTGATCCTGGGGTCAAGTTGCAGCCAGCGCCCAGCCCTGCGTCCCGACTCCCTGGCATGCCCTGCCTCTGCCTGCTTCCAAGAATCCGGTCCCAGGGAGTTGGTTTCCTCTGCGCTGCTGTGTTTTCCACCCCCCAGAAGCTTGAGTGCGGACTACAACTCCCGGAATGCAACAGCTAGTGGTTGGCCGCCATGGCCATGCCCCCGGCCCGACTTCCTAGACCAGAATAAAAAAGAAAATGGTAGCGAGCAGCGGCTGCCGGCCATTTTGAACATAAGTTAGTGCGGCCCGGGAGGAAATTGCCACCCTTCCCCCTGGCCCAGCCCTCCCCTGATGGGGAGAAAAGCAGTTTTGACATGTACACCGGACCGGAAGCTGTTCACTCAGTATCCCTATGCAACCTGACCGAGCCTGAGCATTTTTGCAAGAGGAATGGGGAAAAGTCAACTCCAGTTCTGAAGGGGGTGTATACTCTGTTAACCGGTTATTTTGTATTTTTTCATTAGAATTAATTTAACACCTTTTGAAGACCTCATTTTCTCTTTTGACATTATAGTTTTTATTTCTTTTGTCAAATAACCTAACCTCTTGAAATATGACTAAATTCTAAATGCTACCCAAACCACCCACTTCCATTGTCAACTGATGATTGAATGACTAATGGGAACTGCATAATGATAAAACCTATATCCTCAGAAATGGACAATAAAATTGTAGAAATTCATATTACAAGTACATGGTTGATGGTCTTTATTAGTTTGTAATGTTTGCATTTGGTTAGAATGTTAATTTTGTTTTGGCTGTTTGTGGCCTGACAACTTCTGTTTTCTTTCCCCAGAGACATCATGATTACACATTTTGACCCCACCATCAGCTACGATGGACTGTGTACTGAGGTGCGAGACATGTGCTCCTTTGACAACGAACAGCTCTTCACCATGAAATGGATTGACGAAGAAGGTAATGATTTCTAATGGTAAAATAAGCTAGATATCTTCATTCTATAAAAAGATGAAGAGTTTCCTGGTTAATTTACACATTGTATAATAATAACTGTGCAAAAAGAAGGCCACAAGCAACATTAACCACTTGAGACCCAAGGACGTCCATGGACGTCCTTGAGTTTGAGCCGGGATATCTGAATGATGCCTGCAGCTACAGGCATCATTCAGATATCGTTTTTTAGAGCCGGCGATTCTCTGTACCGTAAGAACGATCATAGCGGCTGTTCCACCGCTTGATCGTTCTTACAGGCGGCGAGAGGGGACGTCCCCCGCCGCCCTCCGGTGCTTCTACCGACTCACCTGAGCGATCGGTGAGTTGGTGACAGGATCCGCCGGCCCCGGCTTTTTTACCATAGAGATTTCCGGCTGACCAGATGGTCGCCGGAGTCTCTATGATCGTTCGGAGGCCGGGCGCGATGTTATGACGTCACGCCCGGCCTCTGCATTCAAAAAAACGGCGCCGCTTCAGCTAGGAAGCGGTGATCGTTGTTTTTTTTTTTTTTTTTTTTTATTTCAGGCTTCTCAGCGTAGAGGTGAGATGTGGGGTCTTATTGACCCCATATCTCACTGTAAAGAGGACCTGTCATGCTTCTTCCTATTACAAGGGATGTTTACATTCCTTGTAATAGGAATAAAAGTGATCATTTTTTTTTTTTTAAAGTCTCAAAGTAAAAAGGTTAAAGTAAAATAAACAATAAATAAAAAAAAAGTAAAGCGCCCCTGTCCCCGGTAGCTCGTACGCAGAAGCGAACGCATACGTAAGTCCCGCCCACATATAAAAACGGTGTTCAGAACACACATGTGAGGTATCGCAGCGAACGTTAGAGCGAGAGAAATAATTCTAGCCCTAGACCTCCTCTGTAACTCAAAACATGTGACCAGTAAAAAAAATTAAAGCGTCGCCCATGAGGATGTTTAAGTACCGAAGTTTGGCGCCATTCCACGAGCGTGTGCAATTTTGAAGGGTGACATGTTCGGTATCTATTTACTTGGCGTAACTTCATCTTTCACATTATGCAAAAAAATTAGGCTAACTTTAATGTTTTAATATTTTTTAATTCATGAAACCGTTTTTTTTTTTTCAAAAAAAAATGCGTTTGAAAAATTATTGCGCAAATACCGTGCGAGATAAAAAGTTGCAATGACCGCCATTGTATTCTCTAGGGTCTTTGCTAAAAAAACATATATATATATATATATATTGTTTGGGGGTTATATGTAATTTTCTAGCAAAAAAATGAGGCTTTTTACATGTAGGAGCGAAGTGTCAGAATTGGCCCGGATGCGAAGTGGTTAATATATATTTATTTTTGCTATAGCCAGAAACTTTAAGTCAAGCAAAGCATAAGACCCCTTTCACACTGGACCTCTAGCTGCTGTGTGTGCAATCTTGGTAGTTTAGTGTGCCTGGGAGGCACAGGTGCAGCGTCCAGTCCAACTGCCTGCCGACTGTCTATAGCGAACTGAAACATGCTGCCCTGAGTGGTACTCAAGATTAGGGTTCCCATGTATTCAGAGATAAATGCCCTGAACACATGCTACTTATGAATTTCTGTTTCGCGGGAAAAAAAAGTTTGATCCTGGAGTTGGGTCCTTATTCCAGGTTGTAACAGAGAGCCTGGCAGTGAAAATAATTTAGCAGAAAGAAAAAATTGGGTCCTTAACTGCTTTCTGGTGGCAGCCTATTTTTGTTCCTAGAATGTGTGTTTTCCAGTGAGTGCAATTTCCCTGTGGCCATGATTTTATAAAGGTGCAGGGACTATTTTTCCTGCGTTTCCAACAGGTACAGCAGGCCATTCAAATTAAGCTGCTGTGTCTGTACAAACGTGACCCGCATCAATCACATAGGTGTGACCCTAGCCTATGTGTTAATAAAAAATGTGTAACTTCTTTCTAAAAACCATCCGGTGAATGGCAAGTCTATGAATATCTTTTAATTCTAGCAAACAATTATGCCTACTTTCTTAGGCTTTCATCAGTTGTTTCCATGGATATAATGCTGCTGCTTGATTCTTCTGAAGCAAATCATTTTAGTACTTCGGTCACTATCTTGATAAAAAAAATGTGACTAGTACTAGTAAACAGAGCCTTGTTGCCAAGATCCAGCAATGGGAATAATTATTTTCTGCCCTCTGCAACCATGTTTACATTACATTATTGACATAGTAAAGGGCATTTATAAAATCTGCCACTGTCTTAGCTGTCTTAGCCACATATTTGTGAACCAACCTACCCATTTTGGGTTTACAGGTGTATAGGCGCTGCAACCTCCCCACATAACAGCTCTCCCCGATGCTCAGATCTCAAGGTTGCCAACACCTTCAATGTACCAGAAAAAGGAAAGGGATGGTCGGCACTCGGGGTGACATCCAAAAAATGGTATTCCCTTATTGAAAAGACATGTACGACGCTATAAAAAGACTGCCTACTCATGTTTAGTTCTTATACATGACTAAGGCCTAATGTCCAAGACGTGCAGGCTGTTTGTTTTTACAGCGATGTACATGTCTTTTCAATAAAGAAATACTATTTTTTTTTTATGTCTTCCCGAGTGCCGACCATCCCTTTTTTTATTCTGTGCCATTGTGGGTTTTGGTTTGAGCTGTAGCAGATTTTGCTGTGCAAGCATGCCGTGCAATCAGTGCCCTCATGGCCAGATGTGAATGATTTGGACAACACACATGGATCTTGTAGGGATCATAAGTATGAAAACCAAATGTTTGCATCATCCAGGCACGTCTGTCAGCCTTAAAAGTTATAGATGGCCCATTTTCAGTCCAGTTATCTGAACAGCCTAATCTTTCAGGTTATTGTTACTTGGGTCGGCATGTTTTCTCAGAACTTTTAGAATCTGTCAACATTTATCATTCGCTAGTGAAGTTTGCATGTACTGTACACAAACGCTTGCTTCAGTTGTTAATGTGATGGTATGATTCCATAAGTAGTGATTTGATAGCAGTGGGGAACCAAATATATAATGAGCTTTGTTGGATATTGAGGTAGATGTTGGCCCCTCTTTTTGCACTGGTGTATTATCACCTGATAAAACGTATTATAATAAATCATTTACCAACTAATTATAATGCTTCAAGCCTCACTGGGCTTATTTTTCTTTCTCGTACATCACAGGACACAGAGCGACATAGTCATTACTAATGGGTTATATAGATACCGTCAGGTGCTGGCACTGGCAACTTCCAAAACCGGAAGTACCCTCCCCTATATAAGCCCCTCCCATCCGGGAGCACCCCAGTTTTTTGCCAGTGTCTAAGGTGTTGGCCAAGAAGAAACATGTGTTTTTCACTGAGCTTGCGTACAGGTTCTTTTGGGCCTCAGTAAGCTATTCCGGATCCGACCAAAAAAGCTTCATAGCTAAACGGTCGGTACACGGGCCTTGCAAAGAAGAGCAAGGTTTTGCCTGTAATGCTTCTCTTAGGAGAGCTGGACCCTGGGATCCAGAGCTCTGGTCATACCCACGACCAAGATGTTTTCTGTGCAGGGTGCTATACAGGTCCAGGGGAGTGGAATCCTTGGGAACCCGGTCCCTGAAGGTTTGATTACAATGCCTGCCGTGATAGGTGAAGTTTGAGCTTTTGTGGACCAAACAAAGTCCTGCGGCGGGGAACAGGTAAGTGGGGGCCCCCAGGAACTTGGTTCTATTGGGGGACCCCCAAGCCTAATTTGTCTTTCTGTCTGTTACCTAATGGTATTCCCGCTAATATCTGTGCATGCCTGTAACTACTAAAAAAATGTAATAATTTTTAATGGTGGTCAAGAAAAAAAAAAAATTTTTTTTTTTATATATATTTAATATATTAGACTGCGGTACCTGTGTTTGTCCACTAGAGGCCGCTGTGGAACGTTTCTTGTCAGATGGTGAGTTCTCTTATGGGAAACTGCTTCCTCTGCCATGTTGCAATGCTCGTCCATCCCCCGGCCTGCGGCAAAGGGGCCCTGGCTCTTGTCCCTGGTTTCCATTTTCGAAATTAGCGCCGAAGGCGCACGTGGCCGCGCGCGTGCGCGTGCACGCGCCCCTATATATAGAGGTGAGCCGGAAAAGGGGGCGGAGCCTGGGGGATGACGCTCTGTGCGCGCCGCAGCGCTTCTGCGCAAGTGAGGGCGTCCATGCATGTTAAAAACCACAATTTTGTGTGGTGAGCTGGCTATGAAGTACAGAGACAGAGCTGGCAACATTTAAAGAAGGCATACAGCAAGCGGTTGATACAGGCATCCCCTAGAAAGGCACATTAGTAGACACCAACTGTTTCTTATAGCAGCATTTATGCTAGACTATTGTCAGTAACTGGTGTATTTCGGCTGGAATACCTCAGCTTTGTGGCTTAGGAATATGCCGTCTAAAAACTCCGGGACTAGAAATTCCAGGAGGAATAGGGGGTCTCCATCGGGCTCTGAGGATCTTGGGCATGCTTTGGCTGCACCAGTCTCCCCTGAAGAATCAGAGGTTAGTGACCGTAGAGCACCCTCAGGAGTACCTGGTACTGTGGCTGTCCTCAGTTCACCTGCTCCTGTGTATGTAACAGAGGAGGTTTTTTCCTCAGCTCTGGGAGGGCTGGAAGAGAGATTGTCAGCATTGATCGCGGCTTCCCTGTCACAGGAGAAAAGCGCCCGATCTCCGTCTCCTCCCTCAGAGTGCCTGTTAACAGAGCAACAGTCCCATACAGGGATCGACCTACCTGAAGGGGATCAGGATGAGGTCGATTCGGTTGTAGAGGAATCAACAGTGGAAGAGCCGTTCTCAGCATCACATGCTGAAAGGTTATGGGTTCAGTCCCTGACTAATATGGTCCGATCAGCATTTAAAATGCCACTTGCGGAGCCATCATCCACTTCTGTCTCCTCGTTGGGGTCGCTAAAAGCTCCCCAGACTGTTTGTTCCTTTCCGATCCATCCTTTACTGGAAGGGCTCATTTACCAGGATTGGGAGCATCCTGACAAAATATTTACTCCCCCCAAGAGATTTCCGGTGGTCTATCCCATGGAGGATAAGTTCATCAGAAAATGGAGGGTCCCTACAGTGGACGCAGCCATCTCTTGTGTGAATAAATCACTGACATGTCCGGTGGATAATGTCCAAATGTTCAAGGACCCAATAGATAAATTGGAGTCCTTATTAAAATCTGCTTTCTCTACAGCAGGATTGGTGACACAACCAGCAGTGGCAGCTATTGGGGTCTGCCAAGCAGTGAAGGATCAGTTGAAACAGGTCTTAAGGGACTTGCCAGATCAGCAGGCTCTTGCCCTAGCTGATCTACCTAGAGCCTTATGCTTTGCGGTGGACGCTATAAAGGATTCAATCCATCAGGCCTCCCGCCTTACGCTGTCTGTGGTACATATGCGCAGGCTTCTATGGCTCAAAAACTGGTCTGCTGAAGCTCCCTGTAAAAAATTGCTGGTCAGCTTCCCATTTCATGGTGAACGCTTATTCGGGGAAGTCCTGGACAAATATATCCAGAGAATTTCCAGCGGTAAAAGTACACTTTTGCCGGTTAAAAATAGAGTTAGAGGTCCCTCTTTTAAGAGGCCTGCTTCTCCAGTCCCTAGGACATCGGCTGTGAAACAGTTCCGACGGCCTCCTCGGTCAAATCCCGGAGGTAAAAATCAGGGACAATTGCAGGGTAACAAGAAGCCCTGGAGCAGGAGAGGTACAAAACCTCCCCCAAAGTCAAATGCATGAAGGGTTGCCCCCACCCAATCGGGTGGGGGGAAGACTTCAGTTGTTCACAGAGACCTGGCGGGACACGATCCGAGACAGATGGGTGCTCTCCGCAGTAAATCTGGGATACAAATTGGAGTTAAAAAAACTCCCCTCCTTCCCGCTTTATAAGGTCAAACGTGCCAAGGGATCCCCAGAAGAGAGGATCCTTCCTGTTGGCACTAGAACAATTATTGCTCCAAGCAGTAATTATAGAGGTTCCCCTGGAAGAATGGGGGTTCGGGTTTTACTCAAACCTCTTTACAGTCCCGAAGCCAAACGGGGACGTGAGGCCCATATTAAATATAAAAGGGCTAAACAAATTCCTACATATCAGGACTTTCCGGATGGAGTCGATCCGATCGGTAGCCACTGCCCTACAAGGGGAGGAATGGTTAGCCTCGATCGACATCAAAGATGCTTATTTGCACATTCCCATCTTTCCAGCCCACCAAAAATTTCTACGCTTTGCGGTAGAAGGGCGCCATTTTCAGTTCAGAGCCTTACCCTTCGGTCTGGCCACAGCACCAAGAGTGTTCACAAAAATTCTGGCCCCATTATTGGCCAATCTAAGAACACGAGGTGTAACGATAATGGCATATCTAGACGACTTGTTGCTGATAGACCACTCAGTGGAAAAACTGGAAGTGGTTGTTCACGAGACAATCAAGTATCTGGAATATCACGGTTGGATTATCAACCGAGACAAGTCAGCCCTAAAACCAGTCAAAAGTCTGGAATACTTGGGGCTAAGGCTGGATTCAGACCAGAGAAAAATTTTCTTGCCTTAAGAAAAGGGGTCGTCTTTGAGAGATTTGATCCACTTAGTGGGTTCAAAAAGACAGCCATCCATACGCCTGTGCATGAGGCTGCTGGGAAAAATGGTGGCATCATTCGAAGCAGTACCCTACGGTCAATTCCATTCAAGGAAGTTGCAAAGGGCCATACTGTCAGCCTGGAACAAAAAAGTTCAGGCTCTGGACTTACCAATGTCCTTGTCCCCTTCCGTTCGCAAGAGCCTCCGCTGGTGGTTGGTTCCCCAGAATCTGGAAAGAGGGAAATCCTTCAGTCCGATTTCCTGGAAGGTGGTCACTACAGATGCCAGCCTTATAGGCTGGGGAGCAGTACTGGAGCAATGGTCTCTCCAGGGCAGATGGTCGGATGCGGAAAAGGCCCTGCCCATAAATCTCTTAGAGATACGAGCAGCCCGGTATGCCCTAGTATCATGGACATCCAAACTCCAAGGGTCCCCTGTCAGAATTCAATCAGACAATGCCACAGCAGTGGCATATATCAATCGTCAGGGGGGCACCAGGAGTCGTGCAGCCCAAAGGGAAGTAAATTACATCCTGAGATGGGCAGAAAGATATGTCCCAGCCATATCTGCGGTATTCATTCCAGGAGTGGAGAATTGGAAGGCGGACTTTCTAAGTCGCCAACAATTAGGCCCAGGGGAATGGTCCCTTCATCCCGAGGTTTTCCGGACAATATGTCAGCGGTGGGGAACACCGGATGTAGATCTGCTAGCATCCAGATTCAACACAAAAGTGGACAGGTTTGTCTCTTGGACAAGGGATCCCCTAGCTTGCGGCTCGGATGCCCTAGTGTTCCCTTGGGATCAGTTCAAGCTGATATATGCATTCCCACCGCCACAATTGTTACCTCGATTACTCCGCAGAATCAGGGTAGAAAAGAAACCAGTGATTCTGGTGGCTCCAGCGTGGCCCCGAAGAGCATGGTACGCGGAGATTGTAAAAATGTCTGTGGGGAGTCCTTGGACCCTCCCACATCGTCCGGACCTGCTTTCGCAAGGACCGATATACCACCCTTCCTTACCAGCCCTAGGTTTGACAGCCTGGCTATTGAAGCCCACATTCTAAAAAAGAGAGGGCTCTCTAATGCTGTGGTATCTACCATGATCAATGCCAGGAAGCCGGTATCCAGGCAGATCTATTATAGAATCTGGAAGGCGTACATCGCCTGGTGTGAGGCCAAGAAATGGCATCCACGTAAATACGTAATAGGGAGGATTCTGGACTTCCTACAATGGGCTGTAGATAGGAAGCTTGCCTTGAGTACTATCAAGGGTCAGATTTCGGCCTTGTCAATATTTTTTCAAAGGCCCTTGGCTTCGCATTCACTAGTCAAAGCCTTTATACAAGGAGTGATGCGTATTAGTCCTCCGGTTAATATTCCCATATGTCCATGGGATCTAAACTTGGTTCTGTCGGTTCTACAGAAACAACCATTTGAACCATTACAGCATATTTCCTTGGTGCTTCTCACCAGGAAATAGATTTTTCTAGTAGCCATTTGTTCGGCTAAAAGAGTGTCGGAATTAGCAGCTATGTCCTGTAAAGAGCCATATCTGAGATTTGATATCATTATTTACTGTGTTCTTATTGCGGTATTTCCAAGTCTTAAATTTGATGGGCGTTATTGTATATGAGTGTAGTACTGTTCTTCATTAAGATTCCGAGTTCCTTTTTATTGGTTTCATATGAGGATGGCGGGCTGGGGGGGGGGGGGCCTGACCTGGGCGCAGGATGATCCCGTTAGGGGCGTCCAGGTGGGGTGTGACTTCCCTGAATGCCTATTTTTCATTTTTTTTTATTTTTTTTTAATCTCTTGATGAGAACATTGTGACATAAACAATTGGAAATAACCCTTTGTCATGTTTAAACAACAATTTTTTAAGATTTTCTGTACATGTCTTGAATTGAAAAATAAAAATTTATTGAAATGGAAAGAGCCATATCTGGTTATCCATAAGGACAGAGTAGTATTACGTCCTCAGCCAGCCTTTCTTCCTAAGGTGGTATCGAGGTTTCATTTGAACCAAGATGTGGTTCTTCCTTCTTTTTTCCCCAAACCTACTTCGGTAGAGGAAAAGTTATTGCATTCTTTGGATGTAGTAAGAGCAGTTAAAGCTTATCTAAAAGCCACTGCTCAGATTCGCAGAACGGATACTTTGTTTATTCTGCCGGAAGGCCCCAGAAAGGGTCAGGCAGCGTCAAAATCTACTTTAGCCAGGTGGATTCGACAGGTCATAATACAAGCCTATGGCTTGAGAAGGAGACCGCCTCCGTTCAAAGTTAGAGCGCACTCCACGAGAGCAGTTGGAACTTCATGGGCAGTGCATCACCAGGCCTCCCTGGCTCAAATCTGTAAGGCCGCAACATGGTCTTCAGTACACACGTTTACTAGGTTCTACCAGGTGGACGTTAGAAGTCAGGAGGATGTCGCCTTTGGGCGCAGTGTGTTGCAGGCCGCAAAAGATCCTCATGTCTGATAGCGCTCAGCTTATATATGGTGTATCCCCCCCCCCCCCCTCATTTGGCATTGCTTTAGGACATCCCATTAGTAATGACTATGTCGCTCTGTGTCCCGTGATGTACGAGAAAGAAAATAGGATTTTTATAACAGCTTACCTGTAAAATCCTTTTCTTGGAGTACATCACGGGACACAGAGCTCCCGCCCCTCTTTGGGGACACTTATTGCTTTGCTACAAAACTGAGGTGCTCCCGGATGGGAGGGGCTTATATAGGGGAGGGTACTTCCGGTTTTGGAAGTTGCCAGTGCCAGCACCTGACGGTATCTATATAACCCATTAGTAATGACTATGTCGCTCTGTGTCCCGTGATGTACTCCAAGAAAAGGATTTTACAGGTAAGCTGTTATAAAAATCCTATTTTTTGTGGCAAACATAATGTGCAAGGTCAGGGTCCCAGACTGCAGCTTTATAATGCACCACTGTTTATAAGAGAACCTGTCACTATATACAGCTAGAATTAACAAAAGGTGAACAAACCGTATAGGCCCCTTTCACACGGGGCTGGTCCGTGCAGATCCGCCCCGTGAAGCTCCGCTTGCTCAGCGGGGATCGCTCCGTTGATCCCCGCTGAGCCGACGGATGACTGGGCGGTCCCCGCACACTGTGCAGGGACCGCCCTGTCAGAGCGCCGCTCTCCCCTATGGGGAATCGGATGACGACGGACCGTAGAGTCCGTTGTCATCCGATCCGCTCCGCCGACGGAAGGAAAAATAGGGTTTTCCTCCGTCACACTTTGGCGGAGCGGATGTCAGCGGACATGTCTCCGCTGACATCCGTGCCTCCATAGGGGTACATGGAGGATCCGTTTTAGGTCCGCCTAAAAAACTGACAGGCGGACCTGAACGGACCTCCGTGTGAAAGAGCCCTTAGGGCTCTTTCACACGGGGCGAATCCGTGCAGATCCGCCCCGTGAACCTCCGCTTGCTCAGCGGGGATCGCTCCGTTGATCCCCGCTGAGCCGACGGATGACTGGGCGGTCCCCGCACACTGTGCAGGGACCGCCCTGTCAGAGCGCCGCTCTCCCCTATGGGGAATCGGATGACGACGGACCGTAGAGTCCGTTGTCATCGATCCGCTCCGCCGACGGAAGGAAAAATAGGGTTTTCCTTCGTCACACTTTGGCGGAGCGGATGTCAGCGGACATGTCTCCGCTGACATCCGTGCCTCCATAGGGGTGCATGGAGGATCCGTTTCAGGTCCGCCTAAAAAACTGACAGGCGGACCTGAACGGACCTCCATGTGAAAGGGGCCTATGTGTGCAATTGTTTATTCATTGTCTTGCCCCATCTGGCTAGTGTTTATATTCTTACTTTCCTGGATACACCTTTCCCAAGAATTCCAGCTGTCCCTTCTGCCAAGATTTTACATCTATTATTAATAGCATAGTGTTTCCCCTGTGATAAATGCATTAATTGCCAAACTAAACTCTGAAAACAGGTGATGCACTGAGTGTGTGTATAAATATACATATATTATCATTACACAACGGTCCCATGTTAGAGAAACTAACCTCATTTTCATTTCATTTAAAGCTGATTACCAGGGCAAATTGCTAAATACACAGAAGTATAAAAAAACAAACACACACACACACACAAAGGATTTGTATTTTTGTCCATCCAGTTCAAAGAGTTACAAAGCTCTGTCACGCAGGATAGTTGAGGAAAGTGCAAACATAGCACTGGACTAGCGCTTCTTGGTATTGCTAAAGTATTGATGTTGATGTAAATATTCTGTTTCTCTGGCAAGCCGCTTCTACACCTTAAAGGATTTCCTCCTTGGCTTGTAGTGTAATGTGACAAAAAAGGAAATTGAAGCGCCACACCACTGTTTAGGCCCCTTTCACACTGTAATTTTTTTTCGGGCCGACCCGATCAGACCTTTCATTTGCTCTCTATGGAGCGGTGGATGTCAGCGGACATGTGTCCGTTTAACATCTGGTGACATCCGATCCTGTCCACTAAAAACAGACGGTTGGGGATAGGATCACATGACAGATGGAAACAGGTGGTCCGTTTCCATCCGACAGCCCCAAGAGGACAGCAGGCTGTGTCCGTGTCCACTGTATCAGCGAAGCGGTCGTGAACCTGTCATCCGCCTGCTCAGAGGGGATCAGCGGAGAGATCCCTTGCTGAGTGGGTGAATCCGCTGTTGGGCTCAGCCCCTGTGAAAGGGGCCTAAGAGGCCCAGATTCCATTGCAAAGAGTAGCCAGTGCATTTAAGGTGTTTTTGAATCCCCAAAACACGTTGACCTGAGATGAGCATGGCGGGTTCTGCCGGGTAGAGTGGAAGGAGTCCAGCAAGCGTCCCTTTGCTGATCTCCCCTTCCTGCTACTGACCTGGAAGTGACATGTAAAAAGTCACTTTCAGGTCTTGGTGTCACGATCTGCACTCCATTATATTCATTGGAGGGAAGGTGAAACATCAGAGGTCTATTGGATCCACGATGTCTCATTAAAGAGAACCTGTCATCAAAAAATGTATAACATAGTGGACTTTATTTTGTGTTTCCTAAACTGTTACACAAATATCGTGCAATATAAAAAATTGGAGCTACCACTATTTTAATCTCTATGATCTTGGATTTTAGAAAATATACACTGACCATTTATGACCGCTTAAAGGTTAAGTGAATAACACTGGTTGTCTCATTATAATGGCATCTGAAAGTAGGTAGGCTATATTGGGCATCAGGTAAACATGTTGTCCCTAAATTTAATGTGTTGAAAGCAGAAAAAATGGGCATCACAGTTTATTGGCTGCCTAGCCACAGTCCAGTCAGGGTGGTGCCCAGGCTGACCTGTGTCCACTGATAAAAGCAACTACAATGGGTATGTGAGCAATGGAAGAAAGTGGCCTGGTCCAATGAATCACATTTTCTTTTGCATTGTGTAGAGGACTGTGTGTGTGTGTGTGTGTGTGTGTGTGTGTGTTGCTTACCTGGGGAAGAGATGGCATCAGGATGCAGTATGGGAAGAAGGCAAGCCGGCGGTTAAACCAGTGTTCTTTGGTGGCAGTGACCAAGTGACCAAGCAGGATTAAGCACCCTGTAACACTGCAAAAAATGGTTCAAGAATGAACACAACAATGAGTTTCAATTGTTGATTTTGCCTCCAAGTTCTCCAGATCTCAATCCAATTGAGCATCTGTGGGATGTACTGTAAAAACCGGTCCAATCCATGGAGGGCCCCATCTCACAAAATGCAGGACTTAAAGGATCTGCTACTGACAGCTTGGTGACAGATATCACGGCATACCTTCAGAGGTCTAGTTCATCTATGCCTCGACTGCACTACCATCTCAATATTTGGTGGGTGGTCATAAAGTTACGACTGATCAGTGTATAATTTTATTTGGAGTTTTTATGTAATCTTCAGGCCTAAAAATTTTTAAACCTGTAAACAAAAAATGACTTTTATATCTGCCTGGAATTCTGCTTTAAAATCCTCTCCTATTGCCACCTATTTTCTCTGAACTCCAGACCATAGAAACATGAGGTGTGAATTTTTGCAGCCAAAATCCTGTCTTGAGTTCGGGCTCATGCACACTACAGGTTCTAAACTTGAGTTTAGGAGCTTTTGGCTTTTGGCTTTTTTTTTTGCCAAAACTCCTAAACTCAATTCCAATAAACCCTATGTGTCCATGTACACATAGGCTTTTGAAGCCGCTGTGGTTAGGGGAGGTTAAACCTCCCTCTCCTGAACACGGAAGAATCTCGTTCAGGATAGGAACGTTTTCCCGCAGTCGGCGGTCAACCTAGTCTGTGTGTACGTGAGCCCTCATTGATCATTTTTAATGTAAAACTAAAGTATCTTTTTGAATGTAAACACTGAAATTGCAAGGTAAATATTGAGCATACATGCGTATGTGCTAATCTTTGTTACCTTATGCATGGTCTTCCGTATTTCATATTATCCACATGCAATCTTCCTCTGCATTAGGGGGAGGGCGTTAATGAGGGCAGTGCTACCCCGTCTTTTGCTCTTTTACAAGCTGCTAGATACTTTGCTAAAAGAAAAACAAATGCAGCTGACAATAAATGAAAATGGAAAGACAGGAGTGGGAGGAGTCACAAAGTTCTGTGCAGTGATGCTCTCTGCCCCTTTATGTTGATGAAGAAACATGACAACATACTAAATCTGGTCATACACTGATTAACATTTTTTTGAGGCTAAATGAAAGAAAAATTAACAGATTCCTCCATTTACACTATACAGTACAGATAGACAAATCTCTTGCTTTGGCTATTCTATCCAGACAGCCAATGACTGCATCTGATGGATGAACAGAGGCTGAAATCAGACAATTTTGTGCCAGGCTACTTTGATTTTTCAATCCAAGGTTGTCAAACTAGAGGGTGCTGACAGGGCACAGTGTGTAACCTTAAGGTTTTCAGCCAGCAGAATTCAAGCCAAGAGATTATAGGTTCTGCACTGTGCCTACTGGAAGAGCATCTAGAAAAATCACAAGATGCATAGCTTTGCAAATAATAGCAACAGACTGTGTTTTTAAAGTGATTCTAAAGGTCAATTTTTTTTTTAATAACAAACATGTCATGCTTGCCTGCTCTGTACAATGGTTTTGCACAGAGCAGCCCTGATCCTCTTCTTTTTGGGTCCACGGCAGTCCTGGCCCCTCCCACCTGCCGAGTGCCACCAATAGCAAGCCACTTGCTATGGGGTCACTCAAGCAGGCTCGCTCCTGTGAATAGGCATTGTCTTCACACGCGGAGCGGCGCTTGGCCCCCTTTCCTGCCCTTTCCTCATTGGCTCACTGGCTGTGATTGACAGCAGCTGGAGCCAGTGGCAAGACAGAGACCCAGGAGACCCGCTACTCTCATGCACATGACTGGATTGAGATTGACCTGGCCACGTCACCTGCCACAAGTTGTGGATTGTCCACTTGCCACGTCACCTGCCACAAGTTGTGGATTATGTAAAAAGAAACAAATCCGCGCAATAAACTATAATGTACTACTAAGCAGCTGAACACTAAGGGTCAAATAATCAAAATCCCTGAGTATAACATAAAAATAAATAGTGCAGCGCTTTAAAAGTCCATATATCAAAGATAGAAAAACAGCACAGTAAATCAGTATATAATCCCCGTGATCTTCATAGATGACACATGGACTCTTGATTGCATGCAGGTGGTAACAGACACACACACAGTGAGAGACCTCCACCAACAGATAAATTGGCCGCTCACCTTCCAACATGGACCCTTTAATTATAGAGGGTCACTGAAAAACTTTCCCTTACGGGTTAATCCAAAGCAGATGAAGATGTAAACTTCCCCAAAAGGATTAGGGTCATCAATTCCATATAACATCAGGATCATTCAAAAACTTCCAGGTATTAAGTTCATAAGGCAGTGTTTACATGTGGAAAATATAGAAGCAGACCATAGTGTTTCTCCATAATAGAAAACAATTTAATGAAAAACAAAAGTAGTGCACTTACATTTAAAAGGCACTAAACCAGTGCCGAGGTACAACAGCGCGTCTGGTGAGACTGTGAATGAACTGCGGGTGACGTCACGAACTTCCCATCCGTACGCACGTTACGTCCCAGTAGGCGGGACTTCATCAGCGGATATGGGAAGAACGCCAGACACCCGCTCTTATAGCAACAAGGCGCCTGTAACTATGGAGACACGATGCGGCGTCACATGACGCCGATAGGGACGTCTGAATCACATGACATCAACCAGGAAGTGTCCCCGTGAGCCAGATATCCACACAAAGGCTCCAAAGGCAACCAAAATACATGATAAAAACTTTAAAATAGAAAATATAAATATATATATATCTAAAATTCAACCAGTAAACCAGCCCAGTTGATTAATATAAAATATATGTATATTAATGCAGCGATCAACTCCTACAGTTACTACCGATATGGAGAAAGAAGCTGCTTATACATTGGATAAAAAATAAATAAACAAATCTGGACTGCAGACCTGAATATAGACGTGACATCAACCACAGCCCACAACAATCTCACCAAACCAAAATAAACATACTAAAACAATAATACATTAATAAATCACATATAATAAATGAAAAAAACATCTACGATCTAATTAGCGGCCAGTTATAAAACAATTTATGTCAAATTCGACATCAAAAAGGGGGTCATAACCCATAATGTCTCTAGGCATTTTAAACAGTTCCACCAACAAAATCCCAAGGGTTTGAGATTCTGGGGCATAGAGAAAGTCACTAGACATTGGCGAGGTGGCAATTTTATCCGTCAGCTGAGCAAAAGAGAATCCCATTGGATTCATGAAACACGAGTTCTTTGCCCTGACGGGTTAAATGTCGAATTTGACATAAATTGTTTTATAACTGACCGCTAATTAGATCGTAGATGTTTTTTTCATTTATTATATGTGATTTATTATTGTTTTAGTATGTTTATTTTGGTTTGGTGAGATTGTTGTGGGCTGTGGTTGATGTCACGTCTATATTCAGGTCTGCAGTCCAGATTTGTTTATTTATTTTTTATCCAATGTATAAGCAGCTTCTTTCTCCATATCGGTAGTAACTGTAGGAGTTGATCGCTGCATTAATATACATATATTTTATATTAATCAACTGGGCTGGTTTACTGGTTGAATTTTAGATATATATATATATATTTATATTTTCTATTTTAAAGTTTTTATCATGTATTTTGGTTGCCTTTGGAGCCTTTGTGTGGATATCTGGCTCACGGGGACACTTCCTGGTTGATGTCATGTGATTCAGACGTCCCTATCGGCGTCATGTGACGCCGCATCGTGTCTCCATAGTTACAGGCGCCTTGTTGCTATAAGAGCGGGTGTCTGCCGTTCTTCCCATATCCGCTGATGAAGTCCCGCCTACTGGGACGTAACGTGCGTACGGATGGGAAGTTCGTGACGTCACCCGCAGTTCATTCACAGTCTCACCAGGCGCGCTGTTGTACCTCGGCACTGGTTTAGTGCCTTTTAAATGTAAGTGCACTACTTTTGTTTTTCATTAAATTGTTTTCTATTACGGAGAAACACTATGGTCTGCTTCTATATTTTCCACATGTAAACACTGCCTTATGAACTTAATACCTGGAAGTTTTTGAATGATCCTGATGTTATATGGAATTGATGACCCTAATCCTTTTGGGGAAGTTTACATCTTCATCTGCTTTGGATTAACCCGTAAGGGAAAGTTTTTCAGTGACCCTCTATAATTAAAGGGTCCATGTTGGAAGGTGAGCGGCCAATTTATCTGTTGGTGGAGGTCTCTCACTGTGTGTGTGTCTGTTACCACCTGCATGCGATCAAGAGTCCATGTGTCATCTATGCAGATCACGGGGATTATATACTGATTTACTGTGCTGTTTTTCTATCTTTGATATATGGACTTTTAAAGCGCTGCACTATTTATTTTTATGTTATACTCAGGGATTTTGATTATTTGACCCTTAGTGTTCAGCTGCTTAGTAGTACATTATAGTTTATTGCGCGGATTTGTTTCTTTTTACATATTCTGATTTCTCAAGTTATCAAAAATCACGCTGCAATAATGGATGTTTTTCAATATTTAGAAAAACGGGAAGTTAAAATTAATGAAGTTTTCTCTAGGAATTCTTCTAATGAACCTATTAATGATATCTCCCAGGCATTTCGTAAATTGGGGCATATTTTTGAAAAAAAGACTAAAACTTGGTGGGATATTACATCGTTTGAACAGTATTTATCTGCCAAGCTTATTCCTAGAAGGTTAAGGTGGGATGTGCCCCCTAATGATGGTCTACTTGACGATGATTCTATGTCTGAGTGGAGTGGCTTTTTCATCAAAAAAGGGTTTGAGCTAATAGAATTTCTTTTGGCTCGGAAACAAAGAAAATTAAAGCTCCTTGACTCCCAGATTGGGGAGATCATTTCATTTTTAGAACCCCATAAAGAAAGTGAAGAATTTCTGAAACTTTCAGGGGAGCTAAAAAATAAGCTTATGAAATGGGATGCTGAGATTCAAACAAAGAAAAAGAAGAAGTTTATACGGGATTGGGATGATTTCACTGGAGATAGCATTTTCAAATGGCAGAATGCTCCCCCCATAGGTGGTGGTAATGTCACTGCCAATCCCCCAGTCGAAACTCTCAATGCCACTAAAATGGCAACACCTAGAAACCAACCAGTGTATCAATATGATGTACCTCCCCCTCATGAGAGGTTTTCTTCCCCTCATGATTACCCTAATAGGGGTCCCCCCAAAAGGGGTAAGAACAAAAGAGGTAGAGGTAAAGGTAACTATCAACCAACCCCCCATTATGAAAATGATTATCCAACATCATCTTATTATCAGAATGCATCCCAACCATGGAGAGATTCTCGTAATTTTGGAGATGGGGCTGACCCATCCAATAGAGGGAGGCCCCATTACCCCCAAAATAGGGGGTTTCCTACGCAAAATAGTTTTGCACCGTTGGCCAACCACTCTGACCACGATAGGGGGGATTTTTTAGGGTCACGTGGGGGATACCAAACTGGACCCCCTGTACACAGACCCAACCTAGGGGAATGGTGGAGACAATTGCCACAGTATCCACCGCCCAATGTAGGTACCCCAAGAAAAAGAAAAGACAGAGAGGAAGGAGAGGGGGTAGGCGATTACAAAAGGTCGAAACCATAACAGGAGCAGGAATTTATAATCTAAGTGGGGTAACATTAAATGATGATGAAATCAAAGTCCTGGATAGAGGGCTTAAATTTGCCCCAACCAAAAATTTGAACAAATTCCAAACTTACGTAAGTTTGCAAAAATACATTAGAAGTTTGAACATGAAAAAATATTTTTTATCCAACACTAGTAGGGCTACACCACTTGTTAGGGGTGACCATTCTTCTTTACGAAATAAATCAATATTCAACCCCATTAATGTTGACAGCAAATATATGGAGGTCTTCAAGAATATGGTAGTAAAGGATTTGGAGTCATTGAAAATTAAAAAGGTATTAGATCCACAATATATTAAACGGGGTATGGGATCTTTGGAAAAAAGAAAAGAAATTGTAATTCGTCCAGCGGACAAAGGAGGAGGGTTAGTCATCCTGAGTAAAGAATACTATAAAATGGAAATGAGTAACCTATTGTCAGATGAGGATACATATAGAGTTCTTCATACAGACCCTATGTTGTCCTTTAAGGATGAGTTTCACCATATCATTGAGGATGGTAAAGATCAGGGAATATTGACCATAAAAGAGGCTCTTTACCTGGATCCATTGTTTTGCAGAACTCCTATCATTTATTTTCTACCGAAATTACATAAAGACAGTGTTAACCCTCCAGGGAGGCCCATAGTAAATGGGATTGACTCAGTGTCAGCCCGATTAGGGCAATACATTGATTCATTCTTACAACCCCTGGTAGTTAAAACGCCAGCATTCCTTAAAGACACTAAACATATTATCCAGATCCTCCAATCTCTGGGGTGTTCTGAAAAAAGTATATTGGTGACAGCAGACGTGGAGTCCCTGTACACCATTATAGGACACCAGGATGCACTGACGGCTGTGGAATGGGCTCTGTCCACCTCTACGCTGTCTGGTAGACATCAGGAGTTCCTTTTGAGTTGTTTGGATTTTTGTTTATCCCGGAACTATTTTTGGTACGATGGGGATTTTTTCTTACAAACTAGGGGAGTTGCGATGGGGGCCCGTTTTGCTCCCAGTGTGGCCAATATTTTTATGGCCCACTGGGAGGAACGGGCAGTGTTCGCATGTCGTCCCCCTGAATTAGTTTGTTATTTTCGTTATATTGATGATTTGATCCTGGTGTGGGAGGGTGATAGATCCGCTTTGGATTTTTTCATTAGTCATCTTAATGACAACAACAAAAATATTATCCTCACATGGACCATAGACAATGAGAAGGTTGATTATTTGGATCTTACCATCACCAAGGGAAGTGATCATTTTAAGTTGATCAATCACTTTAAACCCACCGATCGCAATGCGTACATTCCCCTGGGGAGTTGTCACCACCGTTCTTGGTTGTGCAACATCCCCAGGGGACAGTATATTAGGTTGCGTCGGAATTGCACACAAGTATCTGATTTTGTAAACCAATCACGAGTGTTGACCACTAGATTTGTGCAAAAGGGTTATGATGAACAGGTTCTGCTCCGAGAGGTAGAACAAGTTAAGATGATTGATAGACAGACATTATTGACTGATCGAAGTAAAACTTCTGATGGGGATTCTCACAATTTTCGAATGATATTGGACTACAATGTCCAGTATAAAAAGTTCGAGAAAATTATTGCTAAAAATTGGTCCATCTTAAAACAAGATAAGATTCTTGGTCCCGTTCTACCGGAGAAACCCCAATTCATTTATAAGAAAGCCCCGTCCTTGCGAGATCGATTGGCACCTAGTGTCCTAAACCCCCCTGTACCGTCAGATAACAGCATGTTTAGATTCCTGGGTGGATTTTACGCATGTGGCCGTTGTGTCCCGTGCAGGACCTCTAAAGTTAATCTTAAGAAAAGGAAGTCTTTTTTGGCATCTGCCACCAATAAAGAATACAATATTAAACAATTGATTACGTGCGCCGCGGTGGGGGTCGTCTATATGCTGGAGTGCGATTGCGGACTCCAATATATAGGCCGAACCTCGAGACCTCTACATGTTCGTGTGGCAGAACATGTTAATAATATTAAAAAGGGGGTCATAACCCATAATGTCTCTAGGCATTTTAAACAGTTCCACCATCAAAATCCCAAGGGTTTGAGATTCTGGGGCATAGAGAAAGTCACTAGACATTGGCGAGGTGGCAATTTTATCCGTCAGCTGAGCAAAAGAGAATCCCATTGGATTCATGAAACACGAGTTCTTTGCCCTGACGGGTTAAATGTCGAATTTGACATAAATTGTTTTATAACTGACCGCTAATTAGATCGTAGATGTTTTTTTCATTTATTATATGTGATTTATTAATGTATTATTGTTTTAGTATGTTTATTTTGGTTTGGTGAGATTGTTGTGGGCTGTGGTTGATGTCACGTCTATATTCAGGTCTGCAGTCCAGATTTGTTTATTTATTTTTTATCCAATGTATAAGCAGCTTCTTTCTCCATATCGGTAGTAACTGTAGGAGTTGATCGCTGCATTAATATACATATATTTTATATTAATCAACTGGGCTGGTTTACTGGTTGAATTTTAGATATATATATATTTATATTTATATTTTAAAGTTTTTATCATGTATTTTGGTTGCCTTTGGAGCCTTTGTGTGGATATCTGGCTCACGGGGACACTTCCTGGTTGATGTCATGTGATTCAGACGTCCCTATCGGCGTCATGTGACGCCGCATCGTGTCTCCATAGTTACAGGCGCCTTGTTGCTATAAGAGCGGGTGTCTGGCGTTCTTCCCATATCCGCTGATGAAGTCCCGCCTACTGGGACGTAACGTGCGTACGGATGGGAAGTTCGTGACGTCACCCGCAGTTCATTCACAGTCTCACCAGACGCGCTGTTGTACCTCGGCACTGGTTTAGTGCCTTTTAAATGTAAGTGCACTACTTTTGTTTTTCATTAAATTGTTTTCTATTACGGAGAAACACTATGGTCTGCTTCTATATTTTCCACATGTAAACACTGCCTTATGAACTTAATACCTGGAAGTTTTTGAATGATCCTGATGTTATATGGAATTGATGACCCTAATCCTTTTGGGGAAGTTTACATCTTCATCTGCTTTGGATTAACCCGTAAGGGAAAGTTTTTCAGTGACCCTCTATAATTAAAGGGTCCATGTTGGAAGGTGAGCGGCCAATTTATCTGTTGGTGGAGGTCTCTCACTGTGTGTGTGTCTGTTACCACCTGCATGCAATCAAGAGTCCATGTGTCATCTATGAAGATCACGGGGATTATATACTGATTTACTGTGCTGTTTTTCTATCTTTGATATATGGACTTTTAAAGCGCTGCACAAGTTGTGGATTGTCTACAGTGCAATGCAAGCAATTACAGTTTTTTTTCATATTTTTTTGATGGTTTTTCATCATTTGCCATCATTTTTGAGATTTCTAATGTAAAAAAATAGGTCACCTTTAAAAACGCTAATAAACGAAATCGCGGCAAAACGCCGGTACCGCATTTTGCCGCGTTTAGCCGCGTTTTGCGTCTGAAACGTGGAAAACTTTTGCGTCTGAACCCATTTTTTTGCTTCTGGAAAAACGAGGTTAAACGCAACTGCCTAAAAACGGCAATAAACGAGACTGTGTGCATGGACACATAGGATAACATTGAATGGGTTCAGGAGCAGTTGAAAAAAGTGTCCAACTGCCTCTGAACGCGCGTTTAACAGCAAATAACAGCGTCTCGTGTGCATGGGGCCTTACTGACAATGTTGGAAAACCACTTATTAGTCTGGTGCACTGAGACAAAGGGTTTAACACTGTCTACTCAGCAGTTAGAGTAGAAGCATGAAAACATATACTTGGGGAAAAATATTTTAGTATATTTTTCCTTAATTAATTATCTATTTCTAAGAGAAGTATTTGTAAAGTACATACAAGTAGAAATAAGTGCATATAGTGTACATTTCAGTTTCAGGACTGAATAAAATTGTAAAAACAAATTCTCATGCAAGCATGAAATTCTGATGATTACTTATATATTTTTCAGACGGGGGAACGCTATATTGGGTTTCTTGTGTTTTCCATTCTAAAAAAGGTCTGTTGTGTACAGAGCTAAATAGCTGAAGCTTTGATTTATATAGCTGCACGAGAATGACTTTTCCCTTCCCTGCACTATCTACACTTTGAGCTAGAGAGAGTCTGAAAACAAAGCGCTAATGCTGCCCCTTTTCTGTAGAAAACCCATAATGCTATGTAACATCAGTGGCAAGAGTTCACCCTGTGTTAGAAAATTGATTGTCAAATAAGGATATATAAAGAGAAGAAAATATTAAACCATGATTTAAAAAAACGTTATGGTCAAGCACACACGTGGTTTTAGGCCCCTTTCACACGGGACGGATCCGTGAACCTCCGCTTGCTCTGCGGGGATCGCTCCGTTGATCCCCGCTGAGCCGGCGGATGACAGAGTGGTCCCCGCACACTGTGCAGGGACCGCCCTGTCAGATCTCCGCTCTCCCCTATGGGGGGATCGGATGAACACGGACAGTCTGTCTGTGTTCATCTGATCTGCTCCGTAGACGGATAGAAAAATAGGATTTTTTCTATCCAGAAAAACGGAGCATTGCGGACCGGGAGGAGATCGGGTGTCAGCGGATGTTTCATCCGCTGACACCCGCAATCTTATAGGGACCAATGTATGTCCCTTTTTCATCCGTAAACGGATGGATGAAAAAGCGGACATACGGACCGCTAGTGTGAAAGGGGCCTTACATGTAGAGCAGAACAAAAGTGTATTTTGGCACTCAGGAGGCACAGGTGCAAATTGCAGCCTACTGCTAACAGCTTGTCAAACTTGATGGTAGGCGGAAATACGTAGTGGCTGTAGGCTATTCTGAGAGGTACTGGTGTACAAGGCCATATGCCCTGATGAACGTAGACTTTCTGTGTTTGGGGCATGCCTCCCTGTATGCAATACCGCTCAGAATAGTGTGCAACCGCTGTATATTTCAGCCTGCCATTGATTTTTTTTTTACAGGCTGTAAGCTGCATCTCTACCTCCTGGAAGCCACAACACGCATGAGGCCTATAAAAAATATAAAACAGCCAAAATTATTAGAGTTTCCCATTATATTAGAAGTTTTGCCTTTTCAGTTTAGTCTGAAGCTTGATGGCCTGCCTTCCCCAAGACCTAGTCCAAGCTTGCATGACGGTATAGTCAGCAGACTACATCTGATGTATATCTGCTGAGTATATCGTTGTACCGATTTCTTCTGTGGATTATGTAGTATTGAAAGTTTTCAGAGACATTCCAGCTTGAGCACTAGGCTTTTGGGGCTGCTTATTGAAGCTGAGGTTGCAACACTGTTCCACCTGTTCTCCAAGACCTGCCCTGTATTTTTGAGTATGAATATTCGTTACCCGTTTCCATACGCAATGAGTGACAAACATACAGGTTGCCGCTATAAATCCGGCAAAATTTTCTGGTTTATGTAATAACATTTCAGGTTGCCTACTTCCTAGGACTTCCTACTTCCTGGTTCCAAAGTGGGTGCAATTTAAGACCAAACGGAAGTGGTTTGTCTGCTGTAGGCTGAAACCAAAAACGAAATGTATGCTTGTCGGTCCACCTATGTCAGTAAGTACATTTCAAGCTCACAAAACTATATGTACTTAAAGTGATATTAAATGTATTTTTTTTTTTTAAATAACCATGTTTACTTACCCCAATCCTCCTCTTCTTGGGTCCCCCTGCCAGCGCTCCTGGCTCCTCCTCTTCTCTGTGTGCCCCCATAGCAAGCCGCATGCTATGGGGGCACTCGCGTGCTCGCTCCTGAACCCCGCTCTGTCTGTCCATAAAACACATAACGGGGCTCGGCCCTGCCCCCTATTCTCTTGTCATTGGCCTTACTCGTTGTGATTGACAGCAACAGGGTTTCCATTGTCTCAGCCAATGAGGAGACAGAGACCCGGGAGAGCATCCACTCTTGCACATCCCTGAATCTGGTTCTGGAAAGTATTGGGGGGGGGGGGGGGGAGCTGCATACTTAAAGTTTTTTTTATTTTCATGCATAGAAAATGCATGGAGATAAAAAAAAAAAAATCATCTTTACAGAAAGTCCTGCTAGATCGCTTCAGACTGGCCCCTTTTGCAGGTATAGCCATGCAAAACGTTAAAAAAAAGTGTCTATACTGTTTAAAATACAGTTATACACTATCTCACCCTGCTCCGCACATGCTCAGTTGCTATTTATTTTTAGGCACGGTGCCAAATTTGTAGAGGATGATCTGCTGACAGCCTAAAGATTTATTGCTGTTCAGGGTCCGTAACAATTCTAGAGGCAATTTACAGCACACACTAATTTTGGCAGGAAAATTATTAATGTGGAATTTATGTTCCTTGCTAAAGAACATTATTTTTTATCATCTTAAGTTTTTTTGAGTAAAGTTCCACTTTAAGGCCTCATGCACACTGGACGTTTTTTGACGTTTTTACAGCAGCTGTTTTTGGCAGTAGACGTTTTCTCTACAGTCATTAAACTCTCCATCATGTTATCCTACGTGTCCATGCACACATAGGCTGTTATCAGCAGTTTTGGGCAGTGGCGTTTTGGAGCAGTAAAAAAAAAACTAGTGGGTTCTGAGAGACGTTTTTCAGCTGTAAGCTGATAAACGTTGATAAACGCTCAAAAACTTCGCTCACCAGCGTTTTGACCCATTAAAAAAAAAAAAATATATATATATATATATATATATATATATATATATATATAGCGCCCTCCTCACTCCCCTCTTTCTCTCGTCTCGTCTTTCTTTTGTCTAGGGGTATCTTAGAGGGGAGGGAGCGGGGCGCTACACGTGGGGGCTCGTCCGGGATTCTTGTCAACGGATCCATCCAGGCCGGGCGTAAGCGGGCGAGACGGTCCACCACAACCGCTGGTCGGGGCTACCATACCAGTCTTTCTCTTCGGTGGCGGACGCTGCGAGACAGTGGTGACCGAGTCAGCATCCTCGGATTTCTCCCGTTGGGGTTTTACAACCTCCTCCGCGGTCGTTGCAGTGTGCGTAGGGATGGCTCTCACAGCAGTGATTCCTCCTCTCGGAGTGCTGTTGCCCGCAGCACGGCCGGGGTAAATGGTTCTCGGCCTCTGAACCGCCGGATCCACTTCGAACAGGAACTCCCCACAGGCCTCACATCGCCCGAATGGCTTCAGCTGGCACACCAGTCCCGAACAGCCGGGACAAATCACACCCAGGGCCTCAACGTCCATGCACGAGTACAGGGCGAATCGTCCCCTTGGCTTTAGCCAGATCCCCGTATCTGTTACCGGAGCAGCAGTAGTCAATGTTGTGGTGGAAGGGTGAACTGGAATCCACGATATATGTCCGAACATGGCGACCTGTTGCTGATCTATCGCACACTGCAAAGTTTTTGCGCCAACGTCCCACGTGTAGTCCTTCACACGTATTGGACTCCTCCCCTTTGCTCCAGTTCGCGGGTTTTTCTTCTTTTCTGTTTCTGAGTCACGCCCATGAACTTAGCGATGGGGGTGTGCCTGGTGGCGCAGTGCAATAGAAGCCCCCACGTGTAGTACTTCACACGGCTGAACTTTACACTCTTCTGGGCGGGCCTTTCCCTTCATTGGGTCATGTCCACGACTTCGAGCAGGGATGCACTTCGGCATCCTAGGGGAGACAGTGTGATCTACAATATGTGATCATAGTGAAAATAAGCAACGCATTTTATGCCTGCTTTGTTCTATTCTATTTAGCTGTACTGGGAAGAAAAAAAAAAGGCCAACCAGCAACAAACCAACTACTCTCAGTTTAAGCCCTCATGCACACTGGACGTTAAAATAAGGCACTTCGGCCAATGAAGGCCTGCCTATTCGCTTAACTCTTCCAACAGACACGTTCAATTCCGTGGTGCACAAACACTATACCAGACCCGAGCCCCCACGTGTAGCGCCCTCCTCACTCCCCTCTTTCTCTCGTCTCGTCTTTCTTTTGTCTAGGGGTATCTTAGAGGGGAGGGAGCGGGGACACCACGCCTGGCTTCCACCACATGTGTCAGTGCGGTATAAGCAACGTTCTTGTATTACCTTCGGGTCAGTGCTGTGCACCTGGATCCTTCCCCCAAGAGTCACCTTGAACAATGTCTGTCAGGAAATGAGCCCCACACCATTAAAGTTCAACACTCCTTTATTCTTCTGCGAATGAGCACAATCAGTTGAACTCCCTTGATAGAAACAGAACAGGAAAGGAGGTGTGGATGCGAATAGGCCCAGACACAATGTAGTTCTCCACTTTCCTTCCTGAAAGTGGGTTACGGTCTCCGCACAAGGGGGAATTTCCTTCCAGGCGGTCTCCGACGAGAGGCTCACCTGTCACCGGCAATATGCTGCACTGGGTCTTCAAGTGAGGAGCTCCCCCCGGTCCATTGCGCCTTCTGGATTTGGGTACCCACTCCCGGGGTTCCCTAGGATCTCCTTCCCTCGTGGAACTCGGTGTTGGGCACTGAGCTCCGGACCTCCATCCGAGTACCTCACCCCAGGCTAAAGGTGCGTGGGATGGAACACGACCTCCAGTTGTCCTCTAGGCCTAGGCCACCCAGAGGACCGACACGAACCACCGTCCACAAGCTGAAGGTGCCTGGGACTTCCACCCCGTGACAAAGATGGCCGGACCCTTTATACCCTCTCCCAGCAAGCACAGCGGGTTCCCCGCCCCACCATACCGCTGCCGAGGGAGGGCAAAAAGGAGGCACAGCACACAGCAATGATTCAACCCCAGCCCAGGGCGACAGCGCCACCCACCGGGCTGCAGGGAATTACACATCACTGATGTCTCTGCCAAGTTCAAATTTACACCCGGGAAAGTACATACCCGCTATATATATATATATATATATATATATATATATATATATATATATATATATATATAAAAAAATGCTATTGCAAAAAAGTTGAAAAACTCACTGCAAAGCTACTGCCGTTTTTATAACCTTATTTTAACGTCCAGTGTGCATGAGCGCTTAAACTGAGAGTAGTTGGTTTGTTGCTGGTTGGCCTTTTTTTTTTTCTTCCCAGCACAGCTAAATAGAATAGAACAAAGCAGGCATAAAATGCGTTGCTTATTTTCACTATGATCACATATTGTAGATCACACTGTCTCCCCTAGGCTTCTGTACCTGTTATCAAGTGTTTGAAAGCTGTGTTGGGTGGTAATGTTTTTCCAGCCATTAACACTCCATTGTGACCCAGCTTTGCCATTACTTATAGACAACTTTAGCAAAAGAGAAGGAAATGCATGGGTCTTCGTCTCCTGGCTTGTGACATGTTTTGTGACGCGCACACACACACACGTCTTTTTCTAATGTTTATAATAAGGCTCTCCTAATAGCAGCATTTTCCCTAGGGTAGCCAGTGCATTATACTCAAACAAAATCTGATGTAAGAATGTGTGTTTACTATGTAAAAAAAAAAAAATGTTTAAATGATCAATGAAGGTAAAAAGCTAATATCTTGCATAAAAATAAATAAAACTTAGAGTGATGTATAGAGTTCCTATACTTTAGATATACCGGTAGCTTAACATGTTTGCTATAGGAATGGCTATACAATTTTCATTTTTCCCACAGATGGCCTTCTGTGTGCTTTGCTAGACACTAAACAAATACAGTAGTTATTTTAATTTTTTCACCTGGTAATCCTGCAAATGGCACACTTCCTGTCCTTTGGGTGGCTACGCTCACTCAATTTGCTATATCTATGGAGGAAGTCGGGTATACACGGGCTGAATGTCGGAGACATTAGCCAGTACAGAAAATATCGGCCGCCGTTCGGCCCATGTGTATGTCTGTGTGTGCGACAGAAGAAGTTTGGCTGTCTTCTGTCTAGGGCCGAAACAACTAATCGATTAATCGACAACTAATCGATTATGAAATTAATCGATTACAATTTTCATAATCGATTAATCGGTCAGTAACATAATGGGGTTAAAAAATAACTAATATTAGCCCTTTCTAGTACAAAAAGAGCAAATCCCTACTGTAAATATTACTTTCACTGTCCCACAGTAAAAAATTAACCCCTTACAGTAGCGATTATTTGCTCTTTTTGTACTAATTTTTTATTTTTTTAACCCCATTATGTTACTAAACCTCTCAGGCCTGGGTCACACCTCTGTATTTTTTTGGTGCTTTTTGCAGAAACACACTACAGGTCATTTACATGGTTTCCTATGGGACACGTTCACATCCATGATTTTTTCAGCTGCTGCGTATTTGGAAAGGGCAAGGACTTTTTTTAACGCAAAACGGTGCCATTTTGTTTTTTTGGTTTAATATACTTCAATGGAGACGCTGCAGAAAAGCATGCAATAATGTGTTTTTGCGGCAATTTGTGTTTTGTAATCTGCCCAACAACAAATTGGGCAAAAAAAAAAAAAAAATGCAAATCGCAGCAAAATTACCTTCTTTTTTTTTTTTTTTTACGTTTATTAACCGATTAGTCGATTAATCGAAACAATAATCGGCCAACTAATCGATTATGAAAATAATCGTTAGTTGCAGCCCTACTTCTGTCAGACGTGCATGCTGGAAAACCAGCAGCCGACTGACTCCCGATCAGCGCTTTCAGCCAATGGCAGAGAGCGCTGATCGGAGAGTTCTGGTGGGGGGGGGGGGCGTCCCCCTGTCAGAACACAACAGCTCAGCGGGGGAGATCGCTGTACCAATGTCTTATGGTTAGTACAGCAGCTCCGACCGGAGCTGACAATTTTTTTTTTTTTCATTCAATCCGCTGGGTTGTATTCCATAGATCAGGATAACACTCTGGGTCCTGTACTTTTGATAGTAGATATAAACAGGTTAATTAAAATGTCAAACATTGTAACGTAATCTCAGATTTTTTTTTTTTTAACCTGTGTAGCTTTTTTTCAGGATTTTCCTGTTATTGTGTTGACCATCTTCCAGCTGGTGTTTTTGCATTGCCACCCTGTGACATGAGCTAAGGCTGGCCATAGGCAGTTAGAATCACGTCCGGTTCAGCAGGAACCGTCCAATAGTCAAATCTTGTATGAGCAGACTGAATGTACTAAGTTGATCGATCAACTTGGATACAATCAGCCTGCCAAATTTTGCATGCGATTATTGCTAGCGGCTGGTATAGCCTCCAGCAATAATCACTGTGTTCTTTCTGAGGGGTCGGCTTTCCCGACCACACAGGGAGAACACAATGGCTCAGCGGGAGGAATTCCCCTGTCAACAACGGTCTGTGTTGCAGGAAAGAAGTTCGCTCCATGTATTAAAAATGTCTCCATGGCTTAAAAGTGGCCACGACAACATTTTGCTGCACAGACATGGTACATCACTGTCACTATCAGTAAATCCGTACTGAGCAATGATGTGCAGAGAGGCTGAAAGAGGCTAGAGGAGATTAGCAGTAAGAAGTACTGGTGAAAACAGTATTTTATGAAAAACTATACAGTGGTTGATGCAAACTAATCTAGTTAGGGTAAGCTCTACTTTAAAAACTCGTTGTTTCCCTTTGCATGCAAAACACAGAAAAAAAGCCACTATTGTGGTGCCTATGAATACGTACGTGTGTTTCAGCCTTTGTGTGTTAAAATGTAAATTGTCCAATTTCTATTGTCTTTGATAGGTTGGCTGTGTCTTTCATTGTGTTTCCCCCTTTGTATTTAATAACAGGAGATCCATGCACTGTTTCCTCACAGTTGGAGCTGGAAGAAGCTTTCCGGTTATATGAGCTAAATAAAGACTCCGAGCTCCTAATTCATGGTGAGCAAATACAGTACTATATTTATTCAAAGTCTCTTTAATCGATAGCAAGCGGTTGGTTTGTCACAGAAAACTATTTTGTGTGAAATATAGAATATTAGCTTTGAAATAAAGGTAATTGTAAGACAATAATATGGAACTATTAGGTACTTTAGATATGTGTTACAGAGAAGAGAGCTAAATATATACGTGTATCAGTATCTGTGCAATGATATTACAACTGAATAAACACCATGTTATGTTCACAGTGTTTCCTTGTACCCCTGAGAGGCCTGGCATGCCCTGCCTTGGTGAAGACAGTAAGTATATTATGTGCTATTTATACATATTTACTGACGTGTGCAAAATGATGTTGCCTAGCTTTTTTCATTCATCTAACATTTGTCAGACTGATCATGTTTGATTTATGCTAGAGGGAGACTATACACTTTGGGGAATATTTCTAAATCGGTGAATGTGACTTTTGTCATACATTCACTGCATGTGAATCTTTCTGGAGCATGCGTTTTAAATGATAGTGAATAGCATGCTACTGCAATATTTGGTGACAGTCACATTCACTGCTTTGTATATATCTCCCAGTGTCTGTTGCCAGGAGCAACCTGTTTTAGAATTGCAGTTAGTTGGGGATGCAAATTGTGTTAAAAGACCAAAAACGGTGTCAATGGATACTTATGCCAATCTCTACTGCTAAACGTTAGGAAAGCACTTTAATACACATTAGAAATACATTTTAATTATGTTGAGTGATTCTTGTGATCCTGGCCTTAACGCACCCCCCAGCCTGCTGGTTGAATATAAAAGGTGCAGCAGAGCATTTAATGAGTCACAACAGCTCCCTTTTCACTCTTTACCTGTCAGCATAATGTGCACTGAACAGAGGTGGATTGGGTCCTATCGCTGCCCCTCCCACTCCCCGTCTTGGTGCTATTATGTAGCGTTTTATAGGAGGCTGATATCACATTGGTTACTTTTAAAAATTAATTTTAATATTTTAGTAAAGTGGGCCTGATTTAAAATTGAAGGTTTTCATGAGTCTCGAGGCGAGCAGCCACAGTTCATCAGAATCTCACACTGTTGATGTACAGTCATGTGGCTGTAGCAACAGAGCTGCCTTAGCGCAGAATGGACACTGCACTTCTCCAGACAAAAGGAAAATCTTTCAGGGTATTGCGTAGGTACAATTAGTATTTCAATATGTTCCCTATAACATATCAAATTGTCACTTTTTGAAAATTCTATTTATTGGTTTAAAAGAATTAAAGGAGAAGTCCAGCCAAAGCTTGTTTGGCTGTACTTCTATGGATCACAGGAGTGCAGTTCATTTTGCAATCCTGTGACACGTTTTTAGCAGGGAGTGGGCTGAAGTTCGATCTCTGCTGAAGTCACAGAAGTCAGTCTAGGCGCCGTGTCATTGCGGCAATAAAGTCTGGTGCCACCAGGTGCCTGGACTGACACCCGACTCAGGCTCTCAGCGAGCTGCTGAGAGTCTGAGCTGGCCGCTCCTGCCCCCTCCACAGCCCAGCGCTCCAATGAGCGAGGAGGGAGCAGATCTCTTCTCCCGGGAGCTCTGAAAACCGAACGATCAACGGTGTTCAATCGCTAGGTTTTCAGTGTAGAGGCACCAGGGGACAGATGCAGCATTGGACCGATGCTGCATCCACCGAGGAAAGTATGATTCCAAAAAACAAGACAAAAAAAAACCTTTACTTCTCTTTTAAGTGGTACAAAACTTCTGGGCATTCCCCGGCTCAAGGTAAAATTAACATCTCTAATTCTCTCCACTTACCTCCAGTTTAGGAGTACACAGTTAAGAAATACGTTTTGAAATAAAGAAAAATGGAATGACCTCTGCATTATCTCCAATACCCATGGTGCATCACATTTCAAACATTAATGAATATATCATATTTATTTCCCCAGATATCCACTGAGATTTCTCAGATCACCTTTTGTCCTGAAATCATAGAGGATGCAATCACCCAATAACTATAATATCAGATACTATGTGGTGGTGGATGGAGAATCTAGCCATAAGTCCCACACCTTGTTGAACTTTCGAGAACACCCACGAGATTCCTAAATTGTCACTTTTTGAATTCAGGTCCCTTTGGGTACACTGGCATCTGCTTTGTTTGTACCACATCTACATTATGTCTGGGTGCATTTCCTATTGGTCCATTCAGAAATAATTTATCTTGTTTTATGAGTTCAGCTTTAGTATTTAGTGCTGCATTTAACTTCCACTAAGCATACCCCAAAGACTGTATGGACCTGTTCAAGTGTGTTTTTAACACAGATTGTTACTGTGCTTCTAAACCCAAAACAAAAAATGTAATGTATTGCAGCAGTCTTTTAATGTTATGGCAGTACTTGCTTTCTTTTTTCAAGTCTTTTTTTCTTTATTTTTACCTGGGGTTTCTTGCACTAACGCATTTCCACTCCTAGAATGACAATCCTCCTTCAGCCTACTGTATCAAGAGAATCAGAATAGGACTACAGAACTATGTCCCTCTGATGCCAATAACATGGAGGGGCGTGATACTATAGACCTAGGAGAGAACTGACAACCAAGTGGATGGATGATTAGGGTCAGCGTAGACTGTAAAGAGTAAAATAAGTTATCCACACACAAGATTTCTGTCTATTTCTAGAAGTATTTTTGCAATTCTTAAACGGAAATGCCAAATGATGTCCAATGGTATATTTAGAGGAAAAGTATAGCCAAAACTTTTTTGGCTGTACTTTTTATGGATCATATACGTGCAGTTCTTTCTGTACTCCTGTGACCTGTTTTCAGCCATCAGCGGACTGAAGCCCTCAATCAGATGACGTGACAGAGTTGGTCCAGGCTGTGAAAAGATCCGGGCCATATGCTCAGGATCCACCCAGAAGCTGGACTAGCACATAGCTCAGCATCTCAGCGATCCGCGGAGAGTCTGAGCCAGCTCCTTCCGCCCCATTCCACAGCCAAGTTCTCCAATGAGTGCTGAAGGGGCAGAGTGGAGGCCGACAGTCCCAGCTCTCGGCTCAGAGTGGAGCGGGAGAACTGAGCGATCAGCATTTCTTGATCACTCAGTTCTCACTGCAGAGCCGCCGAGGGACACATGCAACATCAGATCAATGCTGCATCGACCTAGGTGAATATAATGAATTTTATTTATTTTTTTCCAAATCCCATACTTATCTTTTAACAGACCAGATAAGAGAAGCTCATTGTTAAGCGTTGCATATCCTTTAAATATAGTGTTTTCACAGTGATTAGAGATCCCCTTTAAAGTAACCCATAATTGGGTCACCCATATGGGATGCCAGTGCAGTCCTCTTGTCTTTCCGGCCTCAGATCAGAAATCTCCTCTTAACTAGTCTTGTCTGACAAACCAGTTGCCCGACCAGACCCATCTTTTACCAGTTCTAGACCTTGTATAAACTTTCTATAATATCTCAGAGGGTAGGAAAGTTGTGAGCATAAAGCTCTCCAAGTTGCTATAGATCACATGGTCTTCTTACATGAGATGGCAGGGCCCTGAGGACTGACTAGAGCTGTGTGATTGGAAGCGAATGGGTCAGTTCTGAGGTCTACTTGCCAGACATTGTGTAATTTAGTCCCATTGGACCCTCAATCCTGTTTTCATTGTGAAAAAGGGGAACAAAAATTTTGGAATTCGCAATAATACTCGGCTTGTTGCCTGTAGTTTTGTAGCAACATCACATAACTATACAGACTCCTTGTCCTAGTATTCTTTTAAACAGCTGCAAGTAAAAATACAACCTTCATAGCCATTAAAATGTAAGTGAACAGCATCGGTCTAATATTTGGACTGTAATCACTGCTATATCAATACTTTGACAGCCTAGAGTTTTTTTTTTTTTTTTTACCTTCAAAATATATTTGCTTGATCCAGGTGTTTTACAGGTGGATCGAGGAACGTTCACATGTCTGTCTGGTTGGGTTTTCTCATCTGATCACTGTTTTCTCGTGAGACAGGCTGGGGATGTCTGCAGATTGCTTTATCTCCTTCCCCATTAGGCACAAATATGCTAATTTTCCCAATGGAAATACGTATGTTTGTAAGGCAATCCTTTTCAGCAAAGATTATTCAGCAGCCAGATTATGCATACATGGCAATACTTTAGGGACTATAGGCTTTCATATTCTATATCATCTACCATGTGCTTGCCCTATTTCACAAGTTGAATAGAAATGATATTGAATATTTTACCTAATGCCCCCTTCCTCAAACAGCTGATGTAAACATAAATAAGGACCCCCAATCAGAGGCTTTTTCTTATGGCAGGTGACAGGCTTGGTGTTATGGCTTTGTTTTCAAGGCTTTTTCTGGAAATCTAAAGCAATGCAAATGTATGAAATGAAGAAAACTGATTATACTTTGTTTTTATGATTTAGAATCAATCTATAGACGTGGAGCAAGAAGGTGGCGAAAGCTATACTGTGCAAATGGTCACACATTCCAAGCGAAGAGGTTTAACAGAGTGGGTATTGCTTTTTGATGCTGTTTCAGAAGTCACTCAACCTATTGCTAGACTGTTATACATATTTTGATGCAAAGAGGTTTTTTTTCCTCACAAATTCACCCTGAGGAGTACTTTGTTTCTCTAATTTGTATATGAGATAGTAGATGGAAATTGTTTAACATTTGGCACCCAGGCTTTTACTGAAATAGTGGTGTTTTTTGCACATATTACAGTTTAAAATAAGCACATGGACACTCATAAAATCTTAATTACTGTAGTAAGTTGTGCATGTATAAAGGTCCATGTGTCTGGGCACCTAAAATGTTATTGTTGTGTACTGTGTAGTGAGATTGCACTGTGTAGACATTATGTCTGTTCTCCCTATACTCACTGCAGACAGCTGACTGTGTAGGAGTCTTATGCAGACAGTCTGTTGAAACTAAATGTTTTCATGTGTTTTCTCTTTTTCTAGCGAGCGCACTGTGCCATCTGCACCGACCGGATATGGGGGTTAGGACGGCAAGGTTATAAATGTATCAATTGTAAGCTGTTGGTTCATAAAAAATGCCACAAGCTTGTTAGCATTGAGTGTGGGCGACATACAGTAGCTGTAAGTAACAATACTTGTCACATGAAAAAGAAAAATGTCATGACCATATTCTTTCTATTTTTCATCGGGTCATTAGATTAACTGTATTAGTTTTCAGTTGAAGCAGTCCTTTTAATGACTTATGAGCATAATGCAGCTAGGTTTGTATTTGAGATAGCTATACACATACATGAACCACTGACAGTGTTTTGCTGGATTGGATTAGATTTGTTTTGTCGGTGTGTCGCAGCAGACGCCCATGGCTAAATATTCTGGGTAAAAATGGCAATTTGTTATTTTGGCAAATACATATAATTTCTCGGCTAGAGAAAATGGTGGTTGGTGTCTGCTACCCATTCTCCATAATATGAATGGTAGTAATCTACCCACTCACAGAATTGTTTATTTGAAAAAAATAAATAGTTCAGAGGTTGAAATGTGTGAAGCCATATCGCATGGTTTGCCTTCTCATGTTTTTTGGTTAGCTTTAGGTAAAGTGGGTCTGAACTGTGGAGGCTGTGCTCATAATGGTAAGCAGAAAACCATGGACTAGTCATTCGTTTTGACTGTGTTCTCCATGCCGCTGATCTTTTACTCATCAGTGACTTACCATGCCTTGTTCGGCTTTGTCTCTCTGTCAAAATGGCATGATCAGTAGAGGAGTCATCTCCTGATGACTGGTGATCTGATAACTGGTGGGTTATTATTCAGGCAGCAGAGATGGAGAAAGCATAGATTCACATAATGTATTAAAAGCAGGGAGATGTATGGAAAAAGCCATAATCCTCGCAGTTACAGGCAGCAGTGCCTCTGACACTGCAGATATACGGCTATAAGACTAGGCACAGAAGAGCCTAGGGCAGGGCTTGACAATTCCTGGTTTCCACGGTGATTGAAAAAAAAAAAAAAACTCTAGCGGTCGGAAATGTGTGCCCGACAAGTCTAGTGATGTCACTGTACCTGCACAGCCAGGCTAAAAGAGAATGATGAGTCCCTAGCAAAGGTGAGCTCCTCCCCTCGATGGACAGCTGAGTTGAGCGGGCTATTAGCGGCAGGGCTGGCTGCTTGATTGGTGTCCAGCTACATGTGGCAAAAAATGGTGTCTGCATTGGGTGTACCCATTATCCTGTGGCTGTACACATCCCGGAGGAGAGGACGAGTCTGTCAGTCCCAAAGCTGGGCTGTTATGAAAAGGCTGCGAGCTCTATGGAGGGGAAGTTTGCAACGTCACTGTAGGGAACAGGTTCTGGGGACTGGTGCCTCAGTATCTGTATGATTGTGTACAGGGGTATTTCCGATCTGTGCAGGGCAAGACTTCTCTTACCCCGGCTCTATGTGTCCCGGGCTAAGTCAAGGATGTGGAATTTTTTTTTATAAACTACTTGTCCAAGGGACTAAATTGGGGTCCCAATCTACTTATTCCTCATGACAATCTACTTGTTCTGATAAGGAATGTCTGGAGCTTTTAAAAATGAAAGGGGCTTTATGGCGACTTAAGGGGCAAACAAAAATAAATAAAACCTGCTCTTTACCCGCAGCAGGGGTAAATGAAAAAAAAAAAAAAAACACACTTGCTCGGTGCCCGGAACTGCATGTCCTGGGCTTTGGGCAATATGATTTGCGTATATCCCTGGCTATGTGTTTGAGCCAGGCTGCATTGGATCTTTGTATTCTGAGCCTTCCAGTAGCAATGAAGCTAAGCTGACAGATCACAGTACTTGACGGTACTACAGTATATTTTGTGTGGTCATCTTTTCTCTGTATTCAGTACTGGATAGCGAGCAGTTTGATCACTTAAAAACCAGGCTGAAGGATGGATTCTCACACCTGTGATTTTTATTTTTGGCGCAGTAACAGTGCAAGGTGCATTTTGCCGAAAACCACACCAAGGATTTAGCCAGCAGAGTATGTTAATTCACTCCACTAAAATGCAGAGATATAAATGATGATTATAGCCTGCATCACACAGGCTCCTCGACACTGGCAACGCCTAAGCTTGCCTTCTCTCTTTCTCTCAATGATGATCGTTATTCTGCAGCATTTGGTCTATGCAACTTGGCATTCAGTAATTGGCTAGCTGTTGCCAGTTCCAGAATGGCCACCATGATATTGGCCGTCATCATTAAGAAAGAAGAGGGAAGAAGAGCAGATTTGTGGGATGTTTTGTTTTATGTTCAGTGAACATAGAATACCTTCCAATTGCTTAAAGCAAAACTTAAATTATATTTATACTTTGTATACAATGAAGTAAATGAAGGAATTTGATAATTTTAGCAGGTGATCACACAGAAATAATGCAGAGAGTTGAAGCTTATGCTCTGAGCACCACCCAGGGCCCATAATTGCTTTAATTTAGCTCTGCTGATATTACAAGCTAATACCTTGCTTATTGGTAATTTTATGCTTGGTGCTTTCATAAAATATTCACTAGCCAGTTTCACTGATGGATCCTTGTTTGTTTAGCCCTCATAAGAGCTTTTCACAGACAACCATGTGAATTAATTGTTTATTTGTAGGTCAATCCAGCAGTTATTTGTTATAGTGGGAACTACTACAAACCATGTTATTTCTATGTGAATAATTTGTCATACTAATGTGAACAAAGCTTTTAATGCATATATGAAATTTTCATTGAGTGCATTCTGGATCTTTTATGCTGTAGAACTGTTCTGTATAGTCGGGTGTGTGCATAAACAATTTACTCAAAGAATTGCATTTAATGCATACATTAAATAATAAGCAAATGTCTAGTTAGTATGGGTAAATATTACTGTTCATAAAAGTCTAAATGAAGAAGGTATATATTTGCAAAATGGCTGATGCCATTTTATTGCTTGCAGGAGCCAATCATTCCAATCGATCCACCACCTGTACATCCAGAACATCAGGATCAAGGTATTATATGCGGCTGTAATTTGCTTAGACTATGTTCACAATGCATAATGAATTTGTAAATATTTTCTGTATTTTTTTATGGACAGGACTAAAGCCAAGGCCATACATGGATCAAAATTCGGCCAGTTCATGTGTGGGCAGGCTGGTTGTACACATGTCAATCTATTGATCGACTTGTGTGCAACCAGCCTGCTAGAATTTTTTTTTCCTCTCTTCCTATAGCCAGCAGTGCTGATCAGCGTATTCTGATGGCGGGAAGTCTCCCCGCTGTCAGAATACAATCGCTCAGTGGGAGGGATTTGTGGATGGGGGGGAATCAAGTCAATTTCTTTCATTTAATCCACTGATTGAAAAAAAAAAAAAAAAACTCATGTATGGGCCAGCATAAGGAACTAAAATACATGTATTATGTTAATCATGCTGTACAGGACACAGGCTGAGTATTTAACCACTTCAATACCAGGCCTATTTTGGCACTTCTCTCCTTCATGTAAAAATCATAATTTATTTGCTAGAAAATTAGTCAGAACCCCCAAATATTATATGTTTTTTTTTTTAGCAGACACCCTAGGGAATAAAATGGCGGTCATTGCAACTCTTTATCTCGCACGGTATTTGCGCAATAATTTTTCAAACTCCCTTTTTTGAAAAAAAAAAACGGTTTCATGAAAGATGTTACGCTGAGTAAATGGATACCTAACATGTCATGCTTTAAAATTGCGCAATGCCGGCAAATCGACAGCTTCTCCATAGAAAATATTTATTGAAGCATTACAGCAGTAACATCATCCAAAAACTGACGCGTTTCGGCCTTAGGCCTTCACCAACTATATAGGGTTGCCACCTCATCCCTTTAAAACCGAACACATATTAATTACACAGGTTCTGTGGCTGATTAAGGTGGTAATTAAACTCGGTGCCTTATCTGCATTAATATAGCCTCAGAACCTGCGTAATTCATATGTGTTCGGTTTAAAGGGATGAGGTGGCAACCCTACAACTATACTATATAGCGGTAGAGCTTGGGTGAGTTTTCCTCTTGCATTTACGTGTAGTCCACTCTAGGTAATGCTCACAGCTGCACAAGACTAAAGTTAAGGCTTGAGTTCAGCTTTAGGCATTTTGGTATCATCATGCTGAATTGCAGCTATTCATACAGCTACTGTTCTGCAAGGACAGCAAAGGGATACCATAGCAACCGGGTTTGAAAGTGTGTGCACCTTGAGTTTGAGTTGCTCTCAAAGCTATGCAACCTGATAGTAAATGCAGTGTTAAACTAAAGCAAAGAATAATGCTTTTTATGATGGGTTTTCCCAGCGAATATCATTTACTTCACTAATGAAAGGTTCTAACCTAGAATGTCTGTTGTTTTTTTTTTTAGAACAACCCTTTCGGCACAGGAGTCAGGATAATATGGACCAGGATGGGGAAGAAAAAGAGGTAAATTGATGTAAAAGATAGGTTCTTCTAGATTTATTGTGTGGCTTATCTGCGCCGCGTGTGTATTTTTTTATTAAAGTTTTCTATTTTCTAAGGCTTACGGTTGACCATTGCTTGGTTGTTTGTGCAGTGCTATAACTTACTTCAAGATGAAAAAGGAGAAATAGACCTTAATGGCACACGGTGCGAAGGAAATTGCACTTTCACTGCTGTATTGCAAGAAGAAAAGAAATTGCTTTTGTAATACAGTGATGACCCTTAATCCATGCTGTTACATTTTTGATCCCATGTCATTTGTTAAATGGGATATATTTCATTTTCATGGAGAAGCTTTATCTGGTGGCTAAATTGAAGATTTGGAAACACTTCAAAAGATATGCTAATATTTGTTAAAGTTTTAAATGTTTTAATATTGCTATGTGGAGTAAGAACAAGTGACAGTGAAGGTTATTTATCAGGTGTCAGCGCCATCCATAGTGACCGGTCAGAACAACCTCCCTCCATTGTAAAATACAAAAATTATAGCACAAATCAGGTTGCTATAGACAACATACACCTGTTTTCTTGCTCCATTTTATTCTTTGCAGGAGTAAGGGAAACACACTTGTCATCTATGCTTAGCTCACATCCGTCTAACACTATGAAGAAGATACTCTTTATCAGGGCTTGACAAACCCCAGGCGCCAGGTCGCATTGGCGACTAGAATTAGCGACCTGGCTCCAGGCATGTACTGGCCATCGGGACTTCAGTGACAGCAGACCGCCGCCCCCCCTCCGCTCATCTTTCTCCACCTCCCCGCAGCGCTCACCTCCTCTCCCTGGCTAGTTATGCAGTGTGACTGAATACAGACATGCTCCTCGGGAGTCGCACTGAGAAGCTCATCATACGATCCGGAAGGACGGCGGCCACACACAGCTGTGACATAAGCTTCCTCTGCACTCATTCTCCTGGTCTTTTCTTCCCCCGCTCTCCATCCTGTCTGCTGCCGCTGAGAATCTAGATGGAGAGCGGGGAAGGAAAGACCAGGAGAGAACGAGTGCCGAGGAAGCTTATATCACAGCTGTGTGTGGCCGCCATCCTTCCGGATCATATGATGAGCTTCTCAGTGTGACTCCCGAGGAGCATGTCTGTATTCAGTCACGCTGAAGTTAACTAGCCAGGGAGAGGAGGTGAGCGCTGCGGAGGACCAGAGCATCATGAGGGGGGGGGGGGGGTTTGAGGCGCATGGGAGGGAAACCAGAGCAGCATGGAGGGGGGGAGATAGAGCATGGGGGACCAGAGCAGCATGGCGGGGGAGAGATAGAGCATGGGGGACCAGAGCAGCATGGCGGGGGAGAGATAGAGCATGGGGGACCAGAGCAGCATGGGGGACCAGAGCAGCATGGCGGGGGAGAGATAGAGCATGGGGGACCAGAGCAGCATGGCGGGGGAGAGATAGAGCATGGGGGACCAGAGCAGCATGGCGGGGGAGAGATAGAGCATGGGGGACCAGAGCAGCATGGCGGGGGAGAGATAGAGCATGGGGGACCAGAGCAGCATGGGGGGAGGGGTAGAGCATGGGGGACCAGAGGAGCATGGGGGGAGGGGTAGAGCATGGGGGACCAGAGCAGCATGGGGGGAGGGGTAGAGCCTGGGGGACCAGAGCAGCAAAGGGGGGAGGGGCAGAGCCTGGGGGACCAGAGCAGCAAAGGGGGAAGGGGTAGAGCCTGGGGGACCAGAGCAGCAAAGGGGGAGGGGTAGAGCCTGGGGGACCAGAGCAGCAAAGGGGGAGGGGCAGAGCCTTGGGTACCTGAGCAGCAAAGGGGGGGGGGGATAGAGGAGCACGGGGGACCAGAGCAGCATGGGGGGGGGGGGGATAGAGGAGCCTGCAGCCGAAAGACTGGCTCCTAACTTTTTTAGCTGGCTCCTAGATTCCAAGCAAATTTGTCAAGCCCTGCTCTATATTGTATATTTCTGTTCACAAGCTTTCAGTAAAAATATATGTACATCACCGTGCAGAAGTCTTAGGTAGATGTAAATAAAATGCTGTAAATTAACCACTTAAGCCCCGGACCATTTTGGCTGGTTAAAGACCAGGCCCCTTTTTGCGATTCGGCACTGCGTCGCTTTAACTGACAATTGCGCGGTCGGGCGACGTGGCTCCCAAACAAAATTGAAGTCCTTTTTTTCCCCACAAATAGAGCTTTCTTTTGGTGGAATTTGATCACCTCTGCGGTTTTTATTTTTTGCGCTATAAACAAAAATAGAGCGACAATTTTGAAAAAAATACAATATTTTTTACTTTTTGCTATAATAAATATCCCCAAAAAATGTATAAAAAAACATTTTTTTTCCTCAGTTTAGGCCCATACGTATTCTTTTACATATTTTTGTTAAAAAAAAATCGCAATTGCCGTTTGGTTTGCGCAAAAGTTATAGCGTTTACAAAATAGGGGATAGTTTTATGGCATTTTTATTAATTATTTATTTTTTACTGGTAATGGTGGCGATCAGTTTTTTTTTTTTGTGACTGCGACATTATGGCGGACACATCGGACACTTGACACATTTTTGGGACCATTGTCATTTTCACAGCGATCAGTGCTATAAAAATGCACTGGTTACTGTGAAAATGACACTGGCAGTGAAGGGGTTAACTACTAGGTGGCGCTGTAGGGGTTAAGTGTTCCCTGCATTGTGTTTCTAACTGAGGGGGGGGGTTGGGCTCTGTGTCACATGACACTGATCTTCGCTCCGTGTACACAGAGCCGAGATCCGTGTCATCGTCACTAGGCAGAGCAGGGAGATGCTTGTTTACACAAGCATCTCCGTGAGACGATCGCGGGGATCCCCGTGGCGATCGAGTCCACGGGACCCGTGGTCCGACTCGCGGGGAAGGCGGCAGGGTCGCGAGCGCGCCGCCGGTGGGTCGCGAGCACGCCGCCGGCGGCAGGCATTTAAAGGGCCATGTACAGGTACGTGATTATGCCTGTCTGTGCCATTCTGCCGACGTATATCTACAGTGCGCGGTCCTTAAGCGGTTAAGAATGCTTTCAGAAATAGAAGTGATAATAGCTTATTTTTATCAATTAATAAAATGAGGTAAAAAAGTGAACAGAAGAGAAATCCAAATCAAATCAATATTTGGTGTGACTACTCTTTGCCTTCAATTACGGCTTCAATTATTCTAGGTACACTTTCACACCGTTTTTGAAGGAACTCTGCAGGTAGGTTGTTCCAAACATCTTGGAGAACTAACCACAGATCTTCTGTGAATGTAGGCTGCCTTAAATCATTCTATCTTCATGTAATCCCAGACAGACTTGATGTTGAGATCAGGGCTATATGAGGGCCAAACCATCACTTCCAGGACTCCTTGTTCTTCTTTACGCTGAAGATAGTTCTTAATGACATTGGCTGTGTGTCTGGGGGTCATTGTCCTGCTGTAGGTAACATTTGGCCCAATACCACGCCTCCCTGATGGCATGATGAATAAGTATCTGCCTGTATTTCTTCGCATTGAGGACACCATTGATCCTGACCAAATCTCCAACTCCATTTGCAGAAATGAAGCCCCAAACTTGCAAGGAACCTCCACCATGCTTCACTGTTGATTGCAGACCACTCATTATTGTACTGCTCTCCAGCCCTTCAACGAACAAACTACCTTTGTCTGCACACAAATTGTGACTCATCAGCCCAGAGCAGCTGCTGACATTTTTCTGCACCCAAGTTCCTATATTTTTGTGCATAATTGATTGGCTTAGCCTTGTTTCTATATTCTATACATGAAAACATAGGATCTTGGGTGCAGAAAAATGGCTGTAGGTGCTCTGGACTGATGAGTCAAAATTTAAAATATTTGGCTGTAGCGAAAGGCAGTTTGTTTACAAAAGGCTGGAGAGTGGCGCATTAATGAGTGTCTGCACCAAATATTGATTTGATTTGGATTTCTCCTCTGTTCATTTACTTTACATTTTGTTAATTGATAATTATAAACTATTAAGACTATTTCTGAAAGCATTTCTAATTTACTGCATTTTTCACACCTGCCTTAAACGTTTACACAGTACCGTACATCTCAAAGAATGTCTGTATCCCTACGAGGGGGGATTTCCCTAGATCAGGAAGCAATATGAAATCTCTCCAAAGCAAAAGAGAGACAGTTGTCACCAGTACAGTTGTCCCTGGAAGTTTTTGACTGTTCCTGTGACAATTTTAAAATTTGGGATTTCTTATCCTTTTCTATATGGAGACAGTTGTCACTAGGACCAATAGTAAGGATTTTAAGACCACTTTACCAGTCTCTATTTCGCCTCCCCCTGTTAATCATTATATCATCCACTCTAAGTCTCCAGCCTTGCCCAGCTGTTGGTAATAAACCCTTACATAGGCCCACTAAGGTGACTAGCTTCAGGCGATAAACAGTGGTGAAGCAAATCCTCCCACAAATGCTGCACATCTTTATCTGCAGACCTTTATCCTCCAGAGCCTTCTAAAGTACACAGATCAGATGGTATTACTAAGCTTCCAGGAGGTAGGGGTGGGAATCTGACGCATCACACTGCCTAGAGCAGAGTGTAAACTGACACCTGAGTGGAGGGAATGGACACACCTCCTTTTTACACACCCTCACTGGGAAACATGCACATCTGTGTCAATCAACTCCCATATGCTGGGGAACTTGGATTGCCTGATGTCAGGGGAATACTGCCAGAAGTAATTCATGCAGATTTTAGGGGAAGGAGAGAATGCTCAGGAACTACACTAGGTGCTAATGATTGAGGCAAGTACACACTATACAGTGAGGAAAATAATCATTTGATCCCCTGCAGATTTTGTAAGTTTGCCCACTTGCAAAGAAATTAAGAGTCTATCATTTTTATCATAGGTGTATTTTAAATGATAGAGACAGAATATCAACCAAAAATCCAGAAAAAAACACAATACAAGTGGTATAAATTGAGTTGCAGTTCAGCGAGTAAAATTAGTATTTGATCCCCTACCAGCCAACAATAATTCTGGATCCCACAGACTGGCTACAGTATGTGGTCCACAGATTAGTCCTGTCCAATATAAGAAGGTGCTGTTAATGACAACTCGTTATGTGTATTAAAAAAAAAAAACATCCACAGAATCTTTCTTTCATTCAAACCTCTCCATCATGGGCAAGACCAAAGAGCTGTCAAAGGACATCAGGGACAAAGATGTAGACCTGAACAGGGCTAGAATGGGGTACAAGACCATCAGCAAGAAGCTTGGTGAGAAGGAGACAATTGTTGGAGCGATTATTCGCAAATGGAAGAAATACAAAATAACCATCAATCGCCCTCGGTCTGGAGCTCCATGCAAGATTTTGCCTCATGGGGTTAGGATGATCATGAGAAAAGTGAGGGATCAGCCCAGAAGTACATGGGAGGAGTTTGTGAATGATCTCAAGGCAGTTAGGACCACAGTCACCAAACAAATCATTGTAACACAATACACTGCCATGGGTTAAAATCCTGCAGCACCCGCAAGGTTCCCCTCCTCAAAAAGGCACATGTACAAGCCTGTCTGAAGTTTGCCAATGAACATCTAAAATGATTCAGAGAAGGATTGGGAGGAAGTGCTGTGGCCAGATTAGACCAAAATTGAGCTCTTTGGCATTAACTCGTCTCGCTGTGTTTGGAGGAAGGAAAATGCTGACTATGACCCGAAGAACACCATCCCTTCAGTCAAGCACGGAGGTGGAAACAGTATGCTTTGGGGCTGTTTCTCTGCTAAAGGTACAGGCCAACTTTGCCGCATTGAAGAGCCAATGGATGGGGGCCATGTATTGTAAAATCGTGGATGAGATGCTTCTTCCCTCAGGCAGAACACTGAAGATGGGTCGTGGATGGGTCTCCCAGCATGACAATGACCCAAAACATACCACCAAGGCAACAAAGGAGTGGCTCAAGAAGAAGCACATTAAGGCCATGGAGTGGCCTAGTCAGTCTCCAGACCTTAATCCTTTAGAAAATGTATGGTGGGAGATGAAACTTCCAGTTGCCAAGTGATAGCCAAGAATCCTTAAAGCAGAACCCTGGGATTTTCAAAAAATCCCCCATTAGTGCACCCCCCACACAAATTACATTTGTGACATTTAAGAGATATGACTGATTGACCTTTCAGGAAGTCAGCTCTGTGATTCAAAAAATACATCATCTTTTCTGGCAGGGAGGATCTCTTAGAACAGTGATTGCATCATATCCTCTTCTCTCTCTCTCTCTCTCCAACTGTAATCAGACTACATTTCCCATTAATCCTTGGGATGGGAGTGAATGTGGGAGGTACACTAGGCTTGCACATGAAAATGTGAACTCTCCCACTTCAACATAAATTACACCCCTTATTCTGCAGCCAGCAAGCCATACATAACATGGTATGATAGGTTACAGCCATATAAATGTATATTAATATAATATTCAATGAATACATTTAAATTAATTTTATATAAATGCAAAACAGTGCAGCTTATCAGTGTCCACCAGTGGCGCTTGTCGGGGGCCACCAGTGGCTCTTGTCGGGGATCCACCAGTGGCGCTTGTCGGGGATCCACCAGTGGCGCTTGTCGGGGACCCACCAGTGTAAAGCCGGGATTATTATCAGAAATCACTTGTATGACACAGTGGGGATCTCCCGCTGAGTCAGGTATTGTATGTGAGAACACCGCTCGCTGATGCCTGCCGTTATTATGATAGTGCACTGTTTCTATAACGGCAGGGGCGCGGGAGATCAGCGATCAGTGTTCTCATATAACAATACCTGACACAGTGGGAGATCCCCGCTGTGTCATACAAGTAATTACTGATGATTATCCCTGTCTGCACAGAAATAGCAGGCGGGGAGGCGGTGCGGCAGGGACAGATTGGAGGGGTTTTGACTGGCAGGAACAGAGGAGGAGAGAGAAGGAGCACACCACCTCCATGGGTGGCACAGACCGGGGACTGTGAGACCCTCCTCCGCCCACAACATGTCTGCTTCCTCCCGGCTCATTTTCAGAGGACTACAACTGGGTGTGTCAGACTGCTGGCTGAGCTTAGGAGAGGGATAGAAGCCAGAGGTCTTACAAACGGGATGTCAGCAGGCAATAACGTTTTTTCAGCAAGTTCAGCAGCCTATTTACAGAGGAACTACAGAGTTCAGAAGAATATGGATGGCAAAGTTGGCCGGAGTTCTGCTTTAAGGATTTAGAGAAGATCTGTAAAGAAGAGTGGACCAAAATCCCTCCTGAGATGTGTGCAAACCTGGTAACCAACTACAACAAACGTCTTACCTCTGCGCTTGCCAACAAGGAGTTCTCCACCAAGTACGAAGTCATGTTTTGCTTAGGGATCAAATACTTCTTTTACTCACTGAAATGCAACCCAATTTATAACATTTGTATCATGTGTTTTTTCTGGATTTTTGGTTGATATTCTGTCTCTATCATTTAAAATACACCTATGATGAAAATTATAGACCCTTCATTTTTTTGCAAGTGGGCAAAGTTAAAAAATCTGCAGATGTATGATGATCTGATTGGTTAATTTCTATTGTTTACAACCACCTTAAGTTGATCTTGGGTAAATTTCACAGCAGATATACAGTATCTCACAAAAGTGAGTACACCCCTCACATTTTTGTAAATATTTTAATATATCTATTTATGTGACAACACTTTGCTACAATGAAAAGTAGTGTGTACAGCTTATTTAACAGTGTAAATTTTCTGTCCCCTTAAAATAACTCAACACAGCCATTAATGTGTAAACCGCTGGCAAAAAAAGTGAGTACACCCCTAAGTGAAAATGTCCAAATTGGCCCTAATTAGCCATTTTCCCTCCCCGGTGTCATGTGACTCATTAAGCCTTGTACACACGGCCGGGAATCCCGTCAGGAAAAAAACATCGGTTTTCCTGATGAGATTCCTGGCAAGCTTTCCTTGCTCGCGCGTGTACACACGGCCATTCAAAAGAACCGCCGTTCTTTTGAATGGCAAGAACGCGGTGACGTCATCGACTACGACGAGCATGTGCTCGTCACTTTCGATGCCGTCGCCGCCATCTTGCTACACCCTACACTACCCTTGTAAGCTACCGCGCATGCGTTGAAGTCTCATCGAGCATGTGCGGGCTTACCTGGGACAGGTAAGCATACACACTCACGGTTCAACATAGCACCTCATGGCAAAGAGCCCTCTGAGGATCTGAAAAAAAGAATTGTTGTTCTACATAAAGATTGTCTAGGCTATAAGATTGCCAAGACCCTGAAACCGAGCTGCAGCATTGGTGGCCAAGACCATACAGTGGTATAACAGGACAGGTTTCACTCAGATTGGGCCTCTCCATGGTCAACCAAAGAAGTTGAGTGCACGTGCTCAGCGTCATATCCAGAGGTTGTCTTTGGGAAATAGAAGTATGAGTGCTGCCAGCATTGCTGCAGAGGTTTGAAGGGTGGGGGTCTGCCTGTCAGTGCTCAGACCATACGTCACACACTGTCAAATTGGTCTGCATGGCTGTCTTCTCAGAAGGAAGCCTCTTCTAAAGAAGATGCACAAGAAAGCCCGCAAACAGTTTTCTGAAGACAAGCAGACTAAGAACATGGATTACTGGAACCATGTCCTGTGGTCTAATGAGACCAAGATAAACTTATTTGGATTAGATGGTTTCAAGCGTGTGGGGGGGCAACCAGGTGAGGAGTACAAAGACAAGTGTGTCTTGCCTAGAGTGAAGCATGGTGGTGGGAGTGTCATGGTCTGGGGCTGCATGAGTGCTGCCGGCACTGGGGAGCTACAGTTCATTGAGGGAACCATGAATGCCAACCTGTACTGTGACATACTGAAGCAGAGCATGATCCCCTCCTTTTGGAGACTGGGCTGCAGGGCAGTATTCCAACATAACAATCCCAAACACACCTCCAAGACGACCACTGCTTTGCTAAAGAACCTGAGGGTAAAGGTGATGGACTGGCCAAGCATGTCTCCAGACTTAAACCCTATTGAGCATCTGTGGGGCATCCTCAAACGGGAGGTGGAGGAGTGCAAGGTCTTGAACATCCACCAGCTCCATGATGTCATCATGGAGGAGTGGAAGAGGACTCCAGTGGCAACTTGTGAAGCTCTGGTGAACTCCATGCCCAAGTAGGTTAAGGCAGTGCTGGAAAATAATGGTGGCCACACAAAATATTGACACTTTTGGCCCAATTTGGAAATTTTCACTTAGGGGTGTACTCACTTTTGTTGCCAGCGGTTTAGACATTAATGGCTGTGTGTTGAGTTATTTTGAAGGCACAGCAAATTTATACTGTTATACAAGCTGTACACTCACTACTTTACATTGTAGAAAAGTTACATTTCTTCAGTGTTGTCACATGAAAAAATATAATAAAATATTTACAAAAATGTGAGGTGTGTACTCACTTTTGTGAGCTATTGTATTTCCTTTTACCCATAGCTGCACAAACATAATCGATTTTATTCAATATATGTTCCTAAAAGCAATACTTTATATAATAGTCACACTGCTCTGCTCTGATAAAAGCTTGGGATTATCGTTCAGACAGAGCTGTAGATAGTTTCGATTTTTTTTTTCCTGAGTGCGATTTACCCAATCCCTTTCAGTATAGATCAAAGGCTTACATGACCATGACATTTCAGTGTCTGTGTCTGCTTTGAATTGTCTCCTCTAAATGAAGAAATGTTTCCCTCATCTTTAGAACCCACAACATAAGTGGCTATGTCAATTAAAATAGTCTAATGGTCAATGACTCAGCTGTGGTAGTAAAACATTAAACAAAGTCCACAGTCTTGGCTACGCTTTAAATGGAGAGTTTGTCAAAGTAGTATTTCAATCATTGGCGCTGTTTAACCGCTTGCTGACCATGTCACGCCGATATACGTCGGCAGAATGGCACGGCTGCGCAAAGTGATGTGTGTATATATACGTCACTTTGAATTTCGCGCCGCCGGCGGCGCGCGCCCCCTGCCGTGAGCTCCGTGACCGTGCCCGCGGGACCCACGGAATCGATGTCCGCCAGTGTCCAGCGATCGTGACACAGAGCTGCAGAACGGGGGGATGCCATTGTAAACAAGTCATCTCCCTGTTCTGCCTTGTGACATGACACTAATCGTCTGCTCCCTCTCATCGGGAGCAGTGATCAGTGTCATGTCACAGTAAGCCCAGCCCCCACAGTTAGAATCTGTAACGGCACCCCAAATACAAAAGGGGGGGGGAACGCCGTTTAGATCTCTTCCCTCTCCTAGACACAAATTCACTGCCGATCCTCCACAGCCAGACGACCACTTCCCATAGGAATTAATCCTTCTGAAAGAACGAGACGCACTCTGTATCTTTCAGGGATAGACTGACTTTATTGCCAAAAACATTGTAACCTTTATACACATCCAATACGGCATTAATCTAAAATGAACAATGGTCCAGCTCCACCCACAACATAACAAGACCCAATACACATTTGACAGTAGGCTAGCTTTTGTCTCCCACCACCCATCTCTTAGAAGGCAAAAGCTAATCCCTTTATGTTTAAATAATTATGCATGACCTTTATATTCACCAGACTGTCTGTTACTTTACAATACACACAAGGACAGACTTAATTTCCCCAATCCACATCTCCACAAACAATGAACAGGTCTTTTAGAAGCTGGGATTAGCATTACACTAGGCAGACAGGTGATTGAGGCTGAACACATCAGTATCTCTCAATTAACCTGTTGAGTTCAGAATCAGTAAATAGTCCTTTACAGATATCCTTGGGAATATGGTGGACAAATATTACAGACCCATTTTAGGTAGTCCAAGATATATTTCTTAATGTCCATTATTTCCTGGCTCACCCTGTGTCCAAAGTGACCCCCCTGTCACAGAATCATTCCCTAGGACACATTTAACCCCTTTCTCGACCTCTAGTGGTTAACCCCTTCCCTGCCAGTGTCATTTACACAGTAATCAGTGCATTTTTACAGCACTGATCGCTGTATAAGTGACAATGGTCGCAAAATAGCGTCAAAAGTGTTCAATGTGTCCGCCATAATGTCGCCGTCACGATAAAAATCGCTGATCGCCGCCATTACTAATAAAAAAATAAATAATTATTAATAAAAATGCCATAACTATCCCCTATTTTGTAGACGCTATAACTTTTGCGCAAACCAATCAATAAACGCTTATTGCGATTTTTTTTTTTAACATTTTTCTTTTTTTACCAACAATATGTAGAAGAATACGTTTCGGCCTAAACTGAGGAAAAAATTAGTTTTTTATATTTATTTGGGGGATATTTATTATAGCAAAAAGTTAAATAATTATTGTTTTTTTTTCAAAATTTACGCTCCTGTTTTTGTTTATATCGCAAAAAACAAACAAACGCAGAGGTGATCAAATACCACCAAAAGAAAGCTCTATTTGTGGGAAAAAAAAGACGTCAATTTTGTTTGGGAGCCACGTTGCACGATTGTGCAATTGTCAGTTAAAGCGGCGCAGTGCCGAATCGTAAAAAGTGGCCTGGTCATTTGGCAGCCAAATCCTCCGGGGCTGAAGTGGTTACCCAACATACATTTAATAATAAAGAGTGTAGTTGTTAGAAGGCAAGCCACTTGGTTCCTTTTGAGTTCTAATCCTATAAGTGGTCAATTGGAATGATATGTGAAAACTGGAGCAAAGGTGGACCTGTCGACTATCCTAACCAACCTATCAGATTTCTTCTTTAATTCAAAATCAAACCATATTGGTTGCTATTGGTGGCAGTTTTCATGAGCATGTTCTCCTTTTTGAAACTCTTCTGGCACTTGATGTGTCCATGCCTTCAAAGCCATAAATTTAATGTATTTCCTTCATTGTATGAACACAGAAATGTCATGGTTTTTCTCTTGAGCTTCAGACATGGATATCTTTCTTTTCTTACAATAATGTATTCTGTGTGGTGAATTGCTGCAATGTTCTTTCATGAAAAGCATTGTTCCTTAGTCACCCTCTCCTTGTCTTGCTGCTGAACACAATGTCAATAGCTACAAAATTCTGCTGTAACATGAAATGATGCCACCTTTCATCTGTTCCTTTTGAATGTGATTTCTCTGCAGGCTAGGAACAGCCGGGAGAGTGGTAAACCCCCCTCCAGCCTGGGTCTGCCAGATTTCGATTTACTCAGAGTTATTGGAAGAGGTAGCTACGCCAAAGTACTGCTGGTGAGGTTAAAGAAGACAGAACGCATCTATGCAATGAAAGTTGTCAAAAAAGAGTTGGTCAATGATGATGAGGTAAGCAGCTCGATAATTTATTTGTTTGTCTTCTCAGCTTTAGGTAATACAGTTTACTTGTATTCTTAGTTTTGAAGCAGAACTCCAGGCACTTATGCTCATAGGTCCAAAACTTGGGTAAAAGTGCTCAGGACAAGGCACACCCTTGTCTTGTGCCTCTTTGAAGATGGAAGGGTTCAGATAAGTTGTTCCTTTCAACTCCTTATGGTCTGTGTTTAGGAGCTGGATCCATTTTGTTAAAGTGGATCAAAAACTAAAAATGTTATATATTTCAGCTCACTAGACTAGGTTTTTGTCAACTTGTGATATATGAAATAACTGGATTCTGTTCTCTGGACTTCAAAATGTGTATTTCTTTGTTCATCTCCATTACATGGGTGATGGGGATATTAGTAGTTTACTTCCAATCGTTTTTGCTTCCAGTTTAGCTTACAGGAAGTGATACAGACACCATGTTACTAGCAAGATCAACAGATATTTTCTGTACTTGCTGAAAAATTATAATTAATGCAGTCACCACATGTTTCGCTCTTGGGTTTTGGTCATCTGTTCACAAAAAGGATGTTGCAAAAATAGAAAGAGTGCAGAGAAGGCTAATTAAATTTATAGGTAGCATGGAGGACCTTGGCTTTTAGAAAATTGATAAAGAGAATATTCAATAGCCTGTGGGGATCATGCTTTATGATTATTATTATTTATTTTTTTGCCTTACTCTGGGTTAACTTTGATTATTCAGTTCAGAGGAAGCAACGTTTTTAATTTTATCTTTTGGTTGCGCTAAAGGCATACATCTTTTTTCCAACCTGACTGAACTAAGTATTCTTGTTGTAATAATGGCATTATTTTGCATAAATAAAGATGCAAACATTTTGGCAATAATTTTTGAATCTATCTAGTCAAATGGGCCCTTAGGATGAGCCGGTCTTTTACCTTGTTTTATTTTCACTTCAAACTTGTACTCCTTATTAAACATTAGTACTACACGGGGAGTTAGGAAGTTGGTTTAGCGTTTACATAAACTCCATAGTAACCAATTAAGGCCAGGCAGCGAAGTAGTTACAGATCATAAGGCCCCCCCCAGCAACTTCTCTGTGGCGCCTGGCAATTTCAACAATACGTGTCACTGATCTTAACATAAAGTATACCTAAAAAAAGGACAGCTACTGTCAACGATGTCCGTATAGTAAGGCTGTGCAAAGACTGCTCTGAAATTGACCTTTTAAGCCAACAAGAGACAGAGGAATAATCACTTGATTTCCCCATCCAAGAAGCAGCGCTACTGGGAATTTACTTTTAGGCTCCAAAGAAAGTGCGTATTGTGCCACACGTTTCAGAAAAGTGCTGCTAACGTTAATGGCACCCCAAGTGTGGGTAGCAGACACGCGTTTGCCATGCGTTTTGTGATGTGGCAAAAGAAAAGCACTACACTGCTCCACAAAATGTTTTGGAGCATCTTTGGGGTGTGTTTCACATGTAGGGCAGCCTATTCAAGGGAATGGGCTGCCCTATCCCACTACACTTAGGTGTGAACCCAGCATTAAACCTAATTTTACTGCTAACTGTAGTTCTCCAGTTTTTCAGCATTTCATATATCAGGGCCTTGGATTATTTGTAGTCCAAGGGTTTGTGCCAAAAGTTCTGAGAGCAATAATTCTAGCCTGCTAAACATTGGACATCCACTCTTCTAGAATGGAAACTTCACAGTTTAAACCGCATTCCTGACGTTAAGGTAAAAAATGTTTAGGCATCAGCATCCCTTACATTAAGGTAAAAAATGTTTAGGCATCACCATCCCTCCTCAACCCCGCCCCCCCCCCCCTTACTTACCTGAGCCCTCATTCGATCCAGCGCTGTGCATGTCTGTAGCTCTTCCCTTCCCTCACTTCTGAGTCTCGCTGGTTTTACTGGGGCACCAGTTGCCATTGGCTTTCAGTGCTGTCAATCAAAGCCAGTGGCGTGGGGCTGTGTCCCACTGTCTGTGTCAATGGACGCAGCAGCGGGGCTCAGGAGCGACCATTGGAGGGTCCAGGAGCGCCGGCTGTGGGACACAAGAAGAGGAGTTCGGGTCCGCTCTGTGCAATTCCATTGCACAAAGCAGGTAAGTATAGACATAAAAAAATTACCTTTTGCAATCGCTTTAATTTCCCTTAAAGGATTTGTAAAGGCAGAAGGTTTTTTATCTTAATGCATTCTATGCATTAAGATAAAAAACCTTGTATGTAGCAGCTCCCCCAGCACCTCCCAATTACCTACCTGAGCCCCTTCTCTCTCTCCAGCGATGTCCGTCATCCAGGACACTCCTCCTTATTGACTGAGACAGAGCAGTGGTGCCATTGGCTCCCGTGGCTGTCGATCAAAGACAGTCAGCCAATCAGGGGACGGGGTCAGGTCGGGGCTCTGTGTCTAAATGTATGCACGGAACTCTGACTCAGCTTGGGTGCCCCCTGTAGCAAGCTGCTGGCTGAGGGGGCACTCAAAGGAGGGAGGGGGCTAGGAGCAGCAAAGAAGGGACATGAGGAGAGGAGCATCTGGGGCTGCTCTTTGCAAAACCAACTGCACAGAGGAGGCAAGTATAATATGTTTGTTATGTAAAAGAAAAACAAGCCTTTACAATCACTTTAACCCTCCTTTTGATTTGAAGCGGGCATGATTAGATATCCATTCGAAGTGCTAAATTTTAAAGCTTGTCTGAGTTCAGAAAAAAGGGGGTGGAGAGCTGAGAGCTCAGTGAGGAAAGCTGATTGGAGAGAAGGGACACACCCCCCTCACACAGCTTATAGCAACAGAGCCGAGGCTGTCAATCGGCTGGAAATCCCTCCCCTGTCACCATTTTTTTCTTGATGTCAGGAAAACTTGTAATAAGTGATTTATGCTGATTGCAAACAAAAGTGACACTTGGCTCTTACTTAACTACTTTAGCCCCTGAAAATTTGGCTGCCCAATGACCAGGCCATTTTTTGCGATTCGGCACTGCGTCGCTTTACCTGACAATTGCACGATTGTGCGGCGTTGCACCCAAACCAAATTTACGTCCTTTTTTCCCCCACAAATAGAGCTTTCTTTTGGTGGTATTTGATCATCTCTGCGGTTTTTATTTTTTACGCTATAAACTAAAAAAGAGCGACAATTTTGAAAAAAGCTTTTTGCTATAATAAATATCCCCAAAAAATATATAAAAAAAACTTTTTTTCTCCCTCAGTTTAGGCCGATATGTATTCTTCATATTTTTTGGTAAAAAATAAACGCAATAAGCGTATATTGATTGGTTTGCGCAAAAGTTATAGCGTCTACAAAATAGGGGATAGATTTATGGAATTTTTATTTTATTTTATATTTTATTAGTAATGGCGGCAATCTGCGATTTTTATTTTTATTTTTATTTTTTATTGGGACTGCGACATTATGGCAGACACATCGGACACTTTTGATGCTATTCTATGTATGACGGAAAAAAAATATATGTGTTGCTCTCCCCGCAGCCCCCCTAATACTCATCTGAGACCCCTCTCGATCCAGTGATGTGCACGGGAGCCTCGGCTGTCCTGGGTCTCTCTCTCTCCCCTCATTGGCTGACAGCAGCGGGAGCCATTGGCTCCCACTGCTGTCAATTACAGCCTGTGAGCTAATGAGGAGAGAGCATGGGGCAGGGCCTGGTAGCGAGCATGCACCAGTGCCCCCATAGCAAGCGGCTTGCTGTGAAGGGCACTGGTCAAGGGTGGAGGAACGCCGATGGGAGACCCGAGAAGAAGAGGATCAGGGATGCTCTGTGCAAAACTATTGCACAGAGCAGGTAAGTATGTTTTTGTTTTGTGTTTCTTAAAACTGAAGCTTCTCATGGATGCATAGAGCAGGAAAGTATAACATGTTTGTTTGTGTAAAAGAAAAAAAAAAGCTGAAGCTTTAATATCACTTTAATTGAGACAAGTACACACTATAGAGGGATAGGCTTTGTTTAGATTTCATGTCTGAGGGTTACAAGCACTTTAATGAATGGACATGCGTGCGTTGACACGTGTAGCAGCTCTTGCTTTTTTTTATTTGTATTTTTCATTTTCTTTACATCCTGGAGAATTTAACACACAGACTGAAACAATGATCATGGGCGTCCGCTCCATAGGGCAAGGGAGGTCAATTGCCCCCCCCCCCTGGAATCGGAAGTCAGAGTGAAGACACTTGCCCCCTGTGTTGCAATGGCCGCCTCCGCGGCAGCTGTGGACTTTTTTTTCTAAGTCTGCTGCTGGCCTGGGGGCTGGGGCTGCTCTGTCTTTTCCGACTACACATCCGTCCCTCCCTCCTCACCCCCGGCCCGAGCATCGGATTTGCTCTGCCCCGGCCGTCCGTGACCCAGCTGTTCCCTGATTGGCTGCTGCCTCTGCCTGTGTAAATGTATGCGCCGGCTCCTCCCACAGGTGCGTGGCGTGCAGTGGACGAGACGAGAGAATACGCTGCAAGTGCCTGCCCTGGGCCTATCACTGAAGAACTACAGGTAACAGCAGTGCCTGTGCCATGCCACGACACTACTGTGTACATCTTTTTGTATTTACCATTATCGGTAAAGCGCCAATAGTTTTAGTGGCGCTTTACCATCGTTTTAGTGGCGCTATTCGGCCGCTAGTGGGGCACTTTTAACCCCAGCTATCGGTCGAAGACAGGATTAAATGCAACTGTGTATTGCCGCTGCCGAAGCGCTTTGCAGGCGCTTCGGCAGCGGTGCCCATTTACCGGTATTTCAATGGGCAGGGGCGGTGGAGGAGTGGTGTATACAGTGCTGTTCCACTGCCCCAAAGATGCATGGATGACCTTAAAATAATGCCCCCCCCCTGAAAAAAGTTCAGTGGACGCCCATGACAATGATTACTATTGTAGAATGAGTGAGACTTTATGGCTTGAATTCCACTGGGTACATTTTTATTGTTGCAGTCTCTGTGAAGAATTAATGAAAATCCAGTGAGTAATTTGGTCTGTGTTTCCTGTAGGGAACCAGGTGTTGTCATATCGTAGTGCATGATTGTATTGGTTTCTATACTGTGACTATTGTGCCTTGTTTACTTTATCACGTGGACCATTAATCTTTTTGTTTGTGTTTGTCTAGGATATTGACTGGGTTCAGACAGAGAAACATGTGTTTGAGCAAGCCTCAAACCACCCTTTCCTTGTTGGCCTACACTCCTGTTTCCAAACAGAAAGCAGGTAATACCTACAGCCTCTGGCTGACCTGAGGCTTTCTCCTAGTGCAGATAATGTATTGAATAAACATAGACCACCACTCCTGTCTGCTCACTGCTGTGTTGATATATGGCTTAGAGCTGATTTGCACTGTGATCACATAGTTTGTGACTGCAAGTGGAGGTGGATAAATTGACTGCTTTGTGTGCTAGGCATATCATTAAAGTAACATTACAAGCAATGTCTTGTTTTCTTTACAATTGTACAGTATGTGTATGTTTGTGTATTGAAACAATATTTATGTATGCTTTGTGTTCTCTAGACCATAGGCTTATTTGATTAAGTTGACAGCTCGAGTCTTTCATGTATTATTGAACATCTGTACATGTTGTTTTCAGCTTTTGATTAGATACCCAATTATCAGGTCGCCTTTACTAGCTTGCTAAATGCTGAAAATGTATACTGGTCTCTGTCACTGGTTTCTAGAAATACTGTAATAATTGCACAAAGATACTGTTCACCCGGATATTTTCTTTTAATTGCCAAAAAATGACAACAGAAATGGCTTTGTGTTTAAAATATGCAGCAAAGGAAGTATGGAATAAGTTGTCCATAGTAACCTGCAGGCTGTAGAATTTAGCTCCACTGAGTATTAGATTATATGAGCTGTAGTATTTTTCATACTGTGCCTTTTTAGATGCATTGTTTTTTTTTCGTTTTTTTTCAGGCTATTCTTTGTTATTGAATATGTAAATGGTGGTGACTTGATGTTTCATATGCAGCGTCAAAGGAAGCTTCCAGAAGAACATGCAAGGTTTGTTATTAAAGGAAGAAAAATGATAACCGCACTTATGTGCATACAAAATGAGAAGACCATATTAAAATATACATGTTGCGCTAATAGTATAAATCTAACCAACCATTAAGTAAACTTATAATCAGATCATATAGTCAAAAATGTATTTTTCTTCAGTGTATAAATAACAGTAGAAAAATATCCAGACAATGAAGTCCACGTGATGAAAAAAATCAATCCATACTGAATATATAGCTTAAATCCACCACCACAATGACTCCCAAGAGATCCACGTGATTACCACCCCTTCCAGGGATAGATGTAACCTTACCAGCCAATTTTGATCATCTATAGAAAGAGAAGTCAAAAAACCGCTTGTGTTCAATGTATCCAGATCACATCGCCATTCGCCACCTACATCCGATCCAGCCAATAGCATGTAAAACTATTTATTTTTTACATTTTAGAATGGGGTACCTTGAGGTTGTGCAGAATTTTAAGGGGTGCCTTAACTGGAAAAAGGTTGAAAAACACTGATCTAGAGACCCTAAATGCGGTATTTTATTATTGCCTATAATAAAAACATTTGTTCTGAAGAGAAATAGCTTAAAACAGCTGGGGTGCCACCTGAGGTCCTCACTGGTGCTACAGCATCCTGGTTGAGAAAGGCTGTCAGATCCGAACGAGTGCCCTCTCCGCTGAACTGTATATCGGCACAGCAGGAGCTCGGTTGGGACAGTAAAGTGAAAAAAGTGGATGGGGGGAGGCGACTCTTCGAGTCCTAAGCTCTTCCACTCCCCCTGCAGGTGCAGTAAGGACAGAAACTGCATTACCATACTGCAACTTTGCGCAATGCATTAATCTGCGGGTATACATCCAGCCATGCCCAACGCATGTGTACATCCCTGGGTGTTGCCTCTGCAGCTAAAGTAGGAGAAGTTGGGAGTAGTAAAAATGCATATTTTTTTATGTGGTTCTACGGTCTCCCAACCTCAAGTGTGAATGAGCTCTTGGTTAACATCTGTGCAGCTGCGTCCTGCCTGTAGAGCAGCCCATTCATTCCAGTGGGCTTCCCTATCCACAGAAACACAGGGAAACAAGGCCTTGACCCTTTTAAAAAATTGCACCACACCAAAAACATACTGTTTGCCAATCTGTAGGGGTACAATTAAGAAACAATGACACCCCTGCACATCTGCTAAAGAGAAGCGTGTTTGCGTGTTGGGAACGTGCGCGATTGTGCGCAAGTTCCCCGACATGCAGTATTATGAACCAAGCCTTAGACTGGGGTATCTTGGGGTTTAAAATACTTTTCAAGGGTTCCCTGACTGGAAAAAGGTTTGGACACACTGGCCTTAAGAATATTCCTATAGAATGAATGTACAAGCAGATTTTCTGGAGAAATGGCTATGCATTTATTTTTTCCAATAGACCCCATAGTGTTACCACAACATCCTGTGAAAAAATTTAATCTTCTGAAATCTAAACCCACATTATAAGCAGCCTGTCATTGTTGAAAAGAATGCAGATGGGTTGTTTTGTCTGTGGTTATAAGTAAAAATCTGATTTACAAATCAGAATACACATATTATTGTAGGATTTATTTTGCAGTTATTACTTTCTAGCCCATATTCCCTGAGTGTAATAGACTTATTCCTTTCTCCCTCCAGGTTTTACTCCGCAGAAATCAGTCTGGCATTAAACTACCTCCACGAGCGGGGAATTATTTATAGGGATTTAAAGCTGGACAACGTCTTATTGGATTCTGAAGGGCACATAAAACTTACTGACTATGGCATGTGCAAGGTGAGGAAAATGGTTTATGGGTTTTGTCTAGTGAAGCGAATGCCTGCCCTATTCAGAATCATTCCAGGCAAACAAAGCACTACATCACCTATCAAACACTGAGGAAATAGAAACCACAGAATGACTCCTATCACAAAATAGTTGGTTTGATGTTTCCTTGATTAATTGTACTGATCTGCATTATTTTTTCAAGCAAAGCCATGGCAGGTAAGATCTGCAGGCCTCAATGAAAAAATAAAAAGTGGTAATTTCATCAAGGTGTATAAGTTAATTGTATTGCTATAGGGATGTCCTAAAAGTTATTTTACATTAGTTAAAATTTGCCTAGCAAGAATCATGGATTCAAGACCCAAGCTGTATACATGACCAACTTCTTTTCAGATCAACTGATAAATTCATACACAGCTAAAATAACACATGTTGGCAAAAAATTAAAAACCATGAACCTGGGAGGTGGATGCAGGGGTAAAAATAATCCAGTAGGAGTATTCAAATTAGGTTTTCCATGAAGAAAAACATTCCCTTACTTATGTCCAAAAACTGGTCATACTAATGAGTGCCTCCTATACCAGACAGTTTTTACATTTTACCCTGCATCCCTTGATAATATAAAGCACATCAAAAAGTGAGCACCCCAACCCCAAAACTCAACATGTTTTACCCATAAAATTGGATTGTATTAAGGCAGAAAGGATTCAAACCACTCGGGGGACTCCTGCTCCATGAGTTCATTGATCCACCTGATACCCTTTTCAACCCATTGATCAACGGATCAATAAGTGAGCAGAACTTCCAATGTTTCAATAGGTAGCCTAAGCATGGTGACTGAGGGATCTTGAAGAAGTAAGTGTCTCCAGGTCAAAATTGAGGCTGGGGTTGTTGGAGGAAGAGTGGACTATGTGAGCGGCTTCCATGCGTCTGCCAATAACAAAAGCTTCATGCTGGGTATTTTAGCACAGACTGCTTCAATACCAACTCATATTGCTGCAGTAGGGGACATAAACCAGTGTTTGATCTGTATCGGCATAGTAGATAAGTAATAGTTCTTTATGTCTGGTAGGCCCATTCCCTCAACTTTTCTATGTTGAAAAAGATGTTTATGGGAACAATGTGCCCTTTTGCCCTGCCAAAGGTAATGCTTAAGCTTTTTGTGGCGCTCCGAAAAATGGGATAATTTAAGTGGTACTGGGAGGGTGCGAAAGATGTACAATTTGTTTTAGAAGGACCAGCATTTTAAAGGAGATGATTTTTCCCACCCAGGATAGTTTGGTTTTTGCTATGCGGGTCAGGTCCTTGCGAACGTCTGAGAGAAGAGGCTTGAAGTTCGCATCTGCCAGGAGGGACATTTTAGCAATAAGCGTTATGCCTAGCTATGAAATTGACTTTTCTGGCCAAGCCTAAGTAAGCCACAGCTTTAAATGGGTGCGGGCATGCAAGCGAAGACCAAGGTTAAGGATTTGTTGAAATTAACTTTGTAAAACGACAGGGTACTAAAATGGTTAAGGACGTCATGGGCAAAGGGCAGTGAGATGGTAGAATTGGATAGCAGGAGAATTACATTATCCGCAAATAGATTGATGACATGTGATTTTTGTTGAAAATTTAAAACTGATATGTGGGGATGAGACCGGGTGGCTTCATCATCAGGTTGAAGATGGAAGGAGAAAGTGGGCATTCTTGGTGGGTACCATTCGTGATTGTGAAAATTTTACATAAAAGACCTGAACTAAAGACTTGGGTGGAGGGGTTAGAATAAAGGGCAAGTATGGAAGAAAGAAATTGACCCTGGAAACTGAATTTATGTAGCACAGCCTTCATGTACCCCTAGTGGACCCTATCAAATGCCTTCTGTGCATCAATGGAAAGAAGCAGAGAAGGAGTTCTTTGAGATTCAGCATAATGGATTATGTTTAACACGCGCTGAGTGGGGGTGCTCAGTTTTTGATGTGCTTTATATTATATGGGGATGCAGGGTAAAATGCAAAAACAGTCTGGTATAGGAGGCACTCATTAGTATGACCAGTTTTTGGACATCGGTAAGGAAATGTTTCTCTTCATGGAAAACCAAATTTGAATACTCCTACCAGATTTTTTAATCCTCTGCATTCACCTGCAGGTTCATGGTTTTAAATTTTTTGCCAACATATGTTATTTTAGCTGTGTATGAATAAAAGTCATGTTTTAGGGTTTAGTGGGCTCTGTGCACATTGATTGATGCCCAGCTCTCACATTGATTTGTCAGTTGTGATTCCCACACAGTAGCCTGTAATTAATTTGGTATGAATAGTCATGAAAATGTATCAGTTTAAAGTTCTTTCCAGATCAAGATTAAAGTGAGCCAGCCCTAAAATCAAGGTAACACCAGTTCTGCAGTTCTGGCTTTGATAGAATGACAAGGGGGCTGGCTTAGTGCCAGGAGGCGGCAGAATTGATCTTGGAACTTTTAACAGCAAGTCAGTGTTGAATAAAATCTTCCTGTAAACAACTGCATATTTGAAGTGAAGAATTCCGATTGTTATTTACATAAATACCAAGTGGGTAGGACGAATAATTGTAGGATAGCATCTGCTTGGGAATGTAGCCTCTGTGTGACTGCTATTAATTTTTAACAAGATCACCCAGACTTGTCATTTGCCATGCACGTGACACAGTCTGGTAAAGACGGACTGGTTGAGGTCAAGGTCCATTGAATACCCAGAAGTGTATGAAGCAAAAATTCTTTCTCCGAAAACACTAAAAGGCAATTTCTTCCAGCATTTTGGAATAACGGGGTCTCATTTTTAAAATATCTTTCTATAATCTTGTATTCTTTAAGTGCTAGAAGATTGGGAACGTCCCTGTGTGATAGTAGAAGCCATGTCTGCCAGTTTATATCTATACACTTGAGTAGGTTAACAGATTATTGATCCAGGAACAGATCTGATTGCTTTTCGTCAGGAAATATTTTTCCCTTGTGTAAGATAATTGCCAAATGTTTCACTACAATACTGTCTTGTTCCTTTTGCAGACTAATTTCTGGTTTCTTATAAACATAGAAGATAACTTGATAGGTATTAAGTCTGCGTGTGTGTGTGTGTGTGTATATTTCGTGACTTAGGCCAGGTTCACACTGGTACAACATGACAGTCGTACCACTTTGGATCCGACTTTGCCCTGTGACTTGAAGTCCGAAATGCGTCCGACTTCAAGGTACAGGAATCCGACTTTGATCCCCCGACAATACCAGGCACTGTGTCTTGTATGAATCTTTAGGGGAAACTCCACGCCAAATTTAAAAAAAAAACTGCATGGGTTCCCCCTCCAAGAGCATACCAGGCCCTTGGGTCTGTTTATGGATTTTCAGGGGAACCCCGCACTGAAAAAACGGCATTGGGATCCCCCCAAAATCCATACCAGACCCTTATCCGAGCACACAGCCTGGCAGGTCAGGAAAGGGGGTGGGGACGAGCAGGCGCCCCCCCTCCTGAACCGTACCAGGCCGCATGCCCTCAGCATGGGGGGGGTTGGTGCTTTGGGGCAGGGGGAGCCCTGCGCCCCACCACCCCAAAGCACCTTGTCTCCAGGTTGATGGGGACACTGTGTCTCTTCCCGACAACCCTGGCTGTTGGTTGTCGGGGTCTGGGGGGGGTTATCGGAATCTGGAAGCCCCCTTTAACAAGGGGCCCCCAGATCCCTGCCCCCCACCCTATGTGAATGAGTATGGGGTACATTGTACCCCTACCCATTCACCTAAAAAAGTGTCAAAAATAAAACACAGTGCACAGGGTGTACTCCCTGGCAGCTCCAGCGTCTCTTCCGATTTCTTCTCCCCTCTGGCTCTTATGTCTCCTCCGCTGACGTTTTCTGCCTCTGTCGGTTCTTCTCCCCTCCTGCGGGTCTTCTTCGCTGATGTTTTCTAGCCCTCTCCGGTTCTTCTCCCACTGTCCGCTGTCTTCTGCCGGGTCTCCTCCGCTATCTTCTCACTCTTTTGCCCGGTCTTCTCCCTCTGTTGTTCTTCCGATGTTGACTCGACGCTCTCTCCCCCACTCTAATGCCGGGTGCGCGGTGTGCCACTTCTTATATTGGCATGGGACAGGGTCACCGGAGGCATGCCTCTTATGACTTTATCGCCCATCATGCCCCTGGCGGTGACGTCATAAGGGGCAGGGCTTCCAGGTGACGTCACCCGGTGACCCCGCCCCATGGCAATATAAGTTGTGGCACACTGCGCACCCGGCATTAGAGCGGGGGGAGAGCGTTGAGTCAACATCGGAACAAGAACAGAGGCAGAAGACAGCGGAGAAGGGCCGGCAGAAGACCGTGGACAGAGGGAGAAGAAGCAGAGATTCACATAGGGTGGGGGGGCGGGGATCTGGGGGCCCCCTTGTTAAAGGGGACTCCCATATTACGATAAGCCCCCCCACTCGCAGACCTCAACAACCGACGGCCAGGGATGTCGGGAAGAGGCCCTTGTCCTCGTCAACATGGGGACAAGGTGCTTTGGGGTGGGAGGGTGCATGGCAAAGCATCCACCCCCCCCCCCCCATGTTGAGGGCATGCAGCCTGGTACGGTTCAGGAGGGGGATCGCTCCTGACCTGCCGGGCTGTGTGCTCGGTTAAGGGTCTGGTGTGGATTTTGGGGGGACCCCCGTGGCATTTTTTCGGCATAGGGGTTCCCCTTAAAAATCCATACCGAACCCATGGCTTTTTTTTTTTTTTTTTTTTTTTTTTTTTAAATCTGGCGTGGAGTTCCCCTTCAGGATCATCAGAGCACAAGTCGCATGCCAAAGTTGGATCAGTCAAGACGGCAATCCGACTTCAGTGCTATTCAGTGGGATGAAGTAGGATCAAAATCGGACCAAAGTAGTGCAGGGAGCATTTTCAAAGTCAGACCGACTTGCGTCGGACCAGTTACGAACGCTCTCCCATAGGGAAACATTGCTTTTCATACGTCATGCGACATGAGCTCCCAATGTCGGAGCATTTGTCGTACCAGTGTGAACCCGGCCTGAAATGGAAATCAAGAAAGTTTTACATTTTGGATGTCTGAGTTTGTGATCTGTAATGTTTTTGCATTAAAGTGTTAAAAACTAAGAAATGTGATTTATTCCTTTTTCATCAGCTGAATAAGGAATATTGCATATACATTAAATATTTCATATGTATTAGCCAGCAGTGAATGAGAGACAACAGAGGCTGACTTACTGTCAGCAGGACATCCCATCCCTCCTAGTTGGTACAGATCTAGGGGGTGTCAGTTAGATATAGTAAACTACTATAGAACAAGACAACAATCATTCATCAAATAAACAGCAACAGCTGGTCCTCTCTTGAAAATTAAGAACACATTATGTAAACACTGAACTGTCCTACTCAATGCTACGACAAAATTCATCAGGACATAAATGTTGCCTATACTGTCCTTAAAACTGGTCAAAAAGTGAAGCCAGATGTTAAGCTGCCTAACTTTCTAAGGCTCAGTTCACACTACTACGATGGGATTTTCAGTGTGATTTATGTAGTGCGACTTTGGTGCGACTTTGAATGTAGTTAGTATTTTCTGTGGAGCCAAATCACACTGAAATCACACTAAAGTAGCACAGGCAACTTTTCAAAAATCGCACTGCACAAAGACTCATTGATGTGTATGAACACCCGTAAAAATTATGTAATTTGCCTTGTCGTGAGATTCTGTGTGACTCGGTTTGCATCAGAAATCGCACCAGTGTGAAGCAGTACTAATAGAGGGTCCATCAGTTCTGTTAAGCAGTGCGGCTTATTACTTGGAGCAATGCATGGATGTTTTCACAGCTATGAAACTTTTTACAGTGTGTACTGCAGACTTTATGCACTGGATTTTTATGTTTTTTTTCTTTACATGTATTATTGTTTACTGTCCACTGTTTATATGGCGTTTATGTATCAGTGCTCCACTTTTTGTTTTAATTGAAACACTTCTTTGCCTGTCAGTGAGCCTTTAGCCTTGTACCACCAGTGATAGGCTATGACATGGATTTTTCTTTTTGTGACTTATTTAACACCCTGTCTCTCCAGCAGCCTTGTATTGGACTTTCTTCTGTATTTCTACCTTGACATCCCCTGCTGTTCTTGTTATCAGCCAGTTATGTGCTGCTTTGTCTAATCTTTCATGCTGAATTTCCCATTGCTCGACAGCTTTGCTTTTTGCCTTTTTTCTTTAAATCAAAACAGTCACCATGCATTCCTTGAGCAAATATCTGATTCTTCTGTTTTAAAACCTTACAGCTGTGCTGGGAAATTAAAAAATGTATATTTTCTCCTTATTAAACTATGTTTTGTCTGATACTTAAGCTGCAGTGGCAGGGGGTTATATATTTCTTTTCTGACAGATTCCATTTAGTGGAAGCTAAACAAAAATGACAACCGCAAAAATATATACCGTATATACTCGAGTATAAGCCGAGATTTTCAGTACATTTTTTTTCCTGAAAATGTCCCCCCTCGGCCTATACTCGGCACACACGTAGCCCCAATCTTCCTCTACAAGTGTGCAAAGTTTGTTGTCCAGGGGACCTACGGCCGGGAAGCACCGATTTTTCAAAGCCGGGCACCCCTTCCATAGACTCCCATGTTAAATGTCAGTCTAGTCACACAGCGCCGGAGATCAGGTAGGGAGATTGGGACAGTGAGGCATGGACAAAGTGAGGCACAGTGAGGCATGCAGATGGACACCCTAGGCTTATACTCGAGTCAATATGTTTTCCCATTTTTTTGTGGTAAAATTAGGTGCCTCGGCTTATATTCGGGTCAGCTTATACTCGAGTATATAGGGTAACTAGGTTTTAGAGTAAGGAACATGGAAGGTCTTTGAACAGCGCAAATACAATGTATTTCCTAGCACACTTCCCAGAAAGCCGGCAAAAAAATTACAATGCCTAACAATTTGTGTAAAAAAAAAAAAAAAGAGGATTTAGTTGTACAATATTTGAAATATATAATATATGTGGAAGCCCCACTGCCTCATCAAGGCTCCTCTGTAGTTGTCCCAGGTCTAGTGTATGAGAGCCTTCATGTTGGAGCAAATATAGCAATTAATAAATTTTAGGGATGGTATGCAGCCCATTCCTCCTTCAAGCTGCAGGGACACACCAGAGGCCCAGCAGAGCATAATGGCAACTGAAAGCATTGAATGGGTCCCGGATCAATAAAGTATTCTGAAGGTGAACCATATTCGGCAAGCTAAACCAATATGGCAGTCGCATAACTAGCTCTTAGAGTAAGGTGCTCATGCAAGGGCTTTATCCTAAATCTGTATACACAGGACTGCTGAGATAGATCGAAAATAATTTAGGACCTCCAAATCGAACTCCAGACAAAACATATTTTTTTTTTTTCAGAAGGGCTAACTAGAGGTATTAGGTGTTAATTGTGGTCTGTGTTTCAGCTGATGAGATATTTCTGCTAGATTTTAAATACTCCGCAAGTGCACCCTATATTGGAGATTTCTCATGTTTGATCCCATGAGAAGCATAAGAGATTTTTCTCATTTTATTGTTTGTGATAGTCATCTTAGAAAGACTATTAACCTAGGTCTAGGTCTGCTTTAACCTCCCTGGCGGTATGATTATGTCAGATTTTTGCATCTCAAAGCGGTACAATTGTTTTGCATAGAAATTTGGCGTTTTATATTGTAGGCCTGGAATTCTTAGTAATAACACACTTAAATCTGTCCAAACAAAAGTCTAGTCGACGTCCTGGGTATGATAAAGTTTGAAACGTGAAATCATAAATTATAATAAATAACTATAAATAGTTATAAAAAATATAATAATAAAATTTTATATTTCCTCACGATTCACTATCGCTCAATTCTGTAAGTGATTCTAATTTATTATTGCTGTTTTCTAGCTAGTCTAAAACCACTTTTGACGCAAAGGGACACTTTTTTTTTAATTGCATGGACAATCTCAAGTTTCCAGGCAGAAAAAACCATATACAGTGGGTACGGAAAGTATTCAGACCCCCTTAAATTTTTCACTCTCTTATATTGCAGCCATTTGCTAAAATCATTAAGTTATTTTTTTCCCTCATTAATGTACACACAGCACCCCACATTGACAGAAAAACACAAAATTGTTGACATTTTTGCAGATTTATTAAAAAAGAAAAACTGAAATATCACATGGTCCCAAGTATTCAGACCCTTTGCTGTGACACTCATATATTTAACTCAGGTGCTGTCCATTTCTTCTGATCATCCTTGAGATGGTTCTACACCTTTAATTTGAGTCCAACCGTGTTTAATTATACTGATTGGACTTGATTAGCAAAGCCACACACCTGTCTATATAAGACCTTACAGCTCACAATGCATGTCAGAGCAAATGAGAATCATGAGGTCAAATGAACTGCCTGAAGAGCTCAGAGACAGAATTGTGGCAAGGCACAGATCTGGCCAAGGTTACAAAAAAATTCTGCTGCACTTAAGGTTCCTAAGAGCACAGTGGCCTCCATAATCCTTAAATGGAAGACGTTTGGGACGACCAGAACCCTTCCTAGAGCTGGCTGTCTGGCCAAACTGAGCTATCAGGGGATTAGAGCCTTGGTGAGAGAGGTAAAGAAGAAGCCAAAGATCACTGTGGCTGAGCTGCACAGTCGGGAGATGGGAGAAAGTTGTAGAAAGTCAACCATCACTGCAGCCCTCCACCAGTCGGGGCTTTATGGCAGAGTGGCCCGACGGAAGCCTCTCCTCGGTGCAAGACACATGAAAGCCTGCATGGAGTTTGCTAAAAAAAACACCTGAAGGACTCAAAGATGGTGAGAAATAAGATTCTCTGATCTGATGAGACCAAGATGGAACTTTTTGGCCTTAATTCTAAGCGGTATGTGTGGAGAAAACCCGGCACTGCTCATCACCTGTCCAATACAGTCCCAACAGTGAAGCATGGTGGTGGCAGCATCATGCTGTGGGGATGTTTTTCGGCTGCAGGGACAGGACGACTGGTTGCAATCGAGGGAAAGATGAATGCGGCCAAGTACAGGAATATCCTGGACGAAAACCTTCTTCAGAGTGCTCAGGACCTCAGACTGGGCCGAAGGTTTACCTTCCAACAAGACAATGACCCTAAGCACACAGCTAAAATAACGAAGGAGTGGCTTCACAACAACTCCGTGACTGTTCTTGAATAGCCCAGCCAGAGCCCAGACTTAAACCCAATTGAGTATCTCTGGAGAGACCTAAAAATGGCTGTCCAACGTTTACCATCCAACCTGACAGAACTGGAGAGGATCTGCAAGGAGGAATGGCAGAGGATCCCCAAATCCAGGTGTGAAAAACTTGTTGCATCTTTCCCAAAAAGACTCATGGCTGTATTAGATCAAAAGGGTGCTTCTAATAAATATTGAGCAAAGGGTCTGAATACTTAGGACCATGTGATATTTCAGTGTTTCTTTTTTAATAAATCTGCAAAAATGTCAATAATTCTGTGTTTTTCTGTCAATATGGGGTGCTGTGTGTACATTAATAAGGAAAAAAAATGAACTTAAATGATTTTAGCAAATGGCTGCAATATAACAGAGTGAAAAATTTAAGGGGGTCTAAATACTTTCCGTACCCACTGTATATAATATAAAAGTGCATGCAGGGCATTGGACAAAGCACTAGGGACAAAAGTGATGTGAAATGATTTGATACAGTAATGTAATCTGTAAGATTACAGTGTACTGTATGTGTTATGTTTTTGTGTATTTTTTTTATTTGCCGCCTGGCTCCGCCCCTATGCGTCGCAACGCTCGCAGGGTATCAAGCCCGGCACACAGAGCATCGGGCGGAGGACACAGCCCGCAGACACAGCAGAGGGACATCGCAGGATCCTGGTGACAAGTTAAGTACACTGTACCAGGATTCTGCAATGCAATCCCGAGTGTGGCTCATGGTTACTGCTAATGGTACTGAAATTTAACCCTGAGCCACACGGGAATACCGCCAGGGAGGTTAACTTTTTTGCTTCCCCCATTCTTTGTTGGCTACTTCCTTCATAATATCTTTCCTTCTTGATCACATTATAATGTATGTATGGCAAACAAACACAGGCCTCAACCTATCACGTTATCAAGTTGGGGGTCTTTATGTGTGTGTGTGTAGCAACTGCCGTACATAGTATTACTCCCTCATATTCTTCATGAATATTCAGCATTTGTGTGGTTGCTCTAGAACTAAAGGCTGCTATCACCAGGAGACTGTAAAACAGTTTTCTGATGAGATGCACTTTTTCTTTCGTCCTCTTCTCGTAGTGCACAGGTTGGATTAGAAATCTGGTGATTAGATAGGACATAGATGGACAGTGCATGCTAGAGGATTCCCCTGACTATCCTATTTGGTTTATTAAAGGAAGGCTTACGGCCTGGAGATACCACAAGCACATTCTGTGGCACGCCGAATTACATTGCTCCGGAAATCCTGCGGGGAGAAGATTATGGTAATCATTTTTAATCCATTAGTTCAATCTGTTTCTAAATGATGGTAGAAAGCATTGTGTCACAATTTATATTCTGTAAGCTGCTGTCATAGTCTTCTGGGAGCATGCTCTTTGCTCCAGTAGTTGGGTGCTTCACGAGTATCACCAGCTTCAGATGCATGGTTGTGTATATGTGTTCTCTTTTTATAAATTTGGGCATTTATGAAATGTGTGCACGAGTAAAACCATTTTTTTGTGCTTTGCTAAAATTATAAAAATGTAATATACTTTATATTTACCTTACCAATACTCAGAACACCGTTGCCGGCTTTTCCCTTTGTGACAGTTTTATAAATGCCATTGTCATTTGTAAAACTCATTCAAGCTATACACTGAGGTCAGTTTCTGCACTCTGTTAGGGATTTTGCCAGTTGTTTGCCTTGCAACATGAAGAACATGCACAATAGCATGTTGTAAATAATGCTTCAGAAAAAAAACTGACTTAAGGAAAAAATATGTAGAGTACATCATTTCCCATGATTATTTTAACTATATACTTCTAAAGGCGGCACTCCAGGCAAATCTAAACATCGTTCTTTAGTCCACTTACTCATTCATTAAAAATCAATTAAATGTTTCCTAAATGAGTATAGCTCTTTGAGATCTATATCTTCTCACAAATGATTGAGTAGCTGCATGTCTAATCTATTAGCAGAGTGGTGCCTGCAAATGCTGTCTAGCCAGCTTTAAAAAAAAAAATGGAAACAAATAGCCACTGCATAGGTTTTCTTATCTATTGCCACCAATAGTTGATGACAATTTTTGTCTGGTTCCTCACAAACGTGGGATAGACAGTTGGACAAGCTGAAAACTATCATCTTGTGACTATGGGGTCCTTTCTAGAGTTTCAGGCACTAGCAATACAGCATACAGAGAGAGCCTAGGGAGGACCTCAGCATTCTGATTATACACACCCCTAGTCTCCTGAGCAGGCAGCGCCAAAGAGAATTGGTGGTATCACCATTCTGACTATGCTGAGTGACAGGGTTTTGTGAATCACAAGAACGTCGGGTCACTAGCAAATAAACGAGGGGTGTGTGTTTTTAGACAGCATGCAGAGAGAGCATAGGGAGGACCTCTGCATTCTGATTATACTCGCCCCTAGTCTACTGAGCAGGCAGCTCCAAAGATAAATGGTAATATTACTGTCCTGACTATGCAGAGTGACATGGTTGTGTGAATCACAGGAACACCTGGGCAGAACTACCACAATGTTTAACACCTTCTACTGTAATGGATTCTAAGAAATGTTGCCGGTTGGAGCTGTACATTAAGATATCCACAAATGGCCTATGGGGAACTAGTCACAAATAAACATTTGTAACAATCTAATTCTACCCTTGAGTTGTTATATTAGTGCAGCTTTACCTTTCAGGGATTACCTGTAGTATGTGCTTGTGTTCTCTTTCTGAGAGAACAGAAATGTCAGGCTGTAAGGCCATCCTATCTCCTGCCTAAGCTCACTAAGTACTAATAGAAGACGATCAAAAACTGTCATATAATAAAAGTACTATGCAGTGGGGAAAATAATTATTTGATCCTCTGCAGATTTTGTAAGTTGGCCCACTTACAAATAAATGAAGGTTATATAATTTATAATAGGTGCATATTAAATGAAAGCGACAGAATATCAACCAAAAATCCTGAAAAAACAAACACATAATACAAATGTTATAAATTGAGTTGCAGTTTAGTGAGTAAAATAATGCAAGATTTCGCCTCATGGAGTAAGGATGATCATGAGAAAAGTGAGGGATCAGCCCAGAACTATGCAGGAGTCGTCACTAAACAAACCATTGGTAACACAAAATCCTGCCATAGATTGAAATCCTGAAGCTCCCGCAAGGTTCCCCTCCTCAAAAAGGCACATGCACAGGCCCATCTAAAGTCTGCCAATGAACATCTAAATGATTCAGAGAAGGATTGGGAGAAAGTGCTGTTGTCAGATGGGACCAAAATTGAGCTTGTTTGCATTAACTCAACTTGCCGTGTTTGGTGGTGAAAAAATGCTGACTATGACCCTAGGAACACCATCCCTGAAGATCGGTCGTGAATGTGTCTTCCAGCATGATTGACCCAAAACATACCGCCAAGGCAACAAAGGAGTGACTCAAGAAGTACCCTCCCTGACACAAATTTCCAGCTGCTTTTATCTCCTGTATCGGAGAGCTTGTCCGAAGTTATCATGCTGGTAACAGAGTTACCAAGCAGCAGAAAGACACTGGACTCTGAGCTTTGGAAAGCGATAAGTAAACACTACAGAGATACAGTATGTGCATAGGTCAGATTTCCTGAATGAGGTTTACTACAACATTAAGGTCATGGAGTGGCCTAGCCAGTCTCCAGACCTTAATCCTATAGAAAATTTATGGAGGAAGCTGAAACTTCGAGTTGCCAAGAGACAGCCTAGAAACTTTAAGGATTTAGAGAATATCTGTAAAGAGTGGACCAATTCCTGATAGATCCAACCCGGCCTGGGCCGCGGAAGCTGCAGTGTTACGGTCTGTGGAGGCTTTGTCTAATCTTTTGCGGGGTCCAAAGGCTCCGTACGACCCGACCCCTCTGTGTACCACCCTTAGGGCCTGGCGGGAAGGCCTGGTCTGTGAAAAATATCCTTCGACTGCGGTATCCCCGAACGCCCCCCTCTGGAACAATCCCAACCTACATCACTTTTTAAAAATTCCAGACCCTGTGGTGTGGACCAAGTACCATATTAAAGTTCTCTCAGATGTCACCTTAGACCTTTCGATCTTCCCCTTTTATCATTTAATATCTCACCACAATCCCCCGCCCTCACACAAATTCACATATCTTCAGTTGTCCCATGCTTTCAGGGCCCAGTTTCCACCAGGCAAAGGGCAGCTGGTGCAGTCTGACTTGGAGCGGATTTTGCGCTTTGACTGCACCAGCAAGAACCCACCTCCATGCTCTACGCACATCTCCTCCTGGGTCTCTTCTCCTGAGTTGTCCAGGCTCCATCAGCAATGGGACCGGGATGTTCCGGAGCTGGACTGGGAGGATGTGTGGGACTTCCTATTTAAAATACTGGTTTCCCTGAGAGATCGCCTCATTCAGTACAAAATTGCCCATAGAGCATATCTCACTCCCCCTCGGGTGCACAGGATGAGGTCTTCCCTCTCCCCGGAGTGCTGGCGTTGTGACCACGCTCCAGGGGACTGCATTCACATCTTCTGGTCCAACCCGGTAATTGCAAGTTTTTGGTCACAAATCTTGATGGAGGTGAATGAACTACTGAGTATCTCTATTGTCTTATCCCCAGGAATATGCTTGTTGGGACTGGTGGAGGACCTGGTGCCCAGGGTGGCAGAGAGAACCCTGTTGGGTCTTATGCTGTTCTATGCCAGGAAGTCCATCGTCCTATGCTGGAAGCAGAAAACTCCTCCCTCTATAGGTCTATGGAAAATACTTGTCAATATTGTGATACCATTATACAAAGATGCTTATATACATAGAGACTGTCCGGAAAAATATGACAGGGTCTGGTCTAAGTGGTTGGCGGAACCCTCCACTGCTGCAGCAGACTAGGAGGCCTCTTTGATATCCGATGACTTCCCTTGCAGTCTCGATATACCAACCCTTGCCAGAACAGCAACTTAGGTGAGCTAGTTAATTGTCAACCTGCTCCTGGAGCATGAGTCAAGCCAGCTCATTGATGATGGTATATTATGGTAGTTGCAAACAATCTAACATTTCTTGGTTCCGTATTGTTACCTTGCGACCCCTGCGTGGGCCCAGCCCCTGTTGTTAGCCAGATGTTGGCTGTGCTGTTGTATGTTTGTACTGTCTATGTGTTCGCTTAAAATAAAATAAAAAGATTAAAAAAAAAAAAAGAGGAGTGGACCAAAATCCCTCCTGAGATGTGTTCAAACCTGGTAACCCACTACAAGAAACCTCCTTGCCTCGGTGCTTGCCAACAAGGGTTTCTCCACCAAGTGCTAAGCCATGTTTTGCTTGGGAATCAAATACTTATTTTACACACTGAACTGCAACTCAATTTATAACATTTGTATCATGTGATTTTTCTGTATTTTTGGTTGATATTCTGTCTCTATCACAGCCATTCTCAACCAGGGTTCCGTGGAACCCTAGGGTTCCTCCAGAGGTGGCTAGGGGTTCCTTGAGCTGTGGCTGATTTACCTCCTGTTTGATGGTGCCTACATAGTTCTGAGCCAATTCCACTTGGAGGAGCCAGTGATATGACACCAATGATCTTTATAGCTCTCTGTAAAGGGGGCCATTCTTGCCACCACTGTAAAAAAGGGCATTCTTCTCACTGACCACCAAAGTAAGGGGCATTGTTCGCACTGAACCCCAATAAATAAGTTTTATCAGGGGTTCCCCGAGATCTGAAAATTATTTTAAGGGTTCCCCTGGGGTAAAAAGGTTGAGAAAGGCTGCTCTATCATTTAAAATACACCTATGATATAAAAAATTATAGACCTTTAATTTCTTAAGTGGGCAAGCTTACAATGTTTGCAGAGGATCAAATAATTATTTTCCCTACCGTATAGCAAAGAAAGTTGAAGGCAAGTTATTGTAAAGTTATAATATTTTTATAAAATAACAAACATGTTTTACTTACCTGCTCTGTGCAGTGGTTTTGCACAGAGCTGGCCAAAACCACCTCTTCTGAGACCCCCCACTGTTGCTCCAGGCTCCTCCTATGCTCCCGACTCCTATTGTCCCAAGTGCCCCCAGAGCAAGCCATTTGCTTTGGAAGCTCTCGTAAAGGCTCAATCCTGAGCCGGGCTGTGTGTGTTGACAAACACAGTGCAGTTCAGCCCCACCCCTGAGCAGGGCAAAAACATCACAGAACCCGGAAGATTGCGGTGAACACTGTACTTTGGCAGCAACTACTAGAATGATTTCCAGATTCCACAGCAATCCTTTAGGTATGCGATATGCATATTTACATTGGTCCATATTGTACCGATGTAACTATGCAATACACATCATACTTAGACTTCAGCTTTAGGGAAATGTGCATTGCTGATTTTATTAAATTTTTTCCCTATTTTATATTAAAGGTTTCAGTGTGGACTGGTGGGCATTAGGTGTCTTGATGTTTGAAATGATGGCTGGGAGATCACCATTTGATATTGTAGGAAGCACTGACAATCCAGACCAAAACACAGAGGATTTCCTCTTTCAAGGTACAAGAGTAGAAACTTTTTGAAGTATTAACAATAAAGACCTATTTATATTTCTGATGTTTCGAGTCAACTTGTTGTTTTGTTGAAGTTTTTCACTTAATACAGTCTACACTGTGGAATGAATTCATGGCATTGATGAGGCTTTCTAGCTTATTAATATTTTGTATGTTCTATTTTAATATCTAGTCATTCTGGAGAAACAAATCCGAATACCAAGATCTTTGTCTGTAAAAGCCGCAAGTGTACTTAAAAGCTTTCTTAACAAGGTGAGCCTTTTATAGCCAGAATGTTAAGTGTGCAAACCTTTTTCAATTGTTTTCATAGTGATTATATTTATATTTGAATTTCAAAATGAAAGTGAAAGCCCGCTGATCAATGGAGATACACGGGACGCGATACTGTCAGTTTAAGAATGCTGAAAGCTACTGGCAGGCATAAAGTGTAGGCACCCAAAGGTACCTGCACATACCTTTTAACAACTTTCAGGTTTCTTTGCACAAATGCTAGGTTATTCTGATCAAGCAATGCTCCTACTTCTGGGTAGTGTTGGAGTTTGCTGCTAAACCCCAACCCCCTCATGTTGATTTTGGAACCTTCTCAATACTTTTAAACCGGGGTCTCCAAACTTTCTAAACAAAGGGCCGGTTTACTGTCCTTCAGACTTTAGGGGGGCCAGAGTTGCCAGTGGAAGTCAAAAATGCCCCATCGTCAGTGGGAAAAAAATTACATAGTGCCTGTAGTCAGCAGAAGGATAAGTGCCCCATCATTGGTAGTAGTGGGATGAATTATGCCCCATTGCTGGTGTCAGTGAGAGGAATAGTGTCCCATCACTGGTGTCAATGGAAGGAAAGATGCCCAATTGTTGGTGTCAGTGAGAGAAGTGGTTCCCCACAGTTGGTGTCAGTGGAGGGAATGGTGCCCCATTGATGGTGACAATGGGAGGAATAGTGCCCAGAGGGCCAGATAAAAGCAAGCAATGGGCCACAGTTTTGAGACCGCTGCGTTAAAAGTATGAAAAGCCTAAGGTTACAGCCATGAGCTTGTTTTAACCACTTGAGGTCCAAAGTGATTATATACAGCCTATATAGTTAGGTAGTTGAAGTCTGTGTCCAGTCAAAGCTGTTGGCGTTGAATAATAGTAGTGAACCTTTTAGGTGTTCACTGTTATCTGGGGCTCCAAGTGATTTACCCTCACTTCCTGTTCTGCTGATAACTTTTTACCATACAAGAGTGAGTGTACCTCTCAAACTGTAGCACAGACAGAGGGAAAAAAATGCTTTTCTTTAGTAGAGTAGGGGAAGGCTAAAACTCCTCTCAGGTTTTCCCCTCGCTTCCTGTCTGGTCAAATTGTTGTAAACAGGACAAGAAATGAAAATAACTCTTTTCATTGGAGCCCTAGATAGAAGCTCAAACACCTCCTATTTTATCCAAAATTTAGGGGAAAATTCTGATTATGTTTTACTTACCTCCGATCGAAGCCCCCGCAGCGGTCCACGTCTCCCTCTCCAGCCGCCGACATGTTGTCCCAGAGTGACTTCCTGTTATCGCCGCTCCGGCGCTGTGATTGGCCGGAGCGGCGATGACGTCACATGTGCTCGGGCCGGGAAGATCCCATTCAGAAAACCGGCAATGATGCTGGTCCGCTAGTGCGCATGCGTGTGACGTCATAGGTGCTGTGTTTTTCAGCAAATATCTCCTTAACCGTGTAGGTTAAGGAGATATTTCTTGCACCTACAGGTAAGCCTTAATCTAGGCTTACCTGTAGGTGCAAGTTGTCTAAGTGGGTTTACAACCACTTTAAATGTCTGCATTAGGGTCCAAACATTTTGCGTGGAATTCTCTAGCTCAGAAATAGTCTCCTTCCTTCAGGGAGACTTTCTAGCCTCTTTGGACATCAAGGATGTGTACTTGTATGTATCCATCTTTCCAGCACATCAACACAACCTCTGTTTTGGTGTAGTAACTTGACACTACCAGTTTACGGCCCAATTGGTCTATTTTCTGCACTTGGCGTGTTCAAGGTGATGGCCCTGTGCTAGTTATCTCCCAGCGCATGCCGAATGTGGTTTTTCTAGGCAACCATTTATTGAGGAATCAGTCGGCGCAGATTCTAACAATGTAATATTGACATTCCAGACCTTAAAAAGGTTTTGTTGGACCCTGAACCTTTAGACGTTTGTTAGAGCTGATTCGTCACTTAGGGTATTTGGGTCTCATCCTGGATACAGTTCAAGAGCTTCCTTTTAGAAAAACTTCTTACTCTCCACTCATGCTCAGATTCGCAACGCTACAGTCCAAGAGTTGTCCAACTCTGTGATCCTGCATGAGAACTCTGCACTTGATGGTAGCCTCTTTTGAGCCAGTTCTATTTGCTCAATTCCACTCCAGACCTCTTCGACACAACATTCTTTTGTCATAGGACAAGTCTGTTCAGTCTGTAGACAAACTGATTCTCCTGGCACAGAAAACCAGATTATCCCTGGCCTGGTGGTTGAGTAATGCGGCAGTGCATTTGGAAATCTCTTTTCTCCCACAGTCTTGACAGATCTTAACAACATATGTCATCTTGAAGAGTTGGGGAGGAGTCCTAAATACCTTTTTGGTACAAGGGACTTGGGTGCAAGAGAAATCCCATTTGCTGATCAACATTCTGGAGCTCTGAGTGATTTAGTTTCTACAATGCTGGACCTCCTGACTGGAGGGACATCTGATCATGACTGAGTCAGACAGTGGCGCACATGAACCATCAAGGAAGAACCAGAAATCTTGCAGTGGCAATAAGAGTACCAAGGACTGTGCTGGGCAAAACATTCCAGCCTGGTCATTTGTTCACATCCGAGGCCTAGACAATAGGCAGTGGAGCCTACGCCAAGTACAAAAGTAAGTACAAAAATCAATTTTTCTTTTTTTTGTATTGGCTTGACATTTAGAAACAGTGATTTTGTACCACTGGCCCATATTTGTTATTGTTATTCTGGGTATTTCCATGAGTCTCTGCATGTATTAATGTGAAATTAATTGCAGTTTATGAAACTGTCAGGTTGGTCATTTTTATTCAGTTGTCCCTTTTGAAATGCTGTCTCATGACAGCAGAAACAAAAATGTCATAATTAGTAGCAATGAGAAAAATGAATTGGCGTATTAGAGAATGAATAGAGTATTTGTCACATCCATAAACGTATAAGGTAATTTAGAAGTGTGTTCCTTTTAACTCCATGTGATTTAAATATCATATTCTCTATTTGCCTTTATTTGTTGTTCCTGTATTGGTGATTAATTATCTCGCTCTTTGTTGTTATCTTCAGGAACCAAAGGATCGTCTTGGCTGTCATCCGCAGACAGGATTTGCTGATATTCAAGGGCATCAGTTCTTTCGTAATGTTGATTGGGACCTTGTAAGTGCTTGGCTGTTTTGTTAGACTAATTCAATGTTTGTCACCAAGATATATCAGCCTCTTCACAGAATGTCAAAGTATATATTTTGCCATTATTTTGAGGCTAAGCTTATTTTCAAAGTTTCCCTGGGAAGTTTTCACCATATTTGAACAGAGAAGAAAACAGACTAGTGAAGTCTGTTTTGTAGATAGTTTTTGACAAGTTATAGAAATTTTCCTCCCCTTTGTGCATGAAGAATTTGACACATTTTTGTCTTGTCCAAACTCTGCCGGTCTGCTGTTCAGAATTTTTTTTTACAGGTCAGGCTGTCATTGCAGTTTTCCATAAAACATATGTAAACTGGAGAATTTTTTTTTTTTTTTTTTTTTTTTTATAACTATTGCCCTTAGTTTTTCTTTATTAGTTATCGAAGTCACTTTTATGATAGTAATGCCCACTAGTGGTGACAATGGGTTCTTGGATCAGTCTGTGCTCAATATGAGTCTTGTCTCCAGCTTAGTTAATTTTTAAAAGTTGAGTGGCAATGATGCAAACCTGCCGCAACAGCTTACTTGTGCTGTATCTATTCACAGTCCTCAAGCAGGGGTGACCCCTTCACATTACTTATGTGACAGCCAAGTGACCAGACAGCTAGCTGTCTAGGTTGCTAGGACACAGATGGCTTCTACAGATAGGCCCCTGCCCCCTAGCATTCTAGGTTCCTAGAATGCAGATGGTCCCATGATGCTTAGTGTCCTAGTTTGCTGTGACGCAGGGATTTTCAGCCGCCTAACTTGGTTCATTTTTTCCTTGCAACAAAATAGCTGCTACAAATTGGTGCTACAAAATTTGCCAGTGTGGCATGGGCCTTGATCTAAAAAAAAAAAAAAAAAAAAAAAAAGCATTTTAGAATAGTTAGGAAACGTGCAATGATGCATATTTATTTTTAAAGAATACCAGGTATTTAATTTGTAAAGAATGCCAGGTATAAAGGACTGCAGGAAGTGTCATATGGTATTTATGTTTAGCTCCATGGCGGTCTTTTTTGCAAGATAGGAGCTTGGAAAATACCTATGTTAGTGTGGCTCTGCTTTTTCCCTGTACTGTACTAGCACTAGAAGTGTACTGCTGTGCAGACAGTGGCCTTTTCTTGGCTCTAAATCTATAAAAAGATGCCATGGAGGCATGTGTATGTAAAGCTAATATCTAGGCAGATATAAAATACAGAAATTATTGCAGCACTGTACCTAAAAGAAAAAACAAAACATCAGCACAAGGGATGTTACTTACCTTCAGTAGGATGTGTCCCTTGTGCTGCTGTGTCCTCCTTTCACCAAAATCTTCCTCTTCTAATGCCCCAACACCTCTGCAGCTGTGCTGAGCAGTGTATATGTCAGGACAGAAATACAAGTCTTTCAACAGGTAAAATACTGTAGCTTTGATATGTTTTTTTATCTGTACATGTAGCTGTTTGCTAGGAGTTCAGATTTAATACATTCCTGTATTTCTTTATATTTACTCTTATTGGAGATCTTGTCTGAACATATACATATATATTAAGATAACCTAATATTTTGTTTCAGATGGAACAAAAACAAGTGGTCCCTCCTTTCAAGCCAAATATTTGTGGAGAGTATGGATTGGATAATTTTGATGCACAGTTTACTAATGAGCCTGTTCAGCTTACTCCCGATGATGAGTATGTACTCTTCCAGTTCTTTCTCTACTGTGATAAGCCTTTTTCATATTTCAAAAAAAAAAATCCTTTAACCACTTCCAGTCCTTAGGGCGTGCCCCTACCTCCTCGGGTGGAAGTGGTTATAACAGGATCACGGCTGCAGCGATGTGGTTGCAATAAATTTGAATAAAAATAAATCAGTAAACCATATATAAAATAGAATTACAAAGAACATTTTTTAAATGCCCCCGCCCTCCCTGTGCTCACCTGCAAATGCAAACACGCATGTAGGTCCCGCACGCATATGTAAATTGTGATTGCACCACACATGTGAGTTATTGCTGTTGACTTCAGAGAGAGCAATAATTTCAGTCCCGGAGCTCACCTTTAATTCTAAACTGGTAACCTGTAAAGGCTTTTAAAGTGTCCCCATGGAGATTTTTAGTTACCAAAGATTGTCACAATTTAAAAGCGAGACCTGTTGGGTTACTATTTACTTGGCATAACATCATTTATAGTTTACCAAAAAATTGGGTACTATATTGTGTTTGTGTGCACTAAAATTCGTATTTTTTCCCCCCGAAAATTGCGCTTGAAAAACGGCTGCACAAATATCGTGTGACATAAAAAAAAAATTGTAACAACCACCATTTTATTCTGCAGGACCTTTGCTTTCAGAAATATAGTGTTTGGTGGTTCTAAGCAATATTTTAGCAAAAATGCAGATTTTTACATGTATGTGTGAATTGGCCCAGTAGGTAAGTGGTTAAAGTCGTTGAGTTAAAAGTAACACGTGGACTGCCAATGGTAAACTCTGCTGCTGAAAATGTTGGATGCTTGGCCACTTGCTTCACCTTGGAAAAATAAGCAGATGAGGATTTCTGACTTTCCCAGGCTACATACATGTTTCAGGTTTTTGTCACTAAAAGTATTGATGCCAGTTTAATTTTCAGGCAACTAGTATTTTCAGAGAGGGTTCAGTAGTGACCACATCTGTATTTCTCTCATGGTGACAGGTTTACCTAAAAGGGTGAATGTAGCAGGATGATGTGAATTAATCTGATTTGTGCTTTTACCCTACCCCATCTTAGTTGCAGACAGATCCTCACTTTGCCTCCATTCATTGTCAAACCTTCAAAATCTGAGAAAATGTTCTAAACCTAGGTAGGCCAACCAAAAGAACAGGGCTTCGGATTTAAGCCAGCAATACAAGGCGGGGTGGGGATTCGGGAGAGATATTCTTATGCAATCCCTGCCTCGCTCTGTTTCACCAATTGGCGCTGCTGTTCTCCTACAAGGGGTTATAATAATGATGGTTTTTCAGTATTGTTTCTATTAAGAACATGTGTCCCTCAGCAAGGCCAGGCCAAGGGTGGATAGTGCCCAAGGTGTCCATTTTTGCTCCCAGATTCCCCATAGCCACCATGGTTTTACCAGGTTCAGCGTTACTGAGCTTCATGGAGAGGAGCATTTTGAGAATTGACACTCTGGCCTCAGTGATGTCCCTCCCTCCTGGACCGCAGTGAGTCCTGCATTTGAGGCAGTTGCCTTATTTGGCCTTATGAGCAGTACAGCCCTGGTTTTACAAATATACAGCGGGTAAAATAAGTATTGAACACGTCACCATTTTTTTTAGGTAAATATATTTCTAAAGGTGCTATTGACATAAAACGTTCACCACATGTCGGTAGCAACCCATGCAATCCATACATACAAAGAAACCAAAACAAGTTCAGAAATTAAGTTATGCGTAATAAAATGGAATGACACAGGGGAAAAAGTATTGAACACATGAAGAAAGCGAGGGGCAAAAAGGCATGGAAAGTCAAGTTCAGTGTTAATTTTAACAACAAATTTTGATTTAGTTTTAGTCTTAGGACTAAAATGGCATTTTAGTTTTAGTCCCATTTTAATCTTCTGCAATTGTTTTAGTTTTAGTCTTATTTAGTCGACTAAATCTCCAGTACATTTTAGTCGTCTAAAACCTAATGGGTGTTAACATTTCTCTACAATTTCCAAACTCATTATATACTGCTGGAGTGAAAAATCGAATATGTTATTATTTATGGTATTGAGGTATTAACATGCACTACAGACCAATGTTAATTTTGAAGTCAAATTTCAATTTAGTTTTAGTCTTAGTCTTTTGACTAAAATGCTATTTTAGTTTTAGTCGTATTTTAGTCATCTCAATTGTTTTAGTTTTAGTCGTATTTTAGTCGACTAAGATAGTATTCATTTAGTCGACTAAAAGGTTTTGGTCGTTTTAGTCGACAAAATTAACACTGGCCAAGATGCCAGCTGAAATCTCTGTAATTAGAAAGCAATCCTGCCTCTTGTCAGCGCAAATTATTATCAGCTGGTTCAGTCTCAACTAATGGCCTATAAAAAGGTGTATCATTACCAAGGTGTCACACAAGAAACATATCATGATGGGTAAAAGAAAAGGGTTCTTTCAAGACCTTTGCAACCTTATTGTTGCAAAACATACTGATAGCATTTGGCACAGAAGGACTTCTGAATGCTCCAGTTGGCACTGTTGGGGCCATAATCCGAAAGTGGAAAGAACATCATTTCTCCATAAACTGGCCACGACCAGGTGCTCCTCGCAAGATTTCTTACAGAGGAGTGAAGAGAATTATCAGAAGAGTTGTCCAACAGCCAAGAACCACTTGTGGAGAGCTTCAGAAAGACCTGGAATTAGAAGATACAATTGTTTCAAAGAAAACAATAAGTAATGCACTCAACCGCCATGGCCTGTATGTATGCTCACCACGCAAGACTTCATTGCTGAAGAAAAAGCATGTTGAAGCTCGTTTAAATTGGAGGTCGACCGATATGGTTTTTCACTGGCCGATGCCGATATTTAGAATTCGGGGCAGCCGATATATAATGCCGATTTTTACGGCCAATATTTTAGGCCGATTTTTTATTTTTATTTTTTTTTCATTTCATAAAATTTAACAGTTTAGTTAAATAATAAAGAAGGGATACAGAAAATTTCTTAAATTAACCATTTATTAAACAACAGAAGTACGATAAAGATTTAAGATAAACAACTATATGTATCCTAACAATACACAAAAACAGGTGAGGTAAAACTTTTGAAAGAAATCAACAGCAATAGACAATGGCCATTACTGAGGTAAGTTTGTAAACAATACAAAAGTGCAAATTTTCTTTCGTTTTAGGCTTTGTGCTTCAGTTCCAGTCCCTGATTCTCTTCTTCACCACATCTATCACTTAAAAGTTTTCTCAGTACTCCCAGTTTAAGAGCTTCAGATTGTAGTTCAGGAAACAGTCTCTCTGCATTTTCTCCAGTGAGCCTGCTCCTCTTCTTGTCATAAATGATCCCAATTTAGCTGAATACTCTTTCACTGGGAACAGAAGAGGCAGGTGGACAGAGAAATTTTCTTGCCAGTGGTGCAAGGTGGCACAGGCGGGATGCATTTTGTTTCCACCATTCCAGTGGCAGACCAGTCCGTCTGTCTATCAGTGGCTCTCGGAGGTACTTTACCAACTCCTCATCAATGAAGTGCTCGTCACTCTCTTCAGCAGGAGTTCCATGAGACCCCAAAATGTTTGCGTACATTTTCTCCAGAAGACCAGAGAGATTGGGTTCCTCCTTCTCCTCTTCTACCCTTGTCCTGGTCCGTTTTGGTTCTGGTCCTTCGTCTCCACTGGTGGCTTTTTTTTGTTGCTTGGACACAATAGCGTATTCTTCTCGCAGCCAAGTTTTTGCCTTGCTCAGTGTGTCCCCTGCAAATACATGACCCTTGTACCGAGGATCAAGCAGTGTTGCCAGCACCAAACATTTGGTATCCTCCATCTTTGAAAATCGTCTCTCCAAGCTTTGCCACATGGTTTCCCTAAGTGTTTTTATCCCCCTTGTGGTGTGACCCTCTGCCTGAAGCACCATCTTCAGCACAGCTATGCATGGGATGATGCAGGAGATGGAGGCCTCTGCCTTGCTGATATCCAAAGTCACTTCCTCAATAGGGCCCAGTGTATCTACCAAATTTGAGATGATATCCCATTGTTCTGCTGGAGGTGTGGTAAACTTGCCATGTTCTGCTACATAGAGATTCAAGGCACGCTTCTGCATCCTCTGCAACATATGTAATGTGGAGTTCCAGCGGGTGGGAACATCCTGAATGATGCTGTGCTGGGGAAGGCCAAGATCTTTTTGGATGGCTCCAAGACGCTGCTTTGCAAGCACAGAGTGGCTAAAGTGTGTAGCACAAGTCTTTAATTTGGCAATGATGTCCCCCACTACTCGCTGAGTGCTGATGCCCTCTTTCACCACAAGCTGTAATGTGTGTGCACTGCAGCTTAAGTCTGGTATATCTGCCAGTCTGAGGCCTTTAATCATGTTAGCACCACTGTCTCGCAGCACAAGCACCACTCTGTCTTGGTTGATGTCCCAATCATTGAGCATGCTAAGAAACATCTCCCTGATATAGTCCCCAGTATGGGAGCCAGACATGGCCTTGACATTTAGAATTACTTGTTTCCTTTCCCAGTTACTATCTATAAAATGACATGTTAGGCTAATGAGTGATTCTGTTTCTCCAGACCAACAGTCTGTTGTGAAGGACAAATAGGGGCCAGCATTCTCTGTTGCAATTAGTGTCTTAATTCGCTATGTAACCTTTTTGTACACACTGTCCAGCATGTCTGTGCGGTAGTATTTTTCATTTTTGATAGAATATCTTGGTTCTATTGTTGCCAGAAAGCGTTGGAAACCAATATCTGCAACAACTGTAAAGGGCTGGTTGTCTGTGGCAATCATTTCTGTGATTAGGGTATCAATTTTCTTGGACCGGGGATCAGTATTTTGCCATTTTCTTTTCGCATCAAACATCTGTAGTACAGTGGGCTGAAAGTTGGCTGAAGAAGCAGCTGCATCTTCTTTCTCCCTCTGTGCATCTTTATAAGCTTGGAGGTGGTGGAGTTTCAGATGATTCCAGATATTTGTGGTATTTTTAGCCTTTCCTTTTTCTGATCCCATGCTCAACAATTTTTGGCAGATATTGCACTTGGCCTTCCCTGATGTTGGCTCATTGAAATACTGCCATACTGGTTTTGATCTCTTTTCAGCCATCATCAGACTGTAATTATTAAAAAAGAAAAAAAAAATACAATCTTAGTAATTTTAAAGGAGTGGCGGCTGGTGCTCAAAATTTTGGGGGAAAAAACCCCATCAATTGCAGCCACTGTGCCCACCAAGCGCAGCCACTGACTGTGCCATCAATTGCCGCCCGTGTGCCCCATCAATTGCCGCCCGTGTGCCCCATCAATTGCCGCCCATGTGCCCCATCAATTGCCGCCCGTGTGCCCCATCAATTGCTGCCAGTGTGCATTCCCCGCCTGCCCGGCACTTACCTTGTATCGGTGGGGCGGCGGTGTCTTCCACGATCCTCGATGTCCTCTCCCGTCCTCTGTATAGGCGTCCAATCACAGCGACTGTCGTTTCAGCAAATCAGGTGACAGGTAACAGAGACCCGAGCACCTGATTGGCTGAGAGGCGGTTCAGTGTTAGGAATGCGATTCATTCGCTTTCCTAACACAACTGAGTGAACAGCGAGCACCCAGCATGGCGCCCGCTGTTCACCTTTCTTTCTCGTACATCACGGGACACAGAGCGACATAGTCATTACTATGTGGGTTATATAGATACCTTCAGGTGCTGGCACTGGCAACTTCCAAAACCGGAAGTACCCTCCCCTATATAAGCCCCTCCCAGCCGGGAGTACCTCAGTTTTTTTGCCAGTGTCTAAGGTGTTGGCCAAGAAGTAACATGTGTTTCACTGAGCTTGCGTACAGGTTCTTTTGGGCCTCAGTAAGCTATTCCGGATCCGACCAAAAAAGCTTCATAGCTAAACGGTCGGTTACCCGGGCCTTGCAAGAGAAGAGCAAGGTTTTGCCTGTAATGCCTCTCTTAGGAGGGCTGGACCCTGGGATCCAGAGCTCTGGTCATACCCACGACCAAGATGTTTTCTGTGCAGGGTGCTATACAGGTCCAGGGGAGTGGAATCCTTGGGAACCCGGACCCTGAAGGTTTAATTACAATGCCTGCCGTGATAGGTGAAGTTTGGGCTTCTGTGGACCAAACAGAGTCCTGCGGCGAGGAAAAGGTAAGTGGGGGCCCTCAGGAACTTGGTTCTATTGGGGGACCCCCAAGCCTATTTTGTCTTTCTGCCTGTTACCTAAGGTATTCCCGCTAAATATTCTGTGCATGCCTGTTACTACTGAGAAAATGTAAAAATGTTATAGTAGGCAAGAAAAAAAAAAATGTGTAAGACCGCGGTACCTGTGTTAAACACTAGAGGCCGCTATGGTTCTTTTTTCTTGTAATGTGGATTTTTTTCTTCTGAAGTCAAATCCAGGCAGTTGGTAAGTTCTCTGCTGGGAAGCTGTCTCCTCTGCCCTGTTGCTGCGCTCATCCATCCCCGGGCCCTGCGGCAGGGACCCTGGCTCCCATCTAGCTCCTTGTTTTTTCAAAAAAGGCGCACGTGCGCGTGCACGCGCCTCTCTATATAGAGGCGATCTGGAAAAAGGGGCGGAGCGGGTGGATGACGCTCGGTGTGCGCCGCGGCGCTACTGCGCATGTGCGGGCGTCCAGCATGTTTAAAAACAATCAAGCTGGCTATTGAAGTGCACAAACAGAGCTAGCAACAGTAAAAAGGCACACAGAGGCGGTTGATGCAGGCATCCCCTAGAAAGGCACTTTAGTAGACACCAACTGATATATAGCAGCAATTGTGCTAGACTATTCTCAGTAAAAGGGGTGTATTACGGCTGGAATACCTCAGCTTTGGGCTTAGGAATATGCCGTCCAGAAGCTCCGGAACTAAATCTTCCAGGAAGCGAAAGGGGTCTCCATCGGGCTCTGAGGATCTTGGGCATGCTTCTGCTGCACCAGTCTCCCCTGAAAATTCAGAGGTTAGTGACCGTAGAGACCCTGCAGGAGTACCTGGTACTGTGGCTGTCCTCAGTTCACCTGCTCCTGTGTATGTAACAGAGGAGGTTTTTTCCTCAGCTCTGGGAGGATTAGAAGAGAGATTGTCAACATTAATCGCTGCCTCCCTGTCACAGGGAAAGCACGCCCGATCTCCGTCTCCTCCTTCAGAGTACCTGTTAGCGGAGCAACAGTCCCATACAGGGATAGACCTGCCTGAAGGGGATCAGGAGGAGGTTGATTCTGTTACAGAGGAATCAACAGTGGAGGAACCTTTCTCAGCATCTCAAGCTGAATGATTATGGGTTCAGTCTTTGACTAACATGGTCCGATCAGCATTTAAAATGCACCTTGCGGAACCATCAACCACTACTGTCTCCTCGCTGGGGTCGCTAAAAGCTCCCCAGACTGTCTGTTCTTTTCTACTTCACCCTTTATTGGAAGGGCTCATGTACCAGGATTGGGAACATCCTGATAAAATATTTACTCCCCCCCAAGAGATTTCCGGTGGTCTATCCCATGGAGGATAAGTTCATCAAAAAATGGAGGGTCCCTACAGTGGACGCAGCCATCTCTTGTGTGAATACATCACTGACATGTCCAGTGGATAATGTCCAAATGTTCAAGGACCCAATAGATAAAAAAATTGGAGTCCTTATTAAAATCTGCTTTTTCTACAGCAGGCTTGGTGACACAACCAGCAGTGGCAGCTATTGGGGTCTGCCAAGCAGTGAAGGATCAGTTGAAACAAGTCTTAAGGGACTTGCCAGATCAGCAGGCCCTTGCCCTAGCTGATCTACCTAGAGCCTTATGCTTTGCGGTTGACGCCATAAAGGATTCAATCCATCAGGCCTCCCGCCTTACACTGTCTGTAGTACATATGCGCAGGCTTCTATGGCTCAAAAACTGGTCTGCTGAAGCTCCCTGTAAAAAATTGCTGGTTAGCTTCCCATTTCATGGTGAACGCTTATTTGGGGAAGACCTGGACAAATATATCCAGAAAATTTCCAACGGTAAAAGTACACTCTTGCCGGTTAAAACAGAGTTAGAGGTCCCTCTTTTAAGAGGCCTGCTTCTCCAGTCCCTGGGGCATCGGCTGTGAAACAGTTCCGACGGCCTCCTCGGTCAAATCCCGGGGGTAAAAATCAGGGACAATCGCAGGGTAATAAAAAACCCTGGGTCAGGAGAGGCACAAAACCTCCCCCAAAGTCAAATGCATGAAGGGTTGCCCCCACTCAATCGGGTGGGGGGAAGACTCCAGTTGTTCGCAGAGACCTGGCGGGACACGATCAGAGACAGATGGGTGCTCTCCGCAGTAAGTCTGGGATACAGATTGGAGTTAAAAGACTCTCCTCCTTCCCATTTTATGAGGTCAAACGTGCCAAGGGATCCCCGGAAGAGAGAGTCCCTCCTGTTGGCACTAGAACAACTATTGCTCCAAGGAGTAATTATGGAGGTTCCCCATGAAGAATGGGGGTTCGGGTTTTACTCAAACCTCTTTACAGTCCCGAAGCCAAACGGGGACGTGAGGCCCATATTAAATCTAAAAGGGCTAAACAAATTCCTGCATATCAGGACTTTCCGGATGGAGTCGATCCGATCGGTGGCCACTGCCCTACAAGGGGAGGAATGGTTAGCCTCGATCGACATCAAAGATGCTTATTTGCACATTCCCATCTTTCCAGTCCACCAAAAATTTCTACGCTTTGCAGTAGAAGGGCGCCATTTTCAGTTCAGAGCCTTACCCTTCGGTCTGGCCACAGCACCACGAGTGTTCACAAAAATTCTGGCCCCATTATTGGCCAATCTAAGAACGCAAGGTGTAACGATAATGGCATATCTAGACGACTTGTTGCTGATAGACCACTCAGTGAAAAAACTAGAAGTGGTCATTCACAAGACAATCAAGTATCTGGAATCTCACGGTTGGATTATCAACCGAGACAAGTCAGCCCTAAAACCAGTCAAAAGTCTGGAATACTTGGGGCTAAGGCTAGATTCAGGCCAGAGGAAAATATTCTTGCCTCGAAAAAAGGTGTTGTCTTTGAGAGATTTGATCCACTTAGTGGGTACAAAAAGACAGCCGTCCATACGAATGTGCATGAGGCTGCTGGGAAAAATGGTGGCATCATTCTAAGCAGTACCCTACGGTCAATTCCATTCAAGGAATTTGCAAAGGGCCATACTGTCAGCCTGGAACAAGAAAGTTCAGGCCCTAGACTTACCAATGTCCTTGTCCCCTTCCGTTCGCAAGAGCCTCCGTTGGTGGTTGGTTCCCCAGAATCTGAAAAAAGGGAAATCCTTCAGTCCGATTTCTTGGAAGGTGGTCACTACAGATGCCAGCCTTATAGGCTGGGGAGCAGTACTGGAGCAATGGTCTCTCCAGGGCAGATGGTCGGATGCGGAAAAGGCCCTGCCCATCAATCTCTTAGAGATACGAGCAGCCCGGTATGCCTTAGTAGCATGGACATCCAAACTCCAAGGGTCCCCTGTCAGAATTCAATCAGACAATGCCACGGCAGTGGCATATATCAATCATCAGGGTGGCACCAGGAGTCGTGCAGCCCAGAGGGAAATAAATTGCATCCTGAAATGGGCAGAAAGATATGTCCCAGCCATATCCGCGGTATTCATTCCAGGAGTGGAGAATTGGAAGGCGGACTTTCTAAGTCGCCAACAATTATGCCCAGGGGAATGGTCCCTTCACCCCGAGGTTTTCTGGACAATATGTCAGCGGTGGGGAACACCGGATGTAGATCTGCTAGCATCCAGATTCAACGCAAAGGTGGACAGGTTTGTCTCTTGGACAAGGGATCCCCTAGCTTGCGGCTCGGATGCCCTAGTGTTCCCTTGGGATCAGTTCAAGCTGATCTATGCATTCCCACCGCCACAATTGTTACCTCGATTACTCCGCAGAATCAGGGTAGAAAAGAAACCAGTGATTCTGGTGGCTCCAGCGTGGCCCCGAAGAGCATGGTACGCGGAGATTGTAAAAATGTCAGTGGGGAGTCCTTGGACTCTCCCACATCGTCCGGACCTGCTTTCGCAAGGACCGATATACCACCCTTCCTTACCAGCCCTAGGTTTGACGGCCTGGCTATTGAAGCCCACATTCTAAAAAAGAGAGGGCTCTCTAATCCTGTGGTATCTACCATGATCAATGCCAGGAAGCCGGTATCCAGGCAGATCTACTATAGAATCTGGAAGGCGTACATCGCCTGGTGTGAGGCCAAGAAATGGCATCCACGTAAGTACGTAATAGGTAGGATTCTGGACTTCCTACAGTGGGCTGTAGATAGGAAGCTTGCCTTGAGTACTATCAAGGGTCAGATTTCGGCCTTGTCGATATTTTTTCAGAGGCCCTTGGCTTCGCATTCACTAGTCAAAGCCTTTATACAAGGAGTGATGCGTATTAGCCCTCCGGTTAATATTCCCATATGTCCATGGGACTTAAACCTGGTTCTGTCGGTTCTACAGAAACAACCATTTGAACCATTACAGCATATTTCCCTGGTTCTTCTCACCAGGAAATTGATTTTTCTAGTAGCCATTTGTTCGGCTAAAAGAGTGTCGGAATTAGCAGCTATGTCCTGTAAGGAGCCATATCTGGTTATCCATAAGGACAGAGTAGTGTTACGTCCTCATCCAGCCTTTCTTCCTAAGGTGGTATCGAGGTTTCATTTGAACCAAGATGTGGTTCTTCCTTCGTTTTTTCCCAAACCTAGTTCGGTAGAGGAAAAGTTATTACATTCTTTGGATGTAGTAAGAGCAGTTAAAGCTTATCTAAAAGCCACTGCTCAGATTCGCAGAACGGATACTTTGTTTATTCTGCCGGAAGGCCCCAGAAAGGGTCAGGCAGCGTCAAAATCTACTTTAGCCAAGTGGATTCGACAGGTCATAATGCAAGCCTATGGCTTGAGAAGGAGACCGCCTCCGTTCAAAGTTAGAGCGCACTCCACGAGAGCAGTTGGAACTTCATGGGCAGTGCATCACCAGGCCTCCCTGGCTCAAATCTGTAAGGCCGCAACATGGTCTTCAGTACACACGTTTACTAGGTTCTACCAGGTGGACGTTAGAAGTCAGGAGGATGTCGCCTTTGGGCGCAGTGTGTTGCAGGCCGCAAAAGATCCTCATGTCTGATAGCGCTCAGCTTATGTATGGTGTATCCCCCCCCCCCCCTCATTGGGCATTGCTTTAGGACATCCCACATAGTAATGACTATGTCGCTCTGTGTCCCGTGATGTACGAGAAAGAAAATAGGATTTTTATAACAGCTTACCTGTAAAATCCTTTTCTTGGAGTACATCACGGGACACAGAGCTCCCACCCCTCTTTGGGGACACTTATTGCTTTGCTACAAAACTGAGGTACTCCCGGATGGGAGGGGCTTATATAGGGGAGGGTACTTCCGGTTTTGGAAGTTGCCAGTGCCAGCACCTGAAGGTATCTATATAACCCACATAGTAATGACTATGTCGCTCTGTGTCCCGTGATGTACTCCAAGAAAAGGATTTTACAGGTAAGCTGTTATAAAAATCCTATTTTTTGGACGCCTATTAGAGCCTATGGCTCTAATCCGGTGCTTCCAAAAAATACCACGCCGCTCTAATTCAGGTGCCTGGTGCCCGACAAGGGGCCGGCAGCGGCAACCATAGATTCATGCATTGCATAAACCTATCTATCTATGGTGATAGAGAAGTGGCAGGAGGGAGGTGGCGGTGCCTGTGTGCCCCATATGGATGCACCGCCACTGGGGTACAGAGAGGTGGCTGTGGAGGACGGGGGTACAGAGAGGTGGCTGTGGAGGACGGGGGTACAGAGAGGTGGCTGTGGAGGACGGGGGTACAGAGAGGTGGCTGTGGAGGACGGGGGTACAGAGAGGTGGCTGTGGAGGAGGGGGGTACAGTGAAGGTGGCTGTGGAGGAGGGGGGTATAGAGAGGTGGCTGTGGAGGAGGGGGGTACAGAAAAGCTGTGGAGCCACCTCTCTGTACCCCCCTCCTCCACAGCCACCTCTCTGTACTGGGTGGGGATGCATTGTGGAGAGGGATGGATGGTGCTGGGTGTGGGTGGGGATTGGTGTGAAAAGGGATGGATGGTGCTGCGTTGTGAAAAGGGATGGATGGTGCTGCGTTGTGAAGAGGGATGGATGGTGCTGCGTTGTGAAGAGGGATGGATGGTGCTGCGTTGTGAAGAGGGATGGATGGTGCTGCGTTGTGGAGAGGGATGGATGGTGCTGCGTTGTGGAGAGGGATGGATGGTGCTTGGTGTGGGTGGTGCTGCGTTGTGGAGAGGGATGGATGGTGCTGCGTTGTGGAGAGGGATGGATGGTGCTGCGTTGTGGAGAGGGATGGATGGTGTTGCGTTGTGGAGAGGGATGGATGGTGCTTGGTGTGGGTGGTGCTGCGTTGTGCAGAGGGATGGGTGGTGCTGCGTTGTGCAGAGGGATGGGTGGTGCTGCGTTGTGCAGAGGGATGGGTGGTGCTGCGTTGTGGAGAGGGATGGGTGGTGCTGCGTTGTGGAGAGGGATGGGTGGTGCTGCGTTGTGGAGGGGGATGGGTGGTGCTGCGTTGTGCAGAGGGATGGGTGGTGCTGCGTTGTGGAGAGGGATGGGTGGTGCTGCGTTGTGGAGAGGGATGGGTGGTGCTGCGTTGTGGAGAGGGATGGGTGGTGCTGCGTTGTGGAGAGGGATGGGTGGTGCTGCATTGTGGAGAGGGATGGGTGGTGCTGCGTTGTGGAGAGGGATGGGTGGTGCTGCGTTGTGGAGAGGGATGGGTGGTGCTGCGTTGTGGAGAGGGATGGGTGGTTGTCCTGCGTTGTGGAGAGGGATGGGTGGTGCTGCGTTGGGGAGAGGGATGGGTGGTGCTGCGTTGGGGAGAGGGATGGGTGGTGCTGCGTTGGGGAGAGGGATGGGCGGTGCTGCGTTGTGGAGAGGGATGGGCGGTGCTGCGTTGTGGAGAGGGATGGGCGGTGCTGCGTTGTGGAGAGGGATGGGCGGTGCTGCGTTGTGGAGAGGGATGGGCGGTGCTGCGTTGTGGAGAGGGATGGGTGGTGCTGCGTTGTGGAGAGGGATGGGTGGTGCTGCGTTGTGGTAATGAAGATGATTGATTTGCATTGTGAAAATGAATAAGGATGAAGCCTCGTACACACGAACGAGTTTCTCGGCAAGAACCAGCAAGAAACTTGCTGGCAGAGATTTCTTGCCGAGAAATTCGTTCGTGTGTATGGTTTCTCGTCAAGAAAAGCGACAAGAATCTCGACGAGAAAATAGAGAACCTGCTCTCTATTTTCTCGTCGAGATTCTCGTCAGCCTGTTTCTCGATGAGAAAATGGTGTGTGTGTACACTTACCTTTTCGCCGGGAAGCCCGCGCATGCTCGAAATGACTTTGACGCATGCGCGGTAGCTTCCTAGGCATAGGTAGGGTGAACCAAGATGGCGGCGACGGCATCGAATGTGACGAGCGCATGCTCGTCGTATTCGATGACGTCACCGCGTTTGCTCCATTCAAAGAACCGCGGGTTCTTTGAAAGGAGCGTGTGTACACTCGGCCGGGACAAGTTTCTTGTCCAAGAATCTCGTCGAAAAAACGACATGTTTTTTTCGACGAGAATCTCGGCCGTGTGTATGAGGCATGAGAGTTACATTGTGAAGAGGATGTCCACAATGTAACTCTCATATCCACCAAGAGTCATCCTCATCCATTTTCTCAATGCCAGCCTCAGCCAGGTTTCACTTTAAAAAAAGATTAAATAAAGTCTGCAGGGGGGCACAGTAGCACACAATTTTTGCAACTTACCCTCCATACATGCTGGTATCTATCTGCATGCACCTGATAGGGCTAGGTGCATGCTGATGAGATGACCAGCCAATCACTGAGCAAGTGTAATACAAGCAGCCAGCAGGCTCCGCCTCAGCAGGGAAGGAAGAGCTAGTGCTGGCCACGATCTCCTGCTGGGGGGGGGGTTACTAGTCAGGCGGCAGAGGCTTGTAAATATGCTAATGGTTATGATTGATTGTTTCTCTCACACAGCCCGCCGAGGGAGGGGGCGGGGCGATGCCAGTGAAATTTCTCCCTGACTTGTGTAGTGGCCGTGCGGGTGGAGGATTCGTGAATACATGCTGGTCAGTACTGCAGGTGGCCATGCGGGCCAGATAGTGTTGCGAATCGGCCGAGTTTTCACAATAATCGGCCGATGCCGATTTTATAAAAAACGCCAAATATCGACCGATATATCGGTCGACCTCTAGTTTAAATACTTCAGCTCCAAAAGGTTTTACCCCCTCTTCCTGACCAGCCCATTTTTTGCGATAAGGCACTGCATTGCTTTAACTGACTATTGCGCAGTCGTGCGACGCTGTACCCAAATAAAATTGTTGTCCTTTTTTCCCCCCACAAATAGAGCTTTCTTTTAGTGTTATTTGATTATAGCGCAAAAAATAAAAACCGGTAAACAAAAAAAGACAGACGATTTAAAAAAAAATACTTTTATTTTCGGCTATAAAACATATCCAATAAAAAAATTGTTCATCAAGTTAGGCCAGTATGTATTCTGCTACGTTTTTGGTAAAAAAAAAAAAATTCCAGTACGCGTATATTGATTTGGTTTGTGCAAAAGTGATAGCGTCTACAAACTATGGGATAGATTTATAGACTTTTTTTTTTTTTCTAGTAATGGCAGCGATCAGCGATTTTTAGCAGGACTGCGACATTGCAGCGGACAAATCGGACACCTAACTGACACTTTTTGGGGACCAGTGACACCAATTCAGTGATCAGTGCTAAAAAGAATGCATTGTCGTACTATTGACGCTGGCAGGGAAAGAGGTAACATCAGGGGCGATCAAGGCGTTAACTGTTCCCAGGGAGTGCTTTCTTACTGTGTGGGGGATGGTTTAACTGAAGGAAGACACAGATCTGTGTTCCTACTTAACAAACACAGGATCTCTGTCTTCTTTACTAGCAGAACAGCGATCTGCCTTCTTTACATAGGCAGACCACGGTTCTGCCTTTCTCGGAACGATCGCCAGTTTTCTGCCAGACATCAGGTTCACTGGACCCGCTGATTAACTCCCGCTGATTAACTCCCGCTGTGTCCAATCACAGCGGGAGCAGGGCTCCGGCGGCGCCCACCCCAGAGCTGAAGAAAACAATCACGTACAGGTATATGATTTGACGCTAAAGGGCCGCCCTGCTGCAGTATATGTACGTGGACTAGTCCTTAAGTGGTTAAAGTTTGCTGCACAACATTTAGACAATCCTGTGAAATACTGGGAGAATATAGTCTGGTCAGATGAGACCAAAATTGAACTCTTTGGATGCCATAATACTTGCCATGTGGTCAAATGGCACTGCAATTCACCCCAAACACACGATACCAACAGTGAAGTTTGGAGGTGGGAACATAATGGTGTGGGGCTTTTTTTCAGCATATGGTACTGTCAAACGTCATATCATCATGGAAAAATGTAACAAAAAAACATTATTGATAAAAATCTGCTGCCATCTACCAGGATAATGAAGATAAAACGAGGGTGGACATATCAGCAGGACAATGATCCCAAACACAAAGCCAAGGAAACTCTCAATTGGTTTCAAAGAAAGAAAGCAAGAAAGAGAAAATAAAACTGCTAGAATGGCCCAGCCAATAACCCGACTTGGATCCAATAGAAAATCTATGGAAAGAACTAAAGACCAGTGTTCATAGAAGAGGCCCACGGAACCTTCAAAATTTGAAGACTGTGTGGAAGAATGGGTCAAAATCACACCTGAGCAATGCATGTGGCTAGTTTCTACATACAGGAGGCGTCTTGAAGCTGTCATTACCAACAAAGGATTTTGTATCAAGTATTAAATACAATTCAGTTAGTGTGTTCAATACTTTTTCCCTGTGTCTTTCCATTTTATTACACATACGGTAACTTAATTGCTGAACTTATTTGTTTTGGTTTCTGTATGTATGGATTGCATGGGTTGTTACCGACATGTGAAAATTTCATGTCAATAGCACTTTTTTTTTTTATCAAGAGAATCAATAGCACTTTTAGCCCAGGTTCACACTGGGCTGCGAGAGTGAAGCCGTGCGAGTTCAGCTGAACTCGCACAATTTCACTCCCGCTGGTCAGTCCCGATTTCGGCCGCGATTACAGAGACATCTGTGCAGGTTTCTGCACAGATGTCAATGTAAATCGCAGGCCAAAATTGCAAATAGTAGTACAGAAACGACTTTTTAAAATCTGTGCAGCGCCGCAGATGCGGCGTCGCACCGATTAGGACGGTGCCATTGCCGGCAATTTGCGGTAAATACCGCCGTTTTGACATACCAAATTGCTTGTCAAAACGCACCAGTGTGAACCAGGGCTAAGAAATATATTTACCTAGAAAAATAGTGATGTGTTCCATACTTATTTTACCCGCTGTATATGAAAGCCCTGGTGCTCAAACATGCAGAAATTAAGATTGTCTAAGGTTTTATCTGCCAGATGGCTGTCACATAAGCTTGTAGACCTGGTTTGCTCCTGTGTACATGTTAATATAAGGGAGTAATCAGACAAGGTATTCTAACCTATATGATACATTTTTCCCTGAGATCAGTCAGGCTTCTGGGAGTGATACCCATACTTGTCTTGTCAAAATCACCTACAGTAGATGTTCTTTGTTTTTTTCATATGTATCTGTATATATACTTTTATGGGGTTTCCGATTGTCAACCAAATCAAAAAAGACCATATATCCACATTAAATGTAATGGGACATTGGTTGCAGAATCACACAGCTGCAGCCATTGTGCAATCACCACCCATACTGCATAGTATCCATAGTGGAGAACTGCTGCATTAACCTTTTACATTGTAGTTACTTACTTATAATTATAATTTAAGCTGCCGGCTTATGTGGAATAGCTCAGGGGGAGATTGCATTTGATAAAGAATCCTGGTGATGAAACTTCTGCTGTACAATCCGCTTTTCAGCCCAAGTTTTAATACATACGCTAGGTAAATAAAGCACACAATATCCAAGCTGTGAACTCAGCTGTTCAGTAATATAATATCTCCTTTGGAGAAGGTGGGAGTTTACAAGGAACTGACTTTATTGAAAGTCAGGGTACCAGAGCGAGGGCTGCTGATATAAAACACTGACTTTATAAGATGAAACCATCTACGAGTCAATGATTATCAAGGTCACAAGTAAAATAAAAAATGTAGAAACAATAGGTTTGTAGAAAGGGAAAAACATAAGAAAAAAAATTACTGTATTGCAGCATTGGAATATATTTTGGAGCAATGTGGTTTGGGGCTGTATTGTAGTTAATTTAAATGAGAAATTAACTTGCACACATGGAGTACATATGAGCAAGCCTTTCCCTATAAAAAAAATACATAATTTCCCTGGGACTATCCTTTACACCAGTAATTGCCACAACTAATAAAAGCTCGCATCTCCTTCACATCTGATCTCGATAGCAGGCCCCCCTATGTAGTGTGATTGCAGTGTATTTTACACCGCACATTTACAGCTCATTAAAGAACTTCTCTCCACTTCTAACAGGGATGCTGTGAGGAAGATTGACCAATCTGAATTTGAAGGTTTCGAATACATCAACCCACTCCTGATGTCTGCTGAGGAATGTGTATGATAGATGGGTCAGCTCATGGATTCCCCTGCCCTGTGCAGTTTCTGGACCTCTGTCTGCTGAAAGGAGACCTCTTCCTCCCGCAGCCAGCAAACCTTCATAGACACCTGTGCTCTCTTGTATGTGGGGGAGTTACAACTCTCTCTTTTTATAATGTGATATATTTAACAGCTGAACATAAATGTTTCTGTGGTTTTCTTAGTATGTTGTCTATTGTTATTGCTCTCGCTGTCTCATGGATAGATGTACAATATGACCAGTTATACAATATATCATATATTGTTATTAAGGGAAAGGATCAACTGTTTATGCCCTTCGCCTTCAAATATCAATTGAACAGCATGTGAATTTTATACCGTTTTGCCTTCTTCGTACCCTCATACACTTATGGATAGCTCTGCCTTTATAGACGCCCTGATTATTAATAGGTTGGACATTCATTTACATGCTCCTCATTGGCTGATCTGGACTTCTGGGTGTTGGAGACAATGGACATTGTTGTATAATGTCTACATTAGTCCTCTGGTCATGTCATGCTACAATCTAACCTGATGTGCCCAGTAGGACTCCAGTTAATATGAAAATAGATAATGATCTTGAGTGTGTGTATATAGCAGATAGAAGTGCACTGACAATTAATAAAAAGCTCTTAAATGTAGGCAATGGTAGTTAAGGAAAACATCTATATTATGCTCATCACTGGGTGGTAATTGGCAATCAACACCACTAAATACAGTTTGAACTCGTATTATGAATGCTTCTTGGAACTCTACAGACCCCTCTGTACCAAAAATTAGCATGTACAATCTCTTCAAAGCCATGGAAGGTGCCAACATGCAAAAAGCCATGTGATGGTACTATAAATGATACACTCCCCATACTAGGTTATCCAATACTCTTGCCAGAATCACAAATTGGTAACCAGATTCGGATTCCATAAAGTTATTTGTGGTAACAAAAATCTATTTGTGTTTTATCAGGAAAACATGTGATCGTTATATGGCAGGTAAATGCCATGGATGGGAAATGGCTGTACAAGTTACAGATCAATGGCCTATTAAATGTTAATTAGGAATAACACGGGGGAGATGAGATAATTCCAAGGGAGACCACTGCAGCTACATTCACTGTTATCAGTCTTTTTGCAAGACCAGATGTACAAGAAAAATCTATGTAAAATTGAGTCGGGTTCCCCGTTGCCTGTGGTATATATGATTGTTGCAATCTTTGTAACTCAAGTAACAAATTAAGCTGGGAACATAAGATTTTAAGGGACAGTAATGATGACCAGTTCAGCTGTGCTTCATGCACACATTCACATTCCTTACATGGCTTATTAAACACTAAAATACATTTTGCACTGTAAAAGATTTGTGAGCTGCATTAATAATCCCCTTAAAAACACTGTCTATTATTTCATGCAGCTATAATGAAATCACAGAAGAAGCCCTAGAGAGTACAGTGGTTTAATGCTGATCTACTTCATCATTGGTGCCAAATTCATCAGCTATACATTTCATTTTACAGAACATACAAAAATATTTCTAATTGTGAGACTTTGACCGTGACATAACTTTGTTACTCTTTTCTAAAATTCAGTTGACGTTTCATGTAATAGAATAGCTTCTGACTGGCATGCACATTAAATGAGAAGTCCAGCCATCAGTGAAAACTCAATATTGGGGTTTGATGAACAGTAACGGAGATCTTTCCCGACCCCCCCCCCCCCTGCTAACCCTATGCCACATAAAAAATTTAATTTTTCTATTGTTGGGTGGGTTTATATCACCACTAGATCCTGAATGCAACTGTGTCTCTTAATGAACCAAAAGGAAAGAATTTTACAGTGAGTACAAATTTTCATTTTTTTTCCTTTGTTTTTAACAGGTAAATATGAAATATTGGCAGTAAATATTTTATGCATTTCATTTCTAGCCAGTACTTCTCACATGTTTGACACATTAGGCTTAATTGCTTTGCTGAAAACTGTGTTTACAGATCTCAATAGCTTATATTATAGTTTAAACACTGCTGAATAGTCAGAGCAGTGATTCAGCTTTCTGCCCTTCCCATCCATTCTCTCGAAGAGTGAGAGAGGGTGCCTGCTGTGCTCTCTTTGGGTAAATCCATAGTGTTTTGTGAATCTTGGTATACACCCTGTATTAATGGATACATGCAAAACAAAGATGATAGATTCATTAAAAATATATTCTGTAAAAAGTTAGAAAACATTCGTTTTAAAATGTATAACCTAAAAAAACAGACCCCAAATCCTTCTAGTTTCCCTTTTATTGACCACAGTGCAATTAGGCAGAGTATTGTTCTTGTTAATGAGATTATATAGTGATTATAAGACAACACAATAATATATTATAGGTCAAGGTAAAATGAGACCTGGACCAAAACTAATCTCTATACAGACCATGTTGAGGTAAATAAAATTTGATCAGTGGTGTTTTTTTTTTTTCTCATCAAATCCTACAGATCATACCCTACAATTTTTCTGTGTTGTCTGGAATTCTTCGGTTTAGTTTTATGGGCTTCATTCTTGTTCTTTTACTCCATTATATAGTTCCTGAGGTTGTTTTTTATCGATGCAGGCTGTAGCTTCGCTCTTGTTTAGGATGGCAGATATTTCCTGCATTGTATGTATAATGGAAAATTCAGGCATTGTCCTGTTTTTCTTTTTACTTTGCTCATCTTATCGGCTTTCTAGTCTGACTGCATGGGGGAAGGAAAATTTTCCCATCAAACATGGAATTTTCTCCATTTTAATCTGTCAGATTTCCAGCAGAAGTGTTAATGAGTTTCCCTAAATAGTGCCACAGTTCCTAGACACGTTTAACACGCTGACTACATTATTACAGCATTAATCAACATACCTGGTACATGACAAATTGTCTCCATTTTATCCTGCATTTTGACTAGCCATAGCCTTGCACCTTAGTGTCGGCGTGGGTCACAGTTCAAATACTTATTATTAGATGAGAAAATTGAGATTATTTAATAGTGTGTCCTTTTAAATTGGCTAGGAAGCTGCCACTGTATAATGTGTTTTATTCATAGACTGGTAGTTGATGCTTTTAGTTTTCAAGTTCTTATTGGTCTATGGCACATTTTGTTTCTCGATTACTGCTAACTGTATGTAGTTTTGCACTGGATGCTTACATTGTTTACATGGTCATAGTGAACAATGGAATACACTTCACAAATTTGGTAAAGGTATTAGAAGTACAGTATTTTTTGAGTACAACTATGATGCTGTTCTGGTTATGTGGTTCTGTCATATAATTTGTCAGCTTTCTATGATCTGATGGGGGTGATCAGCAGCAGATGGCACTGGGTTTTGTTTGATCACAGGTGCTGAGTCTGCTATTTCTTCCAAACAAAATAAAGAAGCACCTAGCAATCCGAATAGCAAATAGTCTGCAAGGGTAGAGCTGAATTGCCAGAAACCTGAGAGTAGACCAAAGACTCTGCTGGCCATACCTAAAAAAGGGAATGTAATGAGATTCAAACGCTAACTCCATCTTTCAGATCATATTTCATGTTACACTCCTATTTAGGACAGAAAGTTGAGAATGGAAAAACTACAAGTCCCATCTGCTTCTGCGACAGAGGAGATTCTAATTCTCGATGGAGCACAAGTGCAGTGACGTCAGTGCACTTGTAGTGCGTTAATACTGCTCCAGCTCCATAACTGATAGGTACAGACCCAAGCTGGAGGAAAGGTCTGCAGAAGCCAGAGGATTGCACTCGCAAACCTTGATGGCTTTTTGCAATATAGGTGTGTTTTTTTTCTGCAACAGATGGAAACCTTTTAAAGCAGAACTCCTATCAAAAATAGCCAATTAAAAGCTAGAATAATAAGCATCTTTTGCTTCGTTACACACCTTCAATCCAAAAATGTTCACCATTAGATGTCCTCAGTCTTTTTCATATTGAATGAAAGCCTGCATTGCTTGACTTCCTTCCTCTGAGCCCAGGCTGTCCTTGATCCACGCTTAGCTCGGGACTGGAAAAGAAAAAGAGGAACACATTGATAAACAAATCTCTGTGTCACTCTGCTTTATTTCCTATCAGCATCCTCCTTATTAGCACATGAACGATCCTTGTGACTTTCCCACACTGAGCTTTGCTGTGTAGGGGCTTCAGAGGCATATGCCAAGTCAAATCTAGGTAGTTACACTGGTTGCTTTTAATTTTATATATATATTTTTTTTTTTATATATATATATATATATATATATATATATATATATATATATATATATATATATATATATATATATATATATATTAAACCTAGAACCAGAACTAACATGTCATCCATGAGCTGGCTGACATGACTGCTTCTTTCAATGTCTTCTCACTCAGATTTTGTATATATGTATGTGTAGATTATATATATATATATATATATATATAATATATTATTATTATCTACACATACATATATACACACACAGCCACAAAATCTGAGGGGAGAAGGCATTGAAAGAAGCAGTCATGTCAGCCAGCTCATGGATGGCATGTTAGTTCTGGTTCAGTCTCTTTGCCCCAGAACTAATAATGCAACACATGAATCAGAATGCCACAGAACTTTCTCACAGCAGTTCATTGCTTCATGACAGAGTCCATTCAAATATTTGTCCATTTATGTAAATTGGAGAAGTCTTAAATGGAGGTGTTGCCCATAGCAATCAATCGGACTCCAAGTTTGATTTTCACACTGGTTTAGGAAAAAGCTAAAACCTGTAGGGATACTATAGGTAACACCTCCGTGTTTTAATAGATCTCTTATATCTTTTATAAATGTATGTAAAACTGTATAATTACAAGCCATTTTATTAATGTACACCTCAGTGATGCACATACTTGTCCAATCTCATGTTATTTAGAAATACATGTCTGGTGTTAATACCTTAATCCATTAATGAATGTTATGGCAGGTAACCTGGAGGCAAAAGGGTCTGTATCAGACTTTTCTAAAGCCTTTATAATATGCTATCTACAGGCTCTCTGCAGGAACATTACGGTTATAGTGTTAATGGGTTTGCAATGTACTAAACATGCATCGGCATTCATTCAGTGCACCTCTGAGCCTTTACATTTTTTACTTTTTAGAAACTACCAAATCATGCCTCTTAATGGACTGATGTTACTAAGGTTATTATTTTCAGGCTTTCAGTTTTTGTTCTTCATAATTTAAGTGTCTTTAACGGAATCTTTTAAGTTGCCTGGTCCAATTTATGTAAGATCATAAGTTTGTATGATTTTGTTTTTATACTTGTTTACTGCACAAAACCTCAGTTTTGTACTGTTATTGCATTATGTATTTTTCTTACTCCAGCTTTTTTTTTAACATTTAGTGTGTGGTTATTACTCCTCTATTTAGATGGGGGCAGATTATGTGCCATTCTGTTTATAAACCCTTGATCCACGGAGTTTCGCTCATTTTTTTTTTTGCCTTAATTATCTCAGTAAAAATAAACAAAGCAAAAAAAAAAACACTTCTAGCATATGACTCAGTAGAGTAAGTTGCTTAAAGGGAATCTTGTATATTAGAGGTTCTTGTACCCAGCAAGACCACAGCATTAGATTTAGGTGATGCTCACTAAACACGTTTGCACAACCGTTACAATGAACAGATGTGAAGTGAAATACGCCTACCTAGATAATGTCTTGGGCTGGGTTCACACCTATGCGAATTGGATGCGGGTTTTTTACCGCATCCAATTTGCATAGCAGGAGATTGTGACCAGCTCTCTCTGGAGTCGGTTCACATATCTCTGCAGTGGCCTCAGTGTGAATTGCACAGGAGCCTGGTGCGTCTTTTGGTCCGTTTCAGGTCTGAATTGAGCCCAGAATTCGGGCTGAAATTGTACCTGAAACGGTCAATGGAGACGCACTGGACTCCAGCTGTGAGACGATGCGGGTTCCAGTGTGGACCCAGCCTTAGACATTTTGATTAACTCTGCTATTGTACATTTGCAAAATAGGACTTGCTTTTAAAATTGCTACATTGTTGAGCTCCATTTTGCTTCAAATTAATAAAAAAACAAAACAAAATTCAAGTTGGCAAAAGAGAAGAAAGTTACCAGCCTAGTATAACCCCCTCCAACTTTCAGCATGCTTCAGTTTTTTGCTAGTGGCCTAAGCGGATGGATGTCTTTTCGCTACTGGAAAAAAAGTTCAACTATTTTACTAGCTATTTTTTTCTTTTGTCAAAATTATTTTCCCCAGTCAAGACCTCATCTACAGGTTTCTTTAGCTGGTTGCTTTAGACTGCTGTTCAAATTAGTGTATCTTAAATGCTTTGGAGGCAATACCCAGTCCCTGCTGGACTAGACGAGAGCAGGGCCTTACTGAAATGTGACCTTTATTAGGAAGAGGGATGATTCCATAGTTGTTCCAGCAGTGTCCTGTCTTAATAAAGAACTGAATTCCTGTAGAGGATGTGTCAGTGCTTAAAGATCTTATAGATAAACCTTTTTACTTTGGCAGGCCCTGCTTTGCAACCTGCCATTGCCATGATGTTACTAAAAAATAAAGGGAATAGACTAAACTAATGAGAAGGGATCCAAATCCACTCTACACTAATCCTCCGTTTGCGGAGCGCTTGGCACTCATGGCAGCAGTCCTGCACTAGTGTGTAGATGCGTTAGTGGATGTCTTCCTCTTATTTCCCGCATGAGTGTTATATCTGTTAACAAACAGAGAACTATTTGGTTTAAATGTTGGGTTGAGAAATGGGCAAAATAGACATGTAAGAAGCACTTGCTGCACATGCCCTTTGAGAGATGTCTCTTTGGACACCTTCATCAAGAATGCCTGTGGGAGTAAGAGTACTCCTCTACCCCAGAAGAAGTAGTCTAAGCTTTAAACTGGGAAGAATCCCCCTTACTTGCATCTAAGACCAAGAAGAGTTCCATACATTACCTCCAAGTCTCAACCTCTAAGAAACCCAAGCCAGGAGCTCATTTTCCATGCAAACCCTAAACCCCTAAACCTGTAGAAATACCCTCTTTGACATGAAGTGGTGCCCTAGTTTTACAAAATGTGGGGAAATCTGTTGGCTTTTGTAAACACCTAGACACCCCATCAAAAATAACACAATATCCATCAGGTCTGGTATAGACTCCCTCCATCGGAAGCCTTTCTAGCCTCTATAGACATCAAGGATGCTTACTTGCATGTGCCAATTTTTCCAGCACATCAGTGATTCCTTCCCTTTGCTGTGGGTCTTCAGCATTTCTGGTAGCCTTGTCATTTGTTCTGTCTTCCACACTCTGTGTATTCATCAGGTTCTAGCTATTGTACTTGCCTTGTTACGCACCTGTAACACCACCACTGTGGGGTATCAGGATAGCTTCTTGTTGATGGAATAGTCAACAGATGTTCTGACTGACAATGTGGTGCTGACCGTTAAAAACCTTTTAAAAAGTTTGATCCTGAACCTTCAGAAGTTTGCAGTGGATTCTCTTCCCAGAGCTCTATCCCAAGGGCTGGTTTTCCATTCTGCTTCATGGTCCCTGGCTTCAGTAGCATGGCTAGTGAAGCCCATGTCTTTGTGACTTTTACCTACAGGTACGCTTATAATAAAGCTTACCTGTAGGTAAAATTAATATCTGCTAAACTTGCACTGTTTTCTTGTGATGACACTAGCGCATGCGCACTGTGCTCTGAATTGAGGGCACAGTGAATGTGCCCTCAGTCCAGAGCTCTTCGCCACAGAACTCCTGTGCGCATGCACTAGAGTGACGTCTTCGCGACTCGGCCATTAGAACAGCCAAAGATGGAAGCCCTGTCAGCGGTGACAGCACACCGCTGGAGGGCTTCATTTTTTTACTCAAGTCTGTCATATTGTGCTAGTGACAGGGGTTATACCAGGCTGGTCACTGTCCCTGTGTCCCCAGTGAGTACAAAAATCTATTTTGTTTTTTATTACACATGGGATAGTGTAGCTGCCTGCTTTTAAGGGTAACCATAAATGGTCAGATCCCTCCCAGAGTGACTGGCAATGATCTATCTGCCCATCCACACTTAATGCGCATACCCCCAGGGCCTGCTGTGATCTACTCTACTGTATAGTAATACAGAGAATATGGAATGAATGGCAGTCATTTGTACAGAGGTTTACCAGTATGATGGAGAACTACGCAGTTCAGTAGAAGGTGCTTCTGGTCCTTGGAAGCATTCACCATGCTACACAACTAAATCTCAAGCAGCTTTCAGTTTGTCTGGCTTCGCTTTCTACAGTCTAAAATTGTTGGCAAAGGATATATAGGTGACACAGAAAATTTTAATACGACATTAAACATTATTGCAATGTGTCAGGGTAGTGTTACATGTATACTACATCTATGAATGTTATTAATAGCTTCTTTATAAAAGTAATGTTCTTTTTTGTTTTGTGGGCCTTTAAGTATCACAGTGGAGGTGTCACATCTTGTGCTAAAATACTTTTAACAGCAGACTAGCACTCAATAATAGCAGGCCATCTGTGTGTAACAATAACATCATGCTCCTTCTAATCACTCCTCTTACCTTACAGCATCAGCTTGTAACTGTGGTTCCCAGCTTGAAAACATTGTAAATTGTTGAATTACAAAAAAAACTTTCAAATGAAAAGACAGGACTCCTGGGTATAACACTATAATAGAGCTTGCTTGTATATAGCCTTATATATTTTTTATCATATCCTGTTACTGTGTTGCAGTATTTTTGTCATATGCTGTTTCACACATTGTATACTGTAGCAAAGTCTGCCCATAGAGACAAACCTAATATGTGACATGACATGTAACTGCAATTTGGTTTCATTTTAATAAAATGTTTATATAAACTCTGAAGTTTGTACATGAAAAAACGTGTTCTGTAATCTAAGCATGGGTGTCCTTTAGTACTGAATGCTGCAATTTATCTACTCTCTAATATGGTTTTAGACTTACCTGTCAGTTACACTTTATTTACAATTAGCCTAACATCAATAGTATGCAAGCTCTTGGAGGGGATGATAAGGGACTATATACAAGATTTTAGTAATGAAAACTGTATCATTAGCAGTAGTCGGCATTGATACATGAAGAATCGTTCTTGCAAAACCAAACTATTAACCTTCTATGAGGAGGTGAGTTGCAGTCTAGATAAAGGCAGGACCATAGACGTGGTGTATTTTGCAAAAGCATTTGACAGTTCTCCAGAAACATTTACTGTACAAAATAAGGTCCGTTGGCATGAACCATAGGGTAAGTACATGGATTGAAAACTGGCTACAAGGGCGAGTTCAGAGGGTGGTGATAAATGGGGAATGGTCAGGGGTAGGTAGTGGGGGTCCCCCAGGGTTCTGTGCTGGGACCAATCCTGTTAATGAACAAATTAAACGACCTGGAGGATGGGGTAAACAGTTCAATCCCTGTATTTGTGGACGATACTAAGCTAAGCAGGGCAATAACTTCTCCACAGGAGGTGGAAACCTTGCCAGAAGATCTGAACAAATTAATAGGGTGGGCAACTACATGGCAAATGAGGTTTAATGTAGAAAATTTTAAAATAATGCATTTTGGGTGGCAAAAATATGAAGGCAATCTACTCACTAGGGGGATAACCTCTGGGGGAATTTAGGATGGAAAAGGACCTGTGGGTCCTAGTAGATGATGGGCTAAGAAATGGGATGCAATCCCATGCTGCTGCAAACAAAGCAAACAGAATATTGGCATGCATTAAAAAGGGGATTAACTCCAGGGATAAAATGATAATTCTCCCACTCTACAAGACATTGGTCCGGCCGCACCTAGAATATGCTGTCCAGTTCTGGGCACCAGTCCTCAGGAAGGATGTACTGGAAATGAACCGAGTACAAAGAAGGGCAACAAAGCTAATAAAGGGCCTGAAGGACATTAGTTATTAAGAAAGGTTGCGAGTACTGAACTTATCCTCTCTGGAGAAGACGCTTGAGAAGGGATATGATTTAAATTTAAAAATGCCATACTGGTGACCCCACAATAGGGATAAAACTTTTTTGCAGAAGGGAGTTTAACAAGACACGTGGCCACTCATTAAAATTAGAAGAAAAGAGGTTTAACCTTAAACTATGTAGACTTGTAGAGGGTTCTTTACTGTAAAGCCTCGTACACACGGTCGGACTTCCATCTGACTTTTCTGTGGATTTTTGTCCGAACGGAGTTGGCCGGGCACACCCATAGCATACACACCACAGGACTTTTCTGCAAACTTTCCCAAAACTTTTTCCAACATCACTTGGTTTTTCTGCTCTTTACCGCCACCCTTTGGTCAACTTCTGCTATTGTTGGTTGATTTTAACATTATTTGTTTAGTCCATCGGACAAAAGTCCGATGGTTTTCTGTACACACGGTCGGACTTTGCTCCATTGGACTTTTGTTGGCGAAAAGTTTGTCCGTTTGCAGACCGAACATTTGTCCGATGAAAAACCAAAAAAGTTTGTCTGGCGTACACACGGTCGGATTTTTTGTCAAACTTGCTCAAAATGAAGTTTGTTGGCAAAAAGTCTGACCGTGTGTACGGGGCTTAAGAGTGGCAAGGATGTGGAATTCCCTTCCACAGGTGGTGGTCTCAGCTGGGGGAATCGATAGTTTAAAAAACTATTAGATAAGCACCTGAACGACCACAACATACAGGGAGATACAATGTAATACTGACATATAATCACACACATAGGTTGGATGTCTTTTTTCAACCTCACCTAAGTAATGGCTGGCTTCAAATTTGTGTGTTGGAGTAACACAACTTAAAATGCATGCATTTGAGCAATCCATGTAAACACAGTGTGATTTTTGCAGCCCTTTCCTTTAGGATGGCACCTCAGAGCACACATAGAAGGTGCCACTGCACCACACATAGTGGTGTTCTGCATTGCTGAAAATACTACAGGTGCAGTTTTTCATGCATTAAGTTTTTTTTTGTTTAATATCTTTTTATTAATTTTTCAACAACATATAACACACTTTACAATACATAAAACACATATACCAACTCAATATTTCCCGCGAAAAAAAAAACAAACAATAATCTATACTCCTATATGAAAAGCCCAGCCCTGGAACCCCACACTCCACACTGACTAGGGAAATCAGGGCTGGGCAGAGAAGGGGGAAAAGGGTGCATGGGAGAAAAAGGAGAGGGAGAAAAAAAAAGGCAGGGGGGGGGAGAGGGGAAAGGGGAGGGTACAATCCCTCGTTTTCTCCCCTAAGTGTTTTAAAGTTTATTATGTGCTAGAACTCTGTTAGTGCCCTTTTAAATAAAAATACTTAATGTGGGGTGACAAAGAGTGATTCCAAAAACTTCTTCAAAGAGAGAAAAAAATAAAAAAACCAAACCCCTAAATATTAGAGTCCAAAAATGGCCTATATAAATGACTGAAAAATAAATTTACAAATGGCTGTGTTGATGGGGTGACAAAACATATATGTAGAGATAAAAGGTGACAGGGATAAGTGGCCTCACCAGTATGTGAGAGAGGGGAAGGGAAAAGTAGAAAAAAAAGGGGGGGGTGGAAAATTGAGGAGGGGAGGGGGGATAGGGGAATAAGATCCCCTTATTCTCCCCCCGATATCTTATGTGATGAAACTCTAATATTGATACCCCTTAAAGTGAGGTGATTCCAAAAACTACTTCAAACTAAAAACCTGTTGTTAAGGTCCATTAATGGACTATTTAAAGAAAAAAAAGAATTTTAATTTTTTTTTTTTTACGGTTGGCTATACTGATAAAGTGACCCAACTTATATGTGAAAAGGAGAGGAAAAAAAAAAGGAAAACTTATACACAAAAAATTCACCCCCCCCCCCCCTTCTCCATGTGCATTGATCATACTTGATTTATCCCAACTTTTTTAAATTCTCTCTCTAAGTATCAAAAAAAAAAAAGAGGGGAGGGGAATTAGGAAGGGATAGAAGGGGGAGGGGAAGGATAGGCCGGCATGCATGGCATCTAATAGTATACCTGTCCCAGTACATTTTAAATTCTTAAGGGATAGGCCCGACAATAGCCCCAAAAGATCAACCTTAGGATATAAATAGCTTATTCAGTAAATATAGATTGAGTCTCAGTGAGATTGTGCAAGTATCTCTCTATAGGTTGTGGTGTCCTTGAACTCCATCCACGGAGTCCAAGTTAGGGTATGTCGTTGGAAAGTGTCCTTGTTACGATGAGTAATTTCTTCCATGAAATGTATCTCTGATATTTTTTGAAACCACTTTTTCACAGATGGAATCTCAGGCTGGCCCCAAAGGATAGGTATAAGTGCTTTAGCCGTGTTAAGCAGGTGTGGAACTAGAGAACATTTATATTTTCTGACAGACTCCTTAGTAGAATGGAAGAGGATGACCCATGCGTCAACAGGAAGATTAATACTGGATATTTGTTGGATGATACAAATGATGCTAGACCAATAGGGGCGAATAAGTGGGCACGACCACCATATATGAGCATGAGTTGCTCTGTTCCCGCAGTTCCTCCAACACAGTGGGGAGTTGGCAGGGAACATCTGATGAAGCTTTGATGGGGTATAGTGCCATCTAGTTAGCAATTTGTAATTGACCTCAGCCATCTTTGATGCAATTGAAGAGATATGAGTCAGCTGCAGGACTTTATCCTTTGGCTATCTGGGATACTAGATTCCAGGTCTGCCTCCCACTTAGCAAAAAAGGGAGGGTAATTGTCTCCTTGGAGCTTGATAAGTGATTTGTAAAATACCGAGATACTGTGTTTTCCGGTATCTCCGTTGAATCGAAGATTTCCTCAATACTGTTTAAGTCCTGTATCCCTTTGAGCGGCTGAGGCAAGGTTCTAAGGAAGCCCTGTAACTGGTTATATCTCCATTTGTCCAGAAACGTAATTGGCTTGAGGCCGAGAATTTCCTCAAGGGGCTTAAGAGAATTTGCTCGCAGAACCTGGTGTAATAAAAGAGGTCCTTCTGGGGGGCGTGTCCTGACGTGATCAGCGGCAGACGTGCTTCAGAGGAGCTCCGGGACTTCTGAAATTCATCCACCGCCATCCGAGCTGCTGATTACCCATCCACGTCCTAATCCCACACCGGATTGCTCTCCTCACCCCTCTGCAGTGCCCTGGGCCATTATCCCGGAGCGATTCGTCCAGGGGACGCCCGAGATCCGCTCTCTCCAGCCGCCGCCATCTTCTCGGCCTAAGGTCTCCTGGAAGAGCCTGATCACAGCAATCCCGGAGGTAAGGGACTATCATCCGTCCCCATCCGCCACCCAGACTCCTACCCTGACTGACCTGAAGGCAGAGCCGACTCTCTAAGCCATCGGGGGCGGCCGCCATTCCACGCGGCCTTGCTAGGCCTTGAATCCCCGGTCTCTCCTGCGGATATATCCCCGCGAGTGCGCAGCGCGGCCGACCCGATCCGACTTTGGGAGCCAGGATCTCCACCCAGCACTCATCCGGTCCCCCATCCAGGGCCCTGTCCTAGTTGGGGGAGCTCTCTGAGACTCTTTTGGGCTGCCCCCATACATGGGGGATCCGCCGCCATCTTGAGGCCTGCGGGACCTCTGAATCCCCGAGCCTCTGGTACTGCAGCCTCGAGATGAACGTTGAGCACCCCCAGGCACAGCTATCCCACCTCACCTGGACAGTCAGGCTGGAGAGGGGGAGCCCTGAAGGCCAGAGAAGGCATTCACCTGGGAACGGCTTGTTGTTTATGCAGGGGAACGGCGGCCATCTTGCTACACCTCAGGCCTACAGATAATTTCTCCGTCCTCCCCTGCACTGGCTTTAAACCCCACGGCCTAATTCCGACACCCCACCTGCAAGAGGGGTGACCCGAGCTGCTATGATAGAAGATTTCTTTGGGTGGGGAATGGCTCAGACTGCGGCCGTCATGACAGCGTAAAGACAGAACTCCTGCATGACGGGGACGTGAAACGCTTTATTTGGACACCAAAATTAGCTGAATCATGGGGAAATCTACCAGAAGTTCCTCCACACCACGCACACTCAAAGACTCGGGAACACAAATGACAACAATATCCCGGAGATGTTCAGAACTCGGCCCTCAGGCGACCAAGGGGAGATGCAGGCTTCACAAACCTCACAGGCCTCATCCATGATCTCGCTTGAAAGCACCGCTGGTCCTAGATCAGCCGCTGGAGGAGCAACAGACCCTAACCCGAGCCTACTTGACCTCCAAAGAGATCTGCAGAGAGTGGCATTAGACATCAAACATACTCTAACAACGGCCATCGCGGATCTGAAGTCAGATATCCATTCAATGAATCACCGACTGGCGAAGGTGGAGGAAACTACCCAAAATCAGGCAGTGGCGATCAGGCAAGTTCAAAAGACCTATGACCCACAACTCTCCCACATGTTTGAACTCCACAGACACGTGGAGGATTTAGACAATAGGGGTCGTAGACATAATGTTAGGGTGCGGGGGGTCCCAGAAGGTATAGACCCTTCTACACTACCACAAACGGTCTGCTCCATCTTCAATGACCTCTTGGGGCGCCCAGCTGACTCTCCCATTGAGATGGAAAGAATACATCGTGCCCTGAGACCCCCTCCCCGAGATTCTGAACCCCCCAGAGACATTGTGTGCTGCATTGTCAATTTTCCCCTCAAAGAGGAGATACTGAGGAAGGCGAGAGACAGGGGACGCATTTTGTTCAATGGCGTAGATATAAAATTTATTCCAAGACCTCTCTCAAATAACTTTGCAGAATAGGCGCACTCTGCGACCCCTGCTGGATACGCTGCGGGCCCGCAATATACAGTATAGGTGGAAGTTCCTGTTTTGCCTCTCAGGGGCCGTACTGCCTTTTTACGGACACCGGAAGATCTGCCTGTATTTTGTGAACAACTAGACATACCATTGATCGACCTGCCTGACTGGTACTCCTTCTATTTCCCCACGGAGCCTTGGAAACCTGTCTCTCACAACTCCTCACCAAAAGCGCAACGACAACGCTCCAGACGCCGCAGATTGGACCCGACTTCGCCAGGAGACCGTTATGCCCGCCGAGACAACCTCCTGCAACATCTGGAACCTGCTGATACGCCGAGAAGGGGACATCAGGATGCTTGACCCTGCTCCTTTATACATAAAGCCTCTACACTTCCTAGTTGAGATTTCACAGGAACGTTCCACTGCTGTTTAACTTTGTTTATGGTTCCAACGCGAAGACTTCACCCCCCCAGGCCCGATCAGAACTTACTGCCCCCTCTGGCTCCAACTAACTCTATCATCCATTGTCACCTTGACGGGTGTTTCTAAGCTGAGCCCCTTGGATGTCTTCCAACTCGTCAGGAACATTCATTGCCCCCCCCTTTTTTTTTTCCTCCTAATTTGACTGACTCTGATTTGCTAATACAGTTTTTTCTAGGGGACCTTCTCAGGGCCCATTCCTTCCAGGGACTACGTGTGGTATACTACCAAGAAGGTATCAGGTGATCGCACGTATTGTATTTCAGGGATATGCCTTTGTCTATTTAGATCGCTCCTGGTTTCCTTCTTTTTTTTTTTTGCCAGCTGACTGCTATGGGGGGATGGACTCGGCTCCTGGCAGCTAGAAGATTGTCTCTTCAACCCAGATACATTGCCCTACATAGTGGCCCCGGCTGTAGGAATACCCTACTGGAATCGCCAAACCGTGTTTCACGGGGGGGACCGGGTCCACTCCTCCATTCTCCCAGGGTTTTTTTTTGTTTTTTTTCAGGGCCGAAACTGTACTTATTCTGTGGTTTGAGTTACTCTCTCCATGCTAAGCATTTACCTCTTTCATAATAAGACCTAACTTGAGCTACGTTCATGATTCAGTGGGTTGACATAGGACTTTAAGGGAAGAGTATAATTTTACCTTGAACGCAACCCTGGGGTATCCAGGGGGACTGGTCTTGGACCTGGATAATGGCTCCCCAGATTGGAGCCCAACCGGTTCAACACACAGTCCAAACTCCTTGGGGGGTAGCGTTATAGCGTTACATTGTTTCAGTGTGTAAATGTTTATTTGTTTTTTTTGTTTCTATGGTTCTGGATCGGTGAGTATAGGGGCCTATGTATTTGTGGGCCCAAGGGGTCACCGATCTATACAAATGTGTGCTAATGTTTAAGACTGCATATTATCTATTCTGATATCTAGGTAGTGGTTCCGTTCCTTTTTTTTTTTTTTTTTTTTCCGGATGCAATAGGTTTAGACAGGCCTATCAAATATTTTGGATAAGTTTGTTGATCGCCCCTTTTACCTTTAAACAAAGGGATGTCCCGAAGTAACAACCGGGGTGTGGGATTTCCTCATCCCTATATCCTTTCGCGATCCCCTTTTGGTTCCTCTTGATTTCAATCTCACGATTCTCATTTATTCACTTACTCATTTCCTCCACCCAATGTCTTTTGAGCACATGTTTTATCTCCTTGCGTCCACCGTTGTGCGGGACTCCAGTGTCCCGTTCTAGGCTTTCTATCCCTCCACAGCTTCCCGTTTGGCGGGAAGCTGACACTCCGGATTTTGATTTGTTTATTTTTTCCCCCTTTAGGCGGTTAGATTCAAATTTACCCGCCTTCAGTATTATAACGCACGCGCGGTAGATCCTCCCCACGTTAGTGCATTGTACTTCCCCGTACGCTTACCCTCCCCCCCTCTTCCTGACTTCCTTACTTACTCCCTCCCATTTTCTCTAAACCCTACTTGCTCCCTTCCCCACCTCCCCCCTTCTTTCTTTTTTTTCTCTCTCTTACTTCTTTCCCATTTCTTTTCTTTTATTTTCCCTTATTTTCGTGGGGGGTGCTCCTCTTCCCTCACACCTGTCAGGGACAGCGTGATAGGTCCTACTTACCGCACTAACACTTAGACTGCGCACATACAGATTATACTCCGTTAGATTACACTAAGCGGACGGAGAATATGACTACACAACATCTTTCACTGAAATGTCTCTCACTCAATGTCAAAGGCCTAAATCTCCCTGAAAAGAGATCACAGGTATTGTCAGCATTGACTAAGCACAATGCTCACTTTCTTATGCTCCAAGAAACTCATTTCAGGTCTGATGCAATCCCCAAATTGGGGAACCATATTTACAAACAGGCAATACACTCTTCGAACCCAGATTCCAAAACTAAGGGAGTTTCCATACTGGTCTCCAAACGTGCTGATTTTCGATTGTCGGATTCGATGATCGACCCTGAGGGTAGATTCATTTTTATTAAGGGCTCCTTCGCCTCTAAACCAATCACACTAGCCAATGTGTACTGTCCAAACGAGCACCAAGTGTCGTTCTTTAGAAAAGTTTGTGACCTGCTGGTCACGTTTCAGGAGGGTATTGTACTCTTGGGAGGGGACTTTAATGTTCTATTAAACCCAACTATAGACTCCTCTACAGGCACATCCACCCTCACGCATCGGGCACTTCGCCAGATTAGACTTCAAATGCAATACCTCACGCTCCATGACACATGGCGTACCATGTATCCCACGATAAAGACTACACTTTTTTCTCTCCTCCTCACCAGAAATACTCCAGGATAGATTACTTTTTTCTCTCGCAGACGGACCTTTCCTTTCTCTCGCAGGCCACTATAGAGCCAATGTTCTTATCAGACCACCACCCCATAACAGTAACTCTTACGTTTCCTGAAGTCCACAAGACAACGAAAACCTGGAGACTGAACCCATCGCTATTCAAAGACCCTGAAAATGTTAGACAAACACGTACCCGAATCCAACTATACTTTCAAGAAAATTCTACCCCAGATGTTTCTCCCATCACGCTTTGGGAAGCACACAAATGTGTCCTAAGGGGAAAACTAATCTCGCTAGCTACGATAGCCCAAAAAAGGCACCAGGAAGACATTAAATCATTAATTGAAACAATCAATCGCCTGGAAAGAGCCCATAAACAGTCATCCATACAAGCTACACTTCAGGAGCTTTTGCAGGCGTGCGCTACTCTGGTGGAAGAACTGGGGAAGCGCACTAGAAGGCGTTACGTTCTTAGACAGAAAGTGTTCTACGAACACGGCAACAAAAGTGGGAGACTGTTGGCCCGCACAATACAGGCAGATAAGGCCTCATCAGTGATTCACCATATCCGAGATAGCCAAGGTACACTCCTTCCAAAGAATGAAGAAATAACCAAACACTTTGAAAAATTTTACTCTAAACTGTACAATCTGGCTCAGGAGGGGGGCGGGGCAACTAATGTGGCCAGACGTTCCTCCCAAATATCGGACTTCTTGGCGGACTATTGCCCTAAACCTATCACCCCCCAGCAGGCTGAAGCCATGGAGAGCCCTTTCTCTATGGAAGAACTCCACTTAGCAATCAAACAGATGAAGGTGGGAAAAAGCCCAGGCCCCGATGGTCTCCCTCTGTTATATTACAAATGCTTCCAGGACGATCTTACTCCCAAAATGTTAAACACATTTAACTCCCTTTCATCCCCTCACACCTCCCTAGGCAGATTATTGGAAGCCCATATAGCAGTTATCCCGAAAGATGCCACACAAGTCTCTAATTATAGGCCGATCTCCCTGCTTAACGTGGACATAAAAATCTACGCTAAGATGCTAGCAAATAGGTTACTCCCTCTGATCCCGAGTCTCATATCATCTGACCAGGTGGGCTTTGTCCCGGGCAGGGAAGCTAGGGATAATACCATACGCACTTTAAATATTCAGCATTGGCTGGCTTCATCGGAGACCCGGGGATTCCTCCTTTCCCTTGATGCTGAGAAGGCATATGACAGGGTGGCATGGGATTACATGCGGGCGGTTTTGGAAGGCATAGGCCTCCAGCCACGTATGCTTGCTCACATCACTGCCCTCTATACTGACCCCTCCGCGAGGGTGAGGGCGAATGGTCTCCTGTCGGACGCCTTCTCAATAAGAAATGGTACCCGCCAAGGCTGCCCGTTACCTCCCCTGATCTTTGTTTTGACTCTAGAGCCCCTCCTAAACAGACTAAGGGCCAACACGGATGTCAAGGGAATCTCCATTGCCCATAGAGAATTTAAAGTATCGGCCTATGCTGACGATATCTTATTATCCTTACAATCCCCTCGGATATCGTTACCCAACCTTTTGAAAGACATAAACCATTTTGGCGAGTTATCAAATCTAAAGATCAATTACTCCAAATCGCATGCCTTAAATGTATCCCTCACCCATCAAGAAGTCATGCATTGTCAGGAATCCTTTCCCTTTCATTGGCAGAAGACAGCTATTACCTATTTGGGTATCCAGGTCACTAAGAACATAACGGATCTTTATAGCCACAATTTCCTTCATGCCCTCTCTAAGCTCCAGGCAAATTTGAAGGATTGGGCCAACCTCAACGTTTCTTGGTTTGGGCGCTCGGCCCTCATCAAGATGGTCGTCCTCCCCCGCCTACTATATTTAATGCAGACGATTCCGATATATTTACCCCCCTCATTCTTTGCGGCATATAAAAAAGTCTGCACTAGATTCATATGGAAGAATAACGCCCCACAAATTAAATACTCACGGTTGACATGTTCCAAAGCAACAGGGGGCATTGGTTTACCGGATCTTTATAAGTATTATCTGGCCTGCCACCTAACTAGAGTGGTGGACTGGAAACTTCACAAAATAAGCAAAGCATGGGTGATGCTGGAAAACTCTCTCACGCAAACTCCGATTGCCACATTACCTTGGCTATCACCTCGATCCTGGCCCCTGACCCTCAAGACACACCCGCTCATTGCACCCTCCCTATCGGCCTTTAGGAAAGCAGTCGCTCTCTTTAACCTATCCTCACAACCGGGTCCGCTAACCTCTCTGAGAGGCAACCCTGAGTTCCCTCCAGGAGACTCAAACACATTCCTCCACAAGGAATGGCCACACGAGGAGGTTCTGGCGTGTCATTTCTTTCATAAGTGCCGTAGACGATCCTATGAGGAGCTCACCTCTGACTCACATACTAACACTTTTCCTTTCTGGTCTGTCAGACAGCTGTCTCACTTTCTTACCTCTACAGATGTGAAGGTCACGTGGGATAGACAATTTACACCATTTGAAGCACTTTGCTCACGCAATATACCACAACGACACCTTGTGTCATACATTTACGCCCTATTGCAGGACGCCCCTGATACCCCCGCAATGCAGAATGTGCGTGCTTCTTGGGAAAGGGACATGCAAATCACACTTGGGGACGATGACTGGGAATCCATTCTTACCCTGGTGCATAAAGGCTCGATGAACGTTGCAATCCAAGAAAATGGTTACAAAATTATCACGAAATGGTATAGAACCCCATCTCGTTTACATAAATTCTCAGCTTCTATTCCAAATACATGTTGGAGGTGTACTGAAGAGGTAGGATCCATGATCCACATTTGGTGGGAGTGTACCTTGCTCCAGCCTTTTTGGAGGGAGGTCAATTCCATCATTACACGGGTCACCACTTTCACTCTAGATTACACTCCTGCTCAATACCTCCTACACCATACTTCCCTACCCAAACGAAATTACCAAAAATCATTGGCCATGCATATGGTTAACGCAGCCAGACTCTGCGTTCCTGCACACTGGCGGTCAAAGAATATCCCGACCATTCGAGAATGGTTAATCAGAGTCGCTAAGATAGAGGAGATGGAGGAATTGATACATATAGCTCATGATCGCTTACAGAAGTTTAGTCTGACCTGGTCCTGTTGGACACATTTTAAGACCACGGATTACTATAAATCCTTCTTCTAGAACGCTGTCCTAAAGTATTTGAAGCATACACAATCTTCATTGCAATCTTTCCTGCGTTTTGAAATGGGGCGGGGACCCGGGACGAGGAGCGGCCCCCACCTCATCTCCCATCTCCCGCTTCTCAATCCTCCCCACTACATTTTACTTGCTATTCTTGACTGCTACCCTTTACCTACCCTTCTTTCCCCTTTCCCCCTTTTTTTTTTTGTCTCTCCCGATTGTGAAGTAACCTACCAAATGATAGCCTGGAGCCTTACTAGAGGCTCCCAACACCTATACGATCATTGCAATTTCCGTTTTCAGAAGTTCTACCATGACCCCGGATAGGCCTGCTGATATTGGCCTACGGTGGGTCCTTGCGTTCTTACGCTGGTTTACTTGCTCTCTGTCGGTTACCGGTCATTGCTCTGTTTTAATGTTGGTTATTCTTGAAATGTTCATGAGCTTGTATGTCTTGTATGTACATGTACCCTTATTTTTCTCTCAATAAAATCTTTTATGGAAAAAAAAAAAAAAGAGGTCCTTCTGGTGACCACGTCCTATATCCCGGGTCTAATAAACCAGGTAAAAAATAATCATGTTCCAAAAGTGGTAGCAAAGGAGAAGCATATGACCATGAAATCTTCCTATGTAAGGCATCCCATACATCAAGAGTGGAAGTGGTTAATATAGAGGTACTTGGAGCAAGGTGTCTATGTATGCGTGGTAACCAGGGTATAGTTGCTAGGTCTGTGTTACTAAGAGCATATTCCAAGTTCACCCAGAGTTTGGAATTAGCGGCATATTTCCACTCGGCAATTCTAGATAGAATAACAGCATTATAATAAGTCTTAAAGTTTTGGAAGGGCCAGTCCCCCAGCATCCTTGGAGCGGAATAACACTTCCTTGGATACTCTGGGGTGGCTGTTCTTCCAGATGAAGCGGGAGACCATGGTCTGTAGTTGGGAGAAAAAACCTATAGGTACACCCAATGGGATCATTTGAAAAAAAAAAAGGACTCTAGGCAAAATGTTCATTTTAACTATGCTTACTTTACCCAGCCATGAGTGTGTCAGCGTATTCCATTTTTGTAGATCCTTTCTAATGTTGTTCAATAATGGGATATAGTTATATTTAAAAAGAGACTGAATGTGAGGCGTAAGATTCACTCCCAGATATTTCATATTACGTTGAACCCATCTAAAAGGGAAGAGGGGTTTTAAACTTTCCACCTCCCTTCTTGGTAGATTAATATTTAGAATTTCTGACTTGGAAAGGTTAATTTTAAAATTAGAAAGTGTCTGAAAAGTAGAAAAAGCTATCATTAAATTAGGAAGCGAGATACGGGGCTGCTGAATAAAAAATAAAATATTGTCCGCGTATGCCGCATATTTGTGAGTTTTATTACCTACTTGAATCCCATGTATATTTATATTATGTCTTATAGTTGCCAGAAAGGGTTCAAGGGTAAGGGCAAATAAGAGGGGAGAGAGGGGGCATCCCTGTCTAGTCCCATTGAATCGTTGAAATGACTCACTCAAAGTGCAGTTTATGCGGATTTGTGCCGTGGGATTAGAATAAAGGTAGGTAATGCGATAGAACATCTTCGGTCCCAACCCTAAATGTTGCAGAGTCATTTTTAAGTAATCCCAGTCCACCCTATCAAACGCTTTTTCTGCATCTGTGGATACAAATAGGGTGGACTGGGACGACCTTTGAGCGTGTTGTATAAGAGATATCGCCCGGAGAGAATTATCTTTGGCTTCTCTATGTGGGATAAAGCCCGTCTGATCTGTAGAAATCCAACTGGGTATAAGGGGGAGTAGTCTGTTAGCCATTACCTTTGAATATAATTTGATATCAACATTCAATAGGGAAATTGGCCTGTAGCTACTGCATTGAGTAGAGTCCTTATCTGCTTTAAGAATAACTGAAATGTGAGCTGTAAGAGATTCCGGGCGTAGTCCCAAGTTCTGTGAGATTGAGTTGGCATAGGCAGTGAGCTGGGGCAAGAGAACATCGCTAAATGTTTTGTAATATTGAGTAGTGTAACCGTCCGGTCCCGGGGCCTTTCCTATCGGTGAAGATTTCAGAGCTGCCCGAAATTCCTCCACCGAAAGTTCAGATTCAAGTTCTCTGAGGAATGACTTTGGAATTTTAGGCAAATTTGCTTCTTTTAAGTATGCTAACATGAGGCTACGTCTCTCCTTCACAGTCAGAGACGGGGAATCGCACTGCACTTTATAAAGATCTGCATAATAATCCCTAAAAGCTTTAGCAATATGAGGAGTCGCGTGGACTACGTTTCCATTAGATAGTTTTATTTTGGGGATAAATGATCTAGTCTGTTTTTCTTTAAGGGATCTTGCTAGTTGTCGGCTAGGTTTATCCCCCCACTCATAGAGTTTTTGCGAATAAAGTTGGAATTTTCGAGCTGTGTCTAGATTAAGCAGATTTTTTAGTTCTTCTTGTTTCAGTGTAAGAGCTTCTAAATGGGATATGTGTAAAGTGAGTTTGTGTTGTTTATCGAGTTCAGTTATTTGATGAAGGACCTGCTCAAGTTGTTGACCATGCTCTCTTTTCTTCCTTGCCCCAAGTTCTATGAATCGGCCCCTCATAGTTGCCTTGTGAGCTTCCCATATGATAGCAGGGGATGTCTCGGAAGGTTTGTTGTCTCTAAAATATTGCGATATATGAGAGGCCAATATTGAAACCTCTGTTACATTAGAAAGAAGAGAGTCGTTAAGTTTCCAATTATTGGAGCGCTGAGGTAAAGTGGGCATGGTCATTGTCATCGACACAGGTGCATGATCTGATAGTGTCGCTGTACCTATATCCGCAGATTTTAGATTCAAAGATTTTTATTAAGGGATTTTTGCGATGACAGCAATATCAAAGATTACAGTGAAATGTCATAAGATCATACAAAACATTCCAAAAATTGCATATACAATACGACATATCTAGAGACTTTACTATAAGGTGTCCCAGTATACTACTACTAGTTATACTGCATCAAATATGCAATGGAATAACCGTAGTTCCATAGATCCCCCATCACCTCATGGGACAAAGCCCATTACGGCTCGGTGGCCTCCGACCCTCCGGATGCCCCAAAAGGGTTCACACTGCATCCCAGGAGCCAGGGTCGCCCATCCCTACCACCCGGTCTGTATGATTATTACATCAAATAGGAATGTGAGGGATACATATAACCATATTGATAACCTAACACCTCAAGGTTCAGGATCTGCAATCAAAAATTCTCAGTAACCGTAACTGAACACTGAGACGCCAAGAAGGGCGTCAGAAAGTAGGGGAAAAGAGAAACGTGTTAGAAGGAAGAAAGAGAAAGAAGAAGAGTAAGTCAGCGAGAAGATGTATGTGTGGACAGGCTACCAGGCTGTACTCCAGGTATGAGAGACATATTGCAGAAGGTGGCCCAGGGTTCCCAAATGGATCTAAATTTTTCAGTATTGTCATTCATTTTAGCCACAATTTGTTCTTGCACCATAATCCAGGAAACCTTCCTCTTGAAACCCTGGAAGGGGATGGTGGGTTTCTTCCAGGCTCTGGCTATGGTCATCCTAGCGCCCAGTAAGACGAAGAATGCCAAGACCTGTAAGCATGTAGATAACTTGGGAATATTATGATTGAGTAGTGCTGTACAGGGATGTGGGGTCACAGTTACCTCTGTCAGAGAGCTGATGGTACGGAAAACTTTCCGCCAAAAGGATCTAATGCGGGGGCAAGTCTACCAGATGTGGATCATCGTGCCTTCTAGTTCACAACCTCTATAACATACAGGTGAAGTCCCTGGGTACATCCGTGCCAACCTGGCAGGGACATAATACCACCTTAACAGCACCTTTAGGCTAGCCTCTGCAATTAAGACATTGAGAATACCTTTGAAAGCTCGCTGTGAAGCGCGGAACCAGACCTCTGCGTCCCACGTGCCGCCCGTATCTTCCTCCCAGGTCCGGGCATAGGCTGGTATATCCGTCTTAGACATTAGCGCTGTATAAATTAGCGAGATGCCCCCCCTCTGATCCAATGCATTGGCACACCATTGTTCGTAGGGGGTAATAGTGGGGGGAATCATTTTGTCTGTCCAAATGGAGTGAAGGAAATGAGATATTTGGTTGAATCTAAAAAGTTCAGAATTAGGCATGTCCATTTGTGACCTGTAGTGTGGTGAGGAAAATGGCCCTGCTGGGGAAAGAAAGTGTCCGATTCTATAAAGGCCTTTATCTGTCCACCATCGGAACGCCTTAATATTCATCCCCGGGGGAAAGTCAGAGTTGTGAAATAAATGCATTAAAGGCCTCAGTGGAGATATCAAGGTGCGTAGATTAAAAAGCTTGGAGCAAATCGCTACTGAGTGCGAGAGAGTAGGTGATAGGATCGCTGGTCTTCGTTTGGGTTCGCATCCTAATAGATAGTCAACGGTGTGCGATGGGACAGCCTGTCTCTCCATGTGTAGCCAGTCTGGTTTCGAGCCCATAGAGAAGGCTGCCGAGATTTGTGTTAATTGAGCTGCCTGATAGTAGCCCCACAGGTGAGGGAGGCCTAGACCACCCTGAGATCTTAGACGGAATAGTATTCCCGCAGGACATCTGTAACCCTTCCTGCCCCATACAAAACGTATTATGTCCGACTGAGTTTTACTGAGGAATTGTTTCGGGACCGGTATTGGGAGAGATCTAAACAGGTATAAAAGGCGTGGAAGGAGGGTCATTTTAATAGCATGAATCCTGCCCAACCATGATAAACCACTCTTGGACCACCTTTCCATGTCCTTTTTACATTTGAGCACCATAGGGGGGTAGTTCATCTTAAACAAGGTACTTATATTAGATGTAAGTTTGATGCCTAAGTACGGGATAAGTGTGGGAGCCCAGGAAAAATCAAAATCACTGGAGAGTTTCTTTAAAATGTCCGGGGGGACGGATATGTTCAATGCCAGTGATTTGTTCATGTTGACCCTCAGACCGGAGATCTCACTGAATATCCGCAGTGTCTTGAGGATCGAAGGAGTGGAGGTCAGGGGGGAAGTGACGAAAAGTAGGAGGTCATCCGCGTATAATGCACACTTATGTTCCTGGGGGCCACATTTGACCCCCTTAATGTCAGAGTCCGACCTTAGTGCAATAGCTAGAGTCTCAATTGCTACCGCAAAGAGGAGAGGGGAGAGTGGGCATCCCTGTCTGGTCCCTCTGCCAATGGGGAATGAATCAGAATATCTGCCCAGTAAACGAATCTGTGCTGAGGGGTCAGAGTAAAGCGAGTTAATAAGCTGAAGGAAGTGTGGTCCAAAACCCCATTTCCCCAGGATGTCAGTCAGGTATGCCCAGTCTATTGAATCAAAGGCCTTGTGTAGGTCTATTGAAAGTAGAAAACCTTTTTGAGGAGGGCCCCCATCCCACTGTGATTGAAGCAGAGAGATAACGTCAATGGCACGTCTAATCTGGTCAGGTCCCTGTCTGCCAGGGATGAAGCCCACCTGATCCTTATAAACATAAGAAGAAATGAAACTCGAAAGTCTGTTTGCCATTATTTTGGTCATTATTTTTATGTCATTATTGATAAGCGAAATAGGGCGGAAGTTCGCCACATCACTGGTGTCCTTACCCGGTTTCGGTATTACCGAGACGTAAGCCAGGTTCAAGTCTTTATTCAAAGGGGCTCCATCCCTGAGAGAGTTAAAGAATCGTGTCAAATGGGGGGCCAGGCAGGGGCCAAATTTTTTATAGTAGCCCGTGGAAAAACCATCTGGACCCGGGGAGGATCCCAGTTTCAGAGTTTTAATGGTGTCCAGCACTTCTTCTTGGGTAAAAGGGCTCTCCAAGAGCTCACAATGATCCTTTGTAAGAGTAGGTAGAGGAAGTGTATTTAAAAATTCCTCTCGCAGAGATTTGGGGGGATTCAGGTTTGGTTTATATAATTCAGTAAAAAACCTCAGGAAGGTTTCCATTATTAGACGGGTTCTGTGACAGTTCCCCATTAGCTGTCCGAATTTTAGGGAATGCAAGTGTGCGTTGTTTGGGACTTAATTTAGCGGCTAACTTCGAACCTATTCTATCAGCTTGGGCATAGAATTTAGCCCCTGTCCACCGAAGGTGCTGTTCGGCGGCTGTGGTCAGTGACAAGTTTAATAGTGCCCGGGCATTATCTAGGTTTGCAAGAGATTCAGGGGTAGGATGGCCCTTGTGGGCTTTCGCTAACTTGCGAAAGTCCTCCGTAAGCCTCAGCGTGTCCGCCTTGTGTTCCACTTTTAGTTTAGCTGACAATTGAATCATTTTCCCTCAAATTACTGTCTTATGAGCTGCCCATACCGTAGGAGGGGAAACATCACCCGTATCGTTAATAAGAAAGTATTCCGTAATAGCTTTTTCCAGCAGAGTGCATTGAATTGGCTCGCTTAATAGGGATTCTCGTAGGCGCCAGCGAGGGGGGCTATCTGACCCAGAGGATCTCTGTGTTGTCACAATCACCATGGCGTGATCTGAGAGGGAGGAATCAACAATCTTGGAGTTCCTGATTAAAGGGATTGTAGGGGCGCGGGTGAAAATGTGGTCAATTCTGGCAAAAGATTTATGCGGCGCTGAAAAATGAGTATAGTCTTTTGTGCGGGGGTTGGACTCTCTCCAGACATCTATCAGTCCTGCAGTATGCAGAAGCTTTGCTATTTTAACACTTTGTGTGGAAGGGCGTTTAGGTTTAGAAGTACCGTTTGAACTTTTGTCTAGAGAGAAATCAAATGCTGTGTTTGAGTCGCCGCCGATGAATATCGTACCTTTAAAGTGTGTCTGCAGGTTGTGTAACAAAGATTCAAAAAAGGTTTTCTGGCCCCTGTTGGGAGTGTAGTAGGAAACAAAATTGTATAGTGCCCCATCAATGTGGCCCGAAACCAAAATGTAGCGACCCATAGGGTCCAGTACAGTGTCAAGCGGAGAAAAGTTTAAATGCCTGGAGAAACAGACTGCCACACCTTTTGTTTTGTTTTCAGCCGAAGCTAAAAAGAACTGAGGGTACCGTTGATGAATGAACGTGGGCTTAAAGGAGGAAGGGAAGTGAGTTTCCTGCAGTAAAAGAACATCTGCATGCATAGAATTATATTGCTGAAGGAGTTTCCTACGTTTAATTGGGGAGTTGAGGCCCTGAGTGTTGTGTGAGACAATTTTGAGGGGGGGTGAGGGTTGGTGTATGTCAGTCATGGATCAGAGGGGTGGAATCTATGAGCGAGAACCGCCACTTACCGGTGAAGTGAAAGCGACTTTCCCTGCGATATCTGAAGGTGAATCTAAGCCGTGACCCGGAGCCTGGGACGGAAGATCGGAGGCAGCCCTGGTGCCTGTGGATGCACCGAAGTGCGTCTACAAAAGAAGGGAAAAAAGAGATGAAAAAGGGGAGAGGAGGAGAGAAGAAGAGAACTGCATTATACACGTGATGTAAATTTGTTATCAAGGAACATATACATAACCGAACTGAGGGATCCCCAGACCCCTTCCCACCCCCAGGGCGGAGTGAACTTGCCATCTCCTACCCCAAAACCCCAAAGGACCGGTATACCCTGATGACAGGGAAACCGGGTATAGATCCAGATGCACCAAAAGTGCCTCTGAACCTAGAGAGGTGCATTGGATCCACCACGGCCCCAACTTCCCATAACAGTATTGACTGAGGGTCCCGAAGAACCCATGATTTTCAAACTACAGAGCGCCCTCTAACTATGAGAGCAACATGAACCAACATAAGTAAACCGTGTAATATAACTAAACCAGTAATGCCGGTCAGACCCTGCCCACCCCCCTTCTGGGTTGAGAAGTAGGCAGGTAGGCGGAACCCGCCTAGGGACCAGCCCAAGAAAAACATCTGCGGTCCCCGAGGGGGAGCACAGATATCATGTAAGTGGATCCCCAAGTGACCATTGTTTAATAACCAGGCCGTGTAAATTATTTACTAAAGGTGGTACTCCCGGAGGAAAAAGAACAGTGCGGACCGTTGAACCGGGCAACGGTACACAATACCTGTTCCAGATCGTATAAAGATCTGTAATAAAGTTTCGTGTTGGCCTATGTGGGAGGAAACAGCAGGCTGCTAGCCAGGCAAAGGTCCCCCCCTCCCCCCACCATGCACCTGATAGCCCCTCTCCATCACTAGCATCATAGAAACCCCAAATGTACTATCTGAAAACCATAGCATATCATTTCATAAAAATATGGTATGGGGCGGTATAGAGTTGCCAAAGATGGAGAGGAGATCCCCAATACAGTTTTAGCAACAGGGAATGTTTCTCACATCAGGGCCTCAGAGAGGGGATTTGTAAGGAGAGGAGTCATACGCAAAAAAAGAAAAAGAAAAAAGGGTGGAAGAAAGGTATCAGGGCGGAAGGTTTTCTTTGGTGCGCTTGGAACCATGATTCAGCCATGTTTGGTGCAGCGGGCTCACCGGCGGGGGCCGCTTCGTGGAGGCAGGAGTCCCTCTGTTAGCTGCTGCAGGACTAGGATCCAGATGAATCAATCCGAGATGTGTCAGGATATGTTCCCCTTCCGCAAATGAGGAAAAGCCAAAGCTTTTGTTCTTGTAGGAAAAGTTCAGACGTAAAGGGAAGGCCCACCGGTATGCGATTTCCTTGTCCATAAGCACTTGCAATAACGGTTTAAATGAGCGTCTCTTTTGTACCGTGTATGGAGAAAGGTCAGCAAAAATTAGAATTTTATGGCCATGCAAAGTGAGGTTGTCAGAGTACCTAGCCTTCCTCATCACCTCTTCTTTGACTGAGTAATAATGCGGTTTCACAATGATGTCTCTGGGAAGGCCATCAGAGCGAGGAGATTGAAGGGCTCTGTGAGCTCTATCCAGCTCCAGACGTGGTTCAGTAATGTCAGGGATGAGGGTCTTTAGAAGTGATTTCACAGCAGATTGCACCTCTTTCTCTGATTCGGGGAGTCCCCGTATCCTAAAGTTATATCTTCTTGATCTATTCTCGAGATCATCGATCTTTGCAAAAGCGGTTTCCAATTGATCCTGCACGTCTTGCAGCCTGGAGGAATTCTGATTAATCCTCGCCACGGCCTGATCAGCTTTCTGTTCTATCGTGTCTATCCTGATCCCAATTTGCTGCAGGTCTGCATGAATGGAGGATGTAATCTGTGCAGCATTTAGAGCCAGGCTCCTAGACAGCATATGGGAAAAAGCAGTCATCATGGAGGTAAAGTCTGTGGGGGTTGGGGCCTCCTCCTGTGCTTCACTGACTGAAAGAAGCATGCCTGTGTGGGGATCCAGCATAGGTGTGGAGGGACATGCGGCACCCATCCTGCCCAGCAAAGATTCAGTGGAGGAGGGGGAGATTACTGGGGACAGCGGGGGGTACTCGGTACCTGGGGATTGAGGTGGGACCAGATCCTGGTCAGCTATGGAGTCCTCAGAGCGTTCTGTGAGGAGCGGGCCTCGTGGAGCCGCCGCCATCTTGGCACTGCTGAGGGGGCCTGGCGCTGCCGACAACTGGCTGGAGAGGTCCCTTCTGGCCAGCGAGGATGACATCTGCGGGTTCCGGGGGTGTCCCCTACTCGAATATCCCGGGAAGGGGTCCAGTGGGGCGCTCTGTAGGCTCCGGTGGTCAGAAGAGGGCCGTGATGGAGCGGAGCTTTAGATGACGGCGGCCATCTTGGAAGCTGCCGCGCATGCGCCTCCATATCCGCAGATTGATAGTGATCTAAAAAAATATTATCTATTCGGGAGTAAGACTGATGAGTCTTTGAAAAGTGGGAGAAATCTTTTTCTTTTGGGTGTAGGATACGCCATACGTGTATCAATTGCCAGTCTATAAGTCTCTTTTTAACAAAAGACAGACGCTTAAAAGAGATATTAGAACGACCATGGGATGTGTCCAGCACAGGATCTAGAGACATATTTATGTCTCCTGCCAGTACGATTAATCCCTCGGCAAAGTGTGATAAATCAGTGAGAATTTGAGAGAAAAAAGTAGATTGGTTTTGGTTCGGACAATATATATTTGCTAAGGTACATTGAGTGGTGCCTAGGAAACCCTTTAAAAAAAGAAAACGGCCATGGTCATCCGCTTGCATATCTGAAAAACGAAAGGGTACACTACCACTAAAACCAATGGCCACACCCTTCGCCTTATTTGTATCTGAGAGGCTATAATACCACTGAGGGAAATATACCGAATTCAATTTGACCTGCGTAGTATGGGTTAAATGTGTTTCCTGAAGATACACAATAGAAGAAGCCAATTTCCGTAATTCACAGGTGACCTGATGTCGTTTAGCCGCAACATTTAAACCCCTTACATTATAGGAGGTAACTTTAAGTGTGGTCATTATCACAGTATAGCGTGACAGTTAAACCTACTTATCCATGCATGCCGGCCTAAGGGGGGGGGGGAAATAATAAAAAAAAGAAAAAAACGGGTATATGTTGGAAAGAAGAAAGGGAAAACAAAAACAAATTTACATAAACAACAAAGATGTCCATCCGGACACGTGTGGGAAACCTTAATTTGTCACGCAGATATCTGCGGTGGTCCCTGTGGGGGAAGAGAGACCGGGCAGCCATCCAGAACTCCTTTAGGAGAACGGATAAAAAAACTCGAGGGCTACTTGCTCTCCCCAACCCCAGAAGGAAAGAAGGGAAGGGGAGCGTGTTGTGTGAGCAACACATAAGAGCATTATGCTCCACCAGCATTCAGCTGTGCGAAAAATAGTAAGCAGAAAAATACTTTTTGCTCCAGAAATACATAACAAACCATGAGCATTAGATCTTTTTAGAACACTTAACGGCTAGATCTCATTTCATTAGACATGATAGCTTACAGATATACTCAGTCAGAGAGAAAAAAATGCATATAGGCCTAATCACTCTTTACTCATCTATGTTGTTGTTCAGTACTTGGCACGGAAGAGCGGCCTTTTTTAGTAGGAGATTTTTGCCAATGAGAGTCCTGAATATGCAAGAACTTAGGGATCGGATCCTGCCAGTTCGGAAGGTCTATTGATGGAAGATTAAGGACCTTTAGAAATCGTGGTAGTTCCTCTGGGAACTGAAGGGTATGAGAGCGGCCATCTTTGTTAGCAATGAGGCACGCCGGGAAACCCCATCTATAAGTGATCCCATTAGAACGTAAATGTTCCAAGAGTGGTTTAAGAACTCTGAGGCGATCCAAGGTTTCTTTGGACAAGTCCGAGAAGATATTAAGAGTCGCTCCATCAAAATCAATGTTGGGGATACCCCTCATCTTGGCCATTATAGCGTTCTTATCTGTATAATAATGTAGGCGGCATATTACATCTCTAGGTTGCTCAGTGACTATGTTACGTGGCCTGAGAGCCCGATGAACTCGGTCGAAGCGTAGTGGATCGGTGGGTGCATTTCCTAACACTGAGTTAAATATACCGGTAATCGACGGCTCTAGATCCCTATCGCCAGTCGCTTCGGGCAGACCTCTGATTCGCAAGTTGTTTCTGCGATTTCTATTCTCGAGGTCCTCAAGCTTATATAGCGAGGCACGATGAGCACAGGCTATCTGTGTGACAGTCTTTTGTAGTTCTCTTATAGCTGTTTCATGAGTATCTTGTCTCTGTTCTGTAACCTCTACCCTATCGAGAATATGCGCCATATCTGTTCTCACCCCCGCTATTTCCTTTTTTATTGATGTTTCAAGTCCATGGAACATCCCAGCTAACTCTTTTCTAATGCCGATCAGCAGAGACGACATGTCTGAATCTGTGGGGGGTTCAGGTTCTTCCATGGGATCTGGGCAGCAAGATGATGCAGGCAAGCTTTTTTTTTCAAGGATTGCTAATGAAGCGAGAGATGCGTTGCGTCTCGTGCATCTAGTTTGACTGCTACAAGCGTCAGGGCCGTTTCCACTAGTGACCAGGAAGCGCTGTATGGAGCTAGCAGCGACCTGATTACTATGTTTTTTAGAAGTAACAGAGCGATTTTTTTTGAATGTCTTTGTTGGCATAATTGGGGCTTTAAAGCTGCATGTTGAGTGGAGCACCCCTCAGTTTTAGCAACACATGTACCGCATAGTGTGGAACATATAGTTATTCATGTCCATATCAAACATACAGTCTTATTGATCTTATTTCTGTTAAATATGCTTTTTCAATGATTTTAAAAATGCTACTACTGGGTATTATATCGTGGTTCAATAAAGGAGCTGTCCAACAGTACCATACCTCAGCAATAGAACAGAAACACAAATCCAGATATATATCTCCAGGGTATATTTCCTTGTTTTCTGTTGTTTGTCAATGTCCCATAATCACATGAAAAAGCAAAAAATTATTGCTGACTGCTGGTATAGCACAATTCATCTAAGGGAACCGAGGGGGCACATATACCGAGCCTTCCCCTAGAATTTATGAGGAGAGGGCTATATGTCAGAGGAGGCTGAAATCAAGGGCTGGCTGGCTGGGGATCTGGGTGTAGCAAGATGGCCGCCAACCTCCAGGAGTAGGCCGGAGCCGCGGCCTTTCCTAAACCAGACACCGTCCGGGAAAACACTGCTTCGCCTAGGGCAGAGCCTCTAGAAACAGTCTCCAACTAGCATGTAAGACACTATGTGTTTAAAGGGTTCACAGTCCGACCCCCCTCTTGGGATGTGTGGGGAGAGGAGAAGGCGTCCGAAAGGCTGGGAACCAGAGCAGGCCAGGAGTCTGGGTGTAGCAAGATGGCCGCTGAGCTCCGGGACAAGGCCGAAGCCGCGGCCTTTCCTAAAACGGCCGCCGTGTGGAGGGGTGGCAATCTGTCTGGATTACAGCTCCCTCTTCAAGGGATGACTGTCTACCGCTGCCGCGGAGGTGATCTACCTCTTTTAGGGTTGCTGGCATGGGCAAGGAGTGCGGGATGGCCGTATGGCTTGTGGAGCTCTGTACCTGGAGAAGGAGGATGCGTCCGGTTCCGTAGGCCTCAAGACGACGGTGGCGGGCCGCGGGTGGACTCCCGGATCTTCTGGCTGGTCCCCGCTAGTGTCAGCTCCGTCTGTCCTCCTCCAGAGCTGCGGCCACAAGGGGACGAGGTGACCGCTCGTCCTGCAGCACTCGAGAGCGGAGGATGCCGGAGGCTCCGCAGGCCCCAAGATGGCGGCGGATGCGTGGAGATGTCCTCAGGCCTGGCGAAGCTACCGCCAGACAGCTTCCCCAATATACAGCGGAGCCGAGGCTGATAATGCCTGGGGACGATTGGGGCTCGTTTGGAGGCTCACCAGAGTGGATCAAGCAGAGGATGGCCATGGATCCTTCATGCATTAAGTTGCACTACTGACCTATTCAAAATTAATAGACTGCCCTAACACCTTAGCCTTCGTGCTTAAATCAAGTGTCAAAGGGTCAGTAATATACTCGTAGCATCTGGTTATAATGAAAAAGTGAAAGGTTGTGTGCATAGATAGATATCTATCTATTAGTGCCTTGCAAGTATTCATCCCCCTTGGCTTTTTACCTCTTTTGTTACATTACAGCCTTTTAGTTCAATGTTTTTTTTTAATTTGAATTATATGTGATGGATCAGAACACAATAGTCTAAGTTGGTGAAGTAAAATTAGAAAAATACATAATTTTTCAGAAATAAAAAACTGATAATCGGCATGTGCGTAAGTATTCACCCCCTTTTTTATGAAGCCCATAAAAAGCTCTAGTGCAACCAATTACCTTCAGAAGTCACATAATTGGTGAAATGATGTCCACCTGTGTGCAATCTAAGTGTTGCATGATCTGTCACTACATATACACTCCTTTTTTAAAGGCCCCAGAGGCTGCAACACCCAAGCAAGAGGCACTACTAACCAAATACTGCCATGAAGACCAAGGAACTGTCCAAACAAGTAAGGGACAATGTTGTTAAGTACAAGTCCGGGTTAGGTTATAAAAAAATATCCAAATCTTTGATGATCCCTAGGAGCACCATCAAATCTATCATAGCCAAATGGAAAGAACATGGCACAACAGCAAACCTGCCAATAGACGGCCGTACACCAAAACTCACGGACTGGGCAAGGAGGGCATTAATCAGAGAGGCAGCAGAGACCTAAGGTAACCCTGGAGGAGCTGCAGAGTTCCACAACAGAGACTGGAGTATCTGTACATAGGACGACAATAAGCCGTACGCTCCATAGAGTTGGGCTTTATGGCAGAGTGGCCAGAAGAAAGCCATTCCTTTCAGCAAAAAACAAAATGACACGTTTTGAGTTTGCGAAAAGGCATGTGGGAGACTTCCAAAATGTAAGGAGGAAGGTGCTCTGGCCTGATGAGACTAGAATTGAACTTTTTGGCCATCAAAGTAAACGCTATGTCTGGCGCAAACCCAACACATCACATTACCCAAAGAACACCATTCCCACAGTGAAACATGGTGGTGGCAGCATCATGCTGCGGGATGTTTTTCAGCAGTCGGGACTGGGAAACTGGTCAGAGTTGAGGGAAAGATGGATGGTGCTAAATACAGGGATATTCTTGAGCAAAACCTGTACCACTCTGTGTGTGATTTGAGGCTAGGACGGAGGTTCGCCTTCCAGCAGGACAATGACCCCAAACGCTGCTAAAGCAACACTTGAGTAGTTTAAGGGGAAACATGTAAATGTGTTGGAATGGCCTAGTCAAAGCCCAGACCCTAATCCAATAGAAAATCTGTGGTCAAACTTAAAGATTGCTGTTCACAAGCGCAAACCATCCAACTTGAAGGAGCTGGAGCAGTTTTTGCAGGAAGGAATGGGCAAAAATCCCAGTGGTAAGATGTGGCAAGCTCATAGAGACTTGTCCAAAGCGACTTGGAGCTGTGATAGCTGCAAAAGGTGGCTCTACAAAGTATTGACTTTAGGGGGGTGAATAGTTATGCACATTGACTTTTTCTGTTATTTCCCTTTTCGTCTTTCAGGAAAGCCACAATGAGAGACACAGGCTCCTCCCCTTCCTCAGGAAACACTGCGTCAGCACATAAATTCTCCCTTCCTCCTGCCGTACCTTAGTTATTAGTGTTTCCTCCGGTGGTGAGACACTGTGCAGGGAACCAGGCCGGACAGTCAGGGGATTGAGGCCAAACTTTTTTACCCGGTAAAGGAAGCAGGGGCTTCCAGGGTACAAGGTGTGTTACATGCCCGCCTGTTGGAAAGCCACCCCATCCTCGTCGAGCGTGGCAGAAGGCTGAGGAGGACCCCTATGGCATCCACAGGGCCGCAGCAGGGAGGCAGCTCCGCACTCCCTCTACACAATACAGGCTGCATGTTTTGGGACCAGCGGGCCGGACGGCGTGTGACGTCATTTCCGGCGGAGGGCAGTTGCTTTCCCTTTGACCTGTGACTTCCGGGTCGCGGAGCTGATAGGGGGTCGGGCTCAAGCTGGAGAGAGTCGGGAACGCACACAGGCAGCGTGAGACTCGGTAGAGACAGCCACCTGCAGTCATGTCGGAAGCAGATGCTCAGACGACACACAGTGACACTACCTCCAGCCTTCCGAAGGTAAGATCACCCTGGGAGGGGTCCTCTCTATCTAGGATTGCCCTTCCATACATGGTTCATGTCTATGGGGGGGCAGACCCCCTGGGTGGTCAGGGGGGGAGGTTCTGGTTCCTGTATACTGAGCGGATCTATTGCACTCCCGTGGTTGTATCTGACTGCTTCAATTGTTATTTTTTTTTCTGCATTTCTTTTGGTACATGTATTTCAGAAAGCTACAGAAAAGTCAGTCGACCCATACCTCTAGAAGGAAGTGTGCCTCCTGTAGGGACACTCTAGGGGAGTCTTGGGTAAAAGTCTTATGCAAGGACCGCATAGACACCCTAGTTAGAGAGAGGGATTCTGAGCAGGAGTCAGGACTAGCAGCTTCTGTAAAGGAACTCTCGTCCACCTTTTCATTGTTTAACCACTTCCGCCCCGGACCATTTTGCTGGTCAAAGACCAGGCTACTTTTTGCGATTCGGTACTGCGTCGCTTTAACTGACAAATGTGCGGTCGAGCGACATGGCTCCCAAACAAAATTGACGTCCTTTTTTCCCCACAAATAGAGCTTTCTTTTGGTGGTATTTGATCACCTCTGCGTTTTTTATTTTTTGCGCTATAAACAAAAATAGAGCGACAATTTTGAAAAAAAATCAATATTTTTTACTTTTTGCTATAATAAATAACCCCAAAAAATATATAAAAAAAACTATTTTTTTCCACAGTTTAGGCCGATACGTATTCTTCTACATATTTTTTGGTAAAAAAAATTGCAATAAGCGTTTGGTTTGCGCAAAAGTTATAGCTTCTACAAAAGGGACTGTTTTATGGCATTTTTATTAATAATTTTTTTTTTTACTAGTTATTAGGGGTGCGGAATTTAATTGTTGCAACGGTGCATCGCGACCCAGGTGTCACCGATGTATGCGACCCTAATAATCGATGTCTAGCCCCGCCCCTCCCCTCCCGGGAGAGCTGTTACCTCATTTGTTAGTGTTTGTATATGCCACGCTCATGTGACTGCTCAGCCCGCCTCTCTCCTCTCTGCTTTCACGTCTCACGTCTCTCCTGGCATCAGCCCCGCCCACTGACTGTAGCTATCAGATCAGAAGACAGGCGGGTGGGGCTGACGCCAGGAGAGACGTGAGACGTGAAAGCAGAGAGGAGAGAGGGCAGTCACATGAGCGCGGCATATACACACTGATAATTCCAGGTGTTGTGCCGAGAATGGTTCCCCCCGCCAGATTCTGTTCCCCCTAGCTCTCGGCTCCTATCAGAACTCCGCCCCCCCAGCCCTGTACATTACCGCTCCCTCCTACTGTTCCTCACGAATGCAAATGCTCCTAATACCGCCCCGCCTCTCCACCCCTCTGCTTTGCCGCTCACGCCTACTGTTTTTTTCAGGAATGCTAATGAGCAGAGGGCTGGAGAGGCGGGGCGGTATTAGGAGCATTTGCATTCGTGAGGAACAGTAGGAGGGAGCGGCAATGTACAGGGCTGGGGGGGCGGAGTTCCGATAGGAGCCGAGAGCTAGGGGGAACAGAATCCGACGGGGAACCATTCTCGGCACAACACCTGCGGCTGGAATGGAGATTGGGGGATGGTGAGCAGGCAGATCGCCCTTCTCATTACAAGGCTGCCATGGTCAGAGGGACAGCAATGACACAAGTAAGTTCCCTCCAATCATCCTCTATAGCCCGAGTAGTGTGCGCCTGCCTGGCTACTATCCAAGTTGCTGCCAAAAGACTCAATGATTTGTTAAAGTGATACTAAAGGGTATTATTTTTTCTTTAAAGTAAAAAAGATATTATACTTACCTGCTGATCTTCTGTATCATGTCCGCAGTCTGAACATCTTCTGTATCATTTCTGCAGTCTCTGACCATCTCCTGTAGCATGTCCGCAGTCTCTGGCCATCTCCTGTAGCATGTCCGCAGTCTCTGGCCATCTCCTGTAGCATGTCCGCAGTCTCTGGCCATCCCCTGTAGCATGTCCGCAGTCTCTGGCCATCTCCTGTAGCATGTCCGCAGTCTCTCTGACCATCTCCTGTAGCATGTCCGCAGTCTCTGACCATCTCCTGTAGCATGTCCGCAGTCTCTCTGACCATCTCCTGTAGCATGTCCGCAGTCTCTCTGACCATCTCCTGTAGCATGTCCGCAGTCTCTCTGACCATCTCCTGTAGCATGTCCGCAGTCTCTGGCCATCTCCTGTAGCATGTCCGCAGTCTCTGGCCATCTCCTGTACTAGGTCTGCACTCTCTGACCATCTCCTGTACTAGGTCTGCACTCTCTGACCATCTCCTGTACTAGGTCTGCACTCTCTGACCATCTCCTGTACTAGGTCTGCACTCTCTGACCATCTCCTGTACTATGTCTGCAGCCTCTGACCATCTCCTGTACTATGTCTGCAGTCTCTGATCATCTCAAGTACTATGTCTGCAGAGTCTGATCATCTTCTGTACTATGTACAAGTTGTTGTCTGCTTTGTTTAGACTTTCCTACAGGCAGGGAGTGTTGTCTTTTTTTTAAAAAGAACAGATAGAATAAAAAAAAAATGGAGTTCTCCTGACTGCTTGAATTTTTTTTATGAAAACCATGCGCACTTGCGCTGTAATCGTGATGCATTGCGGAATCAAATCGTTGACCTGATAATTGTAATCGAATCGTAAGGCCAGTGAAAGATGCGCACCTCTACTAGTTATGGCGGCGATCAGCGATTTTTATCATGACTGCGACATTATGGCGGACACATCGGACACTTTTGACACATTTTTGGGGCCATTGTCATTTTTACAGCGATCAGTGCTATAAAAATGCACTGATTACTGTGAAAATGACACTGACAGTGAAGGGGTTACCCAGTAGGTGGCGATGTAGGGGTTTAGTGTTTCCTAGGGAGTGCTTCTTACTGTAGGGGGGATGGGCTGTGTGTGACATGACACTGATCTCCGCTCCAACTACACGGTGCGGAGATCAGTGTCATTGTCACTAGGCAGAGTGGGGAGATGCTTGTTTACACTAGCATCTCCCCGCTCTATCTCTCTGTGAGACGATCGCGGGTATCCCCGCGGCGATCGAGTCCGCAGGACCCACGGTCGGGCTCACGGAGAAAGCAGCAGGGACGCGAGCACGCCACCACACGGCATCTTAAAGGGGACGTACAGGTACGTGGTTATACCTGTCCGTGCCGCTCTGCCGACGTAAATGTACAGGCGGCAGTCCTTAAGTGGTTAAATCCCTCTTTGAAAAGTTTCAACTCCCCTCTAATCCCGTCTCCCAGGATAAAACCCCACCACTGGCTCAGGACTCTGCACCTGCCAAACCTGCCACTACACCTAAGGCAGAGGAGGCTTCAGGCCCTTCTGGTGTGGAACAAGCACAACCAGATAGTGCCACCTCTGATTCTCAAGAGGAATCAGAGGGAGAGGGCCAGGACGGTGAGTCCAGCAAGCCCTCCAGATATAAATTGTCCCTGGATAAGGTAAAGGACCTCTTGGGGGCAATTTACACAACCCTTGGTATTCAGGCGGACAAGAAACCCCTGACCCTCCATGACCAAATGTACAGGGGCCTGGGGGAGCAGAAGAAAAAGGTCTTCCCAGTACATGAGGTACTGATCGACACTGTTGAGAAGGAACTGCAGGATCCCGAAAGGAAGCCCTTTTTTTCTAGGTCCCTAAAAAGATTTCCTTTTTCGGAAGATCCCGCGTCTATTTGGAATAAGAGCCCCAAATTAGACGCGGCCTTCTCCCAGGTCTCCAGAAACACAGATCTGGCGTTTGAAGACATGGGAGCCTTGGCTGATGTCATGGACAAGAGGATAGACTCCCTCCTAAAAAAGACATGGGACTCTACAATTGGAAATCTAAAACCAGAAATGGCTGTTACAGTTGTGGCCTGCAACTTAGAGCACTGGCTCTCCAAGATCCAGGAGCACATTGAAGCAGGGACGGCCAAGGAAACTATTTCATCTTCCTTCCCTAAAATCCTGCGAGGAATCGCATATATAGCAGACACTTCAGCGGAATCAGTCCGCATGTCTGCCAGGTCGGCAGCCCTGGCTAACTCTGCCAAAAGAGCCCTCTGGCTCAAAACTTGGCCAGGTGACAGCGCCTCTAAGGCCAAGTTATGTGGGATACCCCTGACGGGGAGACCTACTCTTTGGCCCAGGTTTAGAAACTGTTCTAGACCGCACGGCAGATAGAAAAAAGTCCTTCCCACTCAAATGGAAGACCCTAGTGCAGACGAAAAAGGGGTTTCGTCCGCAAAGCCAAAGGGAGGCCCCCAAACAAGAAGGGCAAAATAAAACTTGGACCCCTAAGGGCAAGGGCAGAGGAGGGGCGATTTATCGCCCTGCTGAGGAGCCCCGTAAAAACCCATGACCCTCTAGACAGGGTGGGAGGAAGACTGGGGACCTTCCTCCCACAATGGAAGGCAATTTCTCCCAACCAATTCATCCTGGGGGTCATAAGAAGGTGGTACCCTCTGGAATTTGCAAAGCCTCCCCCGCAAAGGTAACTTGTCATGCAGCTACCCAAATGCAAGGCAAAGTCCGAAGCCCTGTTGGGGGCATTAAGGGATCTAGAGAATCAAAGCGTAGTCCGCAGAGTTACAGAGGTGGAGGAAGGAAATGGATTCTATTCACACGTTTTTGTCGTGAGGAAACCCTCAGGAAAATTCAGACTAATTCTGAATTTAAGACCCCTGCACAAGTCGATCACATACAAAAGGTTCCGCATGGAGTCGATATTTACAGTCAGAGCCCTCCTCCCCCACAACTGCTTCATGGTATCGCTGGACCTCAGGGATGCGTACCTGCACGTCCCGATCGCAGAAAGCTCTCAGAGTTTTCTCCGACTAGCGGTAGACCTAGATGGAACAACAGTACATCTACAGTTCCAGGTGCTGCCATTCGGGCTATTCTCATCGCCCAGCATATTTACAAAGGTATTGGCGGAGCCCGTGGCATTTCTGCAAATCCAGGGAGTGTCCATAATAGCATACCTGGACGACCTGCTCTTATTCGTAGCATCTCCAGAGCAGCTATCCAGAGATCTGGAAATTACAAAGAAGGTCCTAACAGACCTGGGGTGGCTACTGAACTTAGAGAAGTCCAGCCTGATCCCGTCACAACGTATCACATACCTGGGATACTTGTTGGACTCAACACTGTTAAGAGTGTTCCTCCCGATGGAGAAAGTCTTAACTAGACAGAGCAGTAGCCTCCCTCCCAGAGCAACCAACAAGTCTCTAAGATCTCTGATGTCAACGCTAGGTCTGTTAACATCTACCCTCCAGCAGTCCAGTGGGCAGGACTACACTTTCGCCCCCTGCAGGCCTTCGTTCTAAGGGTGTGGGACCACAGCCTAGAGGTACTAGACATCTTAGTTCAGGTACCAGATCAGGTAAAAAGATCCCTCTGGTGGTGGAGGAAGGTAACAAACCTGTTGCAGGGATGTCTGTGGCTTATCCCGGTTGCTCGAGTGGTAACTACAGACCCAAGTGGCAAGGGCTGGGGGGCACACCTGGGATCCCTTCCAGCACAGGGCATCTGGAAAGACAAAGAACTAAAGAGATCGTCCAATTGGAAAGAGCTGAGGGCAGTTGGACTGGCTCTCAGGTTTTTCCAGAAGGAACTCCAAGGTCACCACACTCGGGTGCGGTCGGACAATTCATGGGCCGTAGCTTGCTTAAACAAGCAGGGCGGCACGAGAAGCAGAGTCCTGTCGGCCCTAGCAGCAGACATCCTGGGCTGGGCCGAGATCAACACTCTCTCGCTCGAGCAAAGGAGGAAAGAGGAAAGGAGGAGGAAGGACAGTGACGTGTCAGTGACAGTGACGTATCTCCCTTTTTTTTTTTTTTGGATGATTCTCTTCCATAGGGGTCTATGTGCTGATGAACTAAGAGCTATTTATATGGCTGAAACCTGCCACTAAAATAGTTTTTGTTGTTCTATCTACCCGTCTTATCTATTTAGTCTATTATCTATCAGTTCGCTCTGATTACTTGGCTTGCTACGTGGCTACGTGGCCACTTGGTTACTTGGACTATCTCTAAAAACAAGTGGGTGTGTGGAGGCTGGGACTACCTGAAAGGCTACCTGAAAGGCTAACGTATCATACAGATATGAGAGGTAGACCAGTAAGGGGAGCCGGGGCGAGCACCCCAAAAATGAGTGCTAGTCCAGGCACTATCAAAAAGTATATGACACAGAATGGAGCCAAAGACAGCCCCAGTAAGCAGCTAGGGGCCAAAAGTAAAACAACAGAGGCCCAGCAGAAAAATGATCAGAAGAGAAAATCAGAGAAGGTAGGGAGCGGACTACAGGTCATGGATGAGACGGCAGTAGAAGTAGAAGAAGAAGAAACAATGGAGATCAGACAAGAAGATTGACTCCCAACTAAAGGAGAAATGGCAGAAATGTTTTCTAGATTGGAAACTTCGTTCACTAGAATGGAGATATCATTAAAAGGGGAGATGGCTATTTTACATGAGGACATGAATCATATATTAAAGAAAGTCGAGGAAACAGAAGAAAAGCTAGACTCCCAAGCGGCAGAGGTAACAGAATTAAAAGCTCAGATGGAAAAGATACAAAGAGAGCAAATGTATATGAGATACAGACTAGAAGACCAGGAAAATCGTAACAGGAGAAAAAATCTGAGGATTAGAGGTTTACCGGATCAACAAGTAGAAGATCTACAAGAAAAAATGGATAAAGTGTTCGGGCACATGTTGGGGAAAGAAGAATCCGATAAAATAAAATTCGAAAGAATCCATAGGATCAGGAAACCCGCAGGAATACCAGGAGAAATCCCAAGAGACGTAATTGTCCGATTTCATAATTTTCAAGATAAAGAACGGATCCGGCTTGGTTTAAAAGCTAGCACCTCGGCCACTTATGAAGATTCTAACCTACAGATTTTCCCAGATCTGGCAGCTGAGACCTTAAATAGAAGAACTCTGAAACCTCTGTTGGAACATTTGAAATTACATAACATTCAATACTCATGGGGCTTCCCAGCCTGCCTAATTGGACATAAAGATGGGCGATCAGCGACTCTGAGATTCCAGGAAGATATGCTGACATTTTTCAGTAGACTAGATATCCCAGAATTAGAGATCCCGGGATGGTGGGAGCCACAAGAAAAGAATACTAATAAAGAGGACTCACATGCATGGCAGCTGAAGCCTAGGAAAAATAGAGGGAAGTAATGGTGGAAAACAACATAGAAGAAGAAAGGGAAGGGAATAAAAAGAAAGGGAGGACAGGGTTTCTGGACTGGGGAGGTCCGGGTAGCGGAAGGGAGGGAAACAGTGGGGAAAAGGGCGAAGGGTAGAGACGGGTAAGCCAAGATAAAGAAGAAGCCGAGGGAGTAGTAGGGGTGTGGGAGCCCCCCCCAATACATAGGGGGTGGTAGAGGTTCCGGTAGAGGCCCAAGTCAAAGTCCAACCTCAAGGGGGGAGTACCGTAGGGTCAGATGGAGAGGGAAGGCCACGGATCTCTGGGCCATGGGGAGGCCAAATGTCCCCATTCAGGAAAGGGAGGGCGGGATAGGAGAGGGAGGGTTGTGGGGGGGAGGGTAGGGGGGATCTCCAGGGAAACCACAAAAGTTATTGCTCTGTTCTCATACGGGGGCTCTTTCTCATGTGTAAAATGATAAATACAAAAATTATTTCATATAATGTCCGTGGGTTAAATGGCTCTATAAAAAGTGCAAATATAATCCGAGAAATTAGTTTTATGAAGGCTGAAGTAGTACTGTTGCAGGAGACACTTTTTTCAGGATTCAAACCGGAGAATTATCTCAAAAGATTATCCCCTCTGATACTATGGGGACTCACCAATAAGATGTGCTAAAGGAGTGGCTATAGGGTTTGCCAAGGGATCCCGATTCATATTGGAGGAGAGGAAAACAGACCCGGAAGGGCGTTACTTATTTATAAGGGGTAAATTGAACGAAGAAGAGGTATCATTGGCAAACGTATATGGCCCAAATAAAAAGTCAAATAAATTCCTAATTCGGATTATGGATGATTTCATGGATTTCAAGAAGGGGGTGGCTGTCATGGCAGGAGATTTTAACCTGTGTTTGGATCTAAAGATGGATAGCACGTCGCTTGTACCGGGGACTGGAATAGCCCAGAGGAATAAACTAAAAAAGAGAATGCATCAACATCAATTAGTGGATGCGTGGAGATCTCAACATCCAAAACAGCGGGATTTTACGTTCTATTCCCCGGTACATGGGACATACTCAAGATTGGATTTTTTCCTGGTAGAACATCAGTTATTAGAATCAGTGGAAGATACGGACATAGGTATAACAACATTTTCAGATCACGCGCCAATAATACTTCAATTAAAGATAGGAGAGTCCCCAAAGAGAAATAATAACTGGAAACTAAACGAAGAGCTCTTACAGGATAAAAAAACAGTCCAAAGAATAAAACACGAATTAGTTCTATTTTTTTAGAGAGAATGCTATAGAAGATATGTCAGAGGCAGTGATATGGGAAGCCCATAAGGCCTATATAAGGGGCATTCTGATTAAGGAGGGTGCGGAAAAAAAGAAAAAAACTAAGGAAAAAAAATACATTAATAAAATAAATCTCCATCTTAGAACAGCTACACAAGAGTACTAGAAAAAAATAAATTATATTGATGCTGAGTGCGAAAAGAGAAGAGTTGAGAGAAGTAATAGAGCAAGAGACTAGAACTGTCTTTAAACAAATTAAGAATGAGAGATATCAACACGGTAATAAACCCGGGAAATATCTGGCAAAATTACTAAAAAAGAAAAAATCAGTTAACTTCATAGAGAAAATACAATCAAGTACGGGGGAATTAAGATATAAAACAACAGAAATAGCAAAAAAAAATCAGGAATTTTATGGAAAACTTTACTCAATCAATGTAAAAGAGACAAAAGAAGAATTAAAACAAAAGAAGGAAAAAACAAAAGCTTTCTTAAATGAGATAAAATTAGAGAAAATCCCGGAAGATAAAATTAGTTTCCTAGAGGCCCCAATAACAGAGGAAGAAATAATAAAAATACAAGATCTACCCAATGGGAAAAGCCCAGGACCAGACGGTTTTACGATACTTTATTATAAGAAATTCATAGAAATTTTGACCCCGAAACTGTGTTCCTACTTGAACGGGGTAGGTGGGAAATGGGAGCTGAGGAAAGAGGCATTAGAAGCTACTATAACTATTATATTAAAATAAGGTAAAGACAATACACTTTCTTCTAGTTATAGACCAATCTCACTTTTGAATATAGATACCAAGATATTCTCAAAGGTACTCGCTTCCAGGATGAAAACAATTATGAAGGAAATGGTCCATGCAGATCAGGTTGGTTTCATCCCAGGAAGAGAGAGTAGGGACAATGGTATTAGAACTCTTTTGGCTATACAGCAAATGAAAGAGAGTGGGGCCCCAGGTCTACTCCTGTCAATAGACGCCGAAAAGGCGTTTGACAGGGTAGACTGGGGCTTCATGCTGAGTACACTAAAGGCTATAGGCTTGGGACCCAGAATGACCTCTTGGATAAAATCATTATATAATACACCAACGGCAAGAATCAAAGTAAACGGGTTTCTTTCAGCCCCTTTTGATATGAAGAATGGCACTCGACAGGGGTGCCCATTGTCACCGCTGCTGTTTGTCCTTACCTTAGAACCCTTGTTAAAAGGAATAAGGAGGAAAGTAGATATAAGGGGGATAAAAGTAGGGGAAGAAGAGCATAAACTAGCAGCGTATGCTGATGACATAATATTTTACGTAACACATCCTAGAATAACCCTGCCCAACATAATGAAAGCCTTAAAAGATTTTGGAAAAATTTCTAACTTTAAAATAAACCCGGCAAAATCCGAAATTCTGAGTTTTAATATCCCTAAAGTAGAAAGGATTACTTATCAAAAAGATTTCCCATTTCGATGGGGAATAAAAGAACTGAAGTATCTCGGTGTTAAGATAACAACTACAAATGAGACAATATACAAAGCCAGCTATATCCCTTTATTAAACGACATCAAAGCTGAACTTAATAGAATAACACCGGGACAATTATCTTGGAGCAGCAGAATAAATATTTATAAAATGGTAATTCTGCCGAAAATAATGTATAAATGGCAAATGTTACCAATCCCAATACCACAAGCATTCTTTAATAAATTACAGTCAATGTTCTTAAAATTTATATGGTGCGGGAAAAAAACACGAATTAAACTTACACTTTTGACTAAGGAAAAGGCACAAGGGGGACTTGGGGCACCTGATTTGAGAAATTATTATTTTGCAATTGTTTTATCACGAGTAATAGAATGGGCAAAAAATAACTTAGAAAAAAGATGGGTGAATATGGAAGCCACTATATGTAAAGCACCATTGGGAAAGGTAATTTGGATACCAGAACAATATAGGGAACTTAGCACTGACACACATAACATCACTAGAAACGCACTTAAAATATGGGATAAAATTCACAAAAAAAAGAAATGGGAGTTCAATTTACCGTTAATACCATTAACCAACACAAAATATTTTACACCGGGAGTCGAATTTTTTTTGGGAAAATGGATTAAGCAAGATAATTTACAACTGAAAGATGTAATGGAGAAAGATAAACTACTAGAGTATCAAGAATTAAAAAACAAACGGGAACTGCTGTTGCTAGATGAATGGCGGTACGCTCAGTTAAAAAATTTCTTTGAAAAGCTACCTCGGCCTAAGAGATCTATAGAAACTCTATGGCCCTTAGAGAGATTATGTGAGGAGAAGGTTAAGAAGGGAGTAATCTCTAAGATTTATAAAATATTAAGTAATACAAAAAAACTGGGCATACCGCCATTCATCAAAAAGTGGGAGGAGGAGTTGGGGTCACAGGTCAACGACCTCGAGATTAGGCAAATTATAGAGAGAGTGCACTCCACAGCAGTAAACCATAACGAAATGGAATTAAATTATAAATGTCTAGTCCGCTGGTATTTAACCCCCGATAAGGTACACAAATGTTCAAATGAAAATGCAAAGTTTTGTTGGAGGGGGTGTAAGGAAATAGGGACTATGGCTCATATTTGGTGGATGTGCCCTAAAATTCAAATATACTGGGGAGAGATCAGACAAACCATTAAAGATATAACCAAGTTCGAAGTCCCTGATGAGCCTTGGGGCTGTATATTACATGGGATACGAATCCCAACTAAACAGTATATGAGAACACTAACTCCACAACTTTTAAATGCTGCAAAGTACCAAATTGCTACACATTGGCAAGAACCGGAACGACCTAGCTTAAAGGGATGGTGCCATAAAATCGATGATATCTACAGATTGGAACGTGTGAAGTTCAGGGAGGGGGAGGAAATGGAGCAGTTCGAAAAAAAATGGCGGGAATGGGTAACTTATAAACATACTACGGGATATGCAGAGTTGCTGGGAGCGTAATGGGTATATATGTGTGTATGCGTAGACGCATATTGTGTCGTATGGGTATACATATATATAGAGATACGTGGATATATAAATTTGTATAGTTTATATAATTATATAACAAAAATTTAACACAGAAATGATATCGATTTTACATGAGAGAGAGGCTAGATTAGGAGAAGAAAATGAAAAGAAAAGGTTAAAGAAGGAGCAATAGAAGGGTGGGTAACCATAGAGGGGAGATCCGGGGAGGGGGGCGGGGTTGGGAGTAATGTTTTATTATCTCTCTGTGAAATATAAGGCTATTGTATATTTTGATATTATGTTATGAGATATGAAGATTTATAAAAAAAAAAAAAAAAACACTCTCTCAGCAGTTTTTCTGAGAGGCGAGAGGAACGTGATGGCAGACTTTCTCAGTCGAAGGCAACTGAGGGAGAGCGAATGGGTCCTCAACTAGGAGGTCTTCAGTCTCTTGTCCAAGAGATGGGGACCACCGGAGGTGGACCTCTTTGCGTCAAAAGAAAATGCGAAAGCCCCCTGTTTTTTCTCCCTAAACAGAGGAGAGGGAGCGCTGGGGATGGACGCACTGACCCAAAGCTGGCATTTCTGAATATGCTACGCCTTCCCGCCCCCAGTACTATTACCGGCAGTTCTGAGGAAGTTTCAAATAGAGAACACTTCTCTGATCTTAGTGGCACCACATTGGCCCAAGAGGGCATGGTTGTCAGTTCTCAAACAGCTTGCTGTAGAACCTCCCTTATTCCTACCACCTCAAGAGGATCTCCTCTCACAGGGTCCAGTCCTCTGCCCACAGGTACACAAATGTAAGCTAGCGGCCTGGCTACTGAGGAGGGCATACTAAAATCTAAGGGTTTTTCAGAAAGATTAATCACCACCCTCCTTAATAGCAGGAAAAAGGAGATGCGCCGGATTTACAGAAAGGTCTGGCTCCGCTTTAACCAGTGGTGCGTAGGATGCTCCTGTTTGGCTGTGAAGCTCTGCACCATTCTAGAATTTCTACAGTGTGGAGCGGATAAGGGTCTATCCATAATTACGCTCAAGGGTCAAATTTCAGCACTCGGTGCATATTTAGAAAGACCTCTGGCCACCAACCCGTGGGTAGTCAGATTTTTCAGGGCTCTATCTAGACAGAGACCAGCTCAAGGCCCACCCTTCCCCAGTTGGGACCTATCTCTAGTTCTACAGACCCTAACGGGTTCTCCCTTTGAGCCTTTAGATGAGTGTCTACTAAAGGAACTGACCTTAAAAACAGTATTTTTGGTTGCAGTGACTACTGCCAGGAGGGTCAGCGAGATATCAGTTAGACTTCCTTTTTGCGTTATTTTCCCAGATCGAGTCGGCATTTTTACCTAGGGTGACTTCGAGATTCCATAGAAGTCAGGAAGTAGTTTTACCTTCTTTTTGCCCCAACCCCTCAGGAGAAGGGGAGTTGAGGTTTCATACTTTGGACATCAGGAGATGCATCCTGCACTACCGAGAGCTGACAAAACCATTTAGAAAGTCAGACTCATTATTTATTTTGTTTTCTGGGGCCAGAAAAGGGTACAAAGCGTCTCAACGCACTATTGCCAGATGGCTCAGAGCCACCATCGGGCAGGCATATACTTTAGCAGGTAAAGAGATCCCTACTGTGATAAAGGCACACTCTACCAGAGTTTTGGCAGCTTATCAGGTAGAAAAGGCTGGAGCAACGCCAGAACAGATATGCAAGGCACAACATGGTCCAGCTATTCCATTTTCGTAAAACATTAGAGTGGACCTGGTATCGGCAGGTGAGCAAAGCCTTTGGGCGAAAGGTTTTGCAAGCTGTAGTCTCACCCTAGCTGGTAAGTGCTCGTCTATCCTCTCATTGTGGCTGTCCTGAAAGACGAAAAGGGAAAATTAAAGTTACACTTACCGGTAACGTCTCTTCCAGTAGTCTTTCAGGACAGCCCTAGTTACCCACCTGAAAAATTGGGGGGTCTTATTAAAGACCGGAACGCAGTTTGATAATGATATGTAATAGTATGTTATTAATGTGTTCTTGTGTCTCCCCAGCTGGCCGGAGGTGATCTTGGAAAAAACTGAGGTCCGGCAGGGGGAAGGGAGAATTTATGTGCTGGCGCAGTGTTTCCTGAGGAAGGGGAGGAGCCTATGTATCTCATTAGGGCTGTCCTGAAAGACTACTGGAAAAGACGTTACCGGTAAGCATAACTTTAATTTTTGTCCTATTTGTTGTTTGCTTCACAATAATAAAAAATAAATCTTCAAAGTTGTGGTCATGTTCTGTAAATTAAATGATGCAAATCCTCAAACAATCCATGTTAATTCCAGGTTGTGAGGCAACAAAACACGAAAAATGCCAAGAGGGGTGAATACTTTTGCAAGGCACTTTGTGTGTGTGTGTGTATATATATGTGTGTGTATATATATATATATATATTGTGAGGGGGTTAGCTCGGCAGCGGGTATGTGTGACCCCCGGGATGGGCTCCCCACCCAAAAACAGGCCCAGCAGACGGAGGTTGTGGTTTTCAAAATCAAAAAGGTGCGGTTTATTTTCTATTTACAGTGACAAAAACACAGCAAGGCAAAAAAAACATAAACAAAATAAATCCTGGTCAACTTGACCTCTGACTAAACATACAGGTTTCCTAACTAACAACTGGGATCAGCCTAGTGCTGTCCTAGTCCCTAAGTCCCTGGTTTTAAATGTCCAAGCAAAATATAGCCACACAGGCTTTCTCTCACCGCACAGGGGTTCACTCTCCCTAGACAGTCCACACAGGTCTGGTTCCAGGCATGAGCTAACACCTAATGAAGCTGGGCTTTCTTATAGAGGCCTAAATGAGCTGACAAGGTTCAGCTGGTCTCATCAACTCCCTGTCTGCACGACGCCCAGCCCTCTCCCTAGAGGTATGAGTCATCCATGAGCACACTAGCCTTATACAACTCTCCACCTAGTTGTACAAATCGGCGTAAAGCCTGAATCTGGGCGAAATATATCTACCCCCCTGGATGCAACCAGGTGACTTTACCTTCCTGCTGTCACATACCCCCCCCTCTTGTTTTAACCTCGGGGTTGGAACACCAGCAATCAGGCATTCATGTACTCGAGACAAAGCATCCACATTCCCCATTTGAACGCCAGGGCGATGCTTTACTGTGAAGTTGAATTCCTGGAGGGCCAGGAACCACCTATTCACTCTTCTATTTGTTTCCTTGTTTTGAGCCATCCACTTTAACGGAGCGTGATCCGTAACCATGTCAAAGTGCCTACCTAGCAGGTAGTACCGAAGGGAATCTAGAGCCCACTTCACCGCTAAACACTCCTTTTCAACGGTGGCGTAATTTACCTCATGGGACTTCAACTTCCTGCTGAGGTAAATGACTGGGTGCTCTTCCCCGTTCCAGACCTGGGACAATACTGCTCCTAACCCCACATCTGACGCATCACTTTGTACGACAAAGTCTCTAGAGAAGTCGGGTGAGTACAACACTGGCTGGCTACATAAGGCTTGTTTCAAGAATTGGAATGCTGCCTCAGCCTCGGGGGTCCATTTAATCATGACCGACCCTTTCCCCTTCGTCAGGTTGGTTAGGGGCACAGCCTTAGAAGCAAAGTGGGGAATGAATCGCCGATAATACCCAGCGATTCCCAGAAAGGCTCGTACCTGCTTCTTGCTGTTGGGACGTGGCCAACTCTGGATGGCCTCGACTTTGTTGAGTTGGGGTTTTATTACTCCCCTCCCAATGGTGTACCCAAGATATTTGGCCTCCTCCTGCCCAATGGTACACTTCTTGGGGTTAGCCGTAAACCCTGCTTCCCGAACAGAGTCCAGGACTGCTTGCACTTTTGGCAGATGTGAGGCCCAATCTGTGCTATGGACAATTATGTCATCCAGGTAAGCCGCAGCATACTTCCGATGGGGCCTCAGCATCTGGTCCATTTTCCGCTGGAATGTGGCCGGCGCATTCTGTAACCCGAACGGCATTCTTTTATATTGGAACGCCCCGTCTGGGGTTACAAATGCGGTTTTCTCTTTGGCCGACTTGGCCAGGGGGATTTGCCAATACCCTTTTGTGAGGTCAAGAGTCGTCATGTATCGGGCTGTTCCCAGCCGGTCGATCAACTCATCTATACGTGGCATGGGGTAGGTGTCAAATTTTGTAACTTTGTTCAACTGACGAAAATCGTTACAAAATCGCCAGCTCCCATCCGGTTTAGGCACCAACACGATGGGACTAGACCAATCACTTTGGGACTCCTCTATCACCCCTAAGTTCAGCATTTTCTGTACTTCCTCCCGTATTGCCTCCCGTCGGGCCTCTGGGATCCGATAGGGTTTTAACTTCACCCTTTCACCGGGCGGGGTAATAATGTCATGCTCTACCCCAGATGTTTGTCCCGGCAGCTCAGAGAATACCTCCTTGTTGCGAAGCACAAACTCCTTAACCTCCTGTTGTTGGGGTTGTGACAAGGTGGCTGCGATTCCAACCTCAGGAATCACGCAACCAGTTTGAGCTGGTGACCAAGTGTCTGCGACTAGGGACTCTCTATCCCTCCAGGCTTTCAACAGATTAACGTGATAGATCTGTTCGGGCTTTCGCCTTCCTGGTTGTCTGACCTTGTAATTCACTTCGCTCACTTTTTCCATTATCTCGTAGGGGCCTTGCCATTTGGCAAGGAATTTACTTTCAACCGTAGGGACAAGTACCAATATCCTATCCCCCGGGGAAAAGGTACGGGTCTTGGCTCCACGGTTGTACACTCTCTGCTGTGCCAACTGCGCTTGGGCCAAATGTTCCTTCACGATGGGCATTACCTGTGCAATTCGATCTTGCATCAGGGCGACATGCTCAATCACACTCCTGTGGGGAGAACTCTCACTTTCCCAAGTTTCCTTGGCAATATCCAACAGCCCTCTTGGGTGTCTCCCATTCAGTAACTCAAAGGGGGAGAATCCCGTAGAGGATTGGGGCACCTCCCTAATAGCAAACATCAAATAAGGAAGTAGACAGTCCCAATCCCTTCCATCTCTATCCACCACTTTCTTCAACATTTGTTTTAGGGTTTTGTTGAATCTTTCAACCAGCCCATCGGTTTGGGGGTGATACACAGATGTACGCAATTGCGTCACTTTGAACAATTTACACAGCTCTTTCATAACCCGGGACATAAAGGGTGTACCTTGGTCCGTAAGCAGTTCTTTACAAATACCCACCCGGCTAAAAACAAGAGATAGCTCTTTGGCTATGGTTTTGGCCGAGGTATTTCTGAGAGGGATCGCTTCTGGATAACGGGTGGCATAGTCCATTATAACCAATATGTACTGGTGCCCCCTAGCGGACTTGATTATAGGACCTACCAAATCCATTGCGATTCTCTCAAACGGGACCTCAATGATGGGTAGAGGGACCAGCGGGCTACGGAAATGTGGCATCGGGGCCGACCTCTGACACACAGGGCAGGAGGAACAATAATTTTCTATGTCCTTCATCACCCCAGGCCAATAGAATCTCTGTAATACCCTCTCTCGGGTTTTCTCTGTCCCCAGATGACCTCCAAGAATGTGCCCATGGGCCAACTCCAACACCAACTTCCTGTAAGGTTTGGGCACCACAAGCTGCTCAACGGTTTCTTCTGCCCTTTTTGCCACCCGATACAGTAGGTCCTTCTCTACGCTGAAGTATGGGTAAGTGCCGGTATTATCTGGGTTCACTAACTCGCCATCTGTTTTCACTACGTTTTCCCGTGCCTTTATTAGGGCGGGGTCTTTCAACTGTTCTGTGGCAAAGTTTTCCCTGTGAACCTCAAGATCAGAAAACTCCACAGACGGTAGGTTTTCGTCTGAGGAGGTGGGCTCCTCTCCAGTTTCTTGAGTCTCCCCTGCCAATACTGACAAGGGAAATTCCGGAGAGTCCTCACCACTCTCAGGGGAGTTCTGGCTATCACATTCCTGGTACATAGGGGCACCAGTGGGGGGCTCAGGATCATCCCACAGTTCCCAGAACTTCGGAAAATCCCTTCCCACAATGGCGTCATGCGGTAACTGAGATACTAAGCCCACTGGATGAGAGAGGGTACCTTTGGGGGTCTCGAAACACACTGTAGTCACTGGATACTCTCGGGTGTCCCCATGCACACAAATAACGGCTACCTTGCTATTCCCAGAGACCTCTGTTTTAACTAACTCAGCCTTTATCAGGGTCACAAGGCTACCTGAATCCAGCAATACCACAACATTTCTACCATTAATACACATTTTGCATAAATGTTTCTCAGTTCCCCGAATGGCAGTGCATGCGACTGTCGCACACAGCGACTGACGTCTGCCCGTCAGAAAGTCACACTGCATGGGTTCCTCCACAACCGGGCAATTTGCTGCAATATGTCCCGCTTGCCGGCAGCGGTAGCAAACGATCCTTCTTGCGGCCTCTTGAGCCGCTGATTTCCCAGGCTGTTCTCGCCAAACTTGGGGTAGAGCTCCCACCCTCTCACTCTCTCCACCCTCACCCCTTGGAATCCTCTTATCCGCCCCTGGGGATGGTCTGGTCTTAGGGTGGAAAGTCCGAGTGTCTCTGGAAGAGGCCGTCAGGTTCTCTGTAGCCAAGTATTTCTCCACACGATCCACAAGACCATCGGCCGTCTCTGGGTCTCCATGGCTTACCCACTTTTGGATGGCAGTAGGAAGAGCTCTCAAAAACCGATCCATTACAACACGTTCCACAATCTTTGGTGCAGACAAAGTCTCTGGCTGTAGCCACTTTCTGCTCAGGTGAATGAGATCATACATTTGAGACCTGGGGGGTTTTCCAAGCTGGAAAGTCCAGTTATGCACACGCTGAGCCCGGACAGCCAGGGTGACACCCAGCCTTGCCAATATTTCAGCTTTTAGCATCACATAGTCTTTTGCTTGGTTAGGCTCTAGGTCATAGTAAGCTTTCTGCGATTCACCAGTTAACAGAGGAGCCACTAGTCCAGCCCACTGCTCCTCAGGCCACTTTTCTCTTTCAGCGGTCCTTTCAAATGTGGTCAAAAATACCTCTGGATCATCCTCTCCAGTCATTTTTGTCAATAAACGACTCACCCCAAAGGACGCGGTATTAGTGGGACGGCTTTCCTCACTGGTCTGCGGACGTTGCTGCATTACTGCTTCCATCTGTTGTTGTAGTCTCTGCTCTTGCTTCTGCAACAGGTCTATGAAGCGGGCCTCAGATTGCTGTTGGGCTTGTTGCTGAGCCTCCAGACTCTGTTGTAAAGTTGCAAGGCTCTGTTGATGAGCTTGCTGCTGGGCTGCAAGGCTCCTTTGCAAACCTGCATTTGTCTGCTGTTGATTGGCATTTGCTAGAGCCAGCTGTTTCAGTATCTCCTCCATGCTGGCTTAAAAAAAAACTGCCACTGGTTCTCCACCAACTGTGAGGGGGTTAGCTCGGCAGCGGGTATGTGTGACCCCCGGGATGGGCTCCCCACCCAAAAACAGGCCCAGCAGACGGAGGTTGTGGTTTTCAAAATCAAAAAGGTGCGGTTTATTTTCTATTTACAGTGACAAAAACACAGCAAGGCAAAAAAAACATAAACAAAATAAATCCTGGTCAACTTGACCTCTGACTAAACATACAGGTTTCCTAACTAACAACTGGGATCAGCCTAGTGCTGTCCTAGTCCCTAAGTCCCTGGTTTTAAATGTCCAAGCAAAATATAGCCACACAGGCTTTCTCTCACCGCACAGGGGTTCACTCTCCCTAGACAGTCCACACAGGTCTGGTTCCAGGCATGAGCTAACACCTAATGAAGCTGGGCTTTCTTATAGAGGCCTAAATGAGCTGACAAGGTTCAGCTGGTCTCATCAACTCCCTGTCTGCACGACGCCCAGCCCTCTCCCTAGAGGTATGAGTCATCCATGAGCACACTAGCCTTATACAACTCTCCACCTAGTTGTACAAATCGGCGTAAAGCCTGAATCTGGGCGAAATATATCTACCCCCCTGGATGCAACCAGGTGACTTTACCTTCCTGCTGTCACAATATATATATATATATATATATATATATATAAATATACCAGGGGCAGACTGACAATTCGGGCACTGCCTGTGGGCCCCATCAGGATTGCCAGCCTCAGTAAAACCAGGGACGGTATGTAAAAATCTGTGTTTTTTACATCTGTCCCTGAAATGTCCCTTACCGACATCCTTTTGGTCTAAAAATCCCAAGATTATAGCTGCCCCGCCTCTCCAGTACCTTCTCAGTGTGCTTATGTATACTGTGTGTATGTGTATTTTGTGTGTATGTATACTGTATGTGTGTGTGTATACAGTACTGTGGGGCCCCATAATCTCCTATTGCCCGGGGGCCCCATAATCTCCTATTGCCCAGGGGCCCCATAATATCCTATTGCCCGAGGGCCCCATGAGTTGTCAGTCCGCCCCTGATATATACCGTATATACTCGAGTATAAGCTGCGTGTTTCAGCACATTTTTTTTGTGCTGAAAAAGCCCCCCTCGGCTTATACTCGAGTCTGCCTGCCTCACTGTGCCTATCTGCAGCCTCATGTATCTGATCTCCCAGCGCTGTGACATGCAGTCTAGTCGGCGGCCGTCCAGTGTAACAAAGCCCTGCCTTCTCCTCGTCCGTGATAGGCTGAACACTGACTCACTGCTGGGAAACTGAAACAGTGTTCCCTCACGGACGAGGAGGAGGCGGGGCTTTGTTACACTGGACGGCCACCGACTAGACTGCATGTGTCAGCGCCGGGAGATCAGGTACATGAGGCAGGGAGATGGGCACAATGAAGCATTGTTGACCCTCTTTTCCACTTACAGTAGCTGCTGCATTTCTCACCCTAGGCTTATACTCGAGTCAATATGTTTTCCCAGTTTTTTTGTGGTAAAATTAGGTGCCTTGGCTCATATTCGGGTCGGCTTATACTCGAGTATATATGGTGTGTGTGTGTAATATATATATATATATATATATATATATATATATATATATATACACGTTTTTTTTCAGATATGGCCCACTACTGTATAGCACACAGCAGTTTTACAAAGATAACAATATATTTTATTTATAGGCGCCTTTCAAAACACCCAAGGTCACCTTACAAAGATGAGTACAGAGTGAGCATCTGATGTATTTTTTTTATTTATTTTTTAGTTCATGAACAGCATTATTGTATACTTCAAACAGGCAAACATCTTGGGTCAGGCCAGAGTAAAACCCACAACTAACCTTTCATTATTGAATAGGCAACAGGTTGTCTCCTACCATCTAACTATCTCTTGAAATAACTCGGGTAGAGAGATCATCCTAATTCCACTTACTTGTTGTGTCCATTACAGCTTGGTATCATGTTGTCTGGTGGACATTGATCTTTTAATAAGACTTTACTGTTTTAAACGAATCATCTATGGAATCACCTGGTGCTTGTTTTTTATGGGGTGCAGGGTTCTTATAGTAAAGTACACTGCATCAGTGCCTGTAAGCAATGCAGTTGTGTGTTCTGATTATATAAGTTAAGGAGCGCTGGAAGTTTAAACAGGGCTGAGGACGCTCTCTCCCATGTGACAACAATGGATGTCTAAGCTGACAAACTCCAGTGATTTTATGTGGAAAGAAGGGAAGTGAGTAATAGGCCCCATACTTAAAATGCCTGGTATGTATGCAAGTACTGTGATTGTGAGGGGACAAAAGGAAGGTAAGTAGATTTAAGTGGTCAGTGTTAAAGTGAACCTATTTCACTTGCAGCACTTGCAGCAGATTTGCAGCGCTGCTATACCGTCATTCTTACCGCGGTATGCGGTCGCTAGGGGGGTGAATTTAACCCCCGTTAGCGGCCGAAAAAGGGTTAATACCGCCCGCAAACCGCGGCTATTGCCGCGGTTTGCGGGCGGTATTACCGCGGTGTCCCATTGATTTCAATGGGCACCCGCGTTAAAGGAGCGGTGAACACACCGCTCCTTTACTGCTGTAAAGAAGCGGCTAGCAGGACTTTTGGAGCGGTCCTGCTAGCGCACCGCTTCAGTGTGAAAGCCTTCGGGCTTTCACATTGAAGGCTACAGGGCAGGAATTTTTCATGCGGTATAATAGCGCTATTATTAGCGCTAAACCGCATGAAAAAACGCCCCAGTGTGAAAGGGGCCTTAGTGATGTCAGAGTGGGCGGGACATGTTTTGGAGCATGCCCAGTCGCTCCTTCTTCAAGAGAGACTGGGCATGTTCCAGCTGCTCGGCTGGAACTTCCACCTGCAGCTGTCTTTACTCCCAGGAGGCATCCCGCTGGACTTTATGGATTCATAAATATGCCTGTTTTTCACTTCCATCTTGTAAGTGTTTTTAACTCTTCCTTGTCATTAAAGGGCTTTATTACTGTACTTCGAAGCACCTTCTTCTCTGCTTTGTAGGTACAAGGAAAAGGCATCTTATAGCACATTAGAACAGATAAAAAATGCTTACATGACATAGACCGAAAATGCATTTATACCAAGAGAGAAAGTACAGACACTTACACAGTAAAAAAATAAATAAAGCAAAATAACATGAAGGGAAAAAAATAATCTTGTGACTGTTGCTAGCACCTCATGTGTTCCCACATATGTAGATAAATTAAAACAAAGCACTATTTTTGCTTTATTTAGGTCATATGTAATGCCTTGACAGTGCAGAATACATACAGGTTAAAAATCATGAGCTGACTTTGAATGGAAATGAGAAGAAGTTGACACAAAATTTGTTACTGCCCCGTTTTCAAAACTGTATCAATCATCCAACAGGGTGAGAACAAACTCAGAACTGAATGTCATTCAATTAGAACCTCACATTAAAGGGGTGTTCCAGGCAACCCCGGGCAAAAAAATAATAATTAAAAGCCAGCAGCTACACATACTGCAGCTGCTGGCTTTTAATAAATGGAGACTTACCTGTCCTGGTGTCCCTCGATGTCGGCACCGCAGCTGATGTTTCACATCAGCTGTCGGGTGCTGCCGTCGCCATTGCGGGCAAGGGAACCCGGCAGTGAAACCTTTCGGCTTCACGTCGGGAACCCTACTGCGCATGCGCGAGGCCCTGCTCCTCTCTCCTATTAGCCAAGCGGCCAGGGGAGGAGGAGGAGGGAGCCTCGCGCGACTTCACCGCCGCGGCCGGACTCCAGTAAGTGGGAAAGGATACCTGTTCTGACCCCCCCCCCCGAAAGGTGCCAATTGTGGCACCGGAGGGGGGGAGGAATCCGATGAGCGGAAGTTCCACTTTAGGGTGGAGCTCCGCTTTAAGTGGGAGGACAAACTGGCAGGTTTTAACCCATCCCTACTGAAATCAATTATTAGGACTGACAGCTTAGCATCAAAGTTGCCCTTTAATTTTACAAGACCCCTTTATTACTTTCAATGTTAAACGGCATTTCAGGTGGCAAAATTAGATTTTTTGTAAACTTTTTTTTTTTTTTCTAAAGCTCCTCTATGTACCAATATAGCATTCATGTACTTTTTTTGCGAAAATATCAAAGCTTTCTATAAAATCTACAGTCCCTTACTTTTCTTGTCCTAATCCACCTTTTCTTCTTCCTGGTCAGACTAGAGGTCATGACGCAGGAAGGAGTTGACCAGCTGACCTTGTTAGCACACATCCTGCATCATCCACCCTCCCACTCCCAGCGGCATGTTTTTTAAATGAAATGCAATCAATCAGTGATTACCCTTCTCACTAAATATACAATCAGATTGTATAGTGTATGGCCATCTTTATACAAGTACAAAGAAGGGAGTGGACAGAAACACTCAGCTGTCAAGCCCCGTTCACAACTCTGCATTGTTTTAGTGGGGGGGAGGTGTTTTGGAGCATTTTCACTCATAACACATAGGGCAGCCCATCCACCTGAATGGGCTGCCCTACACACAGCAATCGCCCCATAGAAGCTTCAGAACTTTTTTTTTTTTTAGAGTGGAGCTTGGTGTGTTTTTTACTGCTATTTTGGGTGCAGCGCATTTCTGAAATGCAAGGAAACGCACAGATGTGAATGGAGCCTCATTGTTGTTGTGTTGCCGTACCAATTTCACTTTCAGGCCCCATTCATGTCAAGCATAGTGGGAGCGCACATTTTGCCCTGGTTCACATTGATGCGATTTGACATGTCAAATCGCATGCTAAATCAGCGGCAGTTGCCGGCAATGTCACCGTCCGAATTGGTGCAACGCCACACCGATTCCTAAAAGTAGTTTCTGTACTACTTTTGGTGATTTCGGGGTGCGATTTCCATTGACATCTGTGCAGGAACCCGCACAGATGTCTCTGAAAACGCCCCTGAAGTCGGGACTGACATGCGGGAATGAAATTGTGCGAGTTTAGCTGAACTCGTATAAATTCATTCCCGCTGTCAGTGTGAACCTGGGCTTTGTGTTTCGTTTTTCCTGTGACACACATAGGGCAGCCTGTTGATTTCAATTGGCTGCACTACATGTGGTTAATGGGACATTTTGGGGGTTGTGTGTTTTTTACTGTACGTTTTGCAGCATTTGCCCCTCATTTTTTCACATGGCAAAATGTGTGTTTGCTTCTGTGTTTGGTGTGCCATTAACAATTAATGGCACTGAAAGCGCAACTAGTAATTTTAGGTGTATAAACATGGCCATACACTATGCAATCTGTTTGTATATTGTGTATTTAGTGAGAAGGGTGATCACTGATTGATTGCATTTCATTTAGAAAAACATGCACCTGGTAATGGGAGGGTGGATGATGCAGGGTGTGTGCTAATGAGGTCAGCTGGTCAACTCCTTCCTGTGTCATGACCTAAAGTCTGATCAGGAAGAAGACATTACTAATGGAAATGTGGATTAGGACAAAAAAGGTAAGTGACTGTAGATTTAATGGAAAGCTTTGATATTTTTGCAAAAAAAATACATGAATGCTATATTGGTGCATAGGGAGCTGGAATTTAGAAGAAAAAAAAGTGTACAAAAGTGAACTTACCCTTTAATACAGCACTAAACTGAGAATAAGTAGATTTTAAGGAGTCAGGAAAAAGTGTGGCAATGAATACTATTTGTGCAGGTTTGCAATAAAAAATGGTAAATAATATTGTGCAGGTTTGCATAAGTATTTGATGCTCACACAATACATGCAAATGTCATCCATTGCATTTATCCTGGGATTCATAGGGCATTATTCCAGCCCTCCATATGACTTTGAAACAGATCATTTATAAATATCACACTTCTGTGATATAATTTTAATCAGAGGGTCTGTCTGACAAATTTTGGTTTAACCACTTCAATACCAGGCACTTATACAGCTTCCTGCCCAAGCCAATTTTGAGCTTTCAGCGCTGTCGCAATTTGAATGACAATTGCGCGGTCATGCTACACTGTACCCAAACAATTTTTTTTATCATTTTGTTCCCACAAATAGAGCTTTCTTTCGGTGGTATTTGATCGCCTCTGCGATTTTTATTTTTTGCGCAACAAATAAAAAAAGAGCGAAAATTTTAAAAAAAACTATGTTTTTCTTTGTTTCTGTTAATTTTTTTTGTAAATAAGTACCTTTTCTACTTCAATGACGGGCACTGATAAGGCGGCACTGAAGGGCACTGATAAGGCGACACTGATGGGCACCGATGAGGTGGCACCAATGAGGTGGCACTGATGAGGTGGCACTGATGATGGGCACTGATAGGCGGCACTGATGGGCACTGATATGTGGCACTGGTATGCGGCACTGATGGGCACTCATAGGGGGCACTGATTGGCACTCATAGGCGGCACTGATTGGCACTCATAGGTGGCACTAATGGGCACTTTTAGGCGGCACTGATGGGCACTTATGGGTGGCACTGATAGGTGGCACGGACGGGCACTGATAGGTGGGCACTTATGGGCACAGATGGGCACGGATGGGCACTGATAGGTGGCACTGATGGACACTAGTAGGTGGCATTGGTGACACTGCTGCCTAGCAAAGCCAGCCACCACACATTATTTTCTTGGCATGATAGTGCCAGTCAGTGCCCATTTGTGGGCACTGATTGGCATATTTTTTTATATATATATTTTTTTTACTACATGTGGATGGCCATGGGGGCCATCCACATGCTTAGGGCTTCCCTGGTGGTCCTTGGGGGCTTCCCTGGTGGTCCAGTGTGGGTATCCGAGGGGGGGCTGCGCTGATAAACAATCAGCGCGAACCCCCCCTGTCAGGAGAGCCGCCGATCGGCTCTCCTCTACTCGCGTCTGTCAGGCGCGAGTGAGGAAGAGCCGATCAACGGCTCTTCCTGTTTACTTCCTGATCAGCCGTGATTCAACATGGCTGATCACATGGTAAAAAGCCTCCGACGGAGACTGACCCACCGCTCCACCGATCGCCGCGATGCGGCTGTTATCCCGCAGGACGTCATATGACGTCCAGTTTGGATGACAGAACCACTTCCCGGACGTCAATTTGCTATTGACTGGGCGGGAAGTGGTTAAATACATGGGGTTTCACAAACTATGTACAAATTGGAAAAAAAAATTAATGCATTTGTTCAAGTTTTTCACTCTTTATTCCCTATTAAAACCTAGGAAATAAATGTAAAAAATCTATGGGGGAGATTTATTAAAACTGGGGCAGCTGTTCATAGTAACCATTCAGCTTCTAACATCAGCTTGTTCAGCTAGACCCCTCTCACACTGAGGCAGTTTTCAGGTGTTTTAGCGCTAGAAATAGCACCTGTAAAGTGCCTGAAAACTGCCTCTCATTCTTGGTAATGGGTGCTTTCACACTGGGGCGGTGTGCTTGCGGGACATTAGGAAAAGTCCTGCAAGCAGCATCTTTGGGGTGGCTTGGGAGTGCTATAAATAGCGCTCCCAAAACGCCCCAGCCCATTGAAATTAATGGGCAGCGCTTCTAAAGCACTGCAATACTGATCGTTTTTTTTTCTTTTAAGGTCCGGTTGTCACGTGACCTAAAAAAGCAGCCCGCTAAAGCACGGCAAAAACTACTGGCGCTTTAGCGGCGCTGCAGTGTGAAAGGGGTCTTAAGCTTTGACAATAAAATCTAGAAGCTGATTGGTTACTATGCAGAGCTGCACCAGATTTTGTGTACTCTCTTTAGTAAATCTCCCCCATGTGTCCAAATCTGCTGTCAAATTAAAGTGTCTCTAAAGGCTCATTGTTTTTACCTTAAAGGGGTTGTAAAGGTTTGTTTTTTATTTTCTAAATAGGTTCCTTTAAGCTAGTGCATTGTTGGTTCACTTACCTTTTCCTTCCATTTCCTTTCTAAATGTTTTTTTTCTTTGTCTGAATTTCTCACTTCCTGTTTCTCCTCACTAAACTTCACACCATCATCCGAGCGGTGGTTAGTCAGCCAGAACAGCTTACTGAAGAGCTTACTGAGGAGGAACAGGAAGTGAGAAATTCAGACAAAGAAAACAAAGAAAAAAACATTTAGAAGGGAAATGGAAGGAAAAGGTAAGTGAACCAACAATGCACTAGCTTAAAGGAACCTATTTAGAAAATAAAAAACAAACCTTTACAACCCCTTTAAAGCATTCTCTGCATTAAGGTAAAAACACACTTACCGATCCCTAGCGTGTGCCCTTCTGCAGGTGGTCTTTTCCCTTTTCCTCTTTTCACAGGCTCCACAAAGAATAGTGAGAGCCATTGGCTGATGGTTCTTTCAGTCAAATTCTGTGAGGAGGGAGCAGGGGTTGGGGCCAAGCTGTGCTGTGTGCATCTATGGACGCACACAGCCCGGCTTGGGGGCCCCGCACGAGTGCCCCCATAGCACAGGGCTTGCTATAGGGACACTCAAAGAAGAGGACAAGCAAATAGTAACAGCAGGGGACCCCAGAAGAGGAGGTGCTCTGTGCAAGTATCCTTTGACAGAACAGGTAAGTATCAACCTCTTTTTTTTATTCTATGAAAAAAATCAAGCCTTTAGAATCACTTTAAAACCCTATTTGTCCTGAGAAAAAAAAAATAACTTTGGGTAGACTTCAAAAACTAAAAGGTATATAGTATGGGACTGAGACATATCTGTAACAAAAAAAAAAAAAAAAACGGACTCAGGTGAGTACTATTAATACATACTGTACCGTATATTATCAACACACAGAAAGCAATATATTTTTTGCAATGATGATCCTTTAGTTATACAGTTTTCAAAAGCAACTACTAAATCTACCATTAGCTGGATGATTTCTAACAATAATTTTTTATTATTTTTTGCATACACGTGGGCCATGCCTATACAAATTAAAGCCGGCCATAGATGGCACAGTTTTTTTTTCATTTGGCCAAGCGGGCTTTGCCTCCCCATTTTATAAGTTCAATGATGATGAAATAAACAGTACACTGACAAATGCTGCATGTGTGACATTGTGGCCACTGGTTCAAATGTGACATAGAAGATAAAAGAGAGATCCCAGCATGTCCAGGAAATGGATGTGATCTGTCCCTTCCAATCTATAATCTAGTTTGAGTTTAATTTCTTCACTTGCGAGAGGAGAAAACCAAGCAATAAAGCAGGTCAATGTCAATCCTGTTTGATGACAGCAGAGACAAGGAGATAAAATATGATGTTCTCAGACTTGGTGTACCCTGAATTGAAATACAAAGCCTTTGTTTCCAATGCTCAGACATGTTGCCGTCGCAGTGTACACTGATGACCATTAGATTTGACAGAGGAGCACACATTAGCAGTGGGGTCTGCCTTGGTAATTGGTATCACAGTGACAATGAATGCCTCTATGACAGCATGGGGCTTAGTGCTAAGGAGTAATACATGATGAATAGGGCTTATTTGGAGACTTTAGGAGATTTAGAAGTATTCATTTCCTATTATTGGCCATATTACTGATAAATGATGGGCATTGTTTGATGCTTATTATCACAAAAAATGAATGGGAAGCATGTAAATCACTTGGCAAATTCTGCTGGATGACTTAATTGCCATACACTATATTTTGTGGATGCACTTTTTAATCTCCAAATTTATACAAATAAAAATTATAGATATTTAATCCAAAACCAGAAAAAATATATAAATAAATATCTATATATACAGTATTTTTATCGTGTGTGTGTATTAGCATTTTGCTTCTTTTTTTTTTTTTGAGGACCGAAAAATTGTTTATTTGTTTTCAATCTAATTTTACTGAAGTTTTTAAACAAATTTATACAACAAGAGATATTATCCACATACCACAAACCGTCAATACAAGAATATTATAGGAAATGTACATGACATGAAAATATGTTACACATAGACATATACAGACAACCTACAAATAAAAAATGTTACCCAATAAATGGTGTGAACTAATTCGAATACCATTGGGGAACGTCTACCAATGCTAAAGCTTATATATTATCTGAAAAAAATAAATGTAGCGCACAGACCTCCTTTTACCTGTCTGCTTCGGCTCCTCTCAGGAAAAAGGGGCACACCGCACCACAAGCCCGTACCCTCCCGTGTTAAGAGGTTAGGCGGTGTTGATTTTGGGCCTTGTCTGCAGCCAGAGTATAAATAATCTTGTAGTGTGTGCCTCTCCATTCTTCCTTCATACTCTGGGTCCTTGGTTTCCAAATGAGATGCAAAATTAGCTCTCATCAGAAAAGAGGACTTTGGACCACTGAGCAACAGACCAGGTCTGTATTTCTTTAGCCCAGGTAAGACACTTGACGTTGTTTGTTGTTCAGGAGTGGCTTCACAAGAGGAATACGACATTTGAAGCCCATGTCCAGGATCCGTCTGTGTGTGGTGGCTCTTGATGCACTGACTTCAGCCTCAGTCCACTCCTTGTGAAAGTCCCCAACACTTTTGAATGGCCTTTTCCTGACAATCCTCTCCAGGCTGCGGTCATCCCTGCTGCTTGTGCACCTTTTTCTTCCACACTTTTCCCTTCCACATAACTTTCTATTAATATGCTTTTATACAGCACTTTGGGAACATCCAACTTCTTTTGCAATTACCTTTTGAGGCTTTCCCTCCTTATGAAGAGTGTCGATGGTTTTCTGCACAACTGTCAGGTCAGCAGTCTTTCCCATGATTGTGATTCCTACAGAACCAGACTGAGAGACCATTTAAAGGCTCAGGAACCCTTTGCATGTGTTATGGCTTAATTAGCTGATTAGAGTGGGACACTTTGAGCCTAGAATATTGCACCTTTTCACAATATTCGAATTTTCTGAGATTGTGGACTTGGGGTTTTCATGAGCTGTAAGCCATAATCATCACAATTATGACAAATCACGGCTTGAACTATCTTTCTGTGCATGTAATGAGTCTATCTCATAGATTGGTTTCCCCTTTTAAGTTGCATTAGTGAAATAAATTAACTTTTGCAGGATATTCAAATTTTTCGAGTATCGCCTGTATTTTGCATTTCGGAGGATTCCCTGCGCAACTTCCAGCCAGTTTGTTTGTCAGAAAAGCGTATACCTATGCTTGTTTTGTGAGTAGGACCATTGCTTTTATTCTATTCTTTTTAATAAACATTTTTATATGCGGTAATGCACTAGGTCGGTGCGCCCTCCTTTCTTTCTTTTTCAACTTCCAGGGGCACCGGATTTGGCAACATTGTTCATATGTGTCCAATTCACGTGACAGGAGTGTCTCCAGTGTCTCAATATGGTCCATCTCTATAACCCACTCGATCAAAGGTGGAGCCTGTGCCGATCGCCAATGGTGTGGTAGAACTGCTTTTGCTGCCGTCAGCCAATGCCCAAGGAGGCCTTTTTTAATGCTTTTATACGAACTGGGTAGAATAGATAACAAAGTAATTTGTGGTGTATTGGGGACAGTCATCCCAGTTGCACTTGTATGGAGCGGTAAAATCACACCCCAGAAATCATGTACAGATAGACATTCCCACCAGATATGGAATAGCGAACCCATAGCGGAATGACAACGCCAACATAAATCTGAGACATTTGGGTATATCCGCTGGAGCAATGTCGGACATCTATACCATCGAGAAAGAAGCTTAAAATTCTTCTCATGTGCCTTAGTTGCTAATGACATACAGTGAATGAGGGTAAACACTTTCTCCTATTCTTCTGGTTTAATTTTAACCTTCAAATCTAAAGTCCACTTATCTGTAAATTCTGGGAGGTGCGGATGAAGTTTCAAAATTAGAGTCCTATATACTGCAGAAAGAATATGATCTGGTATAGTGACCTGTAAGATTCAAAGGTATCCAATTATCTATTAAATACATCCCTTGAAGAAAATGTTGATAAAAAAGACGATAACTGACGATATTCCAACCAATGTGTAATTGATTGTTGCTGTATTGGAATCAGACTTGACAACCGTTTCCTGGCAAAGAATTTTAGATATAAGATGGCTTGTCTCCTTACTCCATATCAGGAAACAACTCTGTGCAACTGCCGGAGGAAACCGAGTGTTGCCGAATAGTGATGAGCCGAACACCCCCGGGTTCGGTTCGCACCAGAACCCGCGAACGGACCGAAAGTTCGTACGAACATTAGAACCCTATTAAATACAATGGATGCGAACGTTCGAATTCTAAAGTGCTAATTATAACAACTATTATGCATGTTATTGTCCTAAAAAGGGTTTGGGAACCCGGGTTCTGCACCAGGGGACATGTATCAATGCAAAAAGAAGTTTTAAAAACGGTCGTTTTTCGGGAGCAGTCATTTTAATGATGCATAAAGTGAAAAAAAAAAAGACAAATATTCCTTTAAATATCGTACCTGGGGGGTGTCTAAAGTATGCCTGTGAAGTGCCACGTGTTTCCCGTGTTTAGAACTGTCCCTGCACAAAATGACACTTCTAAAGGAAAAAAAAGCCATTTAAAACTGCTTGCGGCTTTAATGTAATGTCTGGTCCCGGTAATATGGATGAAAATCTTTAAGAAAAATGGCATAGCTACCCCATGACCCCCCCCCCCTACCCCAGCCCATTACCAGCCCCTTTGGGTCTTGTATGGATATTAAGGGGAACCCCGCACATAAAATAAAAAAGGCCCTATATACTCTGAACAGCCGTATACAGGCGGTGCATACAAGACAGGGACTGTATGTTTGTTCTTATGTAGAATGTGTTTGTAATTTTGAACAGGTACATTGTTTAAGTGTAGCTCCAGCCCAAAAATCTATTTTTAAACTTTTTGGAAAACATAGGTAAGGGTTATCACCCCTGTAACATTTGTTTTGCTGTCTGTGCCCCTGTTCAGAACATTTCACCTCACTTTCCGTCCCAATGACAACTGTTTTTGAAATGTGGTGTTTTTCTTGAAACAAGGATTGCTGATAAAGCATCAGTACAGAGGAGACACCTTTCTCCCATATTAATTCTTACAGGAGAGAATTTTCCTTCCTAGGGGTAGATTTCCTCTCACTTCCTGTTGTCTTCTTGCGTTTGCAAGTAGGAGTCGTTTGTAAGTTGGATGTTTGAAAGTAGGGACCTGCCGTATATAATCTGCAGAAATAGGCCCCTTAGTTGGTGTTGGCACAACACTGTAAGCACTCACAGTTACTCTTGGTTGGTGCTGGAACGCCCTGCTGTCAACTATTATATCAGGAATTGTAATTACATATAATTGTTGAACAGTGGTAGTAAAAATTGGGCCTTTGATGGTGGTGCTGGTGCCACAACACTGTAAGCCCTGACAGTTACTCTTGGTGGGTGCAGCAATGGGCCCTGCTGTGAATTATTAGATCAAGAATTGTAATTGCATGCCCCTGTTGAACAGGGGCTGAAAAATTGGGCCTTTCGTGGTGGTGGTGGTGGTGGTGGTGTTGCCACAACACTGTAAGCCCTCAGAGTTACTCTTGCTTGGTGGGTGCAGGAATGGGCCCTGCTGTGAATTATTAGATCAATAATTGTAATTACATGCCCCTGTTGAACAGGGGCTGAAAAATTGGGCCTTAGGCACTGGTGGCACAACACTGCAACCCCTCACAGATACTGTACTTGGAGCACAGCAATGAGCCCTGTTGCAAAGTATTGCTTCAAAAATTGTAATGACACGCCCCTGTTAAACAGGGGCTGAAAAATTGGGCCTTAGGCACTGGTGGCACAACACTCCAACCCCTCACACATACTGTACTTGGAGCACAGCAATGAGCCCTGTTGCAAAGTATTGCTTCAAAAATTGTAATTACACGCCCCTGTTAAACAGGGGCTGAAAAATTGGGCCTTAGCCACTGGTGGCGGCACCCATAAACAAAAATGATCTTCCAAGCTATCATCATCAATCGTATCATTGAGGACTCGGAGGAGGAGGATAGCCAGTCAACATAACAGCACAGGCACTCAGCATCAGCATCAGTCTTGAAGGGATGTGACATGTTAAAATCAATTAGTCTGTTATATCAGCATCAGGTGTGTGGTAGCTGGTGGTGATCCAAGACTGGTTCATCTTGATGAAAGTCAGTCGATCAACCGAGTCGGTGGACAGGCGCACCCTGTGATCCGTGACAAATCCTCCAGCAGCACTGAATGTGCGTTCCGAAAGAACGCTGGATGCAGGACAGGCCAGTAGCTCAATTGCATACTGTGCAAGCTCTGGCCAGTGATCCATCCTCAAGACCCAGTAAGCCAGAGGATTTTCGGTGGGGAAGGTGTCCAAGTCTGACCTTGCCCCTAGATATTCCTGCACCATGTTTATCAGACGCTGGCGATGGTTGCTGGAACCGATCATACTTTGGGGCTGCGGACTAAAGAATTGTCTGAACGCATCGGTCAGACGGCCACCTTCCCCACCGCTCCTTCTTTGACTGGCCGAAGCCTCAGCAACTCGTTGTCCAGGACCAGGAGTTTGTAACCTCCCAGTCTCTGGGAACGCGTTGCACAGACCTTTCTGCAAGGCCTCCCGGAGTTGTCTCATCCTCTGCTCCCTCTGCGACGGTAACATAAGGTCCGCAACCTTACCCTTGTACCGTGGATCAAGGAGAGTGGCCAGCCAGTAATGGTCCCTCTCCTTGATCCGAAGAATACGAGGATCCTTCCGCAGACTTTGCAGGATCAGGGAGGCCATGCAGCGTAGGTTTGCTGAGGCATTCGCTCCGGAGTCCTCTGGGTCACTAAGGACGACATGATCCGCAGTCACCTCCTCCCAGCCACGTACAAGTCCACTGGTTTCTTGGGACTGTAAATCATCCCTAAAAGACTGCTGCTGATGATGCTGAGTGCCAGCCTCCACCTCCATGCTGACACAATCCTCCTCCTCCTCCTCCTCTTCCTGTGCGATGGGTGGGACAGAAGGAACACTGTCTGGGTAAAGGGGGCCTTGAGAGGCAAGGAAGTCCTCCTCTTCCTGCCTCTGTTCTGCCTCAAGTGCCCTGTCCATTATTCCACGCAGCGTGTGCTCCAACAGGTGGACAAGAGGTACAGTGTCACTGATGCATGCACTGTCACTGCTCACCATCCTCGTGGCCTCCTCAAATGGTGCCAGGACAGTGCATGCATCCCTGATCATGCCCCACTGGCGTGGAGAAAAAAAACCAAGCTCCCCTGACCCTGTCCTGGTGCCGTAGTTGCACAGGTACTCATTGATGGCCCTCTGCTGCGTGTGCAGCCGCTGCAGCATGGCCAACGTTGAGTTCCACCTGGTGGGCATGTCACATATAAGGCGGTTCTTGGGCAGGTTCAACTCCTTTTGCAGCTCAGCCAGGCGAGCACTGGCATTATAAGATCTGCGGAAATGCACACAGACTTTCCTGGCCTGCCTCAGGACATCCTGTAAGCCCGGGTACCTGCCCAAGAAACGCTGCACCACCAGGTTAAGGACGTGAGCCACACAGGGCACATGGGTCAGTTGTCCCTGTCGAAGGGCGGAGAGGAGGTTGGTGCCATTGTCGCAAACCACCATTCCTGGCTTAAGCTGGCATGGCGTCAACCACCTCTCGGCCTGGCCCTGCAGAGCAGACAGGACCTCTGCCCCAGTGTGGCTTCTGTCCCCCAAACACACCAGCGCAAGCACGGCATGGCATCTTTTTGCCTGCGTACTTGCGTAGCCCCGTGAACGGCTACGGAGCACCGCTGGTTCATAGGACAAACCACAGGAAGAGGCCATGGAGGAAGAAGAAGAGGAGGGGGTGGAGGAGAGAGGTGTGTCACAACCAGTAGTAGCATTTTGGAGGCGTGGCGGTGGGACAACCTCCAACACTACTGCACCTTGTCCTGCATCCTTCCCAGCTGCCAAAAGAGTGACCCAATGGGCCGTGAAAGAAAGGTAACGTCCCTGTCCATGCCTGCTGGACCATGAGTCAGCGGTAATATGCACCTTACCGCTGACCGCCCTGTCCAGCGAGGCCAAGACATTGCCTTCCACATGCCGGTAGAGAGCCGGAATAGCCTTCCGTGAGAAAAAGTGGCGTTTGGGAACCTGCCACTGAGGAACCGCACATTGCACAAACTCACGGAAGGGGGCCGAGTCTACCAACTGAAAAGGCAGCAGTTGAAGCGCTAGCAATTTAGCCAAGCTAGCATTCAACCGCTGGGCATGTGGATGGCTGGGAGTGAACTTCTTTTGACGGTCCAGCAGCTGGGGCAGGGAAATTTGCCTGCTAGAATCGGACGTCGGTGTACTGCTAGCAGAGTGGCCGCAAGTACTTGGCTGTGACACACCTAATTCTACACCTTCATTCCTCTCAGTGCATGTTTCAGAGAGGACTGAAGTTATAGTGGGGTTGGAGATCCCAGCTGATGCGGTGCAAGGAGAGGTCCGCTTTGTTCTTTGGTGTGGGTCTTTGAGGTAGGCTTGCCAACGAGCTGCATGGCAGGTCAACATATGTCTGGTCAGGCATGTGGTACCCAAGCGGCTGATGTTTTGGCCACGCGATATACGCTTGAGACATATGTTGCAAACAGCAGCTGTGCGATCTGATGCACTAGCCTCAAAAAAGGCCCACACCAAGGAACTTTTTGAATGACGGGCAGAGGCAGCGCCCTGCACAGGCGGAGCTCTGCGGTGTGATTCCGTCGGTGTACTGCCCTTACGCTGGCCACCAAAGGGCATCCTGCCTCGTTGGAGATGTGCCTCCTCCTCATCCTCCTCCTCCTCCTCTCTCCTATTAGGCACCCATGTGGAGTCAGTGACCTCATCATCCCCTCCCTCCTCATCACTGGAGCCAATCTGGCAGTATGCTGCAGCTGCTGGAACATGACTGCCAGATTGGTGTCCTTCTTGAGCATCCCCTCTGTCTGCTCTCACCCTACTGCCTTCCTGTAGCTGGGTTTCATCATCAGACCCTTCGAAACGCTGGGCATCCTCCTGGAGCATGTACCCAACACTGTGCTCAAACAGTTCGGGGGACTCCTCAGGAGGAGGACATGGTGGGTCTAGGGAAGGAGTGACTGATGATGAGTCTGACATTGATACCAGGGAAGAGGACGCTTTGGCAGCTGCTTTGCCAGTACCCTGAGCCTGGGTGAGAGAGGATGAGGAGGAGGAGGAGGGCTTGGTCATCCACTCTACCAAGTCTTCGGCATGATGTGGCTCAACATGTCCAGCTGCCGAAAAGAAGGACAAGCGTGTCCCATGGCCATGTGCTGATGACAATGCACCGCGTCCACGACCAGCACTGTTGCCCCCAGACACAGAGCCTGCTTGCCCTCTTTTATTGCCTCCTGACTGTCTGCCTCTCCTTGTTTGCCTTCCAGACATTCTAATAGATGGCCTGCAGGGAGATGGGAAAAAAGCAATAAGGGCTACCTTCAGGTGTCCTTCTCTGTCCCTTTACTTAAGGATTTCTAAATATGGTTCAGGATGATTGCTTTTGCACAGAATAGCACAACGACAATTTCCCTGACTGTCCAAAAAACAAGGATTTCAAAGATGGTTGATGAGGAATGCTTTAGCACAGTATAGCACAAGGAGAATTCACTCACTGTCCTTCCCAGTCCCTAGAAACAAGGACTTGCACAGTGAAAGAAACTGACACTCTCCCTACCTACAGTTTTCTGTCCCTAGAAAAAATGTTTTTTTTAAGCACACTATAGCACAAGGAGAATTCACTCACTGTCCTTCCCAGTCCCTAGAAACAAGGACTTGCACAGTGAAAGAAACTGACACTCTCCCTACCTACAGTTTTCTGTCCCTAGAAAAAATTTTTTTTTAAGCACACTATAGCACAAGGAGAATTCACTCACTGTCCTTCCCAGTCCCTAGAAACAAGGACTTGCACAGTGAAAGAAACTGACACTCTCCCTACCTACAGTTTTCTGTCCCTAGAAAAAATGTTTTTTTTTAAGCACACTATAGCACAAGGAGAATTCACTCACTGTCCTTCCCAGTCCCTAGAAACAAGGACTTGCACAGTGAAAGAAACTGACACTCTCCCTACCTACAGTTTTCTGTCCCTAGAAAAAATGTTTTTTTTAAGCACACTATAGCACAAGGAGAATTCACTCACTGTCCTTCCCAGTCCCTAGAAACAAGGACTTGCACAGTGAAAGAAACTGACACTCTCCCTACCTACAGTTTTCTGTCCCTAGAAAAAATGTTTTTTTTAAGCACACTATAGCACAAGGAGAATTCACTCACTGTCCTTCCCAGTCCCTAGAAACAAGGACTTGCACAGTGAAAGAAACTGACACTCTCCCTACCTACAGTTTTCTGTCCCTAGAAAAAATGTTTTTTTTAAGCACACTATAGCACAAGGAGAATTCACTCACTGTCCTTCCCAGTCCCTAGAAACAAGGACTTGCACAGTGAAAGAAACTGACACTCTCCCTACCTACAGTTTTCTGTCCCTAGAAAAAATGTTTTTTTTAAGCACACTATAGCACAAGGAGAATTCACTCACTGTCCTTCCCAGTCCCTAGAAACAAGGACTTGCACAGTGAAAGAAACTGACACTCTCCCTACCTACAGTTTTCTGTCCCTAGAAAAAAAGTTTTTTTTAAGCACACTATAGCACAAGGAGAATTCACTCACTGTCCTTCCCAGTCCCTAGAAACAAGGACTTGCACAGTGAAAGAAACTGACACTCTCCCTACCTACAGTTTTCTGTCCCTAGAAAAAATGTTTTTTTTAAGCACACTATAGCACAAGGAGAATTCACTCACTGTCCTTCCCAGTCCCTAGAAACAAGGACTTGCACAGTGAAAGAAACTGACACTCTCCCTACCTACAGTTTTCTGTCCCTAGAAAAAATGTTTTTTTTAAGCACACTATAGCACAAGGAGAATTCACTCACTGTCCTTCCCAGTCCCTAGAAACAAGGACTTGCACAGTGAAAGAAACTGACACTCTCCCTACCTACAGTTTTCTGTCCCTAGAAAAAAAGTTTTTTTTAAGCACACTATAGCACAAGGAGAATTCACTCACTGTCCTTCCCAGTCCCTAGAAACAAGGACTTGCACAGTGAAAGAAACTGACACTCTCCCTACCTACAGTTTTCTGTCCCTAGAAAAAAAGTTTTTTTTAAGCACACTATAGCACAAGGAGAATTCACTCACTGTCCTTCCCAGTCCCTAGAAACAAGGACTTGCACAGTGAAAGAAACTGACACTCTCCCTACCTACAGTTTTCTGTCCCTAGAAAAAATGTTTTTTTTAAGCACACTATAGCACAAGGAGAATTCACTCACTGTCCTTCCCAGTCCCTAGAAACAAGGACTTGCACAGTGAAAGAAACTGACACTCTCCCTACCTACAGTTTTCTGTCCCTAGAAAAAATGTTTTTTTTAAGCACACTATAGCACAAGGAGAATTCACTCACTGTCCTTCCCAGTCCCTAGAAACAAGGACTTGCACAGTGAAAGAAACTGACACTCTCCCTACCTACAGTTTTCTGTCCCTAGAAAAAATGTTTTTTTTAAGCACACTATAGCACAAGGAGAATTCACTCACTGTCCTTCCCAGTCCCTAGAAACAAGGACTTGCACAGTGAAAGAAACTGACACTCTCCCTACCTACAGTTTTCTGTCCCTAGAAAAAATGTTTTTTTTAAGCACACTATAGCACAAGGAGAATTCACTCACTGTCCTTCCCAGTCCCTAGAAACAAGGACTTGCACAGTGAAAGAAACTGACACTCTCCCTACCTACAGTTTTCTGTCCCTAGAAAAAATGTTTTTTTTAAGCACACTATAGCACAAGGAGAATTCACTCACTGTCCTTCCCAGTCCCTAGAAACAAGGACTTGCACAGTGAAAGAAACTGACACTCTCCCTACCTACAGTTTTCTGTCCCTAGAAAAAATGTTTTTTTTAAGCACACTATAGCACAAGGAGAATTCACTCACTGTCCTTCCCAGTCCCTAGAAACAAGGACTTGCACAGTGAAAGAAACTGACACTCTCCCTACCTACAGTTTTCTGTCCCTAGAAAAAATGTTTTTTTTAAGCACACTATAGCACAAGCACAAAACACACTGACACTCTCCCTACCTATCCTTCTCTTTCCCTAAACTAAAGGAATCCAGGTTAAGCAAGAAAGAAATAAAAGTCACTGTCCCTGCCTATGCTGCTCTTTCCCTGCTCCGGAACACACTACACTAGGCCGCCGTGCTGGCGGCCTTTTATAGTGTGGGGCGTGTACTAAACACCCTCAGCAATAATTGGCCACAGGCATCCTGCCTGTGGCCAATCATTGCTCTCCTCGCTGCCGGCGCTGTGATTGGCCAAGCATGCGGGGTCACAGTGCATGCTTGGCCAATCACAGCGCCTGGATGACACTGCGATGGCGTAGTGCATTGTGGGCCGTTCGCGTCACTCGAATTTGGCGCGAACGGCCCAAATCGTTCGATCTTCGTCGAACGATCGAACAGCCGATGTTCGAGTCGAACGTATGTTCGACTCGAACACGAAGCTCATCCCTATTGCCGAATAAGGGAGTCATTGGTCCTATTTTGGGAGAAAGTCCCAATTGGATTTGCATTTTATCCCAAACACGCACTAAATGTGCTGTAAGGAAGGATAAAGAAGAGAGTGGGCCACGGGCAGAAGCGTCTAACCAGGGAAGTGCCTGGAGATCGAATGGGGCTGCTCTATATGAACCCATTGCTTAAGGTGGGAATGATGGAACCAATTCACTAGCCTAGTTAAGACCGCTGCAACGTGGTAGTGATATAAGTCTGGCGCCCCTACACCACTCTTTGCTTTGGGGATAGAGTTCTCCTTTGTACTCTGGGGTTATTGCCTCTGTAACAAAGTTTGTTAAAATACTTGTATTGTACATAGATCACCCAGATGGGATGTTTTTTTCTCCACAAAGGTGGAGTTACTCTTTAAACTCTACAGTATCTCACATAAGTGTGTACACCCCTCACATTTTCGTAAATATTTTATTATATCTTTTCACGTGACAACACTGAAGAAATTACACTTTGCTACAATGTAAAGTAGTGAGTGTACAGCTTGTATAACAGTGTAAATTTGCTATCCCCTCAAAATAACTCAACACACAGCCATTAATGTCTAAACCGCTGGCAACAAAAGTGAGTACACCCCTAAGTGAAAATGTCCAAATTGGGCCCAAAGTGTCAATATTTTGTGTGGCCACCATTATTTTCCAGCACTGCCCTAACCCTCTTGGGCATGGAGTTCACCAGAGCTACACAGGTTGCCACTGGAGTCCTCTTCCACTCCTCCATAACGACATCATGGAGCTGGTGGATGTTAGAGACCTTGTGCTCCTCCACCTTCCATTTGAGGATGCCCCACAGATGCTCAATAGGGTTTAGGTCTGGAGACATGCTTGGCCAGTCCATCACTTTTACCCTTAGCCTCTTTAGCAAGGCAGCGGTCATCTTGGAGGTATGTTTGGGGTTGTTATCATGTTGGAATACTGCCCTGCAGCCCAGTCTCTGAAGGGAGGGGATAATGCTATGCTTCCGGATGCAACGGTGCATGTTGACATTTATGGTTTCCTCAATGAACTGTAGCTCCCCTGTGCCGGCAGCACTCTTGCAGCCACAGACCATGACACTCCCACCACAGTGCTTGACTGTAGGCAAGACACACTTGTCTTTGTTCTCCTCACCTGGTTGCCGCCACACACGCTTGACACCATCTGAACTAAATAAGTTTATCTTGGTCTCATCAGATCACAGGACATGGTTCCAGGATTCCATGTCCTTAGCCCTTAGCGGGCTTTCTTGTGCATCATCTTTAGAAGAGGCTTCCTTCTGGGACGACAGCCTTGCAGACCATTTTGATGCAGTGTGCGGCGTTTAGTCTGAGCACTGACAGGCTGACCCCCCACCCCTTCAACCTCTGCAGCACTCATACATCTATTTCCCAAAGACATCCTCTGGATATGACGCTGAGCACGTGCACTCAACTTTTTGGTCGACCATGGCGAGGCCTATTCTGAGTGGAACTTGTCCTGTTAAACCACTATGGTCTTGGCCACCATGCTGCAGCTCAGTTTCAGGGTCTTGACAATCTTCTTTTAGCCTAGGCCAGTGATGGCGAACCTTGGCACCCCAGATGTTTTGGAACTACATTTCCCATAATGCTCAACTACACTGCAGAGTGCATGAGCATCATGGGAAATGTAGTTCCAAAACATCAGGGGTGCCAAGGTTGGCCATCACTGGCCTACGCCATCTTTATGTAGAGCAACAATTTTTTTTTTCAGATCCTCAGAGTTCTTTGCCATGAGGTTCCATGTTGAACCAGTATGAGAGAGTGAAAACGATAACACCAAATCTAACACACCTGCTCCCCATTCACACCTGAGACCTTGTAACACTAACAAGTCACATGACACTGGGGTGGAAAAATGGCTAATTGGGCCCAATTTGGACATTTTCACTTACGGGTGTACTCACTTTTGTTGCAAACGGTTTAGACATTAATGGCTGTGTGTTGAGTTATTTTGAGGGGACAGCAAATTTACACTGTTATACAAGCTGTACATTCACTACTTTACATTGTAGCAAAGTGTCATTTGTTCAGTGTTGTCACATGAAAAGTTATAATAAAATATTTACAGAAATGTGAGGGGTGTACTCACTTTTGTGAGATACTGTATGTCCAGACCATGGCTATTAAATTATATGCATATTCTTGAGCATTAAAAGAGCTTTACATTAAAGAGGAAGTAAACCCTCCACAATTTTTTTAGTTAAAAATACCCCTGCAAGAGAAAGGCATAATGAGCTAGTATGCATAGCATACTAGCTCATTATGTGGCACTTACCTGAAATCGAAGCCCCCAAAGTCCTCCTCGTTTTCCGCCGCCACCATGTCTGCTCGGAACTTCTTCCTGTTATCGCCGCTCCGGCACTGTGATTGGCCGGAGCGGCGATGATGTTACACGCATGCGCATTCGGGCCGGCAAGATCCCATTCAGAAAACCGGCAATGATGCCAGCCCTCTAGTGCGCATGCGTGTGACGTCATCGGTGCTGTGTTTTTCAGCAAATATCTCCTTAACCGCATAGGTTAAGGAGATATTTCATGCACCTACAGGTAAGCCTTAATCTAGGCTTACCTGTAGGTGCATGTTGTCAAAGTGGGTTTACAACCACTTTAAGCCATTACTTCTCTAGCTGCTTGTAGAGGAAGCATTTCATTCTCAAAAATGGTTCTGGTATGTTTTCAACAGCTTACCAACCTCTGCAGTTTTTTTTTTTTTTTTTTTAACATTGGAGGGCTGGCAGCCTGCCAAGATCTGCTTGCTCTTATAAGGAAAATCTGCTAAGATTGTAAACTTTAAAACATCATAATTGTATTAAACCTTAGAGGAGCTCCAGTCTCCCCCAGGAAAATTAAGTCAGCTGCTGACTTTGGATATGAGGACACTTACCTGTCCAGGGATTCAGCAGTGAAGCCATGTGGGCCCAGCCATCTGACCAGAAATGGAAGCGGGCACCTGTCAAGATCAGGTACCTGTTCTCACCCCCCCCCCCCCCCCCACCATCTTTTGGGTGAAGTTGCGCAAGCAAAACGACTTTTTATCTTAATACCACTTCAGCTCCGGAAGGTTTACCCCCCACTTCCTGACAGGACATTTTTGCGATATGGCACCGCGTTATTTTAACTGACAATTGCTTGGTCGTGCGACGCTGCACCCAAATTAGATTGATATCCTTTTTTTCCTACAAATAGAGCTTTCTTTTGGTGGTATTTGATCACCTCTGCGGTTTTTATTTTTTGTGCTATAAACAAAAATAGACCAACAATTTTGAAAAAAGAAAACTTTCTGCTATAAAACACATCCACAGCCAATAAAAAAAATTTAAAAAATTTAATTTCTTCATCAATTTAGGCCAATACTGTATGTATTCTGCTACATATTTTTGGTTAAAAAAAATCCCAATAAGCGTATATTGATTGGTTTGCACAAAGGTTATAACATCTACAAACTATGGGATATTTTTATGACATTTTTATTTATTTATTTATTATTAAGGGCGGCGATCTGTGACTTATAGCGGGACTGCGACTTATAGCGGGACTGCGACATTGCACCGGACAGATTGGAAACTAAGTGACACTTTTGACACTTTTTTGGGGAACCAGTGACACCAATACAGTGATCAGTGCTAACAATATGCACCGTCACTGTACTAATGACACTGGCAGGAAAGGGGAAACACCGGGCGATCAAAGGGTAAAATGTGTTCCTGGGGAGTGAATACTAACTGTGGGGGATCTGCTTGTACTGTGAGAAGGCAGAGATCCATGTTCCTGCTAAGCAAAAACAAAGGATCACTACTTTCCCTTCTCATAGAACGGCGATCTGACTTGTTTACATAGGCAGATCGCCGTTCTGCTTCTCTCGGGAATGCTCGGCGGGCCCTGGCGGACTCGCTGATTGGCTTCCGCTGTGACCAATTACAGAAGGAGCAGGTTTTCCAGCTGCGCGTGTGCACGTCCCAGATCCGGAAGTTCAGAATCATGTACAGGAATGTGATTCTGCACAGGGAAGCCGCCTTGCCGCTGTATATGTACAATGTACGGTCGGCAAGCGGTTAAATAAACACCACACAGTGTAAAAATGTTTACATTAAGGCAATCCTTGCCTTTTGATGCCTTTTTCCCCCTTGGAAGCACACCCTGGGTCTCCCAAGACTTTTATGTTTTCCTAGTGTGATACCCAGCCAGCATATGTGCAGTAGGGGGGCTGCCGAGTACTTTTAGATTTTAAAGCACAGTACTGCGCATGCGCCAGCTAGGCACAGTGCCTGATCTCAGAATGACATGAGCCACTACTGCGGCAGTTCCAGCATCCCCTATCATACATGTGAAGTCTGAGCACAGCACCAGAGTGCAGAAAGGCAGCGACCCCTACTGCACATGCACAGTGACGGTGGCCTCTACTGCATATAGGTCCTACACACAAGGTGGTAGGTGCGTCAGCAGGGAGACACCCTTTAGACAGTCAACAGAAACACATTTTATAAGCTGGTAATGCTGTAAAGTCTGCACAAAACTGTGAATGTACACAGGTGAATAAGGGCTTGTTTTAAAGTGCTTTTACTACTTGTTCAAAATATGTAAATACTTTCATGTGCATAATCTGGGCACAGGTTCTCTTTAAGACATCCTAAACCAAGCATAGTGGTTGTATGATTCCCATGTCAATCAGCCCCCTCCTCTGTGTCCTGTGGCTGTCAGGAGCAAACTCTCCGATCCTAGACCACAGGGGGCGCTGTCGCAAGTGGCCATTTCCAGCAGCAGTCTGCATGCTAATACAAATTGCCTAGTAACACTACCTCCCTGTGCTGACACCTGCATCCTAGCAATACAAAGACCTTGTCAAAACAATGCTCTGTCTGCTACTAGAGGTAAGGAGACCTTGCTGGGAATTTCAATCCACTTGACTGCTCTATCAATCAATAACAAATACCAAGCATAAAATGTTACCACAATGTTGGGGATGCCCCTAACTCCACCCATACACAAGGCTAAGGTAAATCAGGGAAACTGTATTCCCCAAGCTATGGTAGAAGCAGCGAGAATGAAGAGGTCCTCTCCCTTTCGCCTGCCAGCTGAGGCTTGGAGAATGCAAGGAGATCACATGGCTAAAAAATGTTAGTGACTTTTAGACTTTAGAAAAAAAACATCTTGAGAAAAAAAAGATTGATCTTTGCTCAGTAGGCAGGAGGTCGGCTATAATGACCACATGCTGCTTTGCTCGAATTCTGAGTTAAAATGCAAGGCTAGCCTGGCAAAGAATGTAAATTAAAAATAAACTTTTATTTTAAATCTTTAGCATTAGCCCATTAATGTTGTAATTTTGACTCCACTTTCCGGTTTCTTCTTATGGCTAAAGGTGCCTAAAGACACCAGATGGTGGCCGCCAGTGCTTGCATAATCCTGAGGGCACACAATCATTCTTATTAATTTCTGTACATACATAATTTTCATATCAGGGAAATGTTCATTTTTGTTCTTGTGCAAAGGGGAGCTCCACTCGTTCTAACCTGTCACAGGAAACAATGATGCAAAATGTGCAAAATACACCTCATCCAATAGTGACTAGAGTTAATTTTATAGATAAAATTCCCCATTGATCCTTTTCACCTCTTCTAGAAAAGCACATCACTGAGAAGCTGCTCTCCTTCCTTAAAATGACTCCTCCATAATATCCCCCACAGGGGGTCTGTGCATGCAGGTTAGTACCCAGAAAAAGAAGATCACATACTCCACAGTGTGAAAACTGCATATATTTAAAAAATCCATTACAGGGATAAAACAATAAAATAGTAATGTAGCGGGGTCTCCTTTAAGGCCCCGGGACTACGTTTCCCAGAACCCCGTTCGGCACCCAGAGTGCAGTGGCCACCGCAGAGACTCATGGGAGGGGTTATTTAAGAAGGAAGCGAGGCGGAGCTCGGCCTCTTTGGACACCGCGCTGCAAGCAACAGCTTCTTCCTGTGCGGATCTGCAGCAGTGCAAGGCCTGAAGCCTGGGGCCTTGCGCAACTTCCGAAGAGCCTTCCACCCCGCTGCGGAGCCTGGGTGGCACCAGACTGGTCGAGTGAGGACATCAGTTGGATCGGGGACCCGATCGTTGCAGACGCTGTGTGCGGAGACACAGCAGGTGGAAGTCCCGGACTGGGATCGCGTCCGGAGTGGTGAGCGAGCACTTGCTCAGTCAAATAGACTTTACCGTTTCTAGGCCTGTAGACTGCCTTGGCTCACCGATCATTTGCTGCTTGTTCCATTGGGGGACCGGTAGCAGGACAGAGTTGAAGTGTCCCCCCCCCCAGCATAGTGTTCTTAGTGATTGCCAGTTTGTGGATTACAAATACTATTCATCAAGTGCACCACCGAAAGTTTGCATGCGAAGAAATCCCTATAGGAAGGACTGAGATTTATTCTAGGTCACGCCTGGCCAGGGTGGGGAGATAGGATATTGTTTAGTGCGCCACAGGGCGTGTATACCATAATAGCTACGCGTGGTGGATTACCGCGCAGCGCCATTTTTGTGTGCTATATTGATTGCTGCAGGGCTCTGCAAGCCAGTTGTGTGTATTATATTCTGCTTAAGCCTTTTTTACAACCAAAGTAAAACTGTTATATTTTAATCTTTAACATTTGTGTGTTGTCTTACTGTAAAGAGGGTGCCCTTACAATACCAATTGATTATGATAAAAATATAACCCCTAGACTAGCTGTGCCAGGGTGGGTCGAGCAGATTGCCGGGGGTTGGTGGTGCTGTACACAGGGCCCGAAAACAAATCCAGCGGATCTCTTAACTGGGGGTAGCGCTACAGTAAGAACTGTAAGAACTCTCCAAAACCGCAGTGATTTGCGTTACTGCCGTAATTCCAGGCAGTATGATTAAATCACAGCAAGCTCCGCCCCGATGCGTTTCATAATAAATGACATCTTCCGGGGCACCGAACGTGTATAAAAAGGTGCATCTCATAAAATTTGAAAATAAAATTAGAATATCATCAAAAAGTTAATTTATTTCAGTATTTCAATTCAAAAAGTGAAATTCATATATTTTATATAGATGTGTTACAGACAGAGTGATATATTTCAAGCATTTCTATCTTTTAATTTTGATGATTATGGCTTACAGCTAGTGAAAACCCAAAAATTCAGTAGCTCCAAAAATTTTAATATTGAATAAGACCAACAAAAAAAATAGGATTTTTGTACTCACCGTAAAATCCTTTTCTCTGAAGTTCATGGATGGACACAGTACTTTAGTCTTGACCCTTAGGGTTATACTGCCTCCTATCAGGAGAGGACTAGGCAGAACATGTAAAACATGTAAAAACAGCAAAGCTGAACAGTACCGCCCAGGGGATGGTCCTACTGGCTATAACCCCTCACACTGCATCCAGCAGCTCAGTTTGTCAAAAAGCAGTACAAACATAAAAACGAGGGGTGGGTGCTGTGTCCATCCATGAACTTCAGAGATAAGGTTTTTTTCGGTGAGTACAAAAATCCTATTTTTCTCTCGTCCATGGACGGACACAGCACTTTAGTCTTGACCTTAGGGACGTCCCCAAGCAGTATCAAAAAAACGAGGGGTGGGAACAGCAAACAAACAAACCTCCACCCAAAACAACCAGAGCTCCTCAACGGAGGAGTTGCAACCTTAACCACTTCCCTACCCAGCCATAGTCAAATGACGTCGACAGATGGGATCTCCCATCCTGGGTGGACGTCATATGACGTCCTGCTTTGTAGGGGGATATCTGAATGATGCCTGCAGCTAGAGGCATCATTCAGATATCCTTTTAAAGTGCCGAAGATTCTGTGCACCATAAGAACGATCATAGCGGCAGTTCCGCCACTTGATCGTTCTTATAGGCGGCGGGAGGGGACATCCCCCCCTCCCGCCGCCATCCGGTGCTTCTCCGGGCTCTCCCGTGTGATCGGGGACCCGGAGCGAATCTTCCGGCGCCGTTGGTGGGTCACGTGATGAGCATAGAGATGACTGGTGACCAGATGGTCACCAGTCATCTCTATGATCGGCGGAGGCCCGGGCGCAATGTGATGACGTCACGCCCGGGTCCTCAAATGTAAACAAAGCCGCCATTGCGGCTGTAAGTATGAGATCAGTGAAAAAAAAATCACGGATCTCATGCTTTCCAGCCTGGAGGAGATATGTGGGGTCTTATTGACCCCGCATCTCTCAATAAAGAGGACCTGTCACACACATTCCTATTACAAGGGATGTTTACATTCCTTGTAATAGGAATAAAAGTGATAAAAAAAAAAAAAAAGTAAAATAATTGTAAAAAAAAAAAATAAGTTAAAAAAAAATAAAAAATAAAAAAAAATAATTAAAACGTCTCCGGTAGCTCGCGATCAGAAGCGAATGCACACGTAAGTCGCCCACATATGTAAACGCCGTTCAAACCACACATGTCAGGTATCGCCGCGTGCGTTAGAGCGCGTGCAACAATTCTAACACTAGACCTCCTCTGTAATTCTAACCTGGTAACGTGTAAAAAAAATTAAAGCGTCGCCTATGGAGATTTTTAAGTACCGAAGTTTGGCGCCATTCCATGAGTGTGCGCAATTTTAAAGCGTGACATGTTAGGTATCTATTTACTCGGCGTAACATCATCTTTCATATTTTCCCCAAAAAATGGGCTAACTTTACTGTTTTGTTATTTATTAATTCATGAAACCATTTTTTTTTTTTTAAAAAGGCGTTTGAAAATTTATTGCGCAAATATCGTACAAGAAAAAAAGTTGCAATGACCGTAATTTTCTTCCCTAGGGTGTCTGCTAAAAAAACATATATAATGTTTGGGGGTTCTGAGTAATTTTCTAGCAAAAGAATGATGATTTGTACATGTAGGAGAGAAGTTCTAGAATAGGCCCGGTATTGAAGTGGTACAAAAAGCCCTGTATTGAAGTGGTTAAACAGCCGCCTGCAAAACTTTGCGGCTGAAGCAAGCATCCGCAGTTGCACTCACATCAACCTTGTAATTCTTAGTGAAAGTGTGAATGGACGACTCGGTCGCCGCCTACACACCTGGGAAACAGGCATTTGATGTCGGAAAGCCCAAGCGGCACCTAGTGCCCTGGTTGAAAGCGCTGGGACAGGAATGGGAGGCGCCCACCCTCTTAGGGCATAGGGCTGATTCACGATCTGTCTAATCCACTGAGAAATGGTGGCCGACGAGACCACCAGGCCCTTCTTTGGGCCAACCACTGACACAAATAGTGAGTCTGACCTCCGAAAAGGAGCCGCAGCAGACAGATACACCCGCAGAGCTCAGACCACGTCCAAGGAATGCAAAGCAACCTCTTTGGGATGCGACGGCCGAGGACACAAGGATGGAAGCACAATGTCCTCATTTAGCTGAAAGGCCAACACAACATTAGGAAGAAACAAAGGCTGCGGGCGTAGCACCACCTTATCCTTGTGGAGGATCAATAGGGAGCCTTGCAAGACAAGGCCGCCAACTCAGAAAACCTTTCTGACTGTTGTAATAGCCACCAGAAAAGCTACCTTCTGAGAGAGCGTCAATAGGGGAATCTCTCTAAAGTTCTCAAACGGTGGTTTCTGAAGTGCAGAGAGCACCAGATTCAAGTCCCACGGGGGGCAGCAGTGGTCAAACCGGAGGGGGCCACATGTCGAACCCCCTGCACAACCGTACTCACCAGTGAATAAGCCGCCATGGTCATTGAAATAATACAGCCAAGGCTGACACCTGCCCCTTAATGGTGCTTAAGGCAAGTTTCTGATCCACTCCACTCTGTAAAAACAGCAGGATCCTGGGAACCGAATATGTACGTGGACGCCACTCCATCTCCTCACACATAGAGATGTAGGCCTTCCACGTGCAATGATAAATCTTCAGAGAGGATGACTTGCGTGCCCTTAGCATGGTGGAAATATCCGAGTCCGACAGGCCTCGGTCCCTTAGCACCTGATTTTCAACAGCCATGCCGTGAAAGCCAGCGACTGTAAAGCAGGATGAAGTACAGGACCTTTTGATAGAAGGTCCTCTCGCATCGGCAGTTGCCAAGGAACATCCACCACCAACCGCACTAAGTCGGCATACCAGGGACGCCGAGGCCAATCTGGGGCAATTAGAATCACCAGAATCCCCTCGGTCTCTACTCTGCGAAGCAGACGAGGAAGACGTTTTTGTGGTTGAAGATAAATTAGCCGATACTGTCCCCACGGAGCCACCACGCATCTGACGCGTCCACCCAGGGATCTTAGGATCTGGCCACAAACCTCAATACCTTCCGATTGGGCCGAGAAGCCAGGAGATCCACGTCTGGCGTGCCCCATCTCAGGCAAAGAAGTCGAAACACATCCGGGTGTAGCGACCATTCTCCTTGGTCCAGCATCTGACGACTAGGTAGTCCGCTTGCCAGCTTTCTACGCCCGGAATGTATAGAGCCGGCACGCTCCGCTCTGCCCACCGCAGGATGGGAGTGACCTCCAATGCTGCAGCCGAGCTTCTTGTTCCTCCTTGAAGGTTGACATATGCCACCGCCGTGGCGTTGTCCGACTGGATCCTGACTGGACGTCCCTGCCGCCTCTGTGACCATGTGGAGAGGCAGCGCCTGATCGCCCGAAGTTCCAGCACATTGATCGTCATGCGGGATGCTTCCTGCGTCCAGCGACCTTGTGTCGACTGTATGCCCCAATATTTTCCCACAACCGGTCAGGCTGGCGTCCATCGTGATCACCGTCCAGTGAAAAGGAAGGAACGACTGTAGGGCCGGAGACCTCAGCCACCAGATCAGGGAATCCCTGACTAGCCTGCTCACCCGGATTTGACAATCCAGGGACAACTGAGATTTGTCCCATTTTTGCAAGACTCTAGTGTTGAATTGAGCATACGGTACCGCCTCGAAGGTGGCTACCATGAGACCCAGGACTCGCATGCAAATGCGCAGCGACGACCACCTGCGGAACGCCAACAGCTTCACCGCAGCCTGAAGAGTCTGCAACTTGTCCGAAGGAAGAAAAAACTCTCGACTCTGAGGAGTCCGGAATCAAGCCCAGGTATTCCAGGCGTTGAGTCGGCACCTCACCGACTTCTGGAGGTTCAGTACCCAACCAAACTCCCGAAGAGTCTGACTGGCGATCTCCACAACCTCCCCTAATTCTGAGGCAGAGCTTCTCTCAGACGGAGATCATCCAGATAGCCCACGATTGCGATCCCCTGCTGCCTCAGCAAGGCCAGGATCGGGGTGAGCACCTTGGTGAAAACCCTTCGTGCTAACGCCAGGCCAAAAGGGAGAGCTACAAATTGGTAGTGCTCGTCCCCGACTGCAAACCGCAGAAATCTCTGATGCCTGACGCATATGGGGACTGCAATATATGCGGCCTTGGTGTCCAAGGATGCCAGAAAATCCCCCGGATGGAGTGCAGCGACCACAGAGCGAACTGATTCCATCCTGAACCTTTGCACTTCACAAAGCTGTTGAGGGTCTTGAGATCCAGAACCAGACTGACCCCTCCTGTCTTTGGGACTACAAACAGATCAGAGCAGAATACCTGAAAACCTTTTTGGCACAGGCACTATCACCCTGCGCATCAGCAGGTACTGCACTGCCCCAAACAGGGCGTCCCGGCAAACCTGGACGGTTGGAGGGAAAAAATCTGTTTGGACAAGAGAGAAACTCCATCTTGTACCCCGCTGAGACCACTTCACAGACCCAGTGGTCGGAAGTAGGGGGGTCCACCGAGCTGCAAACTCTCAAAGACGAACCCCCACCCGAGAGTCGGGCGGGGGCAAACCTCAATGCTGCCGCAGGTTTGCTTGCAGGCATGTATTGGCTTGCGAAAAACAGGGATGCTTTGTCCCTCAGTGGGCACCTTGTTGGCCTGGGAACGCTTACCTGCGGGCCCAGGCGGACGGAAAAAAAACGCTTGTGAGCGGAAAAGGAGGGCCCTGGCCTATGGCGTGGCACCTTACCTTTTTTGGATTGTGGGAGCACCGTGCTCTCACCCCAAATTACATTTTTAATAATGTCATCCAGCGAGGCTCCAAATAGCCTCTAACCCTGGAAGGGCAAATCCGCCAGAGCCTACTTGGACGTCTGGCCCGCGGACCAGCATTTCAGCCAAATCAGGCGGCGTTGCCCCACAGCAGATACTGAGGGTCTGGACAGCAAGGGATAACGGACTGCCATGCATTTTGGGCTGCGGCCGTTCCCATCCTTTGTATATAAACTTATCAAAATAAGCTAGGTAGGGGGGAAAAAAAACCCCTAGCGGAGCGGGCCGGCTTGTGGGACCCCGAAGGGACCGACACCTCAGGAGATGCCCTCGCCGTATCCTCCATTTTTTTGGGGGGATCCCGCACCCGGTGATAAGTGCTCCAACAAGCGCCTTCCTACGCTGACCCAGACACAGAGTCTCCTCACTGTGCGAATGGTCCTGGTCCGCATCTTCTGACACGTCAGAACAGGGGCCATTTACCACAGCAAAGCCCGAGTCTGAATCAGATCATTCCCCAGAGGACGGTGGGGGGAGGGGGCATTCTATTACCCCCCCTTTGCACCCGCAAGCCTCCTCGACCCTGGCAACAAGGACTCCAGGACCGCCAACAAAGCGTCCATAGGCACCTAGGTGCAGGGGAACCGGTTGCCACCACAGGGATGTCTGGGGAAGAAGCGCCAGCTTCTAACGCCATGCTGACTTGCGCTCACCTGACACCCTTCTGGGACAAAGTCATGGTGCACAAAGGTCCACCATCCTAGCTGCTACAGACCTAGGGACCCCCCGCAGGACTCACCACCCTGACCCAGGCATAGCGCTGCCGAGTTGCCGTCCGCTCTCCCCTGTCAGTCACGAGGTGTTTTGTGCAGTGTGTTCAGAAGGAACATTCCCAGCGCTAGAGGCAAAAACCAAGCTGTGGCTACAAGAAAATGGCCGCCCCAGCAAACGAGCGCGGGCTACAAGAACATGGCTGCCAGTCGCCTCAGCAAAAACTAGCGCGGGCTACAAGAAAATGGCCGCCGGTCTATCTCTGAGGTAAAAGAAAATGGCCGCGGCATGCTGACCCCCCCACGCAGAGGCCTTCACCCCTGTACATACTGAGACACCCCCTATGGAGAGTGGACCACCCAAACCCAGCGCAGCCTCCAGCCAGGACTCGGAGTCCCCCGGAGGACCCCCGGTCAGGTACACAGCAGGCCCAGCCCCACAGAGCATGGGGAGGAGGGAAAGGACAGGGAGAGAAGAAAGGGAGAGTGAGAGACCCCCTAGTCGACCTCCCCAGGAATGCCCAGCTGTTCCATCCTGCCGAGACAGGTGGAACCGTACTTACCCATCCCGTGGGGACTGCTGGACGCTATCTGGACAGACCCATCACCCGAACGGTACGGAGTGGCTGTCGGCCACCGCACACTGTGACTCGGACCAGCAGTAGCCCGGTCATGTGTGCCCTGGAGCATATAGCTCACTGGCCACCCCTGGAGCAAACGGGGCATGTCGTGGCCGACCCAGCGCGTAGCTAAAGGTCTGCTCACGCTCAATGGCCGGGCTGGGGAGACTACCAGGATCTATATTATCCAGCCTGTCACCCAGGTGGCTGTTGATACTAGATCTCAGGATCAAAGAAGTAGAAAAAAGCAAAACATCTCCAGGACCAATGTTCCCCACAGGGAGCCAGGTCCTTCTCGTATGCTAGGCAGAAAAAAACTGAGATGCTGGATGCAGTGTGAGGGGTTATAGCCAGTAGGACCGCCCCCTGGGCAGTACTGTTCAGCTTTGCTGTTTTTACATGTTTTACGTGTTCTGCCTAGTCCTCTCCTGATAGGAGGCAGTATAAACCTAAGGTCAAGACTAAAGTGCTGTGTCCATCCATGAACGAAAGAGAAAATAATTTTTAATACAGAAATGTTGGCTTACTGAAAAGGATGTCAATGTACAGTATAGTATGCACTCAATACTTTTGCATGAATTACTGCATCAGTGCGGAGTGTCATGGAGGTGATCAGCCTGTGGCACTACTGAACTGTTATGGATGCCCAGGTTGCTTTGATAGCGGCCTTCAGCTCGTCTGCATTGTTGGGTCCGGTGTCTCATTTTCCTTGTGACAATACACCACAGATTCTCTATGGGTTTTAGGTCAGGCGAGTTTGCTGGCCAATCAAGAACTTTAAACCAGGTGGGCAGGTGTCATTAAACCAGATCATTAAACCAATGTGGGCTGGTGCCACGTCCTGCTGGAAAATAAAAATCAGCATCTCCATAAAGCTGGTCAGCAGAGGGAAGCATGAAGTGCTATAGAATTTTCTGGTAGAGGGCTGCGCTGACTTTGAACTTGATAAAACAATGGACCAACACCAGCAGATGACATGGCTCCCAAATCATCATTGACTGTATGAATTCCGTTCAAGCTGTCTTGCATACACACTGTCAGACCAAATTCCGACCGTCCAAAACGCGGTGACGTAAAACACTAGAGAAAAATGAAGTTCAATGCTTTCGAGCATGCATCAAATTGATTCTGAGCATGCGTGTTTTTTTCTCCGTCGGAGTTCCACACAGACGATCGGAATTTCCGTTCTATTTCTAAACTCCTACGGAAAAAAGTCTGATGGGGCCCACACGCGGTCGGAATATCTGATGAAAAAATTCCATCAGACTTTTTTCATAGGAAATTCTGATCATGTGTACAAGACATAACACTACCCTCTCCAGACAATTCTGCTGTCCAAGGGTGTCTCCATTACATCTTTATAGATAGAGTAGCCACCATAATACAGGATCTGTTACTGCCAGGACCACCAGGTTAAACAAAAAAAAAGCTAAAAAAACAAAAACTCATGCAACCATGACATCTAAGAATTGGAAAGCTAAAAATTTTAAATGCACTTTTGTTTTTGGGTTTAGATATGCTTTAGGCAATGTTATATGCAGATCTGAATACCAGGGGTATCAACTCATTATATAGATCATGTAAGGAGATGACAGGATCTTTTAACTGGGTAACTGTGCCCAATGGGTTTTGGAAGGGTATCCAATATTTGCAGGGATCCATTTCAGCACAGATGATGATGGGCGGTCCCTGGTTGATGCCTGGAGCTAGCATTTGGCGTAGATGGTAAAAGGAAAACCCAGGTGAGCTAAAAGGTGTGAAGCTTGAGGTTTGGTGTGTGCCGGCTCTGTAAGAAAAGGTGAACTGTTGCTCCTGTTCCATGGGTTAAGTAAAAGAGACACACCCAGGTGACAGTGAAAGGTTATGGCTTGGCATGGGAACACAGCTGTGCTCCAGGGAAATGGAGTTTCTGTTCTTAGGATTGAAGGAAGTATTCTCCTGTTATCTGTCAGACCTGCGTACTGGCAGTGGTGACAGAACAGAAAAATGCATATAAACATCACTTAGTATCATAGCCAAGGTACCTATTCTAAATTTACAGACAAAGAAAGCCTGTAAACGTTGCAGAGTGTACAATATTGCTCCATGTGGCAATTGATCCCTATTTCAAGAAGGACTGCAGTCTGCTCACATAATTTGTAATAAAAACATCTTTGCCTTTCTGAAGCTTCCCTCCAACCACTTTGCATATTTTATATATACTGTGATTCTGTACTTGCCAAATATTCTGCAGAAATCTCCCTTCATTAAGTCTGGCTTCATCCATTTTAACTGTTGGCAGCTGAAGCTGCAACCTGTTCACTTTCTAGATTTACACAGACACACAGAGGCACACCTCCAGCTCTGCAGCCCTGCAGCTCTCATTGGTCTTCTTATGACTCCTCCCTTCCTGGCAAACTCTCACGAGATATAGGGAGAGAGCTGTGCATGATGTCATAAGCCTAATGGTCTTTGACAGAAACTCGGAGCAATTTACTTCCTTGCAAGGATTTTCTCTTTTATTATTTTATGCATATAGGAGAACTGTACTTTCTCTTGTACATTTTTTTAAATCGAATTAAAACTTCCTTGATGAACTCTGCACTATGGAAAGTTCTTTTTTCTTTTTTGGATTTCGTTTCATCTGCTGAGGATTATTCACTCTGATTCATCAAGAGTGTTTCCCATTTCTGGATTGGATCAGCTGTGCAGACACGTCTCTGGAGACTCGCCTACTGTGAATGGAGTGTTCCCACTGCAGTCTTCCTGCCTCCCATGGAGTGAACATCGCTCTGCTAAGCTTGTTTTGACCCCCCTGAGAAGGGCGGTCACAGGCTGTTTGATAAGCCTTCATTTCTCACTTTGGTGGCGGGATCTTCACTTATTGTTGGAATAATATCTACCAGTTTTATTGGATATTTTCTCTGTGGAACTTTCATCATCCAATTAGAGGGAAGACCCACTACACATTCAATTATTCGCTCTTCACGTGCATTTATGAACTTTATTTGTTTATTTGTGCTGTTTACTTGTGTTTTTGATACTTTTTTCACTTATTTAATTCACTGTATAGACATACACAGTTTTTTTTCCAGCGCTACACTATTTTGTATACCCATTTTTGTTTGTACCTTATATCAAGGTTTTTTTTGGTGTTAGCAGCAGGTTTCCTTAAGGGACCTATTCATTTATTTATTACTTCACATTATTTTGCACCTAGCGCAAATTTTTCTATTTATAATCCTATGTTAGTACAGCGATCTCCCTCGCTGAGCTATTGTGTTCTGACAGGGGGACGGCTCCCTCGCCAGAACACACTGATCATTTGCCGGTCGGCAGACCTTTTTTGCCCCTTCGACAGAAGGCGGTTCGATAGAAACCGGCCAATGTCGCCCAACATTCGGCCCATGTGTACTAGGCTTTACTGAGTATACAGCTCCTTTCTTTGAATTTTTGCCTATGTTCAAGTTTAAACCAGTGCCATGACCGCTGCCCCAAGTTTCAGGGTTGCTCCTTTTTGTTGCAGCATCCTATGGAGCCACTTTTGCATGCATAGTTGTGTCTCACTACACTTACGCTGTGTGCATCAACAGAAACACGCAGCTCCATAGTCTAGTATGGCAAGGCACTCCCCTGTTCCTCACTCCTCATCCCCTTCCTTCTTCAAGCTAACAGACTTATTCTAGATGAGCTTTTTTCAACAAGGGTGCCGCCTGGGTTTTTCAGGGGGGCGTTGGCAAAATGCCTAAAAATTGCCCAAAAATGTCAACAAGGGAGTGGGTGGATAAAGCCTGCTTTTTTTTTTTTTGTTAAACAGAGCCACTGGTTTTTATTGTGCATCATTAAAACTGTGTGGGCCAGTTGCCAGCATCCTATCATCTAATGACATTGGTTAATAAGTAGGAAGTTGGCAGCCTGAACAGCTTCTTTGTTTACCCCTCCCCTACCCCTTTCCATCAGAATTGGGTCACTTTAGCTGAGTGAGAAATAAAAACTCTGGAATACTAGTCAGTACCAGTGTGCAAAAGTATATTTGCTTTGAAAAAATAAATTACCTCTAACGTTGGGTGTGCTATGTGTGTGGATGTTGCTGCATTATGTAAAACTATTAGTTTTGTTTTATATATTTTAGAATGGGGTGCCTCAAGATGCATAATATGCATCATTTTAAAGGGCACCTTGACTGAAAAGAGGTTGCTGTAGTCTAGAGTGTTCCTTCCACTGTTAAATCTTTCCTGTGAAGATCAAAGGTTCAGAAAAACAGCGCTGAGCCATGGTGATTTGTCCATACGGGGCGCAGGGGGACTGCCCCCATAATCCATGCATCCGGCCCCTAATCTTCATGCAGGGTGCCGGATGCATGAATTTCAATGTTTTTTTTTAACCACTTCAATACCGGGCACTTTCGCCCCTTCTAGCCCAGGACAATTTTAAGCTTTCAGCGCTGTTGCACTTTGAATGACAATTGCGCGGTCATGCTACACTGTACCCAAACAAAAATTTTATAATTTTGTTCCCACAAATAGAGCTTTCTTTTGGTGGTATTTGATCACCTCTGCGGTTTTTATTTTTTGCTAAACAAACTAAAAAATGCCTGAAATTTTTGAAAAACATTTTTTTTCTTTGTTTCGGTTATAAAATTTAGTTTTCTCCTTCACTGACGGGCACTGATGAGGCAGCACTGATGAGGCGGCACTGATGAGGTGGCACTGATGAGCACTGATAAGTAGAATTGATGGGCACTGATATGCAGCACTGATGGGCACCAATAGGCAGCCCTGATATGCAGCACTGATGGGCCCTGATAGGTGGCACTGATGGGCACTGACAGGTGGCTGTGATGGGCACTGACAGGCGGCTGTGATGGACACTGACAGGCGACACTGATTGGCACTGATAGGCGGTACTGATTGGCACTAATGGGCAGCACTGATGATGAGGTACTGACAGGTTTTACTGCTGGGCACTGACTGGCACTGTGATGGGCACTGACTGGCACTGTGTTGGGCAGTAATTGGCACTGATATGGGCACTAATGGGCACTTTCATGCTTATGAGCACTTTTTAGCAGCTAATGGGTACATCTGATGGGGCTGTGCTGATAATCAATGTGCTGATTATCAGCACAGACCCCCCCTTTGACAGGGAGAGCCGCCGATCGGCTCTCCCTGTCAGTGCAAACCGAAGAATGCCGTTTTACCGTCACTTCCTGGTTCACACGATGATCAGCTGTGATTGGTCACAGCTGATCACGTGGTAAGAAGCCTCTGTCAGAGGCTTCTTACCACGATCGGAGATGCGGTGTGTTAGACTGACACGCCGCACTCGTGATCGCCGCATGAGCACGCTGGCATGTTGTCCTGCTGGACGTCATATGATGCCCAGTTAGGATAACAGAACCACTTCCCGGCCGTCAATCTGCTATAGGCCGGGCGGAAAGTGGTTAAAGCACATGATTAGAGCTCAAGGCTTTAATTGGCTTCCAAAAAGGGTGGGCTCGGGGCGCAGAGCACTGTGCCCTGAGCCCACCCAGTTGTGTGACAATAGCAGATTAATATTCGCTATTGTCTTCCTGATTCTCCTCCCGGCCATTTAGGAAGTGGGTCCTGAGACCGATTGGCCAGGGAGTCTTAGGACCCCACCCTACCAAGGATCCTTGTCATCTGCCACTGGTAAGGTAAGGAGGCCTCTGATCGTCTGTCTCCCACAGTGGGGGTTGGGGTGTGATCGCTACCTTCCCGTCCATCTCCCACACAGGGGGATGGGGTGATCCCCGCCTTCCCGTCCCTCGTTGGTGTGCCGCCCCCCCATAATATTTAGCACCAGCCGCAGGTGGTGCTGATGGTGCAGGAGCCAGCAGCATCGATAGCTTTAAATAGTAGGTGCTGAGGTAAGAGTAGCAAGTAGTTTACTAGTGAATGTTTATGTTATTGTGCTAAATGTATTAAAGTCTAAGGTAGGCCATACATTATGCAATTTTCTTTTCCTTCAACAATGCCTCCCCTACCCCTACCGCTGCAATTTTAGTGCAATGGGGTTAATAAAGATGAGGGAGCTGTGACAGGCACTCATAAGAGTGTCTGACTATGCCCACCCTTTCTGCCCCCTCCTCCATTTATACTACAGCTTCTATGAATGAAACAGGATGTATCAATGGAGGAAGGACAGATGATTGAAAGGTCTGCCCCCTCTATCCATAGATCCTGTTTCATTCATAGAAGCGATAGTATAGATTTTTTAAATGGAGGAGGTGGTTGGAAATGGCAGGCTTGGGCAGGCCATAGATGATGCGATTTCCTTCCTGCAAACAAGGGTTGCAGGAAAGAAAATTGCTCAATTCCCCAACACAGTCAGTGTTGCTAGGGGAATCCTTCCCATGGAGTTATTGTGTTCTCCCGGTGGGGGGGGGGGGGGAGCAATCCCTGGTAAGCAACACAGTGATTATTGGTAGTTGTCATAGCCACCGGCAATAATTGTGTGGTGAAAATCCAACATGCTGGTATACCCAAGTCGATTGATGGATCGTCATGGGTACAATCGGCCTGCCCATAGATGGATCAAATCATTGCCGGTCCCTGCTGAACTGGCCAAGATTCAATCCATCTATGGCCAGCTTTAGGATTTAGTCAGGCACTCTTGATGACTGCTGTGACAGACCAAACTGGGACAGGGGCTTTTGGAGGGGGCTGCAGGGTAGCCTCTTGCCTACTGACTATGGGCCCTGGCTTTTGAGGGGGCTCTATTCTTGGGAGCTGTGTGCATGGGGGACCCTTGGAGTGGTTTTGCTTCTGGTTCAGGTCCATGTCTTCCCGAAACACACAGACTCAGGGAACCTAGGACCTGAATACAGATTTGTGGCCTCTGTGCCCAAACCAGCCATGACTGCTTCACCTCCCCCCCCTAGACTCAGAGACTCAGAATAGATGTTAATATAATCAACTCAAAACAAGTTGATGCTGGAGTATCTTTCCCTCATGCTATAATTTCGCCATTGTGTGCCTACTAGGTGTGACTTCCCACTGTTAATTGAGTCACCTACTGCTTCTGTCTGTCTGCTAATCCTCTTGGAGATGTGACTAGCATTGTGTCCACTTTACCTTGTTATGGAACCATTGTGGGATGTTTATGTTAACTGTTCATTAGATGTCCTGATATACTGTTTACAATTTGCATTGTTTAGGATAATGTGATCAAGCTCTTATCTGATTTTGTGTGGTATTCTGTATATTCTGTGTAAATAAAGGGTCAGTTCCAGTTTGCACCTAAGCTAGTGCTGTCTAGTTCTTGGGTGCAATATCCTGCTATAAAACCTGGTTATCAGTTCCAGAGTAGAGGAAGCTGTATCTTGACGGAGGCACCCAGGACTGCCTTTTACAGCTCCCTCAGTTCTGTTAACCCCACCACACTGGAAAATTATGGCGGCAAGGTGGGGGGGGATCGGAAGATTTCAAGGAATGTAGTTCCCAGCAGGACAAGGGACACATCAGATTACCGTAATAGAAAGTAACGTCCCCGGTGCTGATTTTTTTTTTTTTTACTTTTATGCATGCAGGACTTTTGGTGCACTTTCTTTTTGCACCAAAACCACAGGACATAATAGAAGCCTATGGGAAAGCTAACCCCTATGAAAACTGCATGTAAACTGTTCCGCACCCGCAGTGTGAAAGCACCCCCAGTGGATATTCTCATATTATTTTATCTGTGCTACATTTTCAGCGGGGTGTACTCACCAAAGCATTGCACTGCTATATGTAATTCTAAAAAAAAAAAAAACTGCTGCATTTTGGGTGAATTGATGTTCACTATTCAAGTGCAAATTGTGTCCTTCAAAAATACAGGGAAGCATATGACTAATCATGTAACTTGCATTAATATAGTCTAATCATGTAACTTGCATTAATATAGTCTAATGTGAAGGAACTCTCACTCCTTTTTTTATAAAATGCATTGAAGTTTGTGCTACTGAAAAGAACAAATCAATAGGATATTTTCACAAAAGCTCCTAAGCATGACCAAAAGCAGAACAATTGCACATGGAAAGCAATGTGCAAATCTTGTGCTTCTCTGTACCACTGCTTTCTGACACTATAGGTCAAGTCATCAAGATTTAATAGCAGAGGCTGATTTCAGCATGAGGCAAGCAGAAGCATGCTTCAGCATTTACAAAAATGATATTGCTGTCTTCAGGAATTACATAAATTGCTGATGTTTGTGCAGCTTCACAAATACAAAACATTGTACATGGTTTAAGAGCAGTGTTTTAGCTATATGGCTGTCTAGATGGGCTATTGGAAACGCTTTATAATAAACGGATCTTAGAAAGGACGTTCCTTACTCCTGAATAATGAAATTTGAAATTGGTAATTGCTTTCATACAATCCATGCATGACTGCGTATTATGACAGTGAAGAGACTGCATAAGATTTTATGTAGAAACTGACAATGAAAGACATACATCATTAGGCTATATGATGCTACACAGCAAGAAAAGCGAAAGCAAGATTAATTCCCTTGTAATACTAGGTGCATGCACATATAATATTCCTCATATATAATTGTAATAGAAATCTATTCTATCTCTCTATCTATCTCTATAAATATATTATTCTACTAAATAATATACTCTATATCTGCAGCAGAAATAGCCCACTTATTGTACTATGCTGGTGTAGCGGGGTGCTAAATTTAGGGGAAGTGTTTGAGTGGTAGTTTACTCAAACACCCTAATTTGTCAGGGTTTTGCAACCGTTTTTATCCACAGGGAGAGTATCGGTGTACAGTTCCCTGTGGCCTACGGGTGGTGCTGCCATAGTAGGCTAGGGTTGAACTGCTGATACAGTGCTGTGCCTTGTGTGTCCCCTCTCGGCAACCATACAGTGGGTGTGGTCTACCTGCTGGGCATGCTGGGAGAGGATATAAAAGGAACAGACGCTGCCTGTTTGGGGTTCTGTTCGGTCGTCGGGAGTCCTACTCCCAGGGAGGTGTGTTCCTGTCCGCCCTGGGCACCTTAGGCCCAGGGGCGGGTGTTCCTGTTCCATCCTGGGCACCTTTAGCCCAGGGTGAGGTACAACCATGCTGTTCCTGTCCGCTCTGGGTATGTAAGCCCAGGGACCGCAGTGGAGGCCTGGGGCCCAGCACCTGGGGTCCACCTAAGATCGAGGACTTTCAGGGTGCCGCCTTGCGAGGGGACCTATATCTAGGATGAGGAGGCCAGGAAAGGAACTCTCCGAAGACCCAGTGCAGTGTCATGGTGACGGTAGGGTCCTGGTACCTCTCCAGAGGGATGTCTTCTCCTAAAAAGGGGCCATAGCTAAAGAAGGGGATCCGCTTCACCAGGTCTGTGGCAGAGACCAACTTCACAGTCTGTGGCAGAGACTGTGCGCCTAGTTAAACTTGCTTGAGAATCTGAGCAAACATCTGTAACGTTTGTGCCTGGACCTCCTCCACACCTTGTACTGTTCTGTTTCTTGCTCCAACCTTTCCCTATCAGAGACTGTGTTATTGGCTAAGAGAAAATAAACTCTGAGTTGGAGTTTCAGCTTGTGTGGACATTCACTTTACTGGGAAGTCAAAGACTTGTCTCTGCTTCAATATAGAGGTGAGAATCAGGCTCTGGAGGTTTTCATGTTCTGACCGTGGAAGACCCAACAACACCGCGCAAACTCCTCACACAGGAGGGTACGGGCTGTTAGTGCGGTGTGCCTCTCTCTTCCTGCGAGGAACCAAAGTTAATGCAGGTAGAAGTGGGGTGTGTGCGCTACACGTGGGGGCTCGTCCGGGATTTCTACGGCAGAAAAGTGTGAAAAAGTGTTGGAAACCCCCCCAGAGTTTGAACTTTATTCCCCTGTGAAGTTCCGTGGAAGTCGGCCATATTGGGAGAAAAGTGTCTGCGCCACGAGGAGAACCCATGCTGCGTAGTTCGTGGGCGTGCCTACAGAGAAAAAGCCAGCGAACATTGCAGAGGGATGGGAGGAGCCATGCCATGTGAGGAGTTGCACGTGGTGGCTTTGGCGCCAAAGGGACAGTGCGACATGGATCGGCAAGCGGGTAACATGGCGTCTGATGCCTCATGGGTTCCGGCTACTTCTACCATGAATGTGACCTTGTTTGCTGCTTCTGTGACTGACACAGGGATTTGGCTGAAGCCTCGGGGTCGCTTCGCTCTTTATGCCTGCAAAGAGACGGAGGCCCTTGGAGTGGTTTGTCCCGGATGCCAGGGACTGGTGGTGCATCTTAGGCCGTTTGGAAGATGTGAACGGTGCAAGGAATTCCTATTCGAGGTAGAGCAGCCTACTGAAAAACCTTGGGCCTTCCGTTTGAACTGCCTTACAAGCGCCACCACTTTGGAAGAAGAAGAAACCAGAGCTTCTGCGGCCACCCCTACGCGCACTGTCGGGACTTCGGAGGAAGTCGCAACTGGGAATGTTCCGATGATTGAGGAACCGGAGTCGGAGAGACCGGAGGATGTTAATTCGGTGGCCACTGGATCCTCGCTTCCGCCGCCCAAGAGGAAGATCGGCTTCGTTAAGGCTTCCTGCGGCCCTGGTGGAGTTACAACCCAGCGCTTGCTTGGATCAGATGCTTTCATTGGAAAAAGTTCCGGACCTCCTGCTTCAGCTACAAGCCGAGGTAAGCCGGGGAAAGGGGCCTTGGACAAGGTCCGAAGTGTCGGGGATCCCAGGGCTATTGAACTTGTTCGAGGCGGTGACTCGTTGTCTACTCTGAGTTACCTGCCGGCGGAGGAATGTGATACCTCCGACCTGGAGTCAGTCTCCGTTGCGGGAGATGATGCGGCCATCGATTAGGTATTTGAAAAGAAGGGTTGGGATAAGGTACCCCTGTCCTCGTCCCGTAGGAAAAGGGACTCACCCATGCTCACTGGGGATACTACACCCCAAGTGGAGGCCCTGGAGCCTGAGGAGGGATCTGTCTCACCGTCTGCCCTTCCACCCCTTGAAACATCTGCACCTGCTAGTGTAGTATCGAGAGTGTCATTGCGGGCCCCTGTGTCTGGCCCAGAGGTAGTGAAAGTGCCTCGACACCCGGATGCCATCGTTCTGCCAGGTGTGGGAGATCGAGCAACCATGCCACCATTGTCCCGGCTGCAGCAGTTGTTCAACCAGAGAGTGGCCAGCGAATACGGGTGGGAATATCCGTACCTGCCCAGAGAACTTTTGTTTGAGGTGGAAGTTTATAGATGTCGGTGGTACGCGGACTTTGTCTGGACTCATTTGAAAGTACCCCAGGCCCGTAGGTACTACTCTTGTTCCATCGCCGCTACCAAGCGGTATAAAGACTGCAAAGAATCCTGGATGCTAGGCAGACACATACACACAGACAAAGTGGTCATTTGCCGAAAGGATAGAGACTAGGCTTGTGCAATTCATTTCGTAACGAATCGAAATTCGTCCGAATTTAGCAACTTTCGGACATTCGGAAGCATTCGAATTTCCGAACAGAGCAATTACGAATAAAACCGAATCCGAAATAAATTATACCGCAAAATAGCGAATGCCCGAAGGTCTTCGGCATAATTCGTTATGAAAAAAGTTACGAATGTACGAATCCATTCGAAGCACAATAACACTCACTCTGCTCTCTGCTTCTCCCTCACCATGCTGAACTCCCTCTCAAAATGGTGTACAGGGGGCGGAGGCTATAGCCGCATGAAAAAACGAAAGTAAAATACGAGATTTCGAATCCATTCGAAGCACAATAACACTCACTCTGCTCTGCTCTCTGCTTCTCCCTCACCGTGCTGAACCCTCTCAAAATGGTGTACAGGGGCGGAGCCTATAGCCGCATGTAAAAAACGAAAGTAAAATACGAGATTTCGAATCGTTACAAATAACCGCTATGTATTTAGAAAAGTACAAATCCATTCGAAGCACATTAGGCATAATAGGCAGCGTCGTTGTGAGAGAGACACGGAAAATTACGAATCAACGAACCCAAAAAAAGTTACGAAAGTAGGAGTTGTGTCCAGAATCAACGAAAAACAACGTACTCTACCGAAAGTACGAATTATAAAGCAACAAAAAATTCAACGAAAAATGTCGCTTGCAAAAATACGAATGAGTCCGAACACGAAAAATCCCGTCTAGCAAAATTACGAATGATTACGAATCAACAGGACCGGAAAGAAACGAAACGGAACAAATTTTTCCGTTGTGCACAAGTCTAATAGAGACAATGTCGAATACCACATAGACACCTTTGACCAACATTGGAGACCACTTGTGTTGCCAGATCCGCAGTACTACCTCTAGAGACTGGACTTTTTTTTTTTTTTTTGCCTTTTTGTTCATTCCGGAGTGTACTCTCCTGGAGCCCAAGAACTTTGCCCTCACAAAAGAGGTAATCTACTTTGCTACAAGCGGGAGCATTTGTTTTTTTTTCCCTTTGCTCACAGCACCTGAAAGACATTGACTTTTGGGGTAGAATAGTTCAAAGCAGGGCCAAAGAAGAAGAAGGAAGATTTACCCCCCCAGGAAAGGAAGAGTTTTTTTTTTGGGGACGGGTGTCTTGACGGTAGCACTTCCACTAGGTGGCGGTGTTGTGTATCTTTTGCATTACATAGTCTCGCAATGTGTTTACTTTTTAGAAGGAAGGGATTTTTCCCTAGGGGAAAGTCTTTTCATTCTAAATGTTCATAAGTTAGAATGTAAATATGGGTTTCTGTGTATTTCCTTCTCTACAGGTGGACGCCGAGCAAGTCATTGAGAAAGGGTGGCTTAGCTATTGTAGTCGGGAGGGAAATAAAAAAAAAAAAAAGACAAATGTGGTTTAATGTGTCATTGAGAATGTGATGTACACATATGTTTCTCTGCTCTTCTTTCACCTCTGCATTTAACTCCCTTTTCCCCATGTTCAGGTTCCGGCACAAACTAAAGTTTTTCCAAATAGTTTTTGTTTTTTAGATAGTTTCTGGAATAAGTCTATGTTGACTCAGGATTGAGAGGCATAGGTTTGATCCAGACACTGGGGACCAGTGTCCATTAGTGGGGGGAGTATGTAGCGGGGTGCTAAATTTAGGGGAAGTGTTTGAGTGGTAGTTTACTCAAACACCCTAATTTTCCAGGGTTTTGCAACTATTTGTATCCACAGGGAGAGTATCGGTGTACAGTTCCCTGTGGCCTACAGGTGGCGCTGCCATAGTAGGCTAGGGTTGAACCGCTGATACAGTGCTGTGCCTTGTGTGTCCCCTCTCGGCAACCATACAGTGGGTGTAGTCTACCTGCTGGGCATGCTGGGAGAGGATATAAAAGGGGCAGACGCTGCCTGTTTGGGGTTCTGTTTGGTCGTCGGGAGTCCTACTCCCAGGGGCGGGTGTTCCTGTTCCATCCTGGGCACCTTTAGCCCAGGGTGAGGTACTACCATGCTGTTCCTGTCTGCTTTGGGTATGTAAGCCCAGGGACCGCAGTGGAGGCCTGGGGCCTAGCACCTTCGGCTGGGGTCCACCTAGGATTGAGGACTCTCAGGGTGCTGCCTTGCAAGGGGACCCGTATCTAGGATGAGAAGGCCGGGAAAGGAACTCTCAGAAGACCCAGTGCAGTGTCATGGTGACGGTAGGGTCCCGGTAGCTCTCCGGGGGGGATGTCTTCTTGTAAAAAGGGGCCATAGATAAAGAAGGGGATCAGCTTCACCAGGTCTGTGGCAGAGACCAACTTCACAGTCTGTGGCAGAGACTGTGCGCCTAGTTAAACTTGCTTGAGAATCTGAGCAAACATCTGTAACGTTTGTGCCTGGACCTCCTCCACACCTTGTACTGTTCTGTTTCTTGCTCCAACCTTTTCCTATCAGAGACTGTATTATTGGCTAAGAGAAAATAAACTCTGAGTTGGAGTTTCAGCTTGTGTGGACATTCACTTTACTGGGAAGTCAAAGACTTGTCTCTACTTCAACATAGAGGTGAGAATCCGGCTCTGGAGGTTTTCATGTTCTGACCGTGGAAGATCCAACAACAACACCGCTCAACCTCCTCACACAGGAGGGTACGGGCTGTTAGTGCGGTGTGCCTCTCTCTTCCTGCGAGGAGCCAAAGTTAATGCAGGTAGGAGTGGGGTGTGTGCGCTACACTGGTTTCATACATGCATCCTAAGGCATTTCACACATGGGAGACATCCCTTTTTGTTGTCATCTGAACAAACCAGATCTATAAAATATTAGTTAACATCTGTCATTACTAATCATGATGGATTTAGCTGTCTGAGGTGCTCTATTCAGACGCCCCAACACACACTTCAAGGGTTGAATGCTTGGTTTTTACCTAATGTTCCATTAAAAAGCAGTTTTGCTTACCTTATCGCTTGCTCCCCAGACAGCCAGCACTCTCAAATTCTCCTCGATGCTCCTGGTTGTAGATGGGCCTTTGGGGTCCTCACTTACAATGCAGGACTGCAGGTGTTGCATTGTACACAATGACATCATAGGCCTACAACAGATGGAGCAGTGAAGAGAAATAGGTTTGGGGTATTAGTCACACAGAGAGAAAGAAGCCTGTGAGATAAGGTAGGGAAGACAAAAAAAGGACTTGTAATGTTTGCAGTAAAGGGGGAACCCCACTGCAGGGAAAACTTTGGATTGGGCAGCACAGTGGCTGAGTAGTTAGCATTTACACCTAGCAGCATGAGGATAGTTGCTTGGAATCCCAACCATGGCACTACCTGCATGGAGTTTGCATGTTTTCCCTGTGCCTTTGTGGGTTTCCTCCCACACTCCAAAGACATGCTAGTAGGTTAATTGGCTCCTGTCTAAATTGGCCCTAGATGTGATTTAGGGATCTTATTGGGATTTTTTTTTTAACCACTTCACAGCAGCCCACTGTAGATATACTGTGCCAGGGCGGACACTCTGCGCCACGTGATCTGACACTTTCGGGTCTGGGGCACGCACACACGTCGCCGGTGGCTCACTCCTGCTGTGATCACACACAGCAGGAGCCCAGCGGCGGTCACCGCCATTTTTTCATTACACAGGCAGAACAGTGATCTGCCTATGTAAACAAGGCAGATCGCCATTCTGTCAGTAGGGAAGGCATTGATCTGGTGTTCCTGCAAAGCAGGGACATGGATCTATGCCTTCCCTTAGTAAAAGCACCTTCCACACAGTACACAAGCACTGGCTAGGAACACGTTTAACCCTTTGATTGCCCCTGATGTTAACCTCTTCCAACCCAATGTCATTAGTACGGTGACAGTGCATATTTGTTAGCACTGAGTGATCACTGTATTAGTGTCACTGGTCCTCAAAAAGTGTCAGTTAGTGTCCGATTTGTCCTCCGCAAAATCTTAGTCCAGGTATAAGTCGCTGATCGCCGCCATTACTAATAAAAAAAAAAAATCCCATAGTTTGTAGATGCTATAACGTTCGTGCAAACTAATCAATATACGCTTATTGAGCTTTAACCAAAAATATGTAGCAAAATACATATTGGCCTAAATTGATAAAGAAATAAACATTTTTTTAATTTGTTTGTTTTATAGCAGAAAGTAAAAAATATAGTTTTTTTTTTTCAAAATTGTCAGTCTTTTTGTTTATAGCGGAAAAAATAAAAACCGCAGAGGTGATCAAATACCAGCAAAAGAAAGCTCTATTTGTGGGAAAAAAGGCACATAATATGTATTTTGGTACAGCGTCGCACAACCACGCAATTGTCAGTTAAACTAACGCAGTGCCGTATAGCAAGAATGGCCTGGTCATGAAGGGGGTAAATTTTCCAGAGCTGAAGTGGTTAACAAAGACATGTAGCAAAATATATTTTTGCCTAAATTTATGAAGAAATTGATTTTTTTATTGCATATATTTTATAGCAGAAAGTACAAAATATTGTTTTTTTCCCCAAATTTTTGGTATTTTTTCATTTATATAATAAAAAATAAAAAACCCAGTGGTGATAAAATACCACCAAAAGAAAGCTCTATTTGTGTGAAAAAATTATATAGGTTTCATTTGGGTACAGCATTGCAAGACCACGCAATTGCAAGTTAAATAGGGCAGTGCCAAATAGCAAAAAATGGCCTGGTCACGAAGGGGGTAAAACCTTCCAGGGCTTAAGTGGTTAAACTGAATATATTTGAAACACAATAAAAAAAAAAACATATTACATATGAAAACACATACACACTATAAATCTATGTTGTTACATAATATTTACCAAATTACCGGTACATATAATAATAAAATGTAAATGATACATATAAAGGGGTTGGACAAAATATGGTATGGAAACATAATTACATGGTTTGTAAGGTTGAATAAAGACACTAGTCCATCCAATTCACCCTGTGTGGGTGTGTGTGTTCATGTCGATAATCATTTCCCATATTCCTGTATATTGTGTTCACTAAGATGTACATCCAAGAGTTTTTTTAAAACTATCAATACTCCCTGCTGACACCACAGACTGTTGAAGGGAGTTCCACATCCTTACCACACCCTGACAGTGAACCCCCCCCCCCCCCTAGGTTAAACCGTTTCTCCTCCAATTTCATTGAGTGGCCCTGTGTGTTTTTACACTCATTGAGTGGCCCGTGTCGTTTTTTAACACCAGGTAAAAGAACAAAATGGTTACCTAATATGGTATTGGACTGCCATTGGCATCCAAGATGCCTGAATTCTTCTGGGAATTGATAAATCTTGGATGGTGGCTAATGGAATCTAAATACCACTCCATGCAAAAATCATTCTAGTTCTCGAAGAGATGCCAGAGGCAGAAAACAAGTCCGAACCTTGTTCTCCAAAATTTACCATAGTGGCTCTATGATATTGAGGTGCGGCACACAGGAAAGGTGTGAGATTTTGTCTGCTTGCTTGCCAAACCGGGGTTTGACAACACCAGTTGTGTAAATCAGAGCATTATGGTCTTGGTAAATGGCGCTGTCTTTGGGAAACAATGTCTGCACCATGGGGTGCACATGGTCAAGCACAATTTGAACATAGTCGCTGGCAGTGACTCTACCTTTCAAGGTGATGATGGGGCCTGCAGAATACCAAGATATGGCTGCCCAAACTATGATTGCGCAGCTACCATGCTTTACCATTGGCACAAGACAGTCCTGGTCGTAAGGTTGGGGCGGTGTTCTCCACACATAAACACGTCCACTGGTTGGGAACAGTGTGATGCTTGATGAATCGGACCATATTGCAGTCTTCCATTGATCGATAGTCCACGATTTATGGGTGTTGCACCACTCTCTCCTCTTAATATCAGTCACTAGTGGTTTGGTAATTGCAACTCGCCACAGTTTTCGTGGACACAAGCTTTGGAAGACTGAGATTGAGCTCTGCAGCAGTTGTTTTTTTATTCCAGGTCACAATCCTGCTCAATGTCTCTTTTGGTCAGTTGACCATGTCATGCTTATCAGACAATGTTTTCCTGTAAACTGTATATGCCGTCATAATCTTTGATACTGTACCTCTCGACACCGCATATAAATTAGCAACTTCAGTCACAGAGGCACCAGTTAAGCGGTCACCTACAATTTGCCCTGTTTGAAACTCAGTAAGCTCTGACATGACTCCGTATTACCAGCAGCGGATGCACTGAATGACGAAAGTGAGGCTTTCCACCTGTTCGCTAAGTGTGTCATCACAAAGTGGAAGCAAAATAATGTTTTCAATGCGAAACATGTATGTAAATCATGTAGTGTTTCCATATTTTTGGCCAACCCCTATATATATATATATATATATATATATATATATATATGCTTCATATCATATGCTGACACTAATTATGAAGACTAACTGCATAAATCACTCTCTCACAAACTGTCAAAATAAAACCCTTCTTTCTACTTTTTCTCTTCTGACCTTATTAACCATTTTATTCCACACTTGTGTAATTTTATTAGCAGCCTTGCTTAAGGCTCTGGTAATTTTTAATTAAAGACATCATTATGAGATGTGTAGGCCGTTTTAGGGGTCACCAGGAACCCATACATCATTATACTATGTAAAGAAAAGCCTGTCCACTTCTCTGAATCTGCGTGAAGTCAATGAGGATGTCTTGGGCTATTATGTGTGTTTTGTTGCTCAGAGAATTCTAACAAGCACTGCGAAGAACTCGCACAACAGATGGCGGAGGATTCTTCAGGGATCTTAGGCAGAGGAAAGATACAGCAGTCCCCAAAGCGCAGAGCAGTATCTTGCCCTACAGGTAATGCCCTTGGCTCCTGATTAGGCCAGCGCCACTCAGTGTTTTGCAATTACTGGTGATGTATATTTCCTGGAAAGGTGTGATTCATCATTGCATCGCTACAGCAAAAAGTACAACATACTCTTTCTAGGATGATAGTAATCCTGTATCCAAACATCTAGACATATAATAAGAATGTAATGATATTAAAGCTGAAATTATACCATTGATATACACCTGTATATACACTTTTTTGCTGTTCTCTAATACAGGCATCTGCAGGAGTTAGTGGGTGTTGTGTGCCCCAGCACAGTATACACCTGTATCTACCCTTTTTTGCTGGTGTTGTCTAATAAAGGCATCTGCAGGAGTTAGTGGGTATTGTGTGCCTCCAGCACAGCACAGTATACACCTGTATCTACCCTTTATTGCTGGTGTTCTCTAATAAAGGCATCTGCAGGAGTTAGTGGGTGTTGTGTGCCTCCAGCACAACACAGTATACACCTGTATCTACCCTTTATTGCTGGTGTTCTCTAATACAGGCATCTGCAGGAGTTAGTGGGTGTTGTGTGCCTCCAGCACAATATACACTACCCAATTGCTGGTTTTCCCATCTCCCGGCAGGCCATTACTATGTCTGGAAGGCCAACAAGGAGAGGCAGACAGTCACGAGCCAATAAAAGAGGGCAAGCAGGCTCTGTGTCTAGAGACAACAGTGCTGGTCGTGGACACGGTGCATCGTCATCAGCACGTGGCCATGGGACACGCTTGTCCTTATTTTCGGCAGCTGGACGTGTTGAGCCGCATCATGCTGAAGACTTGGTAGAGTGGATGACCAAGCCCTCCTCATCCTCCTCATCCTCTCTCACCCAGGCTCAGGGTACTGGTAAAGCAGCTGCCAAAGCGTCCTCATCCCTCGTATCAATGTCATCATCAGTCACTCCTATCCTAGATCCACCATGTCCTCCTGAGGAGTCCCCCGAACTGTTTGAGCACAGCGTTTTGAAGGGTCTGATGATGATACCCAGCTAGAGGAAGGCAGTAGCGTGAGCGCAGAGAGAGGGGATGCTCAAGAAGGACAGCAATCTGGCAGTCATGTTCCAGCAGCTGCAACATACTGCCAGATTGGCTCCAGTGATGAGGAGGGAGGGGATGATGAGGTCACTGACACCACGTGGGTGCCTGATAGGAGAGAGGAGGAGGATGAGGAGGAGGCACATTTCCAACGAGGCAGGATGCCCTCCGGGGGCCAGCGTAAGGGCAGCACACCGACTGAATCACACCGCAGAGCTCCGCCTGTGCAGGGCGCTGCCTCTGCCCGTTATTCCAAAAGTTCTTTGGTGTGGGCCTTTTTGCAACATATGTCTCAAGCGTATCTTGCGTGGCCAAAACCTCAACCGCTTGGGCACCACATGCTTGACCAGACATATGTTGACCTGCCATGCAGCTCGTTGGCAAGCGTACCTTAAAGACCCACACCAAAGAACAAAGCGGACCTCTCCTTGCTCCTCATCAACTGGGATCTCCAACCCCACTATACCTTCAGTCCTCTCTGAAACCTGCACTGAGAGGAATGAAGGTGTAGAATTAGGTGTGTCACAGCCAAGTACTTGCGGGCACTCTGCTAGCAGTACACCGATGTTCGATTGTAGCAGGCAAATTTCCCTGCCCCAGCTGCTGGACCGTCGAAAGAAGTTCACTCTCAGCCATCGACATGCCCAGCGGTTGAATGCTAGCTTGGCTAAATTGCTAGCACTTCAACTGCTGCCTTTTCAGTTGGTAGACTCGGCCCCCTTCCGTGAGTTTGTGCAATGTGCGGTTCCTCAGTGGCAGGTTCCCAAACGCCACTTTTTCTCACGGAAGGCGATTCCGGCTCTCTACTGGCATGTGGAAGGCAATGTCCATGCCTCGCTGGACAGGGCGGTCAGCGGTAAGGTGCATATTACCGCTGACTCATGGTCCAGCAGGCATGGACAGGGACGTTACCTTTCTTTCACGGCCCATTGGGTCACTCTTTTGGCAGCTGGGAAGGATGCAGGACAAGGTGCAGTAGTGTTGGAGGTTGTTCCGCCGCCATGCCTCCAAAATGCTACTACTGGTTGTGACACACCTCTCTCCTCCACCCCCTCCTCTTCTTCTTCCTCCATGGCCTCTTCCTGTGCTTTGTCCTCGGAACCAGCAGTGCTCCGTAGGCGTTTAAGTGGCTACGCAAGTACGCAGGCAAAAAGATGCCATGCCGTGCTTGCGCTGGTGTGTTTGGGGGACAGGAGCCACACTGGGGCAGAGGTTCTGTCAGCTCTGCAGGGGCAGGCCGAGAGGTGGTTGACGCCACGCCAGCTTAAGCCAGGAATGGTGGTTTGCGACAATGGCACCAACCTCCTCTCCGCCCTCAGACAGGGACAACTGACCCATGTGCCCTGTGTGGCTCACGTCCTTAACCTGGTGGTGCAGCGTTTCTTGGGCAGGTACCCGGGCTTACAGGATGTCCTGAGGCAGGCCAGGAAAGTCTGTGTGCATTTCCGCAGATCATATAATGCCAGTGCTCGGCTGGCTGAGCTGCAAAAGGAGTTGAACCTGCCCAAGAACCGCCTTATATGTGACATGCCCACCAGGTGGAACTCAATGTTGGCCATGCTGCAGCGGCTGCACACGCAGCAGAGGGCCATCAATGAGTACCTGTGCGACTACGGCACCAGGACAGGGTCAGGGGAGCTCGGGTTTTTTTCACCACGTCAGTGGGGCATGATCAGGGATGCATGCACTGTCCTGTCACCATTTGAGGAGGCCACGCGGATGGTGAGCAGTGACAGTGCATGCATCAGTGACACTGTACCTCTTGTCCACCTGTTGGAGCATACGCTGCATGGAATAATGGACAGGGCACTTGAGGCAGAACAGAGGCAGGAAGAGGAGGACTTCCTTGCCTCTCAAGGCCCCCTTTACCCAGACAGTGTTCCTTCTGTCCCACCCATCGCACAGGAAAAGGACGAGGAGGAGGATTGTGTCAGCATGGAGGTGGAGCCTGGCACTCAGCATCAACAGCAGCAGTCTTTTAGGGATGATTTACAGTCCCAAGAAACCCATGGACTTGTACGTGGCTGGGAGGAGGTGGCTGCGGATCATGTCGTCCTTAGTGACCCAGAGGACTCCGGACCGAATGCCTCAGCTAACCTGTGCTGCATGGCCTCCCTGATCCTGCAAAGTCTGCGGAAGGATCCTCGTATTCTTCGGATCAAGGAGAGGGACTATTACTGGCTGGCCACTCTCCTTGATCCACGGTACAAGGGTAAGGTTGCGGACCTTATCTTGCCGTCGCAGAGGATGAGACATCTCCAGGAGGCCTTGCAGAAAGGTCTGTGCAACGCGTTCCCAGAGACTGGGAGGTTACAAACTCCTGGTCCTGGACAACGAGTTGCTGAGGCTTTGGTCAGTAGCAGAAGGAGCAGTGGAGAAGGTGGCTGTCTGACCGATGCGTTCAGACAATTTTTTAGTCCGCAGCCCCAAGGTACGATCGGTTCCAGCAACCATCGCCAGCGTCTGATATACATGGTGCAGGAATACCTAGGGGCAAGGTCAGACTTGGACACCTTTCCCACCGAAAATCCTCTGGCTTACTGGGTCTTGAGGATGGATCACTGGCCAGAGCTTACACAGTATGCAATTGAGCTACTGGCCTGTCCTGCATCCAGCGTTCTTTCGGAACGCACATTCAGTGCTGCTGGAGGCTTTGTCACGGATCACAGGGTGCGCCTGTCCACCGACTCGGTTGATCGACTGACCTTCATAAAGATGAACCAGTCTTGGATCACCACCAGCAGCTACCAAGCACCTGAAGCTGATGTAACAGAATAATTTATTTTGAAATGTCACATCCCTTCAAGACTGCCTATGCTGATGCTGAGTGACTGTCCTGTTATGTTGACTGACTATCCTCCTCCTCCTCAATGATCCGATTCCTGATGATAGCTTGGAAGAACATTTTTGTTTCTGGGTGCCGCCACCAGTGGCTAAGGCCCAATTTTTCAGCCCCTATTTAACAGGGGCATGTAATTACAATTTTTTTATGCAATGCTTTGCAGCAGGGCTCATTCCTGCACTCCAACTAGAGTATCTGGGAGAGGTTGCAGTGTGGTGGCACCAGCACCAGTGCCTAAGGCCCAATTTTTCAGCCCCTGTTTAACAGGGGCGTGTAATTACAATTCTTGATGCAATACTTTGCAACAGGGCTCATTGCTGTGCTCCAAGTACAGTATCTGTGAGGGGTTGCAGTGTTGTGGCACCAGTGTCTAAGGCCCAATTTTTCAGCCCCTGTTCAACAGGGTCATGTAATTATAATTCTTGATCTAATAATTCACAGCAGGGCCCATTCCTGCGCCCACCAAGAGTAACTGTGAGGGCTTACAGTGTTGTGGCAACACCACCACCACCACAGGCCCAATTTTTCTGCCCCTGTTCAACAGGGGCATGTAATTACAATTCTTGATCTAATAATTCACAGCAGGGCCCATTCCTGCGCCCACCAAGAGTAACTGTAAGGGCTTACAGTGTTGTGGCAACACCACCACCACCACCAAAGGCCCAATTTTTCTGCCCCTGTTCAACAGGGGCATGCAATTACAATTCTTGATCTAATAATTTACAGTAGGGCCCATTCATGCGCCCACCAAGAGTAACTGTGAGGGCTGACAGTGTTGTAGCACCAGCAAAGGCCCAATTTTTCCTACCACTGTTCAACAATGACATGTAATTACAATTCCTGATATAATAGTTCACAGCAGGGCGTTCCAGCGCCCACCAAGAGTAACTGTGAGGGCTCACAGTGTTGTGGCAACACCAACATCTAAGGGGCAAATTTCAGCAGAGTATATACGGCAGGCCCCTACTTTCAAACATCCAACTTACAAACGACTCCTACTTGCAAACGGAAGGAGACAACAGGAAGTGAGAGGAAATCTACCCCTAGGAAGGGAAATTCTCTCCTGTAAGAGTTAATATGGGAAAAAGGTGTCTCCTCTCTACTGATGCTTTATCACCAATCCTTGTTTCAATAAAAACCCCACTTTTCCAAAAACATTTGTCATTGGGACGGAAAGTGAGGTGAAATGTTCTGAACAGGTGCACAGACAGCAAAACAAATGTTACAGGGGTGATAACCCTTCCCTATGTTTTCCAAAAAGCTTACAAATATATTTTTTGGCTGGAGCTACACTTAAACAATGTATCTGTTCAAAATTACGAACAGATTCTACTTGAGAACAAACCTACAGTCCCTGTCTTGTTTGCACCGCCTGTATACTGCTGTTCAGAGTATATAGGGCCTTTTTTTATTTTGGGTGCGGGGTTCCCCTTAATATCCATACTAGACCCAAAGGGGCTGGTAATGGGCTGGGGTAGAGGGGGGGGGGTGATGGGGTAGCCATGCCATTTTTCTCAAAGATTTTCATCCATATTGCCAGGACAAGACATGACATTAAAGCCGCAAGCAGTTTTAAATGGCTTTTTTTCCTTTAGAAATGTAATTTTGTGCAGGGACAGTTCTAAACACGGGAAACACGTGCCACTTCACAGGCATACTTTAGACACCCCCCAGGTACGATATTTAAAGGAATATTTCACTTTTTTTTTTTTCACTTTATGCATCATTAAAATGACTGCTCCCGAAAAAACTGCAGTTTTTAAAACTTCTTTTTGCATTGATACATGTCCCCTGGGGCTGAACCCGGGTTCCCAAACCCTTTTTAGGACAATAACATGCATATTAGCTGTTATAATTAGCACTTTAGATTTCGAACCTTCGCGTCCATTGTATTTAATAGGGTTCTAACGTTCGCGCAAACTTTCAGTCCGTTCGCAGGTTCTGGTGCGAACCGAATCAGGGGGTGTTCGGCTCATCCCTACTCTCCATTCAATCTGACAGGGCATGAGCTATTTTGCAAAGAAGAATGGGCAAAAATGTCACTCTCTCTAGATGTGCAAAGCTGGTAGAGACATACCCAAAAAGACTTGCAGCTGTAACTGCAGCGAAAGGTGGTTCTACATAGTATTGACTCAGGGGGAATACAAATGCACGCCACACTTTTCACATAGGTGAAGCTTGTCGCTTAAAGCTTAAAAAAGTACATGTGCATCTTTGGGGCAGAGTCTTTTTTGTTTTTATAAGCTTCAATGTGAAAGCCTGAAAAAATGTGTATCATATGTTGTTGCTTACCTCCCTTTCTCCTAGTAACTATCTTTCTATTGGCTAAACACTCAAGGATGAAAACTCCTGAAAAACGTGTAAAAACTTGCATTAAAAAATCGCTCCAAAAACTCTTGTGAACCTAGCCTAAAGGCTGGCTATACACCAGTAGAATTTTGTTTGAATTTTTTGTTTGTTTTAATAACGTTCATTCTATTTTCTGATCATCAGTGGGGTCCAGTCTGGATTTGTATCAAGAAAATTCGAAGGAGCAAGATGGATACATTTTAGTTTTTTTTTCTCGAAAGTCAGATAGAATTTAAAAGCAAACAAAATTTTCAAGTACCTTTGAACAATATTCGCCAAGTCATCGAATGTACTGAAAATTTTCGTACTAATGTTCATTTGAAAATCCACTTGTGTATGGCCATCTTAATACTTACCATTTTAGGATTCCATGCTCATTTGAACTCTAATGACTTGAGTATGTTATAAAGCAATGCAAAGGTTAATAATGTACGTAGTGCCACAACCCAGGGCAATGCCACCGTTTATTATAATGATAGATGTCTGAGTATTGGTTATAATGTGTTAATGTGCTTTGCACATTATTATGATTATTATTATTATTATTATTATTATTACTACTATACAGGATGTATATAGTAACAACAGTTTGCACAGTGCTTTACAACATGAGGACAGATAGCACAGTTACAATACAATTTGATTAAAGACAGGAGGAACTAGAGGGACCTGCTCATTAGAGCTTACAATCTGATAGGGGCACTTTGATGTGTTTAAAGTGGTTGTAAGGGTTCACATGTTTTTTTTTTGTCTTAAAGTGGTTGTAAAGGCACAAGGTTTTTTACCTTTGTGTATGAAGGTAAAAAACCTTCTGTGTGCAGCAGCCCCCCCCCCCAAAAAAAATACTTATCTGAGCCCCCTCTCGATCCAGCGATGTCCTCAAGAGCCTTGCCTCTCTGGGGACTCGCACTCCTGATTGGCTTCTGGCAGGAGCTTTTGGCAGAAGCGGGAGCCATTGATCAATCACAGCCAGTGAGCCAATCAGGAGACAGAGGGGCCAGGGCCAAGCCACAGCTCCGCGTGTGAATGGACACACAGCCATGGGCCGGGAGTTCACTGCACCGGTGCTCCTGGCTCCTTCCTCCTGCCGGGTGCCCTCACAGCAAGCAGCTTCCTGTGGGGGCACCCGGCACGAGGGAGGAGCCAGGAGCACCAGCGGGGGACCTGAGAAGAGGAGGATCTGGGCTGCTCTGTGCAAAACCACTGCTCAGAGCTTGTAAGAGCCGGTTCACACAAGGGCAACACGACTTTGAGCGCGACTTTGCGAGGAAACTTGGACACGACTTTGAGCGTGAACCACAGCCCGACTTGGAGCGACTTGAAGTCGCCTCCAGAACAGGCTTCTTTGCCAGTACCTGCCTGCGAGAATGTGTTTCCAGCACGATCCCATCGCACTGGTTCTCGGCGACAGGGTACTGTACACCTCGCGCTCGCTGTCCCCTGTGTTTGGTATGAATCATGAGGAGGAACTCCACGCCAAATTTTAAATAAAAAACCGGCATGGGTTCCCCTCCAAGAGCATACCAGGCCCTTAGGTCTGGTATGGATTTCAAGGGGATCCCCCTATGCCGAAAAAACGGCGTGGGGGTCCCCCCAAAATCCATACCAGACCCTTTCCTGAGCATGCAGCCCGGCCGGTCAGGAAGGGGGGTGGGGACGAGCGAGCGCCCCCCCCTCCTGAACCGTACCAGGCCGCATGCCCTCAACATGGGGGGTGGGTGCTTTGGGGCAGGGGGGCGCCCTGTGGCCCCCCACCCCAAAGCACCTTGTCCCCATGTCGATGGGGACAAGGACCTCTTCCTGACAACCCTGGCCGTTGGTTGTCGGGGTCTGCGGGCGGGGGGCTTATCAGAATCTGTGAGCCCCTTTTAATAAGGGGGGCCCCCAGATCCCGGCTCCCACCCTATGTGAATAAGTATGGGGTAAATCGTACCCCTACCCATTCACCTGGGGGAAAAGTGTCAATAAAATAAACACACTAGACAGCTTTTTAAAGTAATTTATTAGGCAGCTCCGGGGGTCTTCTTCCGACTGCGGGGGTCTTCTTCCGACTGTGGGGGTCGTCTTCCGACTTTGGGGGTCTTCTACCAACTTCGGGGGTCTTCTACCGACTTCTCCGCTCTCTGGTGCTTTCTGCCTTCTGTCAGGCTCCTCCGCTATCTTCTGCCAGCTCTTTTGCTAGCGGGGGGCCCGGTCTTCATCGTCGTCTTCTTCCCTCTTCTCTCCACCCGATGTTGACTCGACGCTCTCTGCTGCTATAATGCCGTGTGCGCGGAGCGTGGTCACTTATTATGTCACAGTCCCATCATGCTCCGGGTAGTGACGACATAAGGGGCGGGGTCACATGGTGACATCACCCGGTGACCACGCCCCATGCCTATATAAGTCGTTGCGTTCCGCGCACACGGCATTATAGCAGCAGAGAGCGTCGAGTCAACATCGGGCGGAGAGAAGAGGGACAAAGACAACGATTAAGACCGGGCCCCCGCTAGCAAAAGAGCTGGCAGAAGGTAGCGGAGGAGCCTGGCAGAAGGCAGAAAGCACCGGAGAGAGCGTAGAAGTCGGTAGAAGACCCCGATGTCGGAAGAAGACCCCCAAAGTCGGTAGAAGACCCCTGGAGCTGCCTAAAAGCTGTCTAGTGTGTTTTTTTTATTGAAACTTTTCCCCCAGGTGAATGGGTAGGGGTACGATGTACCCCATACTCATTCACATAGGGTGGGGAGCCGGGATCTGGGGGCCCCCCTTATTAAAAGGAGCGTGCAGATTCAGATTAGCCCCCCCGCCCTCAGACCCCGACAACCAACAGCCAGGGTTGTCGGGAAGAGGCCCTTGTCCCCATCGACATGGGAACAAGGTGCTTTGGGATGGGGGGGCCGCAGGGCTCCCCCCTGCCCCAAAGCACCCACCCCCCATGTTGAGGGCATGCGGCCTGGTACGGTTCAGGAGGGGGGGCGCTCGCTCGTCCCCACCACCCTTCCTGACCGGCCGGGCTGCGTGCTCGGATAAGGGTCTGGTATGGATTTTGGGGGGACCCCCATGCCGTTTTTTCGGCCTAGGGGGTTATCCTTGAAATCCATACCAGACCTAAGGGCCTGGTATGCTCTTGGAGGGGAACCCATGCCGGTTTTTTATTTAAAGTTTGGGCGTGGAGTTCATCCTCATGATTCATACCAAATAACAGCTCTGTGGGAGGGAGGGGTTTGTCTTAGAGCCGGTTCATACAGGGGCGACTTCCTGTAAAGTTGCCTCACTATGAACGGGGATCCAACTTGGAGGCGACTTCCATTGAAATCAATGAGTACAAGTCGCCTAGAAGTCCGATTGAAGTCGTACAGGAACCTTTTCTGAAGTCGGAGCGACTGCAGTAGTGTACATTAAGACGGCTCCATTCACTTCCATTACTTTTCTAAACCGGGAGACTTGGGGCGACTTGAAGTCGGATCCCAGGACGCCCCTGTGTGAACCAGTTCTTAGTATGACATGTTTGTTATTTAAAAACAAACAAGGCTTTAATATTACTTTAACATAATAAGCAAGTGTATATTTTTTTTCTTATAACGTGATATGAATTTTTTCAATATCTAGTTATTTATATTATTTTTCTTAGTATTTTTGTACAGTCTTGCGCATTCCCTGATTGATTTGTATATCCCCTGATGAAGCTATTAGGCAAAACATGTCGGGTTAATATACGAATTTGAAATCTCTGCCAAAATTCGAACATCTGTTTCTTGACCACCCTTACCATGAATATGTTGAATATCTCTGAACAACCCAGCTCTGTTGTACTTTCTTTCTCGTACATCACGGGACACAGAGCGACATAGTCATTACTAATGGGTTATATAGATACCGTCAGGTGCTGGCACTGGCAACTTCCAAAACCGGAAGTACCCTCCCCTATATAAGCCCCTCCCATCCGGGAGCACCTCAGTTTTTTGCCAGTGTCTAAGGTGTTGGCCAAGAAGAAACATGTGTTTTTCACTGAGCTTGCGTACAGGTTCTTTTGGGCCTCAGTAAGCTATTCCGGATCCGACCAAAAAAGCTTCATAGCTAAACGGTCGGTACCCGGGCCTTGCAGAGAAGAGCAAGGTTTTGCCTGTAATGCTTCTCTTAGGAGAGCTGGACCCTGGGATCCAGAGCTCTGGTCATACCCACGACCAAGATGTTTTCTGTGCAGGGTGCTATACAGGTCCAGGGGAGTGGAATCCTTGGGAACCCGGTCCCTGAAGGTTTGATTACAATGCCTGCCGTGATAGGTGAAGTTTGGGCTTTTGTGGACCAAACAAAGTCCTGCGGCGGGGAACAGGTAAGTGGGGGCCCCCAGGAACTTGGTTCTATTGGGGGACCCCCAAGCCTAATTTGTCTTTCTGTCTGTTACCTAATGGTATTCCCGCAAAATTCTGTGCATGCCTGTAACTACTAAAAAAAAATGTAATAATTTTTAATGGTGGTCAAGAAAAAAATAAATACAATTTTATATATATTTAATATATTACACTGCGGTACCTGTGTTTGTCCACTAGAGGCCGCTGTGGAACGTTTCTTGTCATGTGGACTAGTTTCTTTTCATCAGAGCGAGTCCAGGCAGATGGTGAGTTCTCTTATGGGAAACTGCTTCCTCTGCCATGTTGCAATGCTCGTCCATCCCCCGGCCTGCGGCAAAGGGGCCCTGGCTCTTGTCCCTGGTTTCCATTTTCGAAATTAGCGCCGAAGGCGCACGTGGCCGCGCGCGTGCGCGTGCACGCGCCTCTATATATAGAGGTGAGCCGGGAAAGGGGGCGGAGCCTGGGGGATGACGCTCTGTGCGCGCCGCAGCGCTTCTGCGCATGTGCGGGCGTCCCAGCATGTTAAAAACCACAATTTTGTGTGGTGAGCTGGCTATGAGGTACAGAGACAGAGCTGGCAACATTTAAAGAAGGCATACAGCAAGCGGTTGATACAGGCATCCCCTAGAAAGGCACATTAGTAGACACCAACTGTTTCTTATAGCAGCATTTATGCTAGACTATTGTCAGTAACTGGTGTATTTCGGCTGGAATACCTCAGCTTTGTGGCTTAGGAATATGCCGTCTAAAAACTCCGGGACTAGAAATTCCAGGAGGAATAGGGGGTCTCCATCGGGCTCTGAGGATCTTGGGCATGCTTTGGCTGCACCAGTCTCCCCTGAAGAATCAGAGGTTAGTGACCGTAGAGCACCCTCAGGAGTACCTGGTACTGTGGCTGTCCTCAGTTCACCTGCTCCTGTGTATGTAACAGAGGAGGTTTTTTCCTCAGCTCTGGGAGGGCTGGAAGAGAGATTGTCAGCATTGATCGCGGCTTCCCTGTCACAGGAGAAAAGCGCCCGATCTCCGTCTCCTCCCTCAGAGTGCCTGTTAACAGAGCAACAGTCCCATACAGGGATCGACCTACCTGAAGGGGATCAGGATGAGGTCGATTCGGTTGTAGAGGAATCAACAGTGGAAGAGCCGTTCTCAGCATCACATGCTGAAAGGTTATGGGTTCAGTCCCTGACTAATATGGTCCGATCAGCATTTAAAATGCCACTTGCGGAGCCATCATCCACTTCTGTCTCCTCGTTGGGGTCGCTAAAAGCTCCCCAGACTGTTTGTTCCTTTCCGATCCATCCTTTACTGGAAGGGCTCATTTACCAGGATTGGGAGCATCCTGACAAAATATTTACTCCCCCCAAGAGATTTCCGGTGGTCTATCCCATGGAGGATAAGTTCATCAGAAAATGGAGGGTCCCTACAGTGGACGCAGCCATCTCTTGTATGAATAAATCACTGACATGTCCGGTGGATAATGTCCAAATGTTCAAGGACCCAATAGATAAAAAATTGGAGTCCTTATTAAAATCTGCTTTTTCTACAGCAGGATTGGTGACACAACCAGCAGTGGCAGCTATTGGGGTCTGCCAAGCAGTGAAGGATCAGTTGAAACAGGTCTTAAGAGACTTGCCAGATCAGCAGGCTCTTGCCCTAGCTGATCTACCTAGAGCCTTATGCTTTGCGGTGGACGCTATAAAGGATTCAATCCATCAGGCCTCCCGCCTTACGCTGTCTGTAGTACATATGCGCAGGCTTCTATGGCTCAAAAACTGGTCTGCTGAAGCTCCCTGTAAAAAATTGCTGGTCAGCTTCCCATTTCATGGTGAACGCTTATTCGGGGAAGACCTGGACAAATATATCCAGAGAATTTCCAGCGGTAAAAGTACACTTTTGCCGGTTAAAAATAGAGTTAGAGGTCCCTCTTTTAAGAGGCCTGCTTCTCCAGTCCCTAGGACATCGGCTGTGAAACAGTTCCGACGGCCTCCTCGGTCAAATCCCGGAGGTAAAAATCAGGGACAATTGCAGGATAACAAGAAGCCCTGGAGCAGGAGAGGTACAAAACCTCCCCCAAAGTCAAATCCATGAAGGGTTGCCCCCACCCAATCGGGTGGGGGGAAGACTTCAGTTGTTCACAGAGACCTGGCGGGACACGATCCGAGACAGATGGGTGCTCTCCGCAGTAGATCTGGGATACAAATTGGAGTTAAAAAACTCCCCTCCTTCCCGCTTTATAAGGTCAAACGTGCCAAGGGATCCCCAGAAGAGAGGATCCCTCCTGTTGGCACTAGAACAATTATTGCTCCAAGCAGTAATTATAGAGGTTCCCCTGGAAGAATGGGGGTTCGGGTTTTACTCAAACCTCTTTACAGTCCCGAAGCCAAACGGGGACGTGAGGCCCATATTAAATCTAAAAGGGCTAAACAAATTCCTACATATCAGGACTTTCCGGATGGAGTCGATCCGGTCGGTAGCCACTGCCCTACAAGGGGAGGAATGGTTAGCCTCGATCGACATCAAAGATGCTTATTTGCACATTCCCATCTTTCCAGCCCACCAAAAATTTCTACGCTTTGCGGAAGAAGGGCGCCATTTTCAGTTCAGAGCCTTACCCTTCGGTCTGGCCACAGCACCAAGAGTGTTCACAAAAATTCTGGCCCCATTATTGGCCAATCTAAGAACACGAGGTGTAACGATAATGGCATATCTAGACGACTTGTTGCTGATAGACCACTCAGTGGAAAAACTAGAAGTGGTTGTTCACGAGACAATCAAGTATCTGGAATATCACGGTTGGATTATCAACCGAGACAAGTCAGCCCTAAAACCAGTCAAAAGTCTGGAATACTTGGGGCTAAGGCTGGATTCAGACCAGAGAAAAATTTTCTTGCCTCAAGAAAAGGGGTCGTCTTTGAGAGATTTGATCCACTTAGTGGGTTCAAAAAGACAGCCATCCATACGCCTGTGCATGAGGCTGCTGGGAAAAATGGTGGCATCATTCGAAGCGGTACCCTACGGTCAATTCCATTCAAGGAAGTTGCAAAGGGCCATACTGTCAGCCTGGAACAACAAAATTCAGGCTCTGGACTTACCAATGTCCTTGTCCCCTTCCGTTCGCAAGAGCCTCCGCTGGTGGTTGGTTCCCCAGAATCTGGAAAGAGGGAAATCCTTCAGTCCGATTTCCTGGAAGGTGGTCACTACAGATGCCAGCCTTATAGGCTGGGGAGCAGTGCTGGAGCAATGGTCTCTCCAGGGTAGATGGTCGGATGCGGAAAAGGCCCTGCCCATCAATCTCTTAGAGATACGAGCAGCTCGGTATGCCCTAGTAGCATGGACATCCAAACTCCAAGGGTCCCCTGTCAGAATTCAATCAGACAATGCCACAGCAGTGGCATATATCAATCATCAGGGGGGCACCAGGAGTCGTGCAGCCCAAAGGGAAGTAAATTACATCCTGAGATGGGCAGAAAGATATGTCCCAGCCATATCTGCGGTATTCATTCCAGGAGTGGAGAATTGGAAGGCGGACTTTCTAAGTCGCCAACAATTATGCCCAGGGGAATGGTCCCTTCATCCCGAGGTTTTCCGGACAATATGTCAGCGGTGGGGAACACCGGATGTAGATCTGCTAGCATCCAGATTCAACACAAAAGTGGACAGGTTTGTCTCTTGGACAAGGGATCCCCTAGCTTGCGGCTCGGATGCCCTAGTGTTCCCTTGGGATCAGTTCAAGCTGATATATGCATTCCCACCGCCACAATTGTTACCTCGATTACTCCGCAGAATCAGGGTAGAAAAGAAACCAGTGATTCTGGTGGCTCCAGCGTGGCCCCGAAGAGCATGGTACGCGGAGATTGTAAAAATGTCTGTGGGGAGTCCTTGGACCCTCCCACATCGTCCGGACCTGCTTTCGCAAGGACCAATATACCACCCTTCCTTACCAGCCCTAGGTTTGACGGCCTGGCTATTGAAGCCCACATTCTAAAAAAGAGAGGGCTCTCTAATGCTGTGGTATCTACCATGATCAATGCCAGGAAGCCGGTATCCAGGCAGATCTACTATAGAATCTGGAAGGCGTACATCGCCTGGTGTGAGGCCAAGAAATGGCATCCACGTAAATACGTAATAGGTAGGATTCTGGACTTCCTACAATGGGCTGTAGATAGGAAGCTTGCCTTGAGTACTATCAAGGGTCAGATTTCGGCCTTGTCAATATTTTTTCAAAGGCCCTTGGCTTCGCATTCACTAGTCAAAGCCTTTATACAAGGGGTGATGCGTATTAGTCCTCCGGTTAATATTCCCATATGTCCATGGGATCTAAACTTGGTTCTGTCGGTTCTACAGAAACAACCATTTGAACCATTACAGCATATTTCTTTGGTGCTTCTCACCAGGAAATTGATTTTTCTAGTAGCCATTTGTTCGGCTAAAATAGTGTCGGAATTAGCAGCTATGTCCTGTAAGGAGCCATATCTGGTTATCCATAAGGATAGAGTAGTGTTACGTCCTCATCCAGCCTTTCTTCCTAAGGTGGTATCGAGGTTTCATTTGAACCAAGATGTGGTTCTTCCTTCTTTTTTCCCCAAACCTACTTCGGTAGAGGAAAAGTTATTGCATTCTTTGGATGTAGTAAGAGCAGTTAAAGCTTATCTAAAAGCCACTGCTCAGATTCGCAGAACGGATACTTTGTTTATTCTGCCGGAAGGCCCCAGAAAGGGTCAGGCAGCGTCAAAATCTACTTTAGCCAAGTGGATTCGACAGGTCATAATACAAGCCTATGGCTTGAGAAGGAGACCGCCTCCGTTCAAAGTTAGAGCGCACTCCACGAGAGCAGTTGGAACTTCATGGGCAGTGCATCACCAGGCCTCCCTGGCTCAAATCTGTAAGGCCGCAACATGGTCTTCAGTACACACGTTTACTAGGTTCTACCAGGTGGACGTTAGAAGTCAGGAGGATGTCGCCTTTGGGCGCAGTGTGTTGCAGGCCGCAAAAGATCCTCATGTCTGATAGCGCTCAGCTTATGTATGGTGTATCCCCCCCCTCATTGGGCATTGCTTTAGGACATCCCATTAGTAATGACTATGTCGCTCTGTGTCCCGTGATGTACGAGAAAGAAAATAGGATTTTTATAACAGCTTACCTGTAAAATCCTTTTCTTGGAGTACATCAAGGGACACAGAGCTCCCGCCCCTCTTTGGGGACACTTATTGCTTTGCTACAAAACTGAGGTGCTCACGGATGGGAGGGGCTTATATAGGGGAGGGTACTTCCGGTTTTGGAAGTTGCCAGTGCCAGCACCTGACGGTATCTATATAACCCATTAGTAATGACTATGTCGCTCTGTGTCCCGTGATGTACTCCAAGAAAAGGATTTTACAGGTAAGCTGTTATAAAAATCCTATTTTTTTAATGCTATTCTCATTAAAATTATATATCTTTTTTAATATTTGGTTTCTATTATTATTTGTAAGCACCGCGACAATCCCTTTTCCCTGTCTATTTTACACAATTGACTATCTGGGATGAGGTGCTAATCAATGGGGTGTTCCACAACTAGCCGGACATACTTAATACAAATTGTATACTGTACTTATCTGCTCTGTGCAATGGTATTGCACAGATTGGCCCTAAACCTCCTCTTCTGGAGTCCCCCGGTGGCGCTCTGCTCCTCCTCTTCTGTGTCTGCCCCTCATAGCAAGCTGCTTGCTATGGGGGCAGACAGGCAGGCTCGCTCCTGAGAAGGGCTGTGTGCATCCATAGACACACACAGCGTGGCTTGGCCCCACCCCCTACTCTTGCCTCAACGGATTTGATTGACAGCAGCAGGAGCCAATGGCTCCTGCTGCTGCCTCTAAGAATGCAGAGAAAGAGGAGAGAGCTGTTAGAGACAGGCATAGCACTGGATCAAGGGAGGAATCAGATAAGTATTTGGGGAGGGGGGAGCAGTACTGCTACTGGGACATTTTTACCCTAATGCATGGAATGCATTAAGGTACAAAATGTTATGACTTTAATGTCATGACCACTTTAATAATCCTGTACTGTATATCTACGTGGATTTTTCATGTGGGCTACAATGACATGCTGGCGTAGTAACCCAGACAGCAAAGGAATCCAAGTTTATATTTTAGTACTGTCTCTGTATGAGTGATTATGTCTACCTATATGACTCATGCTTTAAGGCTCTCTAGCATTTCTGTCTGCAGCACATGTTCTGCTTACAGAAACGAATGTGCGTAGTCTGTAGAACATGACACAGTGCGGAGGTGTCATAAATTAAATCAGCCAAAAGGAAGGCTGGGGGCATCCCCAGAATATCCTGTTCATAATGACTTGGTAGAACTTAAAATAAATGTCCGACCTAGTTTAATTGTCACAGTTCTGATCTTTGAAAATCAAATCTACTGAAAAGCATCACAGCATAATCACATCCCCCTACCAGTGATTCAGTGGGTGTAACTAGACGTCCATGGGATTCGGTTCAATGTTTTAATTGTATGTGGGCCATCAGAAAATGGATTGCATCTTTTAAAGTAGCTGTCTGGTAATGCAATATCAGTATCATGATTTGTCAGACAGTGAAATTGATCTTTTTGTTTATGGGTGACAGGAATGTGTAGGCTATTGTATTGATATTCTGGAATCATAATTTGTGGTGTTAAATGCCTGGATTAAAATCCACACACACCCTGACACAGTGTTTTTAATTGATAAATCTGAACTTCAGTCTTACAATATTGTATGGGCTCCTCTCCTGTACTGAAATTGCTCACTCTGATTTCCCTGCACCCTGTAAGCTTCTCACTGAGTACATTAGAAACTGCAGTAAAACAGGTAGAGCTTTTCTAATTTTTTCACTGGACGATGTCGAGCATGATCTAGCCCAGACATCACTAAATGGTGGCCCAGTGTCCGTATCTAGACCGAGTCACTGTCCCCTCCGGACCAGCCGCAGTCTGGAATGTGAAGGGGGAAGGGGTGGGGGTTGTGATGGGGGGACTGAGAACACTGTTGTAATAACGGGATTGGGATGTGAAGGATCTCCGGCTAGGTTTACATTATTGCTACCTGTGTTCCCCATGTAGGCAGCCTATTTATTTCAATGGGCTGTCTTACATGCAGAAACACAGAAAAATAAGTCCCTGGCCCTTTTTTCAAATTGCGCTGCACCAATCTGGTTTGGCGCTCACAAAATTGTGTGCCATTTGCCACTGCTCTGTGGTGCCTTTAGGAATCAAACATGTGATTCGGACCTCTGCCGGAAGAAAATTTTAGTGACTGGACCTCCGGGAATTGTAACCCTTTCTTTCCAGCCTTACTGTCCCTGGCTTGCCCCTTTCATTCATTGGATTTCAGGTCTGTCAATCAAGTAGACTCAGCATCACATATTGTCATTATCTAGGGTAGTCTGCATGCAAATACAGCATGACTTAGATCACCCACTCCACCCATCAATGCAATTTACTATTTGCATAACCCCTCCCAAGAACTCGCTTAGTGCTGACATCAGGGCTGAAGGCTGTTGAGAGGAGTACTGAGGCAGGGCAGACCTTGTGATGATATTCCTGGGTCTAAAATAAGGCATGTAATGAAAATGGAAAGGTTATTTAAAAATGTAATTAGCATGTTGATTGTGGTGATTGTGTATGTGTGCGAGGGGGGGGGGAGGGGGTATAGGAAATGCAAAATGAAAGCATATTAAAAACTTTAATTGATCTTTGTTTTTGTTTTTATTACAAATCTTTTATTTTAAATCTAAAAAAATATGCCTGGAACGGCATGAGGAGCACAGATCAGGAGCTCTGCTTGAATATTATCCTATTTAATCCATCCTGCAATTCCTGTGTCCTCTTTTACCTATCGAGGGCCACCTGAACCTTCTCTCTGGCCAGCTGACCATGTCTCCACCGAAAAAGGTGACAGATGCCTCTGGGAAACTAGACAAATTCTGGCACAAAGAAAAGGACACAACAGGGGAAGATGGCGCCTCCGTACCTTCTCCAGCGACTCGGCCAGCGCCGACACCACAAACGTTCTGGAGGCAATTTCTAATTGCCAGAGTACCCTGACATGCAGGAGGTGAAAATGTATATCTCTCTTATTCGGCAAGATCTTTAGAAGCTGAGAGAGCGAGTCACAGACTCGGCTCGGCCAAGTGGAGGATGACCTGCCACCATTGCAAGTCGTGAATGAGAGACTCCAACACCAACTACATGCCATCCAGCAAAAGCAAGAAGACATGGAAAACAAGCTCCGGCGCTGTAATATAAGGTTTGTGGGCCCGCGTGAGGGTGCTGAGGGATCAGCTCCAGATACACCATATCTCCTATGCCATGCTCTTCCCCGCTAGACCTCTTGCTGTGGGAGATAATAAAGCCAGTTTCTTTGAAGATCTGGAATCTGTTTTTCGCTTGGCTGAAGCAAAGTGAAGCACCTGGACCAGCTCCTGCCTGATCACTCACCATTGCTGGAATCTGGTACTTTGGGTTGACTTCTTTTTCCTGCACTGGTTTGCTCTCCTGATCTCCATTTTCACCCTCCAAGTATCAAATGATGCCTGTGAGTCCTTCCTCTCCTTTCCATGACTGTCTCTCACCCTTATACTGAGCTTCTGTGAACTTACATTGATGTCTTTGCCCCCCCCCCCTCCGTTGTATATTTTGGACCACGCTGCATAATTTTTTTCTCTACATCCGCCCCCCCCCCCTCTACCTTTTACAGCTAGTTCCCAAAGTGGAAGAGACATTACCACCATCAACCACCAGACTCCTTTCTTACCACCATAGTACTTTGCTTGTCTCAAGGCTACCTCGGGTAGATGTTTACTTATTTTTCTTCATCGCCTGACCTGGAGGTTAAGCTCCTCACGCCATTGTGCATTTTTTAGCGTATGTTTGCTCCCCTAACTATGGGACTTTATATGGAATTAACTTTTTTCTTTTTTTACGTGTTTTTTTTTTCTTTTTGCAACCCTAGTATTGTTTCCCTGTCCAGTCTGCCTGAGTTGGAGCTCTGTTGGAAATGTATTCCCACCACAACTATACCAGCTGGACTAGAGTTTTTGTGACTGATTACAACTGTTAAATAAGGTTAATTACTGTACCATAGTACAGATACTCCTCGTTTAATGATTTACCTGTTTAACGACCACTCAAACTTATGATCAGCTCTATCCACCCGAACAATGCGATATACATCATTGTATTGTACAGTACAGTACAGAAAAAATGAAGTTCAATGCTTCTGAGAATGCGTCGACTTGATTCTGAGCATGCATGGGTTTTTTCTCCGATGGAGTTCCACACAGACGATCGGAATTTGCTATTGTTTTTTTTTTCTATCGGATACATTTAAAACATGTTCTATTTTTTCTCACTGATGGAAAAAAGACAGATGGGGCCCATACACGATCGGTTTGTCCGATGAAAAAAGTCCATCGGACTGTTTTCATTGGTAAAATCGATCGTGTGTACAGGGCATAACAGGTTTTTTTCTAAGATTGCCCTGTATTTGGCTCCATCCATCTTCCTATCAACTCTGACCAGCTTCCCTGTCCCTGCTGAAGAAAAGCATCCCCACAACAAGATGTTGCCACCACCATGTTTCACAGTGGGGATGGTGTGTTCAGTGTTCGTTTTCCACCACACATAGTGTTTTGCTTTTAGCCCAAAAAGTTCAGTTTTGGTGTCATCTGACCAGAGCACCTTCTTCCACCTGTTTTTTTTTTTGTAAAATCTTTTCATTGAAGTTTTTATAGACACACACATTTTGCCCACACATAGGCACAACATCTGCCCACGTAGGGGCTGTTGCCCTGTGTCGGCAACATACCGACACAGGGCCACAAATAACACATACACTTTAACTTAACTTACACTTTAACCCCAGACTGGGGGAGAGGGTCCATTCAAGATACGTCATGCTCAAAGTGATATCAATAGAGGATGGTAGCCTGAAAAAATTGTTTGGGTTAAGAAAATGATAACCTAGTGATACGTTACAAGTTTAGGCATTGGTCACTATTCACTTGCCGTGTTTCTGTCCTCTACCCAACAACTCCACACCTTTTCAAATTTATGCGGACAACCTCTGGACGAGTAAGTGGCTTTATACAGGGGCAAACTGGCATTAACTAATCTTTTCCAGAATTTAACAGAGGGGGGAGACGGTTGTTTCCAGTTCATCGTAATGGCTTTGCGTGCATAGTATAGTAGCAGGGATATGAGTGTTTTCCTGGCTCTGATCATTGGCAGTTGATCAACTAATCCTAGCAAACAGTATATAGGTTCATATGGGACACAAGTCCCAGTGGCCTTAGTGATCACCCGTAGCACTTCATTCCAATAGTGTGCAATTGCTGGGCAAGCCCAGAAAATGTGGAAGAAACCCCCTGGTTGGTAGGAGCAACGCCAGCACTCCGGAGAATGCTCCGGCGACATCTGGTGAAGCCTGTGAGGTGTGTAGTGAGCTCTGTGTACAATTTTATATTGGACTAATTTATCCCTCGCTGAGACCAGCGGGGAGAAGGGAAATTCCCAAACCTCCTTCTTCCACCTGTTTGCTGTGTCCTCCACATGGCTTCCTGCAAACTGCAAATGGGACTTCTTATGGCTTTCTTTCAACAATAGCTTTCTTCTTGCCACTCTTCTATAAAGGCCAGATTTGTGAAGTGCATGACTAAAGCCCTGTACACACGATCGGATTTCCTATGGTTTTTAAACAGATGGATTTTTCCATCGGAAAACCGATGAAGCTGACTTCCATCAGTCTTGCCTACACACCATCATTAAAAAAAACGACCGTTCCAAACGCGGTGACGTAAAACACTCCGATGAGCCGAGAAAAATGAAGTTCAATGCTTCTGAGCATGGCGTCGACTTGATTCTGAGAATGCGTGGGTTTTTTATCCGATGGAGTTCCCCACAGACGATCGGAATTTGCCATCAGTTTTTTAACCATCGGATAAATTTAAAACATGTTCTATTTTTAAACACCGATGGGAAAAAGACAGATGGGGCCCACACACGATCGGTTTGTCCATCGGACTGTTTTCATCGGTAAAACCTATCATGTGTACAGGGCTTAATAGTTGTCCTGTGGACAGATTCTCCCACCTGAGCTGTGGCTCTCTGCAGCTCCTCCAGAGTGACCGGCTGCTTCTCTGAATGAATAATGCTTTCCTTGCCCAGCCGGTCAGTTTAGGTGAATGCCCATGTCTTGGTAGGTTTGCAGTTGTGCCATACTCTTTTCATTTTGGGATGATGGATTGAACAGTGCTCTGTGAGATGTTCAAAGCTTGGGATATTTTTTTAACCTAACCCTGCTTTAAACTTCCCCACAACTTTATCCCTGACCTGTCTGGTGTGTCCTTGGCCTTCATGATGCTGTTTGTTCACTAAGGTTCTCTAACAAACCTCGCACATGGATCAGGACATTTATTTTCAGATGTGATTTATCCTGGTCTCTAAATGTGTGCATGTTTAATGCATTGAATAAATATTACAATATAATCTCTAGAATATATCCTGTTCTTCATGCAATGTTATTCATTTCTCCTTATGTGTATATGTGCCACTTTAACTTTACTACTTTTAATAAATATGGGAAAGTGTCACACTTTCCTCTAATGTTGCTTTGTCATTTGAACTGGGGTAAGTTTCACAAATCACATTTTCACTTAACACTACAGGGGAGGAATGAATTAAGTGTGTTGCTGGAGCTGTTATTTACCCACTATTCTATTTCTGTATAACTTGTCTGGGACGTGAAACCTTGCAGGTTTTAGCCTAGAGGCACTATACAGAACGTATTTTGATAAATTTTTCTAATGCTGACAAATTTTGTGTTGCCCGCATTCAGGTAAAAGAATGGCTCTACACATTTACTAGTGTAGCGCTACCCCCAGTTAAGAGAGCCGCTGATATTGATTTGGGCCCTGCAGTGCACCGCTGTCAACCCCCGGCAATCGGCTCTAACCTCCCGTGGCACAGCTGGTGATAGAGAGATAGGACCGCGTGATCGCAACTGTTGGTGACGCAGTCCTATAACAAACATACACAGAATATACTTTAAAACTCCTATTAAAGTAAGCGGAACTGACACCAAATGTACTTTACCCAGATATTTTACTGAGGCTAATGGGCAAGTAATAAACAACAGTATAACAAGTTGCAGATCCCTGCAATAAACAGTAATAAAGATAAACAGAGTAATCAGAATAATAAAGTATTGCTATGCAACTCTAGCGCTGCCCTTTTACAGCTACTTCCCCTCATGGGTAGACTAACACCCAGCAATGTCTACCTATGCAGTCAGGCCTGACTGATCTAAATGGAAGTTCAGTGAAACAATATTCGCTAGCAATCTCTCGGTGGTGCACTTGAAGAACAACTTTGTAATCCCAACAAATAGTAAAGATAAAGTATCTGTCTTTAAACAGCTCTCACCACCTGGACAAGTCCAAGTCCCTTTCCTCCATCGATTCGTCTAGGAACAGGAATCCACCGACATCCAAGTCTTCAATCCTTCTGGTGTACTGCAGCAAGGAGGATTAGATGTCTCTAAGGCTCTGCTAGGCTGGCAGAGGGCTCTTTGGAAAGGAGCACACGGCCCGGGCTTCAGGCCTTGTGCACACAGCAGTTCAGCACAGACATCCTCTTGCTAGGAGAGGGGAGTCCAAAGAGGCCGACCAAAACTCCGCCTCCCCTTTATAAAGTCTGCCCCAGCAGTCTCTGTTCTGGAGCAATGCACCCTGGGTGCTGCAAGATGTACTGGGAGATGTAGTCTCTCTCTCCTCTGCTTTCACTTCCATAATGTCTCTTTACTTCCTCCCGACTCACCTCTCCCCTGGAACTTCTTGTCTCTCTGCATTAAAGGGGAACACCCCGCTACACTAGATAAGCCACATAAGGAAGGTCATAGACCAAGGCTGATAGATTAATTGGTTACTGTCTAAATTGACCCTAGTATGTCCATGTATGCATGTGAATTAGGGACCATAGATTGTAAGCGTCTTAAAGACAGGGACTGATGTGAATGTACAATATGTAGGTCTGCATAAAATTATCAGTTCTACTTAAATACCCGTAATAATAATTATATTAATAGAAGTGGTCATATGATGGCCACAAACACTGGCAGTCATACAGTAACAACATACAACGACCACATACACTATAGGCTTTTTCCATCCCACCTTTTCTGGCATGTGAGTGAATAGTGAATCCTAATTTGTTTTGTTAATAATCAATATATGGTTTATTTAACAAAAGTGAACATTGGATCGGACATCATTTTCTTTTAGATATGTAAGCCCATAGTGGTCTTGGGCTAGTGTCAGCTATTGTGTTAAAGTGTTACTAAACCCACAACAATAAAATCAGTCTGCATATGCAGAAATGTATGCTTGTTATACTCACTGTGGAACCTAAGGGGTTAATCCTCTGCATTGTGTAAAAAGGTTGTTCGATCCTGTCTCCTCTTATCATCTTCTTCTTTCACTGTCTCCAAAAAATAACCTTATATTTACAGAGCCAGAGGACGTGATGTATATGCTCAGTGTATAAAAAGGGGGAGAACGGTAATGGGAATCCTATCTATTGGGGTAGTAATATTCACCGATAAATATCGGGGGTGTGGTCAAATATGATACATATTTAAAGATAAAAAACAAAAAAAGAACAGACCTCCACACACCTATATGAGTTATATTACAAATTTTAATAGCCTAAATCAGGCAAATACAAAATTATTAAAACACTACTAATATCCCAATTTGACATATGACCAAGATGAAAACCATATGAGAGATCATCAAATCACTGTGAATCCCTCCAGCCGGAGAGAACCCTCCCAGTAATTGATGGTTGGTGAACCCACTCCCTCCCCCCCCTGTGAAGAACACCCCTGTACGCGCCTAATATACCCCAATTGTCCCCTATGGAGACCAACGTTTAATCCGTGTACTTCCTACACAAGAGCAGCCTGTGCTTAAAAGCAGCATCTATCTCTGCTATTGAATGGAAGACACAGCCTGGATCAAACTCCCATACAGATAACACCCCACCAGTCAGCAGTCAGTCAGTGGAAGGGCCTGGTACATGGGTACGAGGATCTATGTATAGGAGAAATATATTGGTATAAATTTACATATTACGAGAAGGGCAGAGACAAAATGATGAAATAAAGGAAGAAAAACCGCATCCACTTCAATTTGTATAAATGTCCAATCACTAGTATGTCTTCAGGGTCCGTGCAAGGAATTGATTCCAATGAGAGTTCATCTACAACTATTTCCCAAGTAGTGGGTATATATTAGTGTGATATCCCAGGTGCACCTGAATGGAAAAATACTTGTGATAGTTCATATCATAACGATAGTGAAGTAATATATTGAATCAGCGGTAGATATCAATGTTTGTCCATCATATTCGTCCTATATGTTACTATGCTTTATAGGTATGCAGTAAATATATGAACTTATTTGCATGGCATAATAGGTTTACTCACGCGACCTGTATGAACTTATTGGAGCATATTGGGGATTGATGTCTTATATCTCCAGGCGAAGTAATTCAGTGGAGTAATAGTTGCACAGAGGTCTCCCGATTGGAGTAACCTGTGTATGATTGTCCCCAATAGCAGTTTGCAGTCTGTTTCAGTGATACAGGTAATAACACCGAGATCTCACAATTGGATCGATCCGTGTATGAGCGTTTTCAACAACTGTCAACAAGCCATCAGCAAAAAAAGGGGGGGCATGCAAAGCATAGACTATAGAACCAGTCCCTCTTCCAAAATATTATATATCTCTCAATCCATCCGTGGACTTGTATGGAGTGTACCAAGTCCTAAAATAAATTGTCATATCCAGGCAGTGTCTCACGGAAACAGTTGGTTATTTCTTATTTGTAGTAGGGGACTCCTTGGGTAGGCATCAACAGAGGGTGTTCACCCCAGTGGTTTACATGTTTCATTCTAGTATGCCCGAACTTCGTTAGAACTCCGACGAAGTTCCGGCATACTGGAATTATTATTTTAGGACTTGGTACACTCCATATAAGTCCACGGATGGATTGAGAGATATATAATATTTTGGAAGAGGGACTGGTTCTATAGTCTATGCTTTGCATGCCCCCCCTTTTTTTGCTAATGGCTTGTTGACAGCTGTTGAAAACGCTTATACACGGATCGATCCAATTGTGAGATCTCGGTGTTATTACCTGTATCACTGAAACAGACTGCAAACTGCTATTGGGGACAATCATACACAGGTTACTCCAATCGGGAGACCTCTGTGCAACTATTACTCCACTGAATTACTTCGCCTGGAGATATAAGACCTCAATCCCCAATATGCAGCAATAAGTTCATACAGGTCGCGTGAGTAAACCTATTATGCCATGCAAATAAGTTCATATATTTACTGCATACCTATAAAGCATAGTAACATATAGGACAAATATGATGGACAAACATGGATATCTACCGCTGATTCAATATATTACTTATAATCACTATTGTTATGATATGAACTATCACAAGTATTTTTCTATTCAGGTGCACCTGGGATATCACACTAATATATACCCACTACTTGGGAAATAGTTGTAGATGAACTCTCATTGGAATCAATTCCTTGCACGGACCCTGAAGACATACTAGTGATTGGACATTTATACAAATTGAAGTGGATGCGGTTTTTCTTCCTTTATTTCATAATTTTGTCTCTGCCCTTCTCATAATATGTAAATTTATGCCAATATATTTTTCCTATACATAGATCCTCGTACCCATGTACCAGGCCCTTCCACTGACTGACTGCTGACTGGTGGGGTGTTATCTGTATGGGAGTTTGATCCAGGCTGTGTCTTCCATTCAATAGCAGAGATAGATGCTGCTTTTAAGCACAGGCTGCTCTTGTGTAGGAAGTACACGGATTAAACGTTGGTCTCCATAGGGGACAATTGGGGTATATTAGGCGCGTACAGGGGTGTTCTTCACAGGGGGGGAGGGAGTGGGTTCACCAACCATCAATTACTGGGGGGGGTTCTCTCCGGCTGGAGGGATCCACAGTGATTTGATGATCTCTCATATGGTTTTCATCTTGGTCATATGTCAAATTGGGATATTAGTAGTGTTTTAATAATTTTGTATTTGCCTGATTTAGGCTATTAAAATTTGTAATATAACTCATATAGGTGTGTGGAGGTCTGTTCTTTTTTTGTTTTTTATCTTTAAATATGCTCAGTGTATTGCTAGAGTTTTTTTCTTACTTGAGAGAGTACATGTGATCAGCACAGGGCCAATCAGCACTGACCAGACAGACAGTCAGGGGTCCTGCATCCTTACAGACAACTGTGGGAGAATGAAAACTCCTCCTACAAGCTTTAACCAGACACTCATAGAAGTCACAAGACTGCTCTAACCGCTGATGAAAAAAGGTACTTAACAGTTTATATTTACTAAACTAATTGCATTTCCATGTTCTGTGTACTGTGGGAAACCAGATATAGTGAATTCAGGGTCCTGGGTTTAGTAACACTTTAAAAGACTTCAGCATAGTACAGTATTTAAATCTATTCAACGACTCTCAGGTATAAAAGTGTATGCTGGTGTAGCCTCACCACTTAACCAGTGGGGCTACACCAACGTCTGTCTCCCATATCCCACACTGCAAAAAAACAAACAAACAAAAAACTGATACTTGTCGGGAGCCCCAGACTGTCTCAGACACTTTCATAAATGAGGATACTAGCAGTCAGAAAGGAAATTATATGATCAGGTTTCACTTGTATTATTATGCCCTGTATTTTATGCCAGCCTGAAGGAAACACTGAAGCCCCGTACACACGGCCGAGATTCTCGTCAGGAAAAAAACGTTGTTTTTCCTGACGAGAATCTTGACAAGAAACTTGTCCTGGCCGCGTGTACACATGTACGATTCAAAAGAACCGCCGTTCTTTTGAATGGCACGCACGCGGTGACGTCATCGACTACGGCGAGCGTGCGCTCGTCACATTCGATGCCGTCGCCGCTATCTTGCTCCACCCTATGCCTAGGAAGCTACCGCGCATGCGTCTAAGTCATTTTGAGCATGCACGGGTTTCCACAGCGACAGGTAAGTGTACACACGCTCGGGTTTCTCGTCGAGAAACAGACCGACGAGATTCTCGACGAGAAAAAAGACCGCAGGTCGTCTTTTTTCTCGTTTGGGAATCTGGGCAGTTTTCTCGTCGAGAAAACTGAAACCCACGTACACACAGCCGGTTTTCTGGGCAAGAAAACTCTCCCGGCAGTTTTCTTGTCGTTTTTTTTGCCGAGAAAACCGGTTGTGTGTACGCGGCCTGAGACATTTTAGCTTCTCATTATAGCTTTTTGTACAGTTTAGCCAAACAATATCATTCCTATTAGAATATGATTACCAAATTGTTTTCAAAAATAGTGACAACATTTCCTAACCTGCCTGCCTGGTTGCTTACTTTCTTTACAAAAGTTGTACAGGGCTATGTACAGCTGTCATGTAGACTTTCGATAATGTTTCAGTCTATTAGGAAAATGTGGTTCAATGCCAACAAACACTTTTACTGCAGCAGCACCCCACTATCCCTAAAGTGTCTAAATTATCTCTTTTCTCACGATGAAAAATAGGTTCCCCCCCCCCCCCACCCAGCATTGCACAATGCAATGCCCAGTACTTAGGCAACCCAACATATGGACCAGGCATTGCCAAGTGGGGGGCCGATTTGGTGAGGAAGTGGATACCCCCTTAGAATCATAAGGTGTCACTTAAACAAGTCAAGGAGGACCACATGGTTAGACTGCCAGAGACCATACCCAGAAGTATCTGAAGGGGTTGGCCAGTGCTATGTGTATAACTGTATAACTGACGTTTGAAGAGTTTACAGGAAAAAGTCCCAGGCCAAGTGCCCCCCCTCTGTCCTCATTATAGCTATGAGTAAGCACTAACATTTGTAGTGTGAAACGCGTCAGTTGATCTCTGCCTTGCTGTGACCTGTGGTGCATGTGTTTTATCTTTTTTACAATAAAAGCAACCTTTAAGGTTTTTTTTGGAGTGCGGCTGTCCATCCTTTCCTTTCTGCTGTTCCTAGAAGAGGGAAGGTCTGGACAGCCGCACTCCAATAAAAATGCCTTTATTGTGCAAAATAACAAAAGTACACACCACAACAGGGTGCTATGACTAAGCACTGTTGAGTGTGAAACGCGTCAGATTTTTTATCCTGTACCCTGCTTTGGTGTGTACTTTTGTTATTTTGCACAATAAAGGTGTTTTTATTGGAGTGCGGCTGTCCAGACCTTCCCTCTTCTAATTGCTATATGCTTAGCCTGCACCTGATGTTTCCACCTTGAGGAGAGTGCCATTTCCACACATCCACCTGGAGCGGTGATCCCTTCCCCTATTTTTTTCTAACTTGGAGTTTCCTTTTAGTTTGGGTTCACTGTCTTGCCACTGTCTCTCTTCCTAGAGATGGATATAAATCTAGTGTTTTATAATCACCCTGGCCAGAGTCAGATCGGCACCTGTCTGGTTAAAAAGCATGGTATAAACAGATAGATAGTTTTTTTTTTTTTTCAACCCTGCGGGGTGAACGCAAAAATAATGAGGAGCTTGTTGTACTAGTTATGTGATATTAGTTCAGCGATCTCCCAGCTGAGCTGACAGAGGGCAGCCCCCCCCACCCCCCCCCCCCCCGCCAGAACACACCAGTCAGCTCTTGCAGTAGTTGGCTTCAAGCGCTGATCAGATTCCAGCCGGCTGCTGGTTTTACAGCATGCCCATTCGACAGAAGCCACTATACTCTACCCAGATTAACAATGCTGCTGTCCAAAGATGTCTGCTTTACTACTTCGTTCAGAATGCAGAAATCCTAAAATTGACTATACTGGGGTCAGTTTTTTTTGTTCAACCAGTGGGTTGAATGGAAAAAACTGACTTGATACCCCCATCCACGCATTTGAAGTGGATGGGGGAATCCTTCCTGCTTTGTCAATGTATTCTAAGGCTGGGTTCATACCTATGCGAATTGGATTACACCGCATCCAGTTTGCATAACATTTTAAAATCTATTAGTTTTAATGCATCTGGTTCACATATGTGCGTTGCATTCGCACTCCGCATTGCCCAAAAATCGTGTGCTATTGCATCCACATATTCTTCTATGGGAACGCATCTGATTCGCAGATGCGTTCCGTTGTGAACGGGCATTCTCTCCCCCTCCTCGCTACACCTCTCCCTGCTCAGCTGATCTTCACCTACAGCGGAGAGGAACTGCTGAACAGCTGTTTTTTCTCTTCGCAGAAAAAACAGAGCTGGAATTTGCACCGCACATGTGTGAATCCAGCCTAAAAGAGGGGAGACTCCCCTGCCATCAGAATACACAGATCAGTGCTGCAGCCTATGGACTGCGGAGCTGATCGATCAAGAATATAACAACAAGATGGTTTGCCAATTGGAAGATCAACTTATGTTCAACCACAGTGGCCACACATGGACTGAAATTTGTCCAGTTCCTTCTGAACTGGCTGAATTTCGATCGATGCATTGCCAGATTTAGGAAAGTGTGTTAGTGGCTGGATCACCAGGTGAAATAGTAAAAAAAAAAAAAAAAGGCAAAAAAAGAAAACAAATGCAGCTACCACTTCTAAGGTTTGTGAAGCTGCAATATATTACATTTTCGTGTTTAATACCGCTTTAAAACAGTGAGGGCATATCTTACACATGTGAGATTGGTCTAGGTCAGTCTAAAAGTCAATACTCAAATAGAGGAACCTATTGCCTTAGGAATTCGATCCTTTTTTATTATTGTTCATGAAAAGCTATATGTAATAAAGACTGGTCATTAAAAGGTATTGTACTGCATCAGATATATAGTGCTTGGGTTCAATTGCCCAATTGCTATCATAATTATTCATTAACTAATTTGCATGATTAGTTCTAAATATTAGGATAAAAGATTTGAAAAATGAATTTGTTGTGACAGTTTTTTCTGGTCTGTGTGGTCTGGTGTTGAGATTTCATTTGAGTAGTTCCCTTAGAATTGGCCTCATTGCTCTCTTGTGTCACCTTAAGTTGTTTTAAGCGAGTTGCTATTATTAAGCAATACACCTTTATTTGTCATAACACCATAGAAAAGAATATTAATAACTGTAATTACAGAAAAGTCATGTTAGAAATAAATATAGCTCTGAAAGCTATTGTTTGACAAAAAACATAATCTCAAACAAATGCAACATTTACAGTTTTTACCATTAGACGTAGAGTGACTCAAGGCTACAACACAATTGGTCTTTGTAATTAGCACTGGCTAGATCTCCGTTTGTTAACAAAATAAACTCCAACAGCTGAGGGGTGGATGAAGTTACTTCATTTATAGTAAAAATGGAAACAAAACGAATTTGAAAAGAGGTTATATGAATACATTTAATAGATAGATAGAGATTTAGGTGGGTTTGTGTAATTTGAACCCTGAAATGACCAGTTGTTTATACCAGCGGTCTCCAAACTGCGGCCCAGGGGTCAAATGCGGCCCTTTGCTTGTCTTTATCTGGCCTTTGGGGCACTATTTTCTTACTGACACCAACAATGGGGTACTATTCCACCCACTGACACCAACAATGGGGAACTATTCCTGTTACTGACACCGACAAGGGGACTGTCACGTACCTGGTAGGAGTCTGATATGACGAGGTCGGCCTCCCTTGTATCTCCTACCCAAGCCCCACTGAAGGTGGAACAGATGGTGGCTAGGGTCAGGAGGAACACGAGTGCCTGGGAATGTTGCTTCTAGAACCTGCGGTGGAAGTAGTAAGCTCGGTGGTACCAGCAGGACAGCAGGCGAAGAGCTGGAGTGGAACTCAGAAGATCAGCGGATGTTAAAGAGGAACTCCAACCAACTTGCAGGTTCAGGCTTGGTGGCTTGTCAGTACTTCCTGTGGTCAGGAGACAGGAGAGCACTGGACACGAGAGCTGAGAAGATAGAGAGCCAGCGCAGGTTTCCAGAGGCAGTGTCAGAGCTGGGCAGACGATGAAAGTGGAGTCGTGGAGATAGCTGGGTTTGGTAACAGGCGGGCTGCAGAGTACAAGGCATAAGCAGGAGGAAGGTCAGGTGCAGGCCGGAGTCTGGTACCAGTAATCAAGTCAGAGGAAGCCGGGATCAGTAACAGGTATCAAGCAGGTAATAAGCAGGGTTCAGAGGATCAGGACACAGCTGAAGAACAGTCAGCACTTGTAGAGAGTCAGAGCACCCTTTAAATAGGCCATCTGTCGCCAACTGGCGTTAGTGACGCGCTCCTGCGCGCCGTTCGTTGCGCACGCGCATGCGCAATGGCGTTCTGGAAGTCTGTTGTTGTCCGGGAACGCGCACCAGATGTGATTCAGCAGTTCTCTTACAGGGACATTATTCCTCTTGTAGCACCCTCTACCATAGGTAGGTGCTAGAGGTGTAGTGTTTTGTAGGTTCTGTTAGTGCAAGTAAATTTAAGCAGGCCTATGCTGCGAGCTATGCCTGTTTATTTTTGATCTGGGGGCAGGGAGTGGTTAGTGTAACAGTAGGTGTGACTGACATGTACTTCACCTTTTGGGCGCCTCCCCTGCTTCCAGTGAGAATGTTCTGGAAGAGGGGCAGGGCTCACAGTAAGCCTGCAAGGGGGGGGGAGTTGTCGGCTAGTGAACTGAAGAATGAAGTGCTAGACTGCGTACAGGAGGAACACTCCCATCTGGGGGGGGGGAGTGTCGTGGAAATTTTATGAATATGTATTTAATATGTATTGTCATAGTGTCACCCAGTGTTAGTTCTCCTGCAACCCTCTCTAAAGAGCTGACTGGGGCAGACTGACGCTGGTTGAGATAAACTTCCTGATTTGGAGAAGGGTGTTTGCGGAGTGAGGATGTCTGCCGGCGAAAGAGCCCCTGTGTGATGCACAGATGTTCGCCTGGGGGGGATGTGTCCGCTCTGCAAACGCATTATCGGTTTAGCGGATGTATGCTCTTGTCGCCTCTATATGCTTGATCAACATAGATGTGGTGACATGGGCATACACCTGCAGATAAGCTCCCCTCATCAGGAACTGTGTTCATTGGTTGTTGTATTATGTATTTAAATAACCCTGTTGGAAGGGTTATCCTGTATTGTTTTGCATTGTTTTGTATTGTACATCCTGTTGGAAGGATGTCTTTATATGGTCAGATGGTGACATCACTTCCTGTTGGTATTTTAATAAAAGAGCAAGCTGGCTAGAGGCTGGGGAGTCTTGCTGGGAGAGCTGAGAACATAGCAGTCTGGTGATGTCTCTTTACTTGAATGAATGGGAAAGCGAATGATAGGCGAGTGGACTTTTAGCTAAGATGCATTATATCAGGGATATGCAATTAGCGGACCTCCAGCTGTTGCAAAACTACAAGTCCCATCATGCCTCTGCCTCTGGGTGTCATGCTTGTGGCTGTCAGAGTCTTGCTATGCCTCATGGGACTTGTAGTTTGGCAACAGCTGGAGGTCCGCTAATTGCATATCCCTGCATTATATCATCAAGACGAAATGTGTTATTATTAGAGACACGAGATTTGGCAGTGCGCTTTGCGTACAGCCTGATTTAGCTGACAGGGGCGACTTAGGCGGAAGAGCTGGGAGGGAGCCTCTCCTTACATGGTCATGGAGAGGTGTCCTGGAAAAGGAGATGGATAAGCAGTTGGTCCGAGCGGTCCAGGTAAATCCTTCAGGTAGGACTCAGGGCAGGAGTCGGTGAGTGAAGCACAGTGGAGATCTGGAAGAGGCATGCTAGGGGAGCTGGGTGCAGAGCCAGAGGAGAGACTGTGGGGTTTTGTGCCAAATCGCAGCTATGAGGGCAGGCAGGATTTGCAAGTCGGGCTTGCTAGGATCAGTAGTCCATCATCAAATATCCTTTTCAAGTAATGTCCACGGCCACAAGGAGGAGTACTGCAGGCCCCCGGTCTACTAAGGATCATCAGTTGAAACTACTTCTAGAACTTAATCAGAGTGAGGCCTAGCCAGCTCAAGATGGTGGGACAGGATTTCTAATGCTGTGACAGGAAAGTGATATGCAGGAGAAGTGTCCTGGAGGTAGAAGTCTGCAGGGAGAGTGCAGAGGAGGAGAATGGTCTGTAGTAACGCTGTCAAGATTAGAGTCCACCATTTTTGTTTTAATCCAAGGAAATGTAAAGCATAACCGCTATAACATTTTCAAAGTAATGAGTTAACCACTATGACATTTTCAATGTAAAGCCGGGCATCCCATATCCCTTCCCCCAACCAAGTTCAATCCCCCAAATAAAGCAACAAAACAAAGTAAAATACTTTTCATTGTCTACAAAGTGTGACGTATGGATGTCTGGCAGCAGGGTGAATATGCGTGGATGTTGGTAACTAGTAGCAACCAACCGCTACACTCTTACTGACACCAACGATGAGGCACTATTCTTCCCACTGACACCAATAATGAGGCACTATTCCTCCCACTACACAGTCCATATTTCTATTGCACATGTTCCTGGAATGAGCTCTCAAGGTACCGGGTGCTGCAGCGACCACCAGCTGGATACTGGAACATACACGACAGAATGTAAATATTTTCCATTTTAAATTACGTCCAAGCGTTTTTTTATTGATTAAGATCACATCACAAACAGTGTAGTGCAATGTTTCGGAGTCAGGCAGGACCCCTTTCGTCAGGTATGTGATCGTTTGGTAGATATCGTATCACCTCTTGTATGGGTACGATTAAGCGTTGAATCCCTTGTTCAGGGGATCCATCAGGGGTGCAGAATGAGGAAACCATTCATAGTACACAGTTCATATTCCCATCGCACACATTCCCGGAATGATCTCTCAAGGTACCCGGTGCTGCAGCGACCACCAGCTGGATACTGGAACATACACGACAGAATTAAACTATTCGCCAGCACACCAACGATCTTCAACTACATCCAAATTTTTTTTATTGAAGTAAGATCACATGCTTTATGAAGGGGTCCTGCGTGGCTCCGAAATGTTGCACTACACTGTTTGTGATGTGGTCTTACTTTAATAAAAGAAAAACGTTTGGATGTAATTAAAGATCCTTGGTATGCTAGTAAATATTTATATACTATTCTTCACACTGACACCAACGATAAGGCACTATTCTTCCCACAAAACCCACTGACACCAATGATGGGACACTATTCCTCCCACTGACATCAATGATGGGGTACTACTCTTTCTATTGACATCAGTGATAGAACACTATTCCTTCTATTGAAATCAATTATGGGGCACTATTTCTTCCACTGAAGCCAATAATGGGGTACTATTCCTCCCACTGACACCAATGATGGAGCATTATTTCTCCTACTGAGACCAATGATGGGACACTATTCCTTCTACTGACACCAATGATGGGACACTATTCCTCCCACTGACACCAATGGGGCACTACTCCTCCCCCAATATCAAAGATGGCATTGTTTTCTTCCACATATGCCAGGACATTTTCTACTCCCAATAGTCTGCCCCCCCCTAAAATCTGAAGAACACTAAACTGGCCCTTTAATTAGAAAGTTTGGAGACCCCTGGTCTATATGATCTCAAGTTGAGACATCTTTTGTTTTGTTTCTCCTCTTTTCAAATTGGGGTGTGTTGATGGCTCCAGAATGGGTGAGGGGGATTTGAAAGACTCAGGTATGGGTGAGGGGGATTTGAAAGATTGGCAGAAATTTTGTGTTGAATGTTGAAATGTGGATAGATGTGAATATTTTCATTTTTATGCCTAATATAAAGCTTTTCTACTGAAAAAAATCTGAGTTCAAGGTCAATACCCTGTGTTACTGCCCCACTCTTCCCTGGCAACTTACTGTATATTCACATCACTGGTCTGTAGTAGTGTACACATTATGTTGACAGTTCTCTTGCTACCTGTCCTTGATTTAGACATTCTTTATGTTAGGATCAAAAACAGCACAGTCACCCATTAAAATGATGTATGGGGCTCCAAATTCTGTAGTTAAGACCGTGCTGGCAACCACCAATATTTTAATGCAACACATCAAGACTGAGGTGAGCCGGAAAAAATACATTATATTTCTGCTAGTAAAGTTAATTTTAGTAGGCTTCTTTAATGTTTAATTCATAGTTAGGCACTAGTTTAGCTTGGTTAATAAATCACTTTAGAATGTGAAAATGTAGTTCTGAAGGTAGACTTAGACTGTTTCCACTTTCAAAAAGAGACTTTTCATTAAGAAACCATCAATAAAGCTAATGTCCAGGCAAAAATTAAACCCACCAATCACAAGTGCAAATACTGGGGACAATTTACTTAAACTGGTGCACAAAGAGTCTAAGTTACTAGGTTTTATTGTCAAAGTTTCAGGCTGGGTTCACATACAGTGGGGCAAAAAAGTATTTAGTCAGCCACCAATTGTGCAAGTTCTCCCACTTAAAAAGATGAGAGAGGCCTGTAATTGTCATCATAGGTTTACCTCAACTATGAGAGACAAAATGTGGAAACAAATCCAGACAATCACATTGTCTGATTTGGAAAGAATTTTTTTTTTGCAAATTATAGTGGAAAATAAGTATTTGGTCAATATCAAAAGTTCATCTCAATACTTTGTTATATATCCTTTGTTGGCAATGACAGAGGTCAAACGTTTTCTGTAAGTCTTCACAAGGTTGTCACACACTGTTTCTGGTATGTTGGCCCATTCCTCCATGCAGATTTCCTCTATAGCAGTGATGTTTTGGGGCTGTCGCTGGGCAACACGGACTTTCTACTCCCTCCAAAGGTTTTCTATGGGGTTGAGATCTGGAGACTGGCTAGGCCACTCCAGGACCTTGAAATGCTTCTTACAAAGCCACTCCTTCGTTGCCCGGGCGGTGTGTTTGGGATCATTGTCATGCTGAAAGACCCAGCCACGTTTCATCTTCAATGCCCTTGCTGATGGGAGGAGGTTTGCACTCAAAATCTCACGATACATGGCCCCATTCATTCTTTCATGTACACAGATCAGTCGTCCTGTTCCCTTTGCAGAGAAACAGCCCCAAAGCATGATGTTGCCACCCCCATGCTTCACAGTAGGTATGGTGTTCTTTGGTTGCAACTCAGCATTCTCTCTCCTCCAAACACGACGAGTTGTGTTTCTACCAAAAAGTTCTACTTTGGTTTCATATGGCCATATGACATTCTCCCAATCCTCTTCTGGATCATCCAAATGCTCTCTAGCAAACCTCAGACGGGCCCGGACATGTACTGGCTTAAGCAGGGGGACACATCTGGCACTGCAGAATCTGAGTCCCTGGCGGCGTAGTGTGTTACTGATGGTAGCCTTTGTAGCTCTCTGCAGGTCATTCACTAGGTCCCCCCGTGTGGTTCTGGGATTTTTGCTCTTGTGATCATTTTGACCCCACGGGGTGAGATCTTGCGTGGAGCCCCAGATCGAGGGAGATTATCAGTGGTCTTGTATGTCTTCCATTTTCTAATTACTGCTCCCACAGTTGATTTCTTCACACCAAGCTGCTTGCCTATTGCAGATTCAGTCTTCCCAGCCTGGTGCAGGTCTACAATTTTGTTTCTGGTGTCCTTCGACAGCTCTTTGGTCTTCACCATAGTGGAGTTTGGAGTGTGACTGTTTGAGGTTGTGGACAGGTGTCTTTTATACTGATAACAAGTTCAAACAGGTGCCATTAATACAGGTAATGAGTGGAGGACAGAGGAGCCTCTTAAAGAAGAAGATACAGGTCTGTGAGAGCCAGACATCTTGCTTGTTTGTAGGTGACCAAATACTTATTTTCCACCATAATTTGCAAAATAAATTCTTTCCAAATCAGACAATGTGATTGTCTGGATTTGTTTCCACATTTTGTCTCTCATAGTTGAGGTATACCTATGATGACAATTACAGGCCTCTCTCATCTTTTTAAGTGGGAGAACTTGCACAATTGGTGGCTGACTAATCACTTTTTTGCCCCACTGTATGTGCCGCCGCGGGTTCGTGCCTTGGGTCCAGTGTGTGTCTGTTCACCGGTTCAGGTGCGATTTAGGTCTGAATTTGGGCCTGAAATCACACCTGAACAGGACCCAAACCAACACAGGACCCTTCTGCAATCCGCTCCATGGCCTCCCCGGACCTGTGTGAACCGGCTGCATTAAGACCTGGTCACACTCGCCTGTCATGGTAATTGGATGCGGGGAAACCCATATATGTGAACCCTTACCTTTTGTAACAGCTTACATCCATTTTTAGGGTGTAACAATTAAAATGTTACAAATGGACTGGCCCCTGCACCTTCCAAACCTGGATATGACAGCTAGCGGGGAAGAAGAAGCTGTCACAATTAAAAAAAAAACATGGCAATGCGGTGCTCCACCCAAGTCACTCATTTACGGTGTCCTGTGAATAGAAAACTACAAGTTCCAGCAGCCTTTGCACTGTGGTAGTTCTTTGAGTCTTCCTGTCAGAATGTATCGGCTTCCTCGTATGAAGATCTGCAAGAGACCTGCATGGCACCCAGTGGCGTAGCGTGGGGGGGCCAGGGGGGGTCGCCCCGGGCGCAAAATTTAGAGGGGCACAGCAGCAGGCGGCAGTTACCTGCAGCTCTTCTCCTGCGCTGTGCAGTCTAGGAGACTGTGAGCTCTTTCGCTTCCCTATGAGGAAGAAGTTGCGGTGCAGTCCCAGCTTAGGCTCCAGCGGTGACACTGACACAGCAGTGAGTAAATGAACATTGAAGACCATCCATGATGATCCCAGGGATTGTGACCGTGCGGAGACTGGGGGGGAAGGAGGAGGGCAGGCGACTCACGAGGCATCCTCTCCATTACATGCCACTCCCCATACACGAGGTCCATGTGCGACATGCTGTCCGTCCACTTATCCCGCCCCACAACCCGGACTTCCGACCACCGCCGCTTCTCCTGAGTCCTGCATGTGCCTGTCAGTGTGCTGCCCCGGCACTCTGAGCCTGCACTGACCACCCCAGGACTGGAGGAAACCGGGGCCAGGAGAAAGAGGATGAGGCATCATCCACACAGACAGACACCTTACCGACAGCTGCACGGACATTGTGAGTACGCCTCTACAGAGGAAAGCTCTGTACGGGATGATGGCAGCCGGAGGGGGGGCTGGGGCTGAGCTCTGAACTGGAATCTGTAGGAAATAGAGCTTTGTTTTTGGGGGGATGTACACAGCACACCCCCCTCAACCCTGCAAGCTTATCACAGCGCACCCCCTCAACCCTGCAAGCCACACACAGCACACCCCCCTCAACCCTGCATGCCGCACCCCCCTCAACCCTGCAAGCCAATCACAGTGCACCCCCTCAACCCTGCAAGCCACACACATCGCACCCCACTCAACCCTGCAAGCCACACACAGCACATCTTTCTCATCCCTGCAAGCCACACACAGAGCATCCCCTCAACCCTGCAAGCCACACACAGTGCACCCCCCCTCAACCCTGCAAGCCACACACAGCGCACCCCCTCAACCCTGCATGCCACACACAGCGCACCCCCCAACCCTCCCTCCACACACAGCACCCCCCAACCCTCCCTCCACACACAGCACACTCCCAACCCTGCACGCCACACACAGCACACCCCCCAACCCTTCATGCCACACACAGCGTTACCCCCTTAACCCTGCACACCACACACAGCGCACCCCTCTCAACCCTGCACGCTGCACACAGCGCTCCCCCCTCAACCCTGCACACAGCGCACCCCCTCAACACTGCACACAGCGCACCTCTGAACCCTGCATTTTATACAAAGCGCATCCCTCAGCCTTGCACACCATACACAGCACACCCCTCAACCCTCATTGCTAATAATTAGTTATATTTCTTCTTTTCTGTCTATTGGTGGGTTCCGTCACTTCTGAAGTCTGTGGTGTGCAGGCAGTGAGATGATGTGCTGTAACCTTAAGCAACAAATAAGTGGGTTGTAATGATGTGCTGTAACCTCTAGCAACCAATTAGTGAGCCGTAATGATGTGCTGCAATGTCTAGCAACCAATTAGGGAGCATTAATAATATGCAGTAACCTCTAGCAATCAGTGAGTGGTAATGTTGTGCAGTAACCTTCAGCAACCAATCAGTGAACAGTAATGATCTGCTGTAATCTCTAGCAAGCAATCAGTGAGCAATAATAACTTGCAGTAACCTCTAGCAACCAATCATTTTGTAGTAATGATGTGCAGTAACCTCTAGCAAACAATGGGTAAGCAGTAATTATGTGCAGTATCATCTAGCAACCAATCAGTGAGCAATAATAATGTGGACAGGGTAGAAATCAGGTGGGTCAGTGTAGTGGTCAGTATAGGAATCAGGTAGGTCAGTGTAATCGTCAGTATAGGAATCATGTAGGGCAGTGTAGTGGTCAGTATAGCAATCAGATAGGTCAGTTTAGTGGTCAGTGTAGGAATCAGACAGGTCAGTAAGGGAATCAGGTAGGTTAGTATAGTGGTCAGGTAGGTCGGTGTAGGAATCAGGTTGGTCAGTACTACTGTACTAGCAGAAGGGACTCAGAGAGTGCTAAAAATCCGCGGGTTAGGGGGCGCAAATCCCTTGCCGTGCCCCGGGCGCTGACAACCCACGCTACGCCACTGATGGCACCATTGATCTGCTGATGCTTTACAGGCTCCTGCATCAAAAATATATAAAAGCACATTTTTTGCAGGTAAAAAAAATGGGCATTTATTTATTTTTGTGAGAAGGTGAACTAATCCTTTAATTGAATAAGGTGAAGTTAGAAGCTGCACCGGATTCTGATTACTCCAGTTTTAGTAATCCATGATAAAAGATGTGGCTCACCTGATAAACTATTTGTACGTGTCTTGAGAAGAGTCAAAAATATAATACTGGATTCTGGAACCATCCTGTTTTTCATTTTAGCTGTAGACCCAGATTGCAGATTGCTTCCTCTACCATCAAAATCAAAAAGACAAGGGAACTAGGTCATGGGAGAGAGAACAAGAATTCAATGTACAAAAAATAAAAAATGTCTAATATAAACGAAGAATTGTGTATATTGAGGAGGATGGATAACGTTACTCTTATGACACTGAGACCTTGTACAGCATATACTGTACACTATGAAAATGTTTTGTCCCTACTCGCTAGGTGGTATACAACTTCTTCCAAACTTCATCGGATTTAACCAATGATCTCAACTTTACGCTGCTGGGAAGTAGAAAGCACTCTTCTACACCTTTTCTGAAGCCATCCAAAACTCCTTTTGGGACATGGTAAAACCGACCAATGAGGCACCCACACTTGACAGAAATTGATTGCTTAATATGTTGAAAATTTTTCCATCAATGAGCAGCTGCAGCCACTGATCAGTGTATTCTGACAGCGGTGGGTGCTGCTTTCAGAATACAATATCCCGGCAAGGGGCATTCCTGCATCCACCTTGCTTGTGTAAATGAACACATCTGTTAATTTTTTTCTATTCCGCCTGCCGAGTGCATAGTATGTAAGGACGTTGAGGGAACATCTACAACAGGAATTCAAAAAAGCTGCTGCACTGTTTTTCTGGTGTTTTTGTATTTGGCCAAATTCATGAAGTATAGCCAACACTTTTGGTTCTGACAGCAACTTTTGTGCCAAATTCAGGTAGTGCTAAAATGCGCCACTTTTACATTTGGCACAATGAAAGTGGAGCTAATTGAGACCAACTCTCTTTTGCTGTACAGCCAGAGACCTAGGCACAGACAGATTTGGTGAAAGTGTCTTGCGTGCATTTTAAAAGTGGCGAAGCATGAGCCAAATTTTAGACAGGTACATGAAGTTGGTGCACACTGCACCACTTTTAGAATGCATGTAGGTTACTTATGCAAAATTTCTCTGTGCCAGTCCCCAAGAGCATCAGGGGGCATCAGGGTGAAAAGTTGAACAGCGGCTACTGAAGGATTAGCTATGTAAAATACCTTGTTATTGGTTCTCTATTAATTTGTTTTCCCCAGAGTTCAGCTATAAGCTTCGGGGAGAAATTTGTTTTCAAAGTTCACTTATTTATTTATTTTTTTCAACATGAGGGATGCCCTTCATCACGCTGATGTCCCTGCCCGTTCACATGAATCCCCCTGTGATACCCATAGCATGCATTTTGAACACACTAGCGTGCGTAAAGGCTGTCCCAATGACATCACAAAGAATATAGCGGCACAGGACTTGAAGTGTGGTTTATGATGGATGACAGCAGGACTGCACTGGATTCGCTGGGCAGATTAGTGAGACACACAAATGTATACTATATTGCCCAAAGTATTGGGACGCTTGCCTTTAATGGCATTCCAGTCTTAGTCCGTAGGGTTCAATATTGAGTTGGCCCACCCTTTGCAGCTATAACAGCTTCAACTCTTCTGGGAAGGCTGTCCACAAGGTTTAGGAGTGTGTCTATGGAAATGTTTGACCATTCTTCCAGAAGTGTATTTGTGAGGTCAGACACTGATGTTGGAAGAGAAGGCCTGGCTCGCTGTCTCTGCTCTAATTCATCCCAAAGGTGTTCTATCGGGTTGTGGTTAGCACTCTGTGCAGGTCAGTCAAGTTCTTCCACCCCAAACTCGCTCATTCATGTCTTTATGGACCTTGCTTTGTGCACTGATCCAAATCCTTTGATGGAAGAGGGATTATGGTGTGGGTTTTTTTTTCAGGGGTTGGGCTTGGACCCTTAGTTCTAGTGAACTCTTAAGGGCTCTTTCACACGGAGGTCCGTTCAGGTCCGCCTGTCAGTTTTTTAGGCGGACCTGAAACGGATCCTCCATGCACCCCTATGGAAGCACGGATGTCAGCGGAGACATGTCCGCTGACATCCGCTCCGCTCCGGTCCGTCGTCATCCGATTCCCCATAGGGGAGAGCGGCGCTCTGACAGGGCGGTCCCTGCACAGTATGTGGGGACCGCCCAGTCATCCGTCGGCTCAGCAGGGATCAACGGAGCGATCCCCGCTGAGCAAGCGGAGCTTCACGGGGCGGATCTTCACGGATCCGCCCTGTGTGAAAGAGGCCTAAGGCGTCAGCATACCAAGACATTTTGAACAATTTCATGCTCCCAACTTTGTGGGAACAGTTTGGGGATGGCCCCTTTCTGTTCCAACATGATTGCACACCAGTGCACAAATCAAGGTCCATAAAGACATGGATGAGTGAGTTTGGAATGGAGGAACTTGAATAACCTGCACAGAGTCCTGTCTGCATCCCGATAGAACACCTTTGGGATGAATTAAAAACGGAGACTGGGAGCCAGACCTTCTCGTCCACATCAGTGCCTGACCTCATAAATGCGCTTCTGGAAGAATGGTCAAACATTCCCATAGACACACTCCTAAACCTTGTGGACAGCCTTCCAAAAAGAGTTGAAGGTGTTGCAAAGGGTGGGCCAACTCAATATTGAACCCTACAGGCTAAGACTGGGATGCCATTAAAGTTCATGTGCGTGTAAAGGCCGGTGTCCCAATACTTTTGGCAATATAGTGTAAGTAATATGGATAATACAGATACATAAAAAAACATGTTCAGTGACAAGTATACATAATTGTAAAGCAAAACATATACATCATTAACTGGATAAGAGAGAATTCTATCTATACATGTTCACAATTTGGTCCCAATTTTTATACAAATAGGTCCCTGCATTATTTCTGTGTGATTTCACTGCGACTTGCATTGACATCTGTTAAATTAAGTTTCACAGATATCAGAAAGCTGCACATGAAATCGTACTGCTTTGAAGGCGTGCTGAAGTAGCGCGACTCCAAAACTGCACTGGTGTGAACCACTTGAGTCGCAGCAATTTGAACAGTTCCATTGCCACAAATGGGACGCAACTTGTAATGCGACTTTGAACTGTCCACCTAGGGAAACACTATGTGAATATACAGTATAGTACATGCTTAGGAAAGTCCTACATATACACAGAAGAACATTTTCAACTTGTTTGTGAGACTGAAAGAAATATTCCAGTACACTGACCTACATACCATTAGTAGGCAAGTAACAATTTATGGGGCGGAGTACAATACTTACAAATGTATCTACATTGGTAAATAAGCAACATAAGAAGTTATGTTCTCGTCTTACTGAGGATGGAATGCTGTCTGAATTCCTTGCTGTTTTATAAACTCTGGATGTAAAAATGAAGAGATATCTTGGCCCAAGTACAACAGGTAATATATTATAAAATAAACATACTCTAGCTGGTACACACCTCAGGCAATGCCCAGCGTATAAATTCCCGCAGTGCACACACAGGGAGTCCCCTTCCCCAGTGAAAGTCCAATGAGAAATAAAAGGTGTCAGCACATGAGAGTTCGTTTTAAAGTGGTTGTAAACCCTCGAAAAAAACCAAAAAAAAAAACCCTGCAAGACAAAGGCATAATGAGCTAGTTAGCATAGTATACTAGCTCATTATGAATTACTTACCTTACATCGAAGCCCCCGCAGCGGTCCTCGTACCCCCCTCCAGCCGGCGACATCTCTCCCGGGGGTTACTTCCGGGTACATACGTGCCGTTGCTTCAGTTTGCCCCGGTGCGCATGTGCCGGTGACATCGCCACATGCAGGGGACAGGGAAAATATTTCCTAAACCATGCAAGTTTAGGAGCAGAGGCAGCTCTAGGCTTTGTGAGGCCTTAGGCAAAATTTAGACATGAGGCCCCACTCGCATCCCCAAAATGGGAAAAAAATTCAAGCAAGAAAAATGGCTGCAGAAAGATGCACTGATCTAGCACACAGGTGATCAGCATCCTCCTCACCCATCAGATATATGCAGCCAATATAACATCTGGGACCCAGCAAGGTGAAAGCAGGGAACAGAAAACACAGGGCAGCGCTGGAGGTGGTGGCACGCCATCCTGGTGATTAATCACAGGCAAATTAGATGGCCGCGAGGCCCCTGTGAGTGTGAGGCCTTAGGCGACCACATAATTAAAGAGCAGCCTCTCTTTAGGAGATATCCTGGGTAGCTACAGGTAAGCTTTATTATAGGCTTATCTGTAGCATAAAGTGGTCTGTAAGGGTTTACAACCACTTTAACACAACAAGAAATAGAACATGATATGATGTACCGCAACCTTACAAAAAACTCCTAATAGTTGTACACTAAATCATAGGTTAAGAAAGTGATCTCTGTAAGATGGGGATGTAACAAAGCTTATAGGTTAAGTTCACCTTTTCTAAAAAAATAATTAAAAAAACCCACATGATATTGCAGGTAAAAAAAAAATGTGTCTTTTTTTTTACCATGGAGCCTGCAAAGCAGTGCACCTATGATCAGTCGATTGCTGATGAAATGTCAGGCTCCTGCAGACACTCCAGACAGCTGTCTGCCCATACCTCTATACGGGCAGACAGTTAGGCTGGGTTCACACTATTGCGAATTGGATGCGGGTTTCGCCGCATCCAATTTGCATAGCAGGAGATTTTGACTGGCTCTCTATGGAACCAGTTCACACATCTCCGCAGCGGCTCTGGTGCGAATTGCACAGGAGCCCTGTGCGTCTTTTGGTCCATTTCATGTCTGAATTCAGCCCAAAATTCGGGCTGAAATCAGACCTGAAACGGTGAATGAGAGACACACCGGATTACTGCTGTGAGATGCTGTGTGTTCCAGTGTGAACCCAGCCTTACTCAGCTGCAGGAAGTGTCAGTGAGCTACGAGGGCACCGATGAGCAGCCGGGTAGCACATTCAGAACTACAAGCTGTTTTTCATGGTGGAAGATGGGATTTGTAGTTCATTCACTCACATATTGCTGTGAATTAATGATGCTGATGTGTGAGCAAAGCCCCCGAACAACCACGCTGCTTTTAAAATGTGACAGCGGGAGAGAGGATACAATGCCTCCTGTCACAGTGATGGATCAGGGGCTGCTGCTGCATTATTAACATGTTACATGTTATACCCTAAATAATTGATGTAACATGTAATATGTTACTACAGGTGAACTTATTCTTTAAGGACCTTGCAAGGTCCACATATCTGTTTCCACAGCATCCCCCAAATAAAAGAAATGCAAAAATGAAAAGAAAAAACTAAAGCAAAAAAATACCCTGGCATCCGGTCACTTCACATAGGTGAGGGCGACATCATTGGGAATTCCAGTAGGAACCCAAATCCCACAAGAATGCACTCCTACATGGGATTGTACACCACAATAAAGCCTCATACACACAATCGGATATTCCGTCAACAAATGTGTGATGGCAGGGCTTTGTCGGAAAATCACACCGTTTGTATGTTCCATCGGACAATTGTTGTTGGATTTTCCGACAACAAATGTTGGATAGCATGCTTTCAAATCTTCCGACAACAAATGTGTCTTGTTGGATTATCCGAACGTGTGTACACATGTCTGTCGGAAGAAAATCCAAAGTACAAACACGCATGCTCAGAAGCAATGCTAACCGTAGCACAACATTAGCAGAAGTTGCCTAAAGGGTGGCACTAAAGAGAAGAAAAACCACGTAGTTTCGTATTTGTTGGCTGACAAAGTTTTGCCATCTGTATGCAGAACAAGTTCACGGCCAACGCCCTTCAGACAAAATTCCACGGCTTTGTCCGACGGAAATCCAATCGTGTGTATGAGGCTTAACACCCATCATGCTTTACCAACATACCTAAATAATAAAGTAAACACACAGTAAAGGATGTGGTAAACATTAGGGTGTGGCCCCTTTATTGGATTTAAATAACTTTTAATTATGAATTAAATTTGAAACTTTATTACCAAACAGAACAACTGTTAATCATTAATAGACCAGCCTCTTAGTCACTAGGGCTCTAGCAGCAATATCTTACACCAACCAAATAACAATTTGTCAACCACTCACCCACAAAGTGGGCAATATTACTACAGTAAAAGGGTGCAGGGTGATTCTTCTTTTCATTTTTTTTAAATCTTTAAATTTGATTAATTTTATTTAGGACATGGGGTGCTTATCTGCTGATCCATGGAAGGTCTGCTTTAAATTGGCCTTTATTCATGGATTTGATGGTCTGGAGTCAAACATAACATTTGGACAATCTTCTGTCCTCTCAATAGTCATATTGACAATACCAGCTTGCGATACAAATACCAGCCTGCTCATGCACATACTTTTGCAATAATCATTTCCAGTGTTAATGTGCTAAGGGTTATCGCTGCATAGACAGGTGTGGCCATCGTTTCTTCACACATATATGTAGCGCCCTCCCCAATATTTGGGGGCGCTATGTTTGAAATGTAAGGGTGGGCTGAGCCAGTAGTTGGGCTCAGACATGTTATTGTTCTAAATTTGCTTCTGCTCTGGGTGTGATGCTGCCTGGCAGTAATGTTCCCTGTTCGCCTGTAGGTGGCACTGTCACCACCGGCATAGGTTGAACTACAGGGGGTATCACAACACCTTGGGTGTCCTTTCTTGGCAGCCGTGCAGTGGGCATGGTCTACCCGCTGTGCATGCTGGGAGAGGGTACATAAGGAGCAGACGCCATTAATTGGGGTCCGTTCTGGGGTTCCGTCCTGGGAGCCCACCCGTTAATGTGCACGCCTCGTGGCTTGCAAAGCACTGGGTGTGTGTGTGTTCTGGTCTAGGGCCCCGTCAGCCCGAGGCTACATCGCTACCTGTTAGGCCCAGCTCTACTGGCTGGGGCCTACACCTCAGGAAAGGATCCCAGGCTACCCACGCTTGGGAAAAGAGACCAGGGGAGGATCTGTCCCAGAGGAGACTAGCGACGGTACTGCTGTCTTGGGAGGAGGCCTGGAGCTCACCTAAGGAGGGATCCATCATCATCATTACAAGCCCTGCAATATGCCAATCCGGAATAAAGGTTCTTCACTATTGCTTGGCTGGGAGGTTCAGGACTTTTAATAATTCTGTGGCAGAGGATGCCTGATCGTATCCCTACTTTCTAAAAGATAGGATTGATTCGTGCTTCATCCCGGCTGCTAGGCCCACTAAACGGGACTATCCGGGTGAGCAATACCCACTCAGGCTTGAGTGACAACGATTGCAACTTTAGTGCTACGTACCTGAACCTTCCCCTGTTCTTCTCTCATATCTTACTTTCCTCTCAAGTTTCCCTCAGCAAAAGTAAATAAAGCCTGACTGTTTGAGTTTTTACATTTGTGTGGACATTGGCCTTTTTGGAGACTTTCTTTCTATACCCTGACAACAGAAGCCTAGGAGGTAGTTCACAAGACCCAACAAAACCAGCCGGTCCCTTAAATGGGGGTAAGTGCTACATATACAAAAATGCTACTCTCTGAAATGTCTGAAATAGTTACGTCTAGAATAAGGTGGAATGAGGAATCCTTTGTCATGTGTGAGCCAGATCAGCCATCACGCACAACGCACACATCTTCCTAAAGATTGTATCTTCCGAAAGATATCCACACACTCAGGAGCAATCTTTTATATGTCATTAGCTATACATCATTAGCTTGTGAGTTAGGGCCCAGCTCTACTGATCAGGCCAGCTCACATTGACTTGGCTTCTCAATGTAGACACTCTGTTCTTCCCTAAAAATAGAAGATTGGCTAAGAAAAAGCCATGAGTAATCACATAAACAGAGAATGAGATGACCGGGGTGTCCTATGCACACACAGTGTAAATAGAGCTGACTAGTGTTGCCATTATTTCCAAGAAAACGCCATTTATCATTTATTGTCAAACCATAACTAGCTGCTGATTAAGGAGCCTATATATCAATGTTTTCAGACAAGATTCACACATTTTTCTAATAGAGTCTTATGTGAAAATGTTTGTGTCTTATGCCACGTACACATGACCGTTTTTAATGTCATTGAAAAAAAAAGCATTTTTCTCGCCGTGATTTTTCGTGTTTCCTCTCAAGCCTGCCTTGCCTACACACTATCGTGGAAAAAAATGCTTGAGCAAAGAGCGGTGACGTACAACACGTACGACAGCACTATAAAGGGGAAGTTCCATTCGGATGGCGCCACCCTTCATGTTAGTAAAGTTTGTTGAGCGACGATTCGCGCTTTTCAGCCTCGTGCTTTTCAGTCCGTTACAGCGTGACGAATGTGCTATCTCCATTACAAACGCTAGTTTTACCTGAACGAGCGCTCCCGTCTCATACTTGATTCTGAGCATGCACATTTTTTTTTCACGTTGTTAAAGCCCACACATGCCCGTTTTTCATGACGAGAAAAACGACGATGTAAAAAACGACGTGAAAAATTAGAGCATGTTCCAATTTTTCTCGTCGTGATTCTCTGCGTTTTTCTCGTCGGGAAAACTGCTGGAAAGCCCACACACTATAATTTTTAATGATCATTTTAAAAAATGTAATTTTTCTCGTCATTAAAAACGGTCGTGTGTACGCGGCATTAGATTTGTGTGAATCTCAAGTGAATAAAATCTTGAGTGAATAAATAGATAAATAGTCATTTACAACACTTTGGGGTTGAATTACTAAAACTAGAGAGTGTAAAATCTGGTGTAGCTCTGCAAAGAAACCAATCAGCTTCCAGTTTCTTTGTCAAAGCTTAATTGAACAAGCTGAAGTTAGAAGCTAATTGGCTACCATGCACAGTTGCGCCAGATTTTGCACTCTCCAGTTTTAGTAAATCAACCCCAATGTATTTATTTCTTTTTTCACCAGACATGGGATTTATTTATAGGTTTACTCATTTTATACTCTTATGCCGTGTACACACGATCGTTTTTCACGTTGTTAAAAATGCCATTTTGTAAATTGGGCATTAAAAACGATCGTGTGTAGGCTCCAGAGCATTTTTAACGACGTGAAAAATGGCCTAAAAAATGAGAACCTGCTCTATTTTTTCACGTCATTTTTTAACGACGTGAAAAACGGTAGTGTGTATGCTTTTACGAGGGGAAAAAAAACGCGCATGCTCAGAATCAAGTATGAGACGGGAGCGCTCGTTCTGGTAAATCTAGCATTCATAATGGAGATAGCACATTCGTCACGCTGTAACGGACTGAAAAGCACGAATCGTCGCTCAACAAACTTTACTAACATGAAGGGTGGCGCCATTCGAACGGAACTTCCCCTTTATAGTGCTGTCGTACGTGTTGTACGTCACTGCACTTTGCTCGAGCGGGTTTTTTCATGATCGTGTGTACGCAAGACAGGGTTGAGAGGAAACAAGAAAAAAAACGACGAGAAAAACAACGGTTTTAAAAATGACATTAAAAACGGACGTGTGTACGCGGCATCAGAATGTTGTATAACATATAGCTCTACAATTATTATTATTATTATATAGGATTTATATTGCGCCAACAGTTTGCGCAGAGCTTTAGAACATGGGAGCAGACAGTACAGCTACAATACAAATCAATACAGAGGGATCAGGCCCTGGTCGTTAGAGCTTACAATCTAGAAATATGGTTTCATCTGATAAACTATATGAGAAATATGAGATGCAAGACTAGCTATGTGGGCATAAAACAATTAATTGCACGTCCCTCTACATATAGGCCCCTAAAGAGATTCCAGTACTTTGAATGAATGAACTAAATAACAAAATCTCTTTAAAGTTAACCCCTGACCCTTTTATACTCACCCCTTTCCATGCTCCTCTGCCACTCCATTGCTCTGAAATTCAAACCCTGTGTCAGATGGTGTCAAGCTTACACAGGCTCATAAAGTGATCATTCTTTTCATGTCAGCGTTCAGGGCTGACATCATTAGGACATCACATTGTCCTCCTTACCATGAAGAACCATGTTTTTTGCAGCGACTCCAACTGAGTAACAAAGCGGCAGAGGATTGGGAGGAAGGTGTGTATATGCACCATACAAATAAAAAACAAATATTACCTAAAGTGGTAGTAAGCCGCCATGCTTTTCTTTTTTAAACCTGCAAGGTAAAGTTATAGTGTGCTAGTATGGATCGCATACTAGCACATTATGTGAAACTTACTTTAAAACGAAGCCCTTCAGCTATGTGGTGTTACCGCTGACAAGGCTTCCATCTTCACCCGGTCCTCCTTCTGGGTTCGTGTTCTCCGGCCATCTGATTGGCCGCACCACAATGATGTTACTGCCGTGCGCATGCCAGGGCTGCTGTTAAAAATCTCAGGGCCTCATACAGCCTACCTAACAGACCCCCCTCCCCCCGGCCAGAAGTGACTGAGGACACAGATGTCCCTTCCTTTGCAGCCTCAGTTGCAAAGATGAATGAATGGAAGCGCTCTGAAGCTTCTTGCTCATTCACAAGCTGAAGCATCGTAAACTCAGTTTACTATGTCTCAGTGATGAGTAGACACAGGAGTTATTGGTACTGATCACTCATTGTGTTCATTCTGGACAAAAAAGGGGCCAATAAATTCCCCGTGTGCCCTGTGTAGCTTCCGGCAGGAGGGGAGCCGGAAGCGCTGTGGGGGAAAGGGGCACACACGGAGGCCCAGACAGCAGATGGAAGGGGTGCATGTGCTAGAGCCACTCCCCTGCAGTGCAGCCAGGGGAGAAGCTGGCAGCATTGCAGGGGAAGACTGACGAGGGTTGGTTTCAGCAATAAGACAGTACAACCAGCCCTCCTGCTTAGCAGGTGCCTGGGCTCTACTTTTGAACTGATGGGGCCCGGGCCCAGTACAGGAGGGCTGGTTGTGCTGCCTTTTCAGCAGCCCTGGTCACGGCATGGGACTTTGAAGGAACAACACCGAAAATCTGAAATTTTACAGCATGATATCCCACATTTGTTGGCGGAAAATCCAACAACAATTGTCTGATGGAGCATACAAACTGTCGGATTTTCCGACAACAGCCTGTCATCACACAATTCCCGTCGGATAATCTGATCGTGTGTATGAGGCTTAAGACACTATTAGATTTTCTGCAGATTTTTGTCTTCAGATTTACCAAGACCATGTAGTGCAAGGGCCTGCCTGATTGCATACAAATTGAAACTCTTAAGGTTTAACCTCATATTACTGTATATACTCGAGTATAAGCCGAGTTTTTCAGCACATTTTTTTGTGCTGAAAATGCCCCCCTCGGCTTATACTCAAGTCACCTTTTTGCGCCTGATCTCCTGGAATTTGGGGACCTGGTACCAGCCGGCCATAGGTCCCCTGGACCCCAAGCTTGGCACACATATAGCCCCACTCTTCCTCTACAAGTGTGCAAAGTTTGTTGTCCAGGGGACCTACGACCGGGGAGCACCGATTTTTCAAAGCCGTGCACCCCTTCCATAGACTCCCATGTTAAACGGTCATTTCTCCGGTGAGTTTGGGGACCCGGTACCGACCGGTCATAGGTCCCCTGGACCCGAACCTTTGGCACACATGTAGCCCCATTTCTCCTCTACAAGTGTGCAAAGTTTGTTGTCTGGGGGACCTACGGCCGGGGACCAACGATTTTTCAAAGCCAGGCACCCCTTCCATAGACTCCCATGTTAAACGTCAGTCTAGTCACACAGCGCCGGAGATCAGGTAGGGAGATTGGGCACAGTGAGGCATGGGCACAGTGAGGCATGGACACAGTGAGGCATGTACACAGTGAGGCATGCACACAGTGAGGCATGCACATGGAAACAGTGAGGCATGGGCACTGAGGCATGTACACAGTGAGGCATGCACATGGACACAGTGAGGCAAAGTGATGGACACCCTAGGCTTATACTCGAGTCAATAAGTTTTCCCAGTTTTTTTGTGGTAAAATTAGGTGCCTCGGCTTATATTCGGGTTGGCTTATACTCGAGTATATACGGTATATGGTTTTGGTAAATCTGAAGACAAAAATCTGCAGAAATACTAATAGCGTTTATGGGCCTTAATTCTGACAGTTATGCAAGGACAGGTGCGCAGACCTGGATGGTGCGCATCCCTTGACTGTGGAGGTGAGACCATAAAACTGGTACGTGTCCTCTCACTAATATGGGCTGCCTGCACGCAGTTCAGCGCTACAGAAGACAAGTAAACAAAGGGCTATTCATTGTGTGTGGGGCTGAAGGCCCATGTGAATGATCCCTTATAGCCTGGTACACTCGGGAGACATCGGCCGGTTCAAAAAGAAAAAAGGCCAACATTCGGCCTATGTTTATGTCGGTTTGGCAGGCTTCTGTCGGATGTGCATGCTGGAAAACCAGCAGCCGACTGACTCCCGATCAGTGCTCTCAGCCAATAGCAGAGGGCGCTGATCGGAGTGTTCTGGTGAAGGGTCCCCTGTCAGAACACTATATCTCAGCAGGGAAGATCGCTATACTAACTTTGCATAGTTAGTACAGCTGCTTCGACTTGAGCTTACAGTTTTTTTTTCATTCAACCCAGCGGGTCGAACGAAAAATCTCATAGTGTGTACCAAGCTTTAGTGTCCTTTTTGGATTTGTAAGGGCCCTTTCACACAGGCGGATCCCATGATGATCCACCCCGTGAACATCCGCTTGCTCAGCGGGGTTCGCTCCGTTGATCCCCGCTGAGCCGGTAGATGACAGGGCGGTCCCCGCACACTGTGCAGGGACCGCCCTGTCAGATCTCCGCTCTCCTCTATGGGGGGATCGGATGAACATGGACCGTCTGTCTGTGTTCATCCGATCCGTTCTGCAGACGGATGGAAAAATAGGATTTTCCTCCGTCTGCAGAAACGGAGCATAGCGGACACGGATGAGATCGGGTGTCAGCGGATATTCATCCGCTGACACCCGCTATCCCATAGGGATACATGTGTAGCACACGGACCCTTTTTCCTGCCTACCTTCATTTGCAGGGTAAGGCACACCGTGCCACATGCCTGTATCCTCCTGGTATAAGAGGTTGAGCGGTGTTCATACTATTTTTGGGTCCTGCAGCGAGTTACCTCCCTCCGTTGGTTCTCGTCCCTAGAATATAGGGAAAAGTCTATTCTTTCTCCCAAAAGAAGGCCAATGTCCAGACTGTGTTTAAACTCCAACAGACAAGTTTATTTTTCCTTGCTTGAAACAGATTGGGAAAGAGGTTGAAGACAGAGATAGAGTTGGGTAGGGAGATAGGTTCAGGCACGCGGCACATCAGTTACTCTATTCTCCACTCAAGCCTGAGTGGGTATTGCTCACCCGGATAGATCCCTTTCACAGTTCTAGCAGCCGGAGTGGAGCACAAACAGTTACTTCAGATTTAGTCTCCTTCAAAGACAAGTTCAGGAGATCCTCTGCCACAGAATCCTTTTGTACCCGAATCTAGAACTCTTTAACGCCTGCAACCTTTAAAGACCATAGGTGCCAATGGGGCACATTACGAGCGCTATTGTGCAACCTGTGATAGGTAACCAGGCCTCTCCTGAGACAGTGACTTCCTTCACCGATCCTCCGGACAGGTCCTCCCCTGGTGTCCTCTCTTTCCGAGCAGGCCACCCTCCCTCGGGTTCCCTGGGACTCCAATGGTTTAGCTGTAGACCCAGTTGAAGGTACTGGGCCTACCTGGAACACTACAGCCTCGGGCTGAAGGTGCCCGAGACTTCTCGACCAATTCACGCACCCCTGGCCAGCAGGCCAACGGGCGCGACTCTCGCCACCAGGGGTCTCACCTTGGAATCCCCTGGCCAATCTCTCCAGAACATGGCGTCTGCCCCTTATGTACCCTCTCCCGGCATGCACAGAAGGTAGACCACGCCCCCTGTATGGCTGCATAGAGAGGACACCCAATACCGCTACAATGCCACCTGTGGTTCAACCCGAGACCTGAGCGACAGCGCCACCCACAAGCCAAGGGGAACTATACACCCAGGTAACATCACAGCAGAGCAGAGTCCAATCTATAGAATCAGAAAAACCTGAGCCAAACTATTACTAAGGCTGCCCTTAAATTTAAGGCATAGCGACCCCAATTTTGGGGGGTCCGCTACACATGTATGTCCCTTTTTCATCCGGATACTGATGGATGAAAAAACGGACATACGGTCCGCCCGTGTGAATGGGCCCTAAGGCAGAAGGAGATATACTTTCTGCCTACAAATACACTTATCTCCTTTTCATTCACTTGAATTATTTTTTCTATCCCTTCTCACTGGGCTGGGTGGTAATATATAATGTGTAGTGTGGCCATTTTCATAGCACTAGCCCTTATCGGACTGGGCTGGGTGGTAATATATAATGTATAGTGTGGCCATTTTCATAGCACTAGCCCTTATCAGACTGGGCTGCAAGGTTTTCCAATTGTAACAAGCAGACAGGCTTTTACGGGCAAGAAAAAGCTGACAAAGGAACCGCCTGATGTGTTATTGTATGTGGCTTTCCAGAGAAGCATGAAGTATTTGTTATGGCTATGTCTAGTCTTCATGTAAAACTAGTTTGTGGAATATGGGGGGCGGGAGCACGCTGGCCCAATGCTGGTGTTTGCTTTCATTTTACCTCAGACAGCCTGTTTATCTTTGTGTCTGTATTTGCCTAGCAGGCTGTCACTCTTTATTTGTTCCTCTGTTTTGTCCTGTCCACCAGGACCTTTGTTTCTTTTCCAGAATGTCGGTCATTGTACAGAGATGCCTGTCTGTGACTGCACCCATCTGTTTGGAAGTAATCCCCGCAGGGGGGGTTGACAAAGTGCAGTTGCTAGCTTTTTCTTGTTATGTCTGCAATTCTTTCTTTCTATGTATCCCTTTTCCTATCCTTGGTTGCTTGCCCTTTAGTTTTATCTATTGGCCTGTGCACTGGTTATCGCTCTGCCTCTGCTTGTATCTCTATTACTCATCAGTTTGGTCAGAACATGTGCCTGTATGTCATTTCCAGATAGTAAAGAGCGGACAAAGACATGCAAACAGGACAAAGATGCTCTGATAAATTCATAAACATAAAGGGCGCAGAAAGCAGTAAAGCTCATAGGCAAATTTAAGGTCTGGTGTACATACAGTTCTGCAGACAGTCATAAGTCTAACTAGACAGATTTCTAGACAATGATTCAACGTCTGGTATAAATAGACCGGATAAACTAACAACAAACAGACAGCTTTGGGTTACACGTCACCTACATGATTTTTAGCAGAACTACACAATTAGTTGGTAAGGCCTCAGAAGGGCCGTATAACGTGCTTTGGGTATATTTCTCTGACTGCCAATGACAGGTGGATCAAATTTAAGCGGAGTTCCACCCAAAAATGGACCTTCCATTTTAAGTGCAGGTGACCCCCTGATATGCCACATTTGGCATGTCATTTTTTTGGGGGAGGGGCGGGTACCCTGTTTTTAATGGGCACCCAGCTCCCACTTCCTCCTCTGGCTCTGCAGGGCCGGAAGGAAGATCACCTCTCCCCCTCCCTCCTTGCAATCTTCTGGGACACATCACAGGTCCCAGAAGATTGCCCGGCCATTCACAGCGCAGCTCGTGCAGGCGCAGTGCGTGCCTGGCTGTGAAGACACAGCCGGGCGCCCACAGTTACAATGCTGGCGCCTGGGAGAGGAGCGAGGCTTCGTACGCCCGCATCCCTGGACTGTAAGGCCCGGTTCACACAGGGGCGACTCCTCAGGCGACTCGGTCGCCTGAGGAGTCGCGTCCCGGTCTGTGCTATGGAACCGTTCTAATAGGAGCGATCTGAGTTGCTCCGACTTAGAAAAAGGTTCCTGTACTACTTTTGGGGGCGACGCAGGGCGACTTGCATTGACTTCTATACAGAAGTCATTATGCAAATCGCCTCAGCGGGCGTCTCAAGTCGTCTTGAGATCGCGCCGCCGAGGTCGCCCCCGAAGTCGTGCCGCCCCTGTGTGAACCGGGCCTAAGACAGGTGAGTGTCTGATTATTAAAAGTCAGCAGCTAAACTTTTTGTAGCTGCTGACTTTTAAATGGGTGGAACTGCGCTTTAATGACAGACGGGGGATGTACGGGTATATACAAAGACCCCATTATTTACATGCGTACCTTGATTCTATCGCCCCAAACTCAGGCTCTCTGGTCTGACAGGTTAAAACCCCCTTTTTTATTTTATCTATCTGTGTGCCATTGAGGAAATCTCCCTTCTCTTCCTGTCCCAGAAATGCAAAAGAAGGTTAGAGGAAAGCTAACATGCTTCAACTTTATTATTCGATTGATATGTGATTTGATCAAAGAGATCGAATCCGCAAACAGTCAAATAGCCATAACTTTCCCTCTGAATGCAATTTAAAGTCATTTTTTCATCTTTCCATCTATTAAGTCTTCTGCCCTTGTTGTTTGAACTTTGTGTAGTAAAACATATTTTTTTTTCTGCCAGTAAATACCTTATACAGCCCACTTCCTGTTTCTTGTCTGGTAAAGAAGAACTGCAGTCTGCTCACATAATTTGTAATAAAAACATCTTTGCCATTCTGAAGCCTCCCTCCAACCACTTTGCATATTATTTTATATATACTGTGATTTTGTACTTGCCAAATATGCTGCAGAAATCTGGCTGCATCCATTTTAACTTTGGGCAGCTGAAGCTGGTGCCTGTTCACTTTCTGGATTTACAGAGGCACACCTCCAGCTCCACTGGTTATGACTTAACTTTAAAAGCAACAACCGGAGTGCAGATAATTTTTTCCACACCTCCAGCTCTGCAGCCCTGCAGCTCTCATTGGCCCTCTTATGACTTACCCCCTCCCTTCCTGGCAAACTCTCCTGAGAGTGAGAGAGAGCTGTGCATGATGTCATAAGCCTAAGCTTTTTACGAGACAAGAAAAGAGGAAGTGGGCTGTATACCGTATTTACTGGCAGAAAAACTAAATTGCTATCAAAAGTTAAAACAACAAGGGCAGAAGATTTAATAGATGGAAAGATGGAAAAATGACTGAAGTTCCACTTTCATTTAGATCAGGTCATACTGTGTGACTCAACCAAGGCTGTATCGATCGGCAGCACTGAGATATGTTGTTCATGAATACGATCACATCTCGATCAAACAGATTACATGGTGGAAACTAAGGTGCGATCGATAACTTTTGATCGTACGTTACCGTTGTACAACCCTAACTATTGATAAAAATCCACCCCCCTCTGTGTGGCTTATTGATCCAATAGGTTGCCGTCTATAAATTGATTAATACTATTGGCAGGAGGTTCATAAAGAAATTGATCATTCATTAAAGCGTATATGGCCACCAATTAGACAGTTGACCTTAGAACAGGTGTCCCTACTAGAAGATTACTCTTTACCTCTTGATATTGGGACAACAATGAAATTTCCAGTCTCCTGACTTTCTTTGTTAGTGACGATACAGAAGTGTGAATCTCCCCAGTGGGGACATGGGCAGCAATAAAAGCCTGACAGAGGGTCTATACCTTCTTTACTCTTTCGGAAAAAAAAAAAAGACATGATCTGATCTATGAGGAACTCTGATCATGATCTACAGTATGAGAAAGTCTGAGCATGAATTACTTTACAGTACAAGCAGCTAGAGAGGTAAGTGAGCACATGTATCAAAGCTCTATTAATCTTTGTTAGGAATATTTAAATATTTAGTCTGAGTACAGGTGCCCTTTATTTGTGACATATGGATGGAATGGCTGCAGAGTTGTATTTGCATCTAGGTTATTCTAGAGTACGTGGAAGGTCATATGCAAGGCAAATTCTAGGAATATTCATTGTAAATAACAGACACTGCTCACACTGTGCTGCAATACAGTCTGTATTATGGTCTGTATGTACTATGCAGTATATAAGGGTATATAAGTAATAGGAGCCATAGGACATCCATGAAGATATGGTAGCAATACTATGGTAGGGTGACACTTCAGTACTCTGAGGGCCCATTCACACAGGGAACTGCATGTGAATTCGCACAGGATCACACTGCGTGTTTCTTTGCGATTCACATGCAGCTCTGTGCAGTGCGATTTCAGCCTGTTAATTATGAATGGAATTTTTAAAACGCATGCCAAACAGGAGCAAAAGTAGTGCATGCACTATTTTTGGAAACACACTGCAATCAGATCACATGGTACATTTGTACCATGCGATCCTGTGCAGGCAAACGCACTGTGTTTGCGTCCTGCATTTGGGGTGTTGTTACCTTTGCACTGACACCCGCAAAAGCAGTGCGTTTTGAATGCGGTGCAGGAAGCCGGTACGATGCAGGGTTTCCCACACAGCAACGCAGCATTCTACTCACATCGGCGAGTGCTGCTGTCAGAATACAAGGGGATTCCTCTATCCATCCCATTTGTGTGGATGGTGGAATCAGTTCGATTTTTTTTTCACTCTGCCTAACAGTGTATAATCAGCTTTAGATGCACTGGCAAATTTAGATAGATTTGACTAAGCCAAACTTCCAGATAACACTTTTTAAGCAGTTACAGCAACATTTTTTTTCCTTTTGGAATAACAGTTTTTAACAAAATTATTCAAAGCTAACCATTGTCAGTGTTAAATGGTTTGTTTCTACCTTCTAACTGCCACTTTGTCTGGACAGCTTGATCTGTTAAAGGAAGTTGACTGATAACAAACTTACTGGCTCGATCACCAGGTAACAATAAAGGAGAAAAGCTTAAGAAAAATAAATCTAAAGCAGCCATCAAATTTAAGATATGATAAGCTGCAATATAATAGATCAGCCTTTCTTAACCTCTTCAACACAGAGGAACCCCATGCCAAAAATGACTATGTACAACTGATGTTACATTAGTGTGATGGTCAGTGAGAAGAATGCTCCTAATGCCGCGTACACATGACCGTTTTTAATGTCATTGAAAAAAAATGCATTTTTCTCGACGTGATTTTTCGTGTTTCCTCTCAAGCCTGCCTTGCCTACACACTATCGTGGGAAAAAATGTTCGAGTAAAGCGCGGTGACGTACGACGGCACTATAAAGGGGAAGTTCCATTCGGATGGTGCCACCCTTCATGTTAGTAAAGTTTATTGAGCGATGATTCACGCTTTTCAGCCTCGTGCTTTTCAGTCCGTTACAGCGTGACAAATGTGCTATCTCTATTACGAACGCTAGTTTTACCAGAACGAGCGCTCCCGTCTCATACTTGATTCTGAGCATGCGCATTTTTTTCACGACATTAAAGCCCACACATGGCCGTTTTTCATGACGAGAAAAACGACGATGTAAAAAATGACGTGAAAAATTAGAGCATGTTCCAATTTTTCTCGTCGGGATTCTCTGCGTTTTTCTCGTCGGGTAAAATGCTGGAAAGCCCACACACGATCATTTTTAATGACCTCTTTAAAAAATGTAATTTTTCTCGTCATTAAAAACGGTCGTGTGTACGCGGCATTACACTTGTGGTCATTGGGAAGAATTTCCCCCTTACAGACAGCTAGAAAGATCAATGGTGTCAGTGGTAACTTATCTGAAAGGCAGAAATTACTAATTGTTTAACCACTTCCCACCCGGTCAATAGCAGATTGACGTCCAGGAAGTGGTTCAGTTATCCTGACTGGGCATCATATGACGTCCAGCAGGATAACAGCTGCCACGCGCCCGTGGGGGCGCGCATCGCGGCGATCGGTGGTGCGGTGTGTCAGTCTGACACACCGCAACACCGATCTCGGTAAACAGCCTCCGGCGGAGGCTCTTTACCATGTGTTCAGCCGTGTCCAATCACGGCTGATCACGATGTAAACAGGAAGAGCCGTTGATTGGCTTTTCCTCACTCGCGTCTGACAGACGCGAGTAGAGGAGAGCCGATCAGCGGCTCTTCTGACCGGGGGGGTTCGCGCTGATTGTTTATCAGCGCAGCCCCCCCTCGGATGCCCACACTGGACCACCAGGATGCCGCCCAGGACCACCAGGGAAGCACCTAACATGTGGATGGCCAGGTAAGTCCCCCATGGCCATCCACATGTACAAATATATGCATAACATATGCCAATCAGTGCCCACAAATGGGCACTGACTGGCACCATCATGGCACAAACAAAATTTGTGATGCCCAGCAATGCCACCCACCAGTGTCATCAGTGCCACCTACCAGTGTCCATCAGTGCCACCTATCAGTGCCCATCCGTACCCATCAGTGCCTGTCCGTGCCACCTATCAGTGTCACCCATAAGTACCCATCAGTGCCGCCTATGAGTGCCCATCAGTGCCGGATACCAGTGCCGCCTATCAGTGCCCATCAGTGCCGCCTATCAGTGCCACCTCATCAGTGCCACCTCATTGGTGCCCGTCAGTGCTGCCTTATCAGTACCCGTCAGTGCAGCCATATCAGTGCCCGTCAGTGCAGCCATATCAGTGCCCGTCATTGAAGAAGAAAAGGTACTTATTTACAAAAAAAAATTAACAGAAACAAAGAAAAACTTAGTTTTTTTCTAAATTTTCGCTCTTTCTTTATTTGTTGCGCAGAAAAAAAAAGCGCAGAGGTCATCAAATACCACCGAACGAAAGCTCTATTTGTTGGAACAAAATGATAAAAAATTTGTTTGGGTACAGTGTAGCATGATCGCGCAATTGTCATTCAAATTGCGACAGCGCTGAAAGTTGAAAATTGGCTTGGGCAGGAAGGTGTATAAGTGCCTGGTATTGAAGTGGTTAAAGAACCCCTAGCAACCTCTGGAGGAACCCTAGGGTTTGAAGGAACTCTAGTTGAGGAGCCCTGTAATAGATGTTTGTTTTTTGGTTTAATCTGAAACTTCTCCAAACAGGGTCTCTCCCTATAAGGCTGGCCATGGATGGAATACGCAATTTTCTTCCCTTCAACCACGGTTAAAGTGAGAGTAAACCCCCTTGGTTGATTTTTACCTCTAGGTACTGTAAGCCTATAATAAGGTTTACCTAAAGGTACAGTAAATATCTTGTGACGCCACCGGCGCATGCGCTCTGAAGGAACGGCATACCTGTGCCGCTCCTTCAGAGCCCTGTCCTGTGAATTGCGGGAGTGACATTATTGCGGCTCGTCCAATCAAAGGACCGGGGCCTGCAAACCCGGAAGAAAGACCGGATGAAGATGAAAGCCCTGTCAGCGGTGACAGCGTGTCGCTGGAGGGCTTTGTTTTAAGGTACGTACCCCAGCACCCTCAATCCTCTGCAATAAGAACTGCATTTTACAAAGGGGGCGGGAGCTCCTAAGATGGCAGCTTAGGACCGGAGCTCCGCTCACCGCCGGCCATACAGCAGAGATACAAGCGGTTACAGACTCCCTTGTCGCCTGAGAATAACGGGTAACGCTAGCGGAAGCTTCAGAGCACCTGTCTATGCCGGGTAAATATTCTAAAAGAGGCAAGAAACGTTTTAAACAGCCTGAGGAGAAACTACATTTTTCCAAGATGGCCGCCGTACCTCAGACATGCACACAGAAAGCTGCTGAGGCCTCCAATGCTATTAAGCAAGTTTTGGCTCCTTCATCTATATCTTTTATTTCTCAGACTTCTAATTCTGTAGTTTGTCCTTCTATCACTTCTCCTGAATACACGGAACAGGAGAACCCTGTGGAATTTATCCATTTATCCCCAACAGAGGTCTCTACACTAGCTCCTATCCCAGTACATACACAGGCTGAACAGGCTCTTGATGTAACTTTCAATGTATCCGAATTATTCACAAGAATATCAGAAATGCTGGATAAAGGATTAGCACTAAATGCTGAAAGAATTACTTGTGAAATTAAAGCTGACTTTCAGTCCCTTGGTAGTAGAATTGAAAATATTGAGCACAAGTTAGACATCACTGTGGCAAAAACTGACCAGAATACTGAACATTTACAATTTATGCAGGACCAGCTGGAAACAGCACAGGCATGAATTGATGACCTTGAGAACCGTTCCAGGAGAGACAATTTTAGGGTCAGGGGATTGCCAGAAAATATCCTTGATGTACATGCTGCTATACAGGATGTCATAAAAATCCTATTACCATCTATTCCTGCTCACAAGTTGGAATTGGACCGTGCTCATAGGTCACTGGGACCACTTAGGACGGTTTACCAAGGGATGTGGTAGTTAAACCACATTATTATTCTATAAAAGAGGACATAATGAAGAAATCTCGCCAACAGGAACTATTACAATACCAGGGAGCCACTATTCAAATTTTTGCTGATATTTCTCCTTATACTATTCAAAGAAGAAGATCCCTAAAACCTCTATTGGCGGCCCTTATCAAAAAAGACATAAAATACAGATGGGCTTTTCCTTTAAAATTCTCCTTTAATTGCAAACACTATGCTGTTCATAATTTCCAAGAAGGTGAACATCTTTTGCTGGACCTGAAGATTATCTCTATGGAACCGGACATGGACACTACACCTGCCCAACAAGGCTCTATCAAACGTCAATCTCCTATAAGCCCAACCTCTTCTAATTGGAACAAAGTCAAACATAGGAGAGTTAAAGAATCTTGTTACCTGAGGAGATGATAAGTTCCTTTTTGACTTTATCTTCTCTACCTGATATCTCAGGTGGCAATTTTTTTTTTGTGTTTTAGAAAACAAAATATAGTCTGTTATGGACTTTCGGTTTATCTAAGATGAATCCGCTTTTAGTTTGATGTTTTCCCACTTTTTGAGAGGCTGTCACTGGCCGGGGGTGTGGCATTGGGCCTCCACCCACTTCTTGGATCGGTTGTTTTTTACCGATCTGAGAGGAGGGTACTTAGCCCTTCTTATGGGCTATACTACTGAGTATTTTTTGAATGAAGGAAGGAAGTCTTATTCCTCCCTTCATTCTGGGTTATTATTTGGCCTTTTGATATACTATGTATCGCTTCTGAGTGAATTTGATTTAGTTTTTTTCTTTTCTTTCTTTACTGTCTTCTTCTTTCTCTTAGCCTACCTGCCAATGAGATGTTTTTTGGAGGGATGTTTGAAGTTTGCTAATCCAACCTTGGTGAATAATTCTTTCTTATTAAGGATTTATATTAGATTGAGTATTATTTGAGACAGCGAATTGCTTGATCTTACTCTATTTTTTCATGGCTGCCACTAATAATATTTCTTCTCCTCTTCAGGTTATTACTCATAACACACAGGGGTTGAACTCCCCAATTAAGAGACCAAAGGCCTTTCAGGAATATAGGTCTCATCACATCGATGTCGTTTTTTTACAGGAAAACTTTTTCCCACAGCGGTACACCCCCACTTTTTTACATGCCCACTTCCCAGTGTTTCATCTAGCCAATGCTGAAAATAAGACTAGGGGAGTAGCAATTTTATTTTCTAAACACTGCAAGTTTAATTTACAGAAGGAATGTGGAGACCCAGAGGGGAGATTCCTGTTGGTGAAAGGTACCATAGATGGGAGGTTGTATACTTTAATATCATATTATGCTCCTAATAGGGGTCAAAAGAGATTCTTTAACCAAATGTTTGAAACTCTTCAGCCATTTATGGATGGAGTTATCATTATGGGAGGAGATTCCAACATAGCATTTAATACAGGGCTAGATAAATCTAAACCATTGAAGACTAAAATGATCTGTCCAACCAGGGCTAGTACACAAATTGCTCGCCTACTTCATAGATCCAGATTGAAGGATATACGGAGGGAACTGAATCCAAAAACAAAAGATTTTACTCACTTTTCAAATCCCCACCAATCATACTCACGTATAGATCACATAATGGTTTCTACTCAACATATCCCTTCTGCCATTGCCTTCTCTATTATAGACGTGGCATGGTCAGACCACTCTATGGTTCTACTGTCTTTGAAACGTGATAGTATGGTTCAAAGGGTATCCCATTGGACTCTTAATCAATTGTTATTAAAGGATCCTGTTATTGACACAAAATTGAACGTGAGATTAAGGAAAATTTTTAACATAATGACAGGGAGGAAGTTTCTCTGGAAATTCTGTGGGCGGCACACAAATTTACCGTCAGAGGCAAATTGATACAGATTGCAGCTAGACAAAAAAAATTTAAGACTTTGGAGGTGGAAAGACTAGAAAGAGACTTTGTAACATTGAGTAAACAACATAAAAAGGATTCATGTGGTATTCCTGCCTCCAAATTAGATGCTGCTAAGGCTGCTCTGAATCTGGCTCTCACGTGAAGGCAGATAGTTCTGTTAAGTGGTCTGGGGCCAAATTTTATCAAATGAGGGATAAGATAGGTCCCATGTTAGCTCATAAATTATCCCCTAGATTCAAATCTTGAGTTCTTCCCAAGATCAGATTAGCTGATGGCTCTCTTACACTAAACCCCCAGCGTATAATGACAGCCTTTCAAGATTTCTATTCTGATTTATATAGTTTTGAAGGACAATCTACCTCCAATAGAATAGAGGAGTTCCTAGATGGCTTACAATTACCCAAGTGAGCAGATATACATAGAGAGGAATTAGAAGCTCCCATATCTATGACAGAAGTTTCAGACGTTATTAGAACATTGAAAACTAATAAAGCTCCCGGACCTGATGGTTTTTCTCCTACTTACTATAAAACATTCTTAGAGACCCTGACACCCATATCTTACACGATTTTTTAATTTTCTGACAGAAGGTCATCCAATAGGTAAACAGCTCAACATGGCATATATATCCGTTATTCCAAAACCTGATAAGGACTCCAGCCTAGTCGAAAATTACAGGCCAATTTCTTTGATTAACAATGACTTAAAAATATTAACCAAAATTCTCTCTAATAGGTTATCTTCCTTCATTGGGCAATATATCCATAAAGATCAGGTGGGATTTATCCCTGGTAGACAGGGTCCAGATCAGGTGAGGAGAGCGGTAGATTTGGTGTCAATATTGCAAACCCAATGGGTAGGTAAACAAAAACAGGAAGGTATGCTCCTATCGTTGGACCTGCAAAAGGCCTTCGATTCAGTTTCATGGCCATACATGTTTGAGGTCATGAAGCGCTGTGGTTTTGGTTCGAAAGTTTTAGGCATTTTATCTGCTCTATATTCTACACCTGAAGCTAAAGTCAGATTACAGGGGCTATTCTCTGACTCCATTAAGATTTGTAGAGGTACTAGGCAAGGTTGCCCTTTATCTCCCCTGATATTCGCTGTTATGATGGAAACATTAGCAATTGCAATCCGGAATAATAAGAATATCAGGGGGATCCAGTGTGAAAAAGAAAATCATAAATGTGCATTATTTGCAGATGACCTGTTGTTGTTTATTACTTCCCCAACATTTTCTTTATCTGAAATTTACTCTCTGCTTCAAAAATTCTCCAAAATATCAGGTCTCAAGGTTAATATGGGCAAATCTAAAGCCCTTAATGTGTCTCTTCCAGACTCCGTGGTTTCCTACATACAAAATAATTACGAATTCAGTTGGAGTACTTGCTCCCTTAAATACTTGGGTATTCATTTCACTTCAAAATTTGAAGATTTATATCAGGCTAATTATCCACCTATGTATAGGAAACTTGAGGCTGATCTTAGCAACTGGAGAACACACAATATCGGTTGGATTGGCAGACTTAATTCGATCAAGATGACCCTCCTACCCAGATTGTTGTATCTTTTTCGCTCGCTCCCTATTCCGATTAAAAAAATTCACCTAAAAGCCTTCCAAAGCAAAATCCTTAAGTTTATTTGGAACAGAAAAGGTCCACGCCTTTCTTCCCACAGCCTGTATAATCTCACTGAGCAGGGAGGCTTGGGACTTCCGAACATTTGGTGGTATTACCAAGCTGCTAGACTGGCACAGTTGTCTGATATATACCTCAAAAATGAACAACCTGACTGGATTTGTATAGAAGAATTGGCTTCCCCTAAATTTTCTTTGGAAAATTTATTGTGGTGTCCTCCCAAAAACAGACCTTCTATTTTATCTCCTGCTCTATCACAATCTTTAGCTTTGTGGGACTCGCTTAGGAATCTCCCCTCTTTGGTCTCTAAGCTGCAACCTTTGGCTGATCTGTTTCAGAATCCATTATTTATCTCAAAAGGGGATGTTGGTTCCTTTAAGTGGTGGCATGGTAAGGGGGTGTACCGCATTGGACGTTTTTTCTCAAGATCAGGCCCTCCCTCTATACAATATTTCATTGATAATCTTGATTTTCCTTCTACTGAAAGATTAAGATTTCTTCAAATCTCTAATTTTACTAATAAATTATGGGAAAATAATCCTGGATCTAGAGAACCTACGCCATATGAAGTTAGATGTGAACAGGCTATTAATAGGAGAGGTGGGATTTCTGTTATATATAAGTCGCTTGCTTCCAACGATATTAAACTGCCTCATATGCTGGCTTGGGAGAAGGACCTCCAAAGTGATTGGGATCTGGAGGACTGGTGTGGAAATTTTATTAGATCAATAAAAGGCATTCTTAATGCTTCACTTATAGAAGCAAATGTTAAAATCTTTACTAGATGGTACCTAGTTCCTACAAGAGTAGCTGCTATGTATCCCACCTCATCCCCTCTCTGTTTTAGAGGTTGTCAGGGATTAGGATCTATGATTCATATTTGGTGGGAATGTCCCAAAATCCGAGGATTTTGGAATAAAATCTTCAATATTATACGAAAAATCACAGGATATACAATACATCAATCTCCAGCGATCGCTTTACTTAACGGATTTATACCACAGGTTCCCAAGGTTACCAGAAAACTGATTATATTCATACTTACAGGGGCTAGAATAACCATTGCCAAAGCATGGAAAAAACCATCAGTTTCTCTTTTATGTATGAAGAGAAAAGTTACGTGGATAATGTAACAGGAAAAAATGATTAGTTCAACGTTGGACAGATCTACTCAATTTAATTCTATATGGGAACCTTGGATACAATTTTTGGGAATTCCTACACCCCTTAAGTAATTAGCAACACCAATCACTGAATATTGATGTTTACATTGAGCAGGTAGGCTTTCTTTCTTTCTTTTTCTATTTCTTCCTTTTTTTCCTACTGAACACTAAATATTTTCTCTTCTTTTCTCTCTTTCTCCCATTCTTATTTATTTTTGTTATATGGAATATAAACAATAGGTATTTGTACTAGATTGTTTTAAGACTTCTCAGGTTTATACAACGTTCTCTTATTTTAGAGTCAGAACATTTGACTTTGATTTATTATTTTGAGAAGGATTTTTTACACCCGGTTAAACTTATAGTAGACTACTATATTTCCTATTATATATACTCAAATTAAGGTCATATGTTTTCTCAAAACAAAAAAAAGGTTTTGGGTTGCTTAGGAGGGGGGGGGGGGGGTGGGGGAGCTCCTCTTGCCTTCTCAGGCACAGTATGTTCCCTTTAGGGGTGTCTGGGGGAATGGAGGATCTCCTCATCTTCTGGTAACTATATACATATATTTTGAGATATTTAATAGGCCATCATTGCTACTTACTTTCGAAGAAAGGAAGGTTAGAATGAGGGGGGTATAGAGGTAGGGGGTTACTCCTATTTTTGATAAATATATTTCAATAATTTCTGTTTTTATGGCATTTTTGCATTGATGTATACCAACATGGTAATATTGTATTTTGAGATCTACTGATATTTAACTTGTTCGCTTGCATATTATATTGTGATACTACATTATACTTTTTTCTGTAAAGATTGTACTGACTCTATTCAGATAATAAACTAAAACTTGAATGAAAAAAAAAAAAAAAGAACTGCATTTATTGACGTTCATTCAGCATATCATACAGCAAAGTGACATGATACATGATGAAGGGACCGTGGGGGTTCAGAAACATTGCACTTTGCTGTATGAAATGCTGAATGAATGTCAATATTGCAGACTGAGGTGTGCTGGCAACAGATTTCTTCACCTGGTTCCTATACATCTTACTGACAACACGTTAAGGCCACAGTAAGAATAGGGAAGGGGCCCCCAGGGATTGTCACCCCGTCACCTTTTTTTTTTCTTTATTAGTCAATTCACTAATTTTATCCTGTTAATTATATTACATGTTTATTTTTGATGGAATCTCTGGGCTGCTTTCTGGTTCTTTCAGCTTTTCTTTCAGGTACAAAGTTGTTAGGAGTTACTGGGCAGGAGTGTTGTCATAGGGCAGATTGTAGGCTCTAAACAAGCAGAGTGGGTATTCAGCTGTCCAGTGGATTGGTGCTTAATTTTTGGAGGGAAAACAGCTATCCAATCCCTTTATATGTCTTGTCCCTAGAGCACCGGTCAGTTACCTCAGGATCTTCCTACTGCTTCATCTGATCACCCGATCGCTTTCTCCACTCAACCCTCCCTGTTTTCTTATTTTCTTTGTCGTGGTCAAACTTTATGGGGTAATGTCAACCACTTTGTGAGTGGACACTGCCTGCAACAGTATGGATGTTATGGTTCAATCTGGTCAGCTTGAGTCTCAAAGGCGAAGTGGTTTGGTTTTATTGTTTTATTTCTAAGTTTTATTTTTAAGTTAAAGCTATTATTAATATTTCTAAAATCCTATAAAGGGGCTGCTGCTTAACCAGTTAAAGACCAGCCAGGTTGGCTCCCCTGGGCGAATCGCATAGCTGTACGTCGGCCGCTTTAAGACCGCTAGGGCGGCGCGCGTGCGCCGCAATGAAGGAGTCAATGCGCGTGCCCGGCGGCCGCGGTGTCCTCCGGGCACCGGCGAACGGTCCTGAGAGAGACAGAACGGAGATCTGTCAATGTAAACAGACAGATATCCATTCTGTCAGGAGAGAGGAGACAGATCTGCTGTTCATACTGATTATGAACAGCGATCGGTCTCCTCCTCCAGGCAGTCCCATCCCCCCCACAGTTAGAAACACTCCCTAGGACACACATTTAACCCCTTGATCGCCCCCTAGTGTTAACCCCTTCCCTGCCAATGACATTTATACAGTAATCAGTGGCTATTTTTAGCTCTGATCGCTGTATAAATGTCAATTGTCCCAAAAAAGTGTCCGATATGTCTGCTGCAATGTTGTAGTCTCGTTAAAAATCGCTGATCACCGCCATTACTAGTAAAAAAAAAATTATAATAAAAATGCCATAAATCTATCCCTTATTTTGTAGACGCTATAACTTTTGCACAAACCAATCAATAAACGCTTATTGTAATTTTTTTAACCAAAAATATGTAGAAGAATACATTACGGCCTAAACTGAGAAAAAAAAATTTTTTGGGGATATTTATTATAGCAAAAAGTCCACCAGAGCGGGTGGGTTCAGGGGTTAGGATAGCTGTGCCATCACCGGAAATCCACCACTACTGAAGAGCAGGGACACGGGTTGGCTGTGATTTCAGACAGTACTGCATCCATTCCAATTCCTGATCTGCACCCACTACTCCTCTGCCACCACAGGGGGACTACAGCTGGACAAAAAAAAAGATCTGAATCCCCAGCAAGTGACTGGGGACTTGGGGGTGGCACCCAAAGCAAGCCTTGTTTCCCTTTTGGTGGATACAACCCTAAGCGGGAGCCATTGGCTACTGCTGCTGTCAATCAAATCCTGACGAGGGAGCGGGGCCGAGCCACACTGACTATGTCTATAGATGCAAGCAGCGTGGCTGGGGATCGATAGGAAGTAGCATACTCCGAAGAGGAGGAGCCAGGAGAACAAACAGGGGACTCCAGAAGAATAGGATCAGGGCTGCTCTGTGCAAAACCATTACACAGAGCAGGTAAGTAAAGCATGTTTATCCCCTTCACGCCAATCGTGCGCAAATTTGTGTTCATGGCTTGAAGTAGTTAAACTGGTGTGATGCCTCGGTTGGCTTTTTAGCGATAACAATCGATGCCGCTAAAAGCAGCTCGGCTATTATTCTAAAGGAGCGGGAGGGGAATACCCCCCCACCGCTCTTCCCGGGCCTCCCGTCCCACCGGGAGACCCGAGCCACCAGCCGGCACATCCGCAGGCTAGGCTGAGACCCAAACAAAGCGGGATTCGGCTTTGATCGGGTCTCCGATGTAAAGTCCCAGGAAGCGACGTCACTTCCAGTTTACTCGGCTGCCGATGGCACCAATTTAAAAAAAATTACAATATTCAGAATTGCTGATTTTGCAAAGGAGGGATTTGGGGTCTTTTAGACCCCCGATCCCTCCCTAAAGAGTACCCATCACCACCTATTACTGTCACAAAGGACGCTTACATTCCTTGTGACAGTAAGACCCCTTTCACACTGGGGCGGTTTGCAGGCGCTATTGCGCTAAAAATAGCGCCTGCAAACCGACCTGAAACGGCGGCTGCTGTTTCTCCCAGTGACCAGTGTGAAAGCCCTCGGCGCTAGCAGGACCGATCCAAAAGTCCTGCTAGCCGCATATTTGGAGCGGTGAAGGAGCAGTGTGTTTACCGCTCCTCCACCGCTCCTGCCCATTGAAAGCAATGGGACACCGCGACTATACCGCCGACAATGCGCCCTGACGGTATTAACCCTTTTTCGGCCGCTAGCGGGGATAAAACCGCACCACTAGCGGCCGAATACCGTTGCAAATCCAACGGTAAAGCGCCGCTTTACCGCCACCGCACCTCCCGCCCCAGTGTGAAAGGGGCCTTATAAAGTGATCAGAATTTTTTTTTTTTAAAGGGACAATGTAAAAAAATGAAATTAAATAAATAAGAAAAACAAAATGTTTTAAATCGCCCCCATCCCTGCGAGCTCGCCCACCAAAGAAAACGCATACGTAAGTCATGCCCGCAAATGTATACGGTGTTCAAATCACACGTGAGGTATCGCCACGATCGTAGGAGTGACAGCAAAAATTCTAGCACTAGACCTCCTCTGTATCTCTAACCTGGCAACTGTTACATTTTTTAAAGGCTCTGTTTCAACTATTACGACCCGAAAGTCGCGTGATTTTGATGTGACTGGAAACAACGCCTGTGTATTTTTGAGGTCTATGGACCCCAAGTCGCATCAAAGTGAGACCAAAGTAGTGCAGGGTCTACTTTGAACTCGCTGCGATTTGAAGTCGCACAGATATGAACGGTACTCATTGAAAATCATGGGGAACGACTTATCATGCGACTTTGCAGTCCCGAGTCGCGTGATACGTCGCACTAGTGGAAACCGAGCCTAAAGCGTCGCCTATGGAGATTTGTAGGTACTGTAGTTTGCTGCCATTCCACAACTGTGCGCAATTTCAAAGCATGACATGTTAGGCATCTATTTACTTGGCGTAACATCACCTTTCACATTATACAAAAGAATTGGGATAACTTTATGTTTTGTTTTTTTATTCATAAAAACTAATTTTTTCCCAAAAATTGCGTTTAAAAGACCACTGTGCAAATACCGTGTGACATAAAATATTGCAACGATCGCCATATTATTCTCTAGGGTCTCTGCTAAAATAAATTATATATATATATAATGTTTGGGGATTCTAAGTAATTTTCTAGCAAAAAATACGGATTTTAACTTGTAAGCAACAAATGTCAGACATAGGCATGAACGGGGTTATTATTGGTTAAGAACCACTTGAAATATATCCATGTGATCATGTCCTAATTAGTTTTGGGTGGACATGCGTGGTGTACAATTCCATGAATCAGTCATGTGACAGATTTCTGTGACACTCTGAATTCCAGGAACTGTCACTATCCTGGCAGCTTACATATGAAGACATTGTGCAATCTATATTCCAGTGTCTATCGTGGAGAGTGCGTTGGTTGGATGCCCCCCCAGTCTGGCACTTGTGATTGGTGGGATTAATGTAGAGCTCATCCTCCTACACTCAGCGTGTGCTCGCAAGCACCTCCACACTTCCACCGACACACAGACACACACATCACGTGACAGGCGCGTCTGCCCCTCTCATCACCCTCCTCGCCCCCGCTCCTCCCCCTCCCGGTGACGTCACCGCTTCCTGCTCTCCGCAGACTGAGCCGACAGACGGCAGGAGGGAGGCGGCTCGTGTGCAGTGGTGACGTCACGGGCCGTAGACTGGGGGGGGTAGAGACAGGCTGACATCGAGCCAGAGCAACGATGGCACCCAGGCAGGATCGGAGTGACCGGAGATGCCAAGGTAACAGCTGATCATAGGCACAGAGTGGCACCGAGTGTAGGCAGTACATTAGGGGATCCCTGGAGGTGACAGCGGGACGGTTGTGTGTGTGTCTGTCACTGCTGGGACACCTGGACAGCAGGTAACAGGCAGAGGCCAAGGGTGGAGGAGGGACAAGCAGGAGGGCACAGAGGCTGGCAGAAAATCTCTATACCAGTTTGGATGGCAGCTGCCCCTGTGTCCCCAGCTGATGGCATTTCCTGGGCTCAGGCTGGCATTGCCCCTACAATGCAGTGCTGGGCTTTTTTTTTAGAGAGGCTCAGCACTCTGATCACTGTCAGTGATGCTGCCAGGGGGTGTAGCGCAGTACAGCATGAAAGAAGTGTGTGTGTGTGAGTGACCACCGAGTGGTCCTGTCCATGGTCACCGATTGGCCGCTCTTTGTTGTGACACCCATCACATTAGACTTTCAGCCATCAGTCATTGATTTGCTGGTGGAATTAAATGCCTGGATGCCATGGGAATTCCCTAGCCCATTGTTTCCTCTCTGCTTTATTAATGACACTATAATGTGAGCAGTGCACTGTCAGCCTGAGCACACTTCCCATAGTATTATACATCATGGTAAATCGCAACGCAGGGCGCATTTATTTTGTGTCTATTGTTTGGACCCTTCTTATTATATTAACCACCCCATTGACATCCAATGCCCCCCCCTTCGTTACATTCATTGTAACTTGGTCCTGTGGCTGGAGTATGTCTTAATATGTGGATTGTACATGTTGATAAGGTGTCCAATTTGTTGTTACTGCATTCTTGTCTCCTAGATAAGCGTATGGATAAAGCGCGCACATGTAGCATGCTGCTTCGTTCATCCAGCACACAGATAGCTATAATTGTTTTGGGGTTTTCTTGTGGTAACATTTTTTTGCCATTATTTTGTAGCGTGCTGCTTCGGCAAATTACCACCATTCATCCAGCACACGGATAACTAGAATTATTTTGTGTTTTTCTTCTTATTGTGGTATCATTTGTGTTTTGTTTTTTTTGGCATTATTTTCTAGCATGCTGCTTCAGCAAATTACCACCATTCATCCACAACACAACCATCATTTTTCTGGGGGTTTTCTTGTGGTATTACCGTAGTTTTATATATTTTTTTGTTTGGCATTGTGGCTTAATTTGTTTTTTTTTGGCATTGTATTTTTATTTTTTTTAATTATATTTCATAGCTACATCCAAAACAGCAAAGGACAAGGCAAGTCCATCACTGTCAGTCCTGTCACTGATTGGTGTAGAAGTGATGCCGCGGAAGGGTTAAGCTCCTTGGGGGGGCTAGCATAGCACAGGGGCGATGTTTACAGTTGCACAGTCAGGGGAGGATGGGGGAAGCTCCTTCCTGGGGTCCTGCCATCAGCATCTCCAGCCGAGTTCTTAGCCTCCTGCTGGACTGCAGTGAACTGTAAGCTATCTACATAAGGATTATCACATGACAGTCTTCATGGAGATTTCTCTTCCTTCCACCCCCCCCCCCCCTTCCCACTTATTGGGTTCAGTCAAGTCTTTTTCATGTGTTTAGGCTTGCAGTCACGTTTCACCATTTGTCATTAAACGAATAAACGGGTCTTTATTGTATATTTGAAATCCAGCTTGCAGCACCTCCGGTGATTTGGAGCATGGCTTTTTAGATTAGAGCAAGCAAGGCTTGGCATAGCGATTGATATGCTTGAGATCATTTAAAAAGCCAGCACAAAGGATAATCGGGATGACCTTCTGTTCCAAGCCCCCGTTTTTTCCACATTCTAAGCCCCAACCTATATTGCGCGGCAACGCATCCAAAGGGAAGATTTATTATTTTTGAATGTAATGATTTTCTGAAAAGGTGATAAGCCCATGTACATTTTTAAGAATTTGACCTTGACTGTGTTAAAGAACATCTATGCTTTTCTTCTTTTCTAGATGAGGAGATGGCTTATTGAAATAACACACCAGCAGAGGCAGAAGGCTGATCGTTCCTGGATATATGTTTAGATATAACTCACGTTAACTGCCTCCTAGATAACTCATCGCTCAAAACACTGTCGCCATTAGATCTTGGTTTCATCAGCTGGCTACGTTTTTTTCTTTTTTTTTTTTCCACTATAGCCATAACCTGGATGCAATTTTGTAACAGATTGTGACCAAAAAGAGAAAGTAAACCATTTTTATGAGTGGGAGTAAGGTCAATAGTACATGACATGGACACCTTTTACAGTATCTTGCACATTGCACTCTCAGCTAGTTGAAGGTATCTGAACTCGTTTTATTTTTTATTTTTGGAAGGCCCCTTAAATATATGCAATTTTATTTTTTTTAAGTGAAGAAAGGTTTAACTACATATGTATATAAATCTGTTATGTAGCATACATGTTCTTTCTAGCTTGCTGGCATTTTGGTAATGACATTTCATTTTGATATGATGGCAGCTTTTAATGCCTAAAAATTTATTGGCTTCAAAATTGGAATTTTGATATTTGGACAAAGTGTAAATATGGGGGAAGACGGAAGCCCCCCTTTAAAGAAACTGGCTAAAGAAAGCAAAGTTAACTTAGATGTTCCCAATGTTGCAAACAAGGTTGTAGCAATCAAAATGGAAGTGGATGACTATAAAGAGACAGCTGTAGAGGAGAACAAAGAGAGCATTGTCAAGCTGAGTAGTGTTCCGCTTATCGGGTCTTCTGAGCTGAACCCTGGACTCAAGCACACGTTGGCACAGTTCAATTTAAGCAGCCGGAGTTCACTGGGTGGGCCTGCTGCTTTCTCTGCCCGTTTTTCTCAAGAAAACATGTCACCAACAGTGTTCTTGCCTCTCCCATCCCCGCAAATTCACCCTGGGCCGCTTCTTATACCATCGGACAGTTCAACAGAGCTCAGTCAGACTGAACTGGAGGGAGAATCAATTTCGTGTTTCATGGTGGGAGGTGAAAAGAGACTGTGCCTGCCCCAAGTCTTGAACTCTGTACTGCGGGATTTCTCTCTCCAGCAAATTAATATTGTGTGCGATGAAATGTACATATACTGCTCGCGTTGTACATCAGACCAGCTTCACATTTTAAAGGTTTTGGGGATTCTTCCTTTCAATGCTCCGTCCTGTGGACTGATCACTTTGACAGATGCTCAGAGACTATGCAATGCTCTTCTGCGGCCGCATACTTTCCCACAAAATGGCAGCTTGCTGCCTGCAAAAAACTCTTTGGCTCAGTTAAAGGAAACAGGTAGTGCCTTTGAAGTTGAACACGATTGTTTAGGAAAGTGCCAGGGTTTGTTTGCACCTCAACTTTACGCCCAGCCAGACGCCCCTTGCATTCAGTGTTTGGAGTGCTATGGGATGTTTTCAACACAGACGTTTGTCATGCACTCTCACCGATCGCCAGATAAGAGAACCTGCCATTGGGGCTTTGATTCTGCCAAGTGGCATTGTTATCTTCATTTGAGCCCAAAATATCTGAACTCTCCCGAAGGCAAAAAAATGAAAGGTCTTCTAGAAGAAATGAAGGAGAAGTTCAGAAAGAAGAACCAACCCAAGAGAATCCAACCCAAAGTAAGTTGCAGTTTGTTCTTGTTTTGATATTCTTGGTAAAAAGCTGATTATTACAAAACGTGCTCAATGTACGTGTAATATTTTAGTATGATTTTTAATATTGAATGCTGAATTGTATGTGAAATATTTGATGGAGTTGCTCAAAATAAAAGTCTTCTATGTCTGTTCTTTTAAGGTCTCTTTCACATGGTTGATAGCCAGGAAAACCAGAGGTTGAGCTGCTTCAGGCCATCCACTAAAATATTGCATACAGCTGGACAGGACTGTATACATGCCGTGACAAATTTACAGCGGCTTGTCCAATTCACCCATTCTAAGTCAAACTCTCCTATTCAAGTCAGTGGGAGCATGCCACAAGTGCAAGTTGATTGCTTGGCTTGCAATTGCATCACATTTATTTCATTCAAAACTGCAATTTGACAAAAAAGAAAAAGGAATCCATTAGGCAGCAGGATCTAGAAGCCACTGATTAGCTTCCCTCTAAAAAGTGGCCCACCGTGGACTGCTTTTCAGAGACGGCTGTTGCTTGAACTTAGCCTTAATGGGGCCCATAGACAGCCTGTAGTGATTTTTGCTTTTGTAACCAATATAATCTTTATTCTTTCCTAACAGCTCTCACATAATTGTGTAGTACACAGTATACGAGTGAAGCCCTGAGATTAGTGGTGCTGCAGAAATAAGAGGGTCACACCCCCACGTGCTGGTGTAATAAAGCTGGACATACGCAGTGAGTTTTGGGAGTTGCCCGATGAACCAAATAAAATTTGAGACATAAGTGGCACTCTCTCGCCCAACATCCTTTGCAAATTGTCATCTGAAAAGTGGTTGCATCCAATTAAATTCAGCCACTGTTTGGGTTTTCTGACAGCCACGGGTTGGAATACAGTAGTCGCCAGGGGAAATTTCTCCAATCATGCTGTTCATTATCCTTGTCCACTGACCCAAAATCTCAGTGATCTCAGCTTTCCAAGTTGTTTTTTGTAAACTGCAAACCCCCTTCTTTCTACTTAATGGAGAGGGGTAGGTGATTATAGTCCAAATCAGGAAAGCAGCCTAGGGGGACAAGCCGGCTTCCTCCACAGAGAAACAGCATGTGATTGCTGTCACCCTAGAACAGGATGTGCGTTACTGCAAAGATCAAATGAGAATAAAGCCGCCCATAGACGGTTTGAATCTTGGCCGGTTCGTACCATGTATGGGAAGGCTGAATGTACCCAATTTGATTGATCGATCAATTTGGCTACAACCAGCCTGCTGGATTTTACAGCTTCCCCTTTGGTTGCAGGAAAGAAATTTGCTCCATCTGTGGTAAGCCTTAGGGAGGAAAATGCCTTGTAAAAGGAAACTAATGCAACTGGTAAGCTGTAGTATATTACATTTATATTTAAGTCAGGTCTAGACAAAATGACAGGCAATCAACACTTATAATTTGTGCAAGTGTAGTTTGATGTGAGAGCAGCACAACACTATTTCACTTAAAAATCATTGCATGTAAATAGCTTCTGGGAGCTAGCTTGTTAATCATATTTATTCCTCATATCAATAGATATGTATGTTTCTAGTTAAAAACGTCAGGCCGTCTCAGGATTTTGGTCAATTGATTCCTGAATTCTGCATTTCTTTTTTTACTATGTCCATTAGAAGCCACTATGGTTAGCAGGGAGGAGAGATGTGGCCCAGAAGTAAAGGATGTTGAGCCCTTGGGAAGAGCACCTTGTTAGAAAGTTGAGGCCTCCATACTCTGTAGTGTGTGCCCAGGATTGGTGGGGCTCTTGGGCACAGAAACAAGAATTTTAGGAGCATTAACTTAGCAGTTCAGCAATTTTCAAATATGGTGAACTTTCCTAAATCTCCCAACCATCCTACTGATCGCTGGTAGTAAGAAAAACCTTTATGTAAACGCCCATTTTACTTGCCTAAAGCTGCAGTCATGTGATCTTCCTGTACGGAGTCCTCCCTTTACCGTTTTGTTTACATCCATTGGAATCCGTCTTCAGGTGTCCATGTCACTGTCTGTGTGACATGGACTGTAAAGCAGTGTGGGGCGCTCTTATGATCCTGAAGAGGAGCGATGTCCCTGCAAGGTGATCATGAGGGACAATCTGCAGGCTTGGCTTTGCAGTCCCCCACACCCAGAAACGGCATCACTGAAGGACCTGTATAACCTTGCAGGATGCATTAGAAGGGAGTGGGAGGAAGGGATACAAGGGGGAGAGGAGTCATTTTTGCCCTGAATAGGGCTTTTAGTGGACCTATTGGTTGCTGAGGCCAACTAAACCAAGCAATAGTGTGAAAGCACTCACTGCGGTTTCTACAGCTCGATGCACATGGTGTGTATGGGCCCTTGTTGTAATAAAATTGTCAACATTTTAGTTCTGTGAGTACTCTTACACCGAGGTAGCGGGCAACTGTGATGCAAGATTAATGCTCCGTATACACTTGCTTATTATTATTATTATTATTATTATTATTATTATACAGGATTTATATTGCGCCAGCAGTTTGCACAGCGCTTTACAACATGAGGGCAGACAGTACAGTTACAAGACAATATAAAAAAATGGAAGGAATTAGAGGGCCCTGCTCATTAGAGCTTACAATCTAGGAAGGAGGGTCAAGGATACCAAAGGTAATAGCTGTGGGGGGGGGGGGGGGGTGATCTGATGGAGAAAGTAAAAGTACAGTTGTTGGGTGAAGGCAGAATAGGTTTCTCTGAAGAGAACGTTTTTTAGGGATTGTCTAAAAGCAAGCAGAGTAAGAGATAGTCGGACAGATAGGGGTAGGGTGTTCCATAGGAGAGGCTCTGCAAAAGTTCTGGAGGTGAGGAAACTAGAGGGAACTAGAGAGCAGGCGGTCTGGTATTTTGAGACTAGGTTAGTGATGTAGCTGGGGCCGAGTTGTGGATGGCTTTTTAAGTTGTTGTTAGAGTTTTGAATTCAATTTGTTGGGTGAGCGGAAGCTAGTGGAGGGATTGACAGAGAGGAGTAGCAGACACAGAGCGGTTGGTAAGGTGGATGAGCCTGGCAGCAGCATTCATGATGGACTGAAGGGGGGATAGTCTATGTAAAGGTAATCCCGTGAGGAGGGAGTTGCAGTAGTCAAGGCCAGAGATGACCAGGGAGTGAACTAGGAGATGTCATTGGTTAGGAAGGGGCCTATTTTGGAGATGTTGCGGAGGTTGAGGCGGCAAGATTTGGAAGATTTCGGACTTGGGGCCGAAAGGAGAGTTCAGAGTCCAGGGTTACACCCAGAACCTTGGCATACGTGGACAGGCTGATAGTAGTGCTATTGATCTTGACCAAGAAATCAGGGGAAGAGGCACGTGAGGGAGAAAAAAATCATGAGCTCAGTTTTGGATAGATTAAGTTTGAGGAAGTGGTGTGACATCCAGGCTGATATGTCGGTTAGTAAATTTAGTGATATGTGAGGAGACTGAAGGAGGCTTAAAAAAAAAAAAAAAAAAAAAAAAATCTGCTCCTAGAGGAGTTTAGCGTTTTGTCTGTAGAAGCCCCTAATGTTATCCTATGCGTCCATGCACATTAGATAGTCTGGAGCAGTGTTTCTTAACTGCAGTTCTCAAGGCGTCCCAAAAGGTCATGTTTTCAGCATTTCTCTCAGATGAAACGGCTGTGGTAATTGCTAAGGCAGTGAAACTGATCAAATGACCTGTGCAAAATAATGGAAATCCTGAAAACATGACCTGTTGGGGCGCCCTGAGGACTGGAGTTGAGAAACACTGGTCTGGAGGTTTTTTTTTTTTTTTTCTTTAAGCTCAGCGTTTTAGAGGCAAAAAAAAAAACCCCTTCTGTTTTGTGTTTTTGAGAGCGTTTTTCTGGCAGAAGAAAATGCTAAATGCTTAAACTCAAAATTTGTATTTTTTTTTTTTTCTGTCGAGCACTGGTGTGTTCTTTTTTTTTTTTTTTTTTTAAGCTATGCTGTGCATGGAGCCTAAGGGCTCTTTCACACGGGACGGATCCGTGAAGATCCACCCCGTGAAGCTCCGTTGATCCCCGCTGAGCTGGCGGATGACTGGGCGGTCCCCGCACACTGTGCAGGGACCGCCCTGTCAGAGCGCCGCTCTCCCCTATGGGGGGATCGGATCACGACGGACCGTAGAGTCCGCGGTCATCCGATCCGCTCTGCCGACGGATGGAAAAATAGGGTTTTCCTCCGTCACACTTTGGCTGAGTGGAGCGGGTCGGATGTCAGCTGACATCCAGGGCTACATGGAGCGTCCGTTCAGGTCCGCCTAAAAAACTGACAGGCGGACCTGAACGGACCTTCCGTGTGAAAGGGGCCTAATACTTTTATATTTGCAGTAAGATTTGATTAGGGCTGCAACTAATAATTATTTTCATAATCGATTAGTTGGCCGATTATTGTTTTGATTAATCGATTAATAACCTTAAAAAAAAGTGTGGAGTATAATTTAGTTAATATGTAAAGTTTAAAAAAAAGGCAATTTAATATTAAATATCTCTATGCAGTGGTAAATATAAATAACCAACTATATGGTTAGGGAGCAAAATCTCTAATCCACTCTGAGAATAACTGACAGAAGCGATATACACTGTATATCCTATTAGCCACTTGCCGACCCCTTCACGGAGATATACGTTGGCAGAATGGCACGTACAGGCACAATCGCGTACATGTACGTGGCCCTTTAACTGTCGGGGTCGCACGCGCCGCCGGCGGCGACCCCACCTGCCTTCCCCGTGAGTGGGACCGCGGGTCCCGCGGACTCGATCGCTGCGGGGATCCCCGCGATCGTCTCACGGAGGCTAGGAGCGGGGAAATGTGTGTGTGTGTGTGAACACATTTCCCCGCTCCTCTACTGACACTGTCAGCGATCTCCGCTCTGTGTAATCAGAGCGGAGATCGGTGACGTGTCAGTCGTAGCCACGCCCCCCTCAGTTAGTAACACGCCCCTAGGCACACTTAACCCCTCCAGCGCCCCTAGTGGTTAACCCCTTCACTGCCAGTGTCATTTTCATAGTAACCAGTGCATTTTTATTGCACTGATCGCTGTGAAAATGACAATGGTCCCAAAAATGTGTCAAAAGTGTCCGATGTGTCCGCCATAATGTCGCAGTCACGAAAAAAATCGCTGATCGCCGCCATAACTAGTAAATTTTTTTTTTATAAAAATGCCTTAAAACTATCCCCTATTTTGTAAACGCTATAATTTTTGTGCAAACCAATCAATAAACGCAGATTGCAAATTTTTTTTACCAAAAATATGTAAAAGAATATGTATCGGCCGAAACTGAGGAAAAAAAAATTTTTTATATATTTTTTGGGGATATTTATTATAGCAAAAAGTAAAAAATCTGTCATTTAAAAAAAAAAAAAAAATTCGCTCTATTTTTGTTCATAGCGCAAAAAATAAAAACCGCAGAGGTGATCAAATATCACCAAAAGAAAGCTCTATTTGTGGGGAAAAAAAGGACGCCAATTTTGTTTGGGAGCCACGTCGCACGACCGCGCAATTGTCAGTTAAAGCGACGCATGGCCGAATCGCAAAAAGGGGCCTGGTCATAATGGCCCGTATTGGTCCGGGGCTTAAGTGGTTAGAGTATGAATCTGGTAAATATCATCAGACTCGGGTCTCTTTTTTTCCTTTAAAGAAAAAAAATTTGATGTCTTCCTTCAAAAAATTTTTTTTAAGAAGGTTCGTTCGATTTTCTAATCGTCAGTGGAGTCAAATCGACGTTAGTTTTCAACCACAGTGATGAGAACGTTTAGAAATAATAGAAAACTTCTTGGTCAAAGGATTTTTCAGACAGTGTATGTGGTTTTCGTTCAGAAATTACATTCATTTTAAAACTGAATGTTAAAAGCAAGTGAAAATTTCAAACATTCTTTTATTCAGCGAATGTACAAAGATTTTTCGTATTAATATAATATTAACAGTAGTGATTTGCTGTTTTTGTACTATAAAGGGCTAATTTTAGTTTTTTTATAAACACATTATGTTACTGGCCTATTAATCGATTATGAAAATAGTAATCGATTAATTTCATAATCGATTAGTTGTCGATTAATCGATTAGTTGTTTCAGTCCTAGATTTGATACACATTGATCATGAACAAGCAAAGGCTCAGCATCTACCAACATCTTGTAAATGCTTTTCCAGTTTATCTGGAATTGACCCACTGATATTGGCGGGTAATGTTCAGACACAATGGCATTGTTAAGGCGTTCATGGACTGATGAGGGCACGTTGACCCACATGCACAATCTGACTGCCTTCTTGGCAAATTCTTGTGCCATTGCTTATCTTGGGTGCAAACAGTAACAATTGGGACAATCCCTTTTTTTTTTTTTTTTTTTTCCATGTACTTTACAGCCTAACTGAACGCCAGTGATGGTCAGCGGTCACCTGCTTGCCCTTAGGCATAGAATTATCACCCAAATGTCATTACGTGTCTTTATTTATTTATTTTTAGCACCTTATCACTGTCTATGTAAATGCATAAATATTTCCATTGGGTAACTCTCCAAAAAATTACCTACATTTTCTACTAGAAAACTCAAAAATTCTGCTTTTTGCATTTTTTTTTTTTTTTGTTTTTTCTTTTTCAAATTGTCCCTTATTTTATAATTCACCGTTGATCATTTTACTGTTTTGTTATACTGATTTTCATGGTAAAGCAGCAGAAATTGCCCACTTTTTGGCCTTCGTTCGTTTTCCACATGCTACCTAATGCATTGCACACGCGTGAGAAATCCCTTTAAACCTGTTTGTTGACAATGTTCTGCTTGTCATCTGAACAAACCAGATCAATGTCTGTATTATGTTAGTTAACCTCTTAAGATTTCATTACTAATCATGATGGATTTAGCTGTCCAAGGTGCTCCATTTAGATTGAAGCTTGTCAGAGATTTATTTGTTAAGCTCAAGCAATATTTGTACAAAAAAACTCCCGATATATAGATCTGTAATTAGGAGGAATAATAAAAGTGTAAATATTTAGAAGGAGAGCATGTTCTTTAAATTGAATTAATCTGAAAATAAATGTGACATAAGCAGAGACCATAACCTACTCCTGCATATATGTTTACCCAAATAAAATGTATTTGCTTAGATTCATATTAGCCTTCATTCATCTATATAGCGATCAATCATCTTTTTTTTTTTACAAGTGTTATTGTAAAGCTGAACTCAAGGCTGATATAAAAGACAAATGAAGGCAGCACTGTATTCATCAATACACCATTTTAAACGCAAACAGTACAGGTTCCTGACCTGGTATTAGTAGCTTGTAGTCAATGTATAGAAGGACTGGAGAGTGAGAGGAAGCGGTAGTAAAAGGAGCCAATCATGTATTAACAACAAGTATGCTGATGGGAGAAGAAATCAGAGTGACAAAGATGGGCTTATCACTGTGCTGCTTCTCCTTTCACTGTCCAGTCTTAAAGTGGAACTTCACTCTCCCAAACAACATTGATTATATTGAATCTTCATGCTGCTAGTGTTAGTAAATAGAAAGTAAAGTAAATCATACTTGTGTGTGTTTTTTATTTTTTATTTCTTTAGTTACTTCCTGGTTTCTTGTCTAGGCAAATGATGACATACATCCCAGGAGTCTTTGGGAGGGGAGGAGGGGGTTTTCTCAGCTAAGCACAGTTCTCTGTATTCATGCTTGAGCTAAGCGCAGATGGATTCCAGGTAGTTAATGCTTCATGAATCATTTGCCCTTATTTATGATGGCCATGGGCAGAAATGCTAGGGGGTTATTTTTCAAAGTAAAAGCACAGAGACATGGATAGATGAGTGAGTTTGCGTTGAATAATAAAAATGATTTAAATAATGCTTTTGGTTTGTGGGTTTCAGATTTAGTGAAGATCTGCTTTAAGCTAGCCATACATGGATCGAAATTTGGCTGGTTCAGCAGGGGCTAGCTAAAAAAAATTGATCCACGTATGGGCACTGTGGTTGTATACAAGTCCATCTGCCAATCAACTTCTGTACCACTGTGCTGTTGGATTTTTCCCCACTTTATCAGCACTGCCGGTTGTATACAAGTCCATCTGCCAATCAACTTCTGTACCACTGCACTGTTGGATTTTTCCCCACTTTATCAGCACTGCCGGCTATAGCCGGCAGCGCTGATCTGTGCATTCTGACAGCAGGGAAGTCTCCTTGCTGTCAGATTACAATAACACAGTGGGGAGGATTCCCCCATCGACAGTGAATGTGTGAATGGGGGAATCGGGTCAGTTTTCTTTGTTCAACCCACTTGTTGAATGAAAATAATTAACTCGTATATGGGTTACCTTAATAGGGGGCAGGTCCAGGATGACCTGGACTCAGAGTATGGACATGTAGTAACAAAAATAAAGTGAGCAGGAGTGATCTTCTTCTACTTTTAGTAAAAAAAAAAAAAAAAAAAAAATATATATATATATATATATATATATATATATATATATAATCTCTAAAGAGGTGACAGCAGCACGCTGCAACAGATGCACCAAACATTCTAAAATATCTGCAATCCCACCCCAGCTATAAAGTGGCAAATTGAATTATAATATTAATGGTAAAAATACTGTTTGTAATGAAACCTTGAAAGCCTAGAAAAGTTTTTTTGGAATGAGAAGGTCACACGAGACCTTCATTTTGGAATGAGCAGCTCTTGTGCTGTTTCAATCTAAAACAAAGCCTGTGTAGGTTGAAGTTCTGAAGGTTCCAGCAGCTATCGGATAACATCAGGAAACGGTATGGCGGTGGTCATTACCCAACCATGGTAGATGTTCCCCTGTCCAACATTTCTTATGGGGAAAGGTGATTGCAGGTTGGATTATTCCTCGATAATCACTATTATTTTTTCCAAAAGAGTTTTTTTTTTTTTTTTTTTTCCGTGGGCAGTGCATCCTGCCTGATCCAAGGCAAGAAGGCTGAAGAAGCATTATGTGAACTTTTATCTTTTTGGATTTAATTAACAAATTTGATCCTGTTAGTATTTTGTTGAAAGCATCGCCTGGCGCGGTCAGTGTTCTATTTCCATTGCTTGCCGCAGCCCGCTTCTTATGTACCAGCTGTACTCTCTCTCAGGGAGTCGTGCATGTAGAATCCATGATGTATGACTTAGCATCCCGCATAGCACAGTGAGACAGCAGCAAAGGAAATTAAAAACCAATCACATTGGAAGCACCTAGAAATCCCTGTGAATTTTATATATAGATTTGTGAAAAAAGTTTTTCATGTTCTATCAGTAGTGACGCACTGGCTAATAGCCCGAGGTTTAGAGACCGACAAATCAGAATGGAAAAGACAACAAAGCATGTGTGAATCACCTGCTAATTGCATGTCTGGTTGTCCCAGTACTCATTGTGTCCTCTGTGTTCTGCCGGTGGAGACTGTACTCGCCTGTTTCATAATGTATATGATGCACTAGATCAGACAGAGCGAGGTGAGTAACCCCTAGCGTCTGTCTGCACGATAACCTTCTGTCCAGCAGCACAGTCTATGACTGTATCCATAGCAATGTCTGCTGCTTATGATGCAAGGTAGAAAGAAGCTAGTTTGCTGGAAATAACATATATACAGTATATGCTTTTCATTCTGCAGCACAGCATGATGTTCAATGCTTACATTCAACCATAGAGAAAACAAATTGAAGCCAAACTCCAGCTAATACTTTATAATCAGTTACTGCAAAGAGTTTTTTCCTTTTTAAAGGTTTTTACATTTAATAAATGCTGATTATTGTAAACACCCCTGCCTGTCGTAAATAATTTGCCTCTACATACATTCTGCTGGAGAGCTTGTTTTGAAAAACAACAGACTTACTGGCTGGATCATTAGATGAAAATAGAAGAGAGAAAGCCAATAAAAAAATAATGCAGCCATCACATCTAAGATATGGTAAGCTGCAATATAATAAGTCTTTGCTTTTGGATTTAATACCGTTATAAACTGGGGCCATATTTCCATCATTTGAACCTGTGGGTATATACAGCCTTTAGTGCAGAAAGCATCACTTTTTGCTAGGATCACCTCTGTTGCACAGTACATTGCTTTGTTTTACTTGCCCCGGTTTTGGAATGTTGTGGTTAGGGTATAAATATAAATATATGAAATTATTAGATTTCTGCTGATACTGGGGAGAAACGGATAACTCCACAGCGAAAAGCTGCCCCTTCTGCCACCTATTGGCCAAGTGTGCCCAGTAGTAAATCTGGCCCTGCCTAACTTGCAAAGAGATTTTTTTTTTTTTTTTTCTACATTTCTTGCAACGAAAGGGCAGTTAATTGGCTACTTTACAGTAACTAAGACCCCTTTCACACTGGGGCAGTTTGCAGGCGCTATTACGCTAAACATAGCGCCTGCAAACCGACCCTAAACAGCGGCTGCTGTTTCTCCAGTGTGAAAGCCCGAGGGCTTTCACACTAGAGCGGTGCGCTAGCAGGACCGCGCCAAAAGTCCTGCTAGCCGCATCTTTGGAGCGGTGAGAGGAGCGGTGTGTTTACCGCTCCTTCCCATTGAAAGTAATAGGAAACCGCGGCTATACCGCCAGCAATGCGCCTCTGCAGAGGCACATTGCCTGCGGTATTAACCCTTTTTCGACTGCTAGCGGGGGTTAAAACTGCACCTCTAGCAGCCGAATACCGTCGCAATTCCGACGGTAAAGTGCCGATAAAAATAGCGGCGCTTTACGGCCACCGCACCTCCCCCCCCCCCCCCAGTGTGAAAGGGGCCTAATACAAGTACAAATTTAAGTATTTTTTTTTAAAGCTGGGGGCAATAAATGGGAATAGAAGTGAAATTATTATAGTGATCAGCTGGGTTTTAGCTTTTATTTTAAAGCGGAACTAAACCCATCACTTTAAAAATTTCCCAAAACAGTTGCATTCAAACATGCTGTGAATGATAATTTGACACAAGCAAATGTGACAGTTATCATATGGCTGGTGTCATAACTGATCACATGTGAAGCACCATGGCAACTGCAGATCAAAGGCTAAGATGGTAGCTTCCTTGGCTGTAAAGTATAGGAGGGATTAGTTTCACTTTAGGAAAAGAAAAAAAGAAATCCAAAGTTTCCAAAGCACTACTCTTAATTTCTAGGCTACAGTGCACCCCCCCGCCTAGAGTCATTCAATCCATTTCCTCTGGTACCAAGCCATCCTGGGCTCATCCCCTGGTGGTGTGTATTCACGCAGCATGGGTGTACAAGCAGGGGCGTTGCTAGGTGGCAAAAAGACCAGGGGCTTCAGCCCGAAGTCCAAGGCTGGAAACCGGGGGGGATGTTGTATGCGACGCAGGCTTTTTTTTTTTGGCTGGGCCGTGACCTACCTGACCTACATACACTGACGGTAGTGACCGACATACACTGACCTACCTGACACTGATGGTAGTGACCTATACACTCTGACCTACATAGACACACTGACATTTACATACACTGTCTGACCTACCTCAGCCGTGGTGTCATAGCAGGCAGTCAGTCATTCCATCAGTCGTCAGAGGAGGAGAGGAGAGCCGAGGAGCCTGGAGGGGGGGTGACCCGAGGAGCCTGGAGGAGAGGAGAGCCGTCCGCCTGAGCAGGGATGTGGTGCGGCGGCCACATTGTAATTCCCGCTTTCTGGAGCCTGCAGTGCCTCTGATGGACGTCACATGTCCGGCGGTCCCGGCATTGGACCAGTGGGACGTCCATCATAGGCGTTGCGCAGGCTCCAGAAGGCGGGACCTGCTATGGCACTCAGCCGCACTCGGCCACATTCGGCGGTCCTCGGGATCAGATCGGTCCCGGCGCTCGCCGCTCGCTCTGGGCTAACAATGGAGACCTGCAGTAATGAGACTCTGGGCTTTTTGGGGACCCATTCGGGGCTCTAGCCACCCCCTCCTGACACCCCTGTGTACATGAGGACATCAAATCCAGTGACAAGATTCATAAAGTGGTTGTAAACCCCTTTTTAGAACTTGTACCTATAGGTAAGCCTAGCATAAGACTTACTTGTAGGTACTGTAAATATCTCCTAAATGTGCGCCTCCGGCCAGTCACACAGCTGGAGTACTTTGCAGGGTTTGCAGTTAACAAAAGAGGAAGTCAGGGTTTACTTCCTCTTTAATGAACTATAGCTAAAGCTACTTTGGCTGAATCACAGGAGTGCAGTTCGTTCTACACTTTTGTGAACCATTTGCAGCCAACAGCAGGCTGATGCCCGCTGTCGGCTGACGTCACAGAGCCGATCCAGGCCCTGAAAAGATCCCAACTGTATCCCCCCAAAAGCCTGGACCGACAGCTGGCTCAGCCTCTCAGCGATCCGCAGACAGTCTGACAGTCCCCGGCTCTCTACTCACAGAATGCTGAGAAATGAGCGATCAGCAGTCTTTGCTCACTTCTCAATGCAGAGCCTGTGGTGGACAGATGCAGCATTGGAGCAATGCTGCATCCCCTTGAGTATAAATCTCTCTTTCTTGTTCATACATCACGGGACACAGAGCAGCATAGTCATTACTATGTGGGTTATATAGAATTACCTTCAGGTGCTGGCACTGGCAACTTCCAAAACAGGAAGTACCCTCCCCTATATAAGCCCCTCCCATCCGGGAGTACCTCAGTTTTTTTTTGCCAGTGTCTAAGGTGTTGGCCAAGGTTAACATGTATTCATCTGGGCTTGTGTACAAGTTCTCTGGGCCTTAGCAAGCTATTCCGGATCCGACCAAAAAAAGCTTCATAGCTAAACGGTCGGTACCCGGGCCTTGCAGAGAAGAGCAGGGTTTTGCCTGTAATGCCTCTCTTAGGAGGGCTGGACCCTGGGATCCAGAGCTCTGGTCATACCCAAAACCAAGAGGCTATCTGTGCAGGGTGCTATACAGGTCCAGGGGAGTGGAATCCTTGGGAACCCGGTCCCTGAAGGTCTAGTACAATGCCTGCCGTGAGAGGTGAAGTTTGGGCTTCTGTGGACCAAACAAAGTCCTGCGGCGGGGAAAAGGTAAGTGGGGGCCCCTCAGGAACTTGGTTCTATTGAGGGGACCCCCAAGCCTAATATGTCTTTCTGCCTGTTACCTAAAGGGTATTCCCGCTAATAGCTGTATATGCCTAAGAAATCCTAGAAATGTTTTTTCATAAGGGAAATTTAAAAAAAACTGTAAACCTGGAAATGTTTTTTCATAAAGGAGGTTTTAAAAAAAAAAAAAAAAGACAAAGGTGCGGTACCTGTGTTTGTCCACTAGAGGCCGCTGTGGAACATCTTTTTTTTTCTTGGGACTATTCCTTCCATGGTGAAAGTCCAGGCAGATGAGTGAGCTCTCTATCAGGGAAGCTGCATTCCTCTGTCATGCTGCCAAGTAGTTTCCTTCCATCCCTGAGTCCTGGTGAAACAGGGACCCTGGCTCCTCTCCCTACATGGCGCCAAGAGCGCACACGTGCACGCGCGCGCGCACACACATGCTTTCCTTTTATAAGGTTTAGCTTCAAAAAAGGGGGCGGAGCCTGGCGGATGACGCGCTCTGTGCGCCCAGCGCTTCTGCGCATGTGCAGGCGTCCCAGCAAGATAAAAGGACTCAGTCCACGCTGCTTGCTATGGACACAGAGCATGAAAAGGAGCTGGTAGCATGGTATAGGGGCTTACAGCGGGCGGTTGATACAGGCATCCCCAGAAAGACGCATTAGTAGACACCCACTGATGTACATAGCAGCAAATTGCATTAGACTATTTCAGTAAGGGGTGTATTGCGGCTGGAATACCTCAGCTTTGAACTAAGGAATATGCCGCCTAAAAAACTCTGAGATATACCTCTCAGGAAGTGTAGGGGGTCTCCATCGGGCTCTGAGGATCTGGAGCAGTCATCTGTACCCTCCTCCCCTGAGAAATCAGAGGTTAATACCCATAAGGAACCCCCGGGAGTGCCAGGTACTGCGCCTGTCCTCAGTCCACCTGCTCCTGCATATATAACAGAGGAGGTTTTTTCCTCAACTCTGGAGGGATTGGAGCAGAGATTGGCTGCATTGATCGCTTCTTCTCTACAGGAAAGAAAGCGCGCCAGATCTCCATCACCTCCATTAGAGTGCCTGTTGGCAGAGCAACAGTCCCAGGAAGGGACCGACCTACCTGAAGGGGATCAGGAGGAGGTTAGCTCTGTTTTTGAGGAATCGACAGTAGATGAACCATTTTCAGCATCACAGACTGAAAGATTGTGGGTCCAGACCCTAACTGACATGGTTCGATCTGCATTTAAAATGCCTCTTGTTGAACCATCAACTACTGCTGTCTCCTCATTGGGGTCGCTAAAAGCTCCCCAGGTTAATTGCTCCTTTCCAATACATCCATTATTGGAAGGACTTATATACCAGGACTGGGAACATCCTGATAAACTATTTGTTCCGCCTAAAAGGTTTCCGGTGATCTATCCCATGGAGGGAAAGTTCACCCAGAGATGGAATGTTCCTACGGTGGATGCAGCCATCTCTTCTGTGAACAAATCACTGACATGTCCAGTAGATAATGTTCAAATGTTCAAAGATCCAGTGGATAAAAAATTGGAATCTTTATTAAAATCTGCTTTTTCCACAGCAGGGGCTGTTACACAGCCAGCAGTGGCAGCTATTGGGGTCTGCCAAGCTTTAAAGGATCAAATGAAAATGGTCCTGAGGGATTTGCCAGACCAGCAGGCCAAGGCTCTGGCTGATCTGCCTAGAGCATTATGCTTTGCGGTTGACGCCATCAAGGATTCTATCCATCAGGCCTCCCGCCTCACGCTGTCTTTGGTACATATGCGTAGGCTTCTGTGGCTCAAAAACTGGTCTGCTGAAGCTCCCTGTAAGAAGCTCTTAGTTAGCTTCCCATTTCATGGGGAACGCCTTTTTGGCGAAGACCTGGATAAGTATATCCAGAAGATTTCCAGTGGTAAAAGTACTCTCTTACCGAGTAAAAAGAGGTCTAGGGGTCCATCTTTTAAGAGGACTACCTCTCCTATCCCTGCGACGTCTGCTACTAAGCAGTTCCGACGGCCTCCTCGGTCAAACTCAGGAGGTAAAAATCAGGGACAGCCACAGGGTAATAAAAAGCCCTGGATCCGAAGAGGTACTAAACCAGCCTCCAAGTCAAGCCTATGAAGGGCTGCCCCCACTCAAACGGGTGGGGGGGAAGACTTCAGTTGTTCGCAGAGACCTGGCGGGAGACGATCAAAGACAGATGGGTGCTCTCCGCAGTAACTCTGGGATACAAGTTGGAGTTAAAAGAGTCTCCTCCGTCCCATTTTATGTGGTCAGGCATGCCAAGAGACCCTCTGAAAAGAGGGTCTCTCCTATTGGCGTTAGAACAACTATTGCTCCAAGGAGTAATTATGGAGGTTCCTATGGAAGAGTGGGGGTTGGGTTTCTACTCAAACCTTTTCACAGTCCCGAAGCCAAACGGGGACATAAGACCCATATTGGACCTAAAGAGTCTAAACAAATTTCTAAACGTCCGGTCTTTCCGGATGGAGTCGATCCGATCGGTCACCGCTGCCCTACAAGGGGAGGAATGGTTAGCCTCGATCGACATCAAAGATGCTTACTTGCATGTTCCCATCTTTCCAGGTCATCAAAAATTCCTACGCTTTGCAGTAGAAGGGCGCCATTTTCAGTTCAGAGCCTTACCATTCGGTCTGGCCACAGCACCACGAGTGTTCACAAAAATTCTGGCCCCACTGTTGGCCGATCTAAGAACACGGGGTGTAACGATAATGGCATACCTAGACGACCTGTTGTTGATGGACCACTCAGTTGCCAAGCTAGAAGTGGTAATTGTCGATACAATCAAGTATCTAGAATCTCACGGTTGGGTCATCAACCTGGACAAGTCAGCCCTACAGCCAGTGAAAAACCTGGTATATCTAGGGCTACGGCTGGATTCAGACCAGAGGAAGATTTTCTTACCTCTAGACAAGGTATCCTCTTTGAGGGCCTTGGTCCGTCTGCTTTGTGCAAAAAGACAGCCGTCCATACGCCTGTGCATGAGGCTGCTAGGAAAGATGGTAGCATCATTCGAAGCTGTGCCATACGCCCAATTCCACTCAAGGAATTTACAAAGGGCCATATTGTCAGCCTGGAACGGAAAAGTTCAGGCTCTAGACTTCCCGATGGCTTTGTCCCCTTCCGTTCGGAAGAGTCTCTGCTGGTGGTTGATCCCCCAGAATCTCCAGAAGGGAAAACCCTTCAGCCCGATATCTTGGAAGGTGGTCACTACGGATGCCAGCCTTATAGGCTGGGGGGCAGTACTGGAGCAATGGTCTCTCCAGGGCAGATGGTCAAATGTAGTAAAAACCCTGCCCATCAATCTCTTAGAGATACGAGCAGCCCGGTACGCTCTAGTAGCCTGGACATCCAGACTCCAAGGGTCCCCTGTCAGAATTCAATCAGACAATGCCACAGCAGTGGCATATATCAATCATCAGGGAGGCACCAGGAGTCGTGCAGCCCAGAGGGAAGTAAGTCACATCCTGGAATGGGCAGAAAAGCATGTCCCATGTATATCAGCTGTCTTCATTCCAGGGGTGAAGAATTGGAAGGCGGACTTTCTGAGTCGCCAACAGTTATGCCCAGGGGAATGGTCCCTTCATCCCGAGGTCTTCCGAGCAATATGTCAGCGGTGGGGAACACCGGATGTAGATCTGCTAGCATCCAGATTCAACGCAAAGGTGGACAGATTTGTCTCCCGGACAAGGGATTCCCTCGCTTGCGGCTCGGATGCTCTGGTGTTCCCTTGGGATCAGTTCAGTCTGATATATGCATTCCCTCCGCTACAATTGTTGCCTCGACTCCTTCGCAGAGTCAGGTTGGAGAAGAAGCCGGTGATCCTGGTGGCTCCAGCGTGGCCCCGAAGGGCCTGGTACGCGGAGATCATCAAAATGTCTGTGGGGAGTCCTTGGACCCTTCCACGTCGTCCGGACCTGCTTTCGCAAGGACCGATATACCACCCTTCCTTACTAACTCTAAGTTTAACGGCCTGGCTATTGAATCCCACATCCTAAAGAAGAGAGGTCTCTCTAACTCTGTGGTATCAACTATAATCAATGCCAGGAAGCCTGTATCCAGGCAGATCTACTATAGAGTTTGGAAGGCGTACATCACTTGGTGCGAGGCCAGAAAATGGCATCCACGTAAGTACGTTATAGGCAGAATTCTGGACTTCCTGCAGTGGGCTGTAGACAGGAAGTTTGCCTTAAGTACTATCAAGGGCCAGGTTTCGGCCTTGTCAATACTATTTCAAAGGCCCCTGGCTATGCATTCACTTGTCAAATCCTTTATGCAAGGTGTGACTCGTATTATTCCACCGATTAAGGCTCCCATATGCCCATGGGATCTAAATTTGGTTCTGTCGGTTCTGCAGAAGCAGCCATTTGAACCTTTGCGGCACATTTCCTTGGTTCTACTCACCAGGAAATTGATATTTTTAGTAGCCATATGCTCGGCTAGAAGAGTGTCGGAATTAGCCGCCATGTCCTGTAAAGAGCCATATCTGGTTATCCATAAGGACAGAGTAGTATTACGTCCTCACCCAGCCTTTCTTCCTAAGGTGGTATCGAGGTTTCACTTGAACCAGGATGTGGTTCTTCCTTCTTTTTTCCCCAAACCAAGCTCGGTAGAGGAAAAGTTATTGCATTCTTTGGATGTAGTAAGAGCAGTTAAAGCTTATCTAAAAGCCACTGCTCAGATTCGTAGAACGGATTCTTTGTTTGTTCTGCCGGAAGGCCCCAGAAAGGGTCAGGCAGCATCAAAATCTACTTTAGCCAAGTGGATTCGACAGGTCATAATACAAGCCTATGGCTTGAGAAGTAGACCGCCTCCGTTCAAAGTTAGGGCGCACTCCACGAGAGCAGTTGGAACTTCATGGGCAGTGCATCACCAGGCCTCCCTGGCGCAAATTTGTAAGGCCGCAACATGGTCTTCAGTACACACGTTTACTAGGTTCTACCAGGTGGACGTTAGAAGTCAGGAGGATGTCGCCTTTGGGCGCAGTGTGTTGCAGGCCGCAAAAGATCCTCATGCCTGATGGCGCCCAGCTTATGTATGGTGTATCCCCCCCCTCATGTGGCATTGCTTTGGGACGTCCCACATAGTAATGACTATGCTGCTCTGTGTCCCGTGATGTATGAACAAGAAAGTAGGATTTTTAAAACAGCTTACCTGTAAAATCCTTTTCTTGGAGTACATCACGGGACACAGAGCTCCCACCCCTCTTTTGGGGACACGTATTGCTTTGCTACAAAACTGAGGTACTCCCGGATGGGAGGGGCTTATATAGGGGAGGGTACTTCCTGTTTTGGAAGTTGCCAGTGCCAGCACCTGAAGGTAATTCTATATAACCCACATAGTAATGACTATGCTGCTCTGTGTCCCGTGATGTACTCCAAGAAAAGGATTTTACAGGTAAGCTGTTTTAAAAATCCTACTTTTTTTTTTTTTTTTCTAAATCCCATACTTCTCTTTTAAGGGCTTGTTCACACCAGCCTGTACACTTAATTCATTTTAGCAGGCTGCTGTCTGTTCTGTATCGACACTGCCTTGTGTTTTTACAATGCAGGCCACTGTTTTTGTTTTTTTTTTGTTTGTTTTTTTTTACTTTGAAGATTCAAAAGGTGACATTTTATTCATTTCTATGCACTGCAGCGGGAATGGAAGAAGACTTCAGGCTAGCTCCAATGCTGAATTTTTCCACAACACTCTGCTCCATTTTGGTGAGAAAAAGGCAGATAGAGATCAATTGTTTTCTATGTGCCCTTGCAGAGACCTACACTGAACAGGTTCAGGGAAACGCAAGTCTCTGCACGTAGTGTGAACATGCCCTTTAGGAGAGGATTTTCTTTTCTTTGAAAGGACTTCCTGTTGTGTCTCTTTTTTTTTTTTTTTTTTTTTTTTTTTTTTTTTTTTTTCAAATATAATTTTTTATTGATTTTTTTTTTTTTAAAGAGAGCCGGGGTAAAGCCCCACAAGATACAATAAAGACACAAAAAACAGCGAAGGTCGCAGCCTCCAGAATCTACAGTACAGTAGGTTATGTTAAATAAGATTGCATTTCAGGTGTTCCTATCGTTAATACAGTTTTGCCTTGGTCTGGTAGGGCCTCCATCCATTATCAGAGAGTATTCTGTCTCATACACCCTCAAGTATACACCCTACGGAAAGCTTGTGTTAGATACGTTTGAGTCTGCTGACAAGAGTAGAGAAAAAGAAAGTAGGAAAAGTAAGACAAGAAGAAGAGAGAAGTGGGATGAGGGGGGGAGGGGAATGGAGGGGGGGGTGGGTGACAGGGTGGGGAAAGGAGGGGGGGTGGCATCTCTGGTATGTTAGTCTGTATTCTAACTTAGAGGTTGCTCAGGTTCCGAGAAGGGTTGTACCCTCGTCCGAGTAAATAAACATGTTCCACATAGTCCAAGTCTCTTTGTAAACTTCATGTCTGTCTTAGGCTGTCAGTATCAGATCCTCCAGTCTGTTTATATCTTCCACTTTCCGCAGCCACATTGCTATGGTCGGTGGAGTTTGTTGTTTCCATAGTATGGGAATACAAGACTTAGCTGCGTTTGTCAGGTGACGTAGTAGGGACTTTTTGTATGTTCTGTTGGAAAGGTTCGATACATGTAGCAGGAAGAAAGCTGGGTCATGTGGGATCTGGTATTCTGTGAATTTTTGGGATATAGTTCGGACCCCCGTCCAGAATGCTGCTAGCTTGGGGCAGGACCAAAATACATGCAGGAGTGTTCCCTTCTCTGTCCCACACCGCCAACAGTATTCTGAGGTGTCTGGGAAAATCACATGTAGGCGGCTGGGTGTTAAATACCATCTCGTGAGAATTTTGTAATTTGTCTCCTGTATTTTCGTACATAGGGAGGACTTGAAAGAGAATTGTATTATACTTTGTACTTGGAGCGCCGTAAAGGTGCGGTTCAGGTCTGTCTCCCACTTTGTAATACCCGGAAGTTGTGGTTGCTGGGTTGGTGTATTGAGGAGAGAATACATTTTGGAGAGGACCCGGGGCAAAGGCTCCATCCCCGAGCAGTATTCCTCGAGCGTGGTCATGGGTCTGGAGTATTCTTGTGGGTGTAGGATTGTCTGAAGGAAGTGGTGTAGTTGAACCGCGTTCCAAAAGGGGAGTTGGAATGGGCCTGTTGCGTCCGTCAGTTCAGGAATGGAGGGCCATCTATCTCTTATCACATATTGAGACGCTGTAGTACGGCCCGCGGCTCGTAGTATCTGAAATTGTGTGGCTACCATTCCTGGGGAAAACCTGGGGTTTTCCAAGATCGGTGTTAATGGTGACAATTTGGTTGTCAGGGCAGTTTGTAAAGCTGCTTGTAGGCCTTGGCGAATAGTATTGCCTATCAGCGGGTGCAATTTTGTCTCTGATGTCAATGCTTCGCTACACCACATCGCTGTTCTCAATGGAATGTCAGCCTGGTGTTGTTCTATCTGTACCCACAACTTAAATTCTTGGTGGCGGCTCCAGTCTATAACCCTGCCTAAGTGTATTGCCTGGTAGTATCGCTTTATGTCTGGCAGTGCTAACCCTCCACATTGTTTTGGCATTGACAGCTGAGTACGTGAGATCCGTGTTTTTTTATGTGCCCAGACAAAGCCGGTAAACAAGGCCTGTACCCGCTTAAAGTATGAGGGTGGTATTTTAATGGGTAAGGCCTGGAAGAGGTATAAGAACTTAGGCAGTATGCACATTTTCAGTAAGTTACATCTTCCAAACCAGGAGTGAATTCCCTTGTGCCACGAGTCTAGGAGAAGTTTTACTTTTGACAGTAGAGGAGGGAAGTTCCGTTCATAAATTCCAGAAAATTCGGGTGTGATATTGGTCCCCAGATAAGTCAGGGAGGAGGATGTCCATTTAAATTGGAAATTTGATCGTACCGTAGGGATCATATGCAGTGGTATAGATATTGCCATTGCCTCTGACTTGGAAAAGTTTATCTTTAAATTTGAAATTTTCCCATATGTATCGAATTCTCTAAGCAGATTCGGGAGGGACACCCCTGGATTGGTAAGTGAAAAGAGCATGTCATCTGCGTATGCTGATATCTTGTGTTGCGTTTGCCCTATAGTCACGCCTTGTATGTCGGGGTTCCGTCTGATAGTGGCCAGGAAGGGTTCCAGTGAGAGGGCAAACAAAAGAGGGGATAAAGGACATCCCTGTCTTGTCCCATTCAATATTGGGAAGGGGTCCGATAGTACCCCATTTGCCTTCACCTGTGCTGTCGGACTGGTGTATATTCCGGTTATCCTATTTAACATTACCTCTCCCAGGCCTACGTGTCGAAGGACTGTAAGCATGAACGACCAATTCACTCGGTCGAAGGCCTTTTCGGCGTCGGTGTTCAGTAGTACGCACGGGGTTTTTGTGATCTTCACTTTATGTAATAAGTTCAGCACCTTAATGGTGCTGTCCCTTGCCTCCCTAGATGGGATAAAGCCTACCTGGTCTAGATGAATTAGATGGTGAAGGTGTCTCCCAAGTCTGGTGGCAATGATCTTGGTATAAATTTTTAAATCAACATTTAGGAGCGATATCGGTCTATAGCTACTGCATGCTGTCGGGTCCTTTCCTTCCTTATGTATTACTGAGATATGGGCACTTAAGCTATCCCTGGCAAATACTTTGCCGGATCCTATGGCGTTAAACAGCCCAAGCATGCGCGGCCCCAGTATCGCTGTGAGTTTCTTATAGTATTGTAGGGTGTACCCGTCGGGTCCTGGGGCCTTACCCGGCTTCATTGTTTTGATAGCTTGTTGAAGTTCTAATAATGTTATCGGGGATTCTAGTTCTTCTCGGGACTCTAGTATAAGTGAGGGCATTGCGGATGAAATAATGTATTGTGCCATGTCTGCTTGGGATGGCAAAGCCGCTGGGAGGTTATATAATTTGGAGTAGAAATCTTTAAATTCTTGTGTGATCTGTGAGGGTAAAGTTGCTTTCTGACCTCCTGCCTTGGCGATATGGGGAATGTATATAGATAATTTATGTTCCCTGACTGTTTTTGCTAATAGCTTCCCACATTTATCCCCTGATTCGTACGCCATTTTCCGACACGACTGTATGGCTGCCTTGGCTCTGTATTGTAGAATGTCAGTAATCTGTTTCCTGATAATTGTCAACTCCGCCTCAGAGGTTTGTGCGGGGGCGTGCTTATGTCTGGATTCAGTGATGTTTAATTTTTTCAGTAGCAGGGTAAGCTGTGCAGTGCGTTCCCGTTTCATACGGGCTCCGTGCTTAATGAAAATCCCTCTCATGACTGATTTGTGTGCCTCCCACAACTGTTGTGTCTCTTTAACCATCACCTACTCTATCTGAAATTGAAAAATAATCTTTGCCTAGAAATATTCTAGTGTTTTAGTGTTTTTTTTTTTTTTTGTTTTGTTTTTCTGTAGATCTACTACAGTTTTGTAATTATTAAAAAAATTCCTTTAGTAATCTGGCGGGATTTCTAGCAAGCAAATTATTTTCATAATCTGTCATCACAGGTGGTGAGTGCCATGTGAACTATTCTGTTTTGCATTGTGATTGACATATTAATTATATAGTCACAAGTGGTAGCCTTGCACAATCGCAGGGAAATCTTTACATTTGTGTATCACTGTCCAAATCTTGCCGCCTCAACCTCTGCAACATCTCCAAAATACGCCCCTTTCTAACCAATGACACAACAAAGCTCCTTATTCACTCTCTGGCCATCTCTCGCCTCGATTACTGCAACTCCCTCCTCATTGGCTTACCTCTGCATACCCTATCCCCCCTTCAGTCCATCATGAATGCTGCTGCCAGACTCCTCCACTTTACCAACCGCTCTGTCTCTGCTACTCCTCTCTGTCAATCCCTCCACTCGCTTCCACCCACCCAACAAATTAAATTCCAAATACTAACAACTACATACAAAGCCATCCACAACTCTGCCCCCAGCTACATCACTGACGTCTCTAAATACCAACCTAATCGTTCTCTTCGTTCTTCTCAAGACCTCCTGCTCTCTAGCTCTCTCATCACCTCCTCCCATGCTTGTCCCCAGGACTTTTCCAGAGCCTCTCCAAGCCTATGGAACTCCTTACCCCAATCTGTCCATCTATCTCCTTCTCTATTACCTTTTTAGAGGATCCCTGAAAAACCCTCCTCTTCAGGGAAGCCTATCCTACCCAAACCTAACAACCGTATTTTCATTTTTGTCCATCTGATCATCCCCCTCACAGCTACTACCCTTTGTTCCACGTGACCCTCCCTTCTAGACTGTAAGCTCTAACGAGCAGGGCCCTCTGATCCCTCCTGTATTGAATTGTATTGTGACTGTACTGTCTTCCCTGATGTAAAGCGCTGCGCAAACTGTTGGCGCTATATAAATCCTTTATAATTATAATAATAGTAATATCAAAGGCACTGGTTGGATTTTTTTCCCCTTTTTTGGCAGTGTTTACTAGAGGGGCGTCATTGTTTTCATATTGCAGTGGGTAAAATTATGAGTTAAATAAATACCCAGCAGGTATCTGGCACAGATCATCTTATATATAAATGTTGTAGTTAAAGTGTTCCCTTGGTTATTGCTACTTTGAATTGAGTAAATTTAGAAAAAAATTATTTATATAAAAAAAAAAAAAAAAAAAAAAAAGTTTAGTCAAATTGTATCATAAAGATGTATAGAAATCTACTTTTCATTTTTTTAAAACTATAAAGACAAGACCAAAGAACAAGCTCATTGTTAATTTAAGAAAAAAAAAAAAATTCTTTGCTTTCAAATTTTAATTAGCAGTAAAATTGTTCCTGAATTCTGATTGGTCGTTATGGACAGTGCCTTCATGTGAGATTTTGTATTGCCGCATTCGGGTTCTCAGTAAGTACATTAGTTGATGGAAAATATGTATAAATATAATGAACATATTGATGTTCACTTTAAAAAGCAGTCTTGTCACTACCCACCAAAAGGTGAGCAGCATGTAAAAAAAAGAATAATAATTGTGCATCTATTGGGCGACACATGAGTGTCACCCATTAGGAAGGGACATAGGCCTGCAGGAGGGAGTGTGACAAAGGCTTGTTATTTATGTCTGACCCCTGCACTTTTTGCAATAAGTACTCCTGGCCCTTTGTGTGTGTGTGTGTGTGTGTTTTGCACCTCTGCATGCTTGCGTTACTCATTCCTGACCCCCGCAGACTGCGTGTTCTCCCCCCAACCTCTTGGACTTTTTGTGCCAAGTAATCTTAAATCCCTGAGTGATGTGGTCTTGATTGTGCACTCTTGTATTACACAGTCCTGACCTCTGCACACAGTGTTCTGTACTCTGGACCCCTGCATTCTGTGCATGATATACTCCGAGTCCTGACCCATGTACTCTGTGCATTCCATACTCCTGACTTCTGCACTTTGTGTGTTAGGCCCACCCGACCCTTGTACTCTGTGTGTTAAATTCTTCTGAACCCCTGCACTCCATGTGTTATTATGTATCAATGACCCCAGCCCTCTGTATTTTACACAACTCGGACCACAGTGACCCCTGCACTCTGTGTTACCAACTCCTGACCCCTGCACTCTGTGTTACCAACTCCTGACCCCTGCACTCTGTGTTACCAACTCCTGACCCCTGCACTCTGTGTTACCAACTCCTGACCCCTGCACTCTGTGTTACCAACTCCTGACCCCTGCACTCTGTGTTACCAACTCCTGACCCCTGCACTCTGTGTTACCAACTCCTGACCCCTCCACTGCTTACATTAAAGTGTTACTAAACCCTGAGCCCTGCGTTCACCAAATCTTGTCTCCCACAGTACACAGAACATGGAAATGCAATTATTTTAACTGCTAAATACCCTTTCTCATCAGCAGTATATAGCAGTCTTATGACTTTTTATCCGTGTCTGGCCGAACGCTGGTTAAAGCTTGTAGAAGGAGTTTTAATTCTCTGACTGTCCTATGAGACTGCAGGACCCCTGACCCTGATGGATTGGGGACTGTGGAAGAAGGGGAGGATCAGAGAACACAGGATCAAACAGCCTTTTTACACAATGCTCAGGATTAACCTCTTAGGTTCCACAGTGAGTATAACAAGCATGCTTTACTGCATATACAGACTGATTTTGCTGTTGTGGGTTTAGTAACAAGTTGAGCACTCCTAACCCCTGCACTCTGTGGGTTGTTACCAGACCCTGCATTATACACCCCTGCACACTGTATGTTACATACCCTGATCCCTGCACTCTACGCATTACACACCCCCTGACAGCTGCACTATATGCGTTACACACTCTTGCACTATAGACACTGTGTTGTCCATTGCATACTCCTGATCAAAAGTGTTCATTGTCCCATAGTTGCTAAGCAGTCCCTGACTTTCAGAGTTATGTCAGCCTTTAGTATTCAAAACTTTTGAGTGTGTTGGATATAACAACCCCATCACACCCACTATGTGCGATAGTCACAACTGCTACGTAACTTCTGTGTTCTTTGGTAATGCAGTGGCCGGCAGGCAGAAACAGCATGCAGCACCTGAATGTTTTAGTCCACACTTGCCTTAAAGCAAGAATTAAATAAAATCAATTTCAAAACCCAAAATTTTATATATTGCAGTTTACCAATCATGAGATATGGTTACTTATGCATTGTTTATCAACGTTTCACTCGTAGAACCTATGTGATATCCTATTGTGCTATATTCAAGGCCCCGATGAAGTGGAATTGACCGCGAAACGCGTAGGCCACACTATTATAACCTCTTGGGATCAGCACACCCTGAACTTCAAGACTGTAACTTGTTTATACTTGATTTTCCTTTTTTTTTTTTTTTTTTTATGTACTGCCATTAGGCAGATAAATAAAATTTATACTTTTTTTCTATTTAATTATAGTAGTTGTATCTTTTTCTTACACTCCTCAGAGGCACAATTAAAGTCCCACCCCCGTTTTAATCCTTTTTTTGAAACACAGGTGCATACTTTCAGGGGATGGTGCCTCTGTAGGAGTATTTGTGATGCCACGCCTACCCCAACCCCTACACATGAGATATGGTGAATGCATTAGTTTTTTCTTTTAAGTTTTTTTTTTTTTCTCCACCTGGTGAACTGGCAGTAACACACCTCCTGTATTAAAGTGCCCCCCACTCTGGATGAAGGAGCACAGAGAAGCCTTTGGAAAGCAGCATTGTCTGGTTACGGAGAGGAGAGTGTTAGATGTACCAACAGATTTAGATACACTAACATATTAAAGTCAAACTCCAGCTAACACATTGTAAGCAGTTACAGCTAGAGGTGCACCGAATGGAAATTTTGGTGGCGGAAATTAAAATTCAGGATGCACTTAACCGAAAACCAAAAATTATAGTTTTAAAAATATATATTTTTGTATATATTTGTATTATACTGACTTTTTAATTATTATCATGAATTTCAATTAATATAATTTTGTCAGCCAGTATCGGCACTTTTTGACGCAAGGAAAAACTCACGGAAAATGCATCATTTTAAATTCTATGCATGTCTTCACACTGGTCTGTTGCGCTTCCATTGTGGTGTTAAAAATCTCGCTTGCTGCATTTTTAGTCAGTTAAAAAAAAACGCACCTCCCGTTGAAATGCATTGAAAATGCCGCAAGATTGCATCAATAACGCACTCTGCATCCAGTGTAAACCTGTATCTACAGTGCATTCTGTGGTGTAATGTTTCTAATGCAGTTTTTGAGTCACGACCAATGAAAAAAAAAAAAAAAACACATAAGCACAGTAAAATCACATGCGTTTTCAGCACCATTATGGGCACCTTTTTCTTGATTGGCAAAATGCCAAAAACACAGTTTTGGGGTGCAGAAATTTTGTTGCATCTTCTAGTTACAGCAACATCCCCCCCCCCCCCTTTTTGGTATAACAATTTGACATAAATGGATAAAAACTGATCATTGTAAGCACCTCCGTCAGAGTTAAATGGTTTATCTAAACCCTCTATCTGCTACTACTGCAGGACAGCCTGTTCTGTTGCAAAACAACAGACTTACTGGTCAGATCACCAGGTGACCATAAAAGAAAGAAAACAAATGTAGCGATCACATCTAAGAATTGGTAAGCTGTTTGCTGTTGGGTTAAAGCGGAGGTTCACCCAGAAAACATTTTTACATTAAAAATCCTATAAGAAAAAGAAAAAAAATGTATAGAATTTTTTTTTTTATACTCACCCGAAATGCCCGTTGCTATGCGGAAGACCCCTAATCTGCCTCTTCTCATCCGCGGTGGATGTCCTTCCGCTTCCTCTTCTTGTGAATGGGGCGCGCTGCCTTCTGGGAACTGTGTGTATCCCAGGAGGCAAGCTGCCCATTCACAAAGCGAGTGGCGCATGCGCAGTAGGAAATGGGTAGTGAAGCCGCAAGGCCCTGGACCTGCCAGCAGCGATCCGATCGCCGTCGGGGGGCCGACATCGCGGGTGAGTAGGACAGGTAAGTGTCTTTATTAAAAGTCAGCAGCTACACTGTTAGTAGCTGCTGACTTAAAAAAAAAATTGCGGGTGGACCTCCGCTTTAAATACCAGTTTAATAGCTCCTGTTACCAAAATATACTACACGTTTCATCCTCCCAAGGTCATTCAGAAGCCCTTATCTCTGATTATACTTTGTGTTATTTTTTTTATTTCTTGCCGTTCAAAGTAAAAAAAAACGTTAAAACAGATTAAAAATCTTCAGATGAAACATCCTTTAATAAAACATAATGAGTTAGATCAGCAATATAAAAGATACAACATAATTCATAGAAGTGTAACGTTCAGCTATTCTCTCATTACATATCAAAAATAATAAAGCCGAGAGATTCTGGCTGCCAATAAATGTGTCATTACGTATTTACGATTCACAAATGGGGAACATTAATCCTAGCACAAAACACACCTGAACATTTGTTTGATTATATCTGTGCTTTCTGAAAATTGATGGGGAGAGCAAGTTGTGGCGATTTGTATATATAAAGAGCCTTTGGCCTGTGCATGCTTCACCCAGGGAAGATATTCCTCCAAAGCCTGCAGAAACCATTGCAGTTAGACACACATTATACACTTCTAAAATAAAGCTTCTTCAGCTCATCCTAAGATGCTGAGCTAATGAATGTAGCAAGAGCTGATTTTTTTTAGGTGTGATCAGATGTGTAATGCTGCTGCCATGGACCTAGATGAAAGGTCTGCGCCCTGTAATAGCTGCTGAAATACTCTGTTTTCAAGGCTGTGCAGTAGTTCCAGCCCGTTCTCTTATCTGTCTTTTAACTACATGTGAGCTGCTGCTTTGTTTCTTACCTGCCATTTCTAGTTCATTTGCCTGCAGCATGTAGGTGATTGATATTCCCATGCTAATTAATGAGCACTGTTTGTTCATTATGTTGGGTCTATATTTAAAATTGTAGTTGACTATTAATTGCTCATTTGCAGCAGAGGGTAGCTTTGAAAATAAGTTTCACACTTACCTGTCTGTGTGAAATCATGCTGTCAGTAAAGAGAGATCTTGCTGAATTCTCCTGCCTACACCAGTACTTTTATGTTCTATATAACAAGTTACTCTGCACAGAACTTCACATTCGGCTTAATTCACTAAGCTACAACACATGGAGTATTTGCCATAACAATTTTGTTATTTTCAGCTCTCTTTTGCTGGAGACATGGCCATCATGGTGAATCTCAATTATTGTAGCTTAAGCCTCCTACACACGATCGGATTTTGTGTGTTGACCGAAAATCCGACCGTTTGTATGTTCCATCGGACAATTGTCAGATTTTCCACAGACAAATGTTGGATGGCATGCTTTTAAAATTTTCCGTGGACAACCGTCTGTTGTCGGCTTTTCCGATCGTGTGTACACAAGTCATTCCAAAGTACAAAAACGCATGCTCGGAAGCAATGCTCACCAAACACAACATTAGCAGAAGGTGCCCAAAGAGTGGCACTAAAGAGCTGAAAAACCACGTAGTACGTCACTACGTTCGTATTTGTTGGCCGACAATTCTTTGCCGTTTTTTTTGTATGCAAGACAAATTCCTTTGGACAAAAGTCCGACGCTTTGTCTGCGGAAAATCCGATCGTGTGTACGAGGCTTAATTGAATGGAATGTTGTTCTTATTTGTGAGAGTATTTTTGGGGAAAATTTCTAAAAATTGTAATCTGTTTTTGGAAAACCCTTGTAGACTTTTTTTCATCATGTTTCAGGGCCACACTTATTATTAACCACTTGCCTACAGGGCACTTTCACCCCCTTCCTGCCCAAGCCATTTTTCAGCTTTCAGCGCTGTCACACTTTGACAATTGCGCGGTCATGCAACGCTGTACCCAAATTACATTTTTGTAATTTTTTTCCCCACAAATAGAGCTTTATGTTGGTGGTATTTGATCACCTCCTGCGGTTTTTATTTCCTGGGCTATAAACAAAAGAAGAGGGACAAGTTTGAAAGTTTTTACTTTTAGTTATAATAAAAACCCTTTTTTATTAATTTTTTAAACAAATTTTTTCCTCAGTTTAGGCCGATTATGTATTCTTCTACATATTTTTGGTAAAAAAAATTGCAATAAGTGTTTATTTATTGGTTTGCGCAAAAGTTATAGCGGCTACAAAATAGGTGATAGATTTTATAGCTTTTTTTTTTTTTTTTTTTTTTTTTTTACTAGTAATGACGTCGATCAGCGATTTTTATTGTGACTACGATATTGCGGCGGACACATCGGACACTTTTGACACATTTTTGGGACCATTCACATTTATACAGCGATCCCTGCTATAAAAATGCATTGATTACTGTATAAATGTGACTGGCAGGGAAGGGGTTAACACTAGGGGCCGATCAAGGCGTTAAATGTGTTCCCTAGGGAGTGATTCTGACTGGGGTAGGTGACCGATCTGTGTCCCTATGTACAAGAGACACACCATCGGTCTCCTCTTCCTGACAGGACGTGGATCTGTGTGTTTACACACACAGATCCACGATCCTGCTCAGTTACTGGGCAATCATGGCCGCCGGACATGTGCCCCCTAGTGGCTTCAGAAGGCGCGACATCATATGACGTCCGCCCAGAACAACAGGATCTTTGTCCCACTGTCATTTGACGGCGGGCGGTAGACAAGCGGTTAAGCATAATGGGCCAAAGAGGTATTTATTTTCTTGTATATTTTTTTCAGCCACACATTTTCTATGCCATTTTAACCCAAAAACAAAAATTTCATATGTTGCAGTGTACTAGTCCTTGGTGTGGTGGCTGCGTATATTTTCTGTACTTAGTGGTTGTAAACCGTCTCCTATACCCAGTGAAGTGAACAGCCTCAGATGATACACAGGGATGAAACAAATCTCCCTACATAAGTTTCACATGCTGTCTTTCCCTTTCTACGTTCTTTAGAAAGTGCACATTGTGTTACAAATCTTGTTTCCTCATTCAGTACTGGGTGTGGAGTCTAGGCTTACACTGTGTGAGAGCTGATTGGAGGAAAGGCACCCCCTCCCCTTTTCCACATAGGCAGAGGTACGAAGGAACATGCAGAGCTGTACTGTGAATAGAAAAGCTCTCTGCTCATCTACCTCTAAGCTCCCTCCCTACACAAATTATCAGCTGCTGTTCTCTTCTCTTGTGTCAGAACTTGTCAGAAGTGACCCTGGAGCTTTGGAGAGAGATAAGTAAACACTACAGATATATGTGCTTCGGTCAGATTTTATGAATGGGGTTTACTACCACGTTAAGGTTGTTTTGCTTTGTTTTCACCTGGTAATTCCATAAATGACAACATACTTTCTATCCCTGGATGGTTATGTCACTTGTCCACTGTTTCTCTGGTGGGAGCCATGGTTTCTTCCTAGGCTGCTATCTTGATATACTTTTAAAGGCCACAGGTGGACACCCCAAAACCTAATTTGGTTTAGATTTTTCTGTGAATAATTTTTTTTGCAACTGCCTTAAACTGTACAGGATGCCAAGGATGGGTCCTGGATGGGTGACATATCTCTCTGTTATTTTGTTTGTGGCTAATTTTAAAGGGCAGTAGGGGGCTAATGGACCTGTATGAGGGATTTTTAAATATAGGAGACTCTACAGAGCAGCATTGTAGGAGTTGAGGATGAGACCAGTGTATGAGGAAAACCTGTTTGAGCTGCTGAATTGTGGAGTACTGCCGAGGTCTGTGTCTCTGCAGGGAAATATCCAAAAGTTCTGGGACTGTGATATCCCTCCTGTGGGTAAAAAAAAAAGCCTTGAGTAGGTGGGACACTTTTATGGTATTATGTTGAACAAGTAGACCTTGGGGTTGATTTACTAAAGGCAAACCCACTCTGCACTACAAGTGCACTTGGAAGTGCATTCGCTGTAGATCTGAGGGGAATCTCTGAAAAATGGGGAAGCTCTGCTGATTTTATCATCCAATCATGTGCAAGCAAAAATGCTGTTTTTAATTTTCATTGCATGTCCCCCTCAGATTTACAGCGACTGCACTTCCAAGTGCACTTGAAGTGCAAAGTGGATTTGCCTTTAGTAAATACACCCCCCCTTGTGGTGTTCTGAAGAAAAGCCATTTCCATTAACTGCTGGAAGCATTGTTGGTTTGCCTTTTTGAGAAAAATGTCTGTTTCTGTTATACGGCTGCACTGGGGATCCTTGACACACTGTGTGCACAATTATTAGGCAAGTTGTAGTTTAAGGATTCATTTCATAACTAAACCTCAAACCTAAATATAGAAGAAGGTAAAAGTGAGGTTTTGGCTTTCTTAGGAGAATATCTGTGCGAGCAACTATTAGTGTGCAGAATTATGCAACTAAATGAAAAACAAACAAAAATTTTCCCATCTCACTTGTTTATATTTCATCTGGCAGGCTCGGTTCACATCTGAGCGATCCGATTCGTGGGCAGAATCGCTGCGATTCATGCACACGATTTGAAATGGCAGCAAATCCCCGTCCCTTCCAGTGGCACCCTGATCGCCGTGCAATTATGCCACGATTGTTGCCCGACAAATCGCTGAAAAATTGCGCAAACAGAATCGCGGGACGCCTGTTGTCCAAAATAAGTTTTTGTCCCTCTGGGGACGAGGACCTCTTCCCGACAACCCTGGGCGGTGGTTGTCGGGGGGCTGTGGGCAGGCTTATGGGAATCTGGAATCCCGGCCCCCCACCCTATGTGAATGAGTAATGGGGTGCATTGTACCCCAAAAAAGTGTCAGAAATAAAACCAGCACTCAGGTTTTTGACAAAGTCCTTTATTGAAACAGCTACAGCATCTCTTCTCCCTCCGATGTCTTCTTCCCCTGGTTCTTCTCGCTGCGCTGATGCTTTCTTCCTCTGCTGGTTCTTTCTCCGTTCCTCCAATTCTTCTTCTCTCCACTGTCTTCTTCCTCTGCCAGTTCTTCCTCCGATCTTCACCCGATGCTAGCTCCGGCAGTTGTGCAAGCTTCTCTCTCTGCAGGTTCTTTTATATCCACGGGGTGTGGCCACCCAGTGACGTTATCTGGAGACCACGCCCCTTTGACGTCACTGCCCCATCATGCCCCTTGTTAAGGGCATGCAGTCTGGTATGGTCCAGGATTGGCGCTCACCCCCCCCCTCTCTGACCTGCGAGCTCGGATAAGGGTCTGGTATGGATTTTGGGGGGAGGCCCACGCCGTGTTTTTTTTGGCGTGGGGGTTCTGTGTGTGTGTGTGTGTGTGTGTGTATATGTGTGTATATGTGTGTATATGTATGTGTGTGTGTATATATATATATATATATATATATATATATATATATATATATATCTCTTGGCAAGGGGTTCCTCCTCAGGATTCCCACCAGACTCCTAGAGACTGGTATTGTCGGAATCAAAGTCGGATCCCGTTCATTGAAGTCGCAGGGCAAAGTCATATCCACAGTCGTGCGACTGTCGTCGTACCAGTGTGAACCCGGCCTTAATGTGAGAATAATAAACAAACAACTCAAAATTTACAAATAAACATTTCTGACATTTAAAAAATAAATAAAATACATACAAAAATCCGTGACTAATATAGCCACCCTTCTTTTCAATAACAGTCATAAGCCTTCCATTCATGGAACCTGTTAGTTTATTGATCTGTTGACGATCAACTTTTTGTGCAGCAGCAACCATAGCCTCCCAGACACTGTTCATAAAGGTGTACTGTTTTCCTTCTCCCGTTTTAAGAAGGGCCCACAAGTTCTCAATAGGGTTTAGGTCAGGTGAGGAAGGGGTGCCATGTCCTTATTCTTTCATCTTTTAAGGCCTTTACTGGCTAGCCACGTAGTGGAGTACCTCGATGCATGCGATGGAGCATTGTCCTGCATAAATATCATGGTCTTCTTGAAAGATTCAGACTTTCTCCTGTACCACTGCTTGAAGAAAGTGTCTTCTAAAAACTGGCAAAAGGTTTGGGAGTTGAATTTGACTTCATTTTTAACCCGGACAGGTCCATTTATCCCATCTTTAATAATACCAGCCCATACCAGTTCCCCACCTCCACCTTGCTGGTGTCTGTGTTGAAGTGGAGCTCTGTGCCCGTTACTGATCCAGCCACAGGGCCTATCCATCGGGTCTGTCAAGAGTCACCCTCATCTCATCAGTCCATAAAGCCTTAGAAAAATCTGTCTTCAGATATTTCTTGGCCCAATCTTGACATTTCAACTTGTCTTGTTCAGTGGTGGTCGGGTTTCAGCCTTCCTTAACTTGGCCATGTCTCTGAGCACTGAACACCTTTTACTTCTGGGCATTCCAGGTAGGTTGCAGTTCTGGAATATGACAGCACTGAAGGATAATGGGTTCCTGATAGTTTCATGTTTGATTCTTTCCAACTCTTTGGCAAATAATTTGCATCCTTCTTTTTTTTTTTTTTTTTTTTTTCTCATCGCGTTTCTTGCGGTGACCCTGTTGACTGTTTGCAACAAAACGTTTGATGGTTCTGTGATCACACCCCAATATCTTAGCAATTTCAAGATCCCTCAGAAAGACCTATTAAATTTTTTGACTTTTCAGTCAGTTAAATTCTTTTTTTTTGGCCCATTTTGTCTGAGAAAAAAAAAGCTTCCTAATAATTTTGCACACCTTGATATAGGGTGTTGATCTCCTTAGGCCCATATAAGTCTTGGATAGTAGATAATGGAATCTGATACCATTCTTCATGCCAAATGCCAGGTCACAATCCTGCGCAATGTCTTTTTTGTCTCTTTAAGTCAGTTGACCACGACGACGACTTTTGCTTTTCAGATTACTTATTCCTGGGAAACGATATGCCTTCATAACCTTTGATACTGTACCTCATGACACCGCAAATAAAATAGCAACTTCAGTCACAGAGGCACCAGCTAAGCGGGCAGCAACAATTTGCCCTCTTTAAAAACTCTGTAAGCTCTGACATGACTCCGTATTACTAGCAGCACACATAGCGAATGATGAAAGTGAGGCTTCCCACCTGTTAGCTAGGTGTCTCATCACACAGCGGAAGCAGAAGCACGTTTCATCACTTTTGCTTTCAACGCGCAACATTTTATCACTTTCACACCTGCAAATCATGTAGTGTTTCCATATTTTTGTCCAACCCCTGTATGTTTGGTGCAGAGGAAACTGGTTGTTCAGTGTCCTCTGGGATGGCAAGTCCTGGTATGTTTCCTGGAGCTCGGAGGCTTCGTAAAAACCTGAGGGGGATATTGGGTCCATGTTTTGTCGACCAGAACATCCATTGTACAGGTGTGCACAGCCCTGTCGGCAACAGTTCAGGACTGAACTGAAGTGAAAGAAGGTCTCCACCCAGGAGACAGCTTCAACTCCTCTGGGAAGGCTGTCCACAAGGTTTAGGAGTGTGTGTTTGGGAATGTTTTACCATTCTTCCAGAAGCGCATTTGTGAGGTCAGGCACTGATGTGGATGAGAAGGCCTGGCTCACAGTCTTCACTCTAATTCATCCCAAAGGTGTTCTAGCGGGTTGAGGTCAGGGCTCTGTGCATTCCAGTCAAGTTTCTTCACCCCAAACTCGCTCATCCATGTCTTTAAAGGCCTTGCTTTGTGCACTGGTCCAAATCATTTGGTGGAGAGGGGATTATGGTGTGGGGTTGTTTTTTTAGGGGTTGGGCTTACCCCTACCCCTCTGAAGGCATCGGTATACCAAGACATTTTGGACAATTTCATGCTCCCAAGTTTGTGGGAAGAGTTTGGGGATGGCCCCTTCATGTTCCAACATTACTGCACACCAGTGCACAAACAAGGTCCATAAAGACATGGATGAGCGAGTTTGGGGTGGAGGAACTTGACTGACACACACACACACACACACACACACACACACACACACACACACACACACACACACACACACACACACACACACACACACACACACACACACACACATATACACACACACACACACACACACACACATATACACACACACACATATACACACACACACACATATACACACACACACACACATATACACACACACACACATATACACACACACACATATACACACACACACACATACACACACACACATATACACACATACACACACACACACATATACACACACACACACACACACATATATACACACACACACACACACACACACATATATACACACACATACACACACACACATACACACACACACACATACACACACATACACACACACACATACACACACACACACACACACACATACACACACACACACACACACACACACATACACACACACACATACACACACACACATACACACACACACATACACACACACACACATACACACACATACACACATACACACACATACACACACATACACACACACACATACACATACACACACACACACACACACACACACACACACACATACACACACACACACACACACACACAAAATAAATAAATATATATATATATTTACACATGCCAAGTATCTCCTTGTGTGAATATGTATACTGTATATCTGCGTATAGGGAGAGAATTGGTTTTGTGAGCATATGTTCCCTGTCAGTAGCTGAAAGCGTGTGATTCAGAGTCATAGCGCTGCAGCCCCCTTTCTCTCCTCCCATAGGACTGCTGTGCTCACTGAGGGCTGCAAAAGATCTAGAGGTGCCTGAAAAGGTCATTTTGACTTTGGAGCAATTTAACTAGTGTCACATTGTGTTACTTTAGTGACCTTCTCCTTTTTATATGAGCATATCTTTCTTCTGTTAAGAGCTACACATTCTAAACATTGATGAGAAAAATGGGCACAATAAACCTCCATATGGCTCTTCAGCATTTTACCTTCATCTGCAGCACAAAGTCACACTATGTAGATGATTGTCTTATGCAGGCGATTTCCATAATTAGGTCATATTGACCTAGAATGTAATACTAGTTTACATAAAACCATTTATTAAACACAGCTTGTAGATGACCAGGCTTGGTGAATATGGGAAAAGTGACCTCCCAGGTAGGTTCATTATGGCTATCTGGGGTGGGAAGCCACTTAGATTTTGGGACTTATGCATTCTGCGGACATCCGGGGCTTTCAGGTTTGCTGCTATGTATTGGTCCTAACGGCCAGGGCCGCCATCAGGGGGGTACAGGCAGTACACCTGTAAGGGGCCCGGATGGCAACCCCCCCTTCTTTTTTTTTTATATTTTTTTTTTGTAAGGGGCCCCAAAGGTCCCCAGAGGCCTGGATGGTACCCCCTTTTTTTTGTTCATCATCACCCAAAGCCCCCCCCCCTCGACCTCAACAGTTTAACAGTTTGCGGCGGCAGCACCCCCCGCTTCTCCAAAATTACTGATGGCGGCCCTGCTAACGGCTGCCAAAAATTCCACATTTGAGGTAATGTGGTGTACTAGTAACCCACCCCCTTGGTTTGAATGTGTGGCTGGTTATTCATCATAAGCTCACCCTCTGTATCCTGGGGTTGTAATCACGCTGATACTATCACCCCAACCAGCGTCCATTGCAAAACTAATCATCTGCAGCTACAGGTCAAGAAAGGATTTTTTTTTTTTTTTGGGCAGGAGTGTTGCCAGGCTCACTGTCCCAGCTGTGGAAATAAGTTGATTGGAGCTTTTGCAATAATGTGCTTAGTATATGTCACATTTATGGGAGACTTATCTGGCAAAAGTGTTGTTTTCTGGCAATGTGTCTCCCTCATTGGTGCTTTCAACTTCACCCAGTTTCTGGTTTTGGAGTCTTTGAATGTCTCGTTCGGCCGGGCCAGGATTATGTAACTCATATGCATTAATGGCTATGTCAACGTTTTGTACCGTGTTTTAATGTTGCATCCATATTTAGAGTGTAATAATAAACGGGGTTGGGGGTTTAGGGGCTGATAAAACTGCAGTTCAACCACCTATTTTTTTTTTTTCCACCCCCGGCCAAAAGTTTGAACAAGCCCTAATGCCCCTATTACATGGGCGTTCCGTTTGTCCGTTTTTTTTATCCATCCGTTGATGGTTGAAAAACGGACATCAATAATTCTCTATGGAAAAAGAGACGCTCACCTTTTTAAATCCGTTTACATCAGCATCCGTTTTTCAAACTGATCAAAGCGCTTTTGTGTTCCGTTAAAAAAAAAAGTAACGGACGAAAAACGGATGTAAACCCACAAACTATCTGTTTTTGTATCCGTTTTTTGCACTGCCAGTTGCTTTAAAAAGACTGATGTAAAAACGTATTAAATACTGATGTAAGCTGAATCAGTTTTTTTTCTTTGAAAAGAGTGACTGAACTGATGCAACAAATGGAATGCCTGTGTGAAGGGACCCTACATTTTCAGGGCGATACCTTCCTCCCGATCCAAGTAGTATTAATAGACATATGTTTATCAACAATCTTTGCAGCTTCTTTCTGAAGTAGTCAGATTTGCTAGTTCAAAGGTGAAGCAAATAAAGAATTGTTTATAAAGAAGAGAAATGGTGCAAGTAAGCATTTAAATGACTTCCATTTTGTCTGTGCAGTGTTTTATGTTGGTCACAGGGTCTCTTTATGCTTGAATTCTCCTTTCAGATTGCACATACATCACTGCAGTTTTGCTGGGCTCATTTAGAGAGGAGAAGTGATGTTGCCCTTAGGAACCAGTGAAATATATTGCTTTTATTTTCCAATCTGCTCCAGAAAAGTAGCATTTAGAACCTGATTACTGTATCACCTGTGCTTTTTCCTTCTGTTTTTATACATGGTGCCTATTTTATTTCTGGTGTTATTTATACTACTTGATAACTGCTGTCTGATTTAAAACATTTTTAATAACTTTCTATTTTGGAGGGTGCTGGCTGCAGTCCAAAAAATGGTTTAATAGTTTAGTAGAGTACAGTGGAACCTTGGTTTACGACTAACGCAGTTAACGAGCGTTTTGAATAACAAGCAACTTTTTTTTTTTATTCTGACTCCGGTTTGTGAGTGTCTCACAAAACAAGCAGAATTCAAGCTAATTGGGTGTGCAGTACCGCATTTGGACAGAGGTGCGGGGGCATCGGTGAAACTCGGAACGGTTTCGGAGCCGTTCCAAGCCATTAGGAAATACTCTGAATCACTTGGAAATACTCAGGAACGGAGTATTTCCAATGCTCTCCGGCGCCCCCCACCTCTGGCCACATGCGGTATTGCATGCTATATAAGTCAATGCGGAACAAATTATCTTAGTTTCCATTGACTTCTATGGGGAAACTCGCTTTGATTTGCGAGTGCTTTGGATTACAAGCATTCTCCTAGAACGGATTATGCTCGTAATCCAAGGTTCCACTGTATTTGGTCATAGCCAGTATGGGTAATCCTAATGGAAATGGGGTCCAGAGCAATTGGCTGGAAGCATAGTTATCAAACAGCGATTTTCCAAATGGTTTCTGTACAGCATTCCCAAAAATGTGATATGAGATACCTGTCTGAATGTTGCATCTCCAACACATAGGGTTACAGGGTTAATTGTCTGAAAAAGCTCCGGAGCATGATGCCAATGATTGAATATTTTGTATTAATTTTCTTTCTATAGAGTATGTTTTTTGATAGAGATTTTGTTGCCATTATTCCATATCTCCTGCCATTCCTCAAAGTCCAGTCTAGATTGTGATCTAGAGAGTGTTCCCGTTTGAGCAAATATTTAGGTTAATAAAAGGGGTCAGTAAGAATAATGTTCAAATGTCTAGACAAGGCTCCCTTAATGGGGGCAATACGTTTTTTGGAATGGAATTGGCATAGTGTTTCGTTTTGCAATTAATTTGTTGGGAGATATAAAAATACGGTAGATTGAAAATCAGGAAAAGGAATCCGGGTCCTCTTTGTCTTGGAAACAGTATCCCGGAAACCAAATCTGCTTTCTGATTTTTAATACAGGCGTAGTGATGTTTTGTGTTGGGTAAATATGAAACATTGCATATGAATATTTAGTATTTTCATGTCACTTCAGCATGTGGCACGCTATTTTTGTCACATGGAAACCCTTAACCCACTAGGTTGTTGAGAAAAAAAAAACAAAAACGTATTGTTTACAAAGTTCAGTAGATCAATATGAAAATTACACATGAAATTGTATAAGTGAGCAGTGAATAATCACCATCGCTTTTTCACTGCTCTCTTGAAGTCCCATCATTTCTGAATCTAATGTCATGTATTAAATGTTTGTGTAAAACAAATATTTTATGTGATTAATCTACATTCACACCTGAGATGCCAGACATATTTGCTGGCAGGCAGAGAAGCTTTGCCAAATGCACAAGCTGTGTGTGGTCAGTTGCAGCCACACGGACAGATTTGTGCATGGTAGATATCAATGGCTGCTCTTGCAGCTGTTTGCATGTACCTGCTTATTTATTTGTGCCCAGGGTCAGCATTTCTGGCTGCACACAAACTGGACACAACTACTGGATCAGTTTGTATGCAGCCATAGCAGACTGGTGCTGCATACAGATGTGACTCTAGGCAACTCAGTAAATGTAGCCTTATTGTTTCTCTTTGACTTTGGGATTCAGCCACATGGAGTGTGCATTGTTTTCTGAAAGTCAGCAGACTTCCACGATGAGGAGAAAGCACAATCAATGCACTGAGAAGCAGGGAGCAGAGCCTTTATATCTAATAATTAAATATGACTGCAACCATGAACATGTAAACTTCAAACGATACATAGAAACAGTGTTTTTTTAATTAAAATTTTTTGATAAGGATGCTTACATTAAGATAAACTGTTTTTGTAAAAGAATGAGACAAAGATACATAATTTCAGAACTTTTTCCACCTTAAATGTGACCTATAAACTGTACTACTCGTAGTTGAAAAACAAACTAAAATCTTTTGGAAGGGGGAGGAATTAAAAAAAATCTAATTAATGTGGTTGCATAAATGTGCACACCTTCTTAAAACTGGGGATGTAGCTGTGTTCAGAATTAAGAAATCACATTCAAACTCATGTTAAATAGGAGTCAGTACACACCTGCCATCATTTAAAGTGCCACTGATTAACGCCAAATAAAGTTCAGCTGTTCTAGTAGGTCTTTCCTGACATTGTCTTAGATGCATCTTACACCAAAACCCATGGTCCACAGAGAGCTTCCAAAGCATCAGAGGGATCTCATTGTTAAAAGGTATCAGTTAGGAGAAGGGTACAAAAGAATTTCCAAGGAATTGGATATACCATGGAACACAGTGATGACAGTCTTTATCAAGTGGAGAAAATATGGCACAACAGTGACATTACCAAGAACTGGACGTCCCTCCAAAATGAAAAGACGAGAAGAAAACTGGTCAGGGAGGCTGCCAAGAGGTCTACAGCAACATTAAAGAAGCTGCAGGAATATCTGGTAAGTACTGGCTGTGTGGTACATGTGAAGACAATCTCCCTTATTCTTCATATGTCTGGGCTATGGGTTTTCTTGCCAAGAAAAACATTCAAGCCCAGCTAAATTTTTCAAAACCACATCTGAAGTCTCCCAAAAGCATGTGGGAAAATGTGTTTATGGTCTGATGAAACCAAGGTTGACCATTTTGGCCATACTTCCAAAAGATATGTTTGGCGCAAAAACAACACTGCACATCACCAAAAGAACACCATACCCACCGTGAAGCTTGGTGGTGGCAGCATCATGCTTTGCGGCTGTTTTTCTTCAGCTGGAACAGAGGCCTTAGTCAAGGTAGAGGGAATTATGAACGGTTCCAAATGCCAGTCAATATTGGCACAAAATCTTCAGGCTTCTGCTAGAAAGCTGAACATGAAGAGGAACTTCATCTTTCAGCATAAGAATGACCCAAAGCATACATCCAAATCAACAAAGAAATGGCTTCACCAGAAGAGGATTAAAGTTTTGGAATGGCCCAGCCAGAGCCGAGACCTGAATCCGATTGAAAATCTGTGGGGTGATCTGAAGAGGGCTGTTCACAGGGGATGCCCTCGCAATCTGACAGATTTGGAGTGTTTTTGCAAAGCGTGGGCAAATATTGCCAAGTCTAGATGTGCCATGCTGATAGACTCATACCCAAAAAGACTTAGTGCTGTAATAAAATCAAAAGGTGCTTCAACAAAGTATTCGTTTAATGGTGTGCACACGTATGTAACCATATTATTAAATTTTTTTTTATTATTTTTACTTCCCTCAACCTAAAAGATTTCAGTTTATTGTTCAATTGAGTTGTACAATTTATAGGTCACATTAAAGTTGGAAAAAGTTATTTTGTCTCATTTTAACAGGGGTGACATTTAACAGGGGTCTGTAGACTTTTTATATCCACTGTGTGTGTGTGTGTATATGTATATGTGTATGTATATATATATATATTAGGGCTGGGAAAAAAAATCGATTTTAATCTTGAATCGAGTTTTGAGCTCAAATCGATTCAGTTTTGAAGAAAATCGATTTTTTTTAGATTTTTTTTTTTTCCTTCAAAGTTTCCGTAGCAGGACTGCAGGGAGCGTATCCGGAATGGCACTGGGCAGCGTTACCCCAATTACATCTACTCGCTGCAGCCGCCGTCTGCCTACCTGATCAGCGTGTCATGCAGACAGACGGCGGCCATTGCAGTGTTCAAAAGCCGCGCCTCCCGAGTCCTCGTCGTCTGTGATAGGCGGAACACTCAATTTCACAGAAGGCAGTATTCAGCCTATCACGGACATCCTCTCATCCTCGTCTGTGTTATGAGGATGACCATGATAGGCGGAACACTGAATGCTGGGAAATTGAGTGTTCCGCCTATCACAGACGAGGAGGAGGCGCGGCTTTTGAATACTGGAATGGCCACCGGAGTAGCAGTAAAATCCGTATACCATGAAAATCTGCATTAGGTACGGGCACAGTGATTGAAGCATGGGCACAGTGAGACACGGGCACAGTGAGACAAGGGTACAGTGAGGCATGGACACAGTTCAATTCAACTAAGAGTAACCTCAGGATTTTTTGTTGTTTTATTAGCTAAATCCAAATACAGTATTAATAATTTGGATGTTTAACAATCTTTGTTGCACACTGCAAAAAACGACAAAAGGTCACAAGCGCTAAATTGGTGGATAAAGAAAAAAATATAATGGATGATGATAATAATAAGAAAAAAATCCCAAATATTTTGGGAAGTACAAAGTATCCAAAAGGGGGAAAAAACAGGATCCAGCGCAGCAAGAAAAAATCCGTACCCAGAAGTACAAAATACACAACATGCACACAATATAATCCAGCGCTCATGGAACATACATTATTAACTATTGAAAACTCTTGAAGAATTGATAAAAAAGCTTAGTCCATTTATTAATCACAATAAAGAGAGGGATCCAATCCCAAATGTGCAGAGGGCAAATTAATCTTAACTCTCCAGTTGCCAGTGGTGACAAACTTGTTAAACTTGCAGTGACATCCGTGGAGCAAGGAGGGGTTAAAAAAGTCAAAACAAAGCCTGTGGCATGATCTCCGTGTGAGCACAGTACCTTGAATGATGGACAACAGGCAGACCAGTGTGTGGAGGGCCCTCCAACCCAAAAGGATGCAGAGCCAGGATCGCAGCAAGGCTGGGACAGAAGGAATCACACACAGAGTTTCAAGAGTTTTCAATAGTTAATAATGTATGTTCCATGAGCGCTGGAATATATTGTGTGTTTGTTGCACACTGACTTTGCAGTTAGAGAAAGGGTTTGCCTTTGCAATTTTGTTTGTTGATGCACTTTAATTAATATAATAAAAAAAAAAAAAAAAATCGAATCGTAAATCAAGTTTTTTATAAAACAATCGCAGATTTTTTTTTTGGGGAAAATCGCCCAGCCCTAATAAATTATATATATATATATATATATATATATATATATATATTATATATATAGTGTGTGTGTGTGTGTGTGTATGTATGTGTGTGTGTGTGTATATATATATATATATATATATATATATATATATATATATATATATATATATATATATATATATAATCTCTATATCTGTGTAAACATAATTTTTTAGCCAACTTTTAAGCTTAAATTCAAATGGTAATCAAACAAAACCGCTCTCTTGACTGTAAAACTGTGAAAAAAGCTGCCACTTTAAAGTTAACGATGTGAAATTATATAATGACCACTAAATAACTAAATGAGAGCTGGTTCACACTATCGCGACTTGGGATCCGACTTGTGTCGCCCCAAGTCGCGTGACATGACAAATTACATTCAAGTGAATGAGAGCCATCTTAATGTACACTACTGAAGTCGCTCCGACTTCAGAAAAGGTTCCTGTATGACTCCTAGGCGACTTGTACCCATTGATTTCAATGGAAGTCGCCTCCAAAGTCGGATCAGGGTCTTAACTGAAGCAACTTTACAGGAAGAGAAAATAGTTTTCTCAGGCAAACCCCTCCCTCCCACAGAGCTGATTATGGTTTGATTGGCCACTGGCAAAGTCGCCTGTCCTGGAGGAAACTTGAAGTTGCCTCGAAGTTGCCTTGTAAAGTCGCGCTGGAAGTCGTGTTGCCCCAGTGTGAACCGGCGGCTCTAAGTGTCCAAAATAAGTTTTTCCTGTTTTTGAAATTATCTCCAGCTTCTAAATTCCACAAGTTTATTTCTTTGTGACTCAAAGTAAAACCACAGAATTATGTTGTGTCTCAGTCCACATAACTGCCAATGCCGCAGATTCAAGCCCTGGGTAGTGTATGGCAACTTCTTTGATTTCTTTGTTTCTTTCAATTCTTTGGAGATCATTCAGTTGTTTCATGTGTTCATTTTCAGACAGAACATATACAGGCCCTCGAGTTGCCGGCTTGGTACCCGTTAATCAAACAGGAAGATGATGGCACCAGTCGACAACATGTGCTGCATCCCAGGTACAAAAAAATAATAATAATAAAGCTTAATATATTCTAAATGCTGAATGTTTTGGTCCCTGTGTTTTTGTTTATTTTGAGTGTGATTCATTCATGAAGTTGCTGCTTTCTTTGATAGGAGTAGATTATGGAAGATTTTTTTTTTCTTCTTTTGTCTCTGCTTACCTCCCAAGTTCCCCCAACTCATTACCTTTTGTCAAGCTTAGAATATCGGCAAGTAGCCCATTGGCTAGACGAGCTGTGGTGACTTTACTCTAGGGAGTTTTGCATCAGCTGCTAGGAAGCCTTGCAGAGCTCTAGGCACCATGTCATAGGAGATGATACCTTTTGAGCTTTGTCTCTTCTGTGAACAAAGAAAGGTTGCGGTAAAGGAAAACCTGGCTGGACAGAAATATGTCAAACTGGAAATTCTGCATGGCAATCTCTGGCTACAGTGCTTTGACACACTCAAGGTGTTGGTGGCAGAGGTTCAGTATGGCAGCCTAACATTGTGATCATCAAGTATAAGATCAGCGATGGTAGATTATGTATTTCTCAGCACAGATTTCTTGTAAATATGAGCTGCAGCTCTAATGTAACCCTTCCTACTCTAACTGATTTCATTGTAATAAATATTTAGGTTCCACACTAATGCAGCGTACACACAATCACTTTTCTCGTCTGGAAAAATGTCATTTTTTCTCTTGGACGTGAAAAACGGCCGTGTGTAGGCTTTCCAGCATTTTTCCAGGCGAGAAAAACGTCAAGAATCACGACGAGAAAAATTAGAACATGCTCTAATTTTTTCTCGTTGCGTATCGCGGCATTTTTTTCCGCTGCAGTTTTCCCATAGGGAAACGCTGCTAGGGAGCCTACACAGGGCCGGTTTTCTCGACCAAGAGAAAACCTGTCATGAAAACCGGCCGTGTGTAGGGGACCAAGCCGGTCCTCGTTTTTCCCGTCGGGTTTCACGGCGGTGTTTTCACTGCCGTGAAACTCGATCGCGTGTACACGGCATAAGGGCCGGTTCACCCCACAATTTCTGCTTTCTGGATGCTTATCTGCATGCACATTTTTGATGCATGCTGGTGCGTGTTTTTATGCATTTCAGTGCATTTTCCCCTCCCTTTTTTTTTTTTCCTTCTTAAACTCGATTAAGGACAACTGGTGCGTCCCTGTGTGGTTTTTGATACATTATGCCACGTTCCAGGTGCAGTCCATACAGTAAAAATGCAACATGTTTTGAATGCATCACAACTCTCACTTCTAAGAGTTTGTCCACACCAGCCTGCACTCTAAAACGCATCTGTTCTGGTGTACATTTGTTAGAATGCTTTGAACAGACTTGTCCTGACACCCCCCCCAACCTGCACAGCCTTTTACTGGGAAGATCAGTGTACTGCTGCTTCTCCTCCCCCTCAGCTCTTATGCAGCTGAGAACGGAGATTATGTGATCACTTATAAAAAAAGGGGGAAAAAAGATATTTATAATTTTTATTTTTGTATCTATACACAAATGGTTTGCCTTTCATCTCTATTTAAAACTGAATGGGTTGTGAGGGTTTACAATCACTTTTAATGAGAAAAACAAGGCAGATGGCAATTGTGGGTGATTTGGTTGACCAGTATCTGCTAAAAACTTAACAATCCCTTTTTGATAGGCAGACCATTGAATTTTTACTAGCATGCTAAAATGTCTGTAGCCATTCTGCTTCCAGAAGCTCCTGTGCGGGAAGTCCTGATAAATGTTTAGCTATATTATGATTTTAGCAGGGTTTGATAAATCCAAGGTAGCTTAGAGTGTAAAAACAAGTCTTTCTCTTTTTTTCTTTTAAATTTTTTTGTTGTATGTTCATCGGTACATCCAATGTCCCCTGCCATCCCAGTGTCTTGCTATCTTTTACTGTAGCATTGCACTCTGCAGGCTACCCACAGCTATACTGCATTGACGGGGAACAGCAACATTTCTGCACAAAATGGTTGGTGCTTGTGGGAAGCTGTAGGTAAATGGCATTACCCAGAAGCCTGTTCTCTAGATTAAGACAGGCTTATTTGCATAATGTGCCTGGGGAGTATTTTAATGTTTGCTCCTGTGCTTTTTGTTTCATGGGGGTCAGCAGGCCTGCATTTGTTTCTCAAAACTCGGTAGTTACACAGCACACATTTTTTAAATTGTAAGGTATGTGTCAAATGTCTGAGCTCTGGTAAAACATTGATATGTGGGATAACACCTCTCCTTTTGTAACTGCTGTGCTTGCCATAATTTAATCTCTCCTCTACGCGCACAGTGTCATATATTTAGATCATGCATTAAAATGCATTAGGGAAAATGAGCAATACCTGTCAAAACTGATAGAGAAGTTGCTTGTCCATCAATGTCTACATCTCGGTCTTTTGCATGGAATGCCTTATTAAACCTGTACTAAATTGGGAGCATGGCATGTCTCAGACCTTTCACATGTGCCTTTTTTTTTCTCTTAGAATGGCATACTTCTAATTCTGTTACATGATATAAGCCCTTCAATTTGGAAATAGTAGGAGTCATTTATATATGTAAATAATTGCATTGACACATTTCTAGTTGTCAGGATTAGTATAGCTCACTGATGTGTGAAAATCCGTAGTGTTCAGTCTGCCTGATGTGCCCCAATATAGCTGCTTTACTATCATTGTGCTCCCAGACTGTCCCTGTGTCACAGAGGAGACATCAGCCTGGTCCATCTCCAGCCTCAGGGCCCCAGATACAGCTGTACCTCCCCTGATCACTGCAGTCCTGTCACTGATCTGAACAATTCCCTGTCAAGTGGATGGGGTTAACAAGATGTGGCTGCTGATTATTGCACCAGTTAGCCTAATGCCTGTTTTCTTCTGTATGCTGCATGCATCTCAGCACTGTGTATACAGGCAGACGGTGTCAAGGTATACCAGTGTTCAGATTTCTTGGTGAATTTTTATCATCTATCTTGTGGCAATGACCTTAAAGCGTTTCTAAAGGCACATTTTTTAATTTAAATAATAAACATTTTATACTCGCCTGCTCTGTGTAATGGTATTGTACAGAGTGGCCCCCGAACCTCTTCTTCTGGGGTCCCCTGCCAGCAATCTTGTTTTTTTCCTCTGCTGTGTCTGCCACTGAAGCAAGCCACTTACTATAATGGCAGTCATGTGGGATCGATCCTGAGCCAGGCTGCGTGTCTATAGACACACAGCACATCTTGGCTTTGCCTCTCCTTACAGCATTTAATTGACCGCAGTAGGAGCCAATGGCTCCCACTGCTGCCTCAGTCCCTGTGAGTAGTGTTGTGACAGTCTGTGCGTCTGTTTTCTTTTTTTATATAAATTCTTTATTTTTCCAAAGATTTCACATTACAAGTTTTCACGTTTTATACCATCTGCTTATATCAATCAAAAATCAAACACAAAAAAAAAAAATTGACAACAATCTTGTATTCTCCCACCTCCTTTATGCTTCATTAATTCAATGTGACTTCTCTTTTCCTCTTTAACCTCTGCCTTTCTTTTCCGTGAAGCCCCCCTCCATCCCCCAACCAAACACAAAAACAAAGGGAAAAAAGAGGGCGGGAGAGATTACACCCACCTCCTCTCTCTCCTCCTCTCCCTGATCCCCACTCCCTCCCCGCTCCTCCCTATATTTCAAGTAGGGTGCCCATATCGTCCGGTATCTGTGTGCTTCTGTTTTCTGATGTCGCCCTCTTACATGCAGCATTGATTGACACCAAAAGCAGCCATGGTGACACACATTGCACAGGTATGATCCACAGTGGCTAATTTAGGTTTCAGTCCATGCTCCTGGGTGAGTCACAACCATTTGGTCGGGATCTTTCCCCAGCCTAGACTTGTTCTGTGAAGTCAGCCAACAGCGGGCTTCAGCCTGCTGATGGCTAAAACCGGGCCACATGAGTGCAGAATGAACTGCACTCCTGTAATCAACAGGAGAAGTACAACCAAACAAGCTTTGGCTGTATTTCTCCTTTTAGGTATCAGCCTCTAGCAGTGTATTGTACAGTATATAGGATGAGGGAGAAGCAGCTCAAGGAGCTAGCTAGATGTGCTACAGTGCAGGGAGCTTGCTGTCATCAAAGTGACACTGAGAAGAACTTGTTAATTAGTCTGCTGCTTCTCCTTCACATTTTAGTCACAAGGTTGGAGTGGTGAGGAGACCTGTAAGTGAAAGTGCAACTTTAGCACAGAAGGGTCCCCTCTCTTGCTAGACAGGGCTGTGCTGTGGGGAAGATCTGTGTATATCTCAGGAATGGATGGCTGGAAATGCAAATCCCTTTGGCAAGTAAAACCGCTTTCATATGTATATTTCAACTGTGTATTTTAACTGACTGCCTGCAATTCGGCTTTAACGGAGTGCTGTGATTATGGCTGACTTTAGGGTGCCCATTTAGTAGAAGATGTAGTATTTCCCTATGGGATACTGGAATTGACCAGACTTTTGACTGCAGAACATGGATAAGAGAGGTCGCCAGCACAACAAGCTTGTTTCAAACTGCAAAGCTCTTTTTATCACAAGATCACATAAAGAAATGTTTCAGAACTGTGTTAATTGGCTCCTGTCTAAATTGGCCTGTGTGTGTGTATATATATATATATATATAATGTGTGTGTATATGTATGTATATATACACACACACACACACACACACACGTGTGTGAGTTGGGGACCTTAGATTGTAAGCTCCTTGGGGGCAGGGGCATAAATTGTCAGCACTATATAATACCTGTATAAAATATAATAAATTAAAATAAATGTGATCACTCTCCTGATGAAGGGTTCCTGCATAGTCCTGAAATCGTGCTTCTCTAAAGGAGCTTTGCACTTTGAAACAAGCTTTTTGGTATGTTGGCAACCTCTTATCCATCCCCTGTTGAATAGTAAGTATTTAATTTTGTACTCCCCCCCCCCCCCCCCCCAGAAATGTATTTATGAAAGCTGAATTTTTTTTTTATAAAACCCCACTTTGCACAGTGTTCATTAAATATCCATTTTGATGTTGGTTATAAAACGACTGGTGGGTACTGCTTTTTGCCCCTTTTCCCATCGTCCATATTCTGTATCCTCCCCTATCCTAATCCTTCTTCTTTCTTCTTCAGTCCATGTCTGCTTTCTCTCCCTCTCTTCCCTCCCTTTGTTTCCCTTGGTAAATGATGCGTAAGCTTCTACATCTGACCACCTGAAGTGATACAAACGCTTTGGAAGAAATGTTTTCTTGTACCTATAATGGGTTGAAATGAATATTTAAATATGATTACATGTTTAAAAGGCATATGAATACTTTCCTATTCATTCGAACATAATACAATTGTGAATCATGTTTTTTGGAGATGTCTGGGGAAGAAAATGACTGTTTACCTGTATTTAGCCAACATGTGGCTGCATGTTTGAAGTGTTATTGTATGTTTTAGGGATGTTTGTTACGGGGACAGGGCTGTCAGATTTCAGACCGCTGTGATTGATAGTCTATATTCACCTGTCTGCTGTGTCTGGGAAAGTGGACGCAGATGGTTTTGCCAATATTTTAAAATCGATTTATTTTCTGATGCACTCTGCTTGCCCCATTTTAGGTAACTGCAATAAAGATACAGAAGATGACAAACTAATCAGTACTGGCTGATGTCAGAAGGGTGAATCTGCCACTAGAGACAATTTGCCAGCGCCAGGAGTACTAAAGAGGCTGACTGTGACCCTATGGCAGTGATGGCGAACCTTGGCACCCCAGATGTTTTGGAACTACATTTCCCATAATGCTCAACTACACTGCCGAGTGCATGAGCATCATGGGAAATGTAGTTCCAAAACATCTGGGGTGTCAAGGTTCGCCATCATTGCCCTATGGAATTGCTTCTTCTATAGCCAGATGCAGGGAGATGTTGCTGTGTCGCTGGCCTAAAGCCTGCTGAATCTCGATCGCTGGTGACAGGAGTGACATCTTGCTGCCTTAGCTACAAAAGAAGCAGTTTCATAGGGACAAGCTGCAGCCTCTTAGGCTGGCCAAAGACGGTGCAAATTTATTTCCAACAACCACTATTCCTTCCCTATCTATACAGACAGTGCTGATGGGAATCCCTCCTGCCGAGAAATTGGGTGGGTGGCAGGTGGGGGAAGCCATCCCAGGCTGGAGAAAAACGTAATTATCGCTAGCAGCCACTAGCAATAATCGCAAGAGAATCCGGCAGTCTGATGGATCAACTTGGTACATTTAGCCTGCCCATTAACAGTTGCTGTTGAACCGGCCGAGATTCAAACAGTGTATAGCTGCCCATAGACGGAGCGAATTGCTTTCCTGCAACCACAGGTGTGACCAAAGTGTTAACAGGGGAAACCCTCCCGTGGAGCCATTGTGTTCTTATGACGGGGATGGCTTCACACACAGTGATTATTGCTAGCGGCTATAACAGCTGCTAGCAATAATTGCATGTAACATCCAGCAGGCTGGTTGTACCCACGTTGATGGATTGATCCATCAACTTGGGGACATTCAGCCTGCCCATACATGGTTCGAATCTCGGACGATTCAGCACGATTCTATGGCCGGGTTTTGTGATCCTGCAGCTGGAGATTTGGACAAATTATCATCTGCAGAATCACCGATGGTAGTCACTTGTGTGTCATTAGCTAGAGTGCAGTGATTCTTGCTGGACAGAAGATTCAAATGATATATTTTTTTTCTTTTTACATTTTTTTAGTTTTTCTATTTTTACTTTTTATAGTTTTTCATTCAACATATACAGTATAGTTGATATATTTGTGTTTTTCTGGGATGGTCTTTGATTCTCTTGTACTCAGGATAAAGTTATAGTATAACACCCCCACCTGTAAAAACATTACCATTGCCACCAAGGTTCTCATCTCTGCTTTCTAAAAGCTGTGTCATCACAGTGAGCTTTTCAAACAGGGAGGCTGAATAACCAACAATGTCAAAGCTACAGCCCCTCCTGCAGAGTAAAGCAGTACTCACAAAATGCAGTTTACTGCAGGCTGCTGGCCACTGATTTGTTTTGGCAATTATAGGGTGAAGATTTTATATTTTTGTTTTACAAAAGTATTTTTCTTGCAAAGATTTGCACATATTTTCTTTTCATATGTACATAACGGGCAAGAGAAATTGCATGGTTATTGTAAACACCATGCATAATTATAGTATACATGATTTACATGGGCTATTCCCATGTGTTTCTTTAAATAGTAAAGCAAACATTCACTGAGCTCCATAAACATGGTGAAGAGCATTAAGGCTCCTTTCACGCGAGAGGTCCCATTGGGTCAGGCTGTTCGCTTTTCAACTGGACCCGATCGGACCTTCAATTCTCCTCTATGGAGCTCCAGATGTAAACGGACTTGTGTGCGTTTACACCCAGCTACCGCCAGGTCCAATCCGGCAAAAAAAAAAAAGAAGGGGGATCTATTCCTGGCTGGCTGGATCGGATCAAAGGGCAGCCGGGTCCGTTTACATCCAGCTGTCCATAGAGCAGAACGGGCTGTGTCAGTGTCTGCTCTGCAATAAGCGGAGCAGACAAGGATCTGTCATCCGGCGCTCTTCTGGGATTGCCAGATGGATCCCCTGCTGAGCATAACTGAATCCTGCCCGTGTGAAAGGGGCCTTAAATGTAAAAAATAATATTGCCTTTTAAACTTGCTGATAGGGGAGGTTTGCAGAGACGAAAAGAACATTTCTGGAGTGAAGGTCCACTTTAGGGTAAAGCTGTGTTCACGCCAATTATCCATTTGTATGCAAGAAAAAAGGATGTGTTTTTTTTTTTCCGCCCCTTTCCGACTTACAAGAATGATGTATCTGTGCTCCCCACAGCCTCCTGGGATATCACCGTCGCATACCCCAGAAGTCTACAGGAGCAGGGATACACAACAACCGGTGGGCGGAGCTAGTGACCCACCATCCAGGGCCTGAACCTGGAAGAGACGGCTGACTTCTGATGACATCAGAGAAGAAAATGGTGGCAAAAGGGGGTAGTGAAGTTCCTATTTAGGCTAATCATACACCCCATTTCCTGGTGAATTGGCAGAAATTCTAGACTGTCGGCTTGACAAAAGTTGATCTAAAAAATCATTTGAGCCCAGTGGAAAAGAGTCAGCTGAACAGTGTCTGCTTCCTATCAGATGCAGTCACTGTTTGGGTGTTCAGGCAGACAGGGGTGCTGCAACTGTCTAAATAAAATAGCTGGAAAGGGAGATTCCTCTATCCATGCTGTTTAGTGTAGCTGGAGAATTCCATTGATTTCTCTTGTTCAGTCCGTGGTGCTGAAAAAGAGAAATCTACACATGCACGGCTAGCCTTATTTACTAAGATCAGTGAACATTCACTTCTAGAGGAGAAACATCTGTTGCGTTTTATAGGTATAATGCTTCACTGTGCTTGGCTACCCTATAGCTACGTTTGTGGGTGCTAAACTGGTTTTACAAAGCCTAGAGGATGAGGAAAGGGGTGTGAAAGCAGCTACTCTATATTTACTAGAAGTACCTTATGTCTGTAGTATTATATCTAGGTGACAATTCAGCTATTGATACCCAGCAAAATGGCACACATGTCACAGCTGACTAAGCTCGCATTGAAAGCATGTCATACTGAGCATGTGCAAACATTTTTTAGCTGTCACTCAGAGTTTAGACAGAAATCTTTGTATTACTGCAAACTATAATAAAGAACATTCACGTGTGTGTGTGTGTGTGTGTGGACTCCTAAGTTGACCTTTGATTCTGTTCTTGCTATTGATTTCTCATATATTTCTCATATTTTTATTTCTTTGTTTATGCAGTTACTATCTCTACATGTACGACAAAGTGGTGGCACCAAATGTGTCTCTTTCTGCTGCAATATCACAAAACAAGGACTCCAAGCCTGTAAGAAGAGAGACTGAGACAAGTAAGCAATCTGTGGCAGAGTCGGAGATTCAGGCCCGAAGCACCAAACATAAATCTGTTACCTCACACCCTGACCTCTCCATAGAGGAACAGGAGAGAGTAGATCACAAATACGATACAGAAAGCAGTAATAGACAGCGTAAGTAAAGCATGTGAACCTTTCCTCCTGCCAGAACTAACGCAAAGATGTCCTGATAAACTGCTTGGTTTTCTGTTGATATGTGGAATTATCTCCCTAATTGTGTTGGTGTCCTTGGGGATGTGATAAAACGCTATGATAAGACATTAAACCTGCTGTACAGCTGTCCCAGAGACACTGTAACACAACTAAAGGATATCTGCAGTCCTTTTCCAAATGGATTTTTTTTTCCTTACAGTGTTTGTATTTATTTTGGAATACATTTTGAATGTAAGAAAAAAAATTCTGACTCGGTTATCATGGAAAATGTTTGTGGATATAGTTGCCCTAGATGCCATGCATAAATAGGTGCTTTAACCACTTGACCTCCGGAAGATTTATCCCCCTTCATGACCAGGCCATTTTTTTGCAATATAGAACTGCGTTATTTTAACTAACAATTGCGCGGTCGTGCTACTGTACCCAAATAAAATGTATGTCCTTTTTTTTCCCCACAAATAGTTTTCTTTTGGTGGTATTTGATCACCTCTGCAGTTTTTATTTTTTGCGCTTTAAACAAAAAAAGACAGACAGTTGTGAAAAAAATATTTTTTACTTTTTGCTATAACAAACGTCCAATTAAAAAAAAATTGAATTTTTAATTTTTTTTGAATTTTACAGTGCTAAAAATATGCACTGTCACTGTACTAATGACACTGGCTGAGAAGGGGTTAAATATCGGGGGCGATCAAAGGGTTAACTGTGTGCCTAGCTAGTGTGTTTGTGCACTGTGTGGGAGGTGCTTTTACTAGGGGAAGGCATGGATCCATGTTCCCTAATAACAGAACGGCAATCTTGATTTACATTGGCAGGTCACTGTTCTGTGCCTTTGGGCTGGATAATCAGTGGGTGCCAGTGGACATGGAGTCTGCAGTACCCACAGATCTACTACCGCTCTGTATAATCGCAGCGGAAGCCGGTCACCGTCGGCACGCCCCAGGCCCAGAAGTTTTGGATCATGTGCTAGATACGTGATCCGGCACAGCAGTGCCACCTTGCCATCGTATAAGTAAGTTATGCGGGCGTCAAGGGGTCGAATGTATTTTCACTTTTGCAGCCAAATTGGGATTCCACCTACCGTATATACTCGAGTATAAGCCGAGTTTTTAAGCACAATTTTTTGTGCTGAAAATGCCCCCCTCGGCTTATACTCGAGTCACCTTTTTGCGCCTGATCTCCCGGAATTTGGGGAGCCGGTACCGGCCAGCCGTAGGTCCCCTGGACCCCAAACTTGGCACACATGTAGCCCCACTCTTCTTCTATAAGTGTGCAAAGTTTCTTGTCCGGGGGACCTACGGCCGGGGAGCACCGATTTTTCAAAGCCGGGCACCCCTTCCATAGACTCCCATGTTAAACGTCAGTCTAGGCATGGACACAGTGAGGCAAAGTGAGGCACACCCTAGGCTTATACTCGAGTCAATAAGTTTTCCCAGTTTTTGTGGTAAAATTAGGTGCCTCGGCTTATATTCGGGTCGGCTTATACTCGGGTATATACGGTACTTTATATTTTCTAAATGTCCCCATTCACATAGCATAACTCAAAAAAAATATTACAAAATTGCAGCTTACCTTTTTTTAGATGTTCTTTCCAGGACCCTCCTGCAAGGACAGCTGTTTGTCATAAATAACCTTGTCTGCACTGTGCAGGCAGATCTTCATTATCAGTTGTAACTTGAAAACAGTCTGTCCTAACAAAAACTGGTTTAGGGGCTAGGCTTCTTGCACTGTATAATAAAGGATAAGCTCACCTTTTAAAAATAAATGAATGCACATCTTTTTGCAGGTAAAAAACAATCTCTTTTTTTTTTTTTTTTTTACTCAGTGCCTGTAATTCATTGCACCCACAATCAACAGATTTCTGGTGCAAGGACTCCTGCAGAAATGTCAGTGTATCTGTCTGCTCGTACCTCATATAGGCAGGCAGGTATACACTGACAAGAAGAGAAAATGAACTATCAAAGCGCTAAACGGCACCATGGTAGTTCATTGAAACTGCAAGCCGACAGCTGCAAAGGCTGTCGGTAGTTGTAGTTGTAGTTTCCCATTCACAGAGCATTGTTAATTTATGACCTGGCCAGGTGGGCAGAGCTCCGCACGGCCACCTCATTTTCTAACCGTGACAGTGGACGCCTGGAGAAGGTGCCCACTTGCTGTCACTTGGGAAGGGGGGAGAGGGAGAGGCTGCAGCTGCTGGAACATGCTACATGTTCCACCCTATTTAACATGTTCCAAAAGGCAAACCTATCCTTAAGTACTAGTTCACACCAGATGCAGTTCCGTTCTGTGCGCTTTTTTTCTGCACAAAATGCATGCACAGTGTTTTCCATGTATTTCAATGGCTCCAGTTCACACCATGCAGTCAGTTTCTGCACAGGAAACTGACCGGAAACTGACTGCATGATGTGAACTAGAGCCATTGGAATTCATGGAAAACACTGTGCATGCATTTTAAGTGCAGAAAAAAAGGGCACAGAACTGCATCTGGTGTGAACTGGCCCTTAATGAAGACCAACCTGGGATAGACTCCCTCTGACATTGTTCAACAAACCTTGTAGTCAGCCATAGTACTTCCACCCATAGTGGGATTTTCTAAAATTTGACTGCAAAAGTAGATGGGGGGGGGGCAGTGATGTCATGATTTCCACCTCATCACATCAGGAAATGCCTTGTATTCATTGGAAAAACAACAAAACATTTTGTGCAGCCCCTGTAGTCACTATGTAATGGAGCAACCACTTGACATGAGATTTGGAGGATTGGGGCAATCACTGTAATATTGCTGATACTACAGTAATTGTCAATCTTTACAGCAGTCCTTCAGTTGGGAAACAAGCATACTAACATTGGTCCAGGCTATACCAATGTACGCAGGCAATTAGGATTTTATCTGGAGTTCATCTTTTTGAAAAAAAATAAATCTGTATTTTGGAGTTCATCTTTAGGTGAAGGTGTAATGTTTTCACTGGACAGCCATTTTTTTAAGATACGCATGTATGAGAGATCAGATGTTAATAATAATCTTTTCTGTCTGTGTCTTTGTTGTAATTATAGTTTTTTTAAGACTCAGAAATACATTTTACCAATGGCCTTCATTTTCATAGTCTTACCTCCATGTCCCTGTTATAACATTTGCTTTGTGTGTTGAAAGTTACTGTGCAGTCCAATAGGCACCAGAATGGCTGCATTGCCCTGTGCATTCTCTGATCTAACATAACTTGTCCTCTGCAATACAGGTCAGTTCACACCATCACACCATGTTGACAATAGATTCCTAAAGCTCTATGGGTTAGTTAATTGAAGAGCCAGCACAGCAGATGAAGATTGCTTTCAGTCTCCTTTTGTCTGATTACAATTTTGTTCATTTGCTGCACTCATATGCTATTGCAAATATGAAAAATACAAGCTTCCATCGTTGTCGAAACACTGTTAAATTCCAACTCTGGGAATTACCCTTGTAGTCAGGCTCCTATGCATTGCAAGGGTTAAATGGTCGTTAATGGGTAGAGGAACCAAGTGTATACCTAATCTGTGTGACCGGTCCCCCAAAGCCTTTTCTGTTAGACCGCCTTTTACATGGGTTGACCGATCGGGTCCGCCTGTCAGTTTTTCAGGCGGACGCGATCGGACCATCCATTATCCTCTATGAAGTGGCAGATGTGTCAGTTTACACCTGTCAACATTCAATCCAATCTGCTAAAAACAGACAGATGGGGATCCATGAGATGTTACCCATTGATCTGACGGATCGGATCAGATGGCAGTCGGGTGTAAACAGATCTTCATCTGACCGCCCAAAGAGGAGGGCGGGCTGTGTTTGCTCTGCATAAGCAGAACAGACATGGACCAGCCATCCACCTGCTCATTGGGGATCAGTGGACATAGCCCTGCTTTGTAGGGATGGAGAGGGACTGCCCACTACCAGGAATATATTTGAGAAAAGGAGAATGCCAGAGTGAGGCAGATATTACACCTTATTCCTCGAACCCTTCGCCTTAACAAGCATTACCTTTCTTCTCTACCAAGCACAGTGTGATTGGTTAGACAGATTCTCACAGGAAGTGCGCATAAATGGAATGATATATCAAATGCGGAAAGTACCAAGCTAATGGTGTTTAGATTGTAAAGCGCTGGGTAGACTGTTGGCGCTATACAAATCCTGTATAATAATAATGTCACATGAATGCAGTATAAGCCACCTAATAAGGTATAAGTTATTCCTGTGATTTCCCATTAAGTAAACAGACTTCTTGCTGCATGTCTGTGAAACTCTGGCTCTATGGAAGACAACATAATCATTTTGTAATAGTTCATATTTACCTGACCAAAAAATAAGTTGATGTATTTTTTTTAGCTTGGTCAGTAATAAAAATATACACAAAACCACTGTACGTTACCTTTTTTAAATGGGCCTTTAACAGTATATTAGTCAGTAAAAACTTGAAGATCAGGAAGAATGTTTCACTACCGCCTATATATTGTATATTTAGAGAACAGGTTAATATGACCTTTTGTTGGATCTGGCAAGTGATGTGCCCTGCTTATGGCCAGGGTTAGTCCTGATCTGAGAACAATGAAATGGTTTAGCAGTGTTCTGTCATAGCAGAGGTATTGTGAGTTCTCTGGCAGCAAAAATAACGATTCGAACAGCCTAGGCTCACAAATGATAAAACATAATGATGAAACACAAATGCTTGTTTTTCTGAGTAGTTAGCAGAGATTATGTGAAATGGCTGAGTATAAGCTGCCTGCTGATTCTAGTGGCCTCACAGCTTGCCTGCATTATTGCTGTCTTCTTGTACCTTTCGCAATAGTAAACGATAAAATGCATGTTTCCTAGTCTGTGGTCATTTTATGATCTCAGGCATGTGTCTGAAAAAGATTTATTAAACAATCACAAGCTATAAAAGATGAAGAGAATGTATTGCTCCCAACATCTCTCCTTTATTGCCTTCCCGATATTCTCTTCCCAAGCACAGCCGCTGCTCAGCCTTGCTTCCCAACCAATACAGGATTATTAAATTACTTTGAAAATAAAAAATGGTTATTTAGAAGCATTTGTTTCAGATGTGCTGCTTTTGAGTTGCCCTTTATGTCCATAGTAATCACTTAAAAATCTGAACCCTATAAAACATTTTATGTTTAACCGCAGCCAAACGGCTAAATATATGTGGTGAAATACATACAGTATGTGTGTATATACGTGTGTGTGTGTGTGTTTATATATACACACACGCGCTCACGCTCACACACACTCACACACACTATAGAGATATATGTATGGTATGTATGTATGTATGTATGTATACAGTCATGGCCGAAATTGTTGTCACCCCAGAAATTTTCCCAGAAAATCAAGTATTTCTCACAGAAAAGTATTGCAGTAACACGTGTTTTGCAATTCCCTTTGTGTGGATTGGAACAAAACAAAAAAAGGGAGGAAAAAAAGCAAATTGGACATAATGTCACACAAAACTCCAAAAATGAGCTGGTCAAAATTCTTGGCACCCTTAACTTAATATTTGATTGCACACCCTTTGGAAAAAATAACTGAAATCAGTCGCTTCCTATAACCATCAATAAGCTTCTTACACCTCTCACCTGGAATTTTGGACCACTCTTCCTTTGCAAACTGCTCCAGGTCTCTCTTATTGGAAGGGCGCCTTTTCCCAACAGCAATTTTAAGATCTCTCCACAGGTGTTCAATGGGATTTAGATCTGGACTCATTGCTGGCTACTTTAGAACTCTCCAGCGCTTTGTTGCCATCCATTTCTGGGTGCTTTTTGACATATGTTTGGGGTCATTGTCCTGCTGGAAGACCCAAGATCTCGGACGCAAACCCAGCTTTCTGACACTGGGCTCTACAGTGCGACCCAAAATCCTTTGGTAATCCTCAGATTTCATGATGCCTTGCACACATTCAAGGCAACCAGTGCCAGAGGCAGCAAAACAACCCCAAAACATCATTGAACCTCCACCATATTTCACTGTAGGTAGTGTTCTTTTCTTTGTAGGCCTCATTTCGTTTTCGGTAAACAGTAGAATGATGTGCTTTACCAAAAAGCTCTATCTTGGTCTCATCTGTCCACAAGACGTTTTCCCAGAAGGATTTTGGCTTACTCAAGTACATTTTGGCAAACTGTAGTCTTGCTTTTTTATGTCTCTGTGTCACCTGCCATAGCGTTTCATTTCATTTAAATGTCGACGGATAGTTTGCGCTGACACTGATGCTCCCTGAGCCTGCAGGACAGCTTGAATTTAGTTGGAACTTGTTTGGGGCTGCTTATCCACTATCCGGACTATCCTGCGTTACAACCTTTCATCAATTTTTTTCTCTTCCGTCCACGCCCAGAGAGATTAGCTACAGTGCCATGGGTTGCAAACTTCTTGATAATGTTGTGCACTGTGGACAAAGGCAAATCTAGATCCCTGGAGATGAACTTGTAACCTTGAGATTGTTGATATTTTTCCACAGACAGTTCTCTTCTCCTCTTTCTGTTGTCCATGCTTAGTGTGGCACACACAGACACACAATGCAAAGACTAAGTGAACTTCTCTCCTTTTTATCTGCTTTCAGGTGTGATTTTTATATTGCCCACACCTGTTACTTGCCCCAGGTGAGTTTAAAAGAGAATCACATGCTTGAAACAATCTTATTTATGCACAATTTTGAAAGGGTGCCAAGAATTTTGACCAGTCCATTGTTGGAGTTTTGTGTGACATTATGTCCAATTTGCTTATTCCTCCCTTTTTTTGTTTTGTTCCAATACACACTTGACGTAATTGTAGCCGTATTAGTGCAATTGAGAAAATTAAGTACTTTTGTATTATACAGTGGAACCTTGGATTACGAGCATAATCCGTTCCAGGAGAATGCTTGTAATCCAAAGCACTCGCTTATCAAAGCGAGTTTCCCCATAGAAGTCAATGGAAGCAAAAATAATTTGTTCCGCATCGACTTCTATGGCATGCAATACCGCATGTGGCCAGATGTGGGGCGCCAGAGAGCCTCGGAAAGGCCCGGGAACGCAGTATTTCCGAGCATTTCCGAATGGCTCTGCTCGGCTCTGGCGCCCCCCCCCCATCTCAGGCCAAATGCGGTACTGTGCACACCGCTGTGGCTTGAATCCTGCTTGTTTTGCGAGTCAGGATTTAAAAAAAAAACAGTGCTCATATTGCGAAACGCTCGTTAATCACGTTACTCGCAATCCGAGGTTTCACTGTATAATACTGTTCTTTCTGCCTGGAAACTTGAGATTGCCCATGGCAACAAAAAAGTGTCCCTTTACATCAAATGTTTATTAGACCTGCTAGAAAACAGCGATAATAAATTGGAACACTTGCAGAATTGAGCGATGGTGAATCGTGGGGAAATGTATTTTATTATTTATTATATTATGATTTTTTTTATAATTATTTATAAATAATTATTATATTATTTATGATTTAGTGTTTCAAACTTTATCATACCCGGGATTGTTTGGACAGATTTAAGTGTGTTATTACTAAGAATTACAGGCCTACAATATAAAATGCCGATGTATCGCTTTGAGATTCAAAAATCTGACATAATCATACCGCCAGGGAGGTTAAAGAGCTTTTCACTTTTTTGCATGATTACCCCAACTCCCTGGCCTGGTTTACACTATTTTAAAATGTTCAACGCAAGAGTCAAGTGTTGTAACATTGTATATAACTTTTGTTGATACAGAGCAATGTGTATTGTACGTTTGTGCAGAAAGATTGTCCTGAGATTTTCAATTATTTGCTCTGAAACCATAAATTCTGCTTTACTTTACATAGCAGATAATATTTTAAGTAAAATTGTATTGCACATGGCAAGAGAATAATCATATCTGTTGCTGTTAGTAATAAAGGCACTTTCAGACACCTTTAAACACCAGGCCCACTCTACCGTTATATGTAAATGTATTAAATATATGTATTACAATATATTAAAACAAAGTTTTTTTGTTTTTGTTTTTTTGCCTACCACAGAGCCTGACTGTGGAGAGGCAGAGAAAGATGAGACACCCTGCAAGGACAAACTGTGTGAGGATGACAAGGGTCACATCATGGAAGAGGTAGTGAAAACCTTTCTCAAGCAACAAGAAAAATTGAATTACATTTTACAGAAGAAACAACAAATCCAGATGGTAAGAAAGCTTGTGTAAATGCATAGTAATTTACCAGGTGCTATATTATTCTGTAGAAGTTTGAGCTTTATTGTGCTAAAACAGCTGAGCAAATCATCTGCAATTTGTGTGTCTGATATACATCCTTGGTCTGCTCTATAATTGTCCCTATATCTGTATATTTGGTATCCTATCACTGCAGAACTCCACTGAAAGACTTAAGATGCCATACATGAATTGAAATTTGGCCAGTTCAGCAGGGACCAGACAAATTTCAATCCATGTATGGGCACTGTGTTTGCACAGAAGTCAATCCATTGATTGATGTATGTACATCCGCCCTGTTGGATTTTCCCTACTCGATCAGCACTGCAGGCTATAGCCTGCAAAGCTGATCTGTGTATTCTGAGTCTCCCTGCTGTCAGAATACAGTGACTCAGCAGGGAGGATTCCCCCATCCACCTTGAATGTGTGGATGGGGAAATCGGGTCAATTTTTTTCGTTCAACCCGCTGGTTGAATGAATAAAACAGTTTTATATATGGGCTACCTTACTTTTTGCTGATACCATTGTACCAGATTTTGCCCATTCCGTTTGTCGGAACAGTGACTTGGCAAGGTGGCTGATCCAATCTTTTTACAATTAGGAAGAGTAACTGCTCTGTATTTCAATTAGAGAATAGAAGGTTGCGGAGTCACTGTGTGGAGGGAGAGCAGGCTGAGCTGAGCTACCTGGAAAAAAGGCTTGAAGGACCTTGGCACTGTGAATTACTGCTCTACAGTGCCTGTCCACTAGGAGGTCAATGAGGGCTTGTTTTAAAGCCTGGTACGCACTAATAGTTTTTTCTCTGGGTTGAACAGAAAAAAAAAACCTCACAGCTCCGGTCGGAGCCGCTGTACTAACTATTCAACATTAATACAGCGATCTCCCCCCCCCCCCACTGAGCTGTTGGCTTTTGACGGGGACAGCCCCCCGCCAGAACACTCCGGTCAGCACTCTCAGCCATTGGCTGAGAACGCTGATCTGAAGACGGTCGGATGCTGGTTTTCCAGCATGCTTGTCTGGCAGAAGCCGGCCAAACTGTCAGCTTCTGTTTGACCAGCTGACATACACACGGGCCAAATGTCGGCCAGTTTTTATTGAAACTGGCCGATGCCTCCCGTAATTCGGCCTGTGTGTACGGGGCCTAAAATAAATTTTTATACTTGTTAAGAATGTGTACATAATGGAATGTACATAGCCTGGCCACAGGTTTATTGTGAAGGTATATTGTACCTCAGACTGAAAGACTCAGCCACTAATACCTTGGCAGCCTTGAAGTGAGGCTGTCTGGTTACACTATAATCAAACAAAGCCTCTAATCCCTCAGACATTGTTGAGGAAGGGAGACCATGGGTCTTAATGAGCCTAACTATTAAAAAAAACAAAAAGGGAAATGTGTGTTGGCACCAGAACATACTGCTGAGCTGCTAAAATAAATCATGCTTCCTTTAATTTAGAGGAGGCACACAAAAACGGAATCAGCAAAGAGTGGGCTGTGTTCTGAACTAGAAGCTTATAAGAGTTTGTTGGAGTGTTCAGTTCAAAATAATATACATGTGAACGTATTGCATCTTAGTGGAGAGCATTTACAGACTTCAAGAAATAATAATGCCCCCATTCTGGAACAATCTTTCTAATGGAAAAAAAATTCAGATCTAGTCAGATCTTTAGAATACCCTTTCTTTCCTGCAACACGTGGCTATAGCCGCTGGCAATAATCGCATGTAAATGTGCACAACCAGCATGCTGGATAATCAGCCTGCTCATAGATGGTTTAAATCTCGACTGGTCCTTGCTGAACTTGCTGGGATTCAAACAATCCTAAGGCTGGCTTAAAATGGCTGCTTAGGGGGAATTGATAATTTTTTCATTAATGCCAACCTGTTTTGGAACACGTAGGCAAGTGTTTGCCTGTTGGTGAACATGACAAATCAGGTTGGAGTTGTGCAGGAAGAGACATCAATGAAGGACATGTAGAAAACATTACTGTTAAGCCTCGTACACATGGCCGGTTTTCTCGGCAATAAAACTGCTGGGAGAACTTTTTGCCAAGAAAACCGGCCGTATGTATGGTTTCTCGTCGGGGGAAAACTGCCGGGAATCTCGACGAGAAAAATAGAGAACCTGCTCTCTATTTTCTCATCGGGATTCTCGTCGGCCTGTTTCCCGTCGAGAAAACCATGCGTGTGTATGCTTACCTGTCTCCAGGTAAACCCGCGCATGCTCGATGAGACTTTGACGCATGCGTGGTAGCTTACAAGGGTAGTGTAGGGTGAAGCAAGATGGCGGCGGCATCGAATGTGACGAGTGCATGCTCGTCGTAGTCGATGACGTCACCGCATTCTTGCCATTCAAAAGAACAGCGGTTCTTTTGAATGTGCCATGTGTACACTAGGCGAGCAAGAAAAGCTTGCCAGGAATCCCGTCGGGAAAACCAACGTTTTTTCCTGACGGGATTCCCGGCCATGTGTACAGGGCTTTACTTGTGTTGTGTGTTTGGCTGAATCTGGACTGCATGTGCACTATTTCTTTGTCAGTAGCAATTCTTTTGAATGTAGTGAGCATGCATCGTCACTGTTTTGGTTGTCACCTTTTATTGCAGGAGGTTGAAATGCTGAGCAGCTCAAAAACTATGAAAGAGTTGACGACTGAGCAGCAGAATTTGCAAAAGGAGTTCGAGTTCTTGCAGACTGAACATATGCAAAAGATGGAGGAATTGTATAATGAGCAGCGGGACTTGGAGGAAAAACTAAAACAAGTAAAGAAGCAGAAATGCTTGTGTGATTCCAGTTTCGAGAGGGATAAGGAAACCCAATATGCAAACCAGGTGAGAGAGCAGGAAAATACTACAACAATTCAGAAGATTCTATATATAAAGATTCCATTTATAAAGCAGCAATATGGCTTTACCATGGCCAGACTGCTGCTTAAGAAAAAAAACAAAGAAAAAAAACCACACCGCAAAAACAGTTGTGTGCTTTTCAAATGTGCAGTTATTACACAAGCACCATTTGAATGAATGCGTGGGGGTGTGGGGGTGTGGGGGAAGCTAGGAGGACTAAAGCCTGATCACATAACCTGTCAAACTCATGTAACTGGCCTCTCCTCCAATTACAAATTTCGCTTTTTTTAGCATTAAGCAGAGAGAACTTCAAAGGACACCACATGCTTCATACCACAGCCTGTATTTTATGCGTAGGTGTTAAAATACGGTCTGTTAGTCCAGGGGATAGCATCTCCTCTATAAACAGGTCCTTTTATGTTCCAACTAGAAAATTAATTAAAAGGTTAGTCTACCCAAAATGGTATTGTTATTCTTAGATGTTGGTATTTTAAATCATGCACCAGCTTTCATATTATATGTTGTATGTCCTGATGTATTCTGACGGCAGGTCTCCTCCACAGTCAGAATACACTGATCAGCGCTGCAGCCGATTGACTACAAGTGCTGATCAAATAAAAAGTTACCAACAGTCCTATTCGAGGGGAGTCAATCTAATGAGATGGACTTCTCTTGAGCGGTAATGGCCACCGATGGATTGAAATTTGACTGGTCCCTGCTGAGCTACCTGAATTTCGATCCATCTATGGCCGGCTTGCGTGTACAAACACAGTGGCATCTGTTATACTTTTTTATTTTTTTATTTTGTATCCCCACCACAGCATTAGGGATGAGCTCAGGCGTGTTCGCATTGAACACGTGCAGAGCCCGCCAAGGGAGTCGGCACCGCGCTGCGCTAATCACAGGCAGGGAGACCTTTCCCGATCTCTGCAGCCGAGCATCGCCTGAGCTCATCCCTACACAGCATCAGTTTTTGGGTTTCAATATAAGATTTTAGATGTACTGCCACTACTAGAAATGAGGGGGGGGGGGGGGCGTACGACTTCGCTTTAAAGCTGCACTACAATAGTTGTCGTTTTTTTGTTGGGCTTGCATCTTAGAATTAAAGTCTACTTATTACACTTTCTGAACAGCTGACAGTGTGTGAAACTGTGACCTCGGGAGTGTTAATGCAGAGTTTGACTCAACTGCTTGGAGATGTGTACATTTTGAATCACATGTAAATTATACACGTTGCAGAGCTTGGAGAAGCTGTTACAGAGAATTAATTATATTACTTACAAATTGGAAATGTTGAAGATGTAGTCTCCTATTTTTGAATTTGCAGTTTTGGGGACAGACGTATTACAGGAAACTTTCTGCCTCTCACTTAAATATTTTCTGCCCCAAACAAGTATGCAGATCGGAATATTAGTGTGAAGTAAAAGCGTCTGATCTCCCTACTTCGTCTTGCTCAGGGACTCAAAGTATTCATAACAATGAATTTGTGTGACTTCCAACTAGCATTTTCACAAGGACAGTTATGACAGCCCTATAATTTGTTAGCCAGAGTTTCCCTGAAATGCACATTGAATCTCTTTATGTGAAACTCATATTTAAGGCTAAATGATTTTACAAGCTCGTCTGACTGCTAATTATGAAATGTGGAAATTCTCCTTTAAAAACCAGTGTTTTTTTGTTCTGTTTTTATTGTCCATTGAGGGACACAGGAGTTTGAAACCGTGGAAAACAGAAAAAATGCTGTAAGCCAGCCCTTGTGTAACTTCTCCTCTTCTCTACCCAGCATGCCTGGATTTTTTACTATTGTTCTACAGGGCTGGATATCTTTTCCTTGGCTCTGCTGAAAGAAAATTACATTTTTGCTTTTATTTTCATGATTTCATTTTCTTTAATGACTTCAGTGAAGATCCTTGATGCACTGCACCTTAATTTAATTCAAGACTTTGTGACACCTCTGCTTAAGCTGGTCTTTTCATAGTGACTATGTGGATCAGTGTATTCTCAGCAGCAGCTCTTAAGACCTTGCCTTGACGCTGCTAGACTGGAAGATTGTGGGGCTAGCCTGAATTGTGACCTTTGGGTACTAGGCTCAGCATTGTGGCACTTTCCAGACCGTTCTGTATTGTGTTAGCTGCAGAGCACTGTATGTTCTCTTCCTGTCGCAGTGGATCACACCAGATGTGATGTCCCCTCAAATCACTCTCAGGTCCTCTAGCAGCGGACTACTCCAAGATAGCTGCCACATCGGAAGTCACATCTCGACGGACCGGAAATGAAAGCTGGATTGCATCTTTGCCCCAGAGTTCTGGCCCCAGTCCCGAGGGCCAGCATGTGTTCCAGCCCACTTTTTGAGTGGGGCAGTGAGACAAAATTAGAATATAAATATAAATAAAAATAAAGCTAAGTAACTTCTTGGCCTCACAAGAGTCCTTATAGACAATAACAATGGACCTAGTTCATCAAACGTGACGATGAAAAACAATGGTGTCTCCAAAGAAAAGTGCATCTCTTTTCACCAGCTATTGGGTAAGTATCCTACTCACTGGATGGAATTGACACCCATGACAGGTAGGTAGTCAAAAATAGCAAAAACAGCCAGGTATCCAGAAACTCAACTCAAGGCAAATATGTTCCCTGAATGGACATGGTATATCAATCAAAGAAAACGGAAGCTCCTCATAGTGCAATAATGTTAAAAAAACTATTTATTAAAACTGCAGATTGCACTTAAATAATAAAGATGAAACTCGTGCCCATAAGAAATGGCAGGGACGCCGTCCGCATTCCACCTGCATTCCAACTGTTGGCGGAAGTGACGTAGCACGTATCATGGGACCCAAAGGTTGACAACGCTCATTGGAACTTAGAAAGCTATGCAGATAGATGGCGAAGCCTTTTTTGGCTCTACGAAGCAGAAGCCCAGACAATGGTGTCCAGCTACTACCAGGGCAAAGAAGATTTTCCTGACCGGGAATCGAACCCAGACCACGGCTGCTTCACTACTTTCACATTGTATTGTATTACACTGTTTAGTAATTTCCAGGGTGCGCAGGAGGAAGGAGTTTTTAGATCTCTTTATTTTTCTTTCAATGGACCTAATTTACCCCATGACTCCAGATTGAGGCCCATGGCTACATACATACATACATACATACATACATACATACATGCAGGGGAACAGGTATGGCGTGTGTGGCAAGGATATCGGCATCTGGCTTTCTGCATTTGTGTTTAGAAGTAATATGTAGACTACACCTGTTTTTGGGTGTGTTCGGGTGTGAGTCTGTTTGATTTATTATGTCTGGACTTGACACTAGGACTGCCCCCCCTCATCTCTCATTGGTCCATTTCCAACTAAGGGGTGGAGTTTGGGATCCTTATGCCTTGTAGGATTGGTTTCATGATATACTCAGTTGAGGACATTTCTAGGGTTTGGCTGTGAAGAAGAAACGTGTCAGCCAGATTGGACCCTGTGAATCTTCCTGAATTCTGGAGTGCACTGTGTCCAGGACTGTTAAGCTATGGACGAGTAGCTTGATGAGCGATCTTTATTTATACGTTTGCGTACATTTTATGACAATTCCTTAACAAAGTGCATTTGTGGGATAATGCACTATGTTGGTGCACCCTTCTGTGTTTATTTTTTGTAGTGGGCAGCAAAGTTTTGAGTGTATCTCTGTGATGTGAATTTATCTCCAACACTTGTACCAGCCTAACCACATTCATGTGCAGGAAGCCTTGTCTCAAATGTTTTGCTCACAACAGATGTCAGGCTGAGAAGGCATCCTGGATGTCCTCTTAGTGCACGGAACCTGGTTTTCAGAAGAAACTCCATTCCGTATTCTGGAGCATAGGGCATTTCAGTTGTCCCATCAGAGCTGCCATCTTGACCTGACCAGTTCGACAACATCATGGCCGCAGCTTACATCCGCCATCAAGGCTTCACACAATGTTGTGCAGCTGAAGGAGAAGTGAATCTAATCCTTTATCATACAGAATATCACATTCCAATTCTGATCGTTGTGCACATCCCAGGTGTGGAAAATTGGCAGGGGGACTTCCTTAATCATAAGCCTCTGGACTCTGGAGAATGGTCTCTTCACCTGAAGATGTTTCAAGCTCTCTGTTGTAGGTGGGGGATGCCGGACATGGACCACCTGGGTTTCAGGTCCGACAACAAACTGGATATTGTCACCAGAACCTGAAATTCTCAGGCCTTTACAGTGAATACTCTGGTGACTCTGTGTGATCAGTTCAACCTGATTTATGCCTTTCCCTCAGTAAAGCTCCTTCTTCCCCTGCAATGCACGATCGAGATGGAAGAGTTGCAGTGATCTTCATTGAATTGGACTGGCCCAGGGGGGACATAGTATTATGTAGGCTCCTGGCAGCTTTCCCTGAGACCAGTTTACCATCCTACTTCTCAGTGGATGGCTTCAACGCCTTGACTGTTAAAGGCCAGGTTCTGAGAAAAAGGGGCCTATCTGCCTCAGTCATCCCCACGCTCTTAAAGACTAGGAAATCAACTTCTCGTAAAACTTAACACAAGGTCGCACTTGGAGCGCCTATATCCGGTGCAAAGTCAGCAACTTCCATCCCAGTAAGTTCTTTGTGAGATGAATTCTGTTGTTTCTCTAGTCTGACGTAGACTAGCTTTTGGCTACGAGTGCCCTCAAAGGTCAGGTTTCAGCCCTAGTCATTCTTTTCAAAGACCGCTTGCCTTTCATTCTGTGATGAAAGCAATCTTCGAGGATGTCACACACATTGCTTTACCTGTGTGTCTCCAGTGGCTCTGTGGAATCTCAACTTGGTATTGTAAGCTTTACAAAAAACACCCTCTAAACCTATCGGGGATATTCCTTTGTCTACTCTAACACTTGGACCCCTTCCACATGGGGTGGGCTTCGGTTTAGTCCCCTTGCTCAGCTGGGAATCTGTCTGCTGATCCCTGCTGAGCAGGCGGGTGGCTGGTCCATTCTGCTTATGCAGAGCGGACACACACAGCCCACTCTCCTCCTATGGGCAGTTGGATGTAAACGGACCGCCTTTTTGGTTTACATCCGACTGCCATCCAATCCGCCAGATGTTTTAGCAGATAGGATCGAATCGTCGGCGGGTGTTAACAGACACATGTCCGTTGACACCTGCCGCTCCATAGAGGAGACTGGAAGTTCTGATCGGGTCCGCCTAAAAAAAAACTGACAGGCCGACTCGGCCAGTGTGAAATGGGCCTTAAGGTTGTCTTTTCCGTTGCAATTACCTCTGCGAGGTGAGTGCCTGCCTTATCCTGTGAAGAGCCCTCCTTTTTTGCTAAGGTGGTTTCCTCCTCCCACCTTAACCAGAACATGTGCTTCCCTCTCCCTGTCCTCCCAAACATCCCAGGGATATTTATCTTCACTGTCTTGACAAGGTTTGTGCTGTTCAAGTCTACCTTTCTGCTACTTTTTTTTTTTATTTTTTTTTTTTTTTTAGACAGTTTGATTTACTCTAAGGGCCACCCTGCCCCATGCTCCGCTATTTCCAAGTAGATTTACAGTCTCATCAATCAAGCCTACAGTTTAAAGGATAAGGTTCCACCCTTTCCTGTCAGTGCACATACCACCACATTGTCTGTGTTTCATGGGCTTTTCAGCATCTGGCATCTGTTTCCCAGATTTGTAAAGCGGCCACTTAGTTTTATAAAGTGGATGTTTCCCACCTGATGCCAGTTTTGGTAAGGTGCTTCAAGCCGCTTTCGAAGTTCCTTTGAGCCCTTCCTTGACCCATTTATCGCTTGGGCCTATTGGCATTTGTTTGCTGTGTTGCCCACCCCTCAGTTATACTAATTTAGATGTTCCACTAGTCAAAAATTTAAAAAGCATGTTTCCTGTATGATTAGGAACATTATTTTGTCTTGCCTGTAAAAACATTTTTTGGGGAACATTACAGGACACTGACCCCTTCCCTTTGTTTCATATGATAGATCCATATTATTGCTTTCTAAAAAATGAGGCTTGCTGTGAGTGGGAGGGGTCATATAGGGCTGTCTTTGCAGCTTTATTGATGGTATCCAATCACCTGAAAGAAGCTGTATAACCCAATGGTCTAAGACTTGAAGCGCTAGTATGACCTATAATGTACTCCAAGAAAAGGACAGATGGGGGCGAAAAAACTTTACTATCGAGGCCTACTAAAGTGCTTACACAAGACAGAGGACAGCTGTAACTTGGCTACTGATGTATTTTCAGCTTTTTTATTTGCTGCAGAAACTGTGACTCTCTTCATACCTTATCTCCACCTAACGCATTAAAGTTTAATGTCGGCATTAATCTTTTCTGTATTTATATAGTGCTTGTATTATGATTGTTCATTTTGGTTTATTTAATGACTCCAAAGGTGCATATTCTTTATATTCCATGCTATCCCCCCTTTTTAACTAATCCTTTTTTTTTAAACACAGATGATTTTCATACACTCTGTTAAAAAAAAAAAAAAGTGTTCTTTTAAGTCTGAGAATATTCAATATAATTGTATGGACTGGTCACAAACATTTCAATGTGATAGAACTAAAGAAGACAAATTCTCTAAATGTGATTTATTTTTTATTTTCTGCCAAAATAAATGCAATATTGGTCAATACAATACAGTCATTGCTATTGAGCAAAGTAAAACGATGACCACATAAATTAAAATTACCATACAGTTGGATTAGTTCATGAGCAAAAATGTAATGAATTAAGTTATCATTACGTTAGGTCATATGCAGTTTTAAATTGGTGCAGTGCCTATTTCTGACCACTAGAGGGGTCCTTTTATAAGGAGCTGCATGCACATGCATGGAAGTGTCAAATATTCAAGCTGCATACTGTGGTTAGGATTTCTTTTGTCTTATGCTTTTATTATGCTATCTATATTCCCAAACTTACAACTGAAAAGCTTACTTGTGAAAATGCATGATAGTGAGCCTTTTTTAAGAGTCTGCCTATAGCAACCAAGCCAGTTTGTTCTCCATTCTTCTCCCTGCACTGGAAGAATGAGACTGTCTGTCTGGTTCCTATGAGCAGCTGCTATTTTCAGTTTTGTTGCTAAATGAGGCTCATTCTGATTTGAAAGGAAACTGATAAGCTGGTACTTAAAGGGGTTCTAAAGGTAAAAACATTTTTTTCCTAAATAGCTTCCTTTTCTTTAGTGCAGTCCTCATTCACTTACCTCATCCTTCGATTTTGCTTTTAAATGTCCTTATTTCTTCTGAAAAATCCTCACTTCCTGCTCTTCTGTCTGTAACTCAACACAGTAATGCGAGGCTTTCTCCCTGGTGTGGAGTGTCGTCCTCGCCCCCTTCCTTGGACTACAGGAGAGTCAGGACACTCTCTAAATTGCAGATAGAGAAAGGAGCTGTGTGTTGGTGGGCATCCTGACTCTCCTGTAGTCCAAGGGAGGGGGCGAGGATGACACTCCACACCAGGGAGAAAGCCTTGCATTACTGTGTGGAGTTAGACCCGGTTCACACCAGGGCGGCGCGACACGGCACGACTTGTGGGGGCAACCTCGGCGGCGCGATCTCAAGACGACTTGAGATGCCCGCCGAGGCGATTTGCATAAGACTTCTGTATAGAAGTCAATGCAGGTCGCCTTGGGTCGCCCCCAAAAGTAGTACAGGAACCTTTTTCTAAGTCGGAGTGACCTGAGAAGAAATAAGGACATTTAAAAGAAAAATCGAAGGATGAGGTAAGTGAAGGAGGACTGCACTAAGGTAAAGGAAGCTATTTAGGAAAAAAAATTTGTACCTTTACAACCCCTTTAACCCTTTACTGTTACCATTGTAAAAAGTAATGTTTTTTTTAAGCCTCTTGCCTAATATACAAGTTAGAAACTTTTATGGTTACTTGAAATAACCCTTTTGTATCTTCCTTTTTAGCTTTTAGAATTGCGACAAAGACTGGACCAAGCTGAAGCTGATCGGAGAGAGCTGCAGAATGAGCTGCGAAGAGAACGGGAAGCCAGGGAGAAGCTCGAGCTCATGATAAAAGAGCTGAAGCTTCAGATATTGAAATCAGCTAAGACTGTTAATGGGGAGTAGATGCACAGCTTACAGACCAGTCATATTTGAAACAGGGTTTATATTTTGATGTGGACTAGGCTATGAGCAGTTTTTTTTTTTTCTGTGTACCGTAATAGAGGGGTTACTGCCACTTAGAAATAAGACATCAGAAACATACGTGGTTCTTAACTATTCTAAGACTGGCATACCTGCCAATTTCATGAGTACTTTTCAACTCATCTTCTTAGCTAAAGAACCATGTCCACTTTTTCTCTTCGTGTTGCTCTTTGTAATGTGCAGTAAAGTTCTGGCATCACAAGCCTATTCTGAGTTGTTTAACGGCTTGCAAGACCCAAAATAGTTCAAATGGTTGACTATTGGTTTGTGCTCTCCAGATGAGACTTAGGATCCATATACTCCAGCATTGCATCCTTTGTGCACTTTCATTTTCCATATGTGTGGCAGCTACTGGACAGTCCCACTTTTTTTAGACCAGCCATGACATATTGCTGCTACTAGATTTCTCTCTGTTTTTTTTTTTTTTGCTGATCTCATTTTTTCGTCCTGATATAAGAAGTCCTAAAATTTTTCATTGACTGTCCAAATGTGTGAGGTGCTTTTAATGTTCTCTTTGAAACATGTTCTTCTCCAGCTCAGAAAGCCAAATGGGCTTGTATGCATTTATAAAAGTACAATAGACATCTTCCAATGTTTTATATTGACAGCTAGGAGCAGGCCATACTAACCCTGTAAACCTTCACATTCGGTTGTTATAATGTAGTGCTCAACAACTTGTTTGCCACAGGCTCCTTCTATCATGCAGTAACTTAGGTTTTTATATTTTATAGTTTCTGTTGCAGTCCTGAACTTTTTAGACAAATGTATTCATTTATGCTCAGTGACTTATTTTAACAGAGGTTGCACTTTAAAGCTGAACTCCAGGGACAGAGGTTAAATACACAATTAAAATGCACTTATATGCAAACTGTTTACCTGCCAAAGGATTTGTAGTTCCATTCAGCCTGTCTTGTAATCCAGGCACGCGGTGCCACATGGCCCAATCAGATGCTTGTCCACTACAGCAGCAACAGCTTGGCTTAGTTTTGAAAAAAAAAACCCTGCTAATTGGACAATGAAAAAATAGAAACAAATTGTAGACATCATCTATTTGCTTACTCCGATGGTCAGCACTTGTGCTTCGCAGCAGAGCCTGATTAGCTCTTAGTGATGCCCCTCTATATTCCAATCTGTGTGCTGTAATCAAAAAAAAAAATTCAGTGATCTGGTGTTTTATTTATATAGCTGTTTGGAGTTTAGCTTTAAAAAATGTACTCCTGCAAAAAAAAAAACTTTCTGTAGCAATATGCAGGGGGCTCCTAGAGCAGCACTCATCATCTCCTGTATCAACTTGTCTACTCCTATATATTAATGACACTCTATATCTGTGTTTCAATGGAGAGTTAACTGGGTTCAAATGTTTTTTTCAGAAAATGGTGCCACTCTTGAATTATGAAACATGTGGCAGGTGGGGACCCCTTCATATGAACGACATGGGAGCAAGGATTCACTCTTTAAATTGAGAACTTCTTGAAGATTTAGCCTAGGGCTACATGGATGATCTTTTATTAGCTCAGTCACTACTAAAATTTGATTAGATTGATCTCTGCTTATATCACAATAATTTTTTTTGTATCTCGGCTGCACAATGTTGCTCATCAATTGCTCATTTAGGAGATTCCTGGGCGATTTTTGCCACTTAAGTGTATACAATAAGATCAATCTCATGACACTTATCACCCAACTTCTTCTATAGTAGCACAAAATTTTCTTCAGTTTCTAAGAATAGAAATTGGCCATGTAGCCCCTGGTTTACAAAGAAAATCACTGCCTTTTGCCTGATATGCTGAACACATACATGTAGTAATATATCACTGAAGTGCTGTGTATGGGAAGACTGTCTGCAGAACCAGATCATTGTCACTGCTGCACTGAAGTTAGCAATAAATAAGAGAATGAAATTTATGTTATGGCTATTATGGGGCTGCTCTGCCTAATTTACCAAGTAACCCTATAAAATTAACGGAAATACAAAATATATACAAGTGCAATAATGATAAGTGTGCCACTTAGGTCTTCTGCTTTGAATTACGTTCTAGGGGGAAAAAAAATGCATCTATAATTTATGACCAATCTTTGCAGTTTTGTTTGACAATATATAGTACAGCTATAGACATTAATTTTTTTTTTTTTGCAAAATTGTTTACCTAATATTTTAAGTAATCTATATTGATTATGCTTCAGTACTGGCCTTAAATGTAAAAGGAAAAGGAAAATGTAAAAGGAAAAAGAAGGGTGCACGACCTAGTGCATTACCAATGGCTAGGTTTATTTAAAAATTTACTAAAAGATCATATATACTCACAAAGCAAGTAAGAAAATAGACATAAAAACCGCTCCATCAAAGGGATAGATGCCTTCGGAGGGTCTCCTACTGGAACCGGATAACCGGAGAGTCCAGACGACATATAATACAGCTACGGCTGACGCGTTGCGAGGGCGAACCCTCTTCCTCAAAAGTAGGCTCTGACTACTTGCTTACTTGCTTTGTGAGTATATATGATCTTTTAGTAAATTTTTAAATAAACCTAGCCATTGGTAATGCACTAGGTCATGTACCCTTCTTTTTCCTTTTACATTTTAGGCCCAAGAATACCAATTGTTCTGAGGAGGGCAGCAAGATCCCTGATCATACCTTTTCCAACGGAAGTCTCTGGTTGTGTCACTGAGAGATCAAGCTTCTGAGCGCAGGAGACTGTCTGTGTTTTATTGCAGGCCTTTACAGGTTATGTTTAAAGAGACATTTCCATCTTGACCATGCAAAGCAAAGTGACAGTGTCTCTGCAAATGACAATTCCAGCTCCATCAGATAATTATAACCATGTAATGGGAAATTCTGGACATGCCAAATTCACAAAATTGTATCTTCCTTAACTTATTTTGTGCTTCACTGATCTGCTGACAGTCATCCAGATACACAGGTGTAGTGGCACAGACACTTCATTTGTAAGGGTGTTTGGTACTAGAGATGTTAAATTGGACATCACCTGCTCTCCCAGAGCCAATAAACTAAAAGCAGGCATATATTTAGAGATTATAACGGCCTTCTTTAATTGCCATCTTGTTAAAGGATGAGTTGCGCTGCTACTGCATGTTATCATCTGTCCATCACTGTGACCAGATAGCAATTACCAGTCTCTTAGCAAAAGTAAACAAGTGACACCTTAAGGAGCACCTGTTTTCTACATGCACCTTGAGGTCATTTTGTTGGAATTATATTTACAAGATGGTAGCTTGATAGGTCAGCATAAACTAATAGATTTATTATTATTTATCATGCCTCATAAAAGAAGTGTATTAAAGTATAACTATAGGCAAAACTTTTATTTTAGATGGATTTTCACCATCTGTGTCCCATTTCGGAGATTTCCCTTCACTTTGTGTTCCATAGTCAAACAGGAAGTGAGAGGAAATACCTGCAAAATAAGGGAATCCCCTGGGGACCCCCCAGAACAAGTGTCCCAATTGGAAGGATTCCCCTCTATTACTTTTCTGGAGACAACCCAAAATTTGATTTTCTTTAATTTCACGAGGGCACAGACAGCAATAAAACTGACAGGGGCTCTTATCCCCCTCCACTCTATCCAAAAAAAAGTTGTTGCCTTCAGTTATACTTTACATAAATTAATTTAATATTTTGAATAATATTTCAAGTCACAAAATGGCTCTTCTGTTAATAGCCTTCGGGTGTTTTATCGTGCAGGCATGACCCAATCACACTTAGCGAAACCTGTAACTTGCTTTCCATACTTGCAGGTTCAGCTCAGTGGAACTCGATGAATTATCCTCTTTAGAGTGGGTTGGAGGGGAGTGAGAGCTGAGCCCAGGTTATCGGAAATGGAACTGTAGGGAATGGGATGGGTTTTCTAACCTGCTAGATCAACTGTTTTTCTCCAGCAGTGAGCAGCTGGTCATAAACAGGAAAAAGTCACCCAGTTTGGCAAAAGACAACCAGATCAGAAGATTGTTGTCTTGTGTCTGTGAGTACCATAAAAGATGGGTGCTCTGATAAAGTTTGGGGTGTAATCAACTAGTAGTTAGATTTAGATAAAATATACTTAAATTTCCTGACTCCAGTGTAGACCTATGCTAAATTTCCTGACTCCTGTGTAGACCTATGCTAAATTTCCTGACTCCTGTGTATACCTATGCTAAATTTCCTGACTCCTGTGTAGACCTATGCTAAATTTCCTGACTCCTGTGTAGACCTATGCTAAATTTTCTGACTCCTGTGTAGACCTATGCTAAATTTCCTGACTCCTGTGTAGACCTATGCTAAATTTCCTGACTCCTGTGTAGACCTATGCTAAATTTCCTGACTCCTGTGTAGACCTATGCTAAATTTCCTGACTCCTGTGTAGACCTATGCTAAATTTCCTGACTCCTGTGTAGACCTATGCTAAATTTCCTGACTCCTGTGTAGACCTATGCTAAATTTCCTGACTCCTGTGTAGACCTATGCTAAATTTCCTGACTCCTGTGTAGACCTATGCTAAATTTCCTGACTCCTGTGTAGACCTATGCTAAATTTCCTGACTCCAGTGTAGACCTATGCTAAATTTCCTGACTCCAGTGTAGACCTATGCTAAATTTCCTGACTCCAGTGTATGCCTATGCTAAATTTGTCGTCCCTTTAATATTCTACCTTGCCAAACCTAAAATCTTTAGTACTTGGTTATTGCCCCTTATCCTACTCATTGCAGTACTGTCGCTGGAAAGCTTTTTCCGAACAGGTCTGTGTTCAACTAGGTTTAAACTCCAGGGTGATATCAGATGGGCATTGAGCTGGCTACACTTAGCAAAGCATGCTGTGTAATAAGAAATGTTTTGCATTAATTGACCAGGCCAAACAGCCTCCTTCTGCTAGTACAGAGAGGGGGTGTGTCCTTGCTGCCAGTAACTTTGAAATTTGTCTGTTCTCATTTCCTGGCTGTTTCAAAGCAGAGCTATATAATGAACTGGAGAAAGTATCTGCTTGCCTGCTGTTTGCAAAGTGGTAAATATAAAATAATGTGAAATATTACACATTTATCCATTTAAAAAAAATATACATATATTTTAACATTTTACTTTTAGCATTGAATACAATTACAAAAATATATATGTGTTCCCTTTAAAGGGGTTGTAAAGGTTCGTTTTTTATTTTCTAAATAGGTTCCTTTAAGCTATTGCATTGTTGGTTCACTTACCTTTTCCTTAGATTTCCCTTCTAAATATTTTTTTTCTTTGTTTTCTTTGTCTGAATTTCTCACTTCCTGTTCCTCCTCAGTAATCTGTTCAGTAAGCTGTTCTGGCTGACTAACCACCACTCGGATGATGGTGTGAAGTTTAGTGAGGAGAAACAGGAAGTGAGAAATTCAGACAAAGAAAAAAAACATTTAGAAGGGAAATCCAAGGAAAAGGTAAGTGAACCAACAATGCACTAGCTTAAAGGAACCTATTTAGAAAATAAAAAACGCACCTTTACAACCCCTTTAAGATAATTGTTTAGACCAGCATAAAGAACCTACTATTGCCCTTTTATATTATACGTAAAAAATAAATAAAAAAATATGGTAGCCAATACCAACCCATTAGTTTTTCTTTCATTACCCGAGACCAGAATTTTATTAACCAAACCTGATTTGACTGCTGAAATCTTGCTAAGCAGTGTTTGCTGCTGAGAAAATTTTTAATCAATATTTGCCATTGTTGCTCTTCACACAAGTTTAATTATACCCAGTCCAGTTTTCCTTCATTTTCTTTAATTACTGCTTTGATTAAATATTATGAGTCTATTTACAATATTACACAGTGCATTGTTTCCCTTTTCAAATATGAATAATATTTTTTGTACTATTTATTACAATAAGTTCTGTATATACACAATAATTTATTGTAGCATAATAATGTGAATTATTGTCATTTTATTTTTTACAAATGATCCTTTTGAACTTATGTAGGTGCCATTGTTTTAATTTCACTGTTGGTTAACATTTTATTTGCTTTTGTAAAATTGTATATATTATAAAGTTTTATCTGGATTGAGATGACCTTGCTCTTAAAGCGTCAAACCATACGATGACTGCTTATGTGTTTATTCGCCTCAGGCACATTTATATGCCAGCTGTAAAGACAATATCTGCTATATCGTTATGTGGTGTATTTGTTATAGCATGCTTCTTTTTGTATATTTGTGTAAAGTGATAATGGTTTTATTCAGTATTTTTGAGACCGATGCAAAGTTCTGTCAGTGCTTTTGTTTTGTTTTATAAAATGGTTTGGTTTGACCAGCCCGAATTAGGAAGGGGCTTGAAATGTTATGATCATTTTGTCTTCTTTGTAGGTGACTAGGTAGGAAGAAGGATACACAACCATTTTTCATTTTTATATTCATGCTTGAAATAAATGAAATCCCAACCTTCTCATCCTTTTGTCCACATATTACAGTGGGCCTCTTGGAGGCCTTGCTTTTTTTGTTGTCTGTAGCAACCAAAGTATTCCTCTGTTTACTCTACTCTATTGAAGTAACAAAGTGAAAATGAGAACCTGGTTAATATGGGCAACAAGAATATTTATTTCTTTAGACACGTGATCATAAGGCTTTAGTGCCTTTCACATCCCTTATCACATTGAAGAAGTTACCCCACTGGGACCTTTGTAGTTAGGACCCTTAACAGTGCTGTGGGGATTCACTGTGGCTATTGTAACACCCCAGAACTTCAACTTTAGCCACTGATTTTATAAAATCAAATGACACATTATATGCTTTCGGCTAAATGGGCCATTTGTGTGTGTTTTTTTTTTTTTTATAACTATTGAGATTTATTATTGCTGGGTATTAAAGACCACCTCATATACTTTTCTGGCAGTATGCTTATATGCATATATTAGTTTCATGCGTTTATATGAAATGTATGAATAAGCTTGCTCGTTTGCGAAATGTGATTTTTGCCCATTAAAAGTTGGGTATTCTAATCGTTTTCTGGCCAGACATTTCGATTAGACGAGAAATCGAAACGGCCCTAATGAACGTGAGTTCACTTAGGCAATAAAAAAAAAAATATATATAAAAAAAAAAAAGAAATTACGTCACCATTGGCGGCAATGGCAATAAAGCACTGCAATATGTGTTAATCAGAGGCTGTGCAGTGAGCAGACTGACTTATTTACTCAGGGAAGCAGGAAATAAGCACTTTCAGATGTTCCAAAATCCTAAATACTGGCCTTTGAAGGCTTCAGATAATAATATAGGACAGATCTGTTGTCTGCTATGTTGTAAAGTCAGTTATTTTTCTATAATTCAGTGAGGCGTTTTGTGTCCTCGAAATTATACTTCTATATAAAAAAAAATTATTAATGTGAAAATTATTTGGATCTAGATTAGCCATATTAATATTCTATTAAAAGGAAAACCATATTGGATGTTGTAATGTTATAATAAAACTATGAATCTTGGGCTGCGATGGCATCAAAACTGCCCCGTGACTGATGCCCACTAAAATCACTTGACAATTAGTTGTTAGCACCAATGTAACGTCAGAGCTTCCCATGGCCAGTCAGCCCTTGTCCCTCCTGCTTTTGAAATTCTTCTCAAAGGATTCCCTTTTGTAAGGTGGAGACCTGAAGAAAGATAGTTGTGCAAGCGTTTGAAACTGATTTAGTATAATGGGGCTGTATGAACAGACCCTTGCTGCTAATACTTGGTTGTTTGTAGTTTTCAGTAGTTTTTACATTAATACCAAAACAGAATTTTTATTCAGCGTTTTATGTAATCTTGTAGAATGAGTGCAAGTAGTATCCTTTTTTCACTTGAGATATAAGCTGCATACTTTTTATAGGGTCTGTGCTTTCAGCAGCACCCTCTTGTAGCGTAGACAGAGCCCACTAGTCTACAGCTAGCTCCTGCTTAGGCCTACTCTTCTGTACACTGAAGGAAAGATTTTAGTGATTTTTCACTAATTTGGACAAAAGTAGGTTGTGTTACAATTTGGTTCCTAGCCACTGATCAACCTCAGGCTCATTAGTAGCAGAGCTGTTGTCTCTCTTACCATCTCCTGTTTTGTGCCGCACATAACTGTGGACATCTGAGCTTTTCCTCTTGCCATAGGCCACACTAGGACCAGTAAAATTACAAATCTTGGGAGCCACAAATTGAATAAGCCAGTCTTTCATCTTCGGGAGCTTCACAATGCTCTTGTTACATATGTAACGTTACGTGGCTGTTTTTTTGGCCAAATGGTATGATATAAATGCATATGTTACACATGTAGTGCTAACTAGTTCTACGTCTACAAATGACACTGCCTGAGCTGATATCTCCAATTAAGTGAAATGGCTGCTACCCCCAGGCTATAATTTTCCTAGCCAATATTTTAGAAATACAACTATGCACGCTAAGAAGAATGGGGGAAAATGAAATGTACTTATTTTTGTATGACTATGCTTTTCCCTATAGCATAAAATCTGTAGCGTAAACTCAAATAAAAGCTCCTGCTTTAGGCAGATACAATATTTATAGGAGACCATGGATATATTTGAGGTCTGTACACACAGCAATGTTTGTCTTTTGATATGTCATCACTATTTTATCTGTAGTGGTCGTAGACTTTTAGAATAATTGGATTATTTAAAGAACTGGTAGGCCTCGTACACCAAAATTGGTGTCTTGTGCATTTTACTATAGAGTTTGGAGCTCTTGGTACTAGTCGTCCTACTTGTGGTCAACTCCCACTGCACAAGATTGCTTTATGTAAGCCTTTCTCAACCTTTTTACTCTGTACAATCCCCTAAAAAATTTAATTTTGAGGTCTCTGGGAACCCCTGCTAAAAATGTACTTCCTGCTAGTGGTAAATTAGCATTAGTAAGTAAGGTAGCAAGTTTTAAATAAAAATGATAACCTTGAGTATTTGACACCCAGGACAAATCACTTTTTAAACACACACATGCTACATACATCAATTTTTCTGACCAATTATCTTAAAATTAAATAATAACAGAAAAGAAATGCAGATAGCAAAAACTGGTGGCCGAACTTAGAAGTAACCCCTTAGTTTGGTGGTCAATGGAAAATTGCCCCTTTTGCTCTAGGAATCCCCAGCAACCTCAGGAGGAACCCTAGGTTTCCAGGAATCTTTGGTTGAGAACGGACGATTTTATGTTGTGCTAAATGGAACTAACATCACATTTGCAGGCGAGCTTAGAAGACATATTGTGTGTACGAGGCCTTAGTTTGGTACAGTATGTACATTTTGTTTCACTAAACTACAACATAGATTACACAGCAGCTCAGGCCACATATTCTTTCTTAATTGACATGATTTTGTGTTCAAATATTTTATTAAAGCTTTCAGAATTAACAAAGTTATCAATGTGCTGGTTACAAAGGCATAGACAGAACACATAATTGCAAGCCTTCAGCAGATAATGTTGACCAAACTTAAAAAATTAATTAAAACAAAAACTGACATAAGTTGACATGATTTATTAACCTTTTTTTTTATAAATGTTGTACTTTTTTTAGTGACTCTTTTAAAATAGGGGTCTTACAGCTGCTGTTTTGTAAGTGTGAGCTGCAGGGCTGAAATTTTTATCCTTACTTCTTACATATTAAGTCGCTCATTTTGAACCAACATGCATCCATCCCATGAAGCATTAACACAACTGATATGTACAGATTGTTCTAGATGAGATGCAAAGGATTTGCAATGATTGTGTCCTTTAGCTTGAAAAACAATTCAGCAAGGTAGATCTCTTATTTCTATTTTAATATGTTGCTTTTAAGCTGTACTAGTGTTTTTTTTGTTTTGTTTTTTCATTTCTGAACTCATAATAATTATGGCCTGTGAAAATACTATCATCGGCATATATGATTGAATTCCGTGGAGAGTGAAGCTATTCCTTATAGCATGCAGAAAGGTATCATTTGCCAAGTGGAACAAGGAATTTAGTTGCTATAGGTATTAGCACCATGTTTGCTCCAGAATTCACAATGTTCCGATTTTTGTAGTAAAGATACTAAGGTTTCACAATATGCAATTCTATGCATTTTATTCTTCATACTTATTTTATGTAGTTTTGTGAAAAGAAAAATTCCTAAAGTTGAGAATGTAATAAACCCCCCCCCCCCCCCCCCTGTTGGCTTAATAGCCAAGAAAGATAGACTATAACATTTTTTTTTTTTTTTTTCATATTTCTGAAGATTGGTATATGAAGAATTATATCTTGTACTTCTTTCACTGTTATACCATAGACTGCCACTGTGGGGCATCGTACAAATAGCAGACGCTTGATAGTACGTGTTCTTGCACAGTGGTCTTTTATTCAAATACGAATGAAAATAGGAAATACAGGACTATACCAGGGACGAATACTATTAAAGCTATAGATGCTGTATGTGCTGCTAAGAGATGAAACATCTTTTTCATTTACATTTACTCCCTTTTTTGAGCTGTGCTTCCATTTTTAAAAGCCGTGTGATCACAAATGAGTTTTGTGCATTTGCTTGCCTATGTTTAGGCATTATGTTTGTTGCAAGAATGTTTTTCCCCTAATCAGTGACACCCAGTCATATGCTTATCTTGTACCCCAGTTTAAGGCCCATACACACGATCTGACTTTTTGACAACAAACCTCAGACGGACCTGTTTTAGCGGACAATCCGACCGTGTGTACGCTCCATAGGACAAACTTTTTTGCTTTTTCATCAGACAAATGTTCGCTGTGAGAACAGACAAACTTTCCGGCAAAATCCTATGGTGTGTACACAAGTCCATCAGACTAAAGTCCAAAGTACAAACACGCATGCTCAGAACCAATGCTAAAGATCAGCCAATAGCAGAAGTTGCCCACAGGGTGGCGGTAAAGAGCGGAAAAACCAAGTGATTTGGTGAAAGTTGGCTGAAAAAGTCCTGCCGTGTGTATGCATACCAAGTTCACGGGCAACGCCCTTCGGAGCAAAATCCATGGAAAAGTCAGTTGGAAGTCCGATCGTGTGTATGAGGCTTTAGTGTGACTCAAGATACAGTGCCCATTCAGTCTTGCTACATGACAGTGACCTTGTAGGCTTGTTGGTGAAGCCCACAGGGTAGGACTGTGAAACCGAACACAGTTGTAGCAATTGAATTATATTTAAGTAGTTTGTGCTGCATATCTAGGCTTAAATGGTTGCTATTTCAAAAATTTAGGATGATTCAGTATAAAAATAAAACGAACAAAAATAAAAAATATGCTATATTGTGAGCTCGTGTGTTCTAGATTTAACATCAACAAAATTACATGTTTTTCTAATGTATACAGTGCATTATTTAGTTCAAGCTACCAAAATTTTGTTTGCATTGTTGAGTGTTTGGATAACATTGTTTGATTAGGTGTGCTAGGACTAATGATGTTGAAGTTCAGAAAGCCATTTCTGATAAAAAAAAAAAATATTTCTGATTGGTTGCTATGACCAACTGCACTTAGCGTGCAGTCATTGCTTTTTGCCCTGCCTTAATGAGTAACCCTCTTTGAACCTTTCCACCCAAACATGGTGCTGTTTCTTTCTCGTTCATCAGCAAATGACTCAAAACAAATAGACAGAATTGCTTTTGGCTGTGTACATAACATGGTGCTATTTGGAACTGGCAACTACTGTATAAAAGCCAGTGGTAAAATAATCTAGCAGCGTACCAGCCAGGGCCACAAGTGGGTTTTCACAAACCCTATCATAATAGCATATAGCACAATGCAATGTTCCGCATAGCATCCAGCCAGAAAGAATCGAATATGCGCACAGCATATGGGAAGCTGGTTGTCCTGGATTACTGCATCTTGCACATCATCATTTTCTTTGAGTTGCCTTATTGAATCAGGCTGTTCCTTTTCTGCTGACCCTCTTCTGAAACTTTTCAGCTAGCTAGCTATCGAATAGGTATATATAGATACACTGACTTCAACAGAATTGACATTTAAACGTATGCTAGCTTCACAGAAGGTCTGCAAATATGATTTAGGACAGCTAGGCTGTTCACATGAACTGAACACAACACATACATACATGTTCACAACACTGCTCTATTAGAGAAAAATTGCGAGACTTGACATGGAGTAGCACACCTAAATTTAAAGCCATAATTCAAATTAGAGGAGGTTGTATGTTGTTTTTTTTTTTTTGTGTATTTTACTATAGAATATATTGAATGTGTTGTTAGTTTATTTATTTTTATCTCAATGTGGTTTCATGTTTTACCTTTTGAAAAACAAAGGCATATTATTTTAATGTAATGTATATTTTTTCTGATTTGAAGATATTTGATTTATATTATGGTAGTTACAGGATTTTGTGTATAAAGATGGATGTGCAATATGACCACATAGTTCACACCCCCCTTTTCCTTTCTATTCTTTAAGTTATGGATACATTTGCTGCTTTCTTGCTTTTATATTGTGCCGCACACTAGCTGGTTGGCATTTGTGATGTGCGCAACCTGATCTTTGTTCAGCAGCTGGCTGTATAATGATCATACTGTGATTACCATAAAGATGGTGTGTTGGTTTATAAGATAAATCAATGAAAATATTAGTAGTGTCTGGGTATCCCATGCAGCCAGATTCCAGTTCTCACCTTCTTATTTACTTTGATCAGAGTAAAAGTAGTACTATATTGCTTGCCAGGGAGAGCACAGATCGTTTGCAGCAGGTGCTCTATATAGCTACTTGCTGAACAAAACTTATCATATTTTGTGTTCCATGAACAATGACAGACCTTCCTTCTCTTTTTTTTTTTTTTTTTAGCCTAAAAATCCCATTAAACCTGCAGATTAACGCACATTTGCACAAGTACTTGGCACTCCTGCATTAAATAATGCACATATAGAATTACTCAGTAGCTCATCATAAATGATTTTCAATGTGTATGCCTTTTAGCAAAAGAGACCTATTCCAGAGTGAAGATAAAGAAAGATTGTTATTTTTCCGTAAGCCTATATTAAGTTCTCATGCATACTCCTCAAAGTTATTTATGTTGCATGATAACATAATGTAAAATGTGAACTACTGAATAAAGAGCATGTATAAAAATAAAATAAAATTGCAGACTTTGTGATGACTGCAAAATGTCTAAAACGAAGAATGCTGCTCGCTGGCGGCGGAATTCTGCGGTTTAGAATATTTGCCAATGATGTAAATAGATATCATGCTTTAAGTAACTGTGATTGTGAATTACATGACTCAGAACTGTCCTCTACCTCACAAGAAACTAACAGGTGTTTTTATATGGTTTGAAATGACAAAATGCATTTATCTGGTCAATCAGTTTACAAAATGTGGGAAAAAAATAATATATATATATATATATATTGCAACATTACATACTGTGCTTTCTGCTTATACCTCAAAATGTATTTTTGTGTTGTTTTCCATTGTCATTCCTGTACATAATAAAGACCAATGTTGGATTAAAATCTTAATAAAACATGATGTGGTGACTCTGTTGTTGTATTTATTGTAAGCTTTTATACAGTTCACAGAACTGAAAATGCACCAGCTCAGCTTCAGACAAAACTCTGGGGGGGGGGGGGGGCACTTTCCCTCACTTCCTGTCCCCCTGTTATTGAAGAGAACGTGAGAGGAAATTTCTTAAAAGTATACGTAAAGCTTTATACCACAGAATTAGACCAGTCCCCACTTCCAGATCACATTAACTTGGTATGTAGCTTTCACCTCAAAGACATTGCATCTGGATAATGCCTAGTAATAAAGGGTGAGCTTCCTATAAACTAGAATGGCAATTCCATAGGCACCTCGGTGCCCTGCCATTATAGTCCATGGAAAGTTGTTTCCATTTTGTGTTCACTGAGGTGTTAGGTGGTATTCTTTTAGCACACTGGATCCTTTGCTTCAGGCAGGTCAAGCAGCTGTAAACTAAGACCCAGAGATGGATTAAGGCAGAATGGAGCCCTGGGCAAGGTAGCTGCTTTTGTCTCCCCCCATCCTTTCAAATTCTAAAAAAAAACATTTACCACTTAAAGACCAGTCGCCGCAGTTGTACTGCGGCAGGTTGGCTCTCCTGGGCAAATCGCTGTTGTAAGTCGGCCACTTTAAGAGCTCTAGGGGACGCGCGCGACGCTAGAGCAGATGCGCGTGGCCGATGGCCACCCGCGATCACTCCGGAGAGAGACAGAAAGGGGGTCTGTCGATGTACACGAACAGATCTCAATTCTGTCAGGGGAGGAGAGACCTATCTGCTATTCCTAGTGATTATGAACAGTGATATGTCTCCTCCTCCAGTCAGTCCCATCCCCCCACAGTTAGAGAAAACATTTAACACCTTGATCGCCCCCTAGTGTTAACCCCTTCCCTGCCAGTGACATTTACATAGTATTGGGTGCATTTTTATAGCACTGATCGCTGTATAAATGTCAGTGGTCCCAAAAAAGTGTTCGATCTGTCCGCCGCAATGTTGCTGATCATCGCCATTTACTAGTAAAAAAAAAATAATAATAAAAAAATGCCATAAATCTATCCGCTATTTTGCAGACACTATAAAATTTTGCGCAAACTAATCAACATACGCTTATTACGTTTTTTTAATTTTTTTACCAAAAATATGTAGACTACATATTGACCTAAACTGATGAAGAAATTAGCTTTTTTACTTTTTTGAGGGGGGATATTTATTATAGCAAAAAGTAAAAAATATAGGTTTTTTTTTTTTTTTTCTCAAAATTGTCTGTCTGTTTTGTTTATAGTGGAAAAAAAAACAAAAAAAAAAACGGAGGTGATCAAATTCCACCAAAACAATGCTCTATTTGTGGGGATAAAAGGACATACATTTTGTTTGGGTACAGTGTCGCACAACCGCGCAATTGTCGGTTAAAGCTATACTTGTTTCATACGAGCTGCAGCTTATACTGTATAAGAGCAGTGTAAACAGCAAGATTTGACAAAGCATATAGCAGAGGTTTCAGCAAGCTTTGTTGAAGCATCATTCAACTCCAGTTTGTAAATATTGACCACAGATTCTAATAGGAGTGTTGGTTGCCACTTTAAACAAGCTGCTAGCAGACTTTCAAAAGGCTTCAAGAAGTGCTGAAACCTGCTCGCAGCTTGTTTAAAGTGGGAATCACCACTCCTATTAGGATCTGTGTTTAACATTTAAAAACTGGAGCTAAACGGTACAAACTTGCTGTTTCCACTGCTCTCATATAAGCTAAAGCCTGTGTGAAACAGGCCTAAGGGTTGAACTAGGCACAGTGAAGCCACCATATATGCATTGTCTGTACTAGCATGACCCACCCCATCACATACTAAAAAACGACAAGTGCATCCTCCCTTGTGACAGAGTAGAGTGACCAGTGGTGCTATTCTACTGGTTTACTGAAGGTTCTAATTGGATCCCCTCGACATTCACCAGGTTCCAGGCAGTAGTGTATTTAGGTTTTGTGCTACCCTAGGCCTGACTAAACTCGTGCACCCCCTAATTTAAATATGACCCACCCCTTCCTGTTAAGACTTGCCCTGAAATTTTTGAGCGGGGACACTAGTTCTTAGGGCCTGGGCGCAATGGATTCCCTTAATTTTCATAGATTTCCTCTCACTTCCTGTTTGGCTATGGGGCAGGAAGTGAAGGGAAATCTCTGCAATGGGACAGGGATGGTAAAAAATAAACTGACAGGGGCTATAACCCTCCCTTACTCTATCCAAAATGGAAAAAAAAAAGTGTTGCCTATAGTTCTACTTTAAGCACAAATTTCGGATAATTTTATGGAGAGGACTAAGAAGATATAACCATGCCAATGGTGCAGCAGAAAACATATAGCACAGTGAGGAAGGTTTGTGGTCCAGGATGATAGGACAGTCAAAATTAGAAGCAGCTTGCGTTACACTAACAATGTAGCGCAAGCCGGCGGGGACTCTTTCCGTACTGCCCCCCTGCAAAGTGCTGCCCTAGGCCTGGGCCTTGTTGGCCTAGGCCAGGATACAGCGTTGGTTCCAGGTCAGGGGTGTCCAACCTTTTGAACTTCCTGGGCCACATTGGAAGAAGAGGAATTGTCTTGGGCCACATTTGCTTGGGCACGGTGGCACATTCATTTCAATGGGCTATTGTGCCTGCGTTTTCATGTAGAAAAAAGGTTGCTGCACCATTTTTGAACCACAGTGGCTGTGAAATCGCATGGTGCTTTTGCACGGCCTTCTTCCAGACATGCTCGGGCCGCATGCTGAACTCTCCTGGGCAGCATGCTGGACACCCCTGCTCTAGACTGTACCTAAACACAAACACATACTTTCCCTTAGCTACTAGCTCTCTCCCCTCCTTGCAAAGTCGCTAGCTGGATATATATTATTGAAAATAAAATCTCGAAAAAAATGTAATTGCTTATAAGAGACTGATTTTGATTTGTAGCGTTCTGGGAAATCTTCCACACTACACGCAGGAGACAGTTTCCATTTGGTACAAAATCTCACAAAAATGTTGATGCTCATGTTGCCAAAACCATGGCAAGATTTAAACTAGAATGAATTTTGCCAAACTTCTGATCACTGGAAGGCTGACTGAGGAATCCAGAATGAGAAACTTGGCTACAATGGCTGTGCAAAAAAGATGATGGCACAGAACAAGAAACTTCAGAAGGTGTGCTAGGGTGGAGGACACTAAAAGATCACAGTGCCTGGAGAGTATTAAAACTACCAGACAAAACAAAGTTCTCAAAATACATTCCCTTCTATCTTTATAATTGACCCCTAAACATATGTTTCTAAAAGCATCTTGGCACTATGAGCTTTTAAGAAGCTTTAGAACATGGGTAAGCAACTCCCGGCATGGGTGCCGCAAGCGGCACACAAAGCCTCTTTTGCCGGCATTCGACTCCCTTCCCATAGCATTGCATCGCAGGGAAGTGTCGGCGAGACACTAATGCATTCAAATTTCAGAATTCCCTATGCTGCACCTAGACTGAGGGGGAGGCACTGTGCCCCCACACATTGTGAAAGATGGAAAAGTTGGTTCTCTAACTTTGATGTAGCTGCGACCGTCAGCTTTTGTGATGTGGAAGAGATTGGGTGCAGTTCTGCTAGGGGGGGCGGTCCCAATTTCCAGGAGGAGGAGAACTGTCATTGGCCACTGCTAAAGCAAATCATAGTCCTGCTAGCCCTGTCCACCATCTGGAGGAAGATGACTCGCTTGGTTGCCACTACCAATCTCAGAAAGCAGGGATTTCACTGTGATTGAGAAAACCACAATCAAGTGACAGTTTGTGGAATTACCATATATACTAGAGTATAAGCCGACCCGAATATAAGCAGAGGCACCTAATTTTACCACAAAAAAATGGGAAAACTTATTGACTCGAGTATAAGCCTAGGGCAGGGCTCGACAAACTCCGGGTGCCAGGTCGCCATTGCGACTAGAATTAGCGACCTGGCGCCTGGGGCAGCACAGCTGGGGCATCCTGTGTCTCCGTGCCCCCCCCTCCGCGCTGCGGGATCACGTCGGGCCGCGCCGGCCGGTAATTGAGGCCGCGGCTTTGCGGCCTTCTGCAGGCCTATGCTTCCTTCTGTGAACTAGCGCCATCTTGTGGTGGCAGTTGGTATGACAACCAGCAATGCTAATGGAGTTTCCCTGTCTGTTTTCCCTGCCATCTCCTTCCCTCTAATTAGAACCCCCAAGCATTATATATATCTTTTATTCTAACACCCTAGAGAATAAAATGGCGGTCGTTGCAATACTTTCTGTCACACTGTATTTGCGCAGCGGTCTTACAAGCGCACTTTTTTGGGAAAAAATACACTTTTTTTTTTTTAATAAAAAAATAAGACAACAGTAACGTTAGCCCAATTTTTTTTATATTGTGAAAGATAATGTTACGCTGAGTAAATTGATACCCAACATGTCACGCTTCAAAATTGCGTCTGCTCGTGGAATGGCGACTAACTTTTACCCTTTAAAATCTCCATAGGCGACGTTTAAAAAATTCTACAGGTTGCATGTTTTGAGTTACAGAGGAGGTCTAGGGCTAGAATTAATGCTCTCGCTCTACCGATCGCGGCGACACCTCACGTGTGGTTTAAACACCGCTTTCATATGCGGGCACTACTCACGTATGCGTTCGCTTCTGCGCGCGAGCTCTGCGGGACGGGGCGCGTTCCTGGCTCCTAACTTTTTTAGCTGGCTCCTAGATTCCAAGCAAATTTGTCAAGCCCTGGCCTAGGGTGTCCATGTGCATGCCTCACTGTGTCCATGTGCATGCCTCACTGTGCCTTACTGTGGCCATGCCTCACTGTGTCTATGCCTCACTGTGCCCAATCTCCCTACCTGATCTCCGGCGCGGTGTGTCTAGACTGACTTTTAACATGGGAGTCTATGGAACAGGTGCCCGGCTTTGAAAAATCATTGCTCCCCGGCCGTAGGTCCACTGGACAACAAACTTTGCACACATGTAGATGAAGAGTGGGGCTACATGTGTGCCTAGTTTGGGCTCCAGGAGACCTACAGCTGGCCGGGATCAGGCGCACAAAGTTGAAGATGGACACAGACTCGAGTATAAGCCGAGGGGGCATTTTCAGCACGAAAAAATGTGCTGAAAAACTCAGCTTATACCCGAGTATATACGGTACTGTTGAGCTTCTGGGAACTTTGTTGAAATTATTCCTAAACCTTTGCGTCACTTACTACTGAACCCCTGCACTCTATGTCCCTTTAAGCCACAGCCAGTATTCAGCGCAATGAAAATCACACCCAACTTTTGCTGCGACGCAGAGCGCCACACTTTTTCTCAGCTGCGGGGCCCAACTTATGATTCTTCACACAGGCCCACTGCTTTCAGAAAATGCCCCTGACCTAAGCTCATCATTGCGCATCCATTCCAGATGCTTGTATGTGACATCACATACAAGCACGTGGGCTTGATGCGAGAGGTGGATCAGCAGGATGAGCGTGCCAGGACAGGTAAATGTGTCTCATCTCTGCTTCCTTTCACCACTCTGCATATCACGCATATCATAGATGAGAAGAGGGTACAGCGGTGGGGAAAATGAGCAGGGGGGGTTTCAGAGGTGGGACAGAAGAGCAGGAGGGTACAGCAGTGGGGCAGATGTGCTGGGAGGTACAGTGGTGGAAGAGATGGGAAGGGGGTTCAGCAGTGGGACAGAAGAGTAGGGGGTACAGTGTTGGGCCAGATGAGCAGGGGGGTTCAATGTAGTTTACAGCATTTACTGTAAACTGTTTCACATATCAATGCATTTTGCGGCAAGTGGGGGCTCACAGCACATGGGACCTTGATTTGCAAATTGAACATGCTGATGCCCTTTTTTCAATACATTGAGTCAGTGATGTAGATGAGGCCTCCTGACCTTTCTCTGATTCAAAAACTATTAAAGCTAGTGGTGCGGTTGAGGGTTGACCCCACTGTATGTTTTTTTCCAGGGGGGAGGGGGGGGTCAAGTTTTGCTTTACAGGCCTACATGTACTTTAAATTTGTTTAAGCAAGAAAAGCCTCTTTCCCCCAGTCGTCTTCCAAGTCAGCCCTTCAGAGATGGAGCTCCTCCTCACAATCGGGAAACACATTGCCATAAATTTTTTCCTCCCTTTAAGAGGCGGTCCCTCAGGTCCCTGGTTAGTCTTAGTGTTTCCTCCATCCGGAGGAGACATGTTGCCAAAGGGACCTGAGGGGGCTCCATCTCCCATGGGCTGACCGGGACAGGTGTCTGCAGGTACAGCAGTGTATGTCAGCAGGGCTGACTGAATGGAGCCTCAGTGCGGCAGGGGGCCAGGGGACCTTACCGGAGCCGTGTTACTGGCACGGAGGAGGACGGTGTATGGCCACAGGCAACCCTCCTTAGGCTGCGTGCAGGAGGTGTGCCGGGTTCGGATTTTCTCTGTGCCCAGGCGAGGAGAAAGGCGCCATTGCATCGTTCCCTTGGCGGCGGCAGCGGAGGGGCGTGTACCCACGACTGAATGCCGCTTGACCCGGGAGACGCGGGGCGTCATTTCCAGGTAGGAATGATGTAATCGGCGTGTGCCAGGGAAGCTGGTCCAATCCCCTTAAAGGCACGGGAAATTCGAACGGCCGGCTGGTGCCATTAGCGTGGACGCCGCTGCAGGCTACAGCACGGATGCCACAGCAAGCCAGGATGCTGGAAGAGGATGAGATTCCATCGGCCCAGGCTCCAGGAGGCGAAAGCACCAGCAGGATACAGGTAGGCACCAGTGGGTGACCTTTGTATCCATTGTATTGGGACAGCAGCTAGGTGGTGATGGTGCACTAGCAAGCTGGGGCCAGGGGGTTACTAGTGTCACTGGGTGTGCACTTTAGTAATGTATGGTGCAGTGCATTTATTTTTCTCACCACCATGGGTCCCCCTGTGTTTATCTTTTGGCAGGTGAAACCGCCTAAAGAGCCAAAGCCCACTCCCAGAAAGCGGTGTGCAAAGTGTGCTACCAAGATGCCCTTGGAATACATAGAACCGCTATGCAAAATTTGCATTGACAAACTGATTGAAAAGCAGTCAGATGCAGTTTATGTGAAGTTTTTGGATCCACGAGGGATGATATGGCTAACACCTTTAAGGATCTCAAAAAATGTATGGCAGAAGTTAAACCTCCAGCAATTCCTTCTCAAAGTTCCTCTCCTATGGCCTCACCTAGATCAGAAGTCGCCTCAGGGTCACATGAGTCAGTGAGAGAGCGAGCGGGCAGCAGCGCAGCTAGAGTTATGGCCTCCAACAGCTCAGACTCAGAGCATGAAGATGGGAGAGAAGAAAGAAAGGGACCCAAATACAAATTATCTCTAGAAGATGTGGATGATTTGCTTGGGGCCATTTATGAAACTTTGGAAATTGAACATGACAAAGAACTGCCTTCAAACATGACCTGATGTACCAAGGTCTGAGGAAGAAAAAATCCAAAGTATTCCCAGTTCATGCAGTGATGTCAGATACCGTGAAAAACGAATGGGCAGACCCAGAAAAGAAACCCTTTTTTGCGTCCAGTCACAAAAAGCGGTTTCCTTTCAGTGACGATCCAAAGGAACTATGAAATAAAAATCCCAAATTGATGCACCACTTTCTAAGGTTTCAAAAAATTCTTCATTAGCATTTGAAGACATGGGACATCTTAAAGATGGCATGGATAAAAGAGGTGACATTATCCTGAAAAGAGCTTGGGAGACAAGTGTCGCCAGTCTGAAGCCAGCACTAGCCACCACTTGCGTGGCAAGAAACTTAGAGTTTTGGCTCTCACAGCTGCAAGATCAATTAAAAGTGGTACGCCTAGAGAGGAGATTCTGAAGACACTTCCAGTTCTCTCCAGGCTACATTGCGGATGCATCCGCAGAGTCCGTCAAGCTGGCAACAAGGTCAGGAGGACTAGCAGTTGCAGCAAGACATGCGATTTGGATGAAGACCTGGACAGGCAATGCTGCATCCAAAACGAGGTTGTGCAATCTCCCATTTACTGGGGATTTTCTTTTTGGTTCAGGCCTGGATGAGGCCTTGGAAAGAACAGCAGACAGGAAGAAAACCTTCCCTGCTGAAAAACGTAAACCTCCACAAAAAATTTTTTCGTGGACGAAGAGATCGTCCCCAAGAAGAAAAGAAAGAGTACCCTAAGAAAAACTGGACGGGTCACAAAGGGAAGCCAAAGAGTAATGTCCTTTTTGGCTCTTCTAACCAAGCCACCAAACAATGACAACAGAATGCCAGTAGAGGGAAGACTGGCTACCTTCCTACCTCAATGGCAGAAGACGACAGCCAATCAATTCATTTAAAAAAATTATCGCAAGGGGTTACTCTCTGGAATTCAATTGTCATCCTCCAGAGAGATTTCTATTAACGAAACTTCCCAGGGATCTAGAAAAAGCCAAGGCTCTTCCACTGTTGCTAAGGGAGATGGTGGACCAGAAGGTCCTTACTCCAGTCCCAGAGAAGGAAAAAAGAAAGGGTTTTTACTCTCATATTTTCGTGATCAAAAAACCTTCCGGGAAGTTTCAATTAATACTAAACCTAAAGCCTCTAAACCAAGCGATTCAATACAAAAAATTTCGCATGGAGTCCATATTTTCGGTCAAAAACATTCTGCAACCAGAAACCTTCATGGCGACCATGGATCTCAGGGATGCATATCTCCACATTCCCATCCGGGAAAAGTCCCAGAGATATCTGAGGTTAGCGGTGGAGATAGAGGGAAAGGAATACCACTTCCAGAGCAGAGCTCTTCCTTTCGGGTTATCCTTGTCACCAAGGATATTCACCAAGGTGTTAGCGGAAGCTCTGGCCCCTCTAAGGTTAAAAAAGATGACCGTAATACCGTACTTAGATGATCTACTGTTCGCAGCACCATCAGAAGCACAGCTGATAAAAGACCTCACAGAAGCTCAACTGTGGTTAAAGTCGCTAGGCTGGATTCTAAACGTGGAAAAGTCCAATCTGTGTCCCACTCAGAACATCCGGTTCCTGGGGTATCTGCACAACTCCATAGAACAGAAGACTTCCCTACCGGAGGAGAAGATCCAAAACCTCATCAAGAGGGTGAGTTCAATACAGAACAACCTCCCGATAACTATCAGGGAGCTGATGTCGGTTCTGGGTCTGATGACATCATCGATACCAGCAGTCCAGTGGGCAAAGTACCATCTAAGGTCACTTCAAGTATTTCTCTTAACCACTTCCCTACCGGGCACGAAAACCCCCTTCCTGCCCAAGCCATTTTTCAGCTTTCAGCGCTGTCACATTTTGAATGACTATTGCACGGTCGTGCGACGTGGCTCCCAAACAAAATTTGCGTCCTTTTTTTCCCATAAATAGAGCTTTCTTTTGGTGGTATTTGATCACCTCTGCGGTTTTTATTTTTTGCGCTATAAACAAAAGAAGAGCAACCAGTTTGAAAAAAAACACAATATTTCAAATTTTTTTACTTTTTGCTATAATACTATAATAAATATCCATTTTTTTTTTTTTATTAAAATTTTCCTCAGTTTAGGCCGATACGTATTCTTCTACATATTTTTGGTAAAAAAATATCGCAATAAGCGTATAATGATTTGTTTGCGCAAAAGTTATAGCGTCTACAAAATAGGGGATAGATTTCTAGCATTTTTTTTTTTTACCAGTAATGGCGGCGATCTGCGATTTTTATTGTGACTGCGATATTGCGGCGGAGAGATCGGACACTTTTGACACATTTTTGGGACCATTCACATTTATACAGCGATCCCTGCTATAAAAATGCATTGATTACTGTATAAATGTGACTGTCAGGGAAGGGGTTAACACTAGGGGGCGAGGAAGGGGTTAAATGTGTTTCCCTAGATGTGTTCTAACTGTGGGGGGAGGGGACTGACTGGGGGAGGTGACCGATGGTTGTCCCTATGTACACGGGACACACTATCGGTCCCCTCTCCCTGACAGGACGTGGATTTACACACACAGATCCACTTTCCTGCTCTGTTACTGGGCAATCGCGGGTGCCCGGCGGCCATCGCGGCGGGCGTGCGCCCCCTAGCTCCTTTTAGAGGCAGGACGTTATATGATGTCCTGTCAGAACGAGAGAGTCTTCTGCCCGCCGTCATTTGACGGTGGGCGGTAGACAACAGGTTAAAGAACCAAAGAGAAGATCTGGACAGGTCGGTTTTTCTCCCGACATCAGTGAAGAGGTCACTGTGGTGGTGGAGGGTCCACCCGAACCTAAATCAGGGTCTGGCTTGGTCATTTCCGATCTCACAGAAATTGGCCACAGACGCAAGCAGTTGGGGAGCTCACCTAGCAGGGCAACCTGCTCAGGGGAGATGGTCCCCAGAAGAAGCCAAGGCATCTTCGAACTGGAGAGAACTTATGGCGATAGCCAAGGCCATAGAGTTCTTCCAAAACCAACTCAAAAGTCGTCACATTCTGATACTTTCGGACAACGCCACAGCAGTGGCTTATGTGAACAAGCAAGGGGGCACAAGAAGCCCATCCCTAAGCCACATCTCCAACCAAATTTGCCAATGGGCAGAAGGGAACCTGCTATCACTGGGAGCAGTCCATCTAAAAGGGGAAGACAACCAAGTAGCGGACTTCCTCAGCCACCAGGAGATCTCCCAAGAGGAATGGGTATTACACTCGGAGGTGTTCAGGGAAATTACAGCCCGCTGGGGAGTTCCAAACATAGACCTGTTTGCCTCTCGGAAGAATGCTCAGGTGAAGTATTTCTTCTCGCTAAACCAGCAAGATCAGCCTCTTGGGATAGACGCTCTCCAAAATCTTTGGAACTTCAAGCTATGCTATGCCTTCCCTCCGGTTCATCTGATTCCACGGGTGGTAAAGAAGTTTCTACAGGAACAGACAAAACTTATACTGATCGCACCATACTGGCCCAAGAGAGCCTGGTTCTCTCAACTCCTCAGTCTCTCAGCAACAGAGCCGTGGCTTCTACCTCACAGGAAAGACCTGATGTGTCAGGGACCCCTGACAGGCCTAAAACAAGAAAGTTTCAAATGGGCGGCCTGGTTACTGAGGAGGACATCTTGAGATCTAAGGGATTCTCAGATAAAGTGGTGGCAACGCTTCTGAGTGCTAGGAAGCCGAACACCAGAGCCATCTATAGAAAGACCTGGAGGAAGTTTAACAGTTGGTGCACTGAAAACAAAAGACTTAAAATGGATACACCGACCATCCTTGAATTTTTACAGCAGGGTGCTGATAAAGGGTTAGCGCTCAGTACACTGAAGGTTCAGATTGCAGCGCTGCCTGTGTATCTGGAACAGACACTACAAGAGGACCCGTTGGTCTCTCGTTTTTGCAGGGCATTAGCAAAATACAAAAAGCCCAAGACACAAAAATGTCCCACTTGGGATTTGTCAGTGGTCCTCAGGGGGATCATCAAACCTCCCTTCGAGCCACTACAAGATACATTTTTAACCACTTGACCACTGGGCACTTAAACCCCCTTAATAACCAGACCAATTTTCAGCTTTCGGTGCTCTCACATTTTGAATGACAATTACTCAGTCATACAACACTGTCCACAAGCTATGGTGCCAATATCTGAAAATTGATCACACCTGAAGTACTGACGGCCGATCTCATTTCTTGAGACCCTAACATGCCAGAAAAGTACAAATACCCCCCAAATTACCCCTTTTTGGAAAGAAGACATTCCAAGGCATTCAGAAAGAGGCATTGTGAGTTTTTTGAAGTTGTCATTTTTTCCCACAATTCTTTGCAAAATCAAGATTTGTTTTTTCTCTTTTTTTTTTTTCACAAAATTGTCATATTAGCAGGTTATTTCTCACACACAGCATATGCATTCCACAAATTACACCCCAAAACACATTCTGCTATTACTCCTGAGTATGGTGATACCACATGTGTGAGACTTTTACACAGCGTGGCCACATACAGAGGCCCAACATGCAGGGAGCACCTTCAGGCGTTCTGAAGCACCCAGGCCAATTCTGACATTTGTCTCCTACATGTAAAAATCATCATTTGTTTGCTAGAAAATTACATAGAACCCCAAAACATGATATATGTTTTTTTTAGAAAAGACCTTAGAGAATATAATGGTGGTTGTTGCAACTTTTTATCTCGCGCGATATTTGCGCAGCAATTTTTTTAACGCGTTTTTTACGGAAAAAAAATGTTTTGTGCTTAAAAAAAAAAAACAGTAAAGTTAGCCCAATGTTTTTGCATAATGTGAAAGATGAAGTTACGCCGAGTAAATAGATACCTAACATGTCACCCTTAAAAATTGCACACGCTCGTGGAATGGCGCCAAATTTCGCTACTTAACCACTTAACGACCGCCCACCGCCGATTTACGTCGGCAGAATGGCACCGACAGGCAGAATCACGTAGATCTACGTGATCGCCTTTGTGCAGTTGGGGGGTCCATCCGGACCCCCCTTCACTGCAGTGAGCGGCCGTTAAGTGTTCGGGAGCGATCAGGCATGAGGGGGCGGCCGCTCGATTCCGCCCCCCCCCCCTCGCGATCGCTCCCGGCGAATGAAATTGCTTCCTCCTGCCTGAAATGTAAACACAGGCTGGAGGAAGTGATATCATCTCCCTCGCCGCGGTCTTTTCGTTCCCGGCGCCGAGAAGAGAAGAAGCAGGTTAGTGCACCAACAGTCCACTGACACGTAGGTACACATAGGCACACAAATCATCCCCCAGTCACCCCCAGATCACCCCCCAGGTCACCCCAAAGCCCCCAATCACAGTGTCACTGATTGCAGTGATCATTTATTTTACTGATCACTGCATTTAGTGTCATCTGTGATTGTAAAAAGTTGCAGGGCAGCTAGGATTAGGCCCCTTTAGGTCCAGGGTAGCCCCCTAACCCCCCCCCTAATAAAGGTTTAACCCCTTGATCACCCCCCAGGTAACCCTTTCACCCCCTAACTTCAGCGTCACTAAGCGATTGTTTTTCCGATCGCTGTATTCGTGTCGCTGGTGTTTTAGTTATTTTTTTTAGGTTCACCGCAGGTTTTTATTAGTGTCAGGTACCCCCATATATTATTTTAACCCCCTGATTGCCCCTAGAGTTAACCCTTTCACCAGTGATCGCCGTATAAGCGTCACTGGTGTCACTGGTTAGCCAGTAAGTTATTTAGTTATTTAGGTTACCCGTCAGGTTTTTATATAGTGTCAGGTACCCCCATATTTAACCTAATAAAGGTTTTAACCCCCTGATTGCCCCTAGTTAACCCTTTCACCAGTGATCACCATATAAAGGTTACGGGTGACGCTGGTTGATTAGTTTGCTTTTTATAGCATCAGGGCACCCGCCGTATATAACCCAATAAAGGTTTAACCCCCCTGATCGCCCGGCGGGTGAGATCAATTAGGTTTTAGCGCCAGAGAGGGTCTGCGTCGCCCCAGGCAGTGTTAGGTTAGTGCCAGTAACGCTAACACCCACGCGCAAAGCATACACCCCCCTTAGTGGTATAGTATCTGATCAGATCTATACTAGCATCCCCAGCGGTTTAGGGTTCCCAAAAACGCAGTGTTAGCGGGATCAGCCCAGATACCTGCTAGCGCCTGCGTTTAGCCCCTCCGCCCAGCCCAGCCCAGCCCAGCCCACCCAAGTGCAGTATCGATCGATCACTGTCACTTACCAAACACAACACACATAACTGCAGCGTTCGCAGAGACAGGCCTGATCCCTGCGATCGCTAACAGTTTTTTTGTAGCGTTTGATATATTTGCTGACGACAGTCAGGTGCTTTTTTTCCTGTGAATCTTACTAGTGTACCCCTAAATTTAGAGCCCAAAATGGCAAGACGAAGGTACACTAGTAAAGAGGCCTACGAGATTCTGAGCATGACAGATAGTGAAGAGGAGGTCACGTATCTGTCAGATTCAGGCTCAGAATATCTTCCCGTAGAAGACAGTGACGTCAGCGGCCCCACGTCAGATAGCTCTGACGACGAAGTTGAGGTCCCTGCTAAGGTCAGGTGTACCCGATCCCGATCTTCTGAGGTTGTTGAGGAGCAAGAACCGCAGGTCTCTCGTATCATGGAGCAGAGTAGTACTAGCGCCGCTATTCCTTCTGGTGAACTGGCAAGCACCAGCGGCCTAGTACAGCCTGGACGTACATCCAGCACTGCAGTAACACTTGGTGACGTGGCGAGTCCCATAAGTGCAGTTCAAGCTGGCGAGGTGGCAAGCACAAGTAGTGTCCCGCTGCCACCAAGAAGACAAAGGCAGGCCCGTCGTGCCCATACTGCCCTTCCTGCAGAATTCGCCTATACTGATTGGGTCCCCACCACTTCTGCAGAACCCGTACTTCCCCCATTCACTGCCCAACCCGGTATTCAGGTGGAAACAGCTGATTTTATTCCAATTGATTTTTATTCGCTGTTTTTCACGGAAGATCTCTATAGATCTATTGTGGACCAGAGTAATTTATATGCTGGTCAATTTATCGCCGCTAACCCCCAGTTGCCTAAAATTGCCAGAAATTGGAAACCAATTACGGTTTCCGAATTTAAGACCTTTCTGGGCCTTTCCCTCAACATGGGCACACATAAATTTCCGTCATTGCGTGCTTATTGGTCCACGCACCCAATTGACCACATGCCCGTGTTCTCTGCCTCCATGTCCAGGGCACGATACGAGCAGATTTTGCGGTTCATGCACTTCAACGACAATGAACTTTGTCGTCCACGTGGGGACCCTGAATACGACCGGCTCTATAAAATTCGGCCCCTCATAAACCACTTCAACGAACGTTTTGCAGCCTTGTTTACTCCCGATCAAGTTGTCTGCGTTGATGAGTCCCTGATTAAATTTTCTGGCCGCTTGTCTTTCAAGCAGTACCTTCCCAGCAAGCATGCCAGATACGGGGTCAAGCTCTACAAGTTCTGTGACAGGGCAACAGGCTATGTAGTGAACTTTACGGTTTATGAGGGAAAAGATAGTCAGATTGAGTCGGTCAACTGCCCGGATTACATAGGGAGCGCTGGCAAGATAGTGTGGAACTTGGTGTCACCCTTATTCGGAAAGGGGTACCACTTGTATGTGGACAATTATTACACGAGCGTGCCACTGTTTAGTCACTTGTTTGATCATCAGATTGGAGCATGTGGCACCGTGCGACCTAATCGCCGGGGCTTTCCCCAGCGGCTTGTAGATGCCCGTCTTAGGCTGGGGGAGAGAGCCTGCTTGAAGTGTAATAACTTGCTCGCTATGAAGTGGAGGGACAATAAGAATGTTTTCCTTCTTACCTCCCTTCATGCAGACACGACAGTCCAAATTCGTACGGCGACTGGTGTTGTGGAGAAACCCCTCTGTGTCCACGAATATAACCAAAATATGGGAGGGGTGGACCTCAACGACCAGTTGATGGCGCCGTATCTAATTGACCGTAAGGCGAGACGCTGGTACAAAAAAAGTGTCTCTATCATTATTCCAATTGGCTTTGCTGAACGCTCATGTGCTATACAGAGCTTCAGGCGGGACGTTATCTCTTCTAAAATTCCAGAATGAGATAGTCACAGAACTCCTGTATCCAGGCGGTTCTGCACCTCACCATCCCCTACCAAATGCAGTAAGCCGGCTGCATGAGAGGCATTATTCGTATGTCCTCCCGAGTACCCCTACCCAAAGCCACCCCCAAAAAAGATGTCGTGTCTGTAGCAAGCGCGGATTTAGGCGTGACACCCGTAGTTTTTGTCCACTCTGTCCTGACAAGCCTGGTCTTTGCCAAGGTGAATGTTTTGAACGCTACCACTCAAAAGTGAAGTTTTAGCGTAGGGTACAGCATTTCACAGACTAGGACACACTTACACAGGGTCTCCCAAGATGCCATTACATTTTGAGAGACCCGAACCATTACAGTTGTAAAGTTACAAAAAAAAGTGTAAAAAAGAAAAAAAAAACGTAAAAAACAAAACACAAAAAAAAAATAAAATAAAAAAACCAAAAATAGTTGTCGTTTTATTGTTCTCTCTCTCTCTATTTTCTCTCTATTGTTCTGCTCTTTTTTACTGTATTCTATTCTGCAATGTTTTATCATGCTTGCTTTTCAGGTATGTAATTTTTTGTTTTCAGGTGCGCCATTCAACTGCAGCGCGGAATTATTTATCTTGACAGCAACAGCGTTTGCTCCCACGATACATAAAGCCGTGACTCCAGTGCTGTAGGAGGTGATTTCACCACCACAGTTAAAAAAAGAGCATATATGCCGAAGCATGGGGGCAGCAGGGGCGGAGGAGCGATTTTGCTCCTAATGCCGCGTACATACGGTCGAAATTCCGACGGAGGCCTGCCCGTGGAAAATTCCGACCGTGTGTACGCGGCATAACTTTTTTGCGGGAGGATGCCCCCATGCTTCGGCATATATATATTTTAGGCACAGGTTGCGTTAAAACATTTTTTTATTTTTTACTAGGTTTTGTTTTGGTATTTGCTTTGCAGGTATGGCATGGTAAGGTCTTACTGTTGTACTGTAATGTTACTTTGTTTTAATGTTAACCACCATTTGCTTAGCAGGTACGCCATTCAGTTGCAGCGCGGATCTATTTATCTTGACAGCAACAGCGTTTGCTCCCACGATACATAAAGCCGTGACTCCAACGCTGTAGGAGGTGATTTCACCACCACAGTTAAAAAAAAGAGCATATATGCCGAAGCATGGGGGCAGCAGGGGCGGAGGAGCGATTTTGCTCCTAATGCCGCGTATATACGGTCGAAATTCCAACGGAGGCTTGCCCGTGGAAAAGTCCGACCGTGTGTACGCGGCATAACCTTTTATGCCGCGTACATACGGTCGAAATTCCGACGAAGGCTTGACCGTGTGTACGCGGCATAACTTTTTTGCGGGAGGATGCCCCCATGCTTCGGCATATATGCCCATCATTAGAAGTGGGTGGATGAAGGGAGGTATTCTAATGGTGGGCATACCCACCAATCAATCTTTTTTTTTCGTTCAGCCAATAGGCTGTATGAAAAAAAGATTACAATACATGTCCAACAAGGACCAGCAACGTACTGGTATGTTGCTGGACTTTGAATGTTTATACCAGAATGATGCCTGCGGGTTTAGGTATCATCTTGGTATCATTCTTTTCAGCCAGCAGCCGGCTTTCATGTAAAAGCAATTCTAGCAGATAATTAGCCTCTAGACTGCTTTTACAAGCAGTGGGAGGGAATGTCCCCCCCCCCGGATAAAAAAAGCGACATTGGGAAATTGGGAAAGCATTTTATCACACCGATCTTGGTGTGGTCAGATGCTTTGAGGGCAGAGGAAAGATCTAGGGTCTAACCCCCCAATTTTTTTCAAAAAAAGAGTACCTGTCACTACTTATTGCTATCATAGGGGATATTTACATTCCCTGAGATAACGATAAAAATGGTAAAAAAATAAAATATGGAAGGCACAGTTTAAAAATAAAATAAAAAAGCCAAATAAATAATAAAAAAAAAAAAAAAAAAAAAAAAAAAAAGCACCGCTGTCCCCCCCTGCTCTTGCGCAAAGGCGAACGCAAGCGTCGGTCTAGCGTCATATGTAAACAGCAATTGCATCATGCATGTGAGGTATCACCGCAAAGGTCAGATCGAGGGCAGTCATTTTAGCAGTAGACCTCCTCTGTAAATCTAACGTGGTAACCTGTAAAGGCTTTTAAATGCTTTTAAAAATGAATGTAGTTTGTCGCCGCTGCGCGTTTGTGCGCAATTTTAAAGCATGTCGTGTTTGGTATCCATGTACTCGGCCTATGATCATCTTTTTTATTTCATCAAACATTTGGGCAATATAGTGTTTTTTAGTGCATTAAAAATAAAAAAAGTGTGTTTTTCCCCCAAAAAATGCGTTTGAAAAATCGCTGCGCAAATACTGTGTGGAAAAAAAAAATGCAACACCCACTATTTTAATCTGTAGGGCCTTTGCTTTAAAAAAATATATAATGTTTGGGGGTTCAACATAATTTTCTTGCAAAAAAAATTTTTTTTTCATGTAAACAAAAAGTGTCAGAAAGGGCTTTGTCTTCAAGTGGTTAGAAGAGTGGATGATGTGTGACATAAGCTTCCTAATGTTGTGCATAAAATACCAGGACAGTTCAAAACCCCCCCAAATGACCCCATTTTGTAAAGTAGACACCTCAAGCTATTTGCTGAGAGGCATGTTGAGCCCATTGAATATTTTTTTTTTTGTCCCAAGTGATTGAATAATGACCCAAAAAAAAAAAAAAATGTACAAAAAGTTGTCACTAAATTATATATTGCTCAAACATGCCATGGGCATATGTGGAATTACACCCCAAAATACATTCTGTTGCTTCTCCTGAGTACGGGGATACCACATGTGTGGGACTTTTTGGGAGCCTAGTCGCGTACGGGACCCCAAAAACCAAGCACCGCCTTCAGGATTTCATTGGGTGTAAATTTTTGATTTCACTCCTCACTGCCTATCACAGTTTCGGAGGCCATGGAATGCCCAGATGGCACAAAACCCCCCCAAATGACCCCATTTTGGAAAGTAGACACCCCAAGCTATTTGCTGAGAGGTATGTTGAGTATTTTGCAGATCTCGCTTTTTGTCACAAAGTTTTGAAAATGTAAAAAAAGAAAAAAAAAAAAGAAAAAAAAATGTCTTTCTTAATTTTCAAAAACAAATGAGAGCTGTAAAATACTCACCATGCCTCTCAGCAAATAGCTTGGGGTGTCTACTTTCCAAAATGGGGTCATTTGTGGGGGTTTTGGGCTATTTTGACATTTTATGGCCTTCAAAACTGTGATAGGTAGTGAGGAGTGAAATCAAAAATTTATGCCCTTAGAAACCTTGAAGGCGGTGCTTGGTTTTTGGGGTCCCGTACGCGGCTAGGCTCCCAAAAAGTCCCACACATGTGGTATCCCCGTACTCAGGAGAAGCAGCAGAATGTATTTTGGGGTGTAATTTCACATATAACCATGGCATGTGTGAGCAATATATCATTTAGTGACAACTTTTTGTACATTTTTTTTTTCTTTTTGTCATTATTCAATCATTTGGGACAAAAAAAAAAAAAATATTCAATGGGCTCAACATGCCTCTCAGCAAATAGCTTGGGGTGTCTACTTTCCAAAATGGGGTCATTTGGGGGGAGGTTTGTGCCATCTTGGCATTTTATGGCCTTCAAAACTGTGATAGGTAGTGAGGAGCGAAATCAAAAATGTATGCCCTTAGAAACCTTGAAGGCGGTGCTTGGTTTTTGGGGTCCCGTACGCGGCTAGGCTCCCAAAAAGTCCCACACATGTGGTATCCCCGTACTCAGGAGAATCAGCAGAATGTATTTTGGGGTGTAATTTCACATATGCCCATGGCATGTGTGAGCAATATATCATTTAGTGACAACTTTGTGCAAAAAAAAAAAAGTTTGTCATATTCCCGCAACCTGTGGCAAAATATAAAATATTCCATGGACTCAACATGCCTCTCAGCAAATAGCTTGGGGTGTCTACTTTCCAAAATGGGGTAATTTGGGGGGGTTTTGTGCTATTTTGGCATTTTATGGCCTTCGAAACTGTGATAGGTAGTGAGGAGTGAAATCAAAAATCTACGCCCTTAGAAATCCTGAAGGCGGTGCTTGGTTTTTGGGGCCCTGTACGTGGCTAGGCTCCCAAAAAGTCCCACACATGTGGTATCCCCGTACTCAGGAAAAGCAGCAGAATGTATTTTGGGGTGCAATTCCACATATAACCATGGCATGTGTGAGCAATATATCATTTAGTGACAACTTTTTGTACATTTTTTTTTCTTTTTGTCATTATTCAATCATTTGGGACAAAAAAAAAATATTCAATGGGGTCAACATGCCTCTCAGCAAATAGCTTGGGGTGTCTACTTTCCAAAATGGGGTCATTTGGGGGGGTTTTGTGCCATCTTGGCATTTTATGGCCTTCAAAACTGTGATAGGTAGTGAGGAGTGAAATCAAAAATTTATGCCCTTAGAAACCTTGAAGGCGGTGCTTGGTTTTTGGGGTCCCGTACGCGGCTAGGCTCCCAAAAAGTCCCACACATGTGGTATCCCCGTACTCAGGAGAAGCAGCAGAATGTATTTTGGGGTGTAATTTCACATATGCCCATGGCATGTGTGAGCAATATATCATTTAGTGACAACTTTGTGCAAAAAAAAAAAAGTTTGTCATATTCCCGCAACTTGTGGCAAAATATAAAATATTCCATGGACTGAACATGCCTCTCAGTAAATAGCTTGGGGTGTCTACTTTCCAAAATGGGGTCATTTGGGGGGGGTTTTGTGCTATTTTGGCATTTTATGGCCTTCGAAACTGTGATAGGTAGTGAGGAGTGAAATCAAAAATTTGCGCCCTTAGAAATCCTGAAGGCGGTGCTTGGTTTCCGGGGTCCCGTACGTGGCTAGGCTCCTAAAAAGTCCCACACATGTGGTATCCCCGTACTCAGGAGAAGCAGCAGAATGTATTTTGGGGTGCAATTCCACATATAACCATGGCATGTGTGAGCAATATATCATTTAGTGACAACTTTTTGTAATTTTTTTTTTGTCATTATTCAATCACTTGGGACAAAAAAAAAAAATATTCAATGGGCTCAAGATGCCTCTCAGCAATTTCCTTGGGGTGTCTACTTTCCAAAATGGGGTCATTTGGGGGGGTTTTGTACTGCCCTGCCATTTTAGCACCTCAAGAAATGAGATAGGCAGTCATAAATTTAAAGCTGTGTAAATTTCAGAAAATGTACCCTAGTTTGTAAACGCTATAACTTTTGCGCAAACCAATAAATATACGCTTATTGACATTTTTTTTACTAAAGACATGTGGCTGAATACATTTTGGCCTAAATGTATGACTAAAATTGAGTTTATTCGATTTTTCTTATAACAAAAAGTAGAAAATATCATTTTTTTTCAAAATTTTCAGTCTTTTTCTGTTTATATCGCAAAAAATAAAAATCGCAGAGGCAATCAAATACCATTAAAAGAAAGCTCTATTTGTGGGAAGAAAAGGACGCAAATTTCATTTGGGTACAACATTGCATGTCCGCACAATTTACAGTTAAAGCAGCGCAGTGCCGAATCCCAAAAACAGGCCTGGTCCTAATGGCCCGAAATGGTCCGGGGCTTAAGTGGTTAAAAATCCCCATAGGCGACACTTTAAATATTTTTACTGGTTACATGTTTTGAGTTACAGAGGAGGTCTAGGGCCAAAATTATTGCACTCGCTCTGACGTTCGCAGAGATACCTCACATGTGTGGTTTGAAAACCGTTTTCATATGTGGGCGGGACTTACGTATGCGTTCGCTTCTGTATGCGAGCTCACGGGGACAGGGGCGCTTTAAAAAAAAAAAAAAAAAATTATTGTTCATTTTACTTTATTTATTTTAGTTTGACATGTTTTTCTGCCCCCAAATTTTTTTTGATCACTTTTATACCTATTACAAGGAACGTAAACATCCCTTGTATTAGGAATATGGCATGACAGGTCCTCTTTACAGTGAGATATGGGGTCAATAAGACCCCACATCTCACCTCTAGGCTGGGAAGCCTGAAAAAAAACAAAAAACAAAAAACAAACAATCCTGGCTTTGATCGTAGCGTTGAGTCGGTAGAAGCACCGGAGGGCGGCGGGGGGGACATCCCCTCTCGCCTCCCGTAAGAATGATCAAGCGGTGGAACAGCCGCTATGATTGTTGTTATGGTGTAGGGAATCGCTGGCTGAAAAAGCTAATATCTGAATGATGCCTGTAGCTGCACCCATCATTCAGATATCCCGGCACAAAGTCAACGACGTCATATGACGGCCGGCGGGCGGGAAGTGGTTATTGCAGAGTATTGCCGGGCATTGCGGAGTATTGCCGGGCATTGCGTAGTATTGCCGGGCATTGCGGAGTATTGCTGGGTATTGCGGAGTATTGCAGGGCATTGCGGAGTATTGCGGAGTATGGCAGGGTATTGCACAGGGGGTATTGCACAGGGGGTATTGCACAGGGTATTGCAGAGTATTGCGCAGGGTATTGCAGAGTATTGCGCAGGGTGTATTGTGCAGAGTATTGCACAGGGTATTGCAGAGTATTGCGCAGAGTATTGCGCAGAGTATTTTGCAGGGTATTGCAGAGTATTGCGCAGGGTATTGCAGAGTATTGTGCAGGGTATTGCGCAGGGTATTGCAGAGTATTTTGCAGGGTATTGCGCAGGGTATTGCAGAGTATTGCGCAGGGTATTGCAGAATATTGTGCAGGGTATTACAGAGTATTGCGCAGGGTATTGCAGAGTATTGCGCAGGGTATTGCGCAGGGTATTGCAGAGTATTGTGCAGGGTATTGCAGAGTATTGCGCAGGGTATTGCAGAGTATTGCGCAGGGTATTTTGCAGAGTATTGTGCAGGGTATTGCAGAGTATTGCGCAGGGTATTGCAGAGTATTTTGCAGGGTATTGCGCAGGGTATTGCAGAGTATTGCGCAGGGTATTGCAGAGTATTGCGCAGGGTATTGCAGAGTATTTTGCAGGGTATTGCGCAGGGTATTGCAGAGTATTGTGCGGGGTATTGCACAGGGTATTGCGCAGGGTATTGCAGAGTATTGTGCAGGGTATTGCAGAGTATTTTGCAGAGTATTGCGCAGGATATTGCAGAGTATTGTGCAGGGTATTGCAGAGTATTGCACCAGGGTATTGCAGAGTATTGCACCAGGGTATTGCAGAGTATTTTGCAGAGTATTGGCAGGGTATTGCACAGGGATGGCTGAGCAGGGATGGATGGATGGCTGGATCTGTGACTGCAATTGTCACAGATCCAGCCCACAGTGCTGCTGACATGATCCGCTCCCTCCCCTCTCCTCTCACACTGTACCGATCGGTACAGAAAAGGGAGAGAGGAACCGGCGTCATCACATGACGCTGGTCTGTTTACAAGTGATTGCTCCGTCATTTGATGGAGCGATCACGTGGTAAACGGCCGCTATCAGTGGCGATTTACCGCGATTCGTGATGCGCCGGGTCCCCTGGACGCGGCGATCACGGAGTTTCCCGTGTGCGCGCCCCAGGGGGCGCGCGGGAGCGCGATTCTGGGAGGACGTTATATAACGTCCTCCCAGAGTTAAGCAACCACCTTGTCGACGTTATTTGTCGGCAGGTGGTTGCTAAGTGGTTAAGATTATTGACTCTTAAAACTGTTTTCCACGTAGCCATCACAACGGCACGTAGGATAGGAGAAATACAGGCTCTATCTGTTAGAGAACCTTTTCTGAGGATTCATTACGATCGAATTGTCCTTCAAACAGATCCGGGATTTACTCCAAAAGTGACGTCAACTTTTCATAAATCCCAGGATATAGTCTTGCCTTCATTTTGCAGTTCACCCAATAACAGCAAAGAGCAGGAACTAAGTCTTCTTGATGTCAGAAGGTGTCTACTTCAATATTTAGAAGTCACTAATGAATTTAGAACATCAGATGCTCTATTTGTCTTGTACGCAGTCCAACTGAAGTGTAAACAAGCGTCCAAAAAGACAATAGCTAGATGGATCAAGCCAGCCATACTAGAGTGCTACAGTGTTATGGAGATAACACCGCCTAAAGAACTTAAAGCTCATTCAACAAGGGCTTCAGCAGCCTCATGGGCAGAAAGGGCAGGAGCCACTCCAGAACAAATCTGCAGAGCTGCAACCTGGTCAAGATTCTTGACCTTTGTTCAGCATTACAGACTGGATCTGATTTCCAGCCAGGAACAGGCTTTTGGTAGGAAAGTCCTCCAAGCCGTTGTCCCACCCTAGATCTGGTAAGTTCTTGGTTATCCTCTCAAGGGCTGACTTGGAAGACGACTGGGGGAAAAGCAGAGTTAGTTTCTTACTGGTAACTCTGTTTCCAGTAGTCTTTGAAGGCAGCACGATACCACCCTAAAATGTCTAACCTTGTGGGGTTGTGTTGTGTATTATATTGTTTCAGATTCCGGGCTTTGGTTCTCGGGGATGACTGACCAGGGACCTGAGGGACCGTCCACCTCTTAAAGGGAGGAGAAAATTAATGGCAATGTGTTTCCTGATTGTGAGGAGGAGCTCCATCTCTCAAGGGCTGCCTTGGAAGACTACTGGAAACAGAGTTACAGGTAAGAAACTAACTCTGCTTTTTGTGCCCCTCCCTGATTTAGTTTCACTTCACTATTGATCCTTATTTGTCCCTTATTCGGGGCCAAGTTTCTTTAGTCCCATTCCCCTGGCCCTTACTGTCCACTGGGGCAGCCAGCTTATTGAACAACTAATTGGCAGTTGGCGGGTCTTACACATAAAGTCAGGGAAAGTCTGTAATAAAGTAAACATCAGGAATGAGCACAGAAGTGGCCTTTTTCTGGATAATAAAGGTAATAGACATCTTGTGGCATCTGCTTTTGGGTGGGGCTTTTACCTTTAAGGCTGGGTTCACACTTGCGAATTGGATGCGGGAATTCTCAATAGCAGGAGATTTTGACCAGTTCTCTATGGAGACGGTTCACACATCTCCGCTGTGGCTCCGATGCAAATTTGCAGAGGGGTCCTGTGTGTCTTTTGGTCCGTTTCAGGTCCGAATTCAGCCAAACATTTGAAACAGTGAACGGGGACGCACCGGACCCCTGCTGTGAGCTACAGGCGTAGATAGTGTGAACCCAGCCTACTGTAAATGTTTAATATGGAGTGCAATTTAATACCATATAGCCATCATTATTTACAATGTTGTAACCAGTGTAGGAATGGTATTCATTTTAAAAGGATCAATAGATATTTTTACTATATTTCCTAAGCATCAGAAATAAGCATTCCCATTTTTTCCCCCTCTCTCTCGTAAATAGGACACTGAGAGCAGAAAGGAAAATACACTATATTGTCAAAAGTATTGTGACACCTGCATTTACACACACATGAATTTTAATGGCATCCCACTCTCAAGCCCTGTACACACGATCAGTTTGACTGATGAAAACCGTCTGATGGATTGTTTTCATCAGACAAACCGATCGTGTATGGGACCCATCAGTCTTTTTTCCATCGGTTTTAAAAAATAGAACATGTTTTAAAATTATCTGATGGATAAAAAACCGATGGCAATTTCCGATCGTCTGGGGGGAAATCCATCAGATAAAAAACCCAAGCATGCTCAGAATCAAGTCGACACATGCTCAGTAGCATTGAATTTAATTTTTCTCAGCTCATCGGAGTGTTTTACGTCACCACGTTTGGAACGGTCGGTTTTTTGACTGATGGTGTGTGGGCAAGACTGATGGAAAACAGTTTCATCAGATTTCTGATGGACAAATCCATCAGACGAAAATCCATAGGATATCTGATCGTGTGTACAGGGCTTTAGTCTGTAGGGTTCAATATTGAGTTGGCCCACCCTTTGCAGCTTTTACAGCTTCAACTCTTCTGGGAAGGTTGTCCACAAGGTTTAGGAGTGTGTCTATGGGAATGTTTGACCATTCTTCAAGAAGGGCATTTGTGCAGGCCAGTCAAGTTCCTCCACCCTAAACTCGATCATCCATGTCTTAATGGACCTTGCTTTGTTCACTGGTGCACAGTCATTTTGGAACAGGAAGGGGTCATCCCCAAACTGTTCCCACAAAGTTGAGAGCATAGAATTGTCCAACATGTCTTTGTATGCAGACACCTAAGAGTTCCCTTCACTGGAACTAAGGGGCCAAACCCAACCCCTGAAAAACAACCCCACACCATAATCCCCCCTCCACCAAACAGGGGCGGATCCAGAGTCTAGTCTTGGGAGGGGCACTGCCAGAAAATACGTTTTTTTTACAGCCAATTTTTTGGGGAAATGGCTGGTGTTGGCAGGTGTTGAAATGTGCCATCTGGTAATCCTGGAGAAAAACGGAGATTCCCCAAAATGGGATAGAGTGGGGAGATACTAGAGATTAGAGAAGATTTGGAAAGGGTTTTGCAGCTAATTTTCATGGTGGGGATGTGAATGAAGTGAGGATGGAAGGTCAGCAAACCACCAAGATGCGCTACGAAGGGGAAACAATGGTTTTATTTATATTGTCAAAGACAGTCAAATCAAGTACTATATCTATATCAAAAGGGATGTGAAATCAACACATAGGGGTGTATTTATATATAATAAAATTGCATAGTTGTTCAAATGTTCAAAATCAAAATGTTCTCAGGTTATATTACCTGTAAACCAAGAATCTGTGAACAGGGAAAATACCACATTATGGCCACTAAATGGAGCTGAACTGTCATAGGAATTAATTATACTCCTTCAATCATCCCGGCACCATGGTTATTATGGTGGCAGAATGATTGAAGCGCATTATTTCTATTATTACAGTAATATAAAATTAAATGGTTCAACTCACCATAATGCAGAATCAGTGGGAGCCTCGAGTGTGTCACTTGCCACCGTCGCCTGCCATGCGTTGCAGATTGTCACTTGCCACGTCACCTGCCACGCCACCTGCCACAAGTTGCGGATTATCACTTGCCAAGTCGCGGATTGTCACTTGCCACGTCACCTGCCGCAAGTTGCGGATTGTCACTTGCCACGACACCTGCCACACGTTTGTCACTTGCCACAAGTTGCGGATTGTCACTTGCCACGTCACCTGCCAAGAGTTGCGGATTTTCACTTGCCACATCTCCTGCCACAAGTTGCGGATTGTCACTTGCCACGTTGTGGATTTCACTTGCCACATCACCTGCCGCAAGTTGCGGATCGTCATTTGCCACGTCACCAGTCACACGTTTGTCAATTGCCACAAGTTGGGGATTGTCACTTGCCACGTCACCTTCCACAAGTTGCGGATTGTCACTTGCCATGTCGTGGATTGTCACTTGCCACGTCACCTGCCGCAAGTTGCGGATCGTCACTTGCCACGTCACCAGTCACACGTTTGTCAATTGCCACAAGTTGCGGATTGTCACTTGCTACGTCACCTACCACAAGCTGCATATTGTCACTTGCCACGTCACCTCCCACAAGTTGCAAATTGTCACTTGCCACGTCACCTGCCACAAGTTGCGGATTGTCACTTGCCACGTCACCTGCCACAAATTGCGGATTGTCACTTACCACGTCACCTGCCACAAGGTGCGGATTGTCACTTGCCACGTCACCTGCCACAAGTTGCGCATTGCCACTTGCAACGTCACCTGCCACAAGTTGCGCATTGTCACTTGCCACAAGTTGCGGATTGTCACTTGCCACGTCACCTGCCACACATTTGTCACTTGCCACAAGTTGCGGATTGTCACTTGCCACGTCACCTGTCACACGTTTGTCACTTGCCACAAGTTGCGGATTGTCACTTGCCACGTCACCTGCCACACGTTGCGGATTGTCACTTGTCACGTCACCTGCCATACGTTGCGGATTGTCACTTACCACGTCGCCTGCCACACGCTGCAGATTGTCACTTGCCTGCTCCAATTGCCCCTTGCTGTGTCCCAGAGTCAAGCAGCAGAGAGATGATGTAATCTCTCTGCTGCCCGCATCATCTCTCTGCTCCCACGCTCGCTTGCTCGCGTAGAAGTTCAGGTGAGCCTCTTATCTGTTTCTCCTCTTTATCCCATGCACATGTTAAAAAGATATAAGCCAAGCATTCATAGTGTAATTCAGTTTATTAAATTAATTAAAACCAATGTACAAAGTAGCTACTCACATATAAAACTGCTCACATACTCGAGCTGACAGCGCATCAATACAAAAAATATGCACTCCATCGCCTACTAGTACATTATGAAATAGTTACCTTAGAACCAAAACCTTCACTGCTGAAGGCACTTCCATCTTCACCCGGTCTTCCTTCCGGATCCAGCTGTGGGAGTGGCTGGAGCTGCGAAGATGTTACTCCCGCACGTGGGAGCCTTCGGCATATTGTGCCGGTGATCTGCCGACAAACGTCCCCCCGGCGGATTCTGCCCCCAACTGTACTGCGCAGGCGCGGCGCTTGCGCAGTACGAACGTCAATGAGCTTCCGAAAATAGCCGAACGTGTAGAGCTGAGAGTCAGCTGTACACGGCACCTGCGTGGACCTAGATGTAAGTGGCCAGTCGGCCTCACGTCCTCGCTTCGCTCGGACGGCTCGTTACGCTCGCTCGGCCTCCTGGCTCTTTTTTTAACATCCTCCATGTCCACGGGGATGGTAAAGAAAGAGCCTGGATGTCAGCAGTGTAGCACAATTTGGTGTGCGCAGGCGCCATGTAGAGCTGACTCTGAGCTCTACATGTTCGGCTATTTTCGGAAAAAGCGCCGCGCCTGCGCAGTACAGAGCGGGCAGAATGCGCTGGGGGGCAATGCTCGGCAGTACACCGGACCTTCAGAGCGCATGCGCTGGTGATGTCACTGGTTGCATCCAATGTGAATATCTCCTAAACAATGCCCGTTTATAAGATATTCATTTTACCTGCAGGTAAGCCTTATTATAGGCCTACCTGCAGGTAAAAATCACAAAGCGGACTTTACTACCTCTTTAAAAGTATACAATGTATCAGTGAAAATGTTCTGCCCTGAGCTCAGGAAAGAAAATAAATTGTAACATTTCACCAGAGGGAGATTCCTTCTGTGAATGAAAGCACAGCAGAATGTTTTCACAGTTTCATAATATTTGTGTGTGCATCCATTTACAGAACTATCTTCCTCTGGTGCAGTGTTGCATGTAAAAAAAAACATTGCAAAAAAAAATAAAAAATTGCACAAATAACGCTAAATTGAATGATTAAGTGATTAATATTGCAGAAAATAAATATTTAATGCATTCGGTAAATAAGGCATGTCTTTTAGTGAATTTACTATTTTTGAGATTAATATTGCATGAGTTATTTTAACCAAAAAATGTATGCAGTATTTATCTCAGTACATAACCCCAATTGATTCAACTAACACACATCTAAGTTACTGACATTTTTATTGACATTTGTGCATTACAAGTTATTGACATTTATTATTACATTCATTATTACACGTTATTGATATTTATTATTACATTATTATTACATTTATTATTACATTACATTTATTATTACATTACAAGTTATTGTCATTTAATATTACATTTATTATTACATTACATTTATTATTACACATTATTGATATTTATTATTACATTTATTATTGCAATACATTTATTATTACAAGTTATTGACATTTATTATTACATTATTATTACATTTATTATTGCAATACATTTATTATTACAAGTTATTGTCATTTATTATTACATTATTATTACATTTATTATTACATTACAAGTTATTTACATTTGTGCATTACAAGTTATTGACATTTATTATTACATTTATTATTACACGTTATTGATTATTACATTATTATTACATTTATTATTACATTACATTTATTATTACATTACAAGTTATTGTCATTTATTATTACATTTATTATTGCAATACATTTATTATTACAAGGTATTGACATTTATTATTACATTATTATTACATTTATTATTGCAATACATTTATTATTTCAAGTTATTGTCGATTATTATTACATTATTATTACATTTATTATTACATGTTATTAATATTTATTGTTACATGTATTATTACATTACATTTAATAGTACATTACACGTTATTGTCCTTTATTATTACATTATTGCTACATTTATTATTACATTGCATTTGTTATTACAAGTTATTGACATTTATTATTACATTATTATTACATTTATTATTACATTACATTTATTATTACATTACAAGTTAATGACATTTATTATTACAATTATTATTACATTACATTTAATATTAAATTGTTATTACATTTATTATTACAAGGTATTGACATTTATCATTACATTATTATTACAATTATTATTACATTACATTTATTATTACATTATTATTACATTACAAGTTATTGACATTTGTGCATTACAAAAAACGGCCACTAGTTGTCTCCACTTGCACGTTGTTTGTCCATAGCTGTGTATAGACATTCCTGCGGCACACATGACGTTGTCACCTCTGTGAGCTTAGCAATGCTTTATATAAAGAGGGAAGATAAGTTGATCTGAATACTCATGTCTGCTTCTGAGAAGGAACACACGGGACAAACTATAAGACATGATATTTTATTTCTGATGAACAGAAGTGGAATAAATCCTATAGAGTGTGGTGTATACAGAGCAGACACATGTGTACACTTGTACCCATGATCAGTGACCCCCCACTGGGTGATCTCCAGTAGCACTGACACTTGGTTTCTGCCCCTGCTGTCCTGTGATTGGCTAGGAGTGTATTTTGGATGACAGTGGGCGGGGTCAGAGGTATGTGATGCGCTGAGTGTAGAGTGGGGATCATCCAGTAGCAGTGACCGACCGGAGCTCCTCATCACTCCGATCCTCCTCTCCACTCCGGTCTGCGAGCTCAGGGGAACCGCACAGGACATGGCCGGCACTTGTCTGCAGTTTTTTGGCTTCATCACAAGTTTTGTCGGCTGGATCGGGGTGCTGATCGCCACTTCCACCAATGACTGGGTACTGACCTGTGACTACAGCATCAACACCTGCAGGAAGCTGGATGAGCTGGGCTCCAGGGGGCTCTGGGCGGACTGTGTCATCGCCATAGGGCTCTACCACTGCAAACCCCTGGCCGACATACTCACCCTGCCCGGTAAGTACTTCCCACCCCGGGCACCCACTGCACACCAACACAGCACCAGAATCAAACTATTTATTTCCATTATTAGTATTATTATTGCTCCCACTATTAAAACTACTGATTATTTGTACTTATATTTAGTAATAATACTACTAAAAATAATAATCATATGTGATTGAGCTGCCCAGGAATGTTATAATATCAAACTATTTATTTCATGTACCGTTAATATTACGGTATGTTTGTTCCTACTGCTACTGATTATTATTATAATTACTCCTATTAATACTACAGATTATTATTTTATTATAGTTTATTATATTTTATTTCTCTTATTTATGTTTCGTAATAATAATAGAAAGAATCATATATGATTGAGCTGCAAACTGACACAGCGCCAGGATGTTATGTTCTCAAACTATTTATTTCATGTACCATTATTATTATTATTGCCCCTACTAGTACTGATTAATACTATTACACCCAATAATACATATGATAGTTTATTATTATTGTGATTCTCTTATTTATATTTAGTAATAATAATAATAGAAATAATCAGATGTGATTAAGCTGCAAACTGGCACAGCACTAGGATGTTATGTTCTCAAACTATTTATTTATTCATTTTATAATGTGCCATTATTTTTATTATTGCTCTTACTACTGCTACTACTTATTATTATTATTACTCCTTTTAATACATATCATTTTTATATTATAGTTTATTATATTTTATTTCTCTTATTTATATTTAGTAATAATAATAATAATAGAAATAATCAGATGTGATTAAGCTGCAAACTGACAGCACTAGGATGTTATGTTCTCAAACTATTTATTTATTTTATAATGTTCCGTTATTATTATTATTATTATTGCTCTTACTACTGCTACTACTTATTATTATTATTATTACTCCTATTAATAAATATCATTTTTTTTTATTATAGTTTATTTATCTTATTTATATTTAGTAATAATAATAATAATACTAGAAATAATCATATGTAATTGAGCTGCAAACTGATACAGCACTAGGATGTTATGTTCTCAAACTATTTATTTAATGTACCATTATTATTATTATTATTATTGTGCCTACTACTGATTATTATTATTACTCCTATTAATACTACAGATTCTTTTATATCATAGTTTATTATATTTTATTTAGTAATAATAAGAATAGTAATAATCATATATAATTAAGGTAAATATCAAAAGAGAGGTTTTTTTTTAAGTTACATGGGTTCACTGCGAATTAGGTTGTAGTGATCCATGTTTAAAGTGACACTAAACTCTCAATTTAAAAATAAAAATAAAAGTATGTATTCTTAGAAATGCCTTTTTATTGCTCTCAGCCTCCTGGAAGTCTCCAAACCCTGTTTTGCTGTCTGATGTCCTGTTATGCCCTGTACACACGATCGGAATTTCCGATGGGATAAAATCCGATGGAATTTTCCGTCGGAATTTTGTTCAAGCTGTCTTGCATACACACTGTCAGACCAAATTCCAACCATCCAAAGCGCGGTGTCGTAAAACACTACGACGAGCCGAGAAAAATGAAGTTCAATGCTTCTGAGCATGCGTTGACTTGATTCTGAGCATGCGTTTTTTTTTCTCCGTCGGAGTTCCACACAGATGATCGGAAAAAAGTAAAACATGTTCTATTTCTAACCTCCGACGGAAAAAAGTCCGATGGGGCCCACACACGGTCAGAATATCCGATAAAAAAATTCCGTCTGACTTTTTTCATCGGACATTCCGATCGTGTGTACAAGGCATTAGAGGGGGGCTATGTTCATTCCCCATGGTCCCACTGTATGTAGGAACATAGTCACCCTCTCTTGCTTGCTCCTGAGATGGACTAGAGACTATGGGATTTGTAGTGTTCATAGAGCAGTGCACATGACTGCAACTAATGTGCGCTGTTTGTTTCAAGCAAATGGAAATAAGGGGAAAAAGAGAGGTTCAGAAGCTCACAGAAGATGTTCCCAGGAAGTATAAAAACACAGCAAGAAACTTTTTCATGAAAAATAGATTACAGGGCCAATAAGTAGTGGATGTGTACGGATTATTTTTGGAGAATAAGGATAACCCTTAGCTCTGGTTCACAACAGTGCAGCTTTGAAATCATGCTACTTCAGCATGATTTCAAAGCCGCCGATAAGTGCAAATTAGATGTGCGATTTCATTACGGCTTGCAACTTCATTTAACAGAAAAGTAGTGCAGGAGCCTTTTTTAAAGTCGATCAATTTCTGTACAATCAACTGTAGATCTACCAAAACGATGTAATATGATGACCTACCATGTTTCCTTGAAAATAAGCCCTACCCCAAAATTAAGACCTAGCATGATTTTCGGGGATGGCTGCAATATAAGCCCTACCCCGAAAATAAGCCCTAGTTTAAGTCCTTGTAAAAACATGTAATCCATTCTGTAAAAAGATTATATAATGTGCAGTGTCACCTTATGTAACTTTATTGTGATAAATACCTTATTTACAGTGCCGCTGGCCGCTCACGTGACCCGCCAGAGAACTTCTCTTCTCCTCCCAGGGGATGTCAGCGGCCCCTCCCTCTGATGTGCTCGGAGCGGGGCTGAAGTCAGAAGAGATCTCAGCCCCTCCCTCTGCAGTGCTCGGAACGGGGCTGAAGTCAGTAGGGATCTCGGCCCCTCCCTCTGCAGTGCTTGGAGCGGGGCTGAAGTCAGTAGGGACCTCGGCCCCTCCCTCGGCAGTGCTCGGAGCAGGGCTGAAGTCAGTAGGGATCTCGGCCCCTCCCTCTGCAGTGCTAGGAGCGGGGCTGAAGTCAGAAGAGATCTCGGCCCCTTCCTCTGCAGTACTAGGAGCGGGGCTGAAGTCAGAAGAGATCTCGGCCCCTCCCTCTGCAGTGCTCGGAATGGGGCTGAAGTCAGTAGGGATCTCGGCCCCTCCCTCTGCAGTGCTTGCAGCAGGACTGAAGTCAGTAGGGACCTCGGCCCCTCCCTTGGCAGTGCTCGGAGCAGGGCTGAAGTCAGTAGGGATCTCGGCCCCTCCCTCTGCAGTGCTAGGAGCGGGGCTGAAGTCAGAAGAGATCTCGGCCCCTCCCTCTGCAGTGCTTGGAGCGGGGCTGAAGTCAGAAGAGATCTCGGCCCCTCCCTCTGCAGTGCTCGGAACGGGGCTGAAGTCAGTAGGGATCTCGGCCCCTCCCTCTGCAGTGCTTGGAGCGGGGCTGAAGTCAGTAGGGACCTCGGCCCCTCCCTCGGCAGTGCTCGGAGCAGGGCTGAAGTCAGTAGGGATCTCGGCCCCTCCCTCTGCAGTGCTTGGAGTGGGGCTGAAGTCAGTAGGGACCTCGGCCCCTCCCTCGGTAGTGCTCGGAGCAGGGCTGAAGTCAGTAGGGATCTTGGCCCCTCCCTCTGCAGTGCTAGGAGCGGGGCTGAAGTCAGAAGAGATCTCGGCCTCTCCCTCTGCAGTGCTCGGAACGGGGCTGAAGTCAGTAGGGACCTCGGCCCCTCCCTCTGCAGTGCTCGGAGCAGGGCTGAAGTCAGTAGGGATCTTGGCCCCTCCCTCTGCAGTGCTAGGAGCGGGGCTGAAGTCAGAAGAGATCTCGGCCTCTCCCTCTGCAGTGCTCGGAACGGGGCTGAAGTCAGTAGGGACCTCGGCCCCTCCCTCTGCAGTGCTCGGAGCAGGGCTGAAGTCAGTAGGGATCTTGGCCCCTCCCTCTGCAGTGCTAGGAGCGGGGCTGAAGTCAGAAGAGATCTCGGCCTCTCCCTCTGCAGTGCTCGGAACGGGGCTGAAGTCAGTAGGGACCTCGGCCCCTCCCTCTGCAGTGCTCGGAGCAGGGCTGAAGTCAGTAGGGATCTTGGCCCCTCCCTTTGCAGTATTTGGAGTGGGGAACAACCACTTTAAGATTGTCATTGTATATACTGTAAATAAATAGGACATCCCCTGAAAATAAGCCCTAGTGTGTTTTTTGTAGCCAAAATTAATATAAGACCCGGTCTTATTTTCGGGAAAACACAGTACTTAAAGTATCAAATCAATTGGTATCCATTGGTGAAGGTGCTTGGACTGCAAGTCTGTTCATAGATCCGAGGCTCAGTTCACACCTAAGCACTTTTCTAGAAGAGCTTCAATACTCAACATGAGGATTCCTATTGTGTCCTATGGTTCCTGTTCACACCTAAGGATTGGACCACTTGAAGTGTGTTCCGCAAAGCTAAAAAAAGCACACAAGCTTCTTTGGGGCAGAGTTGTGTGTTTTGGGCCTTATAGACTTCAATGGGAGTGCCTAAAAATGTCCTGTGAGACACACGTAATACACAGTAACTAGCTTTCTATTGGCTGAAAAAAAAACGCTCAAGCCTGAAAAACGCATGCACAGCCATGTATGAAAAACACTTAAAAAATATATGGAGATGCTCCAGCTCAAGTGCAAGCCTGGAATGATGGCCATACAACTCTTTGATAAACGATCGGTTTCTTTTCCGAACTATCACTTCTGATAGGAATAATTGATCTAGAGTTGACAACCTATTCAGTCAATATGACACACACAGGGAAGTGGATTTCAATTGATGATTTAAGGATACAAGGTTATTGATCACATCCCTGTTTTCCCTATGCAATCTCATAATCTGATCAATCAAAACATGATTCAGTTCATGAAAAAGTATCTCAGTGCTGCCAATCAATCTCCAACATTTTTGATTGCCCTCGGCGATCAACTCAGTTCGATGAAATCCGTTCTAAACAGAGTTTAAGCTCGGTCTGAAGGGCAGTTATGCCTAATCAATTGTTTGCAGATTTGATCGCTTTGATCCAATCACACATCAATAAAAAAAAAAATCAAAGCATATATGGCCACCATAAAGACGATTGTAAAGTCAGATTGTAATGTGTGAGCGGTGTTTTTTCGGGTATTTACAAGTAGGTTTGTGTGCAGAAAACATTTGTGTTATATCTTCTCTTCCAATAACTGGCTCATTCATACATGCAGCAGCCCTTGCTGTCCCACTGAAAGGTGATCTTCGGTGGATTGCTCTTCAGATGCATTTGACAGACATTGATTAGGAGATATATCACCTCTTCACCACTTGTTCTAACCCTGTGTAAATGTTGTTCCACTGCAATAGAACAATGGCACTAGGGATGAGCTTCGTGTTCGAGTCGAACATACGTTCGACTCGAACATCGGCTGTTCGATCGTTCGACGAAGATCGAACGATTTGGGCCGTTCGCGCCAAATTCGAGTGACGCGAACGGCCCACAATGCACTACGCCATCGCAGTGTCATCCAGGCGCTGTGATTGGCCAAGCATGCACTGTGACCCCGCATGCTTGGCCAATCACAGCGCCGGCAGCGAGGAGAGCAATGATTGGCCACAGGCAGGATGCCTGTGGCCAATTATTGCTGAGGGTGTTTAGTACACGCCCCACACTATAAAAGGCCGCCAGCACGGCGGCCTAGTGTAGTGTGTTCCGGAGCAGGGAAAGACAAGCATAGGCAGGGACAGTGACATTTATTTCTTTCTTGCTTAACCTGGATTCCTTTAGTTTAGGGAAAGAGAAGGATAGGTAGGGAGAGTGTCAGTTTGTTTTACTGTGCGAGTCCTTGTTTCTAGGGACAAAGAAGGAAAGTGAGGGGATTTCTCCTTGTGCTATAGTGTGCTTTAAAAAAACATTTTTTCTAGGGACAGAAAACTGTAGGTAGGGAGAGTGTCAGTTTCTTTCACTGTGCCAGTCCTTGTTTCTAGGGACAAAGAAGGAAAGTGAGGGGAATTCTCCTTGTGCTATAGTGTGCTTTAAAAAAACATTTTTTCTAGGGACAGAAAACTGTAGGTAGGGAGAGTGTCAGTTTCTTTCACTGTGCCAGTCCTTGTTTCTAGGGACAAAGAAGGAAAGTGAGGGGATTTCTCCTTGTGCTATAGTGTGCTTTAAAAAAACTTTTTTTCTAGGGACAGAAAACTGTAGGTAGGGAGAGTGTCAGTTTCTTTCACTGTGCCAGTCCTTGTTTCTAGGGACAAAGAAGGAAAGTGAGGGGATTTCTCCTTGTGCTATAGTGTGCTTTAAAAAAACATTTTTTCTAGGGACAGAAAACTGTAGGTAGGGAGAGTGTCAGTTTCTTTCACTGTGCCAGTCCTTGTTTTTGGGACAAAGAAGGAAAGTGAGGGGAATTCTCCTTGTGCTATAGTGTGCTTTAAAAAAACATTTTTTCTAGGGACAGAAAACTGTAGGTAGGGAGAGTGTCAGTTTCTTTCACTGTGCCAGTCCTTGTTTCTAGGGACAAAGAAGGAAAGTGAGGGGATTTCTCCTTGTGCTATAGTGTGCTTTAAAAAAACATTTTTTCTAGGGACAGAAAACTGTAGGTAGGGAGAGTGTCAGTTTCTTTCACTGTGCCAGTCCTTGTTTCTAGGAACAAAGAAGGAAAGTGAGGGGAATTCTCCTTGTGCTATAGTGTGCTTTAAAAAAACATTTTTTCTAGGGACAGAAAACTGTAGGTAGGGAGAGTGTCAGTTTCTTTCACTGTGCCAGTCCTTGTTTCTAGGGACAAAGAAGGAAAGTGAGGGGATTTCTCCTTGTGCTATAGTGTGCTTTAAAAAAACATTTTTTCTAGGGACAGAAAACTGTAGGTAGGGAGAGTGTCAGTTTCTTTCACTGTGCCAGTCCTTGTTTCTAGGGACAAAGAAGGAAAGTGAGGGGAATTCTCCTTGTGCTATAGTGTGCTTTAAAAAAAAAAATTTTCTAGGGACAGAAAACTGTAGGTAGGGAGAGTGTCAGTTTCTTTCACTGTGCCAGTCCTTGTTTCTAGGGACAAAGAAGGAAAGTGAGGGGATTTCTCCTTGTGCTATAGTGTGCTTTAAAAAAACATTTTTTCTAGGGACAGAAAACTGTAGGTAGGGAGAGTGTCAGTTTCTTTCACTGTGCCAGTCCTTGTTTCTAGGGACAAAGAAGGAAAGTGAAGGGGATTTCTCCTTGTGCTATAGTGTGCTTTAAAAAAACATTTTTTCTAGGGACAGAAAACTGTAGGTAGGGAGAGTGTCAGTTTCTTTCACTGTGCCAGTCCTTGTTTCTAGGGACAAAGAAGGAAAGTGAGGGGATTTCTCCTTGTGCTATAGTGTGCTTTAAAAAAACATTTTTTCTAGGGACAGAAAACTGTAGGTAGGGAGAGTGTCAGTTTCTTTCACTGTGCCAGTCCTTGTTTCTAGGGACAAAGAAGGAAAGTGAGGGGATTTCTCCTTGTGCTATAGTGTGCTTTAAAAAAACATTTTTTCTAGGGACAGAAAACTGTAGGTAGGGAGAGTGTCAGTTTCTTTCACTGTGCCAGTCCTTGTTTCTAGGGACAAAGAAGGAAAGTGAGGGGATTTCTCCTTGTGCTATAGTGTGCTTTAAAAAAACATTTTTTCTAGGGACAGAAAACTGTAGGTAGGGAGAGTGTCAGTTTCTTTCACTGTGCCAGTCCTTGTTTCTAGGGACAAAGAAGGAAAGTGAGGGGAATTCTCCTTGTGCTATAGTGTGCTTTAAAAAAACATTTTTTCTAGGGACAGAAAACTGTAGGTAGGGAGAGTGTCAGTTTCTTTCACTGTGCCAGTCCTTGTTTCTAGGGACAAAGAAGGAAAGTGAGGGGATTTCTCCTTGTGCTATAGTGTGCTTTAAAAAAACATTTTTTCTAGGGACAGAAAACTGTAGGTAGGGAGAGTGTCAGTTTCTTTCACTGTGCCAGTCCTTGTTTCTAGGGACAAAGAAGGAAAGTGAGGGGAATTCTCCTTGTGCTATAGTGTGCTTTAAAAAAACATTTTTTCTAGGGACAGAAAACTGTAGGTAGGGAGAGTGTCAGTTTCTTTCACTGTGCCAGTCCTTGTTTCTAGGGACAAAGAAGGAAAGTGAGGGGATTTCTCCTTGTGCTATAGTGTGCTTTAAAAAAACATTTTTTCTAGGGACAGAAAACTGTAGGTAGGGAGAGTGTAAGTTTCTTTCACTGTGCCAGTCCTTGTTTCTAGGGACAAAGAAGGAAAGTGAGGGGATTTCTCCTTGTGCTATAGTGTGCTTTAAAAAAACATTTTTTCTAGGGACAGAAAACTGTAGGTAGGGAGAGTGTCAGTTTCTTTCACTGTGCCAGTCCTTGTTTCTAGGGACAAAGAAGGAAAGTGAGGGGATTTCTCCTTGTGCTATAGTGTGCTTTAAAAAAACATTTTTTCTAGGGACAGAAAACTGTAGGTAGGGAGAGTGTCAGTTTCTTTCACTGTGCCAGTCCTTGTTTCTAGGGACAAAGAAGGAAAGTGAGGGGATTTCTCCTTGTGCTATAGTGTGCTTTAAAAAAACATTTTTTCTAGGGACAGAAAACTGTAGGTAGGGAGAGTGTCAGTTTCTTTCACTGTGCCAGTCCTTGTTTCTAGGGACAAAGAAGGAAAGTGAGGGGATTTCTCCTTGTGCTATAGTGTGCTTTAAAAAAACATTTTTTCTAGGGACAGAAAACTGTAGGTAGGGAGAGTGTCAGTTTCTTTCACTGTGCCAGTCCTTGTTTCTAGGGACAAAGAAGGAAAGTGAGGGGATTTCTCCTTGTGCTATAGTGTGCTTTAAAAAAACATTTTTTCTAGGGACAGAAAACTGTAGGTAGGGAGAGTGTCAGTTTCTTTCACTGTGCCAGTCCTTGTTTCTAGGGACAAAGAAGGAAAGTGAGGGGAATTCTCCTTGTGCTATAGTGTGCTTTAAAAAAACATTTTTTCTAGGGACAGAAAACTGTAGGTAGGGAGAGTGTCAGTTTCTTTCACTGTGCCAGTCCTTGTTTCTAGGGACAAAGAAGGAAAGTGAGGGGATTTCTCCTTGTGCTATAGTGTGCTTTAAAAAAACATTTTTTCTAGGGACAGAAAACTGTAGGTAGGGAGAGTGTCAGTTTCTTTCACTGTGCCAGTCCTTGTTTCTAGGGACAAAGAAGGAAAGTGAGGGGAATTCTCCTTGTGCTATAGTGTGCTTTAAAAAAACATTTTTTCTAGGGACAGAAAACTGTAGGTAGGGAGAGTGTCAGTTTCTTTCACTGTGCCAGTCCTTGTTTCTAGGGACAAAGAAGGAAAGTGAGGGGAATTCTCCTTGTGCTATAGTGTGCCAAAGCATTCCTCATCAACCATCTTTGAAATCCTTGTTTTTTGGACAGTCAGGGAAATTGTCGTTGTGCTATTCTGTGCAAAAGCAATAATCCTCAACCATATTTAGAAATCCTTAAGTAAAGGGACAGAGAAGGACACCTGAAGGTAACCCTTATTGCTTTTTTCCCATCTCCCTGCAGGCCATCTATTAGAATGTCTGGAAGGCAAACAAGGAGAGGCAGACAGTCAGGAGGCAATAAAAGAGGGCAAGCAGGCTCTGTGTCTGGGGGCAACAGTGCTGGTCGTGGACGCGGTGCATTGTCATCAGCACATGGCCATGGGACACGCTTGTCCTTCTTTTCGGCAGCTGGACATGTTGAGCCACATCATGCCGAAGACTTGGTAGAGTGGATGACCAAGCCCTCCTCCTCCTCCTCATCCTCTCTCACCCAGGCTCAGGGTACTGGCAAAGCAGCTGCCAAAGCGTCCTCTTCCCTGGTATCAATGTCAGACTCATCATCAGTCACTCCTTCCCTAGACCCACCATGTCCTCCTCCTGAGGAGTCCCCCGAACTGTTTGAGCACAGTGTTGGGTACATGCTCAAGGAGGATGCCCAGCGTTTTGAAGGGTCTGATGATGAAACCCAGCTACAGGAAGGCAGTAGCGTGAGAGCAGACAGAGGGGATGCTCAAGAAGGACACCAATCTGGCAGTCATGTTCCAGCAGCTGCAGCATACTGCCAGATTGGCTCCAGTGATGAGGAGGGAGGGGATGATGAGGTCACTGACTCCACGTGGGTGCCTAATAGGAGAGAGGAGGAGGAGGAGGATGAGGAGGAGGCACATCTCCAACGAGGCAGGATGCCCTTTGGTGGCCAGCGTAAGGGCAGTACACCGACGGAATCACACCGCAGAGCTCCGCCTGTGCAGGGCGCTGCCTCTGCCCGTCATTCAAAAAGTTCCTTGGTGTGGGCCTTTTTTGAGGCTAGTGCATCAGATCGCACAGCTGCTGTTTGCAACATATGTCTCAAGCGTATATCGCGTGGCCAAAACATCAGCCGCTTGGGTACCACATGCCTGACCAGACATATGTTGACCTGCCATGCAGCTCGTTGGCAAGCCTACCTCAAAGACCCACACCAAAGAACAAAGCGGACCTCTCCTTGCACCGCATCAGCTGGGATCTCCAACCCCACTATAACTTCAGTCCTCTCTGAAACATGCACTGAGAGGAATGAAGGTGTAGAATTAGGTGTGTCACAGCCAAGTACTTGCGGCCACTCTGCTAGCAGTACACCGACGTCCGATTCTAGCAGGCAAATTTCCCTGCCCCAGCTGCTGGACCGTCGAAAGAAGTTCACTCCCAGCCATCCACATGCCCAGCGGTTGAATGCTAGCTTGGCTAAATTGCTAGAGCTTCAACTGCTGCCTTTTCAGTTGGTAGACTCGGCCCCCTTCCGTGAGTTTGTGCAATGTGCGGTTCCTCAGTGGCAGGTTCCCAAACGCCACTTTTTCTCACGGAAGGCTATTCCGGCTCTCTACCGGCATGTGGAAGGCAATGTCTTGGCCTCGCTGGACAGGGCGGTCAGCGGTAAGGTGCATATTACCGCTGACTCATGGTCCAGCAGGCATGGACAGGGACGTTACCTTTCTTTCACGGCCCATTGGGTCACTCTTTTGGCAGCTGGGAAGGATGCAGGACAAGGTGCAGTAGTGTTGGAGGTTGTTCCACCGCCACGCCTCCAAAATGCTACTACTGGTTGTGACACACCTCTCTCCTCCACCCCCTCCTCTTCTTCTTCCTCCATGGCCTCTTCCTGTGGTTTGTCCTATGAACCAGCGGTGCTCCGTAGCCGTTCACGGGGCTACGCAAGTACGCAGGCAAAAAGATACCATGCCGTGCTTGCGCTGGTGTGTTTGGGGGACAGAAGCCACACTGGGGCAGAGGTCCTGTCTGCTCTGCAGGGCCAGGCCGAGAGGTGGTTGACGCCACGCCAGCTTAAGCCAGGAATGGTGGTTTGCGACAATGGCACCAACCTCCTCTCCGCCCTCCGACAGGGACAACTGACCCATGTGCCCTGTGTGGCTCACGTCCTTAACCTGGTGGTGCAGCGGTTCTTGGGCAGGTACCCGGGCTTACAGGATGTCCTGAGGCAGGCCAGGAAAGTCTGTGTGCATTTCCGCAGATCTTATAATGCCAGTGCTCGCCTGGCTGAGCTGCAAAAGGAGTTGAACCTGCCCAAGAACCGCCTTATATGTGACATGCCCACCAGGTGGAACTCAACGTTGGCCATGCTGCAGCGGCTGCACACGCAGCAGAGGGCCATCAATGAGTACCTGTGCGACTACGGCACCAGGACAGGGTCAGGGGAGCTTGGTTTTTTTTCTCCACGCCAGTGGGGCATGATCAGGGATGCATGCACTGTCCTGGCACCATTTGAGGAGGCCACGAGGATGGTGAGCAGTGACAGTGCATGCATCAGTGACACTGTACCTCTTGTCCACCTGTTGGAGCACACGCTGCGTGGAATAATGGACAGGGCACTTGAGGCAGAACAGAGGCAGGAAGAGGAGGACTTCCTTGCCTCTCAAGGCCCCCTTTACCCAGACAGTGTTCCTTCGGTCCCACCCATCGCACAGGAAGAGGAAGAGGAGGAGGAGGAGGAGGAGGATTGTGTCAGCATGGAGGTGGAGGCTGGCACTCAGCATCATCAGCAGCAGTCTTTTAGGGATGATTTACAGTCCCAAGAAACCAGTGGACTTGTACGTGGCTGGGAGGAGGTGGCTGCGGATCATGTCGTCCTTAGTGACCCAGAGGACTCCGGAGCGAATGCCTCAGCAAACCTACGCTGCATGGCCTCCCTGATCCTGCAAAGTCTGCGGAAGGATCCTCGTATTCTTCGGATCAAGGAGAGGGACCATTACTGGCTGGCCACTCTCCTTGATCCACGGTACAAGGGTAAGGTTGCGGACCTTATGTTACCTTTGCAGAGGGAGCAGAGGATGAGACAACTCCGGGAGGCCTTGCAGAAAGGTCTGTGCAACGCGTTCCCAGAGACTGGGAGGTTACAAACTCCTGGTCCTGGACAACGAGTTGCTGAGGCTTCGGCCAGTCAAAGAAGGAGCGGTGGGGAAGGTGGCCGTCTGACCGATGCGTTCAGACAATTCTTTAGTCCGCAGCCCCAAAGTATGATCGGTTCCAGCAACCATCGCCAGCGTCTGATAAACATGGTGCAGGAATATCTAGGGGCAAGGTCAGACTTGGACACCTTCCCCACCGAAAATCCTCTGGCTTACTGGGTCTTGAGGATGGATCACTGGCCAGAGCTTGCACAGTATGCAATTGAGCTACTGGCCTGTCCTGCAACCAGCGTTCTTTCGGAACGCACATTCAGTGCTGCTGGAGGATTTGTCACGGATCACAGGGTGCGCCTGTCCACCGACTCGGTTGATCGACTGACTTTCATCAAGATGAACCAGTCTTGGATCACCACCAGCTACCACACACCTGATGCTGATATAACAGACTAATTGATTTTAACATGTCACATCCCTTCAAGACTGATGCTGATGCTGAGTGCCTGTGCTGTTATGTTGACTGGCTATCCTCCTCCTCCGAGTCCTCAATGATACGATTGATGATGATAGCTTGGAAGATCATTTTTGTTTATGGGTGCCGCCACCAGTGGCTAAGGCCCAATTTTTCAGCCCCTGTTTTACAGGGGCGTGTAATTACAATTTTTTTAGCAATAATTTGCCATAGGGCTCATTGCTGTGCTCCAAGTACAGTATCTGTGAGGGGTTGGAGTGTTGTGGCACCAGTGCCTAAGGCCCAATTTTTCAGCCCCTGTTTAACAGGGGCGTGTCATTACAATTTTTGAAGCAATACTTTGCAACAGGGCTCATTGCTGTGCTCCAAGTAACGTATCTGTGAGGGGTTGTAGTGTTGTGCCACCAGTTCCTAAGGCCCAATTTTTCAGCCCCTGTTCAACAGGGGCATGCAATTACAATTCTTGATCTAATAATTCACAGCAGGGCCCATTGCTGCACCCACCAAGAGTAACTCTGAGGGCTTACAGTGTTGTGGCAACGCCACCACCACCACCACGAAAGGCCCAATTTTTCAGCCCCTGTTCAAAAGGGGCATGTAATTACAATTCTTGATCTAATAATTCACAGCAGGGCCCATTCCTGCACCCACCAAGAGTAACTCTGAGGGCTTACAGTGTTGTGGCAACACCACCACCACCACCACCACCACGAAAGGCCCAATTTTTCAGCCCCTGTTCAACAGGGGCATGCAATTACAATTCTTGATCTAATAATTCACAGCAGGGCCCATTGCTGCACCCACCAAGAGTAACTGTCAGGGCTTACAGTGTTGTGGCACCAGCACCACCATCAAAGGCCCAATTTTTACTACCACTGTTCAACAATTATATGTAATTAAAATTCCTGATATAATAGTTGACAGCAGGGCGTTCCAGCACCAACCAAGAGTAACTGTGAGTGCTTACAGTGTTGTGCCAACACCAACAACTAAGGGGCCTATTTCTGCAGAGTATATACGGCAGGTCCCTACTTTCAAACATCCAACTTACAAACGACTCCTACTTGCAAACGCAAGAAGACAACAGGAAGTGAGAGGAAATCTACCACTAGGAAGGAAAATTCTCTCCTGTAAGAATAAATATGGGAGAAAGGTGTCTCCTCTGTACTGATGCTTTATCAGCAATCCTTGTTTCAAGAAAAACACCACATTTCAAAAACAGTTGTCATTGGGACGGAAAGTGAGGTGAAATGTTCTGAACAGGGGCACAGACAGCAAAACAAATGTTACAGGGGTGATAACCCTTACCTATGTTTTCCAAAAAGTTTAAAAATAGATTTTTGGGCTGGAGCTACACTTCAACAATGTACCTGTTCAAAATTACAAACAGATTCTACATAAGAACAAACCTACAGTCCCTGTCTTGTATGCACCGCCTGTATACGGCTGTTCAGAGTATATAGGGCCTTTTTTATTTTATGTGCGGGGTTCCCCTTAATATCCATACAAGACCCAAAGGGGCTGGTAATGGGCTGGGGTAGGGGGGGGGGGTCATGGGGTAGCTATGCCATTTTTCTTAAAGATTTTCATCCATATTACCGGGACCAGACATTACATTAAAGCCGCAAGCAGTTTTAAATGGCTTTTTTTTCCTTTAGAAGTGTCATTTTGTGCAGGGACAGTTCTAAACACGGGAAACACGTGGCACTTCACAGGCATACTTTAGACACCCCCCAGGTACGATATTTAAAGGAATATTTGACTTTTTTTTTTTCACTTTATGCATCATTAAAATGACTGCTCCCGAAAAACGACCGTTTTTAAAACTTCTTTTTGCATTGATAAATGTCCCCTGGTGCAGAACCCGGGTTCCCAAACCCTTTTTAGGACAATAACATGCATAATAGTTGTTATAATTAGCACTTTAGAATTCGAACGTTCGCATCCATTGTATTTAATAGGGTTCTAATGTTCGTACGAACTTTCGGTCCGTTCGCGGGTTCTGGTGCGAACCGAACCCGGGGGTGTTCGGCTCATCACTAAATGGCACGTGGCTGCAGGATGGTTGTGGCAAGGTCCTATAAACCTAATAGGGTCACTATCAGTGCCTGTACCTCCAGCCAACGATTACACGGAAAAAAAAAATACAATTAAAATAATAAATACATTTATTTTTTATCTTTTTAATTTTGTGAAAGGAAATTTAGACATCAGCTGTGCAAGCACTATATCATTTTGTTAAATGCGACATGCTGTTTAAATTTGGCTGCAAAGCATTATGGTCATGGCATGTCTACAACCTTTAGGGGCTGTATGCACTTTCTTAGGTGGGCAGTGGCTTAACTACCTGATTTTACCACCCCCCAGGCCCTCTGTGCAAACGAAAAAAAGAAAAAATGGTGCAAAAAGAGTTCTGGCAGAGCATGAATTCCAAATGTCAATAAATGATGCAAGCACCAGCGGCGGCTACCATAAGCAGAAGCAGGCTCTGTAAGATATGATAAGGAAAGGAAGGTGCGCCAAACTAAGTGCAGTATAAAAGTTTTAATGGCAAATTAGTAAAAGACAGCCAAATGGCTACTCACAAGAGTATCTGATGAAACAGCGGATGCTGTGAACGCGTCATCCCATTGGTCCATTCCTTGCAGTACGCCACTTCCGGTCCGACTGCACGCTGCGCTCCGCGCTGAAGCGCATCTTCCTGGTCTCTCCTGCATCACAGGAAGGTTAACATCACGCTCGGCCTTCAGCGCCTTGATGCCCAGACATTCTCTGCTGACACCGCAGACCTGCCTTCAGCTACCTTCTCATCTGGGACCTACATCTCCCCCGAGGACCGCCATAGATGACACCGGACCACCAATTACCTTATACATGCCTTATATTTTCCAACATCTTGTGAGTAGCCATTTGGCTGTCTTTTACTAATTTGCCATTAAAACTTTTATACTGCACTTAGTTTGGCGCACCTTCCTTTCCTTACCTCTGTGCAAACAAGCCCTAACTTTCTCTTTAAATCTGAGATTATTGTTAGGAGGGAAGATGTATACCTCTCTCTCTATATATATATATATTAGGGTTGTGGAAATTAACTATTAATTCCTCGATTAATCAATTAATTTTTTTGATCGATCCAAATTCTTTTGATCGGTACTCACCTCTCCGCCGGCTTCCGGGTCTTCAGGGAGTTCTGTTGGAGATCCGGTGATGTCACGGACACCGGCGGGGCTTGCCGTGTCCATCTGAATGGCTCCTTTGCTGTGCCTTCATATCTGCATGCCGGCGGGACCTTACTATCTGCCACACGCAAGGGCTGTTACACTTCCCTCTATCAACCTGGGATTCTACAGCCATCCACTGGGAGTTGTGATAGTTCCCTTCACGGGACATCTACATGCCGACGGACTGATGTTAACCCCTCCTCATCTGGATTCAGCAGTGGTATCGTTGTACACATTTTTATACCAGTATCATACTTAGCTACATGTTTTTATGACTGCTTTTGCTACCGTTTGGTCGTACTCGCACCATTTTTACAGTTTATGTAGCTACATTGATTTTATCTCCAGTGCAATATTTATTTTGTTACCTACTTGAAGACTATAAAAGTTTTAATGCTATTCCCATCGAGCGCTGCCTTTGTGTGTTTTTTTGTATCCTGCTATCGATTTTTCCAGTGGTTGGTAGCTGCATTGGGAATCGGCCTGCAAGGAGATCAGCTAAAAGTAGTTGGATCTGTAGGTGCGTTATAATTAATCAAAATTAGTCGATTAATCGATTTTAAAAAAAAAACGATTAATCGAACACAAAAATTTTAATCAGTAACAGCCCTAATATATATATATATATATATATATATATATATATACACCCTGTTCCAAATTATTATTCAAATTCTATTTCAGTGTCACAAAGATTAAATATTTTGTTTTTCAGTTTAACTCATGGATGGCATTGTGTCTCAGGGCTCTTTTGATCACTGAAAACAATCTCGGACACCTGTGATAATTAGATTGCCAGGTGAGCCCAATTAAAGGAAAAACTACTAAAGGAGGGTGTTCCACATTATTAAGCAGAGCACCATTTTCAAGCAATATGGGGAAGAAAAAGGATCTCTCTGCTGCCGAAAAGAGTGAAATAGTTCAATGCCTTGGACGAGGTATGAAAACATTAGATATTTCATGAAAACTTAAGTGTGACCATCGTACTATTAAGAGATTTGTGGCTGATTCAGAGCACAGACAGGTTTCGTGCAGATAAAGGCACATTGAGGAAGATTTCTGCCAGATCCATTCATCGGATCAAGAGAGCAGCTGCTAAAACACCATTACATAGCAGCAAACAGATATTTGAAGCTGCTGGTGGCTCTGGAGTCCCACGGACATCAAGGTTTAGAGTCCTCCAGAGTCTTGCAACTGTGCATAAACCTTCCATTAGGCCACCACTAACCAATGCTCACAAGCAGAAACGGCTGCATTGGGCAGAAAAATACATGAAGACTAATTTTCAAACAGTCCTGTTCACTGATGAGTGCCGTGCAACCCTGGATGGTCCAGATGGATGGAGTAGTGGATGGTTGGTGGACGACCACCCTGTTTCAACAAGGCTGCGACGTCAACAAGGTGGTGGTGGAGTCATGTTTTGGCCCGGAATCATGGGAATAAAGCTGGTCCACCCCTTTAGGGTCCCCGAAGGTGTAAAGATGACCTCTGCAAAATATGTGGATTTCCTGACTGACCACTTCCTTCCCTGGTACAGAAGGAATAACTATGCTATCCGTAAAAAAATCATCTTCATGCATGACAATGCACCATCTCATGCTGCAAAGAATACATCTGCATCAATGGCTGCTATGGGGATAAAAGGAGAGAAAGTCATGGTGTGGCCTCCATCCTCCCCTGACCTCAATCCTATTGAGAACCTTTGGAGCATCCTCAAGCAAAGGATCTATGAGGGTGGGAGTCAGTTTACATCCAAACAGCAGCTCTGGGAGGCTATTCTGACATCTTGAAAACAAATTCAAGCAGAAACTGTCCAAAAACTCACAAGTTCAATGGATGCAAGACTTGTGAAGCTGCTATCAAATAAGGGGTCCTATGTTAAAATGTAACGTGACCTGTTAAAATGTTGTTCAAAGTTTGATTGAAATAGCTTTTGATTTCAGTAAATATGCTGAAAACACAACAAATGACAATTTTCAGTTCTTTACAACCTATAAAGTGTTTTGAAACTTACTGTGCGTAATAATTTGGAACAGTACATTTAAGTTTTTTTTATTTTGAAAAAAAACAACTTTTATCATTAGGAGGTTTGTTCAATAAAATTTGAATTGCACTCCTAATAGTTGATAACATGAGAATTATGCTGACTGTTGTTTACCACAATTATTATTTAGGTAAATGAGAAAAATATCACTGGCATAATAATTTGGAGCAGGGTGTATAGTAGAAGATGTCCACAGTACCCAGGCAACCATTGGTGTAATCTCCTGCATAATAGAGGTGGTTTGCATGTACTGTACCTAAAATGCTCATAGTGGCTCATATTGCACAAAAGTTTATGGGCATTTGCTTTTATAAGCATTTTTTTCCAACACATTCCCACGTCTATGTGTATTTAGGCATGTTTATGATCGTTAAGCATTTTTTATGCCTGAAAGCTCCTTTTAAAAACTTGATTCTGAGGGGGTTTTTCTCTGTCTCTAAACGCTCCTCTGAAAATATGCCTGTAAACTCTCTAATGTGCATGGACACATGAGTTAACATAGAGCTGCTTCTACAGGCTGAAGAAAAAAAAAACAAAAAAAAAAATCCTATATAAGCATGTAGTACCCTAAAACAAATTTTTTCAAACTTTTTTTTTCTCGTATTATTATAAAACAACAATAAATAGATCTTTAAAATTCTGGTATACAACGTTTTTTTTTGTGGACTCCTGTCAGAGATACCTCTGGGGCTACTGACAGTATTCCTGGTGGGATTTCTGTCACGCCTATGGCCAGAGCTTCTGGTCAGGCTCCTACACTGTCTGCTGCATGGGATCCGGAGCGGACCCCTGGAAGGCTTGCTGCATGGGCTCCTGGACTGTCTCCTGGCCAGGCTCCTGATCTGTCTTCTGGCTAGGCTCCTTAACCACTTAAGCCCCGGACCATTTTGTAGCTAAAGGACCAGGCCACTTTTTGCGATTCGGCACTGCGTTGCTTTAACTGACAATCGTGCGACGTGGCTCCCAAAGAAAATTGACGTCCTTTTTTTCCCACAAATAGAGCTTTCTTTTGGTGGTATTTGATCACCTCTGCGGTTTTGATTTTTTGCGCTATGAACAAAAATAGAGCGTCAATTTTGAAAAAAATGCAATATTTTTTACCTTTTGCTATAATAAATAACCCCCAAAAATATATATAAAAAAAATTTTTCCTCAGTTTAGGCCGATACGTATTCTTCTACATATTTTTAGTAAAAAAAATTGCAATAAGCGTTTATTGATTGGCTTGCGCAAAAGTTATAGCTTCTACAAAATAGGGGATAGATTTATGGCATTGTTATTAATAAAAAAAAATTCTAGTAATGGCGGCGATCAATGATTTATCTTTATTTTATTTTTTTATCATGAGTGCAACATTATGGCGGACACATCGGACACTTTTGACACTATTTTGGGACCATTGTCATTTTTACAGCGATCGGTGCTATAAAAATGCACTGATTACTGTGAAAATGACACTGGCAGTGAAGGGGTTAACCTGTAGGGGGCGCAGAAGGGGTTAAGTGTGACCTAATGTGTGATTCTTACTGTGTGGGGGCGTGGCTTGGCGTGTGACGTCACTGTTCATCGTTCCCTATGAAAGGGAACAGACGATCAGTGACAGACTCACTAGAAAGCACAGGGAGAGGTTTGTTTACACTTACCTCTCCCCGTTCTTTAGCTCTGTGACCTGATCGCGGGACACCAGCGACGATTGGGTCCACGGGTTACGCGGGCGCGGTCAAGGAGCTCAGGATCGGATTGCGAACGCGCCGCTGGCAGCGCGTGACCCACGTGCCATTCTGCTGACGTATATGTACAGGCGGCGGTCCTTAAGTGGTTAACGGTCTCCTTTCTGAGCTCCTAAACTGCCTCCTGGTTGGGCATTTACACTGTCCCCTGGCTGGATTCCTAAACTATCTCCTGGCAGGGTTCCTGAACTGTCTCCTTTTTGGGCTCCTGAACTGTCTTCTGGCCTGGCTTCTACAATGTCCCCTGGCAGGACTCCTAAACTGTCTCTTGTCTGGGTTTTCTGAACTGTCTCCTGTCTGGTGTCTTGAACTGTCTCCTGGCCAGGCTTCTACACTGTCTCCCGGCCAGGCTTCTACACTGTCTCCTGGCCAGGCTTCTACGCTGTCTCCTGGCCAGGCTTCTACGCTGTCTCCTGGCCAGGCTTCTACACTGTCTCCTGGCCAGGCTTCTACACTGTCTCCTGGTAGGGTTCTTATACTGTCTCCTGGCAGGGTTCTTATACTGTCTCCTGGCAGGGTTCTTAAACTGTCTCCTGGCAGGGTTCTTAAACTGTCTCCTGGCAGGGTTCTTAAACTGTCTCCTGGCAGGGTTCTTAAACTGTCTCCTGGCAGGGTTCTACACTGTCTCCTGGCCAGGCTTCTACACTGTCTCCTGGCCAGGCTTCTACACTGTCTCCTGGCCAGGCTTCTACGCTGTCTCCTGGCCAGGCTTCTACACTGTCTCCTGGCCAGGCTTCTACACTGTCTCCTGGCAGGGTTCTTATACTGTCTCCTGGCAGGGTTCTTATACTGTCTCCTGGCCAGGCTTCTACACTGTCTCCTGGCCAGGCTTCTACACTGTCTCCTGGCCAGGCTTCTACACTGTCTCCTGGCCAGGCTTCTACGCTGTCTCCTGGCCAGGCTTCTACACTGTCTCCTGGCCAGGCTTCTACACTGTCTCCTGGCAGGGTTCTTATACTGTCTCCTGGCAGGGTTCTTATACTGTCTCCTGGCAGGGTTCTTAAACTGTCTCCTGGCAGGGTTCTTAAACTGTCTCCTGGCAGGGTTCTTAAACTGTCTCCTGGCAGGGTTCTTAAACTGTCTCCTGGCAGGGTTCTTAAACTGTCTTCTGGGCTCCTGAACTGTCTTCTGGCCTGGCTTCTACAATGTCCCCTGGCAGTACTCCTAAACTGTCTCTTGTCTGGGTTTTCTGAACTGTCTCCTGTCTGGTGTCTTGAACTGTCTCCTGGCCAGGCTTCTACACTGTCTCCTGGCCAGGCTTCTACGCTGTCTCCTGGCCAGGCTTCTACACTGTCTCCTGGCCAGGCTTCTACACTGTCTCCTGGCAGGGTTCTTATACTGTCTCCTGGCAGGGTTCTTAAACTGTCTCCTGGCAGGGTTCTTAAACTGTCTCCTGGCAGGGTTCTTAAACTGTCTTCTGGGCTCCTGAACTGTCTTCTGGCCTGGCTTCTACAATGTCCCCTGGCAGTACTCCTAAACTGTCTCTTGTCTGGGTTTTCTGAACTGTCTCCTGTCTGGTGTCTTGAACTGTCTCCTGGCCAGGCTTCTACACTGTCTCCTGGCCAGGCTTCTACACTGTCTCCTGGCCAGGTTTCTACACTGTCTCCTGGCCTGGCTTCTACACTGTCTCCTGGCCAGGCTTCTACACTGTCTCCTGGCCAGGCTTCTGCACTGTCTCCTGGCAGGGTTCTTAAACTGTCTCCTGGCAGAGTTCTTAAACTGTCTCCTGGCAGGGTTCTTAAACTGTCTCCTGGCAGCGTTCTTAAACTGTCTTCTGGCAGGGTTCTTAAACTGTCTCCTGGCAGGGTTCTTAAACTGTCTCCTGGCAGGGTTCTTGTACTGTCTCCTGGCAGGGTTCTTAAACTGTCTCCTGGCAGGGTTCTTAAACTGTCTCCTGGCAGGGTTCTTAAACTGTCTCCTGGCAGGGTTCTTAAACTGTCTCCTGGCAGGGTTCTTGTACTGTCTCCTGGCAGGGTTCTTAAACTGTCTCCTGGCAGGGTTCTTAAACTGTCTCCTGGCAGGGTTCTTAAACTGTCTCCTGGCAGGGTTCTTGTACTGTCTCCTGGCAGGGTTCTTAAACTGTCTCCTGGCAGGGTTCTTAAACTGTCTCCTGGCAGGGTTCTTAAACTGTCTCCTGGCAGGGTTCTTGTACTGTCTCCTGGCAGGGTTCTTAAACTGTCTCCTGGCAGGGTTCTTAAACTGTCTCCTGGCAGGGTTCTTAAACTGTCTCCTGGCAGGGTTCTTGTACTGTCTCCTGGCAGGGTTCTTAAACTGTCTCCTGGCAGGGTTCTTGTACTGTCTCCTGTCTGGACTCTTGAACTGTCTCCCTGCAGGACTCCTGAACTGTCTCCCTGCAGGACTCCTGAACTTTCTGCTGGCCGGGCTCCTGAACTGTCTCCTGGCAGGTTTGCTAAACTGTCTCCTGGCTGGGCTCTTGAACTGTATCCTGTCTGAACACCTGAACTGTCCCCTGGCGGTGCTCCTAAACTGTCTTCTGGCCGGGCTCTCCTTGCTGGGCGTCCTGTGCTTTCTCATCTGCACAGAAATATTATTGTCACATGTGGTGTCGCATATGTATACAATGGTTAAATGTGACAAGCTATCAAATTGTAAAAATGGCCCAAATTGCGACCAATTTCTACAATGCAATTAAATTATAAACACAGTGAATGCAACAAGATTGATAAATGTCCCCCATTATTTTTCCAGGTCTGTGACTCACACAGTACTAAATGATCAGTATAATAACAGCTCTAAAATATTCATCACTGAAAACTTCTATATTTCTAAACTGGGACATTCTTTTTGAGGCCAAGTCTCCAGATTGATGGTGCAACTTACTGAGTTTCTTAGCCATTACCATCTGGTTGGAACATCAGCTGGCAGACAGTTTGCAGAGCTATCCTGAGAAGTTAGTTAAATTTAAAAGGGAATGGCCTAAAATGACATAGTGGGAATTCAGTAGGCCTTTTAGGATTTCATTTACGCAATTAAAAGTACTCATTGATGTCCTTATTCTCTAGAAATTATCCATACACATCCACTACTTAATGGCACTGTCATTTATTTTCTTGAAATTGTTTCTTACTGTGTTTTCTGCCTCCTTGTAACATCCTCTGTAAACTCCTGAACCTCTCCCTTTCCCTCTGCATTCTGTTTGTGTGGAACAATCAGTGCACATTAGTTGCAGATATGTGCACTACTCTGTATACACTACAAATCCCATAGTCCCTCGTACATCTCAGGAGTGAGCAGGAGAGGATGGCTATGTTCCTACTTAAGGCTGCCATGGACAACAAAGGGACTCTTTAACTACTACATTACCAAGCCTATTTCTGAGATTTGGTGTTTACAAGTTAAAAACATTTTTTTTGCTAGAAAATTACTTAGAACCCCCAAACATTATATATATATATATATATTTTTCTAACACCCTAGAGAATAAAATGGCAGTTGTTGCAATACTTTGTGTCACACCGTATTTGCGCAGTGGTCTTACAAGCGCACTTTTTTGGGAAAAAATACACTTTTTTGAATTAAAAAATAAGACAACAGTAAAGTTAGCCCAATTTTTTTTTAATATTGTGAAAGATAATGTTACGCTGAGTAAATTGATACCCAACAAGTCACGCTTCAATATTGCGCCCGCTCGTGGAATGGCGACAAACTTTTACCCTTTAAAATCTCCATAGGCGACGTTTAAAAAATTCTACAAGCTGTATGTTTTGAGTTACAGAGAAGGTCTAGAATTATTGCTCTCGCTCTACCGATCGCGGCGATACTTCACATGTGTGGTTTCAACACTGTTTTCATATGCGGGCGCTACTCACGTATGCGTTCGCTTCTGCACGCGAGCTCGGCGGGACGGGGCGCGTTTACATTTTTATTTTATTTTTTCTTATTTATTTTACTTTTTATTTTTAATTTTTTCACTGTTCTTTAAAAAAATAAAAAAATTGCGTCACTTTTATTCCTATTACAAGGAATGTAAACATCCCTTGTAATAGAAAAAAGCACGACAGGTCCTCTCAAATATGAGATCTGGGGTCCAAAAGACCATTGATAAAAAAAGCTATAAGTTAAGAGAGGGTGATGTTCCTTCAAACCAGAGAGAATCCTGCTCCACACCCAGTGAAAGTAAGTATAACTTGCTTACCAGCTGTCCATGACCACTACATTACAGGTGGTCTCACCAAGCACAAGGAATTGGGTCTCCCCAGAAACCTTATATGCTCTCTTCAATCCTCACCAATTATAAGCCGAGGCACCTAATTTTACCACAAAAAACTGGGAAAACGTATTGACTCGAGTATAAGCCTAGGGTGTCCATCTGCATGCCTCACTGTGCCTCACTTTGCCTCACTGTGTCCATATGCATTCCTCACTGTGCCTCACTGTGTCCATGCCTCACTGTGCCTCACTGTGCCCATGCCTCACTGTCACTGTGCCCATGCCTCACTGTGCCCATGCCTCACTGTGCCCAATCTCCCTACCTGATCTCCGGCGCTGTGTGACTAGACTGACGTTTAACATGTAAGTCTATGGAAGGGGTGCCCGGCTTTGAAAAATCGGTGCTCCCCGGCCCTAGGTCCCCTGGACAACAAAATTTGAACACTTGTAGATAAAGAGTGGGGCTACATGTGTGCTAAATTTGAGGTTCAGGGGAACTAAAGCCGGCCGGTACCAGGTCCCAAAATTCACCAGAGAAATAACCGTTTAACATGGGAGTCTATGGAAGGGGTGCCCGGGTTTTAAAAATCGGTGCTCCCCGGCCGTAGGTCCTCCGGACAACAAACTTTGGAAACTTGTAGAGGAAGAGTGGGGATACATGTGTGCCAAGTTTGGGGTCCAGGGGATCAGGCGCACAAAGGTGAAGATGGACACAGACTCGAGTATAAGCCGAGGGGGCATTTTCAGCGCGAAAAAATGTGCTGAAAAACTCGGCTTATACTCGAGTATATACGGTAGTCAGATTCATGTAACTCTGCTAGCACATCCAAAACATGACTTTTTCCCTAGATTGACAATGCTGCTGTCCAAGGGTGTCTCCATTGATCCCTCATTCAGAGAGGAATCACTCTAAAACAAGAGGTGTGTTACTGGCCAGATCTCCAGTGGTAAATAAAGAAAAAAAGCCTAAAAATAATGAATGCAGCCACTACATTTAAGAGTTGGTCAGCTGTAATATATTACATTTATGTTTTGGGGATTAAAAATCACATTCATAAATCTCTTGCAATGACAGCCACTATTGGTTGTTAGATTTTGTAATACAGCTATAGCACAGAACCCATACTAATAACGTGCTTTGTCTGTCATTCATTTTACACATTGGCTGTCAATGTTGTATCTGTTTTCATCAGTATTTTGTTCAGCATGAGTAGAACAAAGGCTTCCATTAGCAGTCAGGGCTGACGTTATCAGCCTGCATGGCACAGTACCATTAATGTTCTTCTGTCAGGAGACCACAAGTACAAATGAAGCTTTTCTTCTGTCTGTGGAAGACAAGATTTCATTCTTTTAGTGTAACGTCTCTGTTGTTCCTTGTGTTACCCTCCTAGTATATCTACTGAGATAAAAAAGGATTACAAAATCAATACCCCTAGTGATTTCTGCACAATGCTAAGCTTGTGCACTTAATTTACTGTGTCATTATCGATGCCGATAACATCGCATTTTTATCTAATGCTCTAGAGTAAACAAAATTTCTTCCCCGAAGCAAAGAACAAACATTTTGTCAGGTTCAGGGTAATGTGAAGAAAGTGTGAGGCTGCTCTCTTATCAGACAATAGCGTTGAACAATAGAAAACCTGAGAGATAATAATATTCAATTATGACTATCAATAATACTGAAGACAGCCAATCTGCACAGGGTTATCTTAGTTACTATAGCTATTCAAGGGCTTTTCTTTAGAAATTGGAGTCATTAGAACAGAGCTAACGAAGGACTCCACATACACAGGAATAGCCAGTAGACTCTGGTCATACATGCAGAGATTGTTCTCTGCTGACCAAAAAAAATAAATCTAATCAATTCATCCATCTATGCCAAACAGCTGAAATTAGAACCACATGTACAACATAAAAAAATAATTCCAGTTGTGGATATTTTTAGCTAGTTATATTGGCCTGCTTGCGTCAATGTAACTATGTATATACCGTATCTGTGGGAACCTTATGGAAGCTGCAAATCACTGTAGTAGACACTACTACTCTAATGATCTCCTCTAGCTTCTGGGTCCCATGCCAAGTGGCTGTCCTGCTGCTTAATGAACACAGGAGGTCACATGCTAATCAGAGCACCTCAAATGAATGCATTCTGATTGGACAAGGAGATTGTGATGTCACCACCCTCCCTCTCCACCTCATCCAATCAGAGAATGCTTTACATATATTGAGAAAATGCAAAGTGTTTTTGGATTGGTGCCTCTGCAAAGTGGGCAATTTTCTGTGTACAGAATACAGCAGGGCAGCAACTCGGCATGGGACCGGGAAGTTAGTGGAGATCACTGGAGTAACAGTGGTTACTTTGGTGATTTTTCAGCTTCTACTGGGATCCCATAGATATGATCTATATGCAGTTACACGGTCCAAGCTGGACCAATGTAACTCTGTAAAAATGTACCATGCCTGCAATTCATCTTTAAGTCTTTGCGTGTGTGGACATATATTATCTTGCATTTAATAAGGAGTAGTTAAGGTCCATTCACTGTGGAAGAAGTCCAAATACAAGGCGTGAAGATGTCATAGTGACCTTCTTCCTTCAACACTCTGAAGCCCTGTACACACGCTTGGTTTTCCCGGCAGTAAAAACTATTTTTTACTAAGCTGCACTACTGGTTCTTATTATGGTGTAAGGAGCTGGGCTTAGGAATTCAAACCCTATATAGACTTTCTTTTTTTATTGTTTGTTTTATAAAAGAGTTGGCATCTGCATAAGATCATAGTATCCTATTTACAAAAAAATTCTGATCAACACCAAATTATGTTGAAATACCATATCACATTAAAGAAAAAAATTTGATGTAGGCCTCTGTTTAAAGCCCATTTCCAGGAATTATACAAAATCTACCCTTGCAGTGGGGCTCTCCACAATGCAAGGGATACCTGCTCATTCAGTCTAGGGGTCCCACTAAGCCTCCTCCAAACTCTAAACCCCTCCACGTATAATGCAGATTTAATAGCCCTTCATTGTACATGATGACTCGAGGGACCGCCCACAGCCTATAATGTCAGAGGGAAAAGAAGAGAGTGCTTGTGCGGACTGGAGCGGGGGCAAGGTAAAAGTGCTACAGCCTTTTCATCTTGTCTTAAAATCAACAAACGGAGGAAGCCCACTGCAAGGTTATATTTAGTCTAATTCCTGTAGTTAAGCTCTAAAGGGCATAATATATAATTGTTGTAATATATAATCTATTGTCTGCCTATCAGGTCTGTTCTTAAAATGGATATAAATGAAAACATGAAGATTTTATGCCTTATAGGGAACATCTGGAAATGTTTATTGTACCTAAGCAGCACCCCATTAGATTTTTGTTTTGTCTTGAATTCCCCCTTAAAAATAGTTCTACCTGGGGCTAGGCATTCCAGTGTCATGAACCTCATAACGGTATAACGGCAGCGTAAGATAATCTAAGGCGCTGCTGCCTATGAGCACTAGTCTCATGAGATTTGGAGTGAGATATGGTGATGTCACTACTGTACTGCTCATTGTTCTCCTTGCTGGAGAGAAAGCTGTACCTGAGGACCAGTGGTGCTGTGATCTTCCTTGCTTTTGCTTCATCTGTTCTGTGGATCTGTGCATACTTCATCTCACTGGCTGCTTCTTGGGTATTGGCTAACTAGTCATCAGATGACCAGCCATCGGGTGGGCAGCTCTGACTTGAGGAAGACAAGCCCTGCTTCTACCTAAATGGAGCCCTCACACAGACAGACACAATTTGGAATGCAGCATGGTAAGCCAGTAAAGGGTAGAAAGCCGCAGGAAGCCCATTGGCAATATTGGTGACTAGTCCTTTTAACACTGTACCTCAGCTACCTTTTTTTAGAGGCAGCTTCATAAATAGGTTCTCTCTAAAGCAACTGTAAATATTACATATACTGAGAAAACACCCGTGAATGACTACAAAATTATTCAAAAACTGCTGTCTAATCAAGAAGTCTAAAACAATAGAGTATCATGCCTAAACAGAGCTTGCTATAATGTGCAAAAACATACCAATATGTATAAAATATGTGCTCTTTAAACATATGACATTACTATTCCATAAGTGCCAAACCTAAAAAACACCTACTATTCACATTTTTATGGACTATTTTCTTAAATAACTTTATCACACTAATTTTATATAAACACCTGGCTGTTTTGTAGGTTTTGCATTTATGGAAAAGTAATATAATATGTTGAAAGAGCATATATGTTATACATATCGGTATGTTTTTGCACTTTTTTATAGCAAGCGCTATTTAGACGTAAAACTCTAAATATTGTCTCCGTGACAAAATGACTTAAGCCTCGTACACACGATCGGATATCCTATGGATTCTAATCCGATGGTTTTGTCCATCGGAAATCCGATGAAGCTGACTTCCATCAGTCTTGCCTACACACCATCAAATAAAAAACCGACCGTTCCAAACGCGGTGACATAAAACACTCCGATGAGCCGAGAAAAATTAAGTTCAATGCTTCTGAGCATGCGTCGACTTGATTCTGAGCATGCGTGGGTTTTTTATCCGATGGACTTGCCCATAGACGATCAGAATTTTCTATCGGTTTTTGATCCATCGGAAAAATTTCAAACATGTTCTATTTTTTAAAACCGATGGAAAAAAGACCGATGGGTCCCATACACGATCGGTTTGTCCGATGAAAAAAGTCCATCGGACTGTTTTCATGAGTAAAACCGATCGTGTGTACAGGGCTTTAGAGATATGCTCTGTCCCCTTTGATTAGAAATTCCTTTAAATTAAATTCCATTGTGCTACAAAGTAGTCAAAGATCACTTTTCATCAGTTCATTGTCATCAAAATGATAGTTTTCTTTGCTTTGCTTCATTTCCTTTGCCAGTTTACCTTCCCATAATGCTGTAGATATCCCCTTGGTGCCTTTAAGGATCACTGTAAATCTGAACAGATTGAAATGCTTATAGGATGGCACAGATTTCCTGTTTTTTTTTAACCAGCTAGCGAAAATACCTCCAACATGTAAAACGTTTTTCTTCATCTCTGAGAAAAACAACAGTTTAAGGAATTTTTTGGTTAGGATTTTGTTCCAGTAAATAGTCCAGGGGAAATCAATCCAAAGGGAAATAAATCACTGAACAAAGACTTCTCAGATACAATGATAACTGATAAAACATGTGTTGTTCTAAGCAGTATTGAAGTCTATTGCATAAGACGCCCTTCGTTGAATTCTGACAGGAGATCCAAAAGCTTGGCATCATTTTTGTTTGTTTGTATGCAGAGAGAATATAATGAAGGCTGACTAAGGCCCCTTTCACACGGAGGTCCGTTCAGGTCCGCCTGTCAGTTTTTTAGGCGGACCTGAAACGGATCCTCCATGCACCCCTATGGAGGCACGGATGTCAGCGGAGACATGTCCGCTGACATCCGCTCCGCCAAAGTGTGACGGAGGAAAACCCTATTTTTCCTTCCGTCTGCGGAGCGGATCGGATGACAACGGACTCTACGGTCCGTCATCATCCGATTCCCCATAGGGGAGAGCGGCGCTTTGACAGGGCGGTCCCTGCACAGTGTGCGGGGACCGCCCAGTCATCCGTCGGCTCAGCGGGGATCAACGGAGCGATCCCCGCTGAGCAAGCGGAGCTTCACGGGGCGGATCTTCACGGATCCGCCCCGTGTGAAAGAGGCCTTAGTTAGACTGTCAAAATACAACAGCTAAGATGCTTTGTCAATATGTATAATTATAATCATAGACTGCTGAAAATAAATTTTTGGCAACATAATTTCAGACATAATATCAATAAAGGTATGATAAATGTGTCCGTTTTACAATTTTTCAAAGGCAGCATTGGGGGAAAAAAAATCCAGACTTCCCTAATAAAATAGAGCTGGTAAGCTTTCATAAACTAAATTAAAGAGGCAGAATAAAGTATATGTTTGCTATAGATACAAATAATGAAATCACTCCATTGCCACTTCCGGTACTATAATATAGAACACAAAGAAAAACCCCCTTGGTTCGGACTTTAGAGGCAGACTTGGACCACATAATTGTATATCAAAATTAATATTTTATTTATACATAGAAAAGACATAAAAGAGACATCCATAGACACAATTTTAAATGCTATGTATGAATAACAAGCAGATATACTAAAAATGGTATGTTTCTTTATTTATATAGTGAGACCTGTTTCTTCTTATATCACCCCTGTGTGTGTCTGGAAGAAGCGGATTAATGAAACGCGTTGACTCACAGGGGCCCACTCACCTGACACTATGTAATGCTAATTTGCAAATTTTAGGCCATGTAGGGCCGTATTTTGCACAATTGTGTTCACATGTTGTTGTCTATGGATGTCTATTTTATGTCTTTTCTATGTATAAAAAAAATATTAATTTTGATATACAATTATGTGGTCCAAGTCTGCCTCTAAAGTCCGAACCAAGGGGGTTTTTCTTTGTGTTCTATATTATGTTTTCTATACGAAACGCCTATTTTCTTAAAAGAGAAGCATGGGATACAAAAAAAAACAAGCATACATACTCTCCTTTGCAGATGCAGCGTTGATCCGATGCTGCAACTGTCCCCCGCTGGCTCCACATCAAGAACTGAGCGATCAAAGACTGCTGATTGCTCAGTTGTCGGGTCCGTTTTTAGCACACTGTGCGTCACTGCTCTGTGCTCTGCTCCTCCAGCGTTTACTGGAGCGCCGGGCTGTGCAGGGGGAGGGGGTGGCTGACTCAGGCTCTCAGCAGCCTGCTGAGAAGCTGAGCCAGCTGCTGGGCAAGTAATGTGGGTGGATTCCGACATTACTGTCGGGATCCCTGCAGAGCCTGGACCGGCTCTGTGATGTCAGCCGACAGCAGGCTTTAGCCCGCTGTCAGCTGATTATGTTGCACAGGAGAAGTATGGGCAAAAAAGCATTCACAATACATCTCCTTTAATCACCTTTTTCTTACTTACAAGTAAACCTGCAATTATAGAAATATTTGAAGCCACTATTGCTGACTTCTGTTGTTTCCAGGGCTGTCTTTCTGATCCTGACTTTTCAACTTAATGAGTGACTGACCTGGAACATGGAAGAGTTACATGCTTGTTTAAAATCTGTGACTAAGAAGTATAATCAGAATCAGGACAGATTCAGACTCTGCATCTTTCAAACCCTAGCCAGCAGTTCTGATGTTTCTTGCTAAGTCACTCAAACCCAAAATTTTTAATTGTACATTACAGGACACAGGAGGAAGTATTCAGCAACCCAAGGGTTATGCTGCATTATTCAGGAAAGAATGGATTATGCTTTATTTTTATATGCTAGTCTCATATTGAAAATGAACCTTGCTGTGAGGAAGATGTTGGGCCAGATCAGTTATAGGGTATACCCACCGGGAGGGTGAAGATCCCATCCTCCCCACCCCTCTGCCTGGAGGAGTCTGCTGGATAAGACATCTGCAGTTAGCTAGGGCCTTGTGCCCTTATGGGAGCATGGGTGTGCTAGAGGTCACCTTCCAAATCCCTTAGGCCCCTTTCACACTGGGGCGCGGGCAGCGTCGGTGGTAAAGCGCCGCTATTTTTAGTGGCGCGTTACCATCATTTTTGCAGAGGTATTCGGCCGCTAGCAGGGCGCTTTTAACCTCCCTGGCGGTATTCCCGAGTTTGGCTCGGGGTAAGATTTCAGTACCTAAAGCGGTAACCCCGAGCCAGACTCGGGATCGCATCGCAGGATACAGGGGAGGATACAGGGGAAGTTACTTACCTTGTCCCTGGATCCTGCGATGTGTCCCCGCTGTGTCTGCGAGCTGTCATATCGCTCGATCCTCACTGCCGAGTGCCCCCGAGCTCCGTTCCCTGCGAGCGTTGCGCCAAATTCAAAAAGTGAAACACACAATACACATACAGTATACTGTAATCTTACAGATTACAGTACTGTATAAAATAATTACACATCCCCTTTGTCCCTAGTGGTCTGTCCAGTGTCCTGCATGCACTTTTATATTATAAAACCTTTTCTTTCTGCCTGGAAACTGGAGATTGTCCATAGCAACCAAAAAGTGTCCGTTTACATCAAAAGTGGTTTTAAACCAGCTAGAAAACAGCGATAATAAATTAGAATCACTTGCAGAATTGAGCGATAGCGATTTGTGGTGAAATTCATCATCAAACACTAAATCTAATGACAGCGACAATTCTGCAACTGAGCAAATTTCAGTGTTTTTGATTTGATTACATTATTGAATAATTTTTATTATTATTATATTATTATTTGTTATTATGTTATTATTTGTTATAATTATTTATAGTTATTTATTATATTATAATTTATGATTTTGTTTTTTTAACATTATCATACCCGGAATGTCTTCTAGACTCTTGTTTGGACAGATTTAAGTGAGTTATTCCTAAGAATTACAGGCCTACAATATAAAAAGCCAAATTTCCATGCAAAATAATGGTACCCGCTTTCAGCAGCTAAAATCTGACAGAATCATACCGCCAGGAAGGTTAACCCCCACTAGCGGCCGAAAAATGGTTAAAACCACCCGCAAAGCGCCGCTGCAGCGGCGCTTTGCCGGCGGTATGGCCGCGGTGCCCATTCATTTTAATGGGCAAGAGCAGTGGAGGAGCGGTGTACACACCGCTCCAAAGATGCTGCTTGCAGGAGATTTTTTAACGTCCTGCCAGTGCACCATTCCAGTGTGAAAGCCCTCTGGCTTTCACACTGGAGTCAAAGGAGCAGCTTATTCAGGGCGCTTTGCAGGCGCTATTTTTAGAGTTATAGAGTCTGCAAAGCACCTCAGTGTGAAAGGGGTCTTAGAGATAGTTTACACTTGCTTTAAAACATGGCTTCTGACACGCTTTGTTAATGCTCTCTGAATGCCAGTCAAAGCCCCTGTCACTAAATAAAATGGTTAGCTTACACCTGTTTACACCTTGCTTTTGCTTTGCTTCAAAAATTATACCCTATGTCACTTTACTGGTGCTTCAAATTGTCTTCAAAGCCTCCATAGAAGTCTATGACAAAGCTAGGTAGGTGCTTTAATGTGTGTTGAAGCCAAAGCAAGTGTAAATGAGCCCTTGAGCTGACTCTATGGAGACACCCGTGACTGTTTGTATTGCTCTACGGTGGTGGAGACTGAGGACTCTGACCATTTTTTTGGTCCAAGTGAACCACACTGAACCTGAGCAGCCTCCACTTAGATGAGCCTACTGCGCATGTGCACTGCCACTCACTTCCCACTGCCACTCCACACCACTGCCACCATGCAGACTTGAGCTATCTGCTGCCTCCAGTGATGATCACATTGGGCAGGTAACCCCTCCTGCCTGAGCAGGCTGGTCTGTGAGTACCCCTAATGTGATTCCCTCACATACACATAGATAGTTACATAGTTGGTAAGGTTGAGAAAAGACACCAGTACATCCAGTTCAACCTGTGTACTTGGTGTATGTGTGTTTATGTTGATAATCATTTCACATAGCCCTGTATATTGTGTTCACTAAGATGCACGTCCAAGAGACTTTTAAAAATATCAATACTTCCTGTTGACACTACCGATTGTGAAAGAGAGTTCCACATCCTTGCCACCCTGACAGTGAAAAACCCCCTACGCAGCTTAAGGTTAAACCGCTTCTCCTCCAATCTCATTGTGTGGCCCCATGTCTTCTTACACTCCCTGAGACTAGTTTTCTACCTACACTGGGTTCACCATTAAAATATTTGTATATCGCTATCATATCTCCTCTCAAGTGTCTCTTCTCCAGGGAGTATAAGTTTAGTGATTGTAGTTGTTTCTCGTAATTGAGGTCCTCCAGTCCCCTTATTAATTCTCCATGGAGTTGCCTATCCCATTATTTTATTCAGGTCTTCATGTAAAGCTTCTATATCCTGCAATAAAAGTTATTGCCCTGCTTATTTTAAGGTGGTCAGCAAAAACTGAGATTGAGCAATTTATACCAACCTCTATGTCATTTAAGAATAAATTAACACAGTATTTATCACCACCCTTTGGACGCACCCCTGTAACCAGTTTTTTGTTCATGAACAAACTCTATGGTCCATGCCTACAGACCTCAGTTTGTAAATTAATAAAATCCAGATACACCGCATCCACAGCCCTACCTTTATCTAGATGGCAGCTCACTTCCTCGTAGAATGTTAACAGATTAGTTTGGCAAGAACGACCTGGATATAGTCCCATATCATCCCCTCCAATACATGCAAATTACATACTATCGACGTTGCACTGACAGACCTGTAGTTTCCAGGTTTATATCGCTGCCCTTTTTTGAATAATGGTTTCATGTGGGCTTCTCGCCAATCAGCTGGTACCAATCCTGTCGGTATGCTGTCCATAATGATCTCGCTTTTTTACTGTTAATATATTTAAAAAATTGCTTGGGATTTTTTTTACTCTCCTCTGCTATATGTATCTCACAGTCTTTTTTAGCCACCCTGATTGCTTTCCTACACTTCTTATTGCATTCCTTGTAGTATTGGAATGCTGACAAATTCCCCTTTGCTTTATATTTTTTAAAGGCAATTTTTTTCCCTTTAATATGACTTTTAATGTTATGGTGTAGCCATCCAGCTGTACTTCTATATTTACTGCCCATTGGAATGCACTGAATGATACCTTTATTTAATATGTTCCTAAAGTAATCCTATTTTTCTCAGTGTTCAGTGTTTCTAGGATTTGGTCCTATCTAATATCTTGTAGTATATGGAGTGCAGTTTAGAAAAGTTGCCTCTTTTGAAATTTTATGTTCTTGTCCTACCCTCATGCCTTCTTTTCCTATGAATTATGCTAAATGTAATTATCCTGTGATCGCTAGTTCCTACCTGTATTTCCACATCTGCGATCAGATCTGTTATGTGTAATTAGAAGGTCTAGCAATGCATTCTTTCTAGTCGGAGCATCCACCAATTTGGAAATTAAGTTGTCCTGTAAGACAGTGGTCATCAACCCTGTCCTCAGGGCCCACTAACAGGCCAGGTTTGCAAGATAACTGAAATTCATCACAGGTGATATCATTTGCTGCTCAGTGATTGCAGTATTCTAGTCTGCATCTCCCCAAGGTAATACATAAAATCTGGCCTGTTAGTGGGCCCTGAGGACAGGGTTGATGACCACTGCTGTAAGACATTTAGGAAATAAAGGGCCTTTAATGAGAGAGCTGCCCTTCTGCCCAGTCCATATCTGGATAGTTGAAGTCCCCCATTGTGATGACATTGTCCTGCCTCTGCCATTGCTTCAATTTCTAACTGTAATAGGAGATCCAACTTCTTCTCTTCCTTCAGGTTAGGGGGCCTGTAACATACTCCCACTATTCATTTCCCACTTGCTTCTTTCTTTTGAAGTTCCACCCACATGGATTCCATGAATGGCAGATAACATGCGCAAGGGCGGTGACCATCGAGCCTGACCGACTTTCTGTCAGCTAGCAGTTTAGGGGGCTGGGGCTACCAGCATAACCCCCTAAAGAACCTGATGCAGATAGTGCTGTTCAAAGGTAAAAAGGTTAGAAGCCCTTTATTCTATCTTGCAAGCCCTGCTATGCTAACTGCATTACAACTATGCCCCTATGCCAGGTCTTAGCTGTCTGGGTCAAGGTCATGTCCAGAGATCCTGGTTCTATCCTGATGGATCCGTCTGTCCTTCTGGAGCTCACGCCTGTTGCCCAGCTGTATTGTGTTGATGAGCTGGTGGATATTATCGGTCAAATATCCAGGATGAGTCTCTATTTCATATCAGATGGACCCTTTGGTTCAAGTGTTGGTCTGTGGAACATCAGTGCAGTAAACACTTTTTGCACATGCCCTTTCTGGGGGGCTGGCTGTTGGAATATTCCTGGACAACTTCATTAAGGAAGTCACCTGGGGAAAAAAGTACTCTAAAACTCAGTTGAGCCCTAAGTCATAGTCTCGGTACACACGTACTGATATTTAGTCAGTTCAGCAGGAACTACCCCATGCCCCGGGTCAATGAACTGTTAGACCGCATCGCCCAAGGTAATTTCCTAACTACCCTTGACCTATGCAAAGGGTACTGGCAGATTCCTCTGGACCCGGAATCTGTTTCGAAGTCAGCATTCATCACCCCCTTTGGCTTGTACCAGTCTAAGGCCATGCCATTTGGAATGAAAAATGCTCCGGCGACGTTCCAGAGGATGGTAGATCAACTCCTCGATGGCCTTCAGGATTATGCCTGTGCATACCTGGATGACATTGCGATCTACAGCGATACCTGGGAGGAACATCTACTCCACCTGGGTACTATGTTAGACCACATCAGGACTGCGAGACTAACATTAAAGCCAGAGAAATGTAGCATAGGGATGTCCAAGGTTCAGTACCTCAGGCATCGAGTAGGCCGTGGGCAACAGCGTCCTGAACCAGCTAAAGTAGAGGCTTTTGACAACTGGCCCACACCCTGGACGAAAACCCAGGTCTTGGCATTCCTAGGCACTGCAGAATACGATATGAGTTTTTTTCCCGACAATAGAACAATAGCTAAACCCCTGAGTGACTTGAACAGAAAGAATCTTCCCCGCCAGGTCCTGTGGTCCCCAGAGTGTGAAAATGCTTTCCAGTGCCTGAAAAATGCTTTGGTTTCTGCCCCAGTTTTGGCTGCTCCTGACCCAAACAAACGTTTTTGTGTACATACAGATGCTTCCACCTTTGATTTGGGAACAGTGCTAAGCCAAGTGGGAGCCGGCGGCGGTGAGCACCCTGTTGCCTACATCAGTCGCAAGCTACTACCCCAGGAGGTGGGGTATGCAGCCATAATAAAAGAATGTTTAGCGCTGGTGTTTGGCGCTGGTGTGGGCCTTGAAAAAACTTCCGTATTGCTATGGACGACCCTTCACGGTGCTCATGGACCACAACCCTTTGATCTGGTTAAATCGAGTATCCGGGGACAACGGACGCTTATTGAGATGCAGTCTTGCCCTGCAGCCCTACAACTTTACTGTGCAGTACAGGGAGGGCCGAAATAATGGTAAAGCAGATGGACTTTCCCGGCAAACTGAACTTTGATTGTACTATAGCTCCCGGACATCCCCAAGCTGACCCGTATTGGATCTAGCCGGGTCTGCGGGCTATGGAACAGGGGGGGGAGTATTGTCACTGACTTTGGGCTGCAGGAGAACCATGGCCTAGAGCAGGGCTCAAAATTTCAAGTCCTGACCTACTAGCCAGGCCTCAAGGGTTACTCGCCACCAGTTGCCCTACCCAACCCCTACCCGGCCCCGCCCCTAATCACGCCCTCATAAATTATCTCAAGAAATGACACTTAAATGTTTTATGCAGAATTACATTACAAAAAAAAATATTAACAACAACTTTATCAGTTCCCCTCAATGCAGGCTCACCTATGCCCATCATTGCAGCGTGACCTGTGCCCATCATTGCAGCGTGACCTGTGCCCATCATTGCAGCGTGACCTGTGCCCACCATTGCAGCCTCACTGTGCCTATCATTGCAGCCTCACTGTGCCCCACATTGCAGCCTCATTGTGCCCCCATTGCAGCCTCATTGTGCCCCAAATTGCAGCCTCATTGTGCCCCAAATTGCAGCCTCATTGAGCCCCAAATTGCAGCCTCATTGAGCCCCAAATTGCAGCCTCACTGTGCCCCAAATTGCAGCTTCACTGTGCCCCAAGTTGCAGCCTCACTGTGCCCCAAAATCCAGCCTCACTGTGCCCCAAAATCCAGCCTCACTGTGCCCCAAGTTGCAGCCTCACTGTGCCCCAAAATCCAGCCTCACTGTGCCCCAAAATCCAGCCTCCCTGTGCCCCAAAATCTAGCCTCACTGTGCCCCAAATTGCAGCCTCGCCAGGGTGGAGGAAGTGAGAGGGCGGCCAGGACATGACTGGAGGAAGATTAGAGCCATGGGAGACGTTCTCCCAGCGTGATCGCCCCTGTGGAAGAGAGCATATAGGAAGAGGAAAGCCGCGGGATCGCAGAGCAGTAAAACACGCTGTAACAGCTGACATTGTCTCCGCTCTGCTTACTCTCACACAGCCCCACCTCCTCCTGAAACCGCGCCTGTGAGACAGAATACATCCCAGCATTGGACCCGCGTTCTGTCTATTACAAGCGCGGGGTCAAGAGGAGGCAGGGCTGTGTGAGAGTAAGCAGAGCGGAGACAATGTCAGCTGTTACAGCGTGTTTTACTGCTCTGTGATCCCGCAGCTTTTCTCTTCCTATATGCTCTCTTCCACATAGCGCTGGGAGAACGTCTCCCGATGAACTCTCCCCGCCGGCGGTGCTCGCCCCCTCTCTCCCAGGCAGCCCAGCTCCTCGCCAGACCTCATTTTCCACTCGCAAAATGCGAGTAGGCGAGTGGAAAATTTGAGGGCTGGCCTAGAGAACTCTCTGTTATAATGTGTTCTTAAGTTATCCAGACAGGGCTGGTGACTAATTGATTGTGGCTTCTTATGCAAGTTAGTCCAGGGAGCCGCACTGTCTAAGGAGGTCATTGTTATGATAATAAGACTAGCTCTACTCCGTAAAGTGACCTTTGTCTGAAATAATGGGAGTAGCCCTTATTTGATGGTTTGCTGTATGAATTCAGTGTGTTTCTAAAAATAAAGCTGTTCTTTTTCTGGTGTACTCCAAGACTGGTGTTGTCTAGTCTTTGGGGTTTCTATAGCCAGATCCATTGGTCTCGTGTTCCAGGACTTGGGAAGCAGCTTCTTGGCGGAAATACCCAACAGGGTGTCCGGAGAATGTCACAGATCAGAGTATCATATCCATAGGTGTGCGCAGACCATGGCATTAGGGTGTGCACCCAAAGCTCAAACACACATGTATATATATATATATATATATATATATATATATATATATATATACAGAGGCATAACTAGAAACCTCTGGGCCCCGGTGCAAGAAATCACAAAGGGCCCCCCCTCGAAAAAGCATGATTTTGATACTTTTTTTTGAGGGGGGTTGCAACGGCGGTAGTTGAGGGGGGATGGCAGCTGTGGTACTTGAGGGGGGTGGCAGTGGTGGTACTTGAGGGGGGTGGCTGCAGTGGCAGTGGTGGTGCCATCCTCTCCCACCACCACCTGTGCCTCTTACTGATCCCATCCTCCCACCACTGATCTCATCCCTATCCCCCCCATCACCTCTGTTGTAGAAGTAATGGGGGGATAGGGATGAGATGAGTGGTGGGGGGATGGGATCAGTAAGAGGCACAGGTGGTGGAGGTTGGCATCGATTGCTTAGCTCTGCAAAATGTCACTTACCGTCAATCAATCGATTCCCCGGGAATTCAGTTCGATCGGTCACGGTCACCGTGCCTTCTAATCTCCCGCCAGGATGCCTTCTTGCCTCATGGGTAGACCGTATAGGTATTCCACGCAGAGAGAAAAACTCCTCCCTCGCCTTCTCTCATTGGTGTCAGCAGGTCTGCTGACTTAATTTTTCAGTGTCTGCCCCCAGTCTCATGCCCAGGCCCAGATTTACTCCCTTTACCGCCCCAAGGCCAGGTCCTTCAATACCGCCCCCCCACACACACCATCACATAGGGGGACTCCCCAGAGAGCCCCCCTTACATCAGGGACCCCACAGAGCCTCCCTACTTACATCAGGGTCCCTAGAGAGCCTCCTCCTACATTAGGGTCCCCAGAGAACCTCCCCTTACATCAGAGTCCCCAGAGAACCTTCCCTTACATCAGGGTCCCTAGAGAACCTCCCCTTACATCACGGTCCCCAGAGAATCTCCCCTTACATCACGGTCCCCAGAGAACCTCCCCTTACATCAGGGTCCCCAGAGAGCCTCCCTACTTACATCAGGGTCCCCAGAGTGCCCCCCCTTACATTAGTGTCCCCAGAGAGCCTCCCCTCCTACATTAGTGGCCCCAGAGAGCTTCCCTTCCTACATTAGTGTCCCCAGAGAGCCCCTCCTTACATCAGGGTCCCCAGAGAGCCTCCCTACTTACATCAGGGTCCCCAGAGAGCCTCCCTATTTACATCAGGGTCCCCAGAGAGCCTCCCCTTATATCGGGGTCCCCAGAGAGCCTCCCTACTTACATCAGGGTCCCCAGAGAGCCTCCCTACTTACATCAGGGTCCCCAGAGAGCCTCCCCTTATATCGGGGTCCCCAGAGAGCCTCCCTTACATTAGTGTCCCCAGAGAGCCCCCCCCCTTACACCAGGATCACCAAAGAGCCCCCCCCTAACATTAGTGTCCCCAGAGGCCCCCTTCCTTACATTAGTGTCCCCAGAGGCCCCCTTCCTTACATTAGTGTCCCCAGAAACCCCCCCTCTTACATCAGGGTCCCCAAACAGCTGACTCCCCCCTTGCAGGGGTTCCCCTGTACCTGGCTGGTGGAGGTGGCGATTGGCAGCTCTATGGTGTCCACAGGCAGGGGGGTCTTGCTGGGGCTAGTAGTTCTATATCCGGACCATGTGAGGGGGGAGGGGCCTCTGACCCGGGCATCAGCAACATTGTACAAGCAGAGTGAAAGTGAAACTAATACCTGCCCGGGTCAGAGGCCCCTCCCCTCCCCTCTCCTCTGTATATACACTGACACTCGAGTACTACAAGCCCCAGGGAGATCTTGCTGTCCACACAGGCACCATAGAGCTGCCGATCGCCGCCTTCCACCTCCTCCCACATCTCCCCACTGCACTCTAAACGGCCAGCCAGAGGTGCAGGCAGGGGAGATGTCTTGGGAGTCTTGGGGGGTTGCCGTGGTGCCGCCCCTGCATCCACTGCCTTGTCAGCACCCGATCCCTGCGGCGGAACGGCTCCTCATACTGGCGGGCGGTGGGCGGGCCCCTCACACGGGCGGCGGGCGGGCCCCCGGACTTCACGGAACTACAGGGCCCAGTCGCAGCTGCGACTGCTGCGACTCTGAAAATTCCGCCACTGTATATATATATATATAGATATATAGATAGATATATATCAGTAGAGCAGTGGACAGGGTCAGTAGTTTATTTTTATTTATTTTTATCATAACTTTTTTTTTTTTTATTACATTTTTTACAATTTCATTTAATAATATATTATTATTATTATTATTTTTATACAATTTTTTAGGAGCTCCACTGGGGGGCTTTGGTGAGATCTCAGAGGTCTAAACAGACCCCTGATGTCTCTCTTTTAGGACAGAGATTCCCCAGTCCCTTCTTTTGCAGCCAAGCAGCAGAGGGAATCCGTGCAGCACAGCGTGATTAGGGTGTGCCCAGGCACACCTGGCACACCCTGTGCGCACGCCTATGATCATATCTCTGCTGTATCTCATGCTTGGCCACTTAGTTAACATTAAAGGATGGGTTCATATAAAGTTTAGAGAGAAAATGTATGGTTTATATATCTATGCGTAAAGGTTTTTTAATATATTGGTGCAATAAATATTATAAATTAAGTTTTAGATGGCGATTCCATGCAATAAAGTGAAACCAATCATCAACAATATGTTGTGCTAAAGTTAATTATTATCTAATAAGAAGGTAAAAAAATATATATATAGATCTATATATATATATATATATATATATATATATATATATATATATATATATATATATAGAATAGGAGACCATAATACTTTGAAGGATGAAAATAATTAAATGTAATATACAGAAATGTAGGGTTTATATCATCGTGCCACTGGTCAATAGTAACAAAAAAATCTTGGATTTTATTAACAACAGTCCTAATGCCTAATGGAATTTAAAGCAGACCTTCACGCCTATGGATGCACTGGGCACCCTTGTTCTCCTTCCATCCCTCAATATAAAATATAAAAGTATTTTTTTTTTTATTTGCATGTTTGTGTAATTTTTTTTTTGGTCCGCCCTGGCGGGCCATTTGCGCCCAAAAGAGAATGACATCTTTGCACTGAAGCCTCCTGGGATATGTATGTCTGTAGGTGGCCAGATTGTCTGAACCAGATAGAGACAGCCAACCTCTGATGACATGAGGAGCAAAGATGGTGGCATGGGAGGTGGTGGAAGTCAGGTTCCTCTATAAGTAAATTGGCATTCTTTTGTGAACAGTTCCACCAAATAACACTTGTAGTTACAAAACCTTTCACGCAAAAATAATGATCTTTATATTCAGTCATCTAACTGTAGTTTCCAAATCTCACTGGACTCATTTGTGAATTGTGTCTATCGGGGGTTCATCCTGTGAAAAAGAGTAGTGGTGAGTTCACATACAACAGTGTCTTTCCTATAACAGAAGTACGTATAATTCATTGTGCAGGGTATACATGCTTTGGTTCTTATGTAATCCTGTTTATTATTTATGATTAAATATCAAAGAACTGCTCTTTGCAGGTGTATTAGTAAATATGTGGCTTATCACTCACTAAAATGCATTTTCTGTTGACAGCCCATATCCAAGCAGCTCGTGCCCTGATGATAACAGGCTCTTTCCTGGGGCTTCCAGGTGTCTTCCTGCTTCTCTCATCCATGCCCTGCATCCGAATGGGTCATGACCCTGGAACAGAGAAACACAAGCGCTTTCTGTTGGGTGGAGTGCTTATCGTCATTTTGGGTAAGACAAAGAGGAAATGCACAGTGGGAGATGCTTTACTATTGTTTTCACTTGTACCCTGGTATGATTTGAAAGTGGGTGACTGGTTGTGGATACAGTGCTATATGTACTTGTACAGTCATTTAAAAAAAATAACAACACACCAACATCACTGGAATAATAGACGATAAGTAAAACTGCATGCGTGCCAAAAAACGTGGACAATTACTAGACTTTATACAAGTAACAACCTTGTTTTCCTGATTGTTTTGACCATGAACAAAATTTTGGAAACAGATGACTACAGAGGAATTATTAGAAGGCATAGAACAATCAAGATTAAGTGGACCAAATAATGTTATTATTTACAAAAAAAAGCAAATACTGTATATACTCGAGTATAAGCCGACCCGAATATAAGCCGAGGCACCTAATTTTACCACAAAAAACTGGGAAAACGTATTGACTCGAGTATAAGCCTAGGGTTTCCATCTGCATGCCTCACTGTGCCTCACTTTGCCTCACTGTGCCCATGTGCATGCCTCACTGTGCCCATGCCTCACTGTGTCCATGCCTCACTGTGTCCATGCCTCACTATGTCCATGCCTCACTGTGTCCATGTGCATGCCTCACTGTGCCCATGCCTCACTGTGCCCATGCCTCACTGTGTCCATGACTAGACTGACGTTTAACATGGGAGTCTATGGAAGGGGTGCCCGGCTTTGAAAAATCGGTGCTCCCCGGTCGTAGGTCCCCCGGATAAAAAACTATACGGTAACAGCTGCTAGATAGCAAAAATGTCATTATGTTACCAGTGGATTAAAATGATATATTTGAAGATAATACCTATGCAAACGAAGCATGACAAATGTTACATATAAACAGGGCCGCCATCAGGAATTTTGGGGCCCCTTACACAGCTTCAGGCATGGCCCCCTTGAGAAGCGGGGGGGGGGTGCCACAAATTGAGAAGCGGGGGGGGGGGTGCTGCCGGGGCCCTGGGGACCTCTGGGCCCCTTACAAGAAAATAATAAAAAAGTAAATTAATAATAAAAAAATAAAAATTATTTTTATAAAAAAAAAAAACAGAGGTTGCCACCCGGGGCCCTGGGGACCTCTGGGCCCCTTACAAAAAATAAATAAAAATAAATAATAAATAACATAAATAAATGTAAAAAAAAATTAATAAAAAAATGTATAAAAATAAATAAATAAGGGGGGTTGACATTCGGGGCCCTGGGGAACTCCGGGCCCCTGGGGACCTCTGGGTCCCTTACAAAAAAAGGGGGGCATCCGGGCCCCTTACAGGTGTACTGCCTGTACCCCCCTGATGGCCCTGTATATAAAACATATATATATATATAAATTTGGAAAAAACACAATGTGGTTGTATTTATCAATGATTCAATATAAGTAAACTAGTAACATTCAATAGAATGGAACTTTCAGGGTGCCAACCAAGAACGCCAATATTTGTAAATAAAATGATATTTTTATTGTATATAAATAATGAAAATTATTAATTCGTAAACTAACACATTTCATAAGTCCTTTTCAAAAGTATCCCAAATAGTTTCATTTACAAATTAATGATGGTTTTTATTTTTTATTTACAATGTATATACAATAAAATACTTATTTTCTTAGGGCTCTTTCACACGGAGGTCCGTCCAGGTCCGCCTGTCAGTTTTTTAGGCGGACCTGAAACGGATCCTCCATGCACCCCTATGGAAGCACGGATGTCAGCGGAGACATGTCCGCTGACATCCGCTCCGAAAAAGTGTGACGGAGGAAAATCCTATTTTTCCTTCCGTCTGCGGAGCGGATCGGATGACAACGGACTCTACGGTCCGTCATCATCCGATCCCCCATAGGGGAGAGCGGCACTCTGACAGGGCGGTCCCTGCACAGTGTGCGGGGACCGCCCAGTCATCCGTCGGCTCAGCGGGGATCAACGGAGCGATCCCCGCTGAGCAAGCGGAGCTTCACGGGGCGGATCTTCACGGATCCGCCCCGTGTGAAAGGGCCCTAACTAATTCACCTTTGCGTTTTTGGTTTCACCTTGAAATGCCCATTCAATGTTACTAGTTTTCTCACTCTGTATTTTGGGGATATGGTGCCTGGATCACCCATCGGCCTAATAAAGAATAGATGTTTCAACATGAAATTCGCCTGACATCCGCCTGTTTTTTTAACAAGATTTGATTCTCCACATTCCCGTTTTCAAATAAGATGTGCCCATTAAAAATATGATCACCCAGCATCTGTTTTTAAAAGTGCTTTACTGTACTACTCATTCTGTTTATCCTCAGTGAATGTAGATAAATTCTCAAATTTGCCTAACATTCACCCATTTTTCACTGTGTACAATATTCAAACTATTCCCTGCTCTAAAATGGGGAATGTGTATTTTAAAGTGCTTCTTTTCTTTGAATATAATACACAGAATGAATCCTGCCAGAAAATGCTGGGCAAATACCAGAGCACTTACCTTTATTTTCTCTGGATGAATTTCACCAGTGAATCATTGATGAATAAACCCCATAGAGATACAGAACCAAATTCCAGTGCGGGAATCTAAAATAATAAACAATCATACTCACCTAGATGACTGCGGCATCGACCAAGCTGCAGCTGATCCCCGTAGCCTTTACACTGAGAACGCTCAGTTCTCAGGTTCGCCGTGAGCACAAATCAGTGAGTACTCTGTGCTCTGCCCAACGGCTCACTGGAGCGCAAGGAGTGGCTAGCACAGTCTATTTTTTTTTCTGTTATTTTGTCCTATTTGTTGTTTGCTTCACAATACTAATAAAAAAAAATCTTCAAAATTGTGGGCATGTTCTGTAAATGATGCAAATCCTCAAACAATCCATGTTAATTCCAGGTTGTGAGGCAACAAAACATGAAAAATGCCAAGGGGGTGAATACTTTTGCAAGGCACTGTTAGCTGTTCCTTTGAGATCCATTCATACTTTGTGAGCTGCACATTTTGACACATGTTACTGCAATGCACATTATTGTACTCAACTAAGTGCTGTGCTTTTCATCTTGAATGGTATCCCAAAACATCAATCCAGCACACAATAATGCACAAGCATTTTAGCACACAACAACATACAGATATGAAGTGAGTTGGCAAAAATACTTCATATCCAATAAAACCTGCACCTTGGTGTGTTGGCAACCCATTCAAAATGAATAGATTGCATTACCACAACGCACGACAATGCCCCACAATGCACGTGAGATTTCTGGTATTTTTTTGTCTATCAGAGACCATTTCTGAAGAAAATGTCTCATATGAGGCAAAGCAATGCCCTTGTTCCCATCAGTATAGATCCATCACACTGTATAGCTGCCAGGATCAAGTAATTCCAGGTATACAGTAGTATGTTACTCCATGTGACAGTACCGGGCCAATTATCTAGGTACTGCAGTTTCCTCTCACACTCCAAAGGCATGGTGGGTTAATTGGCTCCTGTCTAAATTGGCCCTAGTATGAGTATGTATGAATATGAGTTAGGAACTTTAGATTGTAAGCTCCTTAAAGGGCAGGGACTGATGTAAATGTACACATATATGTAAAGCGCTGCGTAAATTGATGGTGCTATAGTACCTGTAGTAAATAAATACGTAAATAAATAAATTACCAAAGTGTTCCCTCATAAGGGAGGGGGGTAGATGCTATAGACCTGTGTAAGCTCCAAAGAAACTCATGCTTAGCTGACATTGAGCTTCTTTTTCTCACTCCTTGTAGAGCAGAAAGGGGGGGGGGGGGGCAAAGGAAAAGTATGTATGGGCTGCTGAGGAGTGTAGCATTAAATTGCATGGGCAAAACACAGGCTTATTTTTAAGGAAATCAATTGTGTTTTGTAAATGTTTCTTTTTCAGAACTAAAAAATGATTTTTTTTTTAAGTCAAGTTAAAGGGTAACTCCACTTTTGTGGGAAACAAAATAGCAAATAAAAAAATAATAATATAGCATATGCAATTGCTATACAAGTCATATTGTAATTTAGTGTTAGTTAAAGCGGTTGTATACCCAAAATAATGATATGCACCTACAGGTAAGCCTACATTAAGGCTTACCTGTAGGTGCTTGCAATATCTCTGAGACCTATACGGTCTCGGAGATATTTGCAAAAAAGTCTGTACCGATATCTACGGCGCATGCACGCCGTAGATAACGGCGCAGGCGCACTGAGCGCAGCGGCTCTTGAATGGCAGCCCACCGGACACTGCCGAATTTCGCACATGCGCGGGGATCGTGCCGTTCCTCGCGCATGCGCGGTAGTGACGTCATCGCTGCTCCGGCCAATCACAGCGCCGAAACGGCGATACCTGGAAGTCACTCTGGGTATCATGGCGTGCGACGGAGGACGTGTCCGAGGGCTGCTGCGGGGGCTTCGATCTAAGGTAAGTGATTGATAATGAGCTAGTATGCTAGTCATACTAGTTCATTATGCCTTTGCCTTGCAGGTTGAAAAAAAAAATATATAATTTTGCGGTATGCAACTGCTTTAACACACAAATAAAGCATTTGTGTGTTTTGTATGTAGGTTGTCTAGCCAGCAGATGGAGCTCTAGACTCCTTTTACTTTGTGTACTGGAAAAGCACAACAATTTTGATTTAAAAAAAAATGTATATTGTTTATGGAGCTCAATGGCTGAAGTAAAAATGATACCCCCATTTCTTTGTCATTTTATAATGAACCCCTCCCAGGTGCACTTATGCCCAAGCTTCCCCCCTTCATTATAGCTCACTATCCCATCTCTATAGATAACAGGCAATGTATTACATCAAAACAAACCTTTGATATCAGAGCCACCTAGCAAAAAGGTGAACTTGTCTTCAACCCCTAGTGGGTGGATGCAGGTAAATAATAATCAGAAAACTTTGTCTGCAGTATGCACTGTGATTTTGCATTTTACAACTCAGACAAATGTACTTGTTTCATAGGGCTGGACCCAATTTTTTACTGTAATCTCGGATATTAAATAAAGAATGAAAGTAATTGTAAAAATCAGACATGAAATATAAACAAAGCATATCTCTCTATAGTGTGTACTTGTCTTAATCCAGAGCACTAATTGTCATTTCTGTCTGCTGCTTCATTCCTCTGCTATCAGCATGAGCCACTTCTGACAAGTTTTCCTGACATCAAGAGAAAAAAGGTGACAGGGGAGGGACCTCCAGCTGATTCACAGCCTTGGCTCTGTTCCGGTGTGAAGGGTGTGTGTCCCTTCCCTCCAATCAGCTCACTAGACTGTAATTTCAGCTCTCCGCCCCCTTTTTTCTGATGGCTCAGACAAGCTTTATAAATTCTGTACTTACAATGGATGTAGAGAAGAGTAGACAGCAGATAAACATGTACAACGTATGTAGAAGGAATTTTGTTTCATCTCTGTGTATCATCTGAGGCTAGTCTCTTCAATGTGTATATGTAAGAGTTTACACACAGCTGGTTAAGAAAAGTGACTCACCCCTCTCTCTTGCTGCTCTATAAAAAATGGCTACTGCCATGCTTTATTTGGAAAAGACCATAATGCTCTGTGACACTAATGTCTTTGGTGCCCCCAATGTTTACCTTTCTTGCCGATGGTATACACATATGCGGCCTCACTGAAATGTTTTTTTATTTTTTTTCCGTGGGGCCACATATATGCATACCTCTCTTTGTGCTGAGAGCACGCTGCACAGTGCATTCCCAGCACTCCTCACTGAGTGACCTGGGTACAAGTACTAACAATGGGGACCCAGGACTCCTGGTTTCAGGTCACCTGAATGCTGTGATAGCCTCTGTCATCCCGCCCCTGTGTTTACTTCCTCCTCTAAATAAAGAGGAATATACATTGCAGGAGAGAAGGAAGGATGTAAATAAAAGTGTGTAAAAAAGAAGAAAGCAAACAATAGCTAGGTCAGTGCCAGGGTTAGTGTTAGGGCCAAGGCAAGGATCAAAGGTCAGGGTCAGCATATGCAGCGGCGCTTTGCGGGTGGTTTTAACCCTTTTTCGGCCACTAGCAGGGGTTAAAAGCGCCCCGCTAGTGGCCGAATACCTCCGCAAAAATGACAGTAAATCGGCTCTAAAAATATTGGTGCTTTACCGCCGACGCCGCCCCTGCCCCAGTGTGAAAGCGGCCTTAGTGTCAGTGTGTTTTAGGTAGGATAAAAAAAAAGCAAAATGTGCACCATTGTTTCTGGGCTGTACCATGGATACAAACATCAAATAACATACACATATGTGGTATTGCTGCAATCGTCAGGGTTATTCTTAGGTGGTAAACTATTGAAATAGCAAGAAATATACAGCTAAATTGTAAAAATAAAAATAAAAAAATATTGTTTTTTTTTTTTTTTACTATTTTGGGTCAGTTTTCCTTTGTTATTAAAAAAATAGGAGATATCAGTCACCATTTACCACAAACGGGAAAGCCCAATTTGTTCTGAAAAAAATAAATAAATATGAGGTATAATTTGCCTGGATACAAAAAAAGGGATTTTTATAACAGCTTACCTGTAAAATCCTTTTCTTGGAGTACATCACGGGACACAGAGCGACTTAGTCATTACTAATGGGTTATATAGTTTACCTTCAGGTGTTGGCACTGGCCAATTCCAAACCGGAAGTACCCTCCCCTATATAAGCCCCTCCCACCCGGGAGCACCTCAGTTTTGTAGCCAAGCAATAAGTGTCCCAAAAAGAGGGGTGGGAGCTCTGTGTCCCGTGATGTACTCCAAGAAAAGGATTTTACAGGTAAGCTGTTATAAAAATCCCTTTTTCTTTTTCGTACATCACGGGACACAGAGCGACTTAGTCATTACTAATGGGACGTCCCAAAGCAATGCCAAATGAGGGGGGGGTACATAAGCTGGGCGCCATCAGGCATGAGGATCTTTTGCGGCCTGCAACACACTGCGCCCAAAGGCGACATCCTCCTGACTTCTAACGTCTACCTGATAGAATCTAGTAAACGTGTGTACCGAAGACCATGTTGCGGCCTTACATACTTGAGCCAGGGAGGCCTGGTGATGCACTGCCCATGAAGTTCCAACCGCTCTTGTGGAGTGCGCCCTAACTTTGAACGGAGGCGGTCTCTTTCTCAAGCCATAGGCTTGTATTATGACCTGTCGAATCCACTTGGCTAAAGTAGATTTTGATGCTGCCTGACCCCTTCTGGGGCCTTCCGGCAGAACAAACAAAGAATCCGTTCTGCGAATCTGAGCAGTGGCTTTTAGATAAGCTTTAACTGCTCTTACCACATCCAAAGAATGTAATAACTTTTCCTCTACTGAGCTAGGTTTGGGGAAAAAAGAAGGAAGAACCACATCTTGGTTCAAATGAAACCTCGATACCACCTTAGGAAGAAAGGCTGGATGAGGACGTAATACTACTCTGTCCTTATGGACAACCAGATATGGCTCCTTACAGGACATAGCTGCTAATTCCGACACTCTTTTAGCCGAACAAATGGCTACTAAGAAAACCAATTTCCTGGTGAGAAGAACCAAGGAAATGTGTTGTAATGGTTCAAACGGTTGTTTCTGTAGAACCGACAGCACCAGGTTTAAGTCCCAAGGACATATGGGAATACTAACCGGAGGGCTAATACGCATCACTCCTTGTATAAAGGCTTTGACTAGTGAATGCGAAGCCAAGGGCCTTTGAAAAAATATTGACAAGGCCGAAATCTGACCCTTGATAGTACTCAAGGCCAGCTTCCTATCTACAGCCCACTGTAGGAAGTCCAGAATCCTCCCTATCATGTACTTACGTGGATGCCATTTCTTGGTCTCACACCACGTAATGTACGCTTTCCAGATCCTATAATAGATCTGCCTGGATACCGGTTTCCTGGCATTGATCATGGTAGATACCACAGAATTAGAGAGCCCTCTCTTTTTCAGAATGTGGGCCTCAATAGCCAGGCCGTCAAACCTAGGGCTGGTAAGGAAGGGTGGTATATCGGTCCTTGCGACAGCAGGTCCGGACGAAGTGGGAGGGTCCACGGACTCCTCACTGACATTTTTACAATCTCCGCGTACCATGCCCTTCGGGGCCACGCTGGAGCCACCAGAATCACTGGTTTCTTTTCTACCCTGATTCTGCGGAGTAATCGCGGTAACAATTGTGGCGGTGGGAATGCATATATCAGCTTGAACCGATCCCAAGGGAACACTAGGGCATCCGAGCCGCAAGCTAGGGGATCCCTTGTGCGAGACACAAACCTGTCCACCTTTGCGTTGAATCTGGATGCTAGCAGATCTACATCCGGTGTTCCCCACCGCTGGCATATTGCCTGGAAAACCTCGGGGTGAAGAGACCATTCCCCCGGGCATAATTGTTGGCGACTTAGAAAGTCCGCTCTCCAATTTTCCACTCCTGGGATGAAAACCGCGGATATGGCTGGGACATATCTTTCTGCCCACTCCAGGATGCAATTTGCTTCCTTCTGGGCTGCACGACTTTTGGTGCCACCCTGATGATTGATATATGCCACTGCCGTGGCATTGTCTGATTGAATTCTGACAGGGGACCCCTGGAGTTTGGATGTCCATGCTACTAGGGCATACCGGGCTGCTCGTATCTCTAAGAGATTGATGGGCAGGGCCTTTTCTGCTTCTGACCACCTGCCCTGGAGACCATTGCTCCAGCACTGCCCCCCAGCCGATGAGGCTGGCATCTGTAGTGACCACCTTCCAAGAAACCGGACTGAAGGGTTTCCCTCTTTCCAGATTCTGGGGCACCAACCACCAATGGAGGCTCTTGCGAACGGAAGGGGACAGGGACATTGGTAAGTCTAAAGCCTGAACTTTTTTGTTCCAGGCTGACAGTATGGCCCTTTGCAAATTCCTTGAATGGAATTGACCGTAGGGTACCGCTTCGAATGAAGCCACCATCTTTCCCAGCAGCCTCATGCAGAGACGTATGGATGGTTTTCTTTTTGTACCCACTAAGTGGGTCAAATTTCTTAAAGACGACACCTTCTCTGGAGGTAAGAAAATCTTTCTCTGATTTGAATCCAGCCTTAGCCCTAAGTATTCCAGACTTTTGACTGGTCTTAGAGCTGACTTGTCCCGGTTGATAATCCAACCGTGATATTCCAGATACTCGATTGTCTTGTGAATAGCTACTTCCAGCTTTTCCACTGAGTGGTCTATTAGTAGCAGGTCGTCTAGATATGCCATTATCGTTACACCCTGTGTTCTTAGATTGGCCAATAATGGGGCCAGAATTTTTGTGAACACTCGTGGTGCTGTGGCCAGACCGAAAGGTAAGGCTCTGAACTGAAAATGGCGCCCTTCTACTGCAAAGCGTAGAAATTTCTGATGGGCCGGAAAGATGGGAATATGCAGATAAGCATCCCTTATGTCGATCGAGGCTAGCCATTCCTGCCCTTGTAGGGCGGTGGCCACTGATCGGATCGACTCCATCCGAAAGGTCCTGATATTTAGGAACTTGTTTAGCCCTTTTAGATTTAATATGGGCCTCACGTCCCCATTTGGTCTGGGGACTGTGAAAAGGTTCGAGTAAAACCCGAATCCGCTTTCTTCCAGGGGAACCTTCATGATTACCCCTTGGAGCAATAGTTGTTCTAGTGCCAGAAGGAGGGATCCTCTCTTTTGGGGATCTCTTGGCACGTTTGACCTCATAAATTGGGCAGGAGGAGTGCCTTTTAACTCCAGCTTGTATCCCAGACTTACTGCGGAGAGCACCCATCTGTCTCTGATGGTGTCCTGCCAGGTCTCTGTGAACAACTGAAGTCTTCCCCCCACCCGATTGAGCGGGGGCAATACTTCATGCCTTAGGGGGAGGTTTTGTACCTCTCTTGATCCAGGGCTTCTTGTTACCCTGTGATTGTCCCTGATTTCTGCCCCCTGAATTTGACCGCGGAGGCCGTCGGAACTGCTTCCCAGCCGATGTGCCCGGGACTGGAGAGGTAGGCCTCTTAAAAGAAGGACTTCTACCCTTGTTCTTAACCGGTAAGAGTGAACTTTTACCGGCAGAAATTTTCTGGATATATTTGTCCAGATCTTCTCCAAATAAGCGTTCTCCATGAAATGGGAAGCTAACCAGCAGTTTTTTACAGGGAGCTTCAGCAGACCAGTTTTTGAGCCACAGAAGCCTACGCATATGTACTATAGACAGCGTAAAGCGGGAGGCCTGTTGGATTGTATCCTTTATGGCGTCCACCGCAAAACACAAGGCTCTAGGCAGGTCAGCTAGGGCATGAGCCTGCTGATCTGGTAAGTCCCTTAAGACTTGTTTCAACTGATCTTTCACTGCTTGGCAGACTCCAATCGCTGCTACCGCAGGTTGTGTCACCATACTTGCTGTAGAGAAAGCAGATTTTAGTAAAGACTCCAATTTTTTATCTATTGGGTCTTTGAACATTGGAACATTATCTACTGGACATGTCAGTGATTTGTTAACAGAAGAGATGGCTGCGTCCACTATAGGGACCCTCCATTTTCTTATGAACTTATCCTCCATGGGATAGATCACCGGAAATCTCTTGGGGGGAGCAAATATTTTATCAGGATGCTCCCAATCCTGGTAAATAAGCCCTTCTAATAAAGGGTGGATTGGGAAGGAACAGACCGCCTGGGGAGCTTTTAGCGACCCCAGCGAGGAAACCGTAGTGGATGGTGGTTCCGCCAGAGGCATTTTAAATGCTGATCGGACCATGTTAGTCAGAGACTGAACCCATAATCTTTCAGCCTGAGAAGCTGAGAAAAGGTTCTTCCACTGTTGATTCCTCTATAAGTGAATCAACCTCATCCTGATCCCCTTCAGGTAGGTCGATCTCTGTGTGGGGCTGTTCCTCCACTAACAGGCACTCTGAAGGAGGAGACGGAGATCGGACGCGCTTTTCCTGTGACAGGGAAGCAGCGATCAATGCTGTTAATCTCTCTTCCAATCCTCCCAGAGTTGAGGATAAAACCTCCTCTGTTATATATACAGGAGCAGGTGGACTGGGGACAGCCGCAGCACCAGGCATTCCTGCGGGGTTTCTACGGCTACTGACCTCTGCATTCTCAGGGGAGATTGGTGCAGTGCAAGCATGCCCAATATCCTCAGAGCCCGATGGAGACCCCTTTGGCTTCCTGGAAGATCTATTTCCGGAGCGTCTGGACGACATATCCTTTAAGCACAAAGCTGAGGTATTCCCGTCGTCATACACCAATTTTTGCTGGTAATAGTCTAACACAGGTGCTGCTATATACCAGCTGGTGTCCACTAAAGTGCCTTTCTATGGGGATGCCTGCATCAACCGCCTCTGTGTGCCACTGTTTGTTGCTAGCTCTGTTTGCATGCAGCTGACACTTGTACTGTGTCTTTTACCATGCTGGGACGCCCGCACATGCGCAGAAGCGCCGCGGCGCGCATCGAGCGTCATCCACCCGCCCCGCCCCTTTTTTTTCATAGGAGGCGCGTGCACGCGCCCGCGCGCGCGCCCGTGCGCCAATGGCGCCCTTTTCGAAAACCAACAGAGGACTAGGAGCCAGGGCCCTTTTTGCCGGAGGGCCTGTGCGGTGGATGAACGCAGCAACAGGGCAGAGGAAGTGGATTCCCTCAGAGAAACTTACCAGCTGCCTGGATCTTTTGAGTTGAGAAAACCAAAGATCCACATTTACAAGAAAAATGGACTACAGCGGCCTCTAGTGGTTTAACACAGGTACCGCGGTCCCTGTTTTTTTTTTTTTTCTTGACTACTATTAAAATTTTACATTTTCAGTAGATATAGGCAAACACAGATATTTAGCGGGAATACCGTTAGGTAACAGACAGAAAGACAAATTAGGCTTGGGGGTCCCCCAATAGAACCAAGTTCCTGAGGGCCCCCACTTACCTGATCCCCGCCGCAGGACTTTGTTTGGTCCACAAAAGTCCAAACTTCACCTATCACGGCAGGCATTGTAATTAAACCTTCAGGGACCGGGTTCCCAAGGATTCCACTCCCCTGGACCTGTATAGCACCCTGCACAGACAGCGTCTTGGTCGTGGGTATGACCAGAGCTCTGGATCCCAGGGTCCAGCCCTCCTAAGAGAAGCATTACAGGCAAAACCTTGCTCTTCTGCTGCAAGGCCCGGGTACCGACCGTTTAGCTATGAAGCTTTTTTGGTGGGATCCGGAACAGCTTACTAAGGCCCAAAAGAACCTGTACGCAAGCCCAGTGAAAACACATGTTACTCTTTGGCCAACACCTTAGACACTGGCAAAAAACTGAGGTGCTCCCGGGTGGGAGGGGCTTATATAGGGGAGGGTACTTCCGGTTTGGAATTGGCCAGTGCCAACACCTGAAGGTAAACTATATAACCCATTAGTAATGACTAAGTCGCTCTGTGTCCCGTGATGTACGAAAAAGAAACTAGTTGCGATGATATGCACAGATTTACTAACACATGTCTAAGTTGAAAAATTGTGTTCAGGCATTAACATTTGTTTTACCCTCAGTCACTAAGGGGTTAATACATTTTTTTTTTTTTTACATGGGAAAAAATATTAAACAGTAAAACATGAACAAAAATGGAAATTAGAATAAGCCCAAATGAATTATAGTTTCTCTTTAAACTGAAACTATGCCTATTTCTTCAGCAATAAATCTATTAGACGTTGATGTATTAATGTGAGCGTTACTTTTAGTGCCCTGCCCCCCTTATGTGGGGAAGTCAACTGATTACACAGCAAAGGACCCCGATAAGAACTGGTGTCATTTCCTGTGACTTAAATCACATTACATGATAGGATGTAACCATCTGTCAGCCAAAGGAAGCCGGATAAAAGAAACATTTTCCACATATGAACGCATTTTCTTCCTAAATATAATTAACGTAATAAAAGAATGAGAAAATTTAGTTACAGACATATTGGCTTTCAGTCAGATTACATTGTCTTTGGAAGAGGACAGAAAATGTGGAGAGGGTACCGAAATATTCAGCACTTATGAGAAAAGTAATACAAATTATTTATAGCAAAATGCATTATGTCTGTTTTAAGCAAACAGCCAGAGTAGACCTAAAGAGGCAAAGATGATTTACTAAAACTGGAGAGTGCAAAATCTGGTGCAGCTCTGCATAGAAACCAATCAGCTTCCAGATATTGTCAAAGCTTAAGGGAACAAGCTGAAGTTAGAAGCTGATTGGCTATCATGCAGAGCTGCACCAGATTTTGCACTCTCCAGTTTTAGTAAATCAACCCCTCTATCATCTGCTTATTGAGGGCAAAGTGACAATGCCTCCTGAAAAGCAGCCCCCCAGGCAAGGTATACTCACCCCATCCGTACCCCCTTACCAACTTCACACTGCAGATTAGACATGTGCGATTAGTTTCGCACGAATCGAAAATTCGTACGAATTTTTAGAAATTCGTACATTTGTACGAATCCGAATTACGAGTTTTTACGGAGACTAATTCTGTACGAAATACGAAGTTTCGTTTACGAAGTTTCGTTTACGAATTTCGGCTCCAAATTGAAAAGATTCGACATAGAGAGAAAAGATTCGACATTATAGAGAGAAAAGATTCGACATAGAGAGAAAAGAATCGACATTATAGAGAGAAAAGATTCGACATTATAGAGAGAAAAGATTCGACATAGAGAGAAAAGAATCGACATTATAGAGAGAAAAGATTCGACATTATAGAGAGAAAAGATTCGACATTATAGAGAGAAGATTGCTGCTGGAATTGGGTGGGGGAAGTACATTTCCGGTCGAATCATTCGTTCGTTCCGGTCGAATCGTTCGTTATACGCGTCGTACGAAATCCGAATTGAATTCCGTACACGAATTACGATTTTTTTTTAATACGAAACGGAACGGAACAAAACACATTTTTCGACGGCTCCCATGTCTACTGCAGATGTCCACATTGAGTGCTAGTGTTAGATGGGGTTGGAACATATCTGGGTAGATACACTGCTTCCCTAGCTGCATTACTTTTTTGTAAATATATACTGATCATTTATAATATTTTCTAGTACTTGTATAAAATGTATGTTTCTAAAATTTACATTTACTAAAGTGTGCTTCCATAACACTGGGTTTGTAGAGTATAAGAAGGACCAGAAATACCTACTTACTTTTATTACTCTAGGGGGGAAATTCACTAAAATTAGTGCACACAGAATCTGGTGCAGCACTTTGTAGTAACCAATCAGCTTCTAACTTCAGCTTGTTTAATTAAGCTTTGACAATAAAACCTAGAAGCTGGTTGGTTACTATACAGAGCTGCACAAGTTTAGTAAATCCCCCCTGTCTAATTGAAAAGTCATATGTGCTGTAAGAGCTAGGAGGGGAGGGGGCCCTCTGACATATTTAGCTATATATTTTAAATATATCAGGAAAATATATAGCAGGGAAAAAAATGATAACCGATTCACAGCACAGTAGTAAATTACTTAAGGTGGCTGTAAACTCTGTTACACCACTTGTACCTACAGATAAGCCTATGTAGCGCACCAACCCCAGACTTTACCTGCTTTTCTTCTGCTTGGCTCCTCCGCAGGAAAAGAATGAGGCACACCGCACCACAAGCCCGTACCCTCCTGAATAGGGAGGTTGAGCAGTGTTAGTTTCTCGGGCCTGCTTGCAGCCGGTGTCAAAAAGCCCCCAGTGCTGACCTTGTTTCTGCAGTAGTCAGAAACAAGTCTTTAATTCTCCCCAGTAAGCAACTGTCCACACCAACTGAAAGGTCCAACACTTATTTATTCCTTATTGCACAATAAACAGTCTCTTTAAGAGCAGACGGGTTGGGACATACACAGGTCAGATAAGGTGGGAGGAGGTCCAGGCACAAACTTGAATTTGGATTTATCCTGCTCTGATCAGCACGAACAGGCTTGGTGCACGGTCTCTGCCACAGACCATGAGGTTGGTCACTGCCACTGACCGGTGAATAAATATGAAAGTCACTGCTACTGACCTTGGGTGCGTAGTATCACTGCCACTGTGATTTAAAGAACACGCACTTCCTTCTGTTAGTGAATTAGCCCTTATAGGACAAGAACATCCCTCCGGAGAGTTACCAGAGGCCCCATCTGTCACCACGGCTCTGCGCTGGGTCTTCAGAAAGGGTCACCTCCCTGGCCTCCTCGTCCTGGATACGGGTCCCCTCGCAAGGCAGATCCCTGGGAGTCTCGGTCCCCGGCGGATCCCAGCCGAAGGCTGCTGGGCTCCGGGCCTTTCTCCAAAGTACCTCACCCCAGACTGAAGGTGTCTGAGATGGAACAGCAGCTCCGTCTCTGGGCCTAGGGCACCCAGAGACAACCCGACCAGGCCCCCGGGCCTAGGGCACTCGGAGGCGACACACACGCACCCAGGCCTAAGGTGCCTGAGTGCGGAACCGATGACCCCTCTGGAAGATGGCCGCCCCCTTTTATATCCTCTCCCGACAGGCACAGCAGGTTCCCTGCCCTGCCGCACTGCTGCCGAGAGGGGACAAAAAGGGCACAACCTTGTACTGCAGTTCAACCCGGGCCCATGGCAACAGCGCCACCCATAGGCCCCAGTCAGTGAACTTACACACCAGTACTATCTTCCAGGGATAGAAATGGTCCATGAGACCTAACAATTAGTGCATCTGAGCCTAGTTACCACTCAGATGCTTCCCCCTAAATGTAACCACCCGCTACACATCCCCCTCACTTGTGAACACTGGTCCCGTGTCTGAAACCAATTTATGCCTCCTCAACCTCAGTCAACATAAGCCAGATCCAGAGACAAACTAAAAAAAATGACAATTTAAAATTTTGTTTGTTTGTGCCGGAACCTAACATGGGAAAAGAAAAACACAGATGGGAATGAGGGTGTACATGTATATAAAACATTTTAAGATCACTCAAATTTCACAGTAAAAATTTACAATTCCCTCCCGCAGAACTTGCTAAGACCCACCCCATACTCAGCAGTCTTGCTTGTCATTCACCTGCAGAGGAAGAAGAAAACACACAATCCAACAATATGTAATTTAGAATGAACAGGTTCCTCCCTAGAGAAAAACCTGCTCGCTCTAACAGTAAGTGCAATGTAAGGCTTTTCAATGTAACCGTTGCGCAACACCGCCACCTAGTGGTAGTGCCGCGGTCAGAACACCTGTTCTTGTCAAGGAAATTCTCTTCTCTGTGAACTGTTGCCCTCAACTAACTACAACCCCAAAGTCCTGGTTATCTTTGTGGTGAGAAAAGAAGGGAGAACAACAGCAACAGCTCCCGCTCCTCCAAAGAGTAAAATACCCTTTAACATGGGGCAAAGTTCCTGAAGAGAAAAAAAAAAAGTTCAAGCGCAAACACAAGTCTGGTCTCTCACAAATAGTAGTGTGGATCGGGCAATACCAACGGCTTCCAATGTCTATCGAAGGTATCTATGTGATACTCCACATCGTCCTTATCCTTTCTGCAGATAAGCACTTTGTCCGCATGAATGTGCCGACCTAACATCCAAGCAGCTTTGCAATCTTTGAACCGCAGAGTGGCGGCAGGCGAACACGAAAAGTACCTTCTGGCCCGGGGTACCTGATGTGTGTCCACACAAACTTTGAGTACCACCGATCTCTACAGGCCTCAACCTCAAACAAAAGTTCTTTGGGTAGGTACGGGTACTCCCACCCATATTCACTGGTAACCTTCTGGTTAAAGAGTCTCTGTAAGCGGGACAACGGTGGCATAGTGGCGCGGTCTCCTGCGCCAGGCAAAACAACAGCATCCGGGTGTCAAGGCACTTTAACTGCCTCTGGGCCAGTTGCAGGGGCCCGCAGTGACACCGGTCTAGCAGTAGTGGTAGTGGCGGAAGCAGGTGCTCCGGATGGTGTAAGGGCAGGCAAGGGGACAGATCCCTCCTCAGACTCAGTGGCCACCACCCGGGGTGTTCTTTCCCCAGTAGACATGGGCGGGTTCCTAGGCCTACGGAACAAGGACAGGGGCATCTTATCCCATCCCTTTCTCTCAAACAGTTCATCAATCGCGGCATCATCACCCGCATCTGAGACGGACTCTAGGTAAGATGTATCGTACTCCTCCGCAGGGAAGTAATTCCTGGTGAAGGACGATTCACCCCCTCTGGCCCACTCACTAACATGTGAATCCCCAGGGCTAGGGGCCTGTAACAAAGTCTCTCTCCCTGGCTTACCTCAGCTTGAAGAAGGACTCGGACGTCCGGGACTTTTCCCTTCAGAGACATCCGCTCCGGGTAAGCGCTGGGGCGTTGCTCCACCACGGCCGCGGGAAGCCTTCACAAGACCCATCTTCCTCTTGGGCGGTGGGAGAAAATACTCTGTCGTTACCGAGGCAGCATCCTCCGGTATCTCACTCACTACAGCGATCTCCTCTGTGACTTCCTCCGAAGTCTCGTCAGTGTGCGCAGGGGTGGCTGTACAAGCTTCGATTCCTCCTTCCAGAGTGGAGGCGCCCATAAGGCAATTGAGATGGAAGGCCTAAGGCCTCTCTGTAGGTTGCTCCACCTCGAACAGAAACTCCTTACAGCTCTCGCATCGCCCGAATGTCTTCAGATGAACCACCAGTCCCGAGCAGCCGGGACAAATCACACCGAGGGCCTCCACGTCCTTGCACACATAGAGGGCAAATCTTCCCCGGAGCTTGAGCCGAATCCCTGTATCCGTAATTGAAGCAGCAAATTAAGTCATTTTCACAGTTGTGAAACCCATTATGCATGAGACGACATGCTGACCATCTGCTGCTCCATCGCGCACTGACCTTTTCGCGCCAAAGTCCCCACGTGCAACTCCATACATGGTCAGACTCCTCCCATCTCCTACATCGCTCGCGGGCTTTTCTGAATAGACACGCCCACGAACTTAGCAGTCAGGGTTCTCCTCGTGGCGCAGTTCCAAACATGGCCGACCTCCACGGAACTTCACTGGGGAATAAAAGTTCAGCTTCTGGGGGGGTTTTCACTCCATGACCGCAGACACATCCCGGACTCGAGCCCCCACGTGTAGTGCACCAACCCCAGACTTTACCTGCTTTTCTTCGTTTTGGCTCCTCCGCAGGAAAAGAATGAGGCACACCGCACCACAAGCCCATAGTCTCCTGAATAGGGAGTATCACGTATCAGGTAAGATCAGAACTATGTGAACTGCAACAAAGGAAACCCAAACGTGTGTATGTGAAATATAATGATTTATTAAAGATAAGTGAAATAATATAGATACAACCACCTCCAAACCACACATTGCACAATAACCAATACCAAACAGAACCCACAAATAATAACAGTAACAGACAAGTATGTACAAGTAATGGGGAAACCAGAATCATAAACGGGGCCAGGCCAGGGTTATACACAGCAGGTAGGCAGATGGACAGAGGGGTATTCCAGAAGCATAAACGTTAGCCAGGCCAAGGTCATACAAAGGGAGATCAGCAGATGGGGTAAGGAACACAGGACAGGGAGAGGACGGATGGATGGATCAGGACAGGGAGACAGGATCAAGCAGGGGCAACCAGGCTGCAGAGCAGGGATCAGGGATCAGGACAGACACAACAGGTTCAGGTTACAGGTTCAGGTAACAGGAATCAGGGTTACAGGAATCGAGGTTCAAGTAGACAGGCTACAGGTCAGGGCACAAGGACGATACCAGGGCAAGGAGTGCTTGTGCTCGCCGGGTATTTATAGGAAGGCTAATTGGCTTCAAGTCACAGCTGACCACAGGAAGTGCTGCCTGTCCCATACTGCCAGAATACACCCGCTGGTGGATGCCGGTACTGCAGTCCATGTATCATGCATTACCACCAGCAGGTGAGATCCTCCAACAAGGATATTGGCTGCAGGAGGACACCTGCTGGCGGACACTAGTACTGCAGTCCAAAGGACCAACAGCACCACCAGTGGGTGAAGCCTTTCCTGACAGGGAGGTTGAGCGGTGTTAGTTTCTCGGGCCTGCTTGCACCCGGTGTCAAAAAGCCTCCAGTGCTGACCTCGTTTCTGCAGTAGTCAGAAACAAGTCTTTAATTTTCCCCAGTAAGCAACTGTCCACACCAACTGAAAGGTCCAACACTTATTTATTCCTTCTTGCACAATAAACAGTCTCTTTAAGAGCAGACAAGTTGGGACAAACACAGGTCAGATAAGGTGGGAGGAGGTCCAGGCACAAACTTGAATTTGGGTTTCTCCTGCTCTGATCAGCACGAACAGGCTTGGCGCACAGTCTCCGCCACAGACCATGAGGTTGGTCACTGCCACTGACCGGGTGAATAAATATGAAAGTCACTGCTACTGACCTTGGGTGCGTAGTATCACTGCCACTGTGATTTAAAGAACACGCACTTCCTTCCGTTAGTGAATTAGCCCTTATAGGACAAGAACATCCCTCCGGAGAGTTACCAGAGGCCCCATCTGTCACCACGACTCTGCGCTGGGTCTTCAGAAAGGGTCACCTCCCTGGCCTCCTCGTCCTGGATACGGGTCCCCTTGCAAGGCAGATCCCTGGGAGTCTCGGTCCCCGGCGGATCCCAGCCGAAGGCTGCTGGGCTCCGGGCCTTTCTCCAAAGTACCTCACCCCAGACTGAAGGCGTCTGAGATGGAACAGCAGCTCCATCTCTGGGCCTAGGGCACCCAGAGACAACACGACCAGGCCCCCGGGCCTAGGGCACCCGGAGGCGACACACACGCACCCAGGCCTAAGGTGCCTGAGCACGGAACCAACGATCTCCTCTGGAAGATGGCCGCCCCCTTTTATATCCTCTCCCGACAGGCACAGCAGGTTCCCCGCCCCACCGCACTGCTGCCGAGAGGGGACAAAAAGGACACAACCTTGTACTGCAGTTTAACCCGGGCCAATGGCAAGAGCGCCACCCATAGGCCCCAGTGAACTTACACACCAGTACTATCTTCCAGGGATAGAAATGGTCCATGAGACCTAACAATTAGTGCATCTGAGCCTAGTTACCACTCAGATGCTTCCCCCTAAATGTAACCACCCGCTACACCTATAATAAGGCTTACCTGTAGGTACTGTAAATATCTCCTAAACCTGCACGGTTTAGAAGATAATTACCATGTACGCCTGCGCCGACGTCATCGGCGCAGGTGCACTGAAGAAACGTCACGCTCGTGCTGTTTCTTCAGCAGCGTGCCGTGACCGCCGTCTCCCGCGTGCATTGACGTCATTGCGGCTCTGGCCAATCACAACGCCAGAGCCGCGAACCCGGAAATAACTCCGGGAGACATGTCACAGCAGTGTGCAGGGCCGCTGCAACAGCTTCGATCTAAGGCAAGTATTTCATAATGAGCTAGTATGCTATGCATACTAGCTTATTATGCCTTTGTCTTACAGGGTTTGTTTTTTTGTTTTATTTTTATTTTCGGGTTTACAACCACTTTGAAGTGTTACTAAACCCACAACAGTAAAATCAGTCTGTATATGCAGTAAAGCATGCTTGTTATACTCACTGTGGAACCTAAGGGGTTAATCCCCTGCATTGTGTATAAAGGCTGTTTGATCCTGTATGCACCGATCCTCCTCTTTTTGCATTGCCCCCAAAACATGTCCAAATAAGACAGAGTTACTGGAGTCAGGTTGCACATGCTCAGCTTGGTGTGAATTGCAAGAGAGTTTTTATTTTTCTTGGGAGAGTACATGTGATCAGCACAGGGCCAATCAGCACTATACAGACAGAGAGTCAGGGGTCCTGCATCCTGATAGGACAGCCAGTGCAGTATGAAAACTCCTCCTGCAAGCTTTAAACAGGCACTGATAGAAGTCACAAGACTGCTATATACCGCTGACGAGAAAAGGTATTTAACAGTTTATATTTACTAAAATAATTGCATTTCCATGTTCTGTGTACTGCGGGAGTCCAGATATAGTGAATGAATATAGTGAATCCTGGGTTTAGTAACATTTTAACAGAGGTGGTGGCCAACTGCTTTAAATACACCACCTGCTGGTTGCCAGCGGTAAATACAAATTATTCTTACGCAATATTTCACATCTATTTGATCAAAACAGATTATTTTATTTTTAGTCCTGAACTAAATAAAAAAACATTAAAAACAACACTTTATATTCACTTTAAATTAAAGGGGTTGTAAAGGTTAGTTTCTTATTTTCTAAATAGGTTCCTTTAAGCTAGTGCATTGTTGGTTCACTTACCTTTTCCTTCGATTTCCCTTCTAAATGTTTTTTTCTTTGTCTGAATTTCTCACTTCCTGTTCCTCCTCAGTAAGCTTGCCCCCATCATCCGAGCCGTTCCGGCTGGGGGTTAGTCAGCGTGCTCGCCCCCTCCCTTGGGACTACATCCCTGTGGGGAGACGCTGACGTCTC